>JAFFSR010000226.1:2471666-4943333 GCA_017163975.1 Anastatus disparis
TGATGCAATTGGAATTTTTTCAACATGACTATCTTATAAGAAAATGTTGTATAATTAAGAGAAAACATCAGAGTTAAATGTATTACAAGCTCAGTATGGGCCATTTTAAAAGTTCAAGCACTAAATTTGAAATTTGGAATTCAATATTGTACCACACGAGATATGTTAAAGATTCAAATATCACAACATACATCAAAAAAGAAAAATTGATGTGACAAATATTAAAATCGTACATAAAGCAAAGACTTAAACATTTTTGACACTTTAAACTTTTTTCAACGTATTCCAAAAACCAATCCAAATTCAATACATTTTTTTCCACATCTTTCACCCATTCTCAATCATCATAGCCTAGAAAAAAAATATGCTAATGAGCACAAATATGAAAAAAGAAAAGAAAAGAAAAAAAAAGAAATAGTATCCTACATCCTTAAATAATTATTAAGCGTCAAAAGGCATAAACGGAACGAGCGCATAACGCACTTTATATACATGTGTATACTCTTTCTCTTTCGCATCTCTTTATACACGGTATATAACGTTGCCGGTTATTTCCTTGCTTATTGCCAGCTTTACTCTCATGCTTAACCGCACAGGTGAAAGACGTTCCTTACGTGTATATATCCACCGCGTATATAACGTATATATAACGTTAAAAAAGAGAAGGAGTTCAATTATCAAGGCGCCTCCTCTCAATTCTTATTATTTTCTTTTCTTTTTACATCTTTTATATGTATATCTCGCGAGAAAGAGAAAGGTAAGACCCTTTTTTTTTTAAAAAAAACTTGTGTACTGTTCTTTTCTTTTGGTTATTTTATTTTTTCAACTTATCGTTTTATCCCTTTTATTTTTTGTTGCCAGAAACTCTGGGAGAAGATGTATTTTTTTTATATAATTACAAACGAAAGTAATCATAAAACCGAAGAAGGAGATTTCCGTTCTTGCGAGTTATCGAACTTATTTATATATGTATATAATTTTTTTTTCGTGTACATTTTTCCTTTCTCTCTACCGTAGTTCATATACATATTTTTTTCTTCTTTTTATATTGTACTTTTTATTTTGTCCTTTTTATCTCGTTTTTTTTCTTTCTTTTTGAACGCCGCTGCTAGTGCGTTACGCGCTGTGTATCCGCGTGGATGAAATTGATTTTGTCGAATTTCTCTGCTGTCTCGAACGCTTTATTTTTATTTTTTTTTAACGTTTTTATATATATACACGTATACATATAAACGCAAGCGCAACCGAACGCATAGTCGACCGATGCGACGCTTCGTTATATTTCCTCTTTTTTTTTTAGATGGTTCTTGTACAATATTTCTTTTTTTTTTGGCGGATTTCAGATCTTTACACATGAAGTATTCGAGCGATTTTACTTTTTTTCTCTTTTTTTATAAAAAGTGTTCTTTTAGAATGGAGATTATGTTCGGAAGATGTTTTCGTTTTGAATAAACAGTTTAAAGGCTTAATATTGGTACATTTTTTTTATAGGACAAAAATTTTTTAATTTTAATATTCATGTTTTTCGGATGTACATATTTTTTTATTCTTTTAATCAATTTGATTGCCGTAAATTGCCGGTTTAATGTTTCTGTTTATTACTGTATCAGAAAAATAAAAGAGAACGCAGAGAATTAAGTTGGAAAAAAAAGATAAAAATTTTAATACTTGAAAAAAAAACTTGTATATTTTCAATGAAACTTAAAA
Organism: Anastatus disparis; assembly: GCA_017163975.1. NCBI lineage: Eukaryota > Metazoa > Arthropoda > Insecta > Hymenoptera > Eupelmidae > Anastatus > Anastatus disparis. The sequence goes on from JAFFSR010000226.1 coordinate 2,473,374, forward strand.
TAAAAGAAAAAAAAGACATAAAACTCCAAGGTACTCGTGATATTACACCGGCAAAGTCTTATCAAAGAAAATAAAAGAAGACATGCAGCGTAACAATACGCACTGGAAACAAAAAAAGTGTACACGTGTCTAACAACTGTAATCAGATTACAAGACGAATAAAACGCGCTTTTTTCATATTGTCATTCAAATCTGTTTTCTTACTTCGACGCGCACGTCTCGGCACAGTTTGTTCGTTTGAACAAATGCAAATCATACGCAATGTGTTACAAGAGGTTTATGAACGTAAACGTAATAGCACTCGAACAATTCAATGTTAAATCTTTTCAGATAGCAGAATAGAACAAAAGTTTTTCTTTATTTTTGAAAATTTTATAGCTTAACGCATGATTTTTACGAAGCATAAGGTTTATGTTTTGAATCGAAACAAAAGCTTTAAAATAATGGACAAAAGTATCGATTATGTGAATTGAAATTTTATACCGATGTTTTTGGTCGATGACAGAATAATTTGACAATAGGAGTACTTTTTGTTAACGTTACGATAAGTTTTGTTTAAATAGACGATTAATTGACAAATTTTATGTCAAAATCATGAATTAACTATGTTAATTAAGATAAAATAGTAATTATTTCTTATTAATTCATTTAAACTAAAGATAACGATCTAATACTGATAAATTTATTGGAATAATTAATTTCAAAAAAATTTGAAAGGCTTGAAAAAAGAACGAGCCAGCGTATAAATGATATTATAATATTCTGATATCTTTAAAAATCTAGTCCAACAATCTTAACAACCCAATCATTCATTTGATATTTATCGTGAAAAAGCCTCGCCTTTCATTAAAAAATAAAAAAAGAAGAACAGTAAGACATACCAAACACACACACATCACATTTTTCCTATAATTTTCCTTATTTGAATCTAGGCTATTTCTCATTCAATACAACGTTCGTATACACACTTTTATAAATACGGAACTATCATCGCTGCGTTTAAAACACTTGCGTACATACGCGTATATTCAAATGTTTCAACGATATTCTTTTTCCATTTTTTCATTTTTTCATGCTCGCTGTGTTTTTATACGAGAAAGGTGTATAGGAACGAGACAGAAGAAGAGAGAGAAAAAAAGAGAGCAGCAGCGATGAAAGCGATTTTGCATAAGCGTTTTACCGTCTTATCGGTGGTGTGTTTCACGACCCAGATTTTACGCCCGCATGCCGCGGGTATATATAACTTTTTTCTTTTTTTTTTTTCATTTTTAAATAGACGAAGAAAAAAATAAAGTAAAGAGTGTAATATCCGGAAGCGCAACATGCCAAATTAACGCATATGATAATGTACATATATGTACATGTGTATGTACAAGTGTATATGTAGAGTGCGATTAGAAATGTTGCGAAAGCGAAAAGTTTTTAGCTTTCTATATAGACGATGCGCTTCTTATCTCCTTTTTTTAAATGATAGTAAAGAAGACTTACATATACATACATACACACATACACATACACATAAAACGATTTTCACTTTAACGAAGGACGAAGGTACTTTCGCTTTCGTCGAGTTAATTTTACTCGGCGATGAACTTTTTTTTCTCTATTCCTTTTTTTTTCTGTACTTTAGCACGGGTAAGGATGACTTCCGGTTTAAGACGGAGCCACATAAAAGATAGCGAGTCAAATGTTTAAAGGTTGCGGCGTATAGCGCAGGATCTTATCGAAGTGGAGCGAACGTGTAGAAGTGGCGAGAGAGAAAAGAGGTAGTAATGTTCTTATTTCTTTTTTCTTTTGCTTTCTTTCTGCGAGTTTTATCGGTCGTTTAGAAAGATATAAGCTACTTAAAAGTGTCATTTGAAATTAAGTTTATTAAAAAAATTAAACGTATTACAAATTTTTTTTATTGAATCTAATGTTATTAGAGCGTAGCTGTGATTTTTTAAAATTATTTCATGTTTAATTAAATTTTATTCATAAAATAATGACTAATTCCAATTACACATTTTTCAATTAAATTCTTTTCTTTTAAAAATCAAGTCAACAAATCTGAATGCTAACACTAAACAATAAATATTATGGTAAACACGGATAAAAAAGATCTGCAGTATATAGTCTACGCCAATAATGTTTGCATTAGATGATTGCTTACACCCGAACGAGCTCGTAATACAAGATATATAATAGAACACTTAATTCACACTGCCCATATATACGAGCTAATCTATAAATCGAATTATTTTATTTTCGATATTTCGCGAACATATGCATTAAATTCACGTGAATGAGGCAATAACGTTTATAGGTAAATTAGTTTTCAATTATTTTTTATTGCTGTCTATTTTCGTTCTTTATTTTCGTATCTAATTATGGTTATTTATACATTAATAGATGAATTATTTACAACTTATTAAATAAGCGTATATAGCATTCCTGAAATTAAAACAGTAAATTTATAACTTTCGGACTTTTTTTGATTTTACAATCGAAAATATGGGACGGTGAAACGTTTAGTCCTTTTCTTTTTATTTTATATTTTTTATCTCGTTTTACCGGTTTTTTAGCGACATTAAAAATATATGTACGGACGCATGTGTTTACAAGTTTATTAATTGTCTGCCAATTACGCAAATTAATTTCAAATAAATTTATTAATGATTATTTATTTCAACTTTGTGCAATACTAAGAGCAAATTTTTCTTCCTTTTTCTTATTGTTTTTTCTTTCACGTGTACGTGCACGTCTTTCACAGTAGGAACTTAAACTACTTTATTATTTTGTAAAGGGAAAAAAAAGGAGGAACAAAGTTTAATACGATTTGAATTGGGTTCAATGAAATCCGACGTTGACACAAAATAACGAAAAAAATAAAAAGGAAAAGAATAAGAAAAAAAAAATAAAAATTGCGCGTAACACTTTCGAGTGTGTCAACTAAATAAAAAGCAACTTAAAGTCTACATATCTCGTTCTCATGAATAATTTATAAAATCCTATTAATCAATCAATAAACAACGTCTAGAAATAATCTTTCTTCCTCGGCGCTCGGGAGCTTCATAATCTTTGAAAAATTTGTAATAGTTATCGACGTCAAACCGAAAATTTTCAATTTCTCCTTCAAACTCAGCCAAGAAAAAAAGAGGGTCTCTCTCCAAACACCTTGAAAACAACGAAAAAAAAGAAAGCAAAACTAACCGAAAAAAAAGAAAAGAAATGATAAACTCGAGAGAATTCCAATGAACTGGAAATATATAGGTCAAACCGTCACTTTTCATATTCCCAATCTATAGCTGACGTATACCTATATACACAAGGTCGAAATATTTAAAAAAGAAAAACTGCCTAGTCAGATTATAAAAGAAAGAAAGAAAAAAAAGGAGTAAAGGAATCCTTCCATTCAGACTCTTGTAATACCTTTACACATCTGTATAACTAATAAGCCTAAGCAGCAGAAGGTGAAAGCTACCGTATGAAATACGGCAACCCAAAAAAGAAGAAGAAAAATAAGAAGAACCTCATCTCTGGAGTTTTAGGTGCGCTTCAAAGCTTTATATTCACCTAGACGGAAATGTACTTGTACACGTATTATACATAAATGTTTCGTTCGTTCTCAAGACCCAAATCAAGAATTATACGTACGTACATATATTTTAAAACACTTTCGAACGTGTGTGTTCGGTCGTTTTTACGGCTTCTTCTTCTTCTTCTCTTTGTCTTACTTTACACGCGCTAACGCTTTTTTGCTTATAAAGAGCATCCGTGTGTGTATATAGACGTACACATTTATACTATGTATTATGTGTATTTTAAGAAATAATGTGCTTGTATGTGCGTTTCTTTTCTGAATATATAGATTTTTTTTTTCTTCGCACATGAGTTTAGTGGATTAGGTCGGATTTAAGATGGAATTATTAATGCCGTAAGAATAATGTATGACGTATGTGAAATCTTTTTTCTTTTTTAATTTACTGATAAATTTTAATTTTCTAGATGTAATCTGTATTTATCTGAAGCTACTATCTTTGAAGTAATTATAAAATATGGAATTTCAATTGAAGCAATAGTAGAATTAAAACGCAACTTCAAGATATGCATTTATAATGAATTTTAATTATACATTAATTATTGTTTCGAAAAATTATTCTGTAAAGTAGTTCTGATAAATTAATAAAACAGAATATCTTTACCTCTTTTGATTAACTCAAGAAATTCATGTATAATCCTAATTAGTAGAACACATGTAAGATTAAGGTAAAAAACACTTTCAATTGAATATAATCAATTAATTTAAAAATGTAGTAGATTTTTATTATAATTCCAATAACTAATTTAGAATGATTTCAAAATAAATTAAAAATTTACAAAACAATACCTCGAAACCTCAAAAACAAATAAGTATCATTCGACTTTCGAAAAAAAAAGTTTAAAATAAGTTCCAACCTCTCTCGTCAACTTTGAAATATTCATGAAGCAACATCGCCTAGCGCACCGGTAAATTCGCAATAAAAATAAAAAGAGAAGAGAAAAAAAAAGTATGTTACCAACCAATAAACATCCCGTACAATTCAACACCTCTTAATTACCGAATTTCACTTAAAATCCTACTTTAAAAAAGCAAAAAAAAAAGAAACCAAGCTAAAAATAAAAAGAGAAAACGAAAAACTAATCTATCGGCTTTACAGTTACAGTCCAAAAAGTTCGACACTCAATAAAAGAAGAACCCTGTAATTCAAACGATTGTGATACGTGCTAGCAAGTATACATATATACGTTCAATTAGCTTTTTAAATCATTGCCTCGAGGTACACGCACAAGATCCCCAAAGCTCCGTCATTAACTCGCAACACTTGGTAAATAATAATTTGCCGGCTCCTACACCGACTAGCAGTGTGTAATATAATGTTTAAGAAAACTAAAGATTAAGATCAGCTTGCGCGTGCTTCTGGACTGTCAAATGTATAGAGCTAATACTTTGTATGCGCGTTGTGTACATAGAAAAAAAGATGCGTTTCTTTTTGTAATTTATTGATGATTGGCGATGACGATTAGCTAAGTAGACACTCGATAAATTATAAGTATGTTGAGGTCGTCAGTGGCTCAGTCGGTAGAGCGATGGATTCGTAATCTCGAGGATCCGAGTTCGAATCCCGCTCTCGGCCAATTTCTACAAGCACCGCTGTACGTTACACGTGCTTCGTTCACAAACACGCTGACGACTTCCGTCGCTAATTAGCATCGCAATAATAGCTGAAATACAGCGACGTTAAATAAAATTAAAAACAAATGTTGCTTTTCATAGGTTTATTAGCCTGTTACGGGGACTTGGTTTTTTTACAAGATTGAAAAATAATATTTTAAAGTAATATTTTTTTTACATTTTACTACTTAACAATAGTAAGACGAATATTCATTCATTAGAGAAAAGTAAGAATTAAGTTTCTGCAATATAAATAAAAATTGTAATTTTGCAAATGCTATTTGCATTTTAAAAACGTGTAAAAAGTAATGAAAAGCTTGTTTAATAATGAGCTTTGACAATTTACAGCAACATAGAATAATAATCGTAAAATATTGTTTACAAGCAATAAATAACATTAACACTGTCGCATCTTAACCATTAAATCTGCATCCATGTCTCCGTTCTTTTTAAAAAAAAAGTCGACCCATTATCCAATACACATCGGTAAATAATAACATCCGCTTTTGCCATTAAAACCACACACGTTGAAAATTTTCTCTGTTTCGTACCAAATTCAAGAGAAAAAGAAATAAAAAATTAAAAAAATGTTATAATAACTTATATACTTTTTCTTATATATATAATACAAAAAAAAGCAGAGCGATTAAACCTTTTGATTATCATCTTTCAATAGAGTATATATTCGTCGCCGTTTTCGAGAAAGTTGGCTAAATTACTTGTTTGATCATTTTGTCTATCCTATTCTATACATTATATTTATATATATATATATAGCTAGAGCTCCGTGAAATCGTTTCATTTTAAAGGAGATCGCACGTATACGAAAATTACAGTAATTCACATATATATATAGTGTACACTTTAATTTTTCTACACTATAATGCCAACTTGAGTGAATAAACCGTGAATCCGGTGAAAAAAGGAATGATTCTTTTTTTTATTCTTTTTTCTTCACCTTGCATATTATAAATCGTTTAATTATACTTTTTAAGCACAGTGAAATCGAGCATACGTTAAATGATTAATATTTCGTTGATAATTGCCCAATGGACGACAGGCTAAAGTGTAATGAGGATGATAAAGTTTTTCGCGAGTCTTTATGCGCCTTTTAATTGGAACGTATGATTAGGAATTATACGATACAGAAATTTTGATTGCTAGGTGCTTTTGGAGTAAGGTGATGCCGATAAATTGGGATTGCTAGTGTGAATAATGATAGTTTATTCTTTTTTACGCATTTTGAGGAAATTTGCACTGAGATCGTAAAGCTTAATGGGTACCTGTTTTTGAACTTTTTTTTATATTCATGTTGGTTTATGCATTATTGCTATCATACGGTACTGAAAGCGTGAATTTTCTAATAAAATTAATGATGCAGAAGAGATTTTAGAAAAAATTTTTTTTCATGAATTGAATATTTTGTTCTTATACTTATTAATATAATATTATCAAAAATAGTAATAGTAAAAGAAGTAATTAAAGAATTTATAATGTACTCTCATAAAAGTAGAAAATAGTTTTGAATTAAAAACTGACCATTTATCATTTTACAAACCCTGATTTTATCAATAAGCTAGTGTTTTGACTAGCAAAATTACTCTAATTTCTACCAGAATACAAAAAATATCTTCATTATCATCACGCATTAAAGAAAAAATAATCTCACTTAACTCAAACGATACAATGAATTAAAACCTCAAAAAAAAAGCCAACATTCGAAAAAAAATGTTCATGCATAAAAACTAGATCACGAAAGAAAAAGAAATAAAAAAAAAAAAGTCATCCAAGAAGAAGGCTTTAAAAGCCACCTTCACCTAAGTGCAATTTGCTACGCGCTCTATGTTATAAATTTTAACGTTGTAAACACCTATGAGCAATTTTACTGGAGCACCACAACATTAGCTTCACTTTGCGTATTATAAAGAAAAGAGAGAAAACTTATATGTAGTCGATGCTTGCAGGCATATTTTACAATATGTGCATATGTGTACGTACTACTGAACCATCGGCCGCATTAATTCGCGCGTGTAATCGTCGCTGTCCAAGTCAAGGAGGACAATAAAGATTTTCCCCTTTTTTATTAAGCTATGGTATTATCGTGTATTACTTCCGGTTTTTATTTTCTTATTTTCACTTGAGTTTGATGAATTTTTTTTTAGAATGGTTAATTGATTTATTCGATGGTACGATGAATATGTGATGAGGTTCGTTGACAAGAAGATTAATTATGTTGGGTCCTTTTCTTTTGTATTTTTTTTATTGAGATTAAAGTGAGAAGGGAAAAGTTTTAGATTTATAGTTTAATAGTTAAATGAATGGAAATTTCATTTGTCTTATATTAAAAGAAGTTGACATGTGGCTTATTCATGCTAATTAGAATACATGATAGATTTTGACCCTCTCACTAATAATTTTTTTTCCTAATTGACGCATTTTATGTAGTTACGTTATGTACAATCTTTCCAATTTTTTTTCACATTCACTAAACGTCTTCATTTTAATCATACAAATTATAACATATCACTAAAATTAAGTTTCTATGGAAATTTTCATGACAGTCAAAACTTTAATTTTACGAGTTTAATTCAGACCAACAAAAGCACCGAATTAATTAAAAACGTCAACGAATCATGGAAAATAAACATGATAAATTTTAAAGAGTCATAAGTACTTATCATTACGCGTCATTAAAATATCTCCAAAGCCACATACCGCCTCTCATATTTACAACTTTAAAAATACCATTTTTTTTAACTCTCCTTCCTTTTTTTTCTCATAAGATACACTATATTATCAAGGTGCTCGCAAAAGAATTTACTGCGCGCCAAGATACAGATGAAATGATAAGAAATGCCTTTCATCGCTGCACACAGGACAGGCCTACAATTTTTCGAACCACTTTCCCATTAGGTCGAAAGCTCAATGTTCAAAAAGAGGTCAGTTTTTCACTTTTTATTATTTTTATTTTTATCATTATATATTTTTCCATACAAAAGCTACTTATCGTTAAGGTAGATCTGTTTTCTATGTATAGCTTACAAAGACCTTTTTTTCATTCGTTTCTTTTTGTTGAAAATATCATTGATTTCTTCTTTTTCGTTAAATGATAGACGGTTAACCGCAAATTGTCAGTTACTCGGTGTATCACTAGCAATTGTGTTGAGAATATTGAATTGAACGTCAATTAAGTGTCAATAAGTTTTAATCAATTGATTATTAAATGATAATAGTTTTAATTTATTAGTGTTATAAAATTTCTTTGGTTTGTATGAAGAAGTATACTGTACTGAATGAAGAAAGATATTTAGATGTTGTCGTTTAATACTAGATGCGATGAAGTTAAACATTTCATTTTCTCATAACTACACTTGAGTACAAATTTGTTATTTTATATTTTTTAGTTACATTGATCATATTTCAAATGATCGTAAATTTATTATCATGTTTACAGATATTATCAATTTAATATTACATATTAAACGTCATCATACACAATTTATTATAAAAAGGAGAAAAAATTCTATAAAGTAGCCTCAAAATTATATAGAACATATATGCAATATTTACTTTTCTAAATTGTCAACATGACGAATTTACGTTTAACAGGTGTGCATCGAAAATATTTTATCCAATAAGCGTACATGATATACGCAGGTATACAGAAAAAAACAGTTCGAGAAAGTCTGAGACGGGGAAAAGAAAGAGAGACTCAGGGTATGAGCGAATCGGTTCGGATATAATTGGAACGATTGCGGAGAATATGCGGTAGGTATAAGTGCATATGTATATACATATAATATAGCAAAAAGAAAGAAAACTTCTTAGAAAAAACAACTCTCACGTCAAAACTAGGATTTTAAAAAAAGAAATACAATATATAACAGGATAAACGAGAGCGTTTAGAGATTAGGTAGTTTTCACACCTCGATTTTTTCTTATTTTCTTATTTTCCCTTTTTTCAATGTTTATAAGGTTTTGCTTGAAGTGTAACGTAAGATTTGGAGTTTGCCGATTAAACCGAACGATTTATCAGGAAGTAATATTTTATAGAAAATCGTTTCGGTATATTTAATTGCGATTGAAAGCAGCCATAATTCATCAATACTTTTATTTCGTAATCTATCCCTAAATCAATTTCAAAACGAGCATAAAAGCACCAAAAAATTCTCGTTAACTCGTATTAACCATATGAAATTAAAAAAAAAACTGCGTATATAATTAAAGATGCATCTATTATTAAGAGGAGGCCGTATAGTTCTGTCCTTGTCTAATCTAAATTTTCGTTATTATGGCTAAATTAAATATTTTTATACAAAAGTAAGGGCAGAGCCCAATAGATTTACGGATGAGCAGACGATTCTATTCTATTAAAAAATATAAAATTTTCATTAGTTTTCGAGTGAAGTCTGAAACGGAAAAAGAGTTAAATTTGATTGAAGTGTTCAACTCTTTTTCCGTTTCAGACTTCACTCGAAAACTAATGAAAATTTTATATTTTTTAATAGAATAGAATCGTCTATTCATCCTCAAATCTATTGGGCTCTGCCCTTACTTTTGTATAAAAATATTTAGTTTACTAATTATAACGAAAATTAAGATTAGACAAGGACAGAACTATACGGCCGCCTCTTAAGAGAAAACAATGTCAGAATGAAAAAAGTTAAGGAAAAAAACAACGATTTCACTATAATAAAAGCCTTTAACTCTTTCCCTTAATGTGTTTATCGATCGATATCGGTAACATTTGTCGGCGTATATGCGTACCAATCATAATTTTTTTTCTCTTTTTTTTCATCAAGTAATACTTGCATTATGAGGTGTACGTCAGCGAAAAAGAGAAAAAAAGGAAAGAAAAGAAAATATGATACTTTCAAAGAAGACTTGTGAAAGAGAAAAGGAAAGAAGGAAGGCATATATATATATATATACGCACAGAGAGCAGGTATATAAAGTTTTTTAAGGCGTTAAAATTATGGGCGGTGTAACCTCATTGCCGGCACACCGACTGTACGACGACGCTCGAACGCGCACGCGCTCGCGCTCGCGATGAGAGTATGTAACACGCTCTCTCTCACTCGGTCGACTTGGAATTTCGAGCATTCGCTATGGAATTTATCTCACGCGTGGAATGGAATATTGATAAATATCCTGGAAAACGGATGCATGATTGATGCGCAAAATGGGACGGAAATTGTTCATTCGACTCATTTTTTTTTTCTCTTCTCTTTTTTCATTTTTAATGTGTTTTTTATTGTGCTATTTGAAATGTTTTAATTTTTTTTTAATAGGTTTGGAATTTTTTATATTTGCGTGAAATCTTTAATACTAATGAAATATGTATTATTTTTTTAGTAATATTGATTATTTAAAAAAAAATGATTTAATTCAATATTATGAGAAATGAGATTGTTTTCATATTAAAAAGTTATTTTTAAAATGCAAATTTTTATTAAATTAATTTTGCTCAAATGTCAAAACTTTCTTCTTTTTATACGTAAATAAAAGTAAAAAAAAAACAAACGAATTAATATAAAACCTTATAAATTTTCTGAGATGAAATTCGAAAATTCACTTAAAACAAGATTACAAGATAACAAAATCATGAAGTCCAGAATATTAATTTAGCTTTCTTCAATTAAAATTAAAAAATTAAACTTTCATTGCCAATAAAACCACTGAAAATTAAAAAAAACTTAAATTGTTCGACTAAACACGAACAAACGATAAAAGTCAGTCCAAAGCATATACAAAATTGAACGAACAACCGTCTCAAGTCCACAAACGAGGAACTACTTTCTTTATCCATACTTATACGCATACCCATACAACAATACAGAAAAGTCTAAAAAGAGGGACTTCTCGTTTTTTTTACGGAAGTGAGATATCGGATAACAAGCTGACTTTCTGATGTCCCTACTTACTATATATATACATAACTTCTTATTTTCTCCTTTGTGTGCATCCCACCTCACTTTCTTATATATAATACCGAGTAATATGTGTGTATATATATACGTATGTATAAACCCTTTTTGCGAACTTAGACAGGTGCATGGATCGTGACGCAAGACGAAAAAAAAATAATGTACCGTTAACTTTCTTGTCTTTCTCTCTTTCTTTGCCTCCTCTATATACATATATACGAGTATGTGAATTAAAGAAACCCTATGTAAAGAAGGGAGCGAGTTCGAAAGTGAGCGTGCGGAGGTTTCGTATATATATATATTTTTTTCTTCATCCTCTCTTCTTTTATTTTTCGTCAAAGTACCGTATGAAAAATCCAACATGGCCGAGAAGGTTGTGTGTGCAAGGTGCAACCGAGCAAGTTTTTGAATGAAGTTACGCGAGAACGCGTTTATGTTTACGCAATTTCTTTTAAAAAAAAAATACGAGAGGGGGTTTTATTATATGTGCATGTAGGGATAGGGACAAAAGAATCGTTATTGTCGGTTTGAGCTTCTTCTTCCTTTATTTTTTGTTTGTTCGTTTAATAATCTTCACTTGGTAATGCGAGGAAGTACTGCAATTTTTAATTTTGATGCTTTCACGATGTGGGTTAATGAATTTTTATGATTTTTTTATAATTTATGTAAATGGTTTTTAATATTGGTAATTTTTCATTTTTTTTTTATCAAAGTTGGAAAAAAAATTTCGAATTTCTCAACACGCTATTGTGACATTAGTGAAAACATCGTTTTTTTTTTACATTTTGTGTAATTAGTGCAATGCGGACATTGTAATGTAATGTCAACGTCCGACAACACATTCTTACATACTTTCTAAATGATCTTTTTTTTATGTTACAATATAATGTGAAAAATTAATGTTTTTTATCATAAATACGTAAATACAGTTTAGAAATTTTGTTCATATCTAATACTTATAAAAAAGTAACTTTTTTTGATAAATAGTTTAATTAAAATCTAAAATCAGTAGAAACAGACAATAAGATCAGACTTTTTTTTATAATCCCCACAACACAATAAATATTAATAAACGAAGATGCCTTATTACTCATCATATAAAAAAGAGTTTCATGCAAAGAAAAAAAAATTGACAAAAAGAAACAACCAACTAGAAGAAAAAGAAGATATCATTGAAATCCAGATCTTAAACACAAGGAGAGACATAATAACAGTTTAAATGTAACGTTTGACGACGAAACACATACACACACGAAGCGCAAACATCAACCGGTTAAAAGAGAAAGAAAACATTTGAGATAGATAATCAAGTACATTGCACCAGATCGTTTTAGCTTTTATACCTCTTTTCTCTCGCTTTAAAACTTTTAAAAAAAAGAAGAATAAAAAAAGATTCATGAACTTGTGTATATGTGTACCTATTGCGCTTGCCTTCCATTCATTACAGCTAATTAAGGTCTGAAAGACGCGTCTCGGTTTTAAAATCCTATCTTGTTTTGTCGCCTTCTATGCTCGACATCGTCATGATTTTTTTTTTGTTTATAGTACCTATTTTTAAATAGATATTTTAGTTAAAAAGAAGAAATCTTTGTTATTTTATTTTATTTTGTTTTATTTTGGATGATATTCTTCCTTGTGTGTGTGGAAAAGTTTCTTTCAGTCGGTGAAGAAAGCGCAAAATTGGCCCTGAGCAAGTTGACGGCCCGAGGAAAATTGAAGTGAATTCGTCGCGCTCGTTAAATATGTGCTTATGCTGATAATCTACATGCGGATTCGCCAATTTTTTCTCTTTTTTTTCATTTGTATTTTTATTTAGTTCGGTATTTTATGAATCGATTTTCAGATTCATAAATTTATTGAACGGAAGATTATTTATGACGATAATTGAGTAATTCGAGCACTTCTATCTCTGAAAGCTTTTTAATATAAATGAATTTTAAAAAAATTTTAAATATACGAATTTTTAAATAAGTTTTTGAATTTCATAATTCAAAATTATTAAACTCGTTATAAATTCAAATAAAAAAATTATTATAAAATCCAAACTAAAAATTATAATTCGTTTGAAGAAAAAAATTCAATAAATCTGAAAGTTTACTTATTAACAGCCAGACAACTTTATTATCATTGAGCTCGTTCTATTTTTTTAACAGACGTAAAATCCTCGCGGATTCAATTATCAAATATATATATATATATATATATATATATATATATATATAACCAGTAGCTTAAAGAATGACTGATTCTTTTTTTTCTTCTCTTCCACTTTTCTCGCTTGGTTGTATATTACGTTCCTCTTATACACACATACACACCTAAAGTCTATTGGTTCGTTAGACAGAATTAATTAATCGCTTGACGTAAGCATTGTTCATTCAAGATTCCTCTCTTTTTTTTTTAATTGACTATACACGCGCGATCTTGTTATTTCTTTTTTTTCTTCTTCTTTTCTTTAAATCATTGTATTTAGGCGATGCGCGGCGGGTATAAATATATTTTTAAAAATTGCAAATCGGTGCGCGGTCTGAGATGCTCTAATAAAAAATAGAAATGATAAAACGTATTATTAAGCTAAGCAAACACTGTTGAATTGTGCAAATATTATGAATTTATGCGGGTCCGGCTGGATGGTTCCTTAATTGTTCTAAATTACAATTTAATTGACTAAAAAAAGAAAGAAAGAAAAAAATGCATCGTTCGCGGTAATAATTGCCTGTAAAAGTTAATAGAATGAATCCATTCGCTCATTCGCTATTTTAAATTTGAAATGTAATTAATAACTTATGAATTTTTCGCTTCTTTTATTTAATTTAAACAATAGCAATAACACTTTCGAATAACCTATGGATAAAAATTTTATCGACTCTAACCAAAATTTACAAATTACTAAGTAACGATCTCATTGTTTTCGCGTGCATTTATAACGTCGGGACAATGAAAATAGCTACACGAACAATGATTTCTCTTTCTCTCTTCTTTTTTTCTCTTACTTTTGTAATGAGCTTATATATGCAATCGTTTTATATATATATACATTTGAGAAATCTAAAAACGACAAACGTGCGCGCAGAAATGTCCAGAAGAAGAAGGAGAAGAGAAAAAAAAAAGAAACATTTTTTTCCAGTAGCACATGTCCCATTGATGAAACTTTCACTTCCGGGACTCCTCTGAAATCGTGCACGTATATACATACTGCCTGCCTACATGATTTATTCTAAGTTTCTAACCCGAAACATTTATCGTTTTGGTTTTTTTTTCATGCTTTTACTAATCAAAAAAAGTGATAAATATTTGACTGGATTTGGTGATGAAGTTGTTCTTTTTTTTTTTTTTAAATTATGTAGAATTTGAACTACATTGGATTGATTAATTTGTTTTAAGTTATTCACGTCATGGAAATAAATGTATGACAGTTTTAAATATGATGCAATATTGCGAATCTTTATAAAATATAAAAAAGCGGATCCTGATAATTTGAAGCATTTATGTACCAAATTAAAGTCATCAAAATAACTGATACTATTTAAAATACTTTTATACTCACATTGAAAAATAATAAATATTATTTCCATATCCTATCAATTTAAACAAAATTATTCAACGAAGAAAGTAAATCTCTACTTCATCTTCCATCTCATTGTAAAAGGTATTTACAAGTCTCCAAAAAAAAAATTTTCAAATTCCAATTATGCCTCAGCCCACTTATTCTCTCAAAAACTCTCTAAAAAGATAATCCTTTCGCGCCCGTATCAGCCATTGACAAAAGATCTAGAGAAGAAAGAAAAAAATAAAAGTAAAGAGTAGAAGAGGAAGAAAGGAGAATGAGAAATAAGCATAGCGCTAAAGACGACGCATATCCGCGATACACATCCTCCATTAGCCTACTTAAAAACGTCATTCTCACGCGTAGAAACAACTCGCGCTTCGCGTATATACATATATATATATATGTACGATATACCTAGTATACATAAGAGAAAGATCCTTGAATGGTACTCACTCGATATATACACACGTGTATCTTCCCTTCTCCTTTTATTTCTTACCTATCTCTTTTCCTCCTCCTACTTCAGTGTATACATACGTGTACATGTGTATCGAGATATACGTACACATGTAGGTATATATACATACGTATCCAAGACGGCCTTATTCTACCTTGTAAATAAGAGAAAGAAAGAGAGAAGATGGAGCAGAAAGAGAAGAGAGTTTAAAAAAAAAAAAAAGATTGGCTTTTGAAAGACGCGAGAGCGTTCGTTCGCTTATACTCACTCGGGCGCACATACATACGTATACATATAGATACGAGAGAAGAGAGAACGTTGACATACTGACTCGCTACCCCACATACCCTTTTACCTCAGACATACACACAGACACACGTATATACCGGCTGTATAATGTTAGCCGCCGAGCGCTATGTATATACGTGCGAGCGTAGAGGATGAAAAACAAGGAGGTGAAATTGTACGCTAAACTAACCAAACTATATAGGAAACTGGAGTTTAAGCGAGCTTGATTTTTCGGCCAGCGTTGGACGTGTTTATCACGACTTTGTTTGAATTAGAGAAGATGGATTGACATTAGAGCTTGAAAAAAAAGAGAAGGAAAAAATAAACGAATTTAAGGAGCTCGATTTCGTGAGATGATAAAAGAGATCCACTCGTGAAAGCTAAATGCAATGACCATTTTTGGTGATTTTTAGTTAAGATTTATGCATACAAGCGAATGTAAATTGCTTTGAAAATTTAAATTTATTTTACAAATTAGCAAACGATTAAGTTTTTAATTATTTTAGTATAGTTAAACAAAAATAAATACTGCACAACTTTAGAACTTTTTTTTTTATTTAACGTCGCTATATTTATGCTATCATTACGATGCTAATTAGCGATGGAGGTCATTTCAATGTGTGTGTGAACAAAGCGCATGTAACGTACAGTGTTGCTTTTATCAATCGGCTGAGAGCGAGATTCGAACTCGGGACCTCGAGATTAAGAATCCATCACCCTACTGACTGAGCCACTGACGGCCTCATCAAATTTTATTATCAAATTATTTTTAAATACTCCAAATTAAATTCATTCATTTTTATTCATTAGTTTAAAATTAAATTCGTTTTAATTTGATTAAAAATTCGAATAATTAAAATACTTTATTATTATTGAATTAAATTCTTCTCTAATTACAACAAAATTTTAAACATTTTATTAATTATTCAATTTCATAGAATTGATTGTGACAAATGTCAAAATATTAATTATAATTGAAATTAATTGAATTTGTATAGATCTTAATTAAAACAATGATTGTAAAAGCAATTTTAATTATATCAAATGGCCATTGCTCATAAATTATTTAAAAAAATAAAATTTAAAAAAATATTAAAAATTTAAACACAATCGTAAATGAAAAACTTGGAGCACATCACTGATGAAATTCAAAAATTGACACCATCATTTTTTCCGAAGAATTAGAACAAACAACTTTCCTTTAACGAAACTAATAGTATCCTGTTTTTTTTTCAAATTCACCCTTGACTATTTACCCGTCAAAACCAAACGAAATTGCTTTTCAACGCAGCATTTTTTCAAAAACAATGCAAATGACAGGAAAAAAGATAAAAAAAAGTAAAAGAAAATGCAATAAAACGCTTAAATAATGCTTCTCATTTTCATCACCCAATGTCGCACTAGAAATAATCTGTTTTAGAGTTGTAACACAAACCTCTTTGCCCAAGTGTATCAGCACAATGTTTCCTTCTTCCTCCTTCTATTATTTTTTTTCTTCTTCTTCTTTCTCAATCGAGCCACGAGGTTTTTGTATGTACAATAATCCCCACGTGACACTTCACACTAAAGTCGTCTTATTATATTCTTTCTTCTTTAATAAATCTTCCAAACGTTGCTCCACAACACTTATTCCTCTTCCGGCAAGAGGAATGCGTTAAAAAAAAATAAAACCGACACCGAATATGTTTTTTTTTTCTTCACTTCACGTAGTTCTTATTTTCTTCGCTAAAATAAAAAGCCTCTCACTCTCTTCTTTTTCTTATTTTCGCAGTATTTTTTTCAAAAAAAAGGAGGGCTTTCTTTTATTTAAAACGGAAGACACGACTTGGCGAGTCGGGTGGTTCGTTATGAGCCCAGTTGGTTTCGACTCAGCGTCCTATATACTGTCCCCCACTTTTTCAAGGCCCCTTCCGAAGCGAGAGTATTATATACCTTCTTGTCTTTTTTACCACTTCTGTTTCTGATATCACCATACCACTTCGTTACCTTTTTTTTTCTTTTTTGGCTTTCACCGAAAATATCGTCATCTGTTCTATGTCCCTCTCTTTCTTTTTTGTACGATGATGTTGTAAAATTTTGAATTGTTACGTGGATACGTAAGATTTAATGAATGAATTTACATTGGCTTTAGATGCTGGGGTTGGAATTTTCGAGCTTTTGACGTCAATATTGTAAAAGAGGAACAGGATATTGTGATAGGAATGATGAAAGTGAAAAAATAAAACAAAATGCAACCGATTTACGTCGATACGTCGAAGATTAGATGAATCGTTGATTTTAATTTTAACGATCATCTTCATTGGTTATGCAAATGTTGTATTGCTAATACCATTTTCTTTCTTCTTTTTTCTTAAACTCGAGCGGCTTACTTCTGATCTCGTAAATTATACATCGATATTAATTAATATTAATTGAAATAAGATAGAGATCTTTTAATCTGGAGTATTGATTAAGATGACTGTCGATAAACTTAAATATCAATTAATAATTTAAAAATATAATTAATAAATAAAAGTACTTTTTTACCTAAAGTAATATCATTGCAAATTAAAAAAAAAATTTTTAACAAAATGATAGTGAAATATTTAGGTGACAATTGGATACAATATTATTTTTAATATTACTTTTTGTATTTTAAACGTTTGCATTGAAAATGTAAATAAAAATGTATAAGTAAATACTTGTATTAATTTTAATTCAATATTAAAGTTAAATTTAAAAACTGCAAAGATTTATGCGTCACTACACGCGTCTTACCATATCTAACCCATTCTACTGGTTACAACTGTAAACTACGATTGAAACACTGTAGAATAGTATATATTTTTTAATTAAAAATTTCATTTGTATAACTTTTGCTACTATGTATTTAAAGATTTTTTAAGCAAAAATGTACTTTTATTAATTTTAATTATTATTAAAACTATGGCACGGAAAATAGTTCGGTCAGGTGTATCGCGCTCACGTGTATTTGTTTTATAATGAAAATCAAATCGTGGGTAAATTATGTGCGAACAAAATGTAGAACATGGATATTAAAATTTTTCATTTTAATTCCATTTTAGTGTGTATATAGATATAAAAAGAAGAAAAAAAGAAAAAGAATTCCACTCGGTTAATGCTGTTATCGTTTCATGCATTGTGACCTTAATACATAATACGATAGTATCATTATAAAGAATTTTCTTGTTCCAAATGAAAAACTTAAGCAGCTACTTACATATT
This sequence comes from Anastatus disparis, assembly GCA_017163975.1. NCBI lineage: Eukaryota > Metazoa > Arthropoda > Insecta > Hymenoptera > Eupelmidae > Anastatus > Anastatus disparis. The sequence goes on from JAFFSR010000226.1 coordinate 2,492,015, forward strand.
TAAAATTAAATAAATAAAAAAACGAATCCTTTTTATTATTCTTTCCTATTTTTTTTCCTTCTTTTATTTGAATAAAAAATGTTAATATAGTAACATTTATCGCATTGTGTATAGAGCTGAAAGAAATAAAAGTGAATCTGTTTCTTGTACTACTAACTTGGATCCTTTACTAAGAAATCTGAATCACTTTGAAAGTTTTGCTTATATAAATGATACGCTGTACATTGAGGCTCTCGAATCGTAATGTTTCTCAAGTGTTTTATGTATAATAAAAAATATGACTTTTTTTCGTAATCAATTTATGAATGAAACACTCGTGAATGCCAATAGGGTTACTAATGAAAGATTTTATTACGATTTGCTTAATCAGCTGGAAATTTTAATGCCATTTATTTAAAATTTTATTTCAAATAAATAGCATTCAAAGTTTACAATTTCATTTATATAAACTAATTGATAAAATATAGTAAGATTAAAAAATAATGTAATGGTTAAAATCTCTGCTCAAACTTAATATAAAATCCGGTTGAAATCTTTTTGTATTCCTGACATTTTTTCATACCTTGCACTATTTTAAGAAACACTAGGATCAAAAAAAGAGGTTATAGTACTCTCGATTTAAAGCCTTAAAAATTCCTTTCTCGCCATAACGTAATCCTAATCCAATCCTAACGCGCACTTTTGCATACTCATGCAAAGCAAATCCTCTCAACCTTTATCTTCCACTTTTTTTGTTCTCAAAAAAAGCTCTTTTTTAACATCTTCAAAAAAAATGCATTTTTTTCTTATTCATGCGTGCACCTGTTACGTTGCTTGCATAAAAATGAAACAAAAAAACAGCATGATAAAATAAAAGTTGTCCGATACATATTTTTAAAATTATCAACGACTTTCTTTTTTTTATTCTCCCTCTCTCTCTCTTAATCGTCGCAAAAGGAGCGACGTTGAATCATAGTAAGCCTTCTAAAAAAAAAGTCGCGGGCGGAATGACAAGTGGATATTCGGAGCGTTATGTTTCTAAAGCCGGAAGCGCCGAGCGGTGAAAGTGCTTCTTCCATAATAATACACGAGTATATCTATATACACAGAAACGTTCACTCCGAAGGCGTAGGTGGTATATATAAAAAAAATAAGAAACAGGATACTTTATTTTTAATTATCTGTAAAACTAGTCTGAAACTAAACTTTTATCACGTGTTATAGATTTTATTAAGGAATTTTCATTTAAAGCGTTAATTTATCATTGTAAGGATGCTGCGTGACCTTAATAATCTTTAATGGAAATAAGAGCTTTTAATCTTTAATTTTTTCATTCTTTTTTGTCTTTCTTCTTTTTTTCTTATTTTAATCTTGCATTGATCTTTTGGGAGTGGTAGGAAGATATGGGTTCGATTAAGTATTTGAATTTTTTAAGGTTTGACCTTTCATCGTTTATTTAACGATTTGAATTATATCGGATATTTTAATCAGTTGTGTTTGATAGTAATTGATATCTTGTTTCAAATGAAAACTCGTTCTTAATGAATTGAGGAAAGATTAATTAATTTACTTGATACAGTTAACAACTTTTTGATAAATCCTGCTTTTCTATAAGTCAGGAAATGTTAAATTAAATAAGGTCATAATTTGTAATTTATTCTTAGGTAATAAACGTATAGTTGAAATTTTTTTATTTAATTTTAGAGTAATTTCATTTCAAATTTTTTTTTTTAATTTATTCATTAGAATTCAATTGGAGCAGTAAATCTAACAATTATAAGCTTTTTCTTTCTACATTATGTAAATTGAAAAGTACATTGAACAGCTTTTGAATCCAAAAGATCAGTTTATTTGAGTTTTAATCAAACACTTATTTCGAGGTGAGATTTAAACATAAAAATTAATAGTAATTAAGCTTTTTTTTCATATATTTACAAAAGTGAAACTTTTTATTCCTTATTACTCCACATACATACGTTTATCGAAAAAAATTTGAAATTCTTAAATAAAAATCCCAATTTTATCGCTTCACGTCTTAATTAAACGAAAACCATATGGAAATTCTAAAGTAAATGTACAAAGCCTTTATCATATCACGACCTTGATACCCATACTGATTATCATCGACTCCAAAAAAAAACAACTCGCCTTTTATTGTGTCTAATGAGTAAACCTTTTCTAGATACACAAACTTATCTAAGGTGAAAGTAAAACTGTAACACATGTTTTTTTTTTCATTTTTTTTTGTCATTTTTTCGTCCAGGTCACGCGACGCGTATTACTTAGTCAGCTGTACGTACACAAATTTTACAAAGATAAAATTAATGAAACTGCGAATTCTTTTTCTTTTTTAACATTATACTTTCTGTCATTATCCTGCATTACCCGTGGCAAAGAAATATATCCTTTTGGTTGAAAAAAAAGCTAAAAAGAATAAAAAGAAATGAGTTTCTAATTTAATTAGTATATACTTAATTAAAAAGACATATGTGTACATACACACGCCAGAACACTTTGTGAGAGGATAATATAACTTTCTCATAGAGGCAAGTTAGAAGCATGCAATTAAGCATGTGCACAATGATGTCTAAGGTATAAATCTTGTAAATTTATGAAATAAACAACAAAGTGTATGGTTATTATAAAAATAAATTATTTCAAAGAAAATTTTAATTTTTTTCAGATTTATTTTTATAAAAATTGTTGTAAATCAAGGAATTGAAATAATATTTCAATTTCATAATATACATTATTACTTTGTTTTTTCACTTAAAATAACAATTTTAATCATTATTTTCTGAAACCAAATTAGAGCTGCGATTTATTTGCAACTTTCATTTCGCTGTATGTAGTTTAGAAAAAAAACTATAAATAGAATTAAAGAGGTAATTAACATAATTTGTCAACAAAAAAATAATTTTCTTTTTTTATGGAAATTACTAAGTCGTGTCAATAACTGAAATATGTTATTATTAAAGTCACTTAAGGATTACTCTATAAAATGTACCATTAAGAAAAGCTAATCACTATAAATGAACGTCATAAAATCCCCTACCACTTTCTATCTCTAAACATTAAATGCATCCCCTTCGTAAAAAAGAAGAAGAAAAAAAATAAAACTTAAGCTCATAAATTTTTAATTATCAGACTTGATCCAATTCTCTGGAAACTTTCCCTCATTTATATATTTGTTTTGATTGATAGACTCTAATCAGTAGTCATTAAGCTCGGAATCAATAATGAAATAAAAGTAAAATAGAATAAAACAAAATGAATAAACCGATCCAACGATTCCAGACATGTAGAAGCATGTGTATACATTATGAATAAGAAAAAAAAAATTTTTTTTTTAATATACGTATATACTTCAACTGGAATCATAACGATTAGAAAACCGGTGTGACTTGCATAAACAAAAAAGTGTATGTGTTCGTGAAAAATAAGTTTAAAAGTACCATTTGCATGGATTACAGGAGTAGGTCGATAAGTACAACAACATTACAAGCACACGCATTTTCTCTTATAGGCGCCGGAAGTTATTCATATATAAATATATGTATGTATACACATATAAGCATCTATACAAATGCGTATGTAAGTTAAGTAAAACTAGTAAACTTGTCGTGTCTATTTACGTGAGTAAATGCCTGTCGTTTTTATTGCCTTCCAAATTTCACTTGGAGTCTTTGCGAAGAATCGCGTTGTTGTGTAGCTCTTGAGCTGAAGTTTTTCGATAATAGCTGTTGGGAAGGTAATTCAATCATTGTTTTTTTTTCTTATTTTAACAGTATTTAGTGGAAAATTTTATTAATCGAAATTATTAATTTTAATTAGCTTTTCAAATAAACTTACATCATTAGTTCTATGAAAATTAATTTCAATTAATACATGTAATTATATTTTAAACTTTATAAAATTATGAAAGAGGTCGTCAGTGGCTCATTCGGTAGAGCAATGGATTCATAATCACGAAGTTTCGAGTTCGAATCCCGCTCTCGGCGACTGATTGATACAAACACCACCGTACGTTACATGTGCTTTGTTCACAAACACACTGACAACCTCCTTCGCTAAATAGCATTGCAATAATAGCATAAATACAACGACGTTAAATAAAATTTAAAAAATTTATAAACACACTCTTCCCTCTTAATTTTTTTACTTTATTTACTACAGAGATTTAATCAATGAATCTTACTGTGTACATTAAAAAAATGATTAAATCATCGATAGAAGATCGATAAAAAATGATTTACAAAAATCATTGTAGTTGAGAAAAAAATTTAATCTACAAAACGTAACTCAAATAATAATCACATAATTACAAGAGCATACTTATCAGCCGAACAAAATATTTCGTGTCATCTCAAGTTTTACAACATCTCTAGAAGAAAAAAAGAGGTATAAAGTATTACGTTTATTTCTATTTTAACGACTTGTTATGAAAAGAGAAAAAAAAGAGCTTAATTTTATCTAACACGACTTACAAACCATGACAATTAAACTCAAAAGAGAAAAAATATAGAAGAGCCATAGTGAAAAAAAAGAGCGCAAAGAGAGAAAAGAGTTCTACTTCCATAAAATGAAGAATTACTGTGCGTTTATTTTAAATAGCCATTTTCTTAACATGACTTGCTCATAATTTTTTTAAATTTATAAATATTGGTTCGCTTGGCTTTCGCTAAATTGAAAAAAAAATATATATATATATACATATAGATCGCTCGCATTATGAGATGTGCAGTCACCAACTACGTTTGATCATTAAATGCCGGATATAGGTGAAAATATAATTAATCTTTTTGTACTTATTTATTAGAAAATTTTAAAGAATTTACTTAAAAACAAATTTCATGATATTATGAGTTCCGTGATTAAGGATACTTTAAATGCTATTTGGAATATTTAATGTATTTTGTTTATATTTTTTTAAAACGTTAAATATATATAATAAATAATTATATTGATTAATTTTTTTTTTACTAAATTCAAAAATTGCTATTTACATGTAAAACAAAATGTTAATTATTTTAAACACTTAAATACTACAACTTATTTTACAAGTATACCTTTTTTTCTGTCATAGTACATGTACTCATAAGCAGTTACAAGTCATTCATTAACCATTATATATCGTGTTATCAATACTTATATGAATATATATTATCATGACAGGAGCTATTTTTAATGGTTTACTCTCTCTCCGAGAAACAATTTTGCTTGCTGCCGTAGTAAAGAGGAAGAAAAATGTTTAAGTAAATAAATGTTTAATTAATATTAATTATTGGCGATTGAGTAATCTAAAGTAAATGCAAAATTATATTTCATAGTTATTACATTAAAATTGTTTGGGTAAACATAGCTTTTTTCTTTAATCAAAGTAATAACTTACAATTTCTAGATAAGCAATATGTCAATGAAATTTAGTTCAGCTCTCAAATGATTATAAACCGCTCCTTAAAATTCACCCTGGCAAAATGAATAAAAGTTTAAAAATTTCATATCTTATACATGGCTTTCTCTTCATTCATGCAATAATAATGATAAAGAAAAAAATAAGAGAATATCTTTGAAGTCCTAAATAATAACAATCTTAGCGTGTGTGCATACGCAAATCTTAACAATCATTCCAACAGATGATCCTCGAAGAATAACATAAAGAGAAAAGCTTCGTAATACATAAAGTATTATACGTCTGGTTGATGTTGCACAATTTTTTCTTTTTTTTTCATTCTCATTTTATTTCGTTTTTTTTTCTACTTCTTTAATACTATAACTATACCTTCTTTTTCCATTGACGTCAATACACTGTGTGTACCTTATAGATGTATATATATATATATACGTACTATCGTGAGCTGCTTTCACACGGATCTCGGCTTTGTCACTGACCGGACACGGAAGGCCGAGCTACCACCACTACTACTACTGCTACAACTACTACTACTACTTGTTATACTATAGAAATGTATATAGTAGTAAGGATAGTGTATACTGATATCTCTCGTTTCATTAACGGTACGGGCTTTTTGCGAAATGCTAGTTTTATTTTGCGAAAATGGAGGGGTAGGGGGAGTCCGGAAATTAAGAGGATGTTAAAGAGGAAATTCAAACGTATTAAGGATAAAAGTTTCGTTGTATGTATAGATTTTCGATTGACATATGCTCGATGCGGTTCATTCGGTTTTAGTTTGGTTCTGTATTCACTACATTGTTCTTCTTTTTCAATGTAGTAGGTAATTAACAAGAATGATACGATTAAACTATTATTTAGAGTAAAACGGTTCATTTAATTTATGTTTTAAGAATTAAAATATTTAAATGCAAAATTTGTACTTTCAAAATTTTCATGATTTTTTATTGTAACATTATTTAAAATAACACATTAACATTAACTTTGCCATTTTAGAGCTACTTTCTAATTTTAATGTTTCGAAGTATGTCTCTTTACGTTATTTTCCTATTCTTAATTAAATCTTACACTAGCTAAATAGAACGTAATTATAACGAATACAAGTATTATAATTTTACCTAAAGATGTCATGTGTTCGTGGCGAATATTTAATAAATTAAACTTTTATTAAATTGCAAGAGAATGGCGGTGATAAAGTGTTTTAAAAAATTTACTATGGCCTATTAAAGGGCCTATAAGTATGTTAATGTAACAATAGAAAATAATTTTATATAAATCTAAATTTCTTTAGAAAATTTTTATTCTAATTAATTATTTTAATTAATTGTTTATAATAAAAAGCCAACCTTATTTAGATTTTTACTCGTTTAATATTTATGTTTTTCTTCAATTTGTTTTCTTCTACTCTAGCGAGTGAAAAATCTATCTAATTAGCACAAAATATGAAATAAAATTCTAACATATAACAAAATTTTTATAAATCATCATCTGAAACTTGTTTAACAAAAAGGACCCATTGAACTTCAATTTGATTACCAATAAAAAATCATATGGACCTTTTAAGGCATTAAATGTGGCTTGACAAAATTATAATTGTTCTATAATCAATAATTTTTTTTTCTTTATTTTTTGCAGTCCATTAACGGATTACCTTAATCGACTCCTGATTAAAGAGAAAACTTATTCAAGCCTTTAAATGGTTTGATAACTCAAACGCAACATATAATGTTAAAAAAGAAAAAAAAAAGAGTAAACCCAGCTAACATAACTCATCTTAACATTTATTGTCGTTGCGTTACACTTTGGCAAGATATGGAAAAAAAGTAAGGAATTTTTGTGCTTACACCAAGCGCATGCCATCGTAATAATACAAAATAGAAAGTTCAAACGTTATAAATTAAAGTCCATCGCGCCAATTTACCTTTCAATCTTTGTAAAACGGAAAAAAGTTTTTTTTTCTTATCCTACAGCTCGTAAACAAAATAATAGTAATAATAATAAAAAAATAAAGGAACGCATAAAAATATATCAAAATTTATGATTGCAGAGCTCGTCGGTAGTAAAAGTGATTTTCACCTCAGCTTTTTGAAAAGTGTGTTGTGTATACGTAGCAGCGAAGCACGCATATATAGATTCATCGCTAGAATCATCCATCCTGCGTCATCAAACATGACCCGCATATTCTTTTTCTCAAACCCACATTTTCACTCTATAACGCAATTTTCTTTTATATATAATTTTTAAGCGAATTCCACTCTCTAAAATTTTTCATTGGAATTTTCGCCTTTTTTTTCTTTAATAGCGTGTGAATTTACAAATTCTTTTTTTATATAGCGATTCTTATTGAAAATTGTAGTAATTTTAGGATGGTTATTATACTTTTACTTTTTAGTGAAAACTGTTAATATGTTTTTCGTTTTCTTGTTATTGTATACAAATATGTTAATTAATGTACGTCAAGTGCTTAGTCGTCAAAACTATGTTACATTTTATGATGTTTTCAAAACGTAATATTCTTATTATCATTTAAATTACTCAAAATACTAGAAAAATTTTAATTATTTTAAAAATTTGGTTGAAATTTACGTAGGTAGAACTTTTATCACGTTTTCAAAACCAAAAATTCTCTTTTTTGAACATACTGAGTTGAAATTGTTATAATAAAAAAAGTCGTACAATGCATCAATCACTAGAATTTGTTTTAACTTCAAAGCTTTTTATAAAAATAGTTGAATAACGCAATAGTCGTTCATTTTTATTGAAATTTACAATAAAAGAAATGAGATCATAGTCACATTTCAATAAAAAAAAGGAACGTTCAACTAAACGTTTGACCGGCAACTTTGTCACTCTTTTTTTTTTTAACGACGAAAAAACCATTAAACGATATTATAAAATCTCACGGATTCATCATGCCGAAAAAATTTTAGAGAGCGAAAATCTAGCCAAATTCCTAATAAACTTCTACCGGCCGTTCGGATCTTTATTTCTTTCGGGGCCAATATTCGCTGTGACAAATTTCTGCGACATACTTTTTTTCGTCTCCGAATTGTATGTATATATATATTTTTTAAATTTCTTTTTCTTTTTTTTTTGGGTACAGTCAAACGTGTCAAGCCTCACCCACAAAAATTACCATTACAAATTTCGTGTATACCAAAGCTATTTGGGATAAATTTAATACGTAGCAGCGTAAGAGAGCCCAAGGAGTACAATACGTATAACATCAACGCGACAATGATGAGTAGGTGGCTTTGTATTACACAGTCTCATATGTATGTATATGTATACGTGCACACATGTATATATAAAGCGATAATTTTGGGTCACTGAATTTTCTCGCACCTTGCGCTTACGCTTTAAGCGAGCGCGCGAGTCTTTTTGATGAGTTGTTTTAAAAAAGATTATATAGGTTTTCTTCTTCTTTCTTCTTCTTTCCATTGTCCATGTTAACTCTGGTAATTAATTTTGCAGATTAACTATACGGCTTACTTTTTATTTATCTTTCATTTTTTATTGTTTATTGTATTCAAAGCACCAGGCGACAAATAGAGCTCGCGGAATTCCTCGTTTTCTAGACCGTTGACATTAATATTAATGTGTACCTTATATGGATTTGGTTTAGTCAATCATTGTCATTAAGTGACGAGATATTTTTCTCGTAACTCATCTTGGATTCTGAAAAGGATAATTTCATATTTCGCGATATCCATGCGTATACAAGAGAAGAAAAATTATATAGATGAAACTGTATTTTTTAAACTGAGGGATGGATTTAATTTCATTTAAAAATCTCTAAATAAATGATAAAAATTAAAAGATAGAATAATTTTCCAGCTGCATATAGAATTTTTACTATTTAGGTAGCAATTTTTATAATACATATTGCAACTTACAAAATATAGTAATTTTGCCTGCAGAGTTTCTCTTTTTATAAAAACAAATTTTAATCCTTACTTAAATACTAAAATAACTATTTTTTTCATATTATTATTTAACAAATGAGGAAAAAAAAAATTAAAGTAAACTAGAAAGCTGTAAACCTTCTTCTGTCCTAACGTTCAACATTAATTTAATAGTAATACACTCAAGCATGTAATTTATTGACCAAACTGCACTTTAAAACGCCTCTCAACGTCACGTCTTCTCTTCTTCAACAAATCTTCCACACAAGCTAGCTTTAAACAAAAATCGAATGAAATTTTTTTTCTTATTTACAGCATGCAGATACGAAATTTTTTCGCACTCCATTCTTACACCATCCATAATTCAAATCCTTTGAGAAATAAAAAAATTGTTCCTACTTCCCTTCTTCTATATATTGGCTTTCTCTTCTAAATGTATGTATATACATACACATTGTCTTTTTAACCAAAAGGAATCATATCGCCTCCAGCTAGCAACGATTAATCATCGGCGATGATTATCACGCATACATTTACATACCAATGTATATATATGTGTGTGATAATCATCTATACATACAGATTCAACATTCTCCTTTTGTCTCTTATTTTCGTCCATATATAAGTTTTAAAATGAATTGAATCGTAATAGGTCGCCTTTTACGATTTCGCGCGAGCAAGCGCCTCTCATACCTACACACACAACGAGTAGATTACAAGCCTTCGTCCACATTTAATTTATTAATGTTTGCTCAGAGCTTATAATGTTTTTATATATATACATCTTTTCTTTATCTTTACTTTATTCGTTGTCTCTTTTTTCCCAATGTCCTATTAGTACAGTAAAAGTTTTATTTATGATCGTGATCATTAATAAGGACAAAAAAAAATAAGATATAAAAGGATTCAACAGGTTACGTTGTATACACACGTACAAGTTTGCGTGTGATAGTCTTGTTTGTTCGATTGTGCTAGCATTGCTTAGTATATACGATGATGCAGTTTAATTAATGCGTTATGCGTGCCTTTAATGGTCGATTTAATAAAAGAGGAATAATTGTTAAATTATAATTAAGTGGTTCATTACAATCAAACTTGCGTTTATTTGATTGATCGCTGACTTTAAATGGTACTTTTTTTCTTTAAATTAATGAAAAATTTTCTCAGTTGGTCAAGTATTTATTAGACGTGTGAAGTGTAAATACGACGTGTGCTTTAAATAATTGAATACTTAATGTGGATATTTATTTATTTAAACAAATAAAAAACGTAATTTAAATAAATTGTTAAGAATATTTTAACGTTGAAATCTCTTAAATTGTAAAACACTTGCCAGCATAATATAAACAAGCTCTTGTGCCCAAGTGCGAAAGTAAATAACCTAAATTTTGAACAAAATATATATAACCTCGAAATTTAATAAATGTCCGAGGATAAAGAAAACCCGGTCAAAGTTCAATATAAATACTCCGGAGACAGGTTATTTATTATTAAACGTATACGCGAGGTAAAAAAGGCACGTCCTAGCGTAATGACTTGTTATTTTTACTTTAATAACACATACGCGCCGAGTAATTTTATCACATTATTTTGTTACTTGTAAGACGAGTAAACCTATTTTATATCTACTTTCCATCAAATTTTTTTTTCTGTCCTCTGATAAACGTTTTATAAACAAAAATTATGTTTATGAATTCCCTTGTTTTAGAGTTGATTATTTTGTATATTAGACATATACGATGAAACATTTGACGAGGAAATGTATGTACACACGTACGCGCGGTGAACGTGACTGATACCTTACTTAATAATCATGGATAAAAAATTTTCTTTTATTTTGTGGAACCTGCAAACCGCGATTTTCTTTATCTACTTTTCCTCTGTGATGACGAGGGTCAATCTTTTTTCTTACATTTTTGAAAATTCTTTTGATTTTTTTGGGTTCAAATAGTTCAAATGTTTCAAATTTTTGTACTACTTATAAAGTACTTTTTTATCTACGAAAATTTAGAACGATTGAGGATAAATTACCTATTCATTGATCACAAAAACAATTTTCAAATTGACCACTTAAAATTTGTCATAAACGTCAAAAAGCAAAGGTTCAATAGATTTCAAGCTTTTTATCTAACACAATACAAAATCATCAATCATTAAATTCTCAAACAAATTCTTTAAATGTTCTATTATTCAAAACTAAGTAACCCATTGAACTAAAAATTTTTACTCACTTTAAAATAATAAAAAAGAAAAGAAAGGTACAAAGACCTTAGCTCAAAATTTTCTATCTCATCTCATTTGAGCGTTGAAGCTCTTACTCGATTACCATAAACCACATTAACGCAATACTTACAGCTATGTATATATATAACACGATGCGGGTTTGGGTGTAAGTTAAAAAAGAAAAAAAAAAAGAACGTGAACCCAACAAACAAAGAACTACGTGCGTCAAGCCAAATGGTTTTATGATTCATTGGTCTCGGCAACACATCCGCGTGAAAGCGAAAGGCTTTCCCTTTGTGCGCTCGCCACGTTCAAAGAAAGACAGAGACAGAGAGAGGGAAAGAATAAAAATAATAATAACGTGCGTGCGTTATACCTTTTGCGCAACATTACGCGTGAAATAATAAAAATACCCGAAAAAAAATGTAACTGTAAATATCAGAGCCGGATGCATCGATAATCGTTATGTAAAAGGTAGACGTACGTAAGACTCGTATATACGCGAGTGGATATCAGAGGTGGGCATGGGTTTTTTTTGTTTCGGATACATAAATCGGATTGGTTAATCTTATATAAGATACGAGTGTTCAACTATGTCTGACAAGATATTTTCTTATTGATTAACAAATGTTGTAATTACAAAATATAAGTATGAAAGATATATAAGTAAAATTTTCGATTACACGTGTTAGCGGTCAAGCAAATGAAATAATTTGTTGATTTCTAATCAACAATTCTCACTAACGTTTAATTGATTAAACTTATTTATTTATTTAAAACGTTTATGTCCAATGCATATCAATCTGATAAATATAAATGTAAATTGATTATTTTAAATAAATCTGTTACTAGAATAAATTACTCGATTAAATCAATTTGTTAATGATTTAGTTATGTTGTCATATTAATTATCCTTTTGTTTGATAGAATATATTTTTGAGAATTTTTGTTATTCTATAAAGAGAATATCTAAGATATTTAATTAATAAAAGAAAAGTAAAATCGAATTCGTGAAAGATTATTTAAAAATTAACAAAAGCCTTATATTTGTTTAAACAGCGTCTACCCCTACCGTAACAATTGTTCTTAAAATACATCAATCAAAACCAAAATATAAATGTATCCTTCAACTTTATCAAACAATGATCCATTAATATTCATAATGTATTAAAAAAAATAAATTATCAGAATAAATTGAATTATCAAATTAAATCAAATTGAAACAATTGATTGACCAATTTGGTAAGCAACTTACCGCTATACGCCGATAGACCCAACAATATTAACAGTTATAAAATTTAACCTTGTAACAATATTTCAATTTTATCGCTTAGTCATTTTCATCCCAAATATTATATACGCGTACGATAACTTCATGGTATATCGCTTCTCGTGCTTTGACATAATAAGTAACAACATTATACACACATTAAGTTGTCGTTATTTTTAAAATTGATGATTCTAACACCTTTCAATTGAAAAAAAAGGACGTGTCGAGCAAATGACGCGTAATTTACACGGACTCTTTTATCTAATTGTATTTAATAGGTACGTCTTCTTCATCTTTTTTCTCATAAGTCAATAAAATATGATAAATATATTTTATCGTAAAAGGATTGATATATTATTTATATATTTTTCTATTTGTTTTTAAATTAAAAATTTGTTTTTTATAATAATTTATCGGCTCATAATGTACTTGCCACTTATCGTAATCGTAAATAACTGGCATTATATTTGTTACTAACTTTATAATATCATGTAGTTTTTTAATTATTTTTTCTTATTAACATTGAAGATAATAACTACACGAGAAAATTAGATGTTCTCATTTGAAATACATACAATTCATAAATCAAGTCGTTTCGAATAAACCCATTCATTATTCGGTTATATTAAATTTTACAAAACTACTTTTGCAGATGAAAGAGAAAAATACGAAGATCTACATAAACAAAGCAGATCGAAAAGATATTTCATGCGTGCACATATATTTTGAGTTGATAAACCTATATATTAACAATTGTCAACAGATTAATAAAAACGTTGGAAAATTAAAAAATAAAAAGGTTCTACTTTTTAATTATTTTTTAATCATGCCATTCTCGTTAAAGACGAAAATTGCTCTCTTGAAAGCAAATTGCTTGTATATGATGCTTACCCATAAAAACACTTTTCACCTGTGTATATATATAGCGCACTGAATATAAATCATAAATTTAATATACATCCTATACACACGTATAACTCATAATGAAGCCGATACCAAAACAACTAAGAATTTAAAATAAGGTATAATAAAAGAGGAAAAAAATAGGTTCAATCACGCCTGTCCATTTGATTAAAGGAGAAAAAAAAGTCTAAAAAGGACGGTGCTTGTAAAGTAGGAGAACGTCTCAATCTAAATACTTTATATATGCGCACACATACACGTCGTTCTTATCTTATCTGTAGTTTGAAGCTCGCATAACTAAAAAGAGAAGAGAAATAAAAAAGATAAGGAAGAAAACGAGAGAGAAAGACACCTCATGGATAAAATAAAGTATATGGCTTTCGATGAGCGAATTGAAAAATGCCAAAGTAAGTCTTGATACTGGATCTTAGTGTGTCAGTGTGCCTATATGCTAATCGGATGGAAGCTCCTCGTCCTCCTCGTCGTTCGATCCATTTGGCGACGAGTTTTATTAACATCATAGCTATATATATATATATATATATATATATATATATATATATATATATATATATATATATATGCGAATTCTGTTTTGATGGGTATATGTATACGTGCATATATGGAAAGTTCCATAAGAGTAGTTAATTCGATTGAAAAATTTACTTTTGATTTCCGATTCGCTGAAAATAGGTTTTATGAATACTGGAATTGAAGTTAGGATTTCGTGAAGTTTTATTTTATAAAATTTCAGTTACTATTTGAGAGTTTATATTAAATTTTATTCCTATTAAATTTAAACATTGACAAATAGAGAAAACTATTAATAAATAAATTGATCAATATCTGATAAATTATGAGAATAAGTAAACTGTAAAAGATATTCAATTAATAAAATGTGACATTTATAGGGAAATTTTTGTTAAATTATCCCCATTCCTTAAACTTATTTTCTAATTTATTTTGAAATATATCATCTTTTATTTTTCCTGATGGTTGATAATCTTCAAATGGTGTCATATTTTAACGGTTATGACTGAATCATTAATATGTTTATAAAACGTTTATTATCGCTAAGGTATTAAAAGTGTCAAAAATCATTACTTTAAAGCTTATTTAATCAAAAGCTACTTTGGACTCAAAATCATTCAAGCAAATTCAACGTTGAATAATCTTTTTTTATTTTTAACATCAAGTAAAACAAAATTTACTTACTCAAGTATTCTGATAACAAATTTAAAAAATGTATTTTAAAGACTTTATAATTAAATCATTACTTTTAAAAATAAACATTTTTTCAAGATAATACACAAAATATTTATTGAAAAGTAAATATCTTTACTCATCATGAAATCATTCATCAAGAAATAATTTGATCATTTTGGCTTCCAAAAAATAACACATTTCTTATTTGCAATAAAATTTTTAATCCATAAAAACTTTTGAAATTCGTTCCTCTTTTATCTAAATAAACACATTATTAAAACTTAATTTGAAAAATAAATTGAATTGGTATTCAAATATTTATTCATTAATGAATCTATTATAATTCGAAAATTAAAATTTTTTGACCTTAAATCAATTCGCTGATTCAATCAATTCAATCTATTCATAAAACTTTAAAATAAAAAAAAAACCTAAAAGAATTTCTAATTCTTCGATTGAACAATTTAGCGCGTAACCCACAATATATACATAAAAAGCAAACGCACAATCGAGTTTCGCTTTGCAAAGTAGTATATACGCTCATGCGTGTAAATTGTAACGGTACCATATATGCCTCGCAATGATGATGATGATGATGATCGGCGACGATGCTTAAAGAAGAAGAATTAGAAGTAAAAGAAGAGAGAAATGAAACGTAGAAAGTAGTTTGATATTTCAAGTGTTTCGAGTGTTTTATATTATCAATGGGGCGTTTTGCGGATTCTTTTTCGAGTGTAGGAACTTCTTACTCTTCATAATTTTATAGTTTTATTTTTTTATATGTTATATACCATAAGAGCGAGGAACGCATATATTTTGAGTGGCTCGAGGCGAAGAGGCTCTTTAGAAGGAGGAGTTGAGTGCCGATTTGCAGTTTGTCTTTAGTTTCTTATGATTTTTTTCTCTCTCTCTCTCTCTCTTTTATCCTTTATGCCTTCAGCTTCTTTATTTTTTCGTTCTCTTATCTTGGTCAGTTTTATTTATGGATGTTTTGAGTGGCATTGATGATGAATGAAGAGATTTTTTATAGCGATATTTGATTATGGTTATACGTGGACTACATGTTTCAAGAGCTTTTTTTTCGGTTTAATGCGGTTACAAGTCAAATTTTGCGTGTGAATGAGAAGCTTATTTGAAAAGAAAAAAATGTGTCAGTATGCCTAATCATTTTATTTTGGGTATACATAGTTTTGTCATGATGATACATTTTATTTAAAATGCTTTAACTGTTTATCATTGTGAGTCTTATTTTAATATTATTAAACATATAAATCTATATTCGGTTTTATCATTTTTAATCTCTAAAATACGTATATTAAAAAAAAGAATAGACTTGCCAATTTTGATATTTATAAACACATCAATCTATAACACAATCAGTCTTTAAAAATTAATTTACCTATAACCGTTAAAAATTAGCTTTCCATCATCTAAGAGAAAGCAAAAAAAAAAGAAAATGCAACCATACATAAAGTACTTATCAAAACCTGAAACAATGCAATATACATTAAAAAAAAACGAGCAAAAGGAAGAAAGAGAAAGAAAGAAAAAAGAAAAAGAAATATGAATGAATGCAATATCCCCTTTGATGCGGGCGAGAGAGCAAACGGAAAGTCTAATTAAGTCTCATCGCGATGAAACGAAAGAAAATTAACCAACGGAAAGAGAGTTTTTAGTATGGGGCAAAATACACTCTCGGGCTGGAAGGAATTAGAGCGAACTTTTTTCCAAAAGGATATATTAAATGTGCATGCAGTTTGTATACGTATATATAAAGTTTTGGATCATATCATCGATAACCAAACTGTATGGTAATCTTATATTAAGTTTATATGTGTAGCGTCATTATATACTGTTATTTACTCGTATGAAAGTTTTCGTATCGATTTCTCATTCATCAATTTATGCAAATTCGTTTATTTAAATTGCGAATTGGATTAGGAAGTGGGAGAAATTTTGGTAGAATACTGTACGTATATGGTAAAATATACAATAAAAAGTACAAAAATACTATTGTACTATTTTGATTTAAATTTGCCTATCAACACGATAATATCTGTGAATTTTCAAATTCTACTCGAATTTCAAATGAAAATTTTTTAAGTATATTCGAGAAATTTGTATACTTAGGTAATTTGTGTATTTAAGAAATGTTGTTTATAAATGAAAATTTCTTAAACATACATCACAACACCATTAATTAAATAGGTGCACATTAGTTTAAAACTAAAGTTTAAATATGTTCTAGAAAGCGTCATTGATGAATACATAAACATTAATAAGATTTATAGTTACATCAATTCCCCAGATATTTATCGAGTATTTTTTAAAAAATGTAAGTTGTTTAATCAGCGATTATTAGTAAAAATTAATTAGTATTAATCGTCCAAACATTTCATTATAATTTGTAAAATTTAAAATAAACGAAAATAAAACCGAAATGAGTTTACAGCTCTTCAAAATTTGACCATGGGAACGTATAATTAACATAAATATCTTACTTTCATCATTGCAACCTTTTTTTTAACGAAAATCACTTAGTTTTTGCTATAGCCTAATTAAGAATTTAATAACATACATTACTTCTTTTTTATTAGCATACGAATCTAAAAATAAAATTTATGCCCGTAGTCAATTATACCTGGACAAATTCTAATAGAAAGAAGAAGAAGAAAAAAGAAATGACTAAATTATTCTTGGTCGAGTTGAACAGTTATTTCCAAGAAGAGGAAAAAAAAAATGAAGAAAACTTTCCCCGAAACTATAAGTGACAGTTATTCATATAAAATATGGGTATCTTAAACGGTTTCGTATAAAAAATTATATTTTTAAGAATAGGCGTACAGAAAAATCATGTGATTGTACCAAATATGAAATCATTCAGAATTTTAATTTTTTATTTATAAATGCAATAATACTTGAAAAACTGAATTCTAGAAATAAATTAGAAATATATCTAAAGAAATGTAAAAGTAAGGTCCCCAAGTACTCGGAGAAATATTTGATACATGAAAGATTACTTTATATCCGTATTTCGAACGATGTAGTTTTGTGTGTTAAAGCAATAAAATATTTCAAGATACGCATGAAGATCAAAACACATATAGTTAGCGAGCTTGACATGAACGTTTGTGCGCTTAAATCAAACTATACCGTAAATATAGATTTTAAAAGATCAAAGGAAAAGAAGGATTTTAATAGGAACGACTATGGATATCCGTATACAGATCCAAGCATATTTTCCTTTGGGAAATTAAAAATTGTGAGTTGCATAATAATGACATTTGTTTCATCTTTTTTAGATTAAATTTATAAAAACATTATAGAAAGAAAATTTACTATTAGTTTATGAAAGCTTTATTTTCATTTTATTTTGAATAAATAAAGTTAGTAGAAATAAGAGTTTAATAGGCTTTATAGAAATTAAAAATTGTTTTGGACTAGAAACTAGACATTTTCTATATGCTGATTTTGGCTATAAATCAGTGCTTCGACAAGTATATTAATGCTCTGATTTCTTCCAAAAAATATAAGTATTTTTTATTTAATAAAATACATATATATATACTAAATTTACTCAATGTTTATTTCATGATTCTTTGTTTAAAATTGCATGTATGCATACATTTCTCGTA
This sequence comes from Anastatus disparis, assembly GCA_017163975.1. Taxonomy (NCBI): domain Eukaryota; kingdom Metazoa; phylum Arthropoda; class Insecta; order Hymenoptera; family Eupelmidae; genus Anastatus; species Anastatus disparis. The sequence continues at coordinate 2,510,549 of JAFFSR010000226.1, forward strand.
ATAAATAATCGCACAATATAATTTCAACTATTATTCTAATATTTTTATATAATATCATGAAATTTCTAAGAACCATATTATTGAGCTCGTGCATCAATATCTAAAATCTACCTGACGCGAATATATAAACACTGTATAAAGAATTCATAAATCAAATAATGACTAATACTTTAAGCAAATGATAAAATCAACAAATAGATCAATTTTTTTGGTCAATACGAAAAATTCGTGAAATATATCACCTTGCAATAAATCTCGAAAACGCTTTTATAACAAGCGCATAGACATCTTTGGATCTTAGAAAATATAATAACGACTGTGAATCATGCGACCGAACAATGTCTCCTTTACGCGAAAGTCTTTCTACTTCAATCTTTGTACGTGTGTATATACATATATATTTTCTTTCTCTTCAACAGAAGCCGCCCACGCGATAAGTTTTATATACACGCGACGAATATTCATCCGGATCCACTTTCACCTCCTTCGTTTGTCCTGCAAAAGATTTTATATTTTTTCTTCTTTTTATCCTTTTTTTCCTTTCTTGTTCTTGTTGCATGCATGCAGACACCAAAGTCGTAAGGTTTCTTTTAACGTTGTTGGCTTCGTTAAAACATATACGTCAAGTAGTGATGGGTATAGGAGCTTTTTTTACTTCTTCTTTTAGTTTAAAGTTTGTGTTATGACGAGGAGGATAATACATTTTGGTGTTGCAAAATTTTACTTCGCTTCGAGCTAAGAGAAACTTTCATTGACGCAAATATTACTCATCGGAAAACTATAGCTTGCGATTTTTATAAGGTTATATTAATATGTGCCAGGTGATATTCAAATAAGAAAATGTGGTTAACATATATCTTTACTATTTATAAGGTGTAATATTTCACAAAATAGAAATATAAAAATCACCGCATGATAATCATCGTACATTCGTCAATGAAAATATATCCTTTCATAAATGTTGGTACAACAAGACTTGAAGTACGAACGATAATAAAATTCATACGGAAGCTAGATACAAATCAACAATAAATATCTAAAAATAATTAAAAAGAATCTACATTTAATAAAGTAAACGTCATCGCATTAATGCAATTTTGTACTTCATGCTTTAACATTATAATGCACCAATTATCCTCATATCAAAGTTAACCGTTATATCTATATACACCATTTTCAACAATGTATGGATAATTATTTAAATTGTAATCAACGTTATTCAGATCATAATTTTAAAGGAAATTTTGAGAGTTAAATCTTTACTTTCTTCAAGGTTATATACAAACAAGTTCTTTTTTTTCAAATGATAAAATTACCGTTGGATTCATGATATAAGCTATAGGTGTTTTTGATTCGAAAGTAAAACATAACTCTATGATATTTAATTCGGTATATGGTGATTCATTAAATTTGACACTATTTGTCCAAAATTAATTTCGATTATTCTATTCAATTTTGAAATTTGGATTATATGGACAGCGTGTTGATCGTTAAATATAAATTAATTTTTTTTTCTAAAATTGAATCATTACTATTATTATTATTGAAAAATTTACTTATATATTTACTAAAAACCAGACCAAAAAAATGTTATAAGTAAAACTTTCTACTAGCATTAATCTCTTCAGCAAAAAGGCAAATCCTCTAAATCATTGCAAATATAACCTATAAAAACCATAAATTCATATTTAGACACATCATCTATTTAATAAAATTTTTATTTTTTGCAATGAATACCTGCGGACCAGCGATTCTATTAATATTAATCTAAGATAAGTTGTAAGAAACAATTCGTTCTTTTTATGATTATTTTGTTGGCGCGCAGACTTTAAAAAGTTGTAACGGCTGATCTTCACTTTCACCGCACGCGTGGCTGCATATTTTCTTTCTATGTATATATATACTGTGTATATGAAATGCGCGCGCAAGCGCACACCTTTCAGTATCGTATATCCGGCATTCCTTTGAGCTGCAGTTTTCTAGTACGATCTGAGGATTATTTGTTGTTTCATTTTAACGAGATATATATATACACCTTTTTCCTGTTTGATTCATTCTCTTTTACTGGAATTTCATCAAGATTTCTATAAATGTTTATGTACTTTTATTTTTAAGAATTATTAATAGGATTTGAAATTATGCATTTAGTTATCTTTACGGTTTTGTTAAATATTTGAAACAAAAAGACTGATAAATTTTTTTATACCTCTACTCATAAAAGTTCTAAACACATCGATTTTAATGATTGGAAAGTAATTACTTTTAACGATCAAATGAAATACTTTCAAGTTCCACAAATTCTTTAAAAAGATCTAGTAACACATTTCTTCGGGAAAATCCCTTTTCCCTTTTTTCCTAAAATTTCAAACTACCAAACTTTAAACGTAGAAATAAAGCAACTTCCCATAAGTTTCATCGATAACTACGTATAACCAAATCTCTCATGAAATTAAAAAAATTTCTCTATATAAAGTAAACTTTCATCGTCGTGTTTACTGTATATAATTCAAAAACTACTGCGTATAACACACATAATTCTCATCTTATTTTTTTTAATTTATCGCTTGGCCTAAATAGCAATTAGGCGAATCATTATTATTATGCCAGCGCATGCAGTTTAATTTTACAACGATGTGCATATATACATATAACCTATACTACACATCTTATATATATAAACACATATACGTGTACGTACGTATCTGATTAATGACAGAAAGGAAGGAAGAAGCCATCGGATAACAGCTACAGCAGCAACAGCAGCAGCTTGGCAACGTATGATCGAGAGTATTACACATCGATCTCCGGACTTCTTTTATAAAAACCATATAAAGATCGGCCTATATATCGTGTATACACAAGACTTTGAGTAAAGTAAAATTAACCTGAATACTCGATAAGTGTAAGGAGTTAAAGTATTGTCATTAGGTATTCGCGTGATTTAAGTACTTGTTATGCCTTTTCTTTTCTTATTATTTTTTTCTTTATTTTCTTTTTATGATTTTTCAAAAAACAAAGAAAAAAATTGGACGAATGCTCGTTTTGTTTTTCGTTTGTGAAAGTGTTCGAGGAAAGAATTTAAATACCGTGTCGAGCTGTTTGGTTGAAGGATTAGATGATACTTTATGGCTCATGTTTATTGAGCTGAGAGAGGATGCAAAGAACATTTGTGTAATTAGATAATTATTAGTTATTACGAACATTGAAAGCTATCAGTTAACTTTTTGAAGAACTAATATTTTTCAGAAATATTCCTGGGGAAGTTGCTTTATTATTAATGGCTAAATTTTAAAGTTTTTCTTGCGAACCGCAACGGAAAGCATAGTTACTGAACGGACATAAATATACACGCTATTCTAGAAAAAAAGGAAAAAAATTTGTAATAATATTATATCATTTATTAATTTGCATGTAGCGTCTGTACTTTTTATTTTGAAATTAATTAATTTTTTTATTATTATTTATTTTACCTTATTTTCTAATGATGAAGAATAAAAATATAACTTTACGCTGCAATGAAAGTTTCGAGTACTTTTATTATTTAAAAATGTTTTATTAACACTTCAGCTTATATTACTTAGGATGAGATTTTATAATGATAATAATTTATATACAGTATTTTAATCGTCATTAAATTTTATTAAGTTAATTAAAAAACTAAACATAATATAAAATTTTAATGTCACACAAATCGATATTTTTTTTATGAATCACAATTATTTACCAAATTCTATTTGAAGAAAATGTTTTTTTTTTTTAATTCCTTGTAGTAAATGTGTAAAATATGGTAAGCTATTTTGTAAAAACACAAACGTACCTTTTTCTAAAAACAACCCTGGAAGAAATGTGAACATAAAAAATGGTGTATATAAAAATTTATGGCAATCAGTAATAATAATGTCAAAGAAATGGCCGTAAAATGGTAAAAAAATCGTTTCCATTTTTATTGGTCATAAATGGTAAAAAAAATGTTTCAATTTTTCCCAGAAAAGATATAGACACACGGTTAGAAATATTAACAGACGAAGTCTGTTAAAAACAGTTAACAGACAAAAATGTCTGTTACTTTGACAGACAAAATGTCTTTAAAGGATTTAAAAAAAAGATGTCTGTTAAATTTTTACACTTGGTACAATACAGGATACTTTTAGAATCAATTGACATAAAGTCTGTTAAATCGACACATCCTTGTCTATTGCTTCAACAGACAAAAAAAGTTAACAGACTACACAATTGTTTTAACAATGGAAACTTGAATCGATAATTTTTTTAAATTTTATTTGACGTTGCTGCATTTATACTATCATTGCGATGCTAATTAGCAACGGAAGTTTTCAGTGTGTTTGCAAACAAAGCACGTGTAACGTACATTGGTGCTTGTATAAATCGGCCGAGAGCGAGATTCGAACTCGGGTCCTCGAGATTACAAATCCATCACTCTACCGACTGAGCCACTGACGACCTCATCGTTACTTTATCTTAAAAAGACATTCTTTCATTTTCTATATTTATATTATTCTCTATAATTCTTTTGAATCAACAGGTAGCATTTCGCTAAAATTCTAATTAGAAATAAAAAAAAAATAACTTTAACCAAGAAAACATCAATTTAAAACTAAAAATAAATAAAATAAAAAAAAGCGTCACGCATGTATTTCAAATAAAAAATTAATTTCTCAAGAGATACAAAAACAAAACGAAAAAGAAAAAAAGCGATTACACTTGCAAAAAGTACCCGTAAGCTTTAAAAAAAAAAGCCATTAGCTAAAATGCGTATTACTAAACCATGAAATCCTCGAGTTAAGAGCAATAAAACTTTAACTAAGCCCGCACGCGCTTAAGGTAATAAACGCAAGCTATTATTATAAAGAAAATGTTTTGCATTTTCATAATACTTCATTGAATAAAAAGAAAAATAAAAGAAAAATATTGTCCACGCGTTCATAATCAAAGTATATAGTCTTTGAATTTTCTAGGGCATGACGTCTTAAGTAAAATGACTATTTTATATATATTTTTTTTTACAATTTTCATTTCCTATACACACACGTTGTATTACAGTAGAATTTTTTTTATATATTTTCTAAATCTATCGGGAAAAATATGTTAAAGTTAAATTATATAGCTCATACGAAACGATTGAAAAGTGCGCGCCTGGTTTTATATAGGAGCGAAATCTTGTGACGTGCCCTGGTTAACTACGCCTTTAGAAAATTCCATTAGAGACGATTAAAATTCATTTGAAAATCACTGCGCGTTGATTAAATTGTCGAGAATAGTGATTAATGCTTGGATTATAGTTTGAGAAGATTCATACTGTTAAAATAAAATTTGAAAAAAAATAATAAAGAAAAGAAAAAATTTTATGATTCATGTCTATGGAAATTTTCATATAGTAGATCGTAATAGTCAATCAGATGAATTTAAAACGAACGCGTGTGTCAATTAAGGTTTACTTCAAGACTTTTAAATTTAACAAATAAATTTAGATGTAAGAATTTTTTTGCAAGTAGTTGTATATACGATTAGATATCAATAAAATTAGTAGAAAGATACTATTAATGTCTGGCTGTATCCAGTCCTGTAACTACTAACCGTCTTTTCGAAAAATTTTTCTTTTCAATTGAAGAAAATTAAATTTATATATGACTTTTATTTATTGATTATAAATATGATTTATACTATAAATCATGCTTGTTCAATAAAATTACATTTTCAATGTAAATTATGTTTATTTTAATAGCTTTGATTATAAAGCTTAATCTTGATTTATAATAATTTACATTTTTATTACTAAATCATTCAAAAACATACAAAAAAATGTTTAGTAACCTCATAAAGATAATTTTTTATAATGTATTCATTGATAGTCTACTATATTGATATTTTCCATAATTTTTTATAAAAAATTAATAAAATAACTTTTGTGTGACTTACTTAAATTAATTATAATAGCGTTTTTAAAAAATTATAGCATCCAAACTATTAACATAAATATCTTAAATTTTTTAAAGTCATGCTTGAACAAAAATAAACACAACGACCTATTAACAATAACGATTAAATTTGTTAATCCATACAAACAACAATCTGCATCCCAACGGAAACTTCCATCTAGAAAAGAGTTTTAGCTTGAATCCCGCTTTCCAATATGTTAGTCTTGCCGTACTAACTGCATCCGGAATCTATCGGTCATCCACATTTTATAAACGAGACGCGGATATGTGTGCACATTTATGCGTTATACATATATATATATATATATATACGTTTGCCGATCATCATCATCCATTTTTGCTTGCGTAGAAAAAAAAATCAAGCAAACTCAAAGTCAATTGCTTATTGATCATACATACCGGCTAATTCATCATCTCATGAGTAATCGTTTCCAATCGTTTCTCCAAGCTCGATAAAGAAAAAAAAATGAAAATTCTTTATTGGAGATGGAAAAGCGTTTCTTTTCTGCTTTGATATACATACCGTTTTATAATGTTTAGCTTAGCGTTTGTGGTTTTGCAGTTTCATTTTTGCTAACGCTGAATTTAAAATTGTTTTACGGGATGATTTAATAATTGCGTAGTTCGGCACGGGAGATTATTAAACGAGCATTTAAAATTGTACGGGCGCGCCTAAATGATTGTATGGTATTGTAATTTGATTTCACAGCGATTAGGGTCGATCATGTATTTAAAAAGAATTGCTGCTGTAAATAGAAATTTTCCAAGTTCCAGCGTAATGACTTTATCGGATAATTGACTTGTAAACAATATGTTTGCACTTGAATGTTTAAACATAAGTTGTTATCGTAGTGTAATGAATGTGAAATTTACTCTTAATGTTAGAATTTTAATTTTATATTGAGACAAATTGTATCTTTAAAAAGTATAAAATATTAGAAAAAATGAAAAAATAATAAATTTTAATTAATAAGAAAATATTTGTAATAAAAATTTTGTAAAAAGAAAACAAAATTTAGATCTTAAAATTTATGTGAAAAGGCCTTCTTATCTGACTAATATACTTATCAATGTTTATAGCAGGAAAATGTTGATTATGCATCATTGCGTTGCATTAGCTTTAATTCGTAAGATATCTAATGCAAAATTATTTATGTAATAACCAATATTTTTTTCAATTTTCATAACATTATTATTATATTGTTTTGAAGCATATTTTAAAATAATTATCGATTTTTCTTTTTCAGTTTGAAAAAAAAAACACAAATCGCACTATCAAAACGTATATTCTTTATTTACGAACGCAGATAATTTTTACATTTAAATTGATAATTATTAGTTACATGAATTAAAAAAATATATATACATAAGAATGTAATACTGTCTTCAATATAAGTTTTGTTTATCTTAACAACTACAGCCTGAATTGTAACACATCATTTTAGTACCAATATTTAAATCGCATCTATTAGCACAAAAAGACTTCATATACTCCCCACACCTTGTACGTCCGTATCTATTCTGTGAAATGCCCCACACCTTGTACAACGTAATCTGATCTGTAAATCCATAAAAAAAAGTTTTTTAATATTTTATTTATTGGTAATAATGTGGTTTGGTTAAAAAGCAGTGTAGTTCAATAATAAAAAATGTCGAATTAATTTACTCACCATCAATAGCAGCAATATCCGATGATAATACAGTTTGATCATCTTCTGTTTTTCTTAAATCCATATTCTTATTATCTTCATTGATTTGCATAAGAAAAAAAAATTCGTGTTAAAATTAGATAGTATTATGCATATTTGATTATTACTTTTTTACTTACAGGCATCAGTTATTACGTTCTGTGATCCCTTAGATATTTCACTAGCATAAACACTAACTAATAAGGCACAAATTAATATAATAACAACTAAATACTTCATAATTGCTAGCGTTTAAAACAATCTTAACGGAGGCTCATTTACGTCTGACGATAGACTTGCGACTTTATACATAAACTAATAGGAAAAATATCAGATTTGCTTTCGAGGAATCACACTATTTACGTTGAGTGGTTATTACAAAAAAGACGTGCATAGAATTGATTAATTCAATTTGTAAAAATGGTTCATGAATATTTTTAATTTTTAAATCTTGATAATATAATATAGGTTTTCCATCTTTTTATGAATGTAAACATTGAGAAAGTCTCATTATTTTTTTATTTATGATCTAATGTCTTTTTGCTATTTGTTTTTCGAAAGTTAAAAAAATTTCAAAGATCATTCATTTTTATACAACTGGGGATTCCCGCGTAAGCGACTGTTTGAATTTTGTTTCCTTTTTTTCTTTTTAGAAAATATTCTTTACGTAAAAGGAAAATCATAAATTTGAACGTTTTTTTTATTTTTATTTAATTTAACATCGCTGTATTTATGCTATTATTACGATGCTAATTAGCGATGGAGATTGTCAATGTACTTGTGAACTTCAGCACATGTAACGTACAGCGGTGCTTGTATAAATCGGCCGTGAGTGGGATTCGAACTCGGAGCCTCGAGATTACGAATCCAATGCTCTACCGAATGAGCCACTGACGACTTCGATTAGTAATATATTGATTCTTTTTAAAAATGATAACGATTTCCTGGTAGAAATGTGACCATTAAAAATGGTGAATCTAAAAATTTGAGGTTATTAGTAATAATAATACCAAAGAAATGGCCATAAAATGTTAAAAAAAGCGTTTCCATCTCTACTGGTCATAAAATGGTAATACACAGCGTTTCATTTTCTACCAGGGTTCGTTTTGTGATAAAAGATTGTTCTATTCTAATCAAGGAAAAATTTAAGTACAGGTAAATTAAGTTGCAGCTTAACAGGATATTATATAAATTTTTCATTCGTACTTTTTTTCTTACTACAAAAAGAAATTTTTTAATTTGCGGAATCAAAAGTAAAGAAATTTAACTTGAACCCTTTCGGTTCCGTAAGGATATTGGCGTCCACGAACTTTAATTAGTTCATATAGATTGCACAAACTTTTTTCAGGTAAAACATCAAGTACAATGATTTTAATAGACAAAATACAAGGAGTTAAAATTAAAATCCTAAGGAGTTAAAACAAATTAAACTATTTATTTTGTTTTTCGTTACAATGAGTTCTACTTACCTCATTTATCAGAAAAAAAAAAATTCCGAAGAAATAATTCAAGACCGAAAGGGTTAATTTAAAAATTATTTTCTTTACAAAATAAATGGAATTCATAAAATAAATATTAAAAATACAGATAACATAATAATCTTTATCTATCTAAAAAGGAAAGAGAAAAATAGTACATTGTGCAACAAGGGAGCAAAATAGGTGTATGCCGACGAGAGCGCGTATTAATTATATACAATTTTCAATGTCTTATTTCATGTATAAGAAAGTAAAAAATCGATATAAACAAATAAAGTGGATAAAGCCTTTTTCATAATTTTTTAAAATTTTTCGTTGGTTTTAATAATAGTTAAATTAATTTTTTAAATATTTTTCAATTACAATCTGATCACTTAATACACAAGCTTTAAAATGAGCTGTGTTAAGCACCATTAAGTTCAACAGAACCGGAAACATATCGAGTATAGTAAGTGTTGAGCGTAAGTGGAGCGTATTTTGTTATAACAAAATCCTATAATTACTATATCTCAAGTTACAAATAAGATATTATGAAATTTCAAATCGAGCAGATTTTCATGTTAATAAGGAATAATTTTACTCTTAAAAACGTCTCTGTATTTTCAATAGATAATGTGTTATAGCGTTATCAACAATTAAATTGTTTATAACAAAAAAACGACCACTAGTTGAGCTTGGTGACCAAAAAATTTGAATTATTCTCATGAGAAACTACTAAAAAATGCAAAATTACCGTGGAATTTATACTCAAGTGTCGTCAGCGACCAGACTAAAAGGTACATAATATCATATGATTGTAATGAATTTCATCATAATTTTTGTAGAAAAATTTTCTCTTATATAAGCAAAAAATTAAAGTTGAATAATCGATTTTATTGAAAATAAGAATAAGAATTTATATATTTCTAATCACTTTATTTTATTGAGAAAAGCAATCCCAAATTAATATTTTTGTTCATAAAAATTTTTAATAAAAAATATATACAGTGATATAAACATTTACAAGCAATATGATTATTTTCATTTATTTTCTTTGATCCTAATTAAATCTTCCCCACTTAAATAACTAAGAATTTTCAAATTAGTATAATGAAATGGATCGTGGAAATTCAAAATTTCGTTTAAAACTATTGCTGCTTCTTTGATTAGTCTTTGTTTTTCTATTTCCTTATAAAAATCTCTTTTTAATAACGAATAGTATATTGGAAAATCATTATTGAGTTGATGCTCTGCATTGTCTAATGCTTGAATTAAATCTTCATTTCTTGCGTATCCAGATGCCATACTTCTTTCCAATAAGATATTAAACAAACATACATTCTCATAAACTTTCCACAATTTCATCTTTTCTAACTCTTCTATGCATTTTTCATAATTAATTTTCATTGTTAAATCTTTTGCAATAGTTTCAAGTACTTTCATATCATCCCAAGAATTTAAGAATACCAATTTAGCAAGATGTTTTATTAGAGGAATGCTTATTATGTCATCTTTAAATCTAGCTAATTCAATAAAAACATCATTGGATAGACATTTTGAACATACTTCAGCTCCATATTTTAAAAAAAGTTTAACTATTGTACGATGATGGCGATCCTGTAGAGCGTTATATAATGGTGTTCTTTCACAATTATCCATAAGATTAACATTAGCACCTCTAGAAAGTAGAAGCACGCATACTTGATGACACCCAGACGACGCTGCAACGTGTAATGGTGTAGCATTGTTTTTAGCTCTGATATTAACATCAATACCAGAATCGAGAATATATTTAGCAACATCATCATTCCTATTCATAGCGGCATAATGTAAAACTGTATACCCACGAGACGAATCATTTGTTTCAGCTCCATAATCTAATAAAAACTTAACAATATGGCGATCACCAAAACTCAAAGCATGCTGTAATGCCTGTGCTTTCAAGAATCTACCTGCGTAACATGTCGCTTCTCTTTCCGTGAAATATTTAATACTGCCATGAACGTCACCATTAAATGATAGAATTTGAAAAAATAAATTGAATGAATAATTAAAAGATGCAACACCAACTCTGCGTAGTCCGTTTGGATCATGAAATATATTTGAATTAGTTCTTGATAAGATCATAAAAATTATCAGTGGACTGTTACATTTTGCAGCATAAGTTAATGGACATGTACCATCATAATTTACGTTATCAACGTCTGCACCATGATCCAATAAAAATTTTGTTAGTGACTCGTTGTGGATTCTAACAGCACAGCTCAAGGCACTGAAATTATTAAAATTTTATCATTGCATTAATATTTCGATTAATATTTATTATATCGCTGGTAGAAATTTTTTTGGCTATTTTGGCTGGTTGGCGCATGTTAAAATGACATTTATTAGAAATTCTGTTTAAAGAGTTTCCAGAATTCTAGATAGATGCCATTTTAACCTACGCTAATTAACAAAACAGGCCGAAAAATGGTTCATTTTCTACCAGGGATAATCGAAAGAATTCTTAAATAAATATTATATTTAGCGTTGTTTCTACCAAAATCTTATTTAAAAATTAAAAAAAGTTGTGAAATGATATATATTTAGAGACTGACTGCATTAAAAAATAATGATTAATTAATTGAATGTTCTTTTTATAGTATTATTTATAAAAAGTTTATTGATTAATAACCTGTTTTTATATTCGCATTATTATTCAATATCAATTTATATTCGTCCCTTGTAATATAATATACTATTTCAGTCACTATTTTTTTCATTCAGAAATTTTAAATTTAACTATTTAAATGCACACTTATATTTCTTATTAAAATTTTGTTCATACAAATATTGAATCATTATTTATAAATGTCAAAAAATAACATACCTTTCCTTGGGACGTTGTTCATTAATATTAGCACCTTTTTCAACGAGTAATTGAACGATTTCGTTAAATTCGTTAGCTACAGCAAAATGAAGTACCGATTCGCTTCTATTATTACAAGAATTGACATCGCAACCAATTTCTATTAATAATTTTACACATTCAATATTATTAGTAGCAACTGCAACATGTAATAAAGTTTCATGGAAACAATCATCTACAAATGCTCCAGCACTGTAAAGAACTTCAATGATGTCAGGTTTGTTAAAATCTGCGCAATCTTCAGGAGTGAGGCCTAAATTCTCATAATTTTTCGTTTCCAAAAGCTTACGAAGCACTGTCAGATTACCTCGAATGGTGTTTGAAATTATAAGCTTGTTCCACTGTTGAGTAAACAAATTCACAATGCTAAATTAATTTATGATTTTTTTTATTAATTAATAATTTTTTATTCATCGTTTTAATGAACCTTTTAATTTTGAACTAACTTAAAAGCATTTATTCTTTTTAAAAGCGATAAATCGCTATTTCATAACATTGAAAAAATTTATTTGTACTTGACTAAACTTTGTTATGTTAATACTTGTACTTGATGTTATAAAAAAATCCATGAAAATAGATTTTAAATGTAATTACAGAGTAATCACCATTAATATCAGCATCGAAAAAGATTACACATTTAAGATTAGCTATTTTAATATCAATGCCAAGTAAGTTTTAAAATAAATGAAAACCATGCTATTTATATTTATATTTATATTTGAAGAAAGTAGCAACATGTGACATTTACAAACTAATTTTTGTAATGAAAAATTTTTTTAAACTCATCAATCTTTTAAATTAAATAAAAAATACACGAAGCGGAGATAACTGTGTAGCGTCAGAATAGCTGAAATATTAAAAGATATTTCCGTCTAATAAAATATATAAAAATTTTAAAAAAAGAAAAAGAAAGTCGAGTTTATATTTTAAAACGGTGGCTTTTCCAGCACTTATTTTCGAAATAACATCATTATTGACATATTTTAAAAAATGGCATAATCTTCTTCTGAACCGGTAATCTTTGATTTTATCAAAAAATAATAAAAACTTTTTATTTTGGAAGATATTTATCCAAATCTAATAAAATATTATTTAAATAAAGAATCAAATCACTACTATAATCGGAATTCAAAATTATTCGAATAGAAAATGATAACATACCATATCGATACGATAATAAAATATGAAGACTTGAATATTCTTTGAACGATGTTTGCTACTCAAAAATTCAAACACAACTAACTTATTCCTGAGGTTATGATGTTGGTAGAGGGTGAATATTATGTAAAATCCTTACCCTCCCTTTATATTTTATAAAATTTTCAACCCAGGTATGGAAAATCGTCTTCAGTAGCAAGAAAGAAAGCACGAACAAAAAGATTCAGGTATAAAAATTGACGTATACCTGAAGTCGCCTATTTCAAAATTAGAACCGAAAACCGCAATTTAAAAATGAAATATAATTTTACAATGCCATATTATAAATTTGTTCTGAAATAGTATATTTTACTCCTACTTTGATATATGCAATGAGTTTTGGTTTTATGTTACTATACAAAAGAAGATTATTTTGGATTTTATAAATTTTGTTTTTGGAGAAATTTTTTCTTAAGTGATTGAACAACTCAATACATAAACCATCATAATAAATATTATTATCTTTAAAAGTGATTTTTTTTTTAATTTTTAACGCACATGTGTATTATGGATGTATATGAGCATAAAAAAAACTAATTCAACAAAAATTTTAAATTTTTTGGAATATAAATTGTTAATACTTGTGGCAGAAAAATTTTCTCCCCGTATAAACAAAAGATTAGAAATTAATAAGCGATTTTACTAAACATTAAATACTAATCTATATATTTCTATATGTCAAATCTATATTTCTAATCACTTAAATTTATTGAGAAAAATAATTCCAAAAGGAATATTTTTCCTTTTTTTATAAAAACAATTTTTAATAGAAAATATCCAGAGTAATATAAACATTATTTACAAGTGAGTAATGATATTATTTTCATTCACTTTTGTTAATCCGAATTATATCTTCCTCATTCAAATAACTCAGAATTTTCAAATTAGTTTACACAAAATTAATTCTGCTAAATATGCTGATTAGTGTTAGAAATTAAAAATATCTTATATGGCTTGTTAAAATATTTTACAGTTTTTGTTTATAACGTTCAACAAAAAGTATTTTTACAATTTCACTTGAAATTAGTTAATACATTTGTACAATATAAATGCAAAATAAGTTTTAAAGTGAATGTCTTAATTTTAATCTCTTACCCTCCCTCTTTTACATGTCTGTCTTAAAACATTGTACTTTTTCTGTTGATATATATATATATTGTGCCCTTAAGACTGTAGAGTTTATAATAAGATTATTGAGGTAATTTAAAGGAAAAAAAGTTTCTAAAATAAATAAAATTATTGGTTTATCAAAATGAACATTTAAAGTATGAGATAAAATATCGACGGTATATAATATTTTTTTTATGACAAAGTAGGGAAAAATAGTATGTTTCTTACAAAATTTTTCTCAATTTTATGATATTTTAATTTTAAATATTAAGGATACATAATTTTTACAAGAAAGTCAAAGTTTATATTTATAAAATGTGTACATCTAATATTTTTATTTTAAATTTACTTCAGCAATTCTTAAATTTATTTACATAAAATATTATTAAAGAATTCTTCAAATACAAATAAAAACGAAAAATTCTAGTTTATTAACAATTTTTAATGTGACTTTAAAAAATTAATTTTTTGGAGATTAGGAATTTTTTATTTATTCTTCTTTGCTTACTACAAACATAATTTTTGAATTTGCTGGACTGAAAAGGAAGAAGTTCAGGAGAAAAGTATGAGTTTAATTTGAGAACAAACTGTAGAACATAAGTGATATTTTGATTTAAATAAGAATTATTTTCTTCGCGCACTAAATGAAATTCAAAAAATAAATATTGGAGATAATTTAATAATGTTCTTTTGTAATATATTTTTATTTATTTATTTTCTATTGAAATAAAAATTAAGGTTATAGCTATTAAAAACATTATTTATTCGTCAATAATCATTGAAAGGAAATGAAAATCTTACTTTTCAAATGGATATTTTATTTGAAACTACAGAATATTTCTACATTTGAATTAATCATTTTATACATTTTAAAAATTTGCATCAGTGCAAATGTTTTATATCACGTTTAATAAAATTTGTTGATCTAAGCATAAACCACAGCCTATGTTATCACACATTGTCCTCATAAGATCACTTTTATGGCAATGACGAACACATATAAGATTCCACCAGTATGTACAAGAATCACGGATAACTCTGTCCCTTGGAGGTTCTAAATACAATTTGCAAAAAGAAAATTTTATTAATTAATGATAGAATAAAAAATTATTTTATAGGTACTAAATCCTACCTGACTATTAAATAAGTCAATATATTAATAATAAGCATTTTTTTTCAAACTATTATACCAATTTTAAAAATTTAACTAATTTTGACTAGTAATATAATAAGTTATCGATATTAGAATTATTTTCTTTACTCAGTAAATAATAATAAAATAGAAATATAATTACGTATTAATATGGACAAAAAAAAATTTATTTTTCTATGTCATTAAAAAAATCTTATCTACGAATATTTTTTATATTGTTAAAATTAAATGTCTTATATTTTTAATACTAATCAGAACAATAAATTATCGAAATACATGTTTAGTTTCATGTAAAACTCAAAAAATAGTATTAGAATTAATTTAATTAAATTCACGATTTCTAATTATTCAACACTTGTTGACATCTTAAAGTTAATAGAAGTATTATCGTAATTAAATGAAAAAAAAATAAAAACAAATAGATTTTCATGATTTTTTACTATAAAAATATTTGTTTGTCTTTATAATAAATATGAAAAACAATAAACATCATTAATTACTAACGTTTATCTTAATTTACTCACCTGTGGTAACATCAAGGCTCGATGATAATTCAGTTTGATCAATTGGTGTAGACACAGATTCAACAGACGATGAATCTATATTATTCTTATCTTGAGGCATGAATTCATCTTGATTAATTCACGTAAAAAAAAGAAAAATTTTCAAATTAATAAATATTACATTTATAAATATTTAATTTTTATTTCTTTTACTTACAATCAGAATCTACGTACTGTGGCTCCTCAGAATCTTCATCGGCGTAAACGCTGATTAATAACGCGCAAATGGAAATAATAACAATTATATATTTCATCTTTGCTTCCGTCTGAGACAATTTTCACGGAGACTAAAATGGATCCGATTATAGAATCTTGACTTTATATATAAATCAATAGCAAAAAAATCTCATATTTGCTGTTGAGAAATTTCATTACTCATATTTAGCGATCACTACAAAAAATTAACGTCGTATGTAGAATTTGTTAATTTAAAGTTTTCATTGGATTTTAGATCGTCATTTGTAAACATAGTGTGATTTCCCATGTTGATTCACATGAAATCACTGACAAAATATTAAAAATTTATTTTATTTATTATCTCATATCAATTGCATGCTGAAAAAAATTTAAAGATTTTTCACTAGTATGTAATTAGGAAATTCCGTTTACTCTCAATCATAGTCCATTTCTAAGTAATTATTTAAAGTTTTGTTCTTTATTAAAAAATCTTTTTGCATACCAAAAAAGTCAAATTTAAATATCTAGAAGTTACATAAGGATAGCAGCAATTTCGTTTTGAGATAAAACATTGTTCAATCGCTATAAAGGCCGATTTACTTATCAACTGACTTGGCTCATACCTGAAACAATAATTTTTATAAGGATATCATTGCAACATATTGGAAAACAATAAAAGTGTTTCAAATAAAGGTAAATATACCGTACTTAGAAATTTAGATGTGACTTTTTTCAATTTTTAAGTAGTTACAATTATGTTACATTAACATGCACACAGCTCTCTATTGGGCTTCAAATTGTCCGTTTAGAATCTAAGAAACAAATTCCACTTTTCCGTAAAGCTAGATGGAATGGCGTCTTTAAATTTTTTTTAAAATATAAAATTTTTTACAAAAAATCACGACCATGTATAATTAGTTTTAAAAAAATCATAATTTTTTAAGAAATTTTAAATTATGCCACTCAAATAATCTCTAACTGTGGAATTATTTTCTGAACTCAAAAACAAAAAATTTAAACCTAATTAGAGTCATATACAACTTCAAATAGCTTTAATAATACCAATTTTTGTTTTAAAACAATATGCAAACTTTGAATTGTTTTTATCTAGTTGTTTGATGTTGCACATGATAGTACTTAGATTTGTCTTCTAGTATAACTTGATTTCCTTCATTGGCTTCGTACCATAAATATTAATTCCTATTAATTTTTTTCATTACAAAAATAAGATTAACAAGATACGATAAAATTATTAAATTTAACTGCTGTAAAAATTAGATTGATTGATAAGTAAAGTTAAATCTATTTGATTTTATTATATTGAATGCATTTTTATGCTATTATATATATTTTGTTTTATTTTCGTTAAATCTGATTATTTCAAATATTAAATATTAATCGACACTTATTTCTTTATGTTTATAGTATAACTCTAATGTATTTTATTATTTTATTCATCTGCGATATTAGTATTATTAGTTTCAGTTAACTGATTATGATATCAGTTTTGCAATATTTATGCTAAGTTTCATATGTCATTATTACGTATTATACAATGCATAGCATGCGTTTTTATATTGCATTACAAAGTAAAATATATTCATCTATTTGATATTGATAGGCAAATGTATACCAATACAGATAGCTTTTTACTTTTCTGTTATTTTAAGCTTTTGCTTAAATAAATTCACCAATTAAAATTAAATTATTATTTTTATTCATTTTTTTAGAATAAAAAAAATTAAAATTCTTATTTTTTTACAATTAAAAATAAATACAAAAAGTTTTTGATTCATTTGGTGGCCTTAAACATTTTTTCAAATATTTATAAATAATTGTTTAAAAAAAAATTTGACATGACTGAAGGGTGAAAGAAGTATGCAGATATGATAGTCTTTAAAAATACTGAACTTTACCTGAATATTTTACTACAAAAATCAAGTCAAGTAATTATATTTTTAATGTTTTCTTAAGACTCTAACTATCAAAATTAAAATTCACACATAAAAGAAAATATTTCGTTCCAGTATTTAATTTTTTAATATAGGCGATCACTTCAAAAATTTGTCGAAAAATGAAGAAATTTATTTATTAATTAACTTTTAAATAATTATTATTTTAAAAATTACTATGAAATCACTTTTTTTATTGAAAATAAATTTATGAACGTTTTGAAACCTTGATTTACCTACTATTGGACAAAATTTTCCTAAATAAAAGTTTTCAAATTTACATACGAAATACATACGAAATGTTTAATCTATGCATAGTTTATCGGTAATTTTTAAGAAATACATTTTCTTTTTTTTAATGTAACAACTTTTTGAGACAAAAAAAAATACTTAAATAATTAAAAACGTCAAGAAAATTTTAAAAAATTTGATTTTTATAACCATTATTACAATGGGCGTAACTATTATTTTTTTTTATTCATTAGTAGAGTTTAACGACAGTGTAAATAATTCCTTTAATAATGATACAAACAACTATTAACTGTCAATAATACTTTTTATTGCTGGTTAATCATACAACGTTTCAGTCATATTTATGATGACCCTTTTCAAGTGCAAAAAATTGATTTAAATTAATTTACATAACTATGAGTAACATTCTTTTCCTTTCAACTCTCCAAAACCAATAATAAATATTATAAAATCCATTAAATATAAAATATTTTTTGCACTTGAAAAGGGTCATCATAAATATGACTGAAACGTTGTATGATTAACCAGCAATAAAAAGTATTATTGACAGTTAATAGTTGTTTGTATCATTATTAAAAGATATTATTTTTTTTAATTTTATTTAACTTTGCTCTATTTATGCTATCATTACAATACTAATTAGCGACGGAGATCGTCAGCGTGTCTATGAACAAAGCACATGTAACGTACAGTGGTGCTTGCATAAGTCAGCCAAGAGCGGGATTCGAACTCGAATTCTCGAGATTATGAATCCATCGCTCTACCGACTGAGCCACTGACCACCTCGTAGTGATTTATATTATTTAATAGTACTTCTCATTAAAGAAAGAAATTTTTTTAATTTTTTGCACTAGAGAAAAGAGTGTTTTGATTAAAAGATTGAGTTTAATTTAAAAACTAGTCTTAGTATATTAAAAAAAAATTTTGTTCTTAATAAAATTCAGCAGAAATTATTTAAGATGAAACAAATTTTATCATTTTTTTATGTGATATATGTATATTTTTGTGAATCTTTAATTGAAATTAAATCAATATATGTGTTAAAGAAATTCTGGATTTATCAATGATCATTAAAAGGAAAAGAAAAGATTACTTTTCAGATGAATATATTTATTAAAAATTAAAAATTATTTCTAAATCTAAAAATTTCATGATTTGATAAATTTGCATGAATGTTAATTCATTACATCTCAATAAAAAAGTTTATTAATCTCCACATGGACACTTCATTCTTTGACACTGCAGCTCCATGGTCGGACTTATGGAAACTGATGTATTGCAGTGACGTGTACAAAAAAGTTTCCACATGGTTGAACAAGGGTGAGGTGGTTTCCTTGTAGGTGCTAAATCCATTTTTTTGGCCGGTCCTCAAAAGAATGAGTCAAAAATATTTTATTAATTAATAATAGTATAGAAAATTTAATTCATAGATTCTTAATTCAATCTTATCTTTTAATAAGCTAGTACATTAATAATCAGCATTCTATTTTAAAATTATTGTTCTAATTGAGTCTATTTATATAACTGTTTATTAGCAGTTATAATGAGAATATTATCAATTTTTTAATTTGAATAAAGAAAGATTTTATTTACTAATATTGTCTACATTGTTAAAATGGTATCTTCTCAATAGTAGTTATGACGTTGTATTCTTTTCATAATTATTTAAAAATATATATATATATACAGTTTCAATTAAAAAAATAGTATTATCTAATTTTATTTCATTAGGTGATGTAATAGGTTATATGATTCACACATAGTTACCGACATTGCAGTTTTTTGTACTTTTAATCTTTATTTAAAAATTTTCCGAGATGTCTTTATATTATGATTTTTGTTAATAAAATTAGAAGACAGTAATACAGAGATATTTTTGAAACTTTTAGATTAAGAACGAAAAATTTGAAAGACCATAATTTCGGTATTTTACATTCACTTAAATTTTTAGAGTTATTGTATTTTACTTAAATGAATCAAGATTAAAAAACAATACATACTATAAATTATAAATGTTTAACTTAATTTACTTACCAACAGTGGTAGCTACAGTCGGCGATAACTCTGTTTCGATGTCCGAATGCGCATAATGAAAATAATTAATATCGTAATTAGTTAATATTCTAAATATTTAATTATTTTTTTTTACTCACCAGCATTAACCTTTGGATTCTGTGATGCCTTAGCTTTTTCATCACCGTAAATACTAACTAATAATGTGCAAATGGTAATAATAACAATCAAATACTTCATAATAGGTTCCGTCTAATGCAGTCTTAATGATGGCTCATTTGAATGCGTCGATAGAATCTTTATCTATATAAACTAACAAGAAAAATATATCATGTTTGCTTTCAAAGCATTTCTCTATTCACATTCAGTGATTATGACAAAATCATTGCTCATAGAATCGATTGATTAGAATTGTAAAAATAGCTTATAATCAGTTTTTTTTTGCTATTGAAATATACTGACATGATGTATCTTTGTTTAAATGAGAATATTGAGAAAGAAGTGCTAATATTCTTCATTTATTATCTAATGTCTATGCTATTTACTATTTGGATGTTAAAATAATTTGAAATACATTTTATAAGTAAATAATTATAAAGTAAAAAGGTTTTGCATACTTTAATGTTTTATAGGAATGATAATTTATTTTGGAAATATTTTTGTATTGGAGTCAAAGGTCGGTGAAACTTATAGGCTAACTAAACAATGGTCAAAACCGGAAATTTTTATTGGGGAACGGTTAGAACAATGTAAAGAAATAAAAATTTCCAAAATAAATATTTATATACTCAAAAATTACTGATTCGTTAAGTTTTTAAGTATAAGGAAGATAAGTTTCGCGTTAATTCTGTACATAAATAAAATTAGAAATAATATATTTGACAGAAATGATGGTTTATGTTTCTTTCATTGCCATAAATAAAAATGTTTCAATTGATGGAACATTAATTTTTTTTTTACAAAATAATAGAAAAAAAAAATTTTTTAATTCAATTTTGCTTTGAGAAACTATATTTAATTGATATTCACACATAATTTTTATATAATTTCTTAAATTATATAAAAATTAATTTACAAATAAAATTTACAGATACGTTTATAAGAAAGGAAATCTGAGATTATAACGAAAGTCGAGAGACGAGTGTATAAACACGCAATGATTACCAAATAAAACTCCAGATGGTGTTAAATTACGCGTATGAACTTGCTTTAAATGTCAACGAGCAACTTCTTCGGAAAGTTTCAAAGACTAGAGTTATGACTATGAATCTAAGGGTAAAATAATGAATACTTGATTCGAGAAACGGTGAATTTATTTCTTTCTTTTTACAACTTTGTCACTGGCTCGGCTGTCAGCTCTCTACTGATCTCTTACTTGCTCCGCTTTGCCCCAAAGTGACGCTGCTCGCGCATACGCCACAACTATCAACGATTTCTTTGTGAAGTTTAAGGAAAAAATCACTGCGATTAAATGTCTATTTTAATTTATCGACTTGGGCGCCTTGTAGGTTTCTATCAAAGACTATATTCTGGGCAATAAGTCCTTAATTTTCTACCAAGAAAGTGATGTCCAAAAAAAGAAATTCTTGGAAAATAGTCGTATTTCTGACATTTATAGATGTTTTTCAATAAAATAGTATATTCTTACCGGGACGAGAAAGGGTTTATTTTCGAAACGAGGAGTTTACGTGCCAAGTCGAAAACGAAGACTGTACACGGAGAGAAATGTATGATTAAATATTAGTACAAACTTAATGAAAAAATTACTATACTGTATAACATCGGAGAGACAAACTTGATATGTATTAAATTTTAGTATATGTATATAGTAAAATTTCAAAGCATCAAATTTTACTATACTATATATCAAATTTTTCTACACCTTTTAGCAAATTTTACTATACTGCATATTAGATTTTATATATATCATGTATTAAATATTATGGATATGAATTTTTTTTTAAATTCTAAAAATATTATTTTCCGATGCTCGTTGACGTTCTGAGAATTTTGCTTGTGTTTTCAAATTCAGTTGAGGAAGAATTATTTTGTTTGTGTGTTATTGTTAGAAAGACACTTTTCGCAAATTATGAAACGCTCTTTTCGAAGTTGTATATATGGTCAATGTCCCAATTGCTACTCACGAACCTATTACTAGCCGTTCATTGTTAAAATTTTTTTTTTGTATCTAAATAACATTGAGCGGTTAGTAATAGGTTCATTTCTAACAGCGAGTAGCAATTGGGACATTGACCATACTACATTTATCCTAAATTACACACATTATAACAAGTTAATCGCACTCACACGCTACACCTAACGCATATTCTACCTAACGCGTATTATCACGAACGCGAAAATATTTAAAAGCCTCTGTTTCAAATTCTCTTATATACCAACCAAGTACTTCTCTTACCGCTCGCAGATTGAAAAAATGAGTCGCCACCTAGTGATTAAGCGCGGCAACAGCAGTCTCGTTGTGTCATTCTCTGTATTCATAATTTTTACGATACTGAATAGCAATTTTTGTGAGCGCGTATATCATAAACTCGTAGAAGTATAGTAAATTTTCATAAAAGTATGTTAAATTTCCTGCATATGTCGAGTTTGTCTCCCCATTAGTGAAAAATATAGTAATTTTTAATTATATATTTTTCTCAGTGTACTGACGTTCGAAAAGGACCGTTTCCTGACCAGGTGAGAAGTATATTTATTTGTTTGAAAGTCGTAAAAGAGTAATAAAGATTTTGAGATTGAAAGACAGAACAAAATTTTTTTAAGTACTTGAAAACATATTAATCGATGTTATCAAAAAATTTTTATTTATTATGATTTCTAAAAAGGAGAAAATTTCATAATATTAAAGAAATTACTTTTGCATTTCTGTTTAAATTAATTTTGTCAGAAATGTCAATAGTTTCTTTGATATAAACATATTAGAGTCAAACAAATAAAATTCCGTCATTTTTCACAGTACAAGTGAACCTAGCCCCTAACAAGATTGTTTCAATGATTACTTAATGGTTATCGAACGAAGGAAATATCAAAATATAAATCACTAATCGATCATTTTAATACTCTTCTTATGATATTTAAATATTTTAAGCGATATTGTTTGTTTATTTAAGTGTACTTTCAAGTTTTCTTTGATGCTTATCATGTTTAAAAATAAAATCAATATTCTTGTATAAGTTTAAAAATAAAATAAATATTTTTTATTGCATATCCTAAATTAAGCAATCATTATTTTTATTTCTTTAACATGTAGAGAACAGGGATTTCAGACTAGCGATTCATTTAAGAAAATACATAAAAATGTTATCTCATATCATAAATTGATCATACATGAAATATCGATCATAAGTGGTTAACATAATTAATTAATATTGCTTAATAATTGGTCATTTTTTTCTAATTTTCTTTAAATTAATCTCAATAAATTATAGCAAAAAATAATTAAGTTGTTGCACTAGCCAAGTGCACTGAGCGGATTGAGCGCAATTAAATTTTCATAAGCTATCTTCATAATCTAATCGATCATCTCTGCAAAACAGAATTTTAAAATAATCATTGAATGTGAGTGATTAAATTCGTCGAAAAGAAATTCCATATAAAATTTATTTTTCCATTTAAATTTTATTTAAAACCACTTCACTGAATACGGATTATTGAATTTCTCGAAAGCCGATGTAAGATATTTTTCCTAAAGTTTGCATATAAAACCAATTTTATCTAGAGATTGATATTTATTCTTTTTTAAGACTCTAAACAGAAACCATTATGAAATATTTAACTATTATTACTTTTTGTGTATTATTGGTTAATGTTTACGCTGAAAAGTCTGAAGTATTGGAGGACATAAAATGTAAGTAAAGCACATAATAAATACAAATATATTGCATTAATCAATTTTAATATATCTATTCTTGTTACAAATTGCAAATTAACAAAGATGACGACGATGCAGATTTGAGAAAAGCAGTCGACGAAACTATATTAACAGCAGATCTTGTTAATGCTATTGGTAAGTGAATTAAAATATAAGTTTTCTATAATTAGTAACATACATTGCTCATAAAAACTTATGTGATTTGATTTATTATTGTTTTTTTTTAAATAAAGTTACTGATGTTAATACTTTTATATGATTAAAAAATGTTTAACTTAAATTAAATTTATTTAAATACCATTGATTTAAGTAAGATTTTTTTCATGAAATTAAAAGATTGGTGATTTTCTACCTCGCTCAAAATAAGCAATTGTATTAATAGTCATGATTAGAATAATTTTATATAATTAATAGTCATGATTAGAATAATTTTATATAATTAATAGTCATGATTAGAATAATAATAATAATAATATTAGAAAAAAAATTTTTGACATAGTAGAATTTAGACCGATGAATTCAATGAATCATACTATTATTAATGATTAAAATATTTTCGAAAATTTTATTCTAAATTAATAAGCAAAATTGTGATTTTAGAACCTTCCAGGGATACATTTCGCCGTAACCAGTGCCCAAAAGTGTGGAGAATTGTTTGTGCTCTTAAATGCCAAGAAAATGATATCGTGAAGATGGTGTGCGATCAAAAAGGCTGTGCTTGTGAAGATTAAAAAATTTTTCAGAAGTTATATTGATGTTGATGCGAATTTTTGAAAATTCATGGAATGGTTAATTTAAATATAAAAATATTATGTGATTTCAAATAAAAATATCTAATTAAGAAGTAAGTTTTTCTTTATCCTTCAATAATTATTGACAAATAAACAATATTTTTAATATCTTTAATTTTAATTCGTATGTCAATTTAAAATATGTAAATAAATGTTTATTACAAAAAGATATTCTTAAATTTGCTTCATCGTATTTGTTTTGGGTATTTCATTTATTGAGTATTAAAATATTCTAACATTTGAAGAAAAAAATTATATCGAAAATTTGTTGTAATTTGTTTTTAGATAAAACTCTACTTTGCAGACAGAATTTTTTAATTTTTTTGGTGCAGCTAAATTAAAAATTTCTTTTTGTAACGATAAGAGCCGAGACTTGGAATGTGAATCGGAAAAGTTTCTGTATCAATAAATTTCAATTTCGAAATATGGATATGACATTATGAATTTTATGTATTTAGTATACAATATTGTTTTTCGATTTTTTGTACGCAAAACAATATAAAAGATTTTTTATTAATGCCATTGAGGGTTCGTTTGAATATTAAAATGTCTATTCTTAAATATTATTTTCTGATCTTTTTATTCTCAATAAATTTTCTCTAGCAAAAACCACACTATTGTGGTAAACTAAAATTTAAAATAAATTAAAAATTAATAAAGAAATAATTAAATCTTTAATTATTCCTTCATATATAAACATTCAAAAATTTAATTTACCAGACAAAATATGTGCCCTGATAATACATCACCATAAAAAATATGGCATCACTTCAATCATCAATATTTATCCTGCATACAAATCACAAACAGAGATCGGCAATGAAATTGCATATCGTTTATTAAAATTGAGAAATAAACATTTCTTTTACCGTGTTCACATTTATCCAAATAAAAAGATTCTATCAAACACTTTATAAACAACCTCAATAAAAAAAAATAACACCGCCAATTTTCTTCGTTTCAATTGTAAAATAAAAAAGGAAAGAGATAACACTAAATTGTTTTTATTGCTCATACGAATTTATTTTCTCTTAAACCATAAAAATATCTAAAGACACTCTTATCCGCAATTTATATAAAGTATGCTTTTCTATTTTTCACTATATAACATACCCGATGCATACAATAAAGCTAAAACTTAACAGCGATGTATATCGAAAGACAAGCAGCACGAGGATATTTGAAAATTACCTCTTTGCATATCAATACTTGTCATCTTATCGTCTATTGATTATAAAAAAGAAGTCGAATGAATAGAGGGATTTATAAAAGAATTTCTACATACGTTAAATGTAACTCTCTTTTTTTTTATTATTCTTTACAACTACTATGCTCAAACGGCCAGGCATCTCTATACCAATCAAGACGCATTTCTTCTTCTCGCTCTGGTGAAACTCCAAATATCAGTGTTTTGAGGTTGCCGAAGATCTCAATCATAAAGTCGTATATGCAAAAATAAAAGAAAAATATAATGCTGCATGTATATATATACGCGAGCGCAAGGTGAATAAGGAAAGAATTGCAAAAAGACGAAAACAATGGGGACGAGACTACTTTGGCGAGAACAGGTTTATCTTGATTTTGCATATTTATTGGCAATAAATTAATTTTGTATGAATGCCTTTTTCAGATTGTGTTACTATTCAATTTTTTAGTTTTCTTTTCATGTAAAAGTTATTAGAAAATAATGTAACATTAGGAAGCAAAGATTTTTTTTTTTGTTTTTATCCAAATTTTAGTAATACGTGAAAGTATATAGGATCGAACAGATGTTCAAATAAACGGTTTTTTGCTTGGAAATTATGTGGTTTGTCATCGATAAAATAAATAAGAATAATATTCATTAAAATATGAATTAGAATTTTTATTGTAGTGTTCTATAACTTTCGTCTCATAAATATGTATATTATTATAAAATTTCAAAATTTTTATATTTTTTCAAAAAAGGCAGGTTAGTGAGCTATCGAAAAATTGAATCTCTAATAATGTAGGTCAGTAATGTCTTGAAAATATTATTTAATGCAAAATAAAAGATAAATTATGAACACGTAAAATTTGAATATATAGCATTGAATCTTTTTTTGCATATTAATTTAATCTTAAAATTTGTTTTAAAATTTCCATTTTTTTCAATTATACACTTCATAATTCAGATTTTATGAGAATATATGAAAATCTGCAAAATAATCTTTGAAATACGCCTCTTTTTTGAAAAATACCTCAAAATTGACTTTTATTGTACTAACTTTCCAAAAATACTAAATAATAAATATCAATTTATGTTGCGGGCAAATTTTTATTTTTTTCTTATTATAATTGTATCTCAGAAATTTTTGAATTTTTAAAATCAAAACTCGTTGGCCTCGAATTAACAATAAAACTATAATTAAAATTCGAAGTTATTAATTAAAAATAAATTTTTAATATTCGAACACACGCGTATACCAATTTTCGAAATTGTATAAAATTTTGATTAAATATAACAATAATACATTGAGGTCTTCAGTGGCTCACTCGGTAAAGTGATAGATTCGTAATCTCAAGCCATATTATTAAACATAATTTTAATCCAATTATTTCTTTTCTAAGTTTTAATTCGTAAAGTAAAGTTTATATGATTTTTTATTATAATAATACCTCAAAATTTTTTAATTTTTTAAGAAAAAACTTAAAAATTAAATTATGATTACAAATTTATAAATTTATTTAAAACAAATTTTAAATATTCAAACACTCACGCACATTCGCATAGCGCACTTGTATGTACCTAACATACGCACGCATACAAATCAAAATAAAAAAAATTCTTATTGCTTGTATTTCAAAGACTAATACAAACACAATAAATACAAGGGTTTTCCAGTTCAGTATATATGCGGATACTCGGCCAATGGAACGTTCCAAATACTTCTCAGCTGGCGCGTCGCGTCACTATTAAGGTAGAGAAAAAAAATACGAAAAAAAGAGGATAAACAACACTCTTGCAAGTGGCCGGTGTTAGCAAGCTGTTACTACTGTTGGGCGTGCCGCGTCGTTGCCATAAAAAGCGATTATGTTTCACGCTTACCAGAAACGCAATGAATCCGAACAAAAAAAGGAAAAAAAAATGACTATAACATGGAATATTATAAAAATATTTACGTTATTATTTTATTTAACCTCGCTGTATTTAAGCTATCATTATGATGCTCATTAGCGACGAAGGTTTCTCAGTGCGTTTTTGAACAAAGCATATAATATACAGTGGTGCTTGTATAAAACGGCAGAGAGCGGGAGTTGAACTCGGGCTCTTCCAGGCTACGAATCCATCACTTTATCAACTGAGCTACTGAACACCTCAAATGTTTACGTTTCTTGATTTGATTTAATAATATAACGGAAATCTCATTTATTTCTACGAAATTAGAAACACAACATTGGTCTTATGTGTAGAGAATTGAAGTTGCAATTGGTATGATTAAAAAGCTATTAGGATTTCATGTAAAAATTTAAGGAACATAAATTGCAATAAGTTTGTATGTAATATATTGATCTTTTGATTTATACACATACACTCTACTATATGTATATATGACTTTGATGAAAAAAACCTCAAGCTAGGGAGCAATGTATCAACTAATGTAAAATTGAAAAATCAATAGTTTAAAATAATTAATTTTAATGCTGTGGCCGTTTTCGTCAATTTAACGTTTTAATTGAACGTTTGTTTTAATTAAAATTTTACAAACATTAAAATTAAAAATTTTTTTCATGCTGTGCCATGTAACTTTCTATATTTTTGTTAAAAAAATCAATAGAATTTTCCTTCAATGCATGCAATCATTGGTTTATTAAATTTACAAAAAAATACTAAAAATACGTATACAACTGTAATCATTTACCTTTATTCTTAAAAATGACAAAAAAATTTCTTTCCATTTTGAGAAAACTAAATTTCCCATTGAAAGGACGCAAATTCCTCTGCGCTGGACAATATATTTAAATTTATTTTATCAAATAATGCAGCGAAAAAGAAGTACAAAAAGAACTAGATTACATCCAAAAATAGACGAAAGAGAGAGTAAAAAGCACAATCCAATTTTCACGTTATGAAAATTCTAAGCGCACTTTACAATTTTTTTTCTTTTTCTCTCCCAAGCCACCGATTTTTATCTTTTTTTTTCGCTGCATATATTTTTTTTTTCATTTGTATATCCCATTTAGACATGGCGATGCATATATCGAGAGAAAGGGAGAGGTGGAGTGTGTGTATATATATACTGCGCTCAACAACATGAGAAATTTATCGAGTGAATTGGCACAATGGACCTTCTCTTGTACCGATATATATCGTTAAAAGAGAGAAGGAAAAAGTCTCTTTTTCGCTCTCTTTATCTCTCTCTTGGGGCTGCGGAATTTCATAGCCATTAACACTGCCATTGTAATGCTGGGCCTTCAACGCGTATATTTAAAACGGCAATAGTGAATATATAAAGGAAAATAAAAAGAAAACATTTATATTAAATTCGATATTTTTTTTGGACAATTTTCGCTCTCGAAAAGTTTATATACCAAAGAAACAAGAAGGAGATAATTTCGAAACGAATGCAACTGCGGACTTTGAAGAATAATAAAGTGAAATGTATATTGTTGAGGGCAATGAAACAGAGAAAGTTTACAATACCTGTATGTACACGTACATATATATATAACGTCGAATTACGAGTTCAAAATTCATAACCCATATGTCGACCAGTTTTACATACGTATATACTGTAAGCGTTTACAAGCGAAAGTGTAACGAGGCTCTTGTTGTGTATGCCTTTAGGTTTTCAGGCTTCCTTTTTTCTTCGCTCATTCTAGCTCCGTGAGAAATTTAGAAATTCTCGTTTTACATCTAGTTTGCAAGTTTTGTCAAAATTAAATGAAAAACGTTAATGGCTTTCTTTGGTTATGAATCATTGTTATCATTATGGTATTATTATGTTTTTTTCTTTAAGTTTAAATTGACATGAAATACGAGGTTTGTAAATGTATATGCAATTTTGCATTGAATGTAGATCCAGTTTCGTGTGTTTCGTGATACGAAAATTTCGTTTCGCTTTTACTGCCCGGTTGTTACTTTCTATGATAAAAAAAATATGATGATGTATGCAATTGTTAAATACTTTTTTAAATGCAAGAATAAATTGAAATTTATAATATATAAATAAATAAAGTGAGAAAAAATTATTAAAATAAAATCGTATGAGAATATTTCTTAACAATACTGGGTAGTAATATAATAGAAATAAATAAAATATTAATTTATAATAAAGTTACAGCATCAACCTACAAATAAGGAAAAGTTCAGCTTCCCAAATACTTATTATACAATATGAACAACTAAAACAATGAGTAAACTTGTAAATAGTACGATTTTAATTACTTATTTTTAAAAAGATTTCTATTGCCGGCAAGTATTTGTTTTAAAGTGAAAAAAATTTAGAATATCATTTAAATCGAATGAATGACCATAGAATCAGATTAATTTGAAATTAACGTAATCTTGAATATCTCCATATTTTTTTTTTTTAATATGCATATTTACCGATAATCCAATTCTCCAATAAACTTGTGTTTTAAAAATTAACGCACATCAAGTTTAGATATTTTTCTAAAATAATACATCAAAATAACCGGAAAATATAATGATCACTTTTAGTCTAATTAGATAGTTAAATAAATTCTATATTAATTAAGTGGCGACTTATCGTAGACTGCGTAGTTAACTCTACGCCTTTATTAAAAAGAAATTCTTAATTGAGTCATTAATATATAAACTTTACTTTGAACAATAAAAATTTATTCTTACGCAATACTTATTATATTTATGTATAATACGTATTAAAATTATTATATTTATATATAATAAGTATTACGCAAATATTATTACTTTATATACTTAATTTAGTATTAGTAAGAAAAAAAGGACTTCAATAACCATTTACAGCCTTTCCTCGTTCATTAATTATGAATTTAAGAGAGTCTGCGCATGCACTGATCTTTATGAAAAAAAGCTCTTACATTCTTTATAACCATCATTACCGATTTATCTCTTTCCTCTTCTCCTTCTCCCTCTCATTTTAAGTTTCTGTTATATAGCACCTCATTATCAATATAATATTAAGTAGAATAAGAAAAGACAATGCACGAGGAAGAACGAGCAAGAAGAAAGAAAAAAACGAAATAAAATGTAAATTAAGCAAGTTGAAAAAGAATCGAGTGCATATAACGTGCATTGCAAGCACATGTGTATATATACTGGGCCAAAATGATACTTACGACTTCATTTGGAACACAAGTGTGTTTATGAGAGTGAACTTCTTATTTGTTTTTTCTTTCTCGAGATTCCAAGTATGTATAACCATGCACAGCACGATTATACATATACGCGTACGGTTTTGGTAACTGGGTGTTAATTGGTCTGTGGATGAGTATAAAAATTTACTGTTTAGTTTTTTAAAGATGCATGTATATCTTATTTTTAAACATTTTTAAATTTAATGTTCTTTTCGACTTTTCTTCGGACGCTGTATATCTTAAAAAAAGAAAATAATTTGCGATACGAAGTAGATCATAATTTTTAATCAAGTTTAATTGAGTTTTAATAAGATTTTATTTCCTTTTTTTTCTTGTATTTAAATAAAAGTCAATTAGTTTTAATAAAGTGAAAAATTCACGTGACTTTATTTATTGTATGTTACCAGAGTCGTTCTGATTTCATATTACTTTTTAAGATAAAAAGTAATATAAAAAGTTAAATAATACAAAAAATTATTTCATTAAATTCAAATTCATATTAATTTACAAAAATTTATGTTCAAAGTATTATAAATCATCATTAAGGTCGAATGATTAATAATAAAATAAAAATCAATTTTGTGTTACTGGCATATTTAAGTTTATTAAATATTTAATGAAATTTAATTTTTCTTTGAAAGCATCAACACATGGACACGCGATTATAATTTCAATGTAAGAAAACAACATAAATGTTACGCAGCTAAACGTTTTCATCATATCCTTTAATTATCAAAAATTTTATCATACGAATAAATCTGCGCGTTGAATTTATTCTCGCCATCAAACTTGAATTATTTTTTCTCTTATTTTTTTTTTAATCTCAAAATATAATCGTATCATTCCTACCAACGAAAAAATTAGCCATCGTTACACACTAAAACAATAAAAGCACATTAAATCAATGCGTGTATATACTCTCGACGATACTTTCATCACCAATAAGAAGAAAAAAACAATAAATATACATTCTCTCCATAGCGGGTTATGTGTTTTGTACACGCGCTTATGTGTATTATAAAGGTACGTATAATGAGCGCGCGAAAATAAAAAAAAAGCTGCGTGTCTGATCGAATATCGTTTATTTAATGACGCTGCCTTTTTTTTCTCTTCGCTCCTGAGACCAATCTTCGATTGTACCTTCTTTTTTTTTTCTCTCTTAACAGTCGATGAAATTTTGCGCGTTAACGTGTAAGTTGTGTGCGAAAGTCCAGGATGAAAGGAAGAAAGAATTTAAGAAAGAAATAGTTCTTTGTGCACCAGCGTTTTCAATCGTTACGGATCATCAATTTATATCTTTGCAATAAATTGTGTAATGGAGTGCTTTGAAGATTACTGTTGAGTACTAAATAAAAGAATCGAAGTTATGATTTAAATGTGATGAAACAAAAGGTATTGGTCTGTCGTTTTCTTTTCTTTTATTAAGGAAACAAAAGGTGATTTTGATATCAAAATCAGCATTGAATTGCAAGATTTAGATGCATACTGCCATGTGAAATTTTCCAAGTTCTTTAATCAAGTTATCGAGATAAAGGCCATTATTGATTTTCTTTTGTTCATATTTCCAACGTAACTTGTACAAACGACATTGTATCGATGGTAATTAATAGAATTTTTTCGAGTTTAAATCAATTTATTACGTATAGAACCATTGAAAAAATATGGTTTAGTTTTAGACTAGAAATATAAATCGTTTTCACTT
Organism: Anastatus disparis; assembly: GCA_017163975.1. Taxonomy (NCBI): domain Eukaryota; kingdom Metazoa; phylum Arthropoda; class Insecta; order Hymenoptera; family Eupelmidae; genus Anastatus; species Anastatus disparis. The sequence goes on from JAFFSR010000226.1 coordinate 2,543,679, forward strand.
GAAAATAAAGCGAAAAAGTAGCTCATACGTACAACCTCGAAATGTCAAAAAAAGTAATATCAAATATTTCAAGCCAATCAATTACGCTATTTAATGGCTTGATGGACTAATTAATTTCTTTTGAAAATAGAAAAATAAGGTACTAATTCTTCAAATTATTTATTTCTGTATGTTGCGGTATGTTTAATTGATCATATCTTTCTCTTACTTAAAGCTACTTGATGTTATGAGAAAATTAAATAGAAAAATTAATGTAATTTTCATAGAACTTTTAAAATTGAAACTAGAGCAGCAAATATTTGTAGAAGAAAAAAAAGAGTTCAATTATGGTTATGATTTATCGCTTAAAAATTCTTACTTACTTTCTGCAAAATAATTAGTTTCAATTTGAAAAAAAAATTTTTTATTTACATAAGAATTTCTTTAACTATTGATAAATCAAAAGATTGCAGTACTAATCTTTATATAAATGAAAAATAAAACTACATTAGCTATTAAATTAAAACTAAAAATGAAAATACCATATCGAAAATCAAAATTCATTAAAAAATCTATATTTGGTTATCCAATTCCCAAAAGAATTTATGCACAGAAAATCATTTCACATTCCTTAAGCGTAAAAAGGGCTAAATACGCTAGTTCTCTCTTTCTTTCCTCCTTTTTTTTCTCTTCTTTTCTTTCTCATGCTTTTACAGAAGATACAAGCGCTCTTGTATACGTATACATATACATACACAAAATGTTACTGCTTGCGCCTTGCCGAGGAGAAAGTTTCCGTTCCTCGGCATCGCTCTCTCAAGAGCAAGTCACAAACACAAGGTAAGTAGGTCACGACTTTGACCGCTCCGCAAGGTCCATACCTCCAACTCTCGTTATAAGATATGCCTTTAATACCTTCCACTACTTGTACAGCGTATGTATATATAGTGTGTTGATTTTTTTTTGTATTTGTATTGCATATGATCAAAAAGTCAGCACGGATATTTACGTGTACGTGCATAGTGTAAAATTCACTTGATGCATGCACGCCAACAATGAGGAAGAATATTCGACGTCAAATTGCCGGAGACAATCATCGAAGGTGGAACGATTATTTTTTTTAGGTGTGGTTTTTTTCTCTTTTTTTTGAAGTTATCTAGGTGAATTGAGTTTCATGTGTCTCTTTTTTCTCTTTCGCTTTTTTTAAAAACTTTTAAAAGAGAAATAATGTATATGGGTCGTGAAGTTATTTGAGCGTTAATTGAGTTAATTGATGTGTAAACGATGTTGACGTTATTAAAGGCAATGGTATGATGGATATATTTTCTTATTTTTATTTTAGTTTATTAACGACGTTAGTCTTTTTACTGTTTGAATATTCAAACGGACTTTCTATGTAAATATTGAAAATTGAAATTATTTAAAATTCATCTGTTTGATCGATTTACGGATACTTGGATTTCAAATGAACGTTATGTTTGACTAACGAAATAGATCAGATGATGCATTATTACAGTTCAAATATTTGACTAACTTTGAACGATTGTCAAGTCAGTTTAAATTTTAAATTTTGAAAAATTAATTAAAAATTTACGGTACAGTATAAAGGAATTCAATTTCATATTGAAATATTCTACTCGAATTGTGTCAGCCATAAAAAAAAATACCAGTTTCAATTTTACTTCAAGTAAAACTAAATCGGAAATAACATTTAGTGTAATAATCGTACAGATCTGGACGTGATTAAAATCATTTGATATATGATTTCTATAATTATAGATTCTCATAATGTAGGGTACAATTAATTTTTAAACATTTCATTTCTGAATCTGGCACGTTTGTTAATAATACTTTGATCCGAAATTGACATGATTAGGACAGTTACAACCATTAAGGAATGAGAAAAAAAATTTCTACAAAATTTGCCAATTAAGACCGTTTAATGTCTTTCGAGCATCGAAATTGTTTACTATAGATTTTTAATTTACAGCCTTAAAAATAGTTTTTAAATAATCAAGTGTCAGATTAAAAAAAAAAGATGACATGTTATCAAGATATTGAAGATTTATCTTTCAAAAAGACATAACTTTTAGCTTTACGAGTGGTACAGATTACAGTGATCAAATTACAAAAGAAATTAGCAATCCATCTCATTTTTTAAAATTTACGTTACTTTATGTCGAAAGAGTAATGAATTTTCAAATTGATTATAAATTAAGAAAAAAATACATATAACAAAAGTTTGCAATGAACATAACTTACAAAAAGTATGTATATGGAGCATATCTGAATTTTTTTCTTAAATACTTCACTCGACTTACAACTTTTTGTTTTTAATGAAATACAAAGAACAAACTTTCTTTTTCTTTAACAGCATAGTTATTTGGCTATAGATCCAGTTTATTTCGTGGTTTTTCTAGATATATCTGATTTGCTTTTACTTAAACATTACTTTCTTTTTCTTTCAAGACAATCGTTAAAAAAAATCTCCTTTTTCGTTTTTTTGTTTAATGCATGGTCAAGGAAAAAAATTAATTTTTTTTTTCAAAAGTTTTAATACGATGTTAACGAAGATTATCGCCTACTTAAAGTTTAACTACTTAACAGTAGAAATCAGAGCATTTATGACGTGTTCATGAGTAGAAATTTTGCCATTATGATTAAAATTATTATAATAATTATAAAATACTAATTTAATGGTAGTTTTTACAAAATCATTAAACTTAAATGCCTGCGCCACATAATATATTTTCTAATTAATTGAATAATTTAAATAAATAAATTAGAGCTTTAAACAAGTACTGTTACGTTTAATGCGATATTAACAGTTATTGCTTTTATCCCCAAATAAATCCGATCGATAAACTTTTATAATCAATTTTCTCACGCGCAAAAGTTATCAAAAACCCGGCGCAATTAATCCCTTACAATTAATATCAGCGAACCGGTATTAATTTATTTACTCTGTATTTTATGTACAATACATAAATATAATAAAATCTCTGCAATTCACGATATCTTTAAAAAAAATTTTTTTTTTTTATACATTATTTTTTTATAAATCGAACGTATACACGTAAAAAAAGCGACGTTAATCGTATTTCAGATTCTGCATTTGACACCCGCTCCTTTTTCATTGAAACGGTACCTTATGTACATATACGAACGTGTACATATACTCGCTTGATTTCGTTGTTACTGCTACAATGTCTGTTTAACGAGATAATAAAGGTAAGTCAGTTGGTACATATATATACCCATAGGGCGAATCGAGAAGAAAAAAAAGAAAGGAAAAAATAAAGAAAGAAAGATAAACGTGGGTGTATGGTATGTGAACGCATAAATTTCACTTGGTTTAAGGATTATTTATCGTTTGTTTGTACATCTGTTGAATGAGCTGGAAGGATTAGACTTTCACAATACGCATAAATGTAAGTAAGGATTGACAATTTTTTTTTATAGATTAAACTTTTGTTTAATTTATTTATTTTTAAATGAAAATTTTATATTAGGTTCGAAAGTACTTTCGTTGAATGGTTAATACCTAAAGGCACGTTTGAAATATCAAAACTTTAGTGTAATAGATAAAAACTAATCGAAAGTCATTCTTCCAAAAAAAAGTATAAGTAAAAAAAAAACTTTCATCTAATCCGTAACAAAAAAAAAGAAACGAACCAAAATTTCTATTGTCAATTCATTATACTCTCCTTCCATGAAAATTCAAATTTCCCAATGTATCGATGAAAAAAAAGTGAAGTAGCCAGCCTTATTTCGATTACATCAGCATTATTTTTTTTTTCCTCTCTTCATCAACATTATATCGTCTATTGCCTCTAATACAAAAGAAGAATCGTTCCTTTTTTTTCTTCTTTCCAATAAACCAAGCAATATTATTCTTTCTCTTTTTTCGCTTCCTGTATAATAAGAAGTGTACATACACACGGCAGAGAGACCCCACGCGCTGACTGGGTCAAGGCTGGCTTATTCTTTTTTTTATCTTTACGAAAGGCGGTACCAATCTTCCCATCTGTGACGTCCTCTCACGGAATGTCAATGACTGAGCGTGTATTGTAAGTTATCTTTTTTTGAGTTTTTTTCTTTTCTTTCTTTTTTTTTTTTCTTTATTTGAGTATTTTCCTCCTGGGACTATTCTTCAATTATCTTTCGAGGGTTTGATATTATGAAGAGTAGATTGGACGATCAGACCTAAATATTGAAGTGGCTATATGATCGGTTTATTTATGATGAAAGTACTTGATGTTTGTTCACGTACGATTGAATTTGGAGCTTTATGATTTTTGCACGAATCAAAATAACATTGAATATTCATTACAAAAATAAATTTAAATTGCAAAAAATGTATAAACATACAAAATTTTAGCATATTATCAAATAACGATAAAAATAAAGAAACATCATTTCGTAGATATCATATATCAAAAATCTGCATGAAAAATTGGCTAACTACCAACAAATCTTATTCCCCATTCGAATAAGTAAACCATACAATTCAAATCTCTAAACGATCATCAAAGTTAAATTCGACATCAATAGAGAACCATTCCATTTCCAATTATTCACATATAAATATACATTACACAAATACACAAGTTTCTCTCTTTCGATCTTTACTTGTTAAACGTTTCTTTAAAGTAAAAGAAAAAAAAAATTTTCAAACGTTCTTATACCGCAAGTTCTTCAACTCTTTGCGCATATATACACGAATGAGATAAGACACATAGCATTTGGGTATATGGTAGCTAAAGTTTATTTAATTAGCATGCGCTAGGCTTGCAATTTTTTTTTCTCTTCTTTTTTTCTTTTCTTTTCTTGAAAAAAAAAAATGCTTTCGTTTCGGGTCAACCGGATAAAAGTCTGGTATTTTGACTCTGTTTGATGCTTTAGTTTAAACTTGAAACAGGAAAGTTTTGATTTTTTAACAAATTTAACAAAATTATTGTCATTTGTATTGTTTTTATATGTAATTAATGAGTGAGTTTTGAGAATTTTTTTTCATGTATGAATATTAATGAAAAATCACTTTTTAAATTAATGAAATATGAGGAAGTTATATTTATTATTAATATCTTACGTATGCATTATACATTTTTTAAATATTTTCAAATATGTTTGCAGTAACGTCTAAAATAAACAAATTTAAAATAAAATCAATATTTTTGCATACAACTCAAAAGACAGAAAACAATAAAAAAAATAGAAAAAAAAGGAAATTTAATCTTTATAACGCTATTATTATGGATATAAAATAAAGTAATTATAAAAAAATTAAGATTGGATAATCCATTTACCACATTAAAAATAACGTCTTCATTAAAATCTTAATACTCTTGGAAATCACGTACACCAAGGAAAAACATTATATCCAAGTGCTAATAAACACATTCCATTTATATCGTCAAATTTACTAAGGTATAATCTATATATATATGCACGTATATAAATATAAGTAAAACAAGGAAATGTAAACTTCATCACGGAGGAAAAGAAAGTTATAATATAGCTGGCAGCAACTTTTTACACACCCCGTAAATCAAAATTCTACAGAAGCTTAAAAAAAACGAAGAAGAAAAAATATATATACTTCGAGGGCACGGCCTCGAGAAGCATATATACAAGTTCGCAGGAATAACTTTGCGATAATTCACTTTTCGCGTGTACACGTATAGATGTAATCGTAAAATTTTGCTTTGGCTTTAAGGTTTCTGCACGTGTATATATAAAGTGCGAGTTGTTTTCTTGTTCTCACGTTAAAATCTCTTTTTCTTAGGTATGGCACTGAGTAGAGGTAAGAATTTAGAAAATTGACATATTTTTAAGTGTGAAAAATGGGTTCGATGGAATTATTATTTTACTTTTTTTTAACTAACAAATTTCATAAAATCGATCAAAACATTGAATATTTATTAAATTTTATATTTTTTTTTATTAATTTTAAGCAAATAAAATTGGATTAATTGATTTTTTTTTCTAAACAAACACCACTTTTATGAACGAATCAGCATTTATCAATATCATTACACTCAATATACGTACAATATAACAAAATAACATTCATTAAAGCATCTCTTAATCCTCATTCCAACAATCAAAGTGCAACGTAAAAAAAAACTATTAAGCCATATCCCATAGCTCGCCGTTCAAATCTCCAAATTAAGCTAAAAGAAAGAAAAACAAGTGAAAAAAAAGAGAACATACTCCTCCCAATCCATAATAAAACCATCAAATATACCCCGCCTAACAGTTTATAACATTGCCTCTTTAACTCAAAGAGAGATAAAAAAAGAAGTAAGACCTCGTCGCGAATTCAACGATCGAAAAGAACATATAATACAACTGAGTATGGAATCTCAAGTGAACAGGTTACAACCATACATATATATACACATATATATACGGAAGAGATGCGTGGAATGAAACGAATGAACAAACCATAAGACATTGCTGCTGGTATATAGCTATAGTAGGTCAGCAGAACAGTGCCTCCGGCTATCAACGTACCTTCTTTCTTTCTTTCTTCTTCATCTTCTTCTTCTTACAAACGATTATACCGGCCGCGCGTGGGTTTATGTTTATCGTATATGTATGCTTGTTTATATACGTGTACATATGAAGAGGACTTTATGTATGATGTTTTTTTCTTCTTTTTAAGGTAGAATGTATACGTATTGTTGTTGATGGTACGTAGGTGTAAGGGCAAAGTGCATATACTTGTTTCTCAGGATGAATGATTGATTTGTGAAAAAAAAGTTTATTATTTTGGCAAGTGAGTGACGGAAATTTAGCGTAGAATGTAATTATGGTGATGGGTTGTAATTGAATGAAATCGTTTAAATAGAAAATTTAGTATTTTTAAATGATTAAATTTTCCATTGATTCGAAGATAATTGATTTTTTTAAATTCATAAATATTTATTTTTGAATAATTAATTAACCGAGAAAATACAAATTTCTTTGCAACAATTCATAACATTCAAATGAATAATTTCAAAAAATGTATAAGAAATGTAATAGAAAGGAAAACAAATTGGAAAAATTTAACGACATTGGTGATAGTGACAAAATTGTTATACGATCGACTGATTACGAACGTCAAATAGATCACAAATATGTAAATTGTATTGATTGTAGTTGTCAATTTAATTGATGAATTGTGTTTCGAACAAATTTATTTAATCAGCTTTTGTCATCTGAGGAATGCATTCTAAAATAACATAACATTACACGTTAAAAAATATTAGGTTAGAATTTTAAACATAACTGTCAATAAAGTATTCGAATATTATACTTCTGATGATTTTATGTGATAAAATTTTTCGGTAAACCCATTCTTACGACGTATTTAAAAAAGCCACAAAGAAACAATTTTTTTATATACTCGAATTTATGACCATCTAAATCGTTTATATAATTAAATATAACAGGGCTATTTTCTAAACTAATTATTACATAGCGAAAGAAAGTAAGTTTACTATGAAGAGAAAAAAAACCGGATCTAGTATATTTCTAGACGTGTATAAATTTTTTTAAGTATTTCTTAAAATATAATAAACATGAGAAGCCTATTTTCATGAGAAAATAATTTTATGATTCATAAAATAGTCTAAAAAAAAAGAACTTAGCCTAACAATAACATTTATAATAGTTCAAGACTTTCATTTTCTAAATATAACCGTGTAACAATATAATACATAGGTAATATAAAAATAAACCTTTTTTTTTTGAAAAAAAAAATTAGAACAAAACTATTATTAAAGTAAAATCGTCACGCTTACCCTCTCGATCCAGACAAACCGTGAGTTATTTGCGCAACCGCGTAAAATCGTGCGCGAATGAAACCTTCGGCTTATTTTTTTTTTTTGGATTTTATTTTCAATGAAAGCTGAACGAATTATGCTGTGGACGTGAAAAGTTTCGATCCTTTCCTTCTTTTATTGCATGGAAGTAAAAAGAATTGACCGTTAGATTATAGAGTCCGTTTTATCAGATTATCATATTGCTCGAATTGATCTTTTGAGAAAAAAAAATAATCAAGAGTTATTTGACTCTGTTGTAACTCCGAGGTTTTCTACAACGAAACAATAGAACTGAATTTTTTTATTTAACGTCGCTGAATTTATGCTATTATTAGATGCAAACTAGCGACGGAGGTCGTTTCAGTGTGTTCATGAACAAAGCACATGTAACGTACAGTGATGCTTGAAACGGCCGAGAGCGGGAATCGAACTGGAGCCATCCGTTTGGGAATCCATCGCTCTACCGAGTGAGCCACTGAAGACCTCCAATAAGACGATTCTCATATCAACTTCTTGTTTTAATGCTCATGAAGCTTACATATAAAATTAATAATCATTGACTTTTTTATTAAAACTATTTAGGCTAATCATTATTGCAATTACCAGAGGTCAAAAATGCAGACATGGAAAATCCGGAAGAAAGAGTATCATTAAAGATTGAAATTTCCATGATAAAATTTTAACAACATCGTTCTAATTTCTCAAAAAATTTAGTATAAGCAAAATACCTTTTCTTTTATCCCCAATGAAAAATCATTCGGCAAATAAATTCTCATCAATTGGCATACCTTTTACGAAATCAGCATAACTGCGCGAGATAATTCTCATACGGTAAAGCATCAAAGAGCAAACAAAAACCGATAATAATAATCAAATAGAAAAAAAAGTTCACATAACCTTCAATGTTACCCACATAAATAATCCTTTTCTTAACTTTTTTTTAAAGTTCTAGAATCCTTGACTTCTGTATTATATAAAAACTTATTCGACAATAACAAAAAAATTTTTAATTATACATTAAACTTCATTATAATTACCATATTGTTGGTTAAGTTGGGTACTTTTCCCGTATAGCACTATTATATCTGTCGGTTAGAGGAAAACAATGGAACTCCTTTTTCCACTTAAAGAAAAAGAGCAACCTTATATTAGTTATATATGTCCTTTGGCCATATTCAGGTGGAATATGAATCGAGGACAATGTTTGTCGCTTGAGCTGAAATTGCCGAGGGCGCGCGAAGCGCGCCCGAGGTAGATTTCTGCTCAAGCGGCAAACATTGTTCGAGATTCAGATTCCACCTGAATAAATGGCCAAAGGACATAGATGATTTTATGTCCGAAGTAGGCCGTATGAGGAAATATAACTTATTAGTTGAAAATATTAATCTTTTTTTGAATACTTTTAAAATTAAATTTTAGTTCTATTGATTTTTTCTTTTGTTTCTTAGATTGACATTTTGTAATGAGTATAGCTGCTGTCGAAGCGCGAGTCATTTTTTTTCACTAACCTACGTTCAATATGATTGCTCTTTGACATATGGAACGAAACATAGTAGGATCGGTGATGCCATATTGATTTCTCCTGAGACATATTGAGACTCAATATGTCTCAGGAAGACATATAATTCTTGCAATAAGTCGAGGAGCGCGTCTGAGACATATGGGATGCCAATACAAATTTAGCATCCTCTTTACATACTGACACGAATACGGCCTACGAGGACATAAATATATATATAAATACATATATATATATATATATATATACATATTATGGGAAAAGAACGTGGAAAGTTGCGTATTTATATGCTGTCGTTCGTTAACCTTTTTTTTATTCTTTTTTTTCATTTCTATAGGGATGATCTAATTTTCGCTTAGTAATGCATAGTCGTTTAAGTTTTGACTAGTCGTTAGAAGGCCTGACGAGTATCCTGAGTATAATTACATTACTTTTTATTACATACCGATCATTTCGAAGCAGTACGTTAACTAATGCATACTTTTTTTATAGTACTTGATACTTGAACTTGGCTAACTTTCTTCTCGAAGTGAGGTTATAATAAAATTAATAGAAAAGCTGAAAGATCGTTACGATAATTAAAATGGATCTGATCGAATTTTTTGATAGTCTGTGTTTTAGGAAATTTAAATAAATCAAAATTATAACGTTTATAGTAGCTGATTATTAAAGTGTAATAATACAAATTATAATTCAATCTGTTGAATTCAACCTAAATTTAACTTAATCTAGAACTAAAATCAAAACCTTTTTTTTCTCCACATTTAGAAGTCTGTTAAACGTTTTGAAGTTTATTCAAAAATCTTCATGCGACCTTGTTTGGAATTCTTTATCGAATTTGTAATCTTTGGCCTCGAATCTTTTTTATTTCAAGCTTCGGTTTGAAAAATCGAATAAAAGAAAAATGTATATTGTAAAATATGCAATGGACATTTTGACAATAGACCGCTTACATATATTTTATTGTGTTTCGTGACAGAAAATAGAATATTCATTCTAAACCCATTTTGAATTTCAAACGTGAAAAATTTTTTGTAATTGTTAAGTTATTTTTTAAAAAATTATCATTAAAACAAAAACTTGAATTTTTATTGATAAACGACATTTTTTCAAATAGTTTACTATTTTCTGTTGTATATTTTTATAAATTTACTAATCTATTTTAATGAAAATAATTTTAGGTTTATTACTATTTTAATTATTTGAAAAATATCATTAACTTGAAAAATAATTATTTCATTCAAGACAACGAACAATCAAATATTCTCCAATCATACCAAAAATAATTCAAAGCTCTAGATTCATTCTAAACCAATTACTCGTCACATAATAAATTTTCATCAAAAAACAAATCAAGATTAACCCTAAAACAGAGACATTAAACTCCATCCCATAATTCTATCAAACGAGATGAGCTAACCAACGGCATATCCTTATACTTCCATCATCCAAATGAATCAACAAAAAAAATAAAAAAAAAAACTAAAACAGTAATATACATCCTCATACAAAATGCAACAATTTCTCGTCAGCGAGCTCTTTCATTTAATCTTCTCTTTAACTCTCCTCTCGTATAATCTTTCCAAACGTTGTTATCTTACCCAGCTCCCTGATCTACTCTTTTATCCATTACCTTATTCGTATATATATTACACTACGCGAAGAAACGTGACGGACATATGCGCGTACACATATAGTAAACGTTGCATTTACTCACATTAAGAAAAGTGTGGTAGTAGATAGGAAGAAAGAGAAGAAAAAAAAATAGAGAAATGGCACGTAAGGAAATTGAGACGCATGTGTATACGTATGTATGGTAGCTTACAAGGTTTAATAAATTTTCTTGCTGAATAAGCAAAAAAAGATAGTTATTTTTTCTTTCTCCCTCTTTTTCTTTTTATCGCCGAGCAAGAGAATATTTATATACTGCGAAAAATTCCTTTAAGCTATAACACAACATATGCGGATAAGTGGAAATAAATCGGCTGGCTAAAGGGTTAAAGAAAATTTACGTTGTACGTGCACGAACGGCTGATATGTTTATATATGCGAATAGGCGACTATGTAAATTTTTCATTGGGTTTTAGTATAAATGTCGTCTTTATTTATCTGTAATAAAGTTTTATTCAATTTAGTTTATCAAATGATAAAACTAAAGTATTTTCAATTGAAAAATTAATGAGTAATTATTTATTTGCATTTTTTTCATCAAATTATAAAAAATTTCATTTTTTTCTATCGAGAATTCTCATTTAGAAATTTTTTTCTAGAGCAACCGAATACTTAAGTTGTGAAAGTGAAGTGGCAAACAATTTTGATGCTAAAAATGGCACAAATTTTGAGGCATCGGCATCAAAGTTGGCACTGAAATTTAAGACCGGTTTCCGGGGTTTCGGGCAAATTTAAATTCCTTAACAGCATCAAATTTAAACTCAATTCTTCTAAAGTTTTTTATGAAATTCCCATGATGGTAATTTTTATTTGTTTCAGATTAATTTGCGACTTCCTTTTGTGATAAAATAAATAACGTTGAGTTTTTAATGATATAAGAGACGCAAATAAATAATAAATTATTTAAATTTTCAATAAATAAAAACTTGACACCTTTCAAAAATAATAAAATTATAAATGTGAAATTAACATTAGATGCAAAATTTAGTAAAAATTTATTTATTTATTTAATATAAAATACACTTGTAAGACATGACAATTACATTGGTAAAAAGATAAATTGATTTAAACATAAAGAATTGCATATTTATAACGTAGAGAACAATGCTACACATATCTAATAGAATTACCATATGACCAGCTTTGCGATAATTAAGATGCAGCAATAAATTTAATAAATCCATCATTGATGTCTAGCTAGATTTACAATTGAATATAAAAGTGTTACCTGCAACCTTTATGCATCTTATATACACGACGGTATGGTAAATTATGGTAATTTATCGAAATTTATCACTGCAACGTGTTAATCCTTATTTCTAATATAAATACAGAAAGTAGCTAAGTGCTGTAACAGTTTATGAAAGCAGTACTGAAAAATGCTTAATTTTATAATATTAAATTTTAAAATAATTTAAAACATCGTCAATATTGATTAACTAATTGATTTAATACATGTTGATTTGTAAAATATCTTTAACATTCTAGAGGAAAGATATATTATTTTCAAGTTCTTAGACTTTTTCCTTCTAATGACCTAAATAATTTTTTCTAATTCTATGCTGTTTGAAATAAATTAGAGATTGACCTGTATATGCTAATAATTTTTTACAAGATTTTAAACCGAAAAATATTCCTAATTTAGATATTTTGATCTCTCCAGGTAAAATATTCTAAAAATCTAAAAATTTTAACGCGAATTTCGTTTATCATTATCATAAATTCATTCTTTGATACAAGCTTTTTTGAATTTCTAATAAATTTTTAAGCTCTTGAATTAATTAAAAAATCATCTTCAATATATTACTGCTTAGCGTAAATTATGAAAATTATTTTTATTCTCTGAATTAAAATTAAGTCCAAATAAAATAAGACGTATAATAGTTAAAAAATAAATTCCTTAATAAGATACAATAATTTAGAAAAAGAAAATTAAACAAACTTAACGTTTTATAACTAGAAAATTGATTGAGTATTGAATAAGCTATATAAAATTCATCTAACATTTTAAAAAATATAAAATCAGTGGACGTTAATTAGCATAGAATTTTTTTAAATAATTCAATAAAAATAAGCGAAACAATGAAATGATGGTGAGTTATCAAGATACTGAATCTGAATCATAAAAAATATATAAATCTGCTATTAATTTTTTAAATTTATTTTTACTTGACATCCACAACAATCATTCAAAATTTCAAAATACAACATATTGAAGAACTTTTAAAATTTTAATTGAACTATAACTTTAAAAAAATGATTTTATACAAATAATGATTGAAAATATATTTATTAAGAACCTGAATCGATTAATTCTTATCAGAATAGTACATTACGATACACGTGCTCTAAGTGGTCCTTTTTTACACGGCGTGCAGTTAGCGCCCGAGCGCAGCGAGGGTGCTATGCACGTCGTGTAAGAGGACCACTTCGAGCACACGTATCGTATATTATTTTATAGCACGTGTGAGATAAATTCGCCACACGTAATTAATACCCCAGAAAATCAATATTATCAAAAACTATACACACCACGAATGATAATTCGTAAATAAAAACGAATTCTATATATCAGCAAAACTATGCACACCACGAATGATAATTCGTAAATAAAAACGAATTCTATATATCAGCAAAACTATGCACACCACGAATGATAATTCGTAAATAAAAACGAATTCTATATATCAGCAAAACTATGCACACCACGAATGATAAATCGAAAAAAAGTAAAACTATTTATTATCAATGATAGACCCATCGCAAACAAAAAAAAGCAAAAACGATATCAAAAATATTCTTAAATTGAGAAATTATATCAAATAAGTATTGATGTCAGTGATATTTTATTAATTAAATACAATATGATAAAAAGAGAACTTGCCGATTATTTAGATTTATTTATACACAGGTCAGACAAAGCAAAGCATCTAGTTTATTGTTCGTGCAGCTATCTCTTTCTTTCTCATTCTTAGGCCGTACACACTGTACACGCATGCGCGCCGCTCACAGATGTTTTGTTTCGACAACTCACGGCACAACAGTAATTTATAAACTATAGTTTTGATTTTCTTGATGTTTTCAATTCTTTATTAAAGTATTTATATTTTTTGATTGATTTTCTACGTATTATCATGTGTGAAAAGACATTTCTACGTATTAATATATATACAAAGAGTGATTGTGATGCGTGATTTCGATATTACTTTTTTGAACAGTATAATAAAGTGCGAAATTTCTGACGGTAGTACTTTTTTACACAGTTCAAAAAAGTTGTATTTAGCTCCCGCTAAATGGTGTAGAAAACGCGAATTTAGCTCACGCAGTGCTATAAAAATTATTAAATATCTCGCAAGAAGTTACATTAAACTTTCCACATATTAATAAATTTTTTAATAACATTAAAAGTATTTGAGTCAATGTTCTCAAAATATTCATCTTATTAAATGGCTCTTGAATATAACTCGAGATACATCTATCATCTAAATTTGAAAAATCATCTTAACGTCAAACTAAACTCCACTATTATTCATTCTTAATAAAGTATCATATTTCTTTTTATTTGCATTTCTAGATATTATGTAATAGTATTCTAGAATTTCTTGTTACAAAATAAATTTTGGAATCCACAAGATTTTGCATTGATTGAAACACGAAGAGATTCTTCTGAATTAAACTTGTTTCACATAATTCTATTACAATTTCCATATTTTTCTGAAATGTAAACAAAAATTCAAGTTTCTACAATTTATCATGTGACGTTGACCAAAACTCTAATTATAAAATCATAGTCGCATTGAATGTAGTTGTCGATTCAATATTAATATGAAATAAATTCACTATTAGTGAAATAATAGATGTAATGACAATAATTAGAATAATTAATGAAATGCATCGAAGCTGTGATTAATAATAATCACATTAAATCTGTCAAATATGATTGGACACTTTTATTATGGATTTGGATGCTTTATCTACAATAGTAGTATCTTCTCATTTTCGAACACATTAATAACGTTATTATCATTACGTTATAATACACCCGTTTAGTATTGTCATCTAAATGAGGTGTTCAGTGGCTCAGTCGTTAGAGCGATGGACTCGTAACCCAAAGGCTCGAGTTCGAATCCCGCTCTCGGCTGATTTATGCAAGCACCACTGAACGTTACATGTGCCTTGTTAACAAACACTGAGAACTCTCCATCGTTAATTAGTATCATAATGATAGCATAAATACAGCGACGTTAAATAAAATAAAAACAAAATTTTCTCGTTAGCTGCATTTGTAACCATACCGTTTTTTTAAATTTTTAAGTGCCTTCAAATCACAAATGATTTTGATTTTTAAGAATTTCATCCCTAAATCAAGTAATAAGGTTTTGTACCAATATATAAAAACTAATCTGAGAAATCATGATCATTTTAAAACTTAGCTATATATCATTACTTCGCTTCCGTTTAAAATAGAAAATAATTCCAATCCGGAAAGACTATTGAAACGAACATTAGTATCATTGTTTGCCAAACGAACAATAAGATTATCGCGAGAATTTTTATTATAACTGTATTATTTTCCATCTCTGTTATTTATGTAACATAAATAATCTAAAGTACCAAGCTTCTAAAGTACTGTAATATAATTATTGTTCAAAAGGAAAATTATTGATTTCATAATCAATATATTTAAGGTTATTAGAGAATATGTTTTCCATTCACGAATCCTAAATGAAATGAATTGATCTTCTAATTATCAAAACATTTTATTTCGTAAAACCAAAATTGTAAACTACACAAATTTTATGTTTGAGAATTAAGCACTTTTATTAACTTTTCTTCTAACGTAGCGAACTTCAACTAAAAGTATTCGTTATACTCTCATAAAAAGTTTCATAGTCGAAGCTTTTTCACTAAGGTCACACATCACTTCGACTGACAATATATATTTTTATTTTAATAAATGTGTACAGGCTTCCAATAAAATAACAAAAAAACCATGTTTCATTTAAAATTTATCAAAAAGAAATTTTTAATTTAGATAAAAACAGCTGACGGCACATGTAAAATTCATTATTATTTTACATATATGAATCCATTTTTAAATATATAATGACCTTGGTGTTTGACAAATCGATGCGATATATTGATTTGCTGCTTATTTAGAAAAAAAGAAAAATTTTAGTATGCTGATCGTAAAATTAATCAAATTAAAATTCACTGATTCATGTTTTTTTAAAAAGGCTAATGAATGTTTTTTTTTGCAAGTCTACGAAAGAAGTTACGAAATTAATCAAAATAATTGCAAAAGTTGCATACAATATGAATCAATGATATTCTATTAACTTTATTGATGAAAAAAATAACAGAGATTAACTATCGTCAAATTAAAATTTTTTCAAATTATACTAACAAGGTTAAAATTTTATACTTTTCAAAATATTGAAGCTTCAACACTAAAAACGAATTGGTTATTTATTGTTGAAAAACAAATTTCTTATTAAAATAGAAATTTCGGGGACAATGGTGAAATTGCACGAATGAAGGTTCGAACTTCCGACTCATTCACCTTATTATCCTAATTTGATTACTTTTGATTTTTTTCCAAATATCAAGATTCAACTCGAGGTAAAGAGATTTTCACTGATGGAGCAAGCCATAGTATTTTTGAACGAGATTTTTCAAAGGCTTAAAACTTCTTATACTGAATTCACAAAAATAGCAAAATCAATTGAACATATATGTGAAGTTTCAATAAAAATATATTGAAAAATAAAAAAAGTTTTATGAACAAAGTAATTTTGTTGAATTTTTATCAAACTTCTAAAACAATCCTCGTACCTTTTTAACAATAACAAAACTTTCTCTATGCAGAAGTAAATAAGCGTTCATACAAACGTATAACATTAATTCATTTCCATTCACCAAATGACAAAATGAGAAAGAACAAAACACTTCAATTTCCTATCAAGGTTTATGTATCCCTTCCGGCCACACTTAACTAATACTCTCACAATAATTGTCAAATATCTCTCCTGTACATGTATACACACAACATATCCACACCCACAATATACCATATAATCCCGTAATTTACTTCAATCTCTTCTAAGCTAAATAATCGCCAGTCAAATCAGTTTTTACATACATCATCAAGCCTTTTGTATACCTACACACAAAAAAAAAGAAGAATTTGCCTGTACTACACTGTTGTGCATGTATTATTGAAGCACACATATACATACACGAAGTTGATAAAATAAGAAAAGAAAAGAAAATAATAAAAAAAAAGGATTGGAGAATGAAAAGGAGAGACATGAGCCCAGAGGCAAAAGCTTGCTAGATTAAGGCAATTGGGTCAGAGACCGTAACATTGAGCGAGCAACATATATATACTCTTGCTGTGATGCTACTTGTAAGAGTATACGATGATGTCGTTTCTTTTCTTATTCTTCTTTTTTTTATCTCTGTTGTTTCTCTAATTTGCAGAGTATTGAGGTATGTCATGATGGTTTCTGCATTGTAGTAGATGTGTAACATATTGCTTACGGATTTGTATCACAGATTCCTATATTTTGAAAATTTTACTGTCTTCAATTCAAATCTTTTCTATTATATATTTTTGAAAATTGTAATTAAAAAAATTTTTAATCGGACTAAATGCTAAAACTCAATTTTAATAAAAAAAAAATACTAAAAAACATCACGCGCTTCAAAAGTCATATAATTAACATCATATTGCAAACTTGATTTCTCTTCTAATCCCCTTATATAAAAAACTACTCAATGATTAAATTTTTTAAATCTGAAAATACTATTAATCGAACATTTACATAAAACAACTTATTATTCTCAAAAGAGTAAACCAGTATTTGATTAATGAAAGTACTCCATAAATACAAGTTTATCTTAAATATTAATATGAATAAAAAATATAAAATGCACCTTCGATTTTTAATAAAAAATAAACCTTAAACATACACTTCATACCATCAACTTATTTTTATAAGATTATAAATCTTAAAATAAAGGCTCATTATAAAAAAATAAAAGTAAATTTCATGCCAAAAAAACGTTAATAATCAATCAATTTCCATTTTTCTCTTCCTTTTTTTCCCAAAAAATTGTTATTATTAAAAATCAACAAAGTTTCGGTAAACTTTTATTGTATTTTTTTTATTTCTTTCGAGCTCTCGTTAATTTGACCTGGAATCCCATATAAGTTATATATACATGCATAAACATACGCGTAAAACCTGAACCGAGGAATATATATATATATATATATATATATATATATATATATATAGATATTGGCATCGGCACCGCGGGGGCTTTATTTTTTTTATGTTGTTTTAAATGTGATCATCGTGATTATCAGCTATATATACAATATATCTCGTCCCTTTCATCGAATAAATTTTAAACATATCGATTGATCTTAATTGAAAAATCGCCAATTTTTTAATGTGATTTTTTTTTTAGCTGTTTTGGTTTTGCTAAACAAGTCCTTATTGTTTTATACCAATTCGATATGCTTGATTTAATGAAAAGGAAATTGGATTACGGCTAATCTGTAAGTAGTTTCTTAAGTAGTTATAATTTCAAGTGTCATTAGATTTATTGATGCGATTTGTTGGGAGGAAATGACTTACTTATTCGAAATATGAGATTATCTTAATCATAGTTCAATAATTAAGCTTCGAAAAAGGGAAGCAGTGAATACTTTTAAAATTTTTTTTTATAAACGGTTACTTCAAAGTGCCAAGTAATGATTTTAATTGGCACGTGGTTTTCTGTAATTTAACAAATTGAAAATTTAAATGATTTATTAAATCTTAGATTAATATATGATGCTCATTAACGATTTTATAAACCAGTTTTATCAATTCTATTTTTGTTTCTAATCAAATTACTTTTTTCATTATAAATCATTACAATTTCCTTGATATTTATAATAATTTATTACACTTCCATAATAAGAACGAATGAGAAAACTACTTAAATATGATTAAATATGAAGAAAGACTTTCCTTACGTATAAAACCTAAAAAAAATTGAAAGTAATATCACTTAATGTCCTACTCAATGCAAATTACATTAGTTCAAACTCATACATAGATCGCGTTATTACACATATAGAGGAAAATATTCTCATATCGATATATCGATTATGATAATTTTCCAACATGCACATTTAAACTATAATAATAATTTTTATTATTTTTCAGTTTTCAATTTACGATCGCACTTCGAAAAGCTGAAAAGTTCCTCCGACGTTTCTATATTACCGATTGGAAAATTCCAAGTTATAATATGCGAATATAGTATTGAAATTCAGCATAATGCGAAAGCATAAGTAAAGTCTTCTATATATATACACGGGGAATTCCTGTAACTTTTAGCCACTTTAGATTATACGTATACGTATAATATACATTTGAAGTAGTGAGCGCAAGGATAGCGCGAAGTACTATCATAAAACGGATTTCAAGTTTTCGAGAGGAGTTTATCAAGCTAGAGGAGGATTAATGTTTCAAGGAGCGTTCTGGCAAAGGCTTATTGAAATTCTTATGAACTTATTAACAGTGAGCAAAGTATTTTTGGTTTTGCTTAAGGGTTCAAATTTTTCGACTTTCTTTTTCTTATGTTATATTTAATCGTAGAATTTATATATTAGAAAATCGGAGTCAAGCAAAGTTTATTTTGAAGTTAATATTCAATGAATTTGAAGATGTCTATTGTAAAAATATAAAATGCTATTTTTGCTATTGAAATTCTAAAATATTAACTTAATATTTGAACGTTTATAACAGATAATCTTGAAGTTGTATAATAATTTACAAATACTAGTATCTATTTGAACGAAATCGTGATACTTTCAAAATTTAGAAAACTGCATATTAAAGTTATATATTAAATATATTTGAGAAACAAAAATAATATTTTTGTATATTTAAGACATGTAAGAAAATATTGTAAGATATTTTTGGTTGGTACAACGTAAGTTTTGCATCAAAAATATAGATCTTATTTCTTAAGATTTGTGAAAGAAACTGTTTTAGTGCTAAAGAAAAATAGCGTTTTTAGAAAGGGCTCCGAACATTTTTCCTTATTATGTTTTGATATTGTACTTTCAAAAAATGCGACTTTCAAGAAGTGCTTATCTTCCAAAATAAAATGCAATAATAATAAAATAAAGTATATTTTTATAAAAATGAATTACTTTTACGTTTCATTTTTCCGAAAAAGTGTATTTCGATTTTCAGTAAAAATTACGTACGAATATTATTTTTACTATGTATAAAAACGAACATAAAAAAATTTTTCCCAAAATAAGAGAGACACAATATAATTATTGCTAAAAAATATAAACACAACTTTACGACATGGCTAACAGGAATCAGCCATATATTTTTAAACATATTTAATCAGTATATATCTTATGAATTAATTATTTTAATTAATTTCATAAAAGCCTACATTTTTATTTTAAACATTAATTTAACTTATAATTTTGCAAAAATATAATACATAAAATAATATTAAATTAATATAAAAGAATTTATATTTTTATACATATTAACATTCATAAAAATTAATATAACATCCAACTTCAAAACAAAACAGATAAAACCATCCCCCTTTTCAAAATTGAAAAAAAATCCCTCGCTTATCATATATCGATTGAGCAAGCGATAAAAGCTTGTGCGGTGTGTCGAAGAATTACTAAGACACCTCCTATATCGTTTATTCCCTCGGTCGGAAATCTAGCGATCTTGCTATCTATTTTACGATACGCCTTAAAGGCTATACTATGTATACACGTGTTAAATTACGTATTGTTTCTAGAAGCACATTGATATTTTATTATCAATGTAAAAGTTGTATTAAAATTTAAATATTTAACAGGTTTAAAATTATTTAAAAATTTTAATTTACGAATGGAGCAAAAGTTAAATACTAAACTCGTCTGTTTCTACTGATATTAGTAGAAAAAGAATTGTTCAAAGAGAAGAAAAATTTCATCACGTGTTTCAATGCAAAAATTAATTTAAAATTATTTAAAAACAAATGATAATTTTGTAAAATACATTTAATTCCAATAAAGACAAACAATATTTAAACAAATGTTAATATTCGCTAATTCACAAAAGCCGCACCCAGTTATCTTTTTTGTCAAAACAAAAAGTCTAAATTAATCCTCGAAAAATTTTCCATAAATACTTGAAATCACTCCCTACCAGTCGAAAAATTAAAAAAAAATAAATACAGCACTTAAAATGTACCCCTAAAACCACATTCCTCCAATTCGCCAGTAGTACACGCGAACCACGCTTGCGCGGCATACGTAGTCTCTTCGTTACAGAGTCAACCGACAAAGACAGCTGTACAAAACGTTTATATACATATACATACTTTCGTATAATCCAATCCAAGTATATTGCACACACATTTTCACCACTGCACTGTTACCGAGTGTGCTGTGTGCGCGCGCGTTGTATATACGTTTATTTTTTTTTTTTTATATATTCCTCTTTTTTTTTGTTGTTGCCATCAGCCAATCCATTGAGAAGAGCCGCGTGACCGTCATGTCGTTTGCGCGGGCGAAGCTACGTTGCAATTTATCAGCGAACGTTAGTTTATTGAACGATAGTTGTAAGAATAAACAATTGTCGAATATTAACAATGTCGTTAAACGTTGCTTTTGCCTCGATCCGCCAGTTGTGTCGAAGGAAAAAATGTTACGTAGTTATTCAAAGATGCTCGAAAAGTGTAAATGTAAGTAATGCATATATAGATTTTTTTATATTTCTTTTAAACAACAAGTATAAACTATGTTTCTCTGCACAGTTACATTGGGTGTATTAGTATTGTGAGCAAGAGTGAGATGGAAAACACGTGCGAGCGAAAATCGAATTGCGTCGACTGCTCCGGAGCTTCGATAACTTTGTATACGTTACATTCAATATGTTTGATATCTTGAATTTTTATTTTTTTGATAAATAGCTTTATTGACCGTTTGATAATTTAAATCTGTTCTTATGAAAAGTTATACACTTCGAGGCCGGTAACGAAGAGCACGAAAGATTAAAGTTATGCGCGATGATTAAAACAATATTCTTAAACGAGACAAAAATAGCAGACCTTTAAAATGGTGGGGTGGTATAACGACTATGGCGGTATTCGAAAAGAAAATTTCGCGCAGAAATTCTAACAAAAATACGCGTCTATATGTATGTGACAATAAAAGAAAAGTTGACATTCGTAACTGAAAAGAAATAAATTTAAATCTGATTAAACAAAGAATGCGATAATATAAAATATTAAACGATATATAGGCAAAATGAAAAAGAAAAGCCAGAAGTTTAACTGCTGTTCAAACTAAATAAAGAGCATTCAACATTACAATGAAACTTCTCATAAGACAGAAAAAGCTAAAAGATACACGTGAACGCGCGCATGCCCAGCGCCAAAGCAACTGTGTCACTGGGTATATATCAAGTGCTAAAGTAATATCACTTGCGTACATGCGCATGTATAAACTTTATATTACTGTATGCGTGTTATATATTCTTTAAATAAAACATTTGCATACATACACACATAACTATTGTTTATATATATACATTATGTGTATATAACGTTAATACAACGGTCAATGTCAATTTTACATTGTGTGCTATTGGTCGATCTTAAGTTTTTATTTTTTTTTTTTAACATGCACACGTGCGAAGATGCACGAGATTATTAACGGTTCATTCAGGCGTCTTGCCAAAATGAATGTTACTACTTATACAATGATTAATAGAGATGGAGTTTATAAAAAATTTTTTTTTGTTTCGAAAGAAAAGAATGTTTAAATGAAAATAATTAAAATTTGGAACATAACAAAAATTCTTTTTAATAGATGTTTTTGTATTTTACGAAAAAACTATTAACCCAAACTCGCTGTTTACGCTAAAGAATAAATTGACATGAATTTTCAAAGCGCGATGAGCGTGCACATAAAAAAGTTGATTTATTTTTAAATATTCTTTGACACATATTTAAATTTGTTTTTACGTCTTTCGAAATAATGTCTTAATTTATAATACATTTTTATTTTAAGCTTTTGTTTTACAGATATAGAATTTGAAATATTAACTTTTGTTACAAATATATTGAATTAAAAATAGTAATGAAAAAGCATTTTTTGTGAAGATAAATATTTTATGTGTTATGGGTATTATTGGAACATTTATTCATTAAAATGTTTTTATTTTGTTAATAATATTTTTGTTAAATTTGTATTTAGTTAAATTTTTCTTGAATAAATTTTAAATAACTTATTGAAATATTAATTTGGAATCATTAAACTTTTTTAGCACCCAACCAAATATTAATCATTTACATTTATAAATATATAGTCAAATAGAAATAGATATTAATTTTTATTTTTCGTATAAAAAAATAATATTTTTTAAAACCTTTTGAGAATCCTGATAGATTATAGATAAGCAGAATAGAATTCCGCTTTATTACTTTACGTAAATAAACTAATCTTAACTTCATAGAAACTTCACAGTGTAATCTTAACTTTAAAAAAATTAGATAGAAATTTTAGAAATTTATTTGCAAAAGAAAAATTGAACCTCGCAAAAAATTAATCAATGTAACAAATTTTAATGTTAAACAGCTAAGAAATTGCCACAAGACGTCAATCCACGCGGTGTTTTCGCCTGTAACGAGCTGGACCTGAGAGAAGTGCAAGTTTACGGATTCGATTATGATTATACTCTAGCTTGCTATAAGCCTAGTATGGATTATCTACTCTACAATTTAGGACGAGATATGCTTATTAAAAAACACAAGGTTAGCATAATTAAATAAAAAAGAAAAACGAATAAAATTTTTCATTAAATTTTATTTTAATCAATGAACATCATCTTTTTAAAGTATCCAGAAGGCATAGCAGAGTTAGAATACCATGACGATTTCGCAATTCGGGGTCTTCATTACGATATCGAAAAAGGTCTGCTCCTTAAACTTGACAGTTTCTTACAAATTCAACTGGGTACGGTTTACCGTGGTTTAAAACCTGTACCCGATGAAGAAGTACTCAGGCTTTATAAGAATCGTATTATACCGATTGCTTATGTTGAAGCACCTTACAAACACTCGCACGTGAGTATCAAAATTGTTTTTTTTTTTATTTAATTATAAAATTTCAATTGGATTGTTTTTTTAAATGATGAAGTTGAGTAATTTATTGTAGTATTTAGAAAATTTTTCCGAAGAAAAATGAGATTACAATTTCAATTTATGTAGTATTGAATTATTTTTTTTGCTCATAATAATAGTAAATCAAATTAAAAAATAATAAATATTATTTGTTTAAATTTTCAAACCATCGATAAAAATAATCTGAAAATTATATGAATTTCATTATCTTTATTAACCAGATTTGAATGGCTATAAAATTTATTTTTAAAAAACATCTTTTTCATATATCTCCACTCGTCATTTCAGTCAATTTCCTATATGTCCGTAACTATATCTATAAATATCTATAAAACACGTGCATAGTACTAACGTTGAGTGATCGGTCCCCATTATATACGTTAAATACGTATATACACATCATTTTATGTTCTAATATTAGTCGTCACACATTTATATATTTTCCCCTCTTTATAGTCATAAACGACAATGATGATAATGATGATCCTATAAAATATAAAAAAAAATAAATTGTCTTTTTTTCGTGCAATTTTTGTGACCGTCTATTTTGCATGTTTTTGGCTCTCACTTGTTCCTCTTTATCTGTCCTCGTTGCTGTGCGAACATCTCTTCTTATTATCTTTTTAAACTGCGGTGATTATTGCTGAAAATTTGTTTGAGGATTATTAGAAGGTAAGAACACAAGTATATGGTAGTTTATGAGCTTTGTTAGTGTCGTTTGCGTTTTTTGTGTTAGTTTTATGATTTCCTTGTTTTGCATTTCATTCACCATTTGTTTAGTCTTTTGTGCTGAAAATATTGAATGTTCGTTGATTTCATTTTATTTTTAGCAACAAACTAGTTTTGGTTGAATATCAAATTTATTATTAGCAATCAAAAGCATTATCATCATTTTTATTAAACAATCATAGCTTATACAATCGTTAATACTTAGTATTATAAATAATTACGTTTTCAGCTATATTTTTATTATTTTGCATTCGCCTACATAATCAAATAAACAATTATTCATCCATTTGAAAAAAAAAATAACTATTACGTAAAACGTGAGCGTTCATTTATCAATCATGCTAATGCAGGCTTCACAGCGATAAGTTTCAATTTGCCATCGTGATAATAAAAAAAGAGAAGAAATTATGTAATAAAAAAATAATAAACGATTCAGCGGCTTTAAATTGAAAGATGGGAGGCGATAGACGAGCTTAACAGTTATCAATTGATATTGCATAAGAATGAACGGTTTACAGGATCGTGAATATAAAGTGTACTTAAATCGACTAGTATATTTTTTTACGCGCTTTGACACAATTACATAAAGCAAAATACAATTGTATAAAGTAAGAATTGCCACTAAATTGAATTCGTATTTATCATTACGATTACAAAAAGTATGAAAATTTGTACGAATAAAAACAATATAGAAAATCATTTGCATCCATCATTGAAAATATCCATATTCATTAAAATGAAAAAAAAATCATACATTAAAACATGTGCATCAAAATTAATTTTTCATTCAGCTAAATTATCTTAGGTAGTTAGCATTTTCAGCTCGACAGTTAGCATTTTTATTTGGCTCGTCTTGTTGCAATAGAAGATGTAAATAAAAGATAAAATCAAAATTGAATTCACAAGATCTACGTGAAATTGACTGTAAAATTTTTTGCAGGATGGCGTACGTCGCACGAAAATGGTCCAACTGGCCGATCTTTTCTCAGTACCGGAAATGGCCTTGCTATGTAACGTCACCGAATATTTCCTACAAAATCACATTGACTACCATCCAGAAATTCTTTTTAGAGATGTTAAGGTATATTTAATATTAAATTTCATGCCAATTGTATTGTTGTTTTACAGTTTTTAAATAAGATATTTAAATAAGAATATTTAACTTTTAAAAATCAATAAAATAGTTTATTTTAATTAATAAAATAGTTTATTTTAATTAATAAAATAGTTTATTTTAATTAATAAAATAGTTTATTTTAATTAATAAAATAGTTTATTTTAATTATTAAATTGGTAATTTCAAACATAATTTAAATATTTACAAAATTTTTTATTGATAAAATCTATATAATAATGTTATTATCTTTTATTGTAGAATTCGGTGCAAAGCTGTCATCCAGTAATGCACAAACTAGTGGTCCAGAACGTATCTGATTATCTCGAACAGAACAAAGATCTCACAAGGTTTTTCGATCGTCTTAGAGTAGCTGATAAGAAAATGTTTCTCGTCACAAATAGTCCTTTTCATTTTGTGTAAGTAACTAAAAATAATTCAAACAAAATCAAACCTTTTCCACATTCTTGAAATATTGTTATTTTCAAATTTTTCAGGGACCGAGGTATGAGATTCCTTGTAGGAGACGATTGGAAAAACTATTTCGACGTAGTTATCGTACAGGCGCGTAAACCGCGTTTCTTCACCGAAGAATCACGTCCGTTGCGTATTTACGATGAGAAAAATGAGACGCAGCTTTGGGATCGCGTTACCAAACTTCAAAAAGGTATTATTTATCTTGAAGGTACTGTTAAGCAACTTCAAGATACAACCGGTTGGAGAGGACATCAAGTGCTTTATTTTGGTGATCATCCTTACAGCGATCTTGCTGATGTTACGCTTGAGCACGGCTGGAGAACCGGAGCTATTATTAAAGAATTAGCGGTAAGATTTTTTTTCAATTGCATTATCAGCTCAATTTTGATTTTAATACACTTAAAATAATAAAGTTAGGATAATTTAATTATGAAAATTATAGAAAAGTTTAGAAAGATTTTATATTTACTATTTTGATAAAGTAATGTATATTTAATTATTGTATATATCATTGAATACATTAAGTAAATAGGTGATTTATTTTAATTTTTAATATTTGAAATCTCTGAATAATTAAAAAACGTTATGGAAACATTTGAGAAATAAACATAAATGTAATTCTAATTAAATTTTAATTGAATAGATAATTTAAAATATAAAACCATTATTATTGTACTCCAACAAAAAACGCATTATTTTTCCGTTTATTTTCTCTTAATCCTGAAATGTTTTTAAAAACAAATTAAAAAAATCTTTTTAAATAAGTTGTAAACTAGTTTCTTTATAAAATCCTGAAGAGCATCATAAAAAGCTTAATCTAAAATAAAATCTATACATATCGGACTATATATCGTGATGCTTTACTTTTCTTTTATTCTAGCACGAAATCGAGACGCTAAACGATCCAAAATTCAAAGAGGATGCAAATTGGCTTCAGATGTTAACAGCGTTAATAGAAGATCATCAAAACGTCGACGGAGGCGAAGCCGAGACAATATTAATGGATTGGATAAGAGAGCGCGATCGTTTGCGCAACGACATTAAAAAAGTATTCAATCAACAATTTGGCTCAGTATTTCGAACTTATCACAATCCAACGTATTTCTCGCGAAGACTGTTTCGTTTCGCTGACATTTACATGAGTTCAATCACGAATTTACTTTGTTACTCGACCAGCCATACTTTCTATCCGAGACGTGGTGTTATGCCGCACGAGTACACCAGCTACTTCATGTAAAAGAGACAACAAATGTATACGAAGAGAAAAAAGTCAAACGATCTGATGGTCACGCGCGTTTAAAAGAAACATGCTGTGGATGCGGGGTGGAATATCGTGCAGCAAGAAGGATATTTTTCTTCTTTCCTTTTTTTTTTTGTAAGTCGAGCTAGAAGACGATGTAGTGGAAGAAAGGATAACAACTTGTGAATTCGAAAGATGCAAGAAGAATACGGAATTTAGGTAAACCATTGTTTAGATAAGCGAAATTAATGGAATTTGTGCAATTTTAGTTTTTCCAAAGAAAGTTTAGAAAATACGGTCAGAGATAAATGCAAAATAAAATGTTTATTTTCGTTTCCATCCAATTAATTAATTTTTATGAGAAAGATTGTGCTTTCTGTGGATAAACGAATAAAATTTAGATAAGAAAAACCGAAAGCTACAATTAATTAAATACAAAGTATACATTCAGTAAATGAAATGCCATTTGCATACTCGGCATTCTTAATGAAATTTGACCTTGTTTTTGCTAGAGCTGCGCGTATTTTTCTTTAATGAAATTGATACATTTTGACTTTAAGTATAAACAGTGTTATTTGAGAATGTATTAAAATGTATTATTTTGTTGTAAAACGGATTTAGCTATTATACAATTGTGTGTTTGCTACATTTATATCTTTTTTTTCAAATCTCAAAGATGTTTATTTCAATTTTTTTTTAGTTCAAATTTCAAATGATTTTTTTTGTATATACATTTAATATTTTATAAATAACTGAACATAAATGATTTTTTAAATTAACTTTGATCAATTTCAATATATGCAAACGTAAAATAAAGAAAATCTGAGTGTGCAATAATGCAAAAAATTTTATTTCAGCGTTAAATGTATATTTTTTTATTATTGTTAATATTTTTTCAAGTTTTAGCATTTTATACTATCAATTGTAAAACCATTATGGTCTCAATGAAAATTAAACTAAATTTTCTTCTTGCTGTACGATACCAAAAGAATAAGGAATAATTCTCAAATTGCGCTAAAATGTTTCAATGAAAGTAATTGTTAGAATAAAATAAAGCTAATATTTTCATGTTATACTCGAAAAAATTGCTTTTATATACGTGCAAAAATATATAATTCACCAATAATTTAAGAATTATTCTTTTATTCTGGAGTAGAATCTGTAAAAAAAAATTTAAAAAAAAAAAGAAGAAACTATGTAGCTAGATAATTAATTCAACAAGAAAAGTCGAAATGTAACCGTCGAATCATTGTTTACGCGTCATTTAGCAATCGACTGAAAAAGAGAGAAAAAAATAAATATACACACGTAAGAGAAATGAATAAAAAAAAATTCTGTTATTTTCCAAGCCAAATAAATGAATCTGTATAATTTTTCATCAAACTAAGTAAACGTGATTAGCGATTCGCATAAAGTGCTTCTATTTGATTGTCTCAAGTGAATTGATATCAGCGTTGCTGTTTTTTTCTCCCCAAGGTAAACCGAAAGGTGTATACGTGTAAAAAAGTGAATTAAAGAAGAAAAAAAAAGAGGGAAAAAATTTACACGTCGCGTTAATTAAGTAGAGTGTACTGCCTTATTATATACAGCGTATTCGATGTGTAACGTGTGTTCGATTGGAAAGAAAAAGAGAAAAGGAAGAAATTGTTAATTCCCAGTAGGCAATCAGTGCGCATGAAGATGTAAATTACATTTTTTTTTCTGCTTTACCCCTTTTTATTGTAAAAAAAAATTATTCCATTTCTTTTATTATATATGTACGGCGCACTTTACATTTATTTTTTTATCAATCTGAAATAGTCAATATTGCGAGAGATGAAAAAAAGTATCGAGTAATTAATGTCGTATAGTTAGAAAAATATTGAAGTGTGCATGAAAAGAGAATTATAATGAAGGGGGTTAATGATTAAAAAAAACGTGCGCTCATAAAAGCTTGTAAGTGCCATAATTTCAAAGACAATAGTTAGCAATGTAGAATATTGAAATTAAATTCAATTGAATCTAATGTGACATTCTTCTTTTAAATACTGCCTTTTAAATAATCTGCTTAGTTATTAAACGATCAAACGAAAGTATTCCACTGAAATGTGATTCATTATTTATCTCAATGCAAATAAACAACAGGTGTTCAAAACAAAACAAAAATTATTAGATTCAATATAATTTCTATTTCAATAAAAAAATGTAAGCATGTAATATAAAAAAAAATAAGAAGAAAAATAAATTACGCTTAGCGATATATTTACATGTGAATCATAGAGCGAAAAAAATTATATCAACGTTAACTAAAAATGTAAATGGAACATAGTTCCTTTATTGTAAATGTATAAAAAAATATAGTTTTGGACAGCACTTGTTCTATCAACACCAATGTAAAGTGATTATTTTTTCTTATTTTTATTCAATCATTCAGTATTTTAATTAATTCTTCAATTAATTGTTGAAATGAATTTTAAGCAGAATTGTTAGAAAAAAAACATGTTGATCGTGAATAATAAAAAAAAATGACTATCAGTTCTAATGTCATATTGGAAAGTAAATATCAAATTGAGGTTCATTAATCTATGTAATTATCAAAATTATAATGATTGATAATATAAAGAAATAAAGAAATGTGAAGTACAAAAAAAATCATGGAGTTGTCGGTAAATCCATTTTTTTCAAACAATCAGTATCATTTAATTGTGTTAAACTTTAATCAAATGAAATTTTTCAAATCAAGCAAAACACGAGAAATAGGAAAAAATCAATAGTAATAAACAGTATTGAACGATTCTCTATATCACAAAAGTCACAAGAGAATTTTAAATCTGAAGATGATGATCAGGACAATCGAGAAAAATACAAACGACGGAAAAGCAAATTATCAGCAAGGGCTTTTTCCTCTTTATGCGTACGCATGACTTGACTTTTTAATTTAAATTACGTCAATTAATGTTTAATTTTTCTTTTAAATTTGCTAATAAGATTATTCATAATTGATTCCATGCGTTAACGTAAAATATTAATTTAATTTTGTAATTATCGTATAGCATTAAAACAATTCATCTGAAAACAATTGATAAGTTTATTTTTAATTATACTTAAAAAAGTAATTAAAGAAATGCAATGTAATTTATTTATCTTAAAATTCAATTTTTTAAATTAAAGTAAAATTTTAATTTAAGTAAAAAGTTAAGATTTTATTCACAAGAAAAAATAAAGTATCTACATGAGGTTGTCACTCAGTCGATAGAGCGTTCGATTCGTAATCTCGAGGTTCTGAGTTCGAATCCCACTCTCGACAGCCGATTGATACAAGCACCAGTGTACGTTACATGTGCTTTGTTCACAAACACACTTACGAGCTCAGTTGCTGATTAGCATCGCAAAAATAGCATAGCATAAATTAGCGACATAAAAAAAAAGTAAAATTTTATAATAAATAATATTCTGAAAAGATGTTTTTTTAGCATTTACAAGACGATGTGGTAGGTGATGTATTAGACACTCCTCCATCGCAATCTCGTCAATCAACGTTTGAAGATTTAAGACGTCCTTCAGACAATATTGGTGTTCTCAGTTTATATTGTGACTACGTAAAACAAGAAAATCTTAGCGCTATTGAAGCTTCAGCATTTTCTGTTATTTTACGCGAGGCTGCAAATTCTCTGGAAGTACTTAAGCGTACCCTTGTAGTTACGAAACCACCGCCAAATAATGAGCGTAAACGACGTGTTATGAGAAGAATAAATAAATGTTCAGTTGACGATGAAAAAGCCATGTTTTTTGGTGAAGACGGAGGATTTGACGATGTTGTACATACTGTTAATGAGAAACTTATGTTGAACAGGTAATTATTTATCAAATACTTTTGAAATCATGAATTTTCAAAACAATTATTTCTAATTAATAATCTCAATTTTTTTTAGTTGATATTTTATTTTAAACAATTGTTCCCGATTAATTATATTTAGAAATAAGTTTCTTTATATTTTTTTTAAATATATAAATTATACTTATAAAATTTAAATAATAATTTTAAGGTGATATAATAAATTGTACGATTTACACATAATTACCGAAATTGCAATTGCTCAAATTTTTTCTTTTTCAAAAATTTTTTTGAATATCTCTATGTAATGGCTTTTATTAGTTAAAATGGAAGGTTGTAATGTAGAGATATTTTTAAAACTATTGGATTAAGAATAAAAAATTTAGTTATTTTTACCGACAGTACAGTTTTCTAAATTCTTTATTCTTAATCCAAACATTTTAAAAATATCTCTATGTTACAAAAAAAACCATTTGGTAAAAAATATTTTCAGTAAACTATAATCCTTAAAAGTTAACATTTTTTCATTGACTAATAAAAAAAATTTTAAAAATACATCCAAAAATAATACAGAAATTAAATAAATTTAAAAATAATTTAAAAAGTAATAAAATTTTAATTATTTATTTATTCAGAGATTTAGCTTTTAACGTATTCAACAAGGTCGCTTGTGAGCTTGAATCTAGTAACAGTTACGATTGGCTTCGAATCGAAGTCAGTTCAATAATTGACAACGAAGAAAGAGAGCACAATCTTCAAGCAAATTTAAAAATTTGGTCAGAATTAGCTGATAAATTGCGCAATACCCAAAGAACGATCGAAGAAGAATTTCAAATGCAAAAGAAAAAAATCATCAATGATGTTAGCGAATTAGCTGCAAACATTGACAGTTCATACTGCGATAACAATGATAAATTAGGTAACGACTATCGATAAAATCTTTAAAATTAAGCTTTTTATCATTTTTTTATGTACATAAATATTATAGACTATATACAAAGATGGGAAGCATCAAAGTTAGAGCAACAAAATTTACGTCAATGGATTGAAGAGGAAGCTTTGTTGAATGAAATAAAATTATTGGAAACAAACAGAAAAAAACATCTTAAAGTATCGAGAGAATTACAACTTTATGGGTTGCAAACTATAGATACTACTGAAGAAGAAATTACAGCTTGGACACAGCGTTATAATGATGAATTGGAAAGGCGTACACAAGAAATTAATGATCTTGAGGTTTATTTTTTTATTTTATTTTAGTAATGGATGAGAATCATTGTTAAAAATTCTCTTCGTTAATTATTTTTTTTTTAGGAATTTTATAAATATAAAAATAGTTCTAGAAAAAAAATTAAAATATATTTTTTTAAATCTTTGAAAAAATTATGCATTAAAATTTATGAAAAAATGCTTGAATTTTACAAAATTTTAACAAAATGTTTTTGCATACAAAAAGTTCATGTAAAAATTTTTAATTAAATGTTTTTACATGCAAAGATTTTGCATAAAATTTTACAAAAATCAAAATTTTATGTAAATTTGATTTCAGTTAAATAATATTTCATTAAATATTTACTTAAATTTTATCAATTTGTTTTATATTAACTAAAACAATTTCTGTGTACTGTAAAAGATAACTTGATAAAATTACTATGAGGATAGCTAATTAAAATATCCTATTTTAAAAATAGTAAAACTATAAAAAATATAAATTTACAAAACTTCATAGCAATTTTATTACGTGCGCACTGTGCTTCTTATTTTAGATTAAGATAGTTATTTCACTGCTAATAAAATTGACATTAATTTTTTTATACTTATTGTAAGAATACTAAAAAAGACGTAAATATAAAATATCAAATAGAATATAAAGAAATTGTAATTTGATTGTTTACAAAGATATGATTTTACGTTATTGAGTTTTAACTGCACAGTTAATTTTTATTATACTAATTTTGCACTGGTCTTTTTACAGTGTATTGTTATTAAAATTGCAAAAAGCATGAATTTCTTAAAAAATAATTTTTTTAAAACATATTTACAGAGTAAAATTGAAGAAACAAACGAATATATTGAACAACAGCTTGAACTTCAGAAACAGAGACAAGAGCTTATTGATGAATATATGGGTGATCAATTGAAAATGCAAGCAGAGGCTGACTATTGGAATGAAGTTCATAGATCAGCAGCATTGATTCAAGCACATTGGAGAGGTTACATGGTAAGGCATGAATTAGGTCAATATGAAGGAATCTTAAAAAGGCCAAAAAGAAGAAAGAGGAAAGGAAAAAAGAAGAAAAAATAAAATCTTCATTTATAAGTAAAAAATAAAGTATTATATACCTTTGAAATTAGTAATATAAAAAAATAAATAAAATTCGCTAGTTGATTTTTCTTATAAATAATTGAAATATATATTCTTAAACAATTGTTAGGACAATTTGATTATAAGATAATATTTACAAACAGTTCATTATCGGGTTCGCACATCAGTGTTAAACACGATACGCGCACAGCACTGCCTAAAAAAAGTCTTTTTTTCAGTTGGCATCGGGTATCGATAAAAAGAAATAAGAACCAATACAAATATACATCTTACTAAGAATAAACTAATTCGATGTATAAAAAAAAATAAAACAATGACATTTTATCCATATCCGATGATAACTAATCATGCAAATTTCACATTATAAATTGATTACTCCTTTACTCCAATCACACTAAATCACGTGGAAGAATGTATTAGTCTCTCCGCGTCCATTGCTGCTAATGAGGACCGAATATAACAAAATATCTTCACACCACTGTGTCTTTGGAACTTCGGGAGACGAGCAGTATAATTATTCAGTCATCCAGAAAGAATTTTATTTTTCTTTTCTTCAAGCTCGTCGTACTATTAAGTAACAAAACTCTCAATAATTCGATTCTAATTTTACTAATTTGAAAATTGTTTTTCTAATTCTGTGAAAGTCGAATGTTACAATTCTTATTTAAAATTGTTTATGATAGAAAAAAAGTATTGATAATGACAACTTCGTACGTTTAACGATTTACTTTAGATAAATTTCGGATGAAAAACAGTTTTTGTCAAGTTGTCCAATGAACTTTTTTGTTCATTAACATTCAAATTCATTAGGACTTGTGAGTTTTGTTATTGCACTTCAAAATAAAAAAAAAGACTAAAAAAATCCGTAAAGTCTTTAATTGAAGTGGAACTTAAACTGGAAGGGCGAACCCTGGAAGTGGTGGAATTCTTGGAAGGGATTGAAACCTTGGCCATGTTTGCCAGATTCAGGATCAAGTGGATCTTCGCCTCGATCAAATTTCGCTCTTTTTTCTTCGTCCGTTAAAACTTCCTTAGCTGCTGCAATGTCAATAAACTTTTTCTGAGCGCGTTTCTTTTCATCTTCGTCTGGGAAGTTATCTGGATGCCACTTTTGCGCTGCTTTCCTGTACGCTTTGATAATTTGTTGTTTCTTTGCATTTCTTGGAACACCCAAAATTTTGTAATAATCTCGAGATTCTGACATTTTTTGACGTTGCTGTGCCTTTTGTAAACCTTGCTTTGCTCTTTGATTATTTGAATCTATCTCTAGTGCATCTTTGAAATCTCGTATGGCTAAAAAGAAAATATATTATTAATAAAAAATATAAAATTTAATATAAAAATTATTATTAAACTAAATTTAATATTAAAATTTTTAGATTACAGATTTAAATTATTGTATTTTATGTAATACATAAAAGGTACAAATTTTTAATAAAATTATTGACTTCTAGATTAACAGCAATAAGATAAATGTAAAAGTAAAATATTTACCATCATCGAATTGCTCTGCAACCAAGTATGCTTCTGCGCTATCACATAAGGTATCAGGATCTCGTTGAATTTGTACTACAGCATTACAGTTTTTAACTGCAGGTTCAGGGTCTGAATTGGCAGTGTGACATTTACACAATAATCGATATGCAGTGAGCCTAACGTTTTCTACTTTTGGCTCATTCTTAAGAACCCGATTTGCTTTATCAATACAAGCTTCTGAATCACCTGATTCTGAACTACGCTCTGCATCTTCCATAAATTTCGCTATTTTTTTAACTTTTTTATAAAATGGAAAACAATCTTGATGTTCTGGATCTAATTTTAAACATTCTCGAATTTCTCTATAAAAAAAGAGATTTCAAATAAGTTAATTATATATTATTTAAATTTAAAGTTATTAAATTACAACAATGCTTACTTCAAGGAATCTTGAACCTGTCCAAGTTGATATAATAAATTTGAAAGTTCAAAAAATCCTTCAGTGTTGTCAGATGTAAGTTTAGTTGTGGATCTAATATCTGATACAGCACCAGCGTAATCACCTAATTGAATCCTACTTTGAGCTCTAGATTTTCTGAAATGTGCTGACCACGGACAGAGTTCAATCAAATAAGTTAATGTTTGAATTGCTGAAGAATATTCACCAAGCTGCATATGATACTCTGCATAATCTGTTTGTTCTTTTGCTACAGCTATCCTGTTTATACCATTTAAGGCATCTTCATTATCATGATATACCATAAGCTAAAACAATATAAATTGTAACTAAAGATGATAATCATTCAAAATTTTATGAGATTAATAAGAATAATTGCTATGTTACAACTGCATATTATTAATGATATTAATAAGAATAATCATTATATTACAACTGCATATTATTGATATTCAAAATTAAAAAAAATTTACCAAATAATAGAACATGTTAATATATTAATTTATAATATTTTTTAAATGTTTTTAAAATTTTACATAAAAATATACTTTTTTCTCTGCTCAGACTGATCAATAAAAAAAATTATTTTTAATTTAAAAATCTGAATTTTGTCCATATGTATCAGATATAAGCATGAAAACCCACATGAAATTGAATTGACTTATACATAGATTCTTTTATTATAAACTATCAACAAGTTCATAGTTTTTCAAACAAAGGTATTTGAAAAATATTACTTACTACATTTGTAAAATCTTCTTCAGCTTTATGTAAATCACCTTGTTTTAAATGTACATTTCCTCGCTGTATTCTAGCAGCAGTAAAATCTGGTTTTAATTCTAAAACTTTATCAAAGTCTAATAAAGCTTGTTTTGCCTTTCCTAATGCTAAATAAACAGTTCCTCGCTTATAATAAGTCAAATAATTGTTGGGATCACTCTCTAAAAACAAAATAAAAACAAACAATATTGTAATTATAAGGCGAAAAAAATAATTTTTTATATAATTTGTTAATTTATATTTTAAAATAACATACCAACAGCTTCGTGAAAATACGATAAGGCATCTTGATATCGACCTGTCGACAAGAAATCTGTGCCAAGCTCTAGTAGCCTATCCAAACCTTTAGATGTGCTTGCAGTCACTATAATTAGAGGTTATAAAATCATGCAATATAAATAAAATCTCAAAGTATTTCAATAAACATTAAAATAACTTGAATAAAATTAATCAATTAATCATAAGTAACAACTGTCAACAAAATAAATTACCGTCATGACTGAAATTCAACAAAATCAGCATCAACCCACACCGATACATGACGTCGATAAATTTGTAAGATTTAGTTATTTTCGTTCCGGTAACACTTTTTAACACTGAATCTTCTAATTCAAAACAAAAAAAAAACCAAAAAATAAGTTCGTTGGTAAATTAGAAAATATTAAACGCGTTGTTAAGCGTTATTTCTTTTTAACTTTACAAAAACACATTCAACTTTGTAAGATGATTTGTTACGATTCCAACTTAAACTAATAAACTGAGAAGGCCTCCTCTCTCCTCCGTTGTATAAAAAGTTAATTGTATGAGTACATCGCTCATGCTGCCATCGGCGTTCGTGGTTTAACGCTATTGGTCCAACGCATATCGCTGTATAGGCGTCAAGTCAAGTCAAACCAGCTGGCTAACATATATGCGATACACGTATCAAAGTTTGTTCGTTTATGCCGACCCTGACTTTTTTACAGTGTTCCATTCCTGCTTTTTACAAACAAGTTTATCCCATATGATGTAAACATAAAAATGTTTATGCTTTCAAAATTATAGATTCTTTCAATTGATCTTTTATTATCAATATTCTTTAATTTCTTTATTAATACTTAAGAAATTTAAATAATAAAGAAAATTAGTCCAATTCTTGGTAAATCAAAAATATGTTATATGAAGTATTTATAGTAAATAAAATTTAAATACTTTTAGGTTTAAAAATACATTATGTACAAATTTTTATTTAAAAGTAAAAATTATAATTTTCCTACGCAATAACCAAAATGTTATTTTAAAGGAAATTGAGATAAATAACAATGAACTTTTATTTTATGCCTTACCGCATAATTACGACAAACTAAAAAAATTTTAAATACAATTGCGTAATAACCATGACAATGAAATTTAATGTAGCGCATAAAGAAAGCATTGTAACTTGATAACTATCAAAGAAGAAAAGAGCTCGTATTACAACAATTACTTTCCTTTCAAACTTTCCTCAACGTGGAACAAACGTTATGTCAGGTGTGACGCACATTGTATTCGAACTAACCTTACCTTCTCTGGTCACGTCAAACGGCTGATCTCTAAAATTGTTTAATGGAACGATTTTTGGGATGATTACAGGCTCTTTTTCATGTATATATATATAATCTGGATGGATTTCGTAATAATATTTCAGACTCTTTTACAGAGTTAATAAAAAAGTAAATTTTATCGATACGATAAATTAAAGAAATTCATTTGAAATGTTTCTGCTTGTATTTACAAATATTTAAATTGTTTGGTAACATTTTTAATGCAGATATATAGTTTGTCGATTACGATAAATTCATAATAAAATTTTTTAAAAATCATAAAAATGATAAAACTTGTTGACAAATGATAATTAAAATTTGTATAATTAATATTGCATTATAACGGATAATTCTGTTAATACTGTATAGTAAAAAATTAAGATTTTATTCATAACAAGAAAAAATAAAATATCTTCATTAGGTTCTTAGTGGCTCAGTCGGTCAAGCGATAGATTCATAATCTCGAGGATCAGAGTTCGAATCCCGCTCTTAGCGGCTGGTTGATACAAGCACCACTGTATACGTTGCATGTGCTTTGTTCATAAACACACCGACAATCTCCGTCGCTAATTAGCATTGTAATGACAGCATAAATACAGCGACGTTAAATAAAATTGAAAAAAAATCATGCGCAAACATAAAAATATTTTATATTAAAATATATAACGAATTTTTCATTATATTTTTATAGAAAATCATCATTAAATAAAATTAAATTTTGTTTTATCAAGTCTAATATAAAAAACTTATAATAAGCTGTATAAATATATTAAAAAAACTGATAGTGAATAAAGGCATTCCTTGGCTTCATAATTAATATAATAAACTAGCAGCAGCAGTTTCGTAATAAATATTCTCATCAAAAGAAAAAGGAAGAGTAGGCGGTTGGAGACAGGAATCAAGGTATATTGCAGCAGAGCGCAAAACTAGAAAAAAACAAATAATATATATTTTTTGTGTAAGCCATAATCGGCATCACTTGTTGAGATACCTCTCTCTTTATTTAATTTTCTGTTTCATTTTATATCTTGCAATTTTTTCATTTTTTTCTTTCACAATACACGCGTACAACGTACAGCGCTTTGTAGATTCATCTAATTTTTTTTTATTTTGTTATCTTCTTTCATAAGTTTTTTTTTCATTTATTTATTTCTTCACGTTCTGTTAACTAACGTAGAGTGTAAATATTTTTTTTTAATTACTAGGTAAAAGACCGACAGAATGGTACGTCACCGTTCCGCTTTTATTATTTTTTTTCTTATTTTCATTTTAAACGCACTTTCTCCCCGCCCCCCCTAAATCACACCCCCTTTTACAACCTTAATTTTTTTTTCTATATCATCCTTGCGAGAATTGTTTGTTCTTTTTCTTACTTCTTGCACACTTTATTATTCTTTTCGTTTATTTTTTTATCGATTCTTTCTTTCCTCATATTTTTCTTTTCTTTCAGTATTTCGTGAATATTCGGCGAACGTGCGAGAGTTTTTATTAAGTCGTTTTTGTTCGACGCGAAAATAAAATCTGTCAATATAGTTATACTTACAGTGCTGCGGAGATATATTGCCGAATTCTTTCGACTTGTACTTTTACAATGTTGCTTTTGATCTAATATTCATCCGCTGTAATTTCTACAAATATTTTATTTATATATTTTTTTTTAACACAATTTATTGTTGGTTTTTTTACTTGAAATAAAGTCAGGTCGTTGAATTAAAAAAAGTCATATGAAAAAGTAATTATAAAAAATAGAGTAATATAATTGAGAATATTGAGCGTTTCAATTTTAAAAAATAAATAAGAAAACATAGAACACAGCGAATTATATAAGCGCAGTCCGGAAAAAATTCATTTTGTGCGATTAAATTTTAATGAAACAAGTAAAATTTGAACTTTTGACTAATTGATCAAAACTTGTCAATTGCACAGCAAAAAAAAAAAAATCATTATCAATACATAGTCGATAATCTTACATAAATACAATATGCCAAAGTAATTTTACAGATACAAAAGAGAAAAAATTTTTTTTCTTATTTTTTTTATATATTATGATAAAAAATAAAAGTTTAGAAAAAATTTGACCACAAACATTTTGCACTTTATGCATGAATACGTAAATAAATATTTTTTTATCATTCTCGCGTCAACACGACTTATTATTTTTTTTAAATCTTCTCTCCCTTTCCTCTCGTTCGCTTTTATTTTAATTTATTTCAATCTACACTCGCTCTCTTTCTCTCTCTTTAACACACTCCAAATCTTCCCCCCTACCCTCCCTTTGTTACCCAACTTTTTTTTTTTTTTTAATTTTTTTTATCTAATTTTAGGCAAACGCGTGAACAGATACTCGCCGATATTTTTTTCCTAAACTTTTCATAGTATTTAATGGTTACTTATAAAAATATTCAAATTAAAATTCATTTATAATGAACTGAAATATTGAAAAAAATACATTTTGTTTTGAATTTTACTACTATAGTATTTTTTTTACAGTAACCATTAATTATCATGAAAGTTTTTACAATAATACAATCCATAATTTGTTTTTTTAATATTTCCTTCTTAATCAACTTTTACTTATTCTCGCACGCCGCATATTTATTTTGTCATGCAAAAAATGATACCCGTTCGTTTAAATTTTTTTGTCTTATCTCCCTCTTTTTTTCTTGCTAAATGTTCCCTTTTGTCTATCCCATTTATTTGTTTTCTTTTTATTTAATTTTTCAGTATATAATGATTGCAGTCACAGTCAACGTTATTTTTTTCTTTCCAATCTCAATATATATATTTTTTTGTTTTTTCTTTTTTATTTTAAACGTAATAAGTTGTGATATTCATAGCCCCTCCCCAAAAAAGGTATTTTTTCAAAAATTTTCTTTTTTAAATTTTCTTTCTCTCCATGTATACACACACTCGCAACACGCACACCAAATTAGTTATTTTATTTATTTATTTACTTTTTTTTGTCTTCTTTTTTTCGCGCATCGCACTTCATTAAATTTTCTAAATTGTTTTCTTATTTGCCTCCTTAACAACGCCAAAAGTATACGTTTTTATTTTCTTCTCTTCATACCTATTCTTTGAAATATATACTTCAAGCGAGAAGAAGGCTCGCGTTTTAATTTTCGGCCCGCGCCCGAAACTATATTTTTTTTTTCATCTTCCCTAATTTTATTATCACCATTTTACGGCAATATTCGTTCTTTTGCTTTATTGATTACATGTCGCATATAGTATGCATATAAAAAGATATTCATTACTTTAAAGTATGTACACTATATGCAACATTATTTTTTTTACATTAAATATGAGACCGTCGATATTTTCTTTTTACATTATAATGTGAGACTGCTCGTGTCCGATTTTCATATTCTCTTCGGAGGACTAAACGCAACGGAAAAAAATCTATTAATAAATTAAATTAATAATAAGTCACGATCGTCATATCAATTAACGGTGTACACGATCGCCAGACGAAAAAAAAAATAAATAAACGAGAGACGCGTGGCATTTTTTTTTAAATATTATATTAAACTATAATATCCTAATAAAGGGGAGAAAAAAATTATAACAAGGATTGAATTGAACGTTCAAGGGAAAAACAGTATGTTATGTGTATTAAATTAACAGTATGTATGTTATTTGAAGAAAAAAAAATTAGTTAATAACGATCACCAAATTTATAAACACGCTAAATTTTTATATTTTCTTATTTTAAAGTTTCTTTTAAATTCAATAATTCGCGATAAGGAATAAAAAGGCACCGATAACGCGGCGCTTTTAGTCCCATTAAATTATTTCTCGGTTTTTTAGATTCTTTTATTCAAGTTTTGTCTCTTTATCTCTCTCTCTTTTTCTTGCTTACTTTTTCCATTGTCCTATAAAAAAATACGTGTATTCCGAACGTATTTTACAATAAAAAAAAGAATCACGATGTACAACGATCAGGAGGGAAATAGTTAACGATCTTTTCTTCCCTCTTGTTCATCCTCGTTGAAAATTCCTTCTTTTTTTTTATCCCCTTTTTTTCTCTCTTTCGTCTTCCATCTTCCTCTTTGTTAAGATATCTTTCGTTTATTTTTTATTTTTAGTTAATAAATTCGACTATTGACTCACGGAAACAAAGAATGATACTACATATGTACACGTGGCGGCGTCGAGAGCCATTTACTATTTTATTTTTCGTCGTTAAAGCTTCCATTATTTTCTTCTTCACTTTAAACGTTGAAGCATTATAAAGCTTCAAATATTAGCCAAGGCAGAAATAAATAAGGCTGAGGAACACAACAAAGGAAAATAACGGAAATAAAAAGAAATAATACGTTATAATTAATAACACGCGATACTGAGGAGTCTTTATTATT
Organism: Anastatus disparis; assembly: GCA_017163975.1. NCBI lineage: Eukaryota > Metazoa > Arthropoda > Insecta > Hymenoptera > Eupelmidae > Anastatus > Anastatus disparis. Next base: position 2,586,216 of record JAFFSR010000226.1, read on the forward strand.
TTTTATAGAGCTAATAAAATATTTACCCTATATATCCTTTTGTCTTACTTTTAAATGTATTACTCCTCATTCGACGCGGTATTTGAGACTAATTTATATAACACTATAGTTAACATCCTCTCTCTCTCTTTCTTTCTTTCTTTTTTCTCTCACTGGAATATATAATCCTGGAATTTTGTACAAAGAAAAATGGACAATTGCTTGGAGATAAGTTTAATTATCTCTTTATGACTTGTTTATGATTTAATTGGAAGAGATACAAATATATTTTCTTTATTGCTGATAAATTTTTCCTATTTTCACTAAACGTTAGAAAAAAAATTAATTATGTACAATATTGCACAATAAACTAATTTTTAATATTGATTCAATAAAATTAGATAAAAACTCTAATTTTTATTAAAGGAATGGTATGCTCATGACCAGACACGAGCCACATATAATTTTTAATAATTAATTTCACATAATATTTAAATAATCGGAAATTTTTTCTTATTACAAAAATTTGATGAATCTAAAATACTTCTTGAAATAAAAAAATGTGTTTGTATCTCTTGTAGAATATGTGCTCTAGACGCCTGCGTTATCGCATTGTCAGTTATGAGAAATAGTTTTATTGTTTAGTTATTAATTTATTAATCGCAAAAAGTGGTTACAAAAAAAACGACAAATTAAAATAATAATGCAGTAAGAAAAAAGGCAAATGCAAAACTTTCAATAATTTTGAACGTTTGCAAAAAGAGAGTCCGAAGACTTCATATTGACTTTATTTAAATCCCTTGGAGTCGCAATTTCACTTAAATACTTTTAAATCTTTAAAAGTTGTACTTGTTAATAAAAAAGATACATTAAAATAAAAGCTTCCAGGTACATTGTTATACAATTATAAAATAAAGCTAATGAAAATCTTAAAACAATCATAAATGATCATTATTTGTCTGTCAGATCAATTAATAAATAAGTAATAAATAATGTAAAGACTCCAAGAAATTTTCCTATACGATGTAATATAGACGCGTCTCACGTAAAATACGATGAACGCTTGTAATACGCGCGAAAGCTTTTTCTTTTCCTTCTACTTTAATGAAAATAAAAAAAAATTAGCGAAAGGAAAAAGAAACAAATTACAATAATAATTAGGTCGCTCCTCGTCGACGAGGATATTAACAATTATTTAATCGCACACCACCAACTTGGTCCACGAACGCGCCGCGACCTGCGCTTTTTATTTTGTTTTTTTCCATGACCCGCTCATTTCTTATCTTTTTTTTTCTTTAACATCTTTCCTGATATTAAACACTTTCATCATTTTTTTCTCTCTTTCTTCTTTTTCTCCTACGCGCAAATAAGCGAATTTTTTGTACTCTTATGTGTCTTCATCCTTGCAATGAAAAAATTAGAGAATTCGTCGACGCGGTTTCTTTAGTTTTTTATTTTATTTCACGTATATAACGCGAGAGAGAAAGACAGAGAGAGGGATCAGTCTTTTAATTTTTTTCGTTAGTATTTATTTCGTTACACTTTTTATTTTAATCATTTTCGCGACATAACTTGCACTTAACTGGAAGTATTAAGGTATACTCGAAAATTCTTGCCGAGTATATACTTGGCAAAGAATAATATTTTAAGTATTTAAAGAATATAATTTGCACTGACCCTAAGTAGCAAATTTTTTTTTTGCAAAACTCTGCAAAGACTAGTTACATATCACTTTCACAATGTTACCGGTCTCACAGAGATAAAATTACATTTATACTTTTTTTTTCAATCTTTATGCTAGGAAACAAATTTTATACAATTTGAGTGTTGCCTACAAAAACTTTAAAAACTAAATTTTCTTTTCGATGGTTTTTTTAGATAAAATTTAACATTGGCAAAGCTCGTATGTATGCAATTATATATGGCCAAGATTTATTTTAACATTCAAATAAATAAATAATAAAATAAATCTTGGATGACGTTATATTTATCACCGCGAAAATTGAATAAACAATTTTTTCTATATATGTATTTACATTAAACTAGAGATCTAGATTAAATTGATCTTACTTAAAAAATTGTTTGCAAGCATCATCTCGCTTCTTTCATTTATATAGCGGTCCCTCGCTCTTTTTCTCTCTCTCTCTCTTTCTTACCCCAAAGATTTATCTAGCCCTTTCGATTCCTTTTTTTACTTCTACAAACGTCGCCCTGTGTAATTAAACGTTCGGCCCTCCCAGACGAGATATCGGACAACACAACGCAGTTTAAACTTATTTATACATATTTTTTTTTAATAATGCATTCTATCGCACCCCGTTTGTTTCCGTTAACATTTTCATTTCTGAACTTTTGTTAATTCTTCATTTTATTTTTTAAATAGAGAATGACTCGAAAAATTTCAATATTTTTTTGTACCCGTGTGTCACGAATAATAAAGAAAAGGACATTCGATATCCGTCCCGGCAGCGATTCATTAAAGTTTTTTCTTTATCTTCTATCTTTTTTTCCGTTTTCTTTCCGAAAAGCAAAACGATTCGAAACGCGTTAATCGAATGTCGCAAGATCGTTCAATATCACAGTCGTCTTTTATTTATTTTTTTTTAAATTATTTTGTTGTTTTTTAATTACTTTTACGGTACGTTAACTTTATGATTATTATCTTTAACGTTATTTATAATATGTATATCGCACATCATACCGTTATTATTTTTTAAATAGTTACAAAAATTGTAATGTGAATGCTCGACGGCTTCATACGGGGTTAACGTTTATTTTGCCTGCAACGAGCCGCAAAAAAAAAGTTTCATCGATCGCGCGGCATTCATACAATTCACATCATCCTTTCATTGGATTCTCTCATAGGGCTGACATTCATACACTTTTACTCTTCACATTTCTTTTTTAAACTTTTTCTTTCCCCCCTTCATACTTAAGCTGCTCCTGTAACTGCAACCTTTGTGTTATTATTTATTCTCTTTCTTTATTTTGCTCGCTACAACAAATCGCGCTCTTCTTTCCTATTTATTAGAACAAAAAAAAAAAAAAAAAAAATTAAAAATTAAAATTAAAAAAGAAAATATTACGCTTAATACGGGACACTTTTTTCTTTAAAGTTCATTTGTATGTATAATGTGTCCTCCAGCCGCAAACGACGATTTCACACGAGTATACAAGACGAAAATTGCTAAACACACAACACAACAAATTCGTCAATATTGTTTACGATTTGACATTTTTTAATTTTGTGTTTACTTCTCTCTAGTATGGAACTTTGCTCATCTGAGATCCAATTATCGCGTTTCGCATGAAAAAAACGATGTCGAGCACGATATACATATCGGCTGCTCGTTGTTTGCGAAGAGGAAAATTATATTAATAATAATAGTAGAAGAGGGAGAACTAAAAAAGAAGCAATATTATACTGCTTTAATATCTCTCCCTAAAAAGTCTAGGATTTACATTCGGCTTTCTTCCTTTTTAAGAAGGCGCGCGTATGTTTATTTTGTTACACTTCTTTTTCTATTTGTCGCGTATTTATCATGTTTCTTTTTACGACTCTGAAAGATTTCGGCGAAAATACGTCGAGTTATTTTGTATACTTATAGCTTTTTATGATTTCTTGTTTTTTTTTCTTTAAATCTTGTCACTTTTTTTACTTTTAGGGACGGCAAAGGACAAAAGTACCATTCGTCGATTTTGAATTATATTAATTCGAGAAAGAATTATGTTGCTCGATGCCGAGCTAAAAATTTTTCATTTACTTAGAAAAAAGTCACAACGAGCCGCACTTGCCGCAAATAATCATCTCGACACGAGTAATAACAATTAAAAAAAAAAATTCTGCTAAATAAACGCAGTTTTACTTTGTCGTGTTATACTCGATTTTTGTCCACTCTTTTTCTCTTTTTTAATACCAGAACATTGAGTAGCGACGCTCAGTTATGTTTTATTTGATTAATAAGTAATGATTCTACTAAACACGAGCGCTAGTCGGCGCAACGAGACGCTTTCTCAAACGAGGGTCAGACCTTCGTTTCACGCAAAACGAAAAACTCGCTTAGTAAATTCCATCTATATTATAATTGTTCATCGATTCTTTTGTATTTATGGAATTCTAAGCGATTATAATCGTATTAGTTTATTTTTATTCACTGCCTTGATCACACATCAATGGCAGTCTCGGTATTGATATACTACTTGCAATTGTCTCGTAATGTTTGCCTAATGTCTTTCGCGCGCGTGTGTCATTTTAACTTTTAAATATGTCTATGTGTGTGTATGTGAGTGTATATCTTTGTGTATCTATGTATTTATACGTGTCGATGTACGATTTTAAATTTAGTTTGCGTATCTTGTAAGCGCGCATAAGCGCATGTTCTTTTTATATGTCTTGTATTTATGTTGTTTTTTTTGTTTGCCTCGCGTGACTTTTCTTACATATAGTTGAATTTTTGCAATGTTGAGTAGTATTAATAATGGTAGCGCGATGACGACGGTGAGTTTTTTTTTAAATGATGACTTTATTTGCCTCATGAGACCCACCAGTCGGGACCACCATTGCTATTACTATTATTACTGGAATTGTACGAAGAGTTGTAGTTGCCGCCATAGCCGCCACCTCCGTAACTACCTATAATCACGAAAACAAAGACAAAATAAATAAAATAAATGAATAAAATTTTTATACGTATGTTAAACAAATTTTCAAACAAATCGAATTACAATTTAGTAATGATTTTAATTGTGAAGATTTATTTGATAGTTGCATTAAATTTAAAAACCTTAAGTTACCTCCATAGCCAGGTCTAGAGGATGGTCCATTACCGCGTCCAGGAGGACCGCCGCCACTAGATTGACGATAATCTCTAGCACCGAAACCACCACTGAATCGACTACCTTTGGAAGCTGGGCGTCTGGTACTGCCTCCACCATGTCTCGCATCGGCGAACATATTCTCAAGCCACTGTGGCAGCTCTTGATTTGCCTCTATGAGCAGTGATACTAAATCGCGCACTAAATTTGTATTTTTGCTATTGAAGAATGATGTAGCCAAACCTAAAGCGATATATTACGAAAATAAATTAATAAATGATTATGATAAAAATTGCAATTTCAAGTGATTCTATCTATTACAATATGAAATTAAATAATTTTTAATTTTTAATTTAAAAATAATTTTTAATATGTTTGATTGAATGATTTTCTTACCAAGATTTCCCATACGTCCGGTACGACCAATACGATGGACATATTCTTCGACGTCACCAGGAAGATCAAAGTTTATGACATGCTTAACGTGAGGAATATCTAAACCACGAGCGGCAACGGCAGTGGCTACCAAAATGGGTGTTTGTCCTGCACGGAAACGACGCAATGCATCTTCACGTTCGTGCTGTGATCTATCACCATGAATACTTGTAACAGGGAAATGCAAAGTATGCAAGAATTCTTCTAACATGTCAGCTCCTTTCTTTGTTTCCACAAATACTAATGTCAATGATTCGGCATCTATTTTAAAACATAAATTTATAATTACCACAAAATATAAATATATCCATGATAAATTTTAATAATAATAATAATAATAATAATAATTACTAAAAATTGTAGTTATTAAAATATTAAAAATGATAATAAAATGAATCAAAACTTACTTGCATCTTGGAAATTGCATGCTTCAAGCAAATCAAGAAGATAAGATCGCTTCTCATGTTCCTCTACCCAGACAATTTTCTGAGTAATATTCTCGGAAGTAGAACCAACTCTGCCGACAGCCAAGAAAATATAATTTGACAAGAAATCTCTTGCAAGCATTTGAATCTCTTTGGGGAAAGTAGCAGAGAACATAAGAGTTTGTCTTTCCCCAGTGGGAGGCATATTGTCTTCCTCAACAATGCGTCGAATTTGAGGTTCAAAACCCATATCCAACATACGATCAGCTTCATCTAGTACTAAAAAGCTATAACATAAAAAATTAAAAATTAATAAAATTCTATTCATTTTTTTTTTTCAAAGAATCTTATCGTATTGTTAACAAATGACTTACCGGCAATTATGCAAACCGATTTTGCCTCTGCCCAACATGTCGACCAAACGTCCAGGGGTCGCAACGAGCAAATGACATCCGCGGTCCAGCTCACGCATTTGCTCAGCAATATTAGAACCGCCATATACAACAGCAGGACGCATTCGCGACCTGTAAGCAAACTTGCGCGCTTCATCATAAATTTGTGTAGCAAGTTCACGGGTGGGCGCCAGCACCAGACCCAATGGATACTGCTTGCGACGACCACTAGCATTGTGCGGCACCGGTGGCGGGCCACTCTCATAAATTTGATTAAGAATAGGTACGAGGAAAGCAGCCGTTTTGCCCGAGCCGGTTTGAGCGCAAGCCATAACATCGCGCCGACTTATGATGATCGGTATAGCATATTTTTGTACGGGCGTCGGCTTATCATAGCCGGCTAAATTAATGCTGTTTTTAATTATCTCCGTCAGCTTAACCTCATCAAACTGCAATCAAAATTTAAATGATTATTCAAAATGAATTTTGCGTTATATAATTATATTTTATATTATAAATTAATGTTGCATTTGTACACTGAGAATAATGATCCCTGATGATACATTCCCCAAATCAAAGAATGCTTTTTTTATACCATAATCATCAATTACTTCAAAGTAATATGAATGTTACTTTGTAAAAATATTCGATTTATGTCAATCCAAACAAATTTTATTGAAATAACACTAACAATTAAAAAATAACATTATATGAATTATATTTTATACATTTATAAAATATGTCAGATAACGTGTTGAAAGCATTCAAGTTTCAAATAAAATACTTACGGATGAAATGTGCTCTGGTATATTATCGCCGGATGCCTCAACCGGGATATCCTCATATTTGCTGAAATTGATACCGGTACTCTTCTCTCCAAACAGCTCCAGTTCAGTTCTTTCGTCTCTAGCGGTCGGAACGGTCCAGTCGATTTCCTTTCCGCTGCGCCTATCGTCGTCCTTCCATCTTCCACCTGATAATAGAGAAAAATATCAAATGATAAATTCATCAAAAAATTAATAATAAAAATTACAAATGTCCAATTAAGAATTAAAATATTATTTAAACAAAAGTGTGTCGCATTTGTACACTGAGAATAAGGTTCAACATTAAACTCATTTCTCAAATCTAAAAATGCTTTTCATTTACCATGGGTGACGCACTCAAAGCATAGTAAATCATACTTTAAGATTGGTTTGATCCATGGTACTGTATTTGAACACTAATTAAATCATGTAAACAAAAATTTAGACTATTTGAATTTAAAAATAAGTAAAAATAAATTACCTCCACCACTGCTTCCCATGCGATCGTTCCTTGGCTGTTCCTGCCAGCGATCATTTCTTGGTTGCTCTTGCCATCTGTCGTTACCGCCACGATCGCGTTCGTAACGATAGTCCCGGCCATTTTCTTGACGCCGATTACGTCCGCCGAAGTTACCAAAGTCCGCATCATTGCGGCTATTGCGGTTATAGCTGGAACTACCTAGGCCACGGCCGCGGTCACGGTCGCGGTCACCACCCCTGTCGCGATCACCACCCCTGTCGCGATCAGAATAACGCGATTGCGATGAGGGTGGAGGAGGAGCACGGTCGCCGTCACGATGGTTGTTGTCTGAAAACGAATCTTCGACTACTTCCATTAATGTATAGTTTTACTCACTAAAATTTTTGAATGGCCTTCTCTCACGAGAATTTATCATAAATGTTTTAAAAAAAATTTTTTTTTTATTAGAATAAATATTTAAAAATTTTCAATATAAATAAATTATATTTTTGAAAGACATCAGATATAAATCATTCAAAAGTAGAACATTGTACTGTATACATTTTAAATTTGATAAGATTTACATGAGAATTACATGTGATTGACTAAGTTATTTAATACAGTATCAAATAAAGATTCAATCAAATTAAAAAAGCATTAAGAGTTTAAAGTTTATCTTACCTTAGCCTTATACGCTTAAAATATAAACAAATTATAACAATGATTTTTTATTTATGTCTTTTTAAAATAAATTTGTAGATGATATTGACATAGTCAATATCTCTGAAAAGTTTATGAAATAAAAATTATCTTCAAAAAAATAAATAAATTTTCATTCAAGAAATCAAGTAAATCATGAAATTTAACTATTACGGTAAAAACAATTTCACTTGTATTTAACAATATAAATGATATTGTAATCGTATGTGTACATTTGACATTTTTTAAAAATCATGAGATGCTTTCTACGGCCAAATAAATCTTGATATATTTATTAATTATACATACTTGCAGGCTTGTTACGTAGGTGCGGCGGGATGTAGCGACCCCCACTCGGTTGGCGGGAGTCCTGCAAGTCCAGACCAGCTAACTGTAAAAATAATAATAATAATTAATAAGTTATCAGTTTTGAATGTTGATTATCAATGTATAATTATTAATTAAATTACAATTTTGTATTGCAATATTAAGAATATATTAATAAAAATTGAAATTATTCAAATTTTTTCCAATTTAGTTTTTTACGATTCGAACATTGTATTTGAATAGCTTATTGTAATTTATCGTGTATAAAAAAACTATAAAAACAAAATTCTTATTAAAAGCAAAGTCATGTTTAAAAAGATTAATTTAACAAATACAGAAACTTTTGAAAAAAATAACTAAAGAATATTTCTAGATCATAATTTGATAGTTGAATGTCAGAAAGTGTTATCTCGATAATGTTCTGTAAAAAATGCTATCTTTGTATCTTCGTATTAAATGAAAAAAACATTTTTTAATAAAATTTTTATTCCGTTCAAATTTTAATCATAATTATATCAGTAATTTGATTACAAAAGCCCAAGCAAAATAAGTACATTTTTTTCATTCAACAAAATAGGACTTTTTAAAGTACATTACCAAAATAGCATCTACTGTCATTTAACTATAAATTTCTATACACATAAACAATATACTTTAATTAATAATAATAATAATATTAAAAAATAAAAAATCATTCGCATTAAAAGTAATTTATCATCATTTGTTATGCAACAAAGACTAATAGGCGAACTGACAATCGGAAACTTTCACCTCGCATACATCAATCGCGCGCAAAAAAAAAAAAAAATCCTATGAAGCTTTATCTCCCACGTGGTTTAATTCTCCGCAGATGCCTTGCGCATGTCGCAACGCGACGTCATCAACATGAACACGCGTTCGCCGTAATTCCCCAAGATTAAAAAAAAAAGAAAAAAAAAAAAAATTGTGAATAAGAAAATTGCCAGTCTGTAAGAAACGATCTGTAATAATCCCGAATACATCTTAAGCAAAAAAAAAGAAACCCTGACGTAGTTATAAATAAAAATGAAAAATGCAATACTTGGTTTCTCGTTGTTCTAAAACCAAATTAAAAGCAGACAGCCATTGCGGAACCAACCGTATGAATTTCACGCGTTGAGTCATCGCGGTACAAAGCGACTTAAAACTAACACACACACACACACATATACATAGATACAATTTATAAAGGTAAACCGTACACTGGCCTCCGACGACTGATTCGATCGAAATCTCGGAAAATGCCAGTATGACGTAGGATATTGTACCGTTTGACAAAGCGAATATTTCATTTTGTGCATAAGCTCGAGAATAAAAGAACAAGTTTCTCGGTTATATACGTAAATCATAGATATACTATGCAAATATAACGTTAATTTTTTACTTTGGTATAATTAAGCAACATTTTTTTAAGTATGTCAATAAATTGATTACTCAATAAACAACTTGAATTTTTCAAAATTTATAAATTATTTCTTTAATTTTTCTTTTATTCAATAAGAATTTGAACAAAAACAAATTTAATTGCTGACCCATTTAGTCAGTTTTAATTATGAAAATGTATTTACAGGCATGAATATGATTTAAACAAATGATTCAATTTCAATAATCATCATAATTGCACGGTGTTGCATTACATTGTTTTTTATCATTAACAAAAAGCTTTTTACAATTTTCAAAAATTGTGCATTTAAAAAATTATGTTTAAGTTGAGTGCTACACAAGTTCTTGCATAATATATAAATACAAGTCATTAATATTTTGTTCATGCTTATGTTTTTCTTTTTTAGGCCAGTAAACTTGATTACATGCATTAAACAAAACAAATAATCAATTAGTTCTATTAGCATTTAAATAAACATAAATACATCAAAATAATATTCGACAAGTATTTTTCTTATTATTTTAATGTTTATGTTACAATCTTTATATAAAATACATAAGCAGAAATGTGTAAATGCTTGCTTTTATAAAAGAGATCTATGGTACTTTTACAAAGCTATCGTATAAAACACATGACAATGCATTTTCTGCACGTGTAAATTAAGAAGCGAAAAAAAGAAAGAAAAAAATGAAGTCAAGACAAAACTGATGCTTTAAAGGATCATTGTTACTTACTTGCTGCTCTAGACCTGATCCATTCTGGTTGGCTGCATTACTCATATTACTCCGCCTCGGTGCGTATATTTCGTAGCGCTGTCGTAGGAACTCGCTCTACTCTTTGATACACAAATATATGTATATATATAATATATCCGCCTTCACTTCCTTTCTTTTTTTTTCACTTCTGGATGTTACCTTTGTACACCCCCTTTAATTTTATATTTTTTTTATCCCTTTAAATTTATTACTAACAAATTGTCACTTATTAGCCTATCCACGATTGTTTATTTATTAAATGTTTTTTTGTTTATAAATAAATCAGAGTTGGATTTTATTCTTGTCAAAAAAGTTTTTTTTGTTTCAAACACTTGTAACGTTGAACTAAAAAGTACTTAGCGTGTAGAGAAGAATAACTTGACGTCCGTCTCTGATGACTTCCTCGATGCACACTGCAAAAAGATCAAGAGAGAAGGGAATGATCGACGCTTTCCATAAAGTATATAAGTATAAAGTCTAATGTATATAGTATGAATATATATGTATACGTGTATAAAGAGAGATAGAAAGATAAAAAAAGAGAGAGAGAGAGATAAAAGAAAACGTGTGGCGGGGGAAAAATTCCAAGTCGAAAGGTCACGCTTCCGTGAATGTATGCGCGCCTAGGCACTGTAACCACTACTAACTCCACAACTACACAATCGTCGTCGTAGTCTTCTTTTCGTTTCTAAACTATATATTGGAAAGAGAAAGAAAGAGAGAAAAAGATATTTCTCTCTTTTGGCACACAAAGGAAAATGTATATACCTATTCCACCTCCTCCTCCCTCCTGACTCTAAAATCCTCTTCTCGGTCGACCCCTTTTAAACTATATTGTCTTAACTTACCTCCAGGTATATGTACTTACTCCTACATTTAACTAATGCAAGGACTGAATTTTTTTCTTTCTGTTACTTAAAGCAGGTACGCAAGAGTTAGAAAAATGAACCGTTAGATGCTATGGTATCGCGAAAATCTATACAGGTATAAAAATAGTCAAGTCAATTTTGAAACAATATAAGTTTACAAATTTCGAAATTCCTCAAATATAAAACACTATTTAATCATGTTCACGTGAATCTACTGTGTATTTAACGTATATAGTTATATGGAGCGAACACTTGCAGACGAACGCATAATTTTTATGAAGCAATAAAAAAAGAAGGCCAGCGTAAAAGGGGTTAAAAGTCCATCTGCTCCGTTATGCTAGAGAGAGATAAAGAAAGACAGAAAGAGAAACCTAGATCCACGAGAAATATAATTGCGGAACTGAAATGCACTAAAAATTATGACGACAGAAAATGATGAAATGATGGAAACTATATGAAACTAAAAGATCAATGATCTAACAATGAGAAATAATGAAGCGTCATCGTGCATATGTACGAATAATTTTCCCTTTTTTTATTTTAATTACGTTTACCTATGTATAGCGACAAAGAAAAAAAAAGAGCGCGTGCGTTACAAAGAGAGAAAATTCATATATACGAAAGAGAAGGAAAAGAACGAAAGAGAAAAAGAATGGCCACCGTTGGAGGTCTCCGTTAAACGTACAACGCTTCATATATACATGTATATTCGAAAGAAGTAAGAGCGAGAAAGAAAACGGTTATAAGCTAGCAAGATGGCCGTCTCACGATTTCCGTTCGTTATACTGCTGCTTCTATATCGCACACCAACTGATATTTCGTTTTTTTTCTCCTTACTCTCTTTTTAATCCAATTCTAAATACGCGTGGATTGTTGATGCACTTGGGGAAAATAGAAAAAGTTTCTTTTTTCTTTGAATTTCACGCTGTTTTAGGGATTATGGGTACTTGAATAAAGTATAGAATCACTGAATAGACGCACGATCGATGGCGTTATGCTTTCTTTCTCTCTTTAGACTAGAGCGTGTGTATAACACGTCTTGAACTCTTTTTTTTTTCCTTTCTATACATGAACGGAGAAACAAAGTGTATGATGAAAATGAACAATCAAGCTAACGTTGAACATTAAACTTGTAAATAAATATTTACCAAAAGTTATGTTATATGGTTTTTTTTATCGATAATTTGATGCGTCCTTGCTTTCGATTCGTGAAGAATGGAAACGAAAATGAAATATTAAAATTTGACCTAAACGATTCTTCGCAGCACACGCTTTATAAAACTTAACTTTTTCTCTCTCTCCATCACCAAAAACGAAAACAATAGGGTTATAGTTGTAAAAATAATACCTTAAGTATCGACGATGTCGCTTTTGTTGTTTATTATTAGTATATATATATATTTTCTTTTAATAAGTTTTAATAAAATGAACACGCACACTTGTCTAAAAAGCTCCTGCCTACTACCGCCTCGCAGGCTCACTGCCAAGTGCCACTGTCAGACCGCGCTGGAATGCGCACAGACGCACCGTAATGTAATGTTCAAAAGGAACAATGGAACTGGCCAATGTTAAACCAAAAATAGTTCAGATTCCAATCTGTACCAGTTGTTCAAGTATACTTTTGAATGTTATTTATTATTTATTAGAATGCAGAGATTATGCGGCGATTATTGTATTACCGATTTTACTTGTTTTTTTAAATACGTTAATTTGAATTTTTTAATTTAATTTTTGGAAATTCTAATGAAAGTATTTATGTATCATAAAATAACTTTTTTTAATATAATAGTTAAAATTGGGGTATGAATTAGATTTTTTAATAATATACTCAACAATAGTATTAAAGATTTTTCAAATAATAATTTTTAAATTGTTTAAAATATTATATGCATCGTGTTTATGATTTATATCAATTCAATTTTTGACTAAAATGCATAATATAGGGATTTTAGAACGTAACATTCAATAATTGAAATTAATATTTACTAGCTCATAATTTTTTAAATTGTATACCTTCAGTTATAAAAATATTGAATTTATCAAAATTTATTTAGTTCAAGGACACTTAAATAAAAATGTTATATAAACTCCAAGTTTAATCAATTCAAAGTAAAAATTTTGTAATATTTTTTTAGTGTAAGTAAAAAATGAAATTAACAAAAATTTATTTAAAATAAAAACTTATGGGACCTTGGTGTATACGTACTCAGTTTTAAAAAGAATGAAACGTAAAATCTCGCCAATCGATACTTCCGTTCCAGATTCGACTCGGAACAAGCTGTTTCCGGTTTCAACTTCCCACTGATTCAAGTTATTCAATTTATAATGTTGAAAAAATATATTAGCATTTATGGTGCATATAAAATTATGTATAAAATACTTTATTTTTAAACGCAAGTATTTTGGTACTTTAAAATAAAAAAAGACAGAGTATTCATTTTTTTTAAAGATTTTTTCAGGATTTTATTATAATAAACACCGAGAAAAAATTAGCGTTTAATCTAATCTTCTTTCTTGGCATCGGTCTTGCCTCCTCTGATTCTACCAGTTCTTCTGGCAGCAATAAGACCAATCTTACGACCAGCGCTCGTTCCTCGCTTGACAGTCGAAGCTTTACCAATGTGTTGATGGTTACCACCACCATGAGGATGCTCAACAGGGTTCATAGCAACACCACGTACCTGAAATTAAAAATTATTTTGTTTTTAACGAATAATATATTTTTCTTTTTAATTCTATTTGTAATTAATTATAGCTATCTCAGTAAAAAAATTGTCCTTCAATACAAATTCGGTTTTCAAATGTCTTATACCATCATTGATAATAAATTATAATATTTTATATTTTTTAGTTGAATAAATAATTTTTAAATGATTAAAACTATGAATTTTTCATTAATTACCTTTGGCCAGCAGTTCCTCTTGACCTTGTATTTATGGTAGGCACGTCCAGCCTTAAGGATTGGTTTGTCGATACGTCCACCACCAGCAACAATACCAACCATACCTCTGTTAGCGGATGGAATAACTTTCTTAGCTCCAGATGGAAGCTTTACCCTCGTCTTTTTTGTGTCTGGGTTATGGGCAATGACTGTGGCATATAATCCAGATGCCCTGGCCAATCGGCCTCTGTCACCAGTCTTTTCCTCAAGGTTACAAACGATTGTACCCTCAGGCATTTGTCCAACAGGCATGACATTGCCAATGTGAAGATTAGCTGTAACGAATTATAAAAATTATTTAATATTTAAATTTAAAAAACTTTTTCTTCAAAAAATACATTATAATTTTTGTGATCAAAAACTAATGAACAATAACAGTAATTTTTTAAGATAGGTATTTTTTACAATTCACAAATAATGGAATTAATATCGTTGTTTGTTAAAACTAGATGCTAATTCAAACAAATACTATTGTACTAAAATAAAATATAAAAAACTGAACATGAATATAATTTCTGTACAAATTCTTGACATTTATTTGGATATTTTTATAAAAATTAAAAAAATATTTACCTTTCTTTCCACAGTACAAAAATTGTCCAGTGTACATGCCCTCAGGGGCAATGAAAAGTTCTTTGCGTGTCTTAAACTTGTATGGATCACGGAAGTGTACTACAGCAAGAGGTGCACCTCTGCCGGGATCATGGATAATTTCCTGTTGAATAATAATATTTATATAAGTTCATAAATAATAATAAATAATTAAAAGAATCAAGTATTTTATTATCGTTAAAGTTATATCTATATAAAAAGTAATTATAATAAAAGAAAATAAATTATATACTTTAAATAGCTTTTAAAAAAATAAATATTAAATAGTAAAATAATTATAAATTAAATTTTAATTTATATTCTTATTATTCGCAAGAAAAATATCAAATGTTAAATTCATCAAAAAATTAATAATAAAAATTACAAATGTCCAACTTAAGAATTAAAATATTATTTAAACAAAATTGTGTCGCATTTGTACACTGAGAATAAGGTCCAACATTAAACTCATTTCTCAAATCTAAAAATGCTTTTCATTTACCATGGGTGACGCACTCAAAGCATAGTAAATCATACTTTAAGATTGGTTTGATCCATGGTACTGTATTTAAATACTAATTAAATCATGTAAACAAAAATTTAAAAAATTAAAATAATTTAAAAAATCAAGTATTTTATTATCATCAAAGTTATATCTATTCAAAAAGTAATTATAATAAAAGAAAATAAATTATATACTTTAAATAGCGTTTATAAAAATAAATATTAAATAGTAAAATAATTATAAATTAAATTTTAATTTATACTCTTATAAAAAGTAATAAACTCTAAATACTATTTGGAATAAATATAATAATTTATAAAAACGTGTTTATTTCTTTGCGTCAAACATTCTAACTTGATCTCAAAAATAGGTTATGGCACATATATTGATATTTATTTTTTTACATTCAATATAATATTAATTTTAGAAATAAACTGTAAATATTGAGATTAATTAAGTTTTAATATTCTAAAATATAATTTATTTTTTGTAAAAATGTTTTTAATACTCCAAGAATAAGTTATTCATGAACAAGTAGAATACAAAATCTTCAAAACAAACGCACTTAGATAAGTATATATGCACTTTTTTACTACAAAATTTATCCTTATAAAACCTATGATTATAAATACAATTATTAATAAATAACATACCTTGACGACACCCTTAATGTATCCATGTCTTTCAGAATAATCTAAGGAACGAAGTTTTGGTGCTCCTTTCCTCCTTTTAGTGTGAGAGCGGAAAACTGATCCAGCTCCCTTACGTTGTGCACGAATTACACGACCCATGGCTCAATTCCTATATAAACATAAAAATAACACTTTAATAAAACAATACACTTGTGCAACAAATAAATAAGCACTTGCTGATATTAACAAAAGCCGTATAAGACACAAAATTTACAATCTAAAGTAGCTGACATAACCTAGCAAAAATCAACCCGATTTAAGGTGGATGAAAATTCGGAAATAATAAAAATATATTAATTTTTCGATACATGAGAGATAAAGTTTTTAATGAGAAATTAAATTTTACGTGGATGTCAGCTACTTGTAGATGATAATTACGGATTTTTAGGCCAAGAATCACACGAGGAACGTACCGTAAGAGCCAACGACAATACAGAGGAAGTAAAAAGATTGTACGCAGACCGCCAACACATCGGCTTCGCGATCAGCCATTTTACTTTAGTTGGTAACATTTTAAGAGCGAAAATTCAAATTTTTTACATAATAATATGAAAGATTTAAACAAAGAATTTTGTTACAACTCCGGGATAAGTTTTTTACATAAAAATTACATAAGATGTGCTCATTTATGGTTTTTTTTCAAACAATATTAATTTTTATTGTATTTAATTGAATTATCTAGCTTTAAAATTATTGAGTATCAAAGTTTGTGAATTTTGACTTTTTTTTATATTTTTTATGTTAGAAAACATTTACCAATTGTTTTAACAAAATTCCTGAATCAATATTCTTTCTGTTTCTACCCCAGCGGAAAAAAATGTCCCAATTCTTCTAAAAATTTTCAAAACGTCTCAATTTTTTTCAGTTTGTCTCGTTTTTTTCAGATTCTTGCAATAACTTTTAGAAAGAGTTAAAATGTTTTATTTAAGTATTTGGACAAAACACTCAGAGTATTTCAGTTTGTTTCATTTTCTCTCATTTCTTTCTGAACAAAAAACGATAGAAACCGAAATAAACTGAAACAAACAGAAATAATCTGAAAAAAAATGAAAGAAAATGAAATAAACAGAAACTAAATGAAAAAAAGTGAAAGAAATTGAAACAATTTGAGAGAAATCAAAACAGATTAAGACAAACTGAAATAAACTAAAAATTTCATAATATTACTGATTTCTTTTTTCGTCAGTTAGAAAATGAAAGAAAATGAAACATACTGAAAATTTCCGATAATTCCTGAAACAGTTTAAAATGTACTATTTGTTTCGTCCCAATTTTCACAAGAACTTTCCGTTCATTTCAGTTTCTTTCAGAAATTTTCAATTACTCTCGTTTATTTTTTCCGCTGGGGTAGTAAATTTGCCATTTATTACTCAATTGAATAATCAAAATTTGTTTTCGTTCTTTTTTTTTAACGAATAACAATTAAAAATGATAAACAATTAATCACAAAGATTTTATTGCAATTTTAAAAATCAATTAATTAATCAATTTAATATTCTTTTATCTATAGTCATTTGTTCTGCATTATATTTTATAAAAATTTTAAGAAAGATAAATTAATAAATATTTTATTTTAATATTATGAACTTCATTCGCTATTACTACTTTTATCACACGGAGAAAAATTCTATTGTAAAAGTTACTATTTGATAAACCGTGGGACATACTTTATTTTTATAACATTTTATAGTAAAAATTGCTATATAATATAGTAAAAATTCTAAATTTTGACAATTTTTACTATTTAAAATAGTAATTTTTATCCCTAGTGGAAATATAAAATGTTTAAAACAGTTTATAAGTGTAAAATTTGGGTCATTTAAAACTCTGTTATAAACAGTTTTAAACATTTTTCAATTGTTTTAAAAATTTTTTAAAAGTTCAAAATGATTTCAAACAGTGTTTAACAGTTTTGAATTTTTTATGTTTGAAAGTTATAAATTATTTTAAATATTCAAAATATTTCAAAACAATTTTAAATCAATATAAACTATTTTTTATTAACTTGAACATTTTTAAACAGTTTTGAATAATTTTAAACTATTTCAAATAGTAATTTATATTTCCACTAGAGATTCAAATAAAGTATACCCCACGGTTACTATCAAAAATAGTAATTTTTCTATGGAATTTGTAATTTTTACGATGGAATTTTTTTCCGTGCACGCAATTTATCTATAGGTGAAACATTTTATTGCTTACAGTAAATTGAAAACTTCTATTGACACCAGATAATTAAATATTTATTATAATTAATAACACAAAAATATTTAATAACATGACAGTCTCATTATTTACGTATGAAATAATTAGCATAATCAACGCCAAAAGTTAATAAAATATTAAAAAATATATTATAATCCAAATAAAAATAATATTAAGTATGAAAAAATTGACTCTTTAATTATAATAATGAATATTTATAAAAAATTGTATTTCGGTATAATAAAAATAAAAATTCTAATCCTTATATATTTACTGATCATAACGTTTATAAGTACCGAATATTAGATAATAGGTGAAATTCTAATCGTAAAAATGAAAAAAAAAGATATTGGTTTTTCCAATTTTCCGTATAAAAAATTTTTACTACACAGTATCAGTTTACAAATATATGTGTGATAACAGATAAAATATTTTTTCACGAAAAAAATTGTGTATTTATCACTTAGAAACAAAGTAAATAATATTATGTGTATAAAGATAAAAATATCTATTTTCGTTTAAAAATTATGTAATATATAGTTGACAGGAATGTTACAATTAACTCAGGAAAGATTGAAATATCACAAAAATATCAATTATAAATTCATGCGTAGATAGTATTACAAGGTATTTAAAATTGACACTCAGAAAAACAGCCACCATAAAGAGTAATACAGAAACCACTCAATTTTTTTAGTAATATATACTAAATAATTCGTAGAGTTTGTTACTAAAAAATATTATATAAATTTAAAAAAAAGTAAATAGTAAATTTTATTATATGAAAACTATCATTTTATTATTCAATAGTATAGTTATGTGATTATTATAAAATCTAGTCACAAATACTAAAATTGTTTACCTAGTTAAATAAAATGTTTAAAATAGAGATATACTTATTGTAAAATAATATAATATAAATACTTTTTATTCTTACCTCATGAATAATAACCGCTTTATTAACTCGAAAAGCAGGTTGAAAGTAAAATATGAATTCTAAAATTTAACGGGAATAAAGTACTTTATTCCCGCTAAATAACTTATGAGATTGAACAAAATTGTTCAATATCTCACAAAATATTAATATTTTATTAATAAAACATCATATTAACTTATTTATCAAAAATTTTAAAATGATTAAAAAAGTAGCAGCCATTGTTGAGGTAGGAATAAGACTCATTATGCAGTTCAGAAGTAAAATCTATTTCTCTCTAGAATTTATTCTCCTCGGGAAAAATATCTGACTTTACTCGCTTGTTGCATATAATGTATTATTTGAATGGTAAATTTTCTTGTAAAATATAATTTATTATTATTACGGCATCTTTTTAATCATAGTATATAGTCTTAAATGTCAAAGACTTTCCCTGGTAGAAATTAAAACGCTTTGTATATTACTATTTTATACCCAGTAGAAATGGAAACGCTTTTTTTAACATTTTATGCTTATTTCTTTGGCATTGTTATTAATAATAACCTTAAATTTTTGTATACACCATTTTTTATGCTCACATTTCTACCAGAGTTTCTTTCGATGTATAAATTCAAGAAAATTTTATTCAAGGAAATATAATCGTAACGAAAACATAGTTCAAAAAGTTATATTTAATAAACATTCTTTACTAAAATTCATTTAATAGAAAAAAAATCATATATATAACTATCAATTACGATTATTATGTCAATTAGTTTCCATTATAAAAAATATGTAACTATGAATTACGATGATTATCAATCTGTTTACAACAACAAACAATATTTTATTTAAAAAAATAAATTAATAACAAAAAACACAAATTAAAAAAAAAAATAATAATATGAATCAAGATTATAAATTAACATTTACACGGTTATATAAATTTTTAATTTTCCACAACAAGAGCACAAGAGATAAACCTCATTTCGTTATTTAAATATTAATAAATCAAATAACATCAGTTAAATCCTAACTCATACATAAATATACATATATACACAATTAGAGAAGGGGAAGGAGGAGGAAGCTTATCAGTCAAGGTTGCTCCTTTTGGATATTAACACTCAATCGTTATGCGCCTCTATAATGTGACTGGGAAGAGCTTCATAGAATAATTTAAGTGCTCTTTTAAACGCATAGAACAGATCCCATTCCGCGAGCTGCATATTACTTTAACTATAGCTACGAGACACCGGTCAGTTTTAGTATTGACTTATTCGTCGTTTGTTCCTGTTTATATTCAATTCATTCTTTTTTTTCTCCAAAAGTAAATTTATCATAAATTTATCAAAGAAAAATTTTTGGAAAATTTATAATAGTACAAATTTTGATGATTTTTTTGTCATTGCAATGTATCTAATTAATAAATTATCGGTTAAAATTTTTAAAATTTGCATTTAAAAACAACTTTATTTTATTTCGAATGTCTAATATATATTGAAGAACATGCATAAGAAGTGATTAAACTACTTTTCTATCGTGCACGCATATTGCCTTCCTATTTTATTTTATTTTTCGGACTATTATAAACGAAGGCTAAGGTGAAGTCTAAGCATAAAAACATAATCTCCTGCGTGCGTTGTTACTTGATTTAACCACAAAACTTAAAACTTGTATGTAATTAAGATTACAAAGCAGTGATTCTTTCATTTCTAATCCTCCACCGTCATACGTATACATAAAAAGACCGCCGAGATTCATTCTCAATTTTATTTAATTTTTTTTTTTTCATTTTTTCTCTTTTTCAATGAATAGCAATTCATACTCGAATGTCAACTATATTATGAATACATAAACGTACAGTTTTAAAAAAAGACTTTGACGCTTGAATTCGAAAGAGATAAAAGTTTTTAAGAAGCGCTCTTTTGACGTTACGACATCGGTAAAGTCACATCAAAAGAGAGAAAGCTCGTTTTTTTTAATTGAAAATTAGTGCAGTCATGACAAAAGGTAAGTGATTTTTTTAAAAATGTTATTATGTAATAAGAGAAATTGGTCAATTGTGAAAGTTGTATTGTTTTCAAATAATTTTTAATAGAGCTTTGTTCATCAAATGTATCCCAGATTTATGAATCAATTAGAAATTGTAATTGATTATTTTGTAAAATTAATCAAATTATTAGTATTTGAATTTGTCAATTTTTTATTAAATTAACTTATACATTTAAATTATGACTAAAAGCTATACAAGTTCAACGTTCATAAAAATCATGATGAAATATTTAAAATATTTTACGTATACTAATGAGTTTTTTTACAAATCACTTAAAACTTATCTAAAATTGATTATCAATTTTAATAATTGCTTAGTTTTAGAAATATATAAACTACTAAATAATATTAAAATGAAGCTAAAAGTTTTTTAATTAAAAAATTCTGTTTCATTTTTTTATTGACAATAATTATTACCACTTAACAGCCAGCTTAGAAAATTCTAATTAGTGTAAGAAAAAATCTTATTTACTTAACTGCACACTCAAAAAAATTTCTTCAAAAATTTAACCAATTTTGCATAAAACTATTAATTTTAAATAAAAAAAATTTGTTTTCTTAATTGTTTTTCTTTATTTAATGCAAATTATATGGAAGTACTCCATACCAATTAAATACAAATCTATAATTCAATACGACGTATAGAAAAATCTTCATGATCAACCACGTAACAAGCTTTTTAATAAAGTTTAAATAAAATCCAACACCTTTATTCTTCATTAAAATAAGTACTACAAATTTGACTCTTATCACTTATTGTAAACTATAAAACGTGCGGTGGTACTCGAATTTATCATTGCTAAAAATTGAATACGCTAAAGCCCGTATAAATAGACTTTGCCACTGTAACCTGCGTGGCGCTTAATTGAAACAACGACATCATTGATGCACTCGTGGACGCACATGACCTTCAAACGAAGATGAAACGGCACGCGTTATAATTTTTTTTTCCATAGTCTATATACTTTTTGGTCACGAAATCTTTTTAATGAGCATTATGGAGATTGAATCAATTTTTAATCATGTGTAATAAAGCTTTGGTTTAGTAGGCTTTTATAATGTACGATGATTATTAGTAATGATTACCTTATTTTTACATAACAAATGTAGAATTCGTTATTAGTTTGATTAATAATTAATTTAATTATCAAGGTAACAGTAATAAACTAAACAAGTGAAATCAATTTTTTTTTTTTTAAATGTTATTGTTGCATTTTACATGATTTGGGCTTTGATATAAATTGATTTTACTATTTGATTTCGTGTTAAAAAAGTGGAAATTTTTTAAATCGATTTTCTCCTTAAAATTATTAACATTACATTTACGATTTCTGCTTGAATATTTGGATACACTTTATTTATAGTATATATAAAGATATTTCGCGTTTATACTACCTTAAAATAAAATTGATCGTTTGATTAATCAATTACCAACTTTATTATTCCGCGAACTTTAGTTTCAATTTATTGAGACTCTTATACATTGACTATTGCAAAACAATGTCACATTTTATATTTATTTTATGATTGATAAAAGTATTAATTGATTAAGCTTAAATGCATAATCAATTACAATAAAATAATGAGGTCCCAGTGGCTCAGTAGAGCGATGGATTCGTAATCTCGAGAACCCGAGTTCGGATCTCGCTCTCGGCAGCCGATTGATGCAAGCACCACTGTACTTTACATGTGCTTTGTTCACAAAGACACTGAGAAATCTGAGTCGCTAATTAGCATAAAAATCATAGCATTAATACAGCGGCGTTAAATAAAATAAAAAAAATAAAATAATTTTGCAATGGAGTTAATGAATTTACTTTTGCAATATCATTCATTAATTTTAACATTGAATATTTTATCACGAAACTACCATCTATAAAATCAATAGATAAAGCATTTTATCAGCTATTCTTGAATCGTGAAAGAAAAAAAATTTATTTCTAAAAATGAAATGTACACAATGTCAAAGACAAAGATTATGAAAGATATATGGGTGTATGATACATAGATCGAAATTTTTTTATCAAAGAAAACAAACAATTTGTTTCATTTTATGAATAATTCAATACAATTTTGTAACCAAGATAAAATAATTAGACAATTTGTAAATGAAAAATCGTTACCTTTTCAATCCGTATTAAACATTTTAAATCACAAAAAAATTATTTAAAACATACATTTTAATAAATTCCAAACAGTTACAGGTAACCAATGTATCTCTTGCCGAGACGTACTATGGATCTTGGTATTCTGGGGTTTCGGCGTCAATTACATGCTGAGAAACAATTTGAATTTAGCGATTGTTGCGATGGTTGTACCGCGTGAGCATTCTGTTGCAGCTTCTGAATGCGTACAAGAACAAATAAATATTACTACTCATAATTATGAAGGTACAACAAATGCTTCATTTTCTACAACTATTAGATCAACGTCGGTTGGTACTACTACGTCGAGGACGATTTCGGTGAGGATAAAATATGAATTTTTTTAATTATTGAAATAAAATTTTTCATATTTATTTTGAATGTTTTTTTTATTAATAAGAAATATGAAAGATGTACAGGATGATAATTTTCTTCATTTTGTGAATAAAAATAATAAATTGTAAAATTATAAAACCTGTTGGGTTTTAAATAAACTCAAACTATTAAATTTGCATAAATATATTTTTCTAGAAAATTGTTTACATAAAATTATAGCTATATGTTTTTGTGCAATTATTTTATTACTAACAATATTATTTTTGCTAATTAGTTATTAGATTCATTGAAAAATAATCAAAAAGATGAGTAATGAAATTTACATGGAGGAAAATTCTATAAGAAAAATTATTATATTATATTGTGTCCGTAAAGTGTACTTGATTTTAAATAAGTATTACTATTTATATGATAAACATTGCCACATATATAGTAAAAATTTCATATATACCAAAGAAAACTTTTGCATATTAATTTGTTCGATAGAATTTTTCTTCGTTTATAATTAATTGATTCATTATATACAAAATATTTTCATACTTTCATCAAGCAAGTATACTTAAAAATATTAATTATTTTTTATTGAATTAATTTAAGGTTGATGAAAATGCCTCGACCGATCGTTACCATTGGAATGAGTATCAGCAAAGTTTAGCACTTGGAGCTTATTATTGGTTGCATTGGATATTACAACTCCCTGGTGGCTTACTGGCTCGAAAGTATGGCACTAAAATTGTCTTTGGTATGGGCAACGTATTAGTTGCTTTTCTAGGTTTTCTAATACCCGTTGCTACGCGCTACAGTCTCAATGCTCTGATATTTATAAGGGCATTGCAAGGATTATTATCTGTGAGTTGGTTAAATATTTATAAAAATGTATTTTTCAAATAAAATATTATATGTTATTAATTTAAAAAATTTGAATTAAAAACTGTTTTTTTAGGGAATAGTATGGCCATCGATGCACGACATGACCGCCAAATGGATACCACCTAACGAACGTAGCAGATTTGTCAGCTCTTACCTGGGTGAGATTATACGATTCCATGTTTGCTTCTAGACTTATGTCATGTGAATTTTTAATTATATTTAATCATTCGTATTCGATTAGCTTTTAACCTTTATTCATAGGTAGTTCCGTTGGTGCAGCGATCACTTATCCACTTTGTGCAGCTATTATTGCTGTTTACGGATGGGATGCTGTTTTCTATGTTACGTCCGCTATTGGCATGGGTTGGTAAGTTTAAATTTTTTTAATTTTGTTTCTTTTTTATTTAGAAATAAGTATTTAAGGTTTCGAATAAAACGTTTAAAAAATTTTCCGTATTTTAAGTAAACTTTATGTTCTAATTAAATTCATTGAAATGTAGAAACTAACAATTCGAGTAAACAATAATAAATTACAGAATTGTTTATTTTATGTTTATGTAGGACAAAACTAGTTTTTACTAGAGGCGCATTTTTTTCTGTTAGTATATGCATTCATGATAAATGCTAATTTGATAAACTTTGATAAGATAGAATTTTTAAATAAAGTAATTGAATAGATAAAAGAAAACGTTATATTAATTTTGCAAAAAAAGGGAAATATATTGTTCAAACATAGATTATTAATTTTCGTAGAACTTTAAAATTTTTATTAGATAAATATAATAAAGATTATAAAAAGCTACTGTTATTAAAAATTATTGATTAAAAGATAGCTATTTTTAAACTAAAAACTTCATGATCAATTTGTACATAAATTATAATTTATAATTTTATGTTGCATTAAAACTTGTTTTGCACTATACTACATCTACTTTTATATTTTGTTTTATAAAAAAAATATGTAATTTGCGTACCCGCGTAAAACTGTATTTTCTTTTGATATCATCACTAAATAATTGATAACTTTAAAATATTTAAGGTACGTCTTCTGGTTATTTATGGTCTACGATTCACCTCGCCAGCATCCACGAATAAGCGAAGAAGAAAAGCACTACATAATTAACAGTCTTGCTGCCTCGTCGAATGAACATGGAAAAGACGGTGAAAAAGTAAGCAAAAAAGTACCGTGGAAAGCTATTTTAACGTCAGGACCATTTTGGATAACAATTGTTGCTCATTGGGGAGGTGTTTGGGGTTTTCTTACTTTCATGACTCAAGCACCGTCGTATTTTAATTACGTGCAAGGATGGAATATCAATACGGTATGATTTAAATAATTATACACTCCACGGGAGGTAAAATGACAACCCCATAACACATATTTGCCACCCTCGCCTTCGGCTCGAGGTGGCAATTATATATGCTATGGACTCGCCAATACTTTACTTCCCTTGGTGTGTAGTATTCTAAATTTTAAAAATGATTTAAAACCTAAAAAAAAGAATTAGTTAAAAGTTTTTTGTGTTTTCTTGTTTTAGACTGGTTTGCTTTCTGGTTCGCCACACATTGCTCGCATGATCTTTTCTTACCTATTTTCGGTCTTTAGTGACTGGCTATTACGTACAAAACGTATGAGTCTAACCGGTGTACGTAAATTAGCAAATCTAGTATGTGCTGGTGGTCAAGGATTGCTTACGCTTGGACTAAGTTTTAGCGGCTGTGAACCTGGTTACGCTGCATTCTTTATGATTGCGGGTACGGCTGTTAATGGTGCTGTATCTTCTGGTACTATACCTGCATTCGTTGATCTTAGTGCTAATTATGCAAGTGTCCTATTTGGAATTTGTAATTTGGTTACATCGCCCGCGGGATTTTTGTCGTCGTTAGTGGTTGGAATACTTACCAATGATAATGTGAGTTTTGAGATTGAAAATTTTTATTTTTAAGTTTAAATTTAAATGATTTTACGAATAAGAATTTAGATTTTTATAGTTTTTATTATTTTAGTTTTTAAATTAATGCTAAACATCGTTAACTTGGAAAATTTTGGTGTTTTTAAACATTTGTCATATAATTAAGAAGTTTACGATAAACAGCATTTTTTTAAGATAAGATTTAGAAAGAAATTTTCTTTGATAGCTTTTTTAAAATCGAAACGATAAAAAATTAAATCATAAAAATTTCTTGAATAAAAATTTCAAGATATTTTGAGTTTAATTAACACATTTTTCATCAAACTATTAAATCAAATGAACTTTTCTTTCTAAAAATATATGTGTACATCTAAATAAAAACTTATAAACTTTAATAAATTTCTTATTTCAGCAAACGATCGGACAATGGCGTCTCGTATTTCTTATCTCTACAGCAAATTTAACCTTAAGTTGTATTGTACACTTAATTTGGGGCACATCAGCCGAGCAGCCATGGAACAATTATGCCAAAGAAAAATATGCTAAAGATGCC
Source organism: Anastatus disparis (assembly GCA_017163975.1). Taxonomy (NCBI): domain Eukaryota; kingdom Metazoa; phylum Arthropoda; class Insecta; order Hymenoptera; family Eupelmidae; genus Anastatus; species Anastatus disparis. The sequence continues at coordinate 2,613,298 of JAFFSR010000226.1, forward strand.
GAAAACGCTTGCGAAGATGAAGAGCTTATTACATTCAAAACAAAAAAGACGAACGAGACTTCGGATAAAATTGTAGAAAATAATAAATGACATTTATGGAAAATAATAGAAAATAGCTAAATGAACTTTTATTTATTCGAAATTTTATTGATAATGAGAACAACGTATAAAAACGATGTATGCATACGTTTCAAATGTGCTCAAATAATTCATGAGAATGCGATTTTTTCTATATTTAATTGTTCTAAAAAGCCGCAATTACTTTAGATGTAAAGTTTTTAAATAATTTTTTAAATCATTTTTTAAATTTAATTAATTAAATAATTAAGAAATGGTAATATTTGTTGATATGTACGATTTTCCAATATCAAGAACTTTTTTTACATTATGCATTGATTGATGCTATCGATTATTCGAAATCTCTGTGAACAAATGAAGAAAGATATGTTATTTTTTTTAAGCACAAAAAATTTTTTAAATGTAAGGTAAATAATTTAAAAATAATATGGAGTGTCTCAATTCCAAAGATTGTAATAAACATCTTGAAAAAATTGTAAAAAAAATTAAAAAAGAAATGTGTAAGGTATATAAATAATTGTAAATATTATTATAAATAAATAGCTTTAATAATAAAAATTAATTTTAAAGGTCGATAAACTTCTCGAAAGTTGCGACAAGAATGATATTTCTTATTGTCCTTCCCAAGATGATAAACGGAAAATTATCAAAACGCTTAAAATGAGCTCAAATTCGTGTTGTAATTTTATAGAAGAACTAGAAAATTTAAGGAATGATGTGAAATATTCAGTAGCTTATTTTGGTAAATTAATTAGAAAATATGAACTATTAAGCAATACTCAAAAGAAACAATCAGATCAGGTAAGTATAAAAATATATAATCGATCCAAGAGAAGATGACGTTATTTGCATAAAAAGGGTTGAAAGAAAATTATATTAACTTTTATACACTGATTTGAAAATATTTGTAAGTGCTTTAAAAGAAAGAAAACTAAGCCGTGCCGATGTTGCTCATATACAAAATTTTATAAATAAAATTTAAAAATTTATAACTTCCTCTATTTATAGCTAAAATCGACAAAAAAAATAGATTGACTTTATCATTTGATTGACTTTCGTCATTCACAGGAAATATGCGTGTGAATATTATTAAATATTAATTCACATGGATATTGTACTTCCGTTTCATGGTGGTAAATTGAATTCAAGCGTACACTAAAAATACTATAAATACGCAGTCAAGTTGTATTACAATCGCATATTTCGTATAGGTCAAATAAACAAATGTCAATAAACGCCATATTAGAATGAGAGCTCACGTTTAAATCCTGTGTCTATTGCTTATCAATATTTTATATTTCTTAAAATCATAAATTCATGTGCCGAATAAAGAAAAACGATTCCAGAACATTAAATCAGTATGCCAATCATAGTTATTTTCCCTGGTTCAACGTTCTTCTAACCTTTATTTTCAACATTGATTTTAACTTGTTATAATATTTTGTTTTGAACATTGAACACTCTATTTTTTCAGAGTCACGAGCAATGTGTCTGTTTTGTTAAAAAATTTCCATTTACTTTATCGTTGTACAGTTTTCGAACTATTTATCCTATAAGGATTTCACTAACTATATATTAGAGTTGAGATTAAAACCTTTCGATTAAAAAAATGTGTTCAAAAAGTTCAAGTTGTTTAAAAGTTATAAGGAAATAAAAATAGCGCAAATATTTATCTGGAAATGTGCATAGAAAATAAATGCTGCATTTCAGTCTGAATTGCATTTTAATTTTCATCCCTTCATAACTTTTAACCCTTTCAGAACGGAATTATTATTTCATCATGAAAAGTTCTGATAACCATTTAGCGATGATAAGTGTTCATTTATTAAGCAATTTTTGCGATAAAATTTTTTTTTTTTTTTCTTTTCAAGTTTTCTCAGTTTCTATCAAAGATATAATAACTTAGGCCCTCAGTTTGAGATCGGAAATAGTCCACTTCAATCTAATACACACATTTTTTTTTACAAAATTTGAAGCCACTTTTGCACAATTTCAAAAAAACCAAAAAATGTCAATGTACATTGGTTCTGAAAGGGTTAAACAATTCGAGCTTTTTGAACACTTTTTTTTTCTAATCGAAAGGTTTTAATCTCAACTTTAATACGCAATCAGAAAAAATCTTGTAGAATAAGTAGTTCGAAAAATGTGCAACTATACAGCGGCTATAAATAAAAAAAAACAGACTAATTGCTCACAACTCTGAAAAAATCGAGCGTTGAACCGAATGGACGCGGCTTTTTTCACGATTTCATGTAAGAAAAAATATTCTCAAGTTAGAAGAAAATTCAATATTTAGTTCCGAACGTGGAGTTTTAACGTTGATTTTAACGTTCAAATCAAAGTCTTATAAAAAGTTGAAATCAATTTTTAAAAAACAAAGGTTAGAAGAACGTTGAAAAACAACGTTCAAGATGAAGAGTTCTCAAACGTTGAAATTTGGGTTACAAGGTAAATCAATGTTCGTCAACGATTAGAAGCATTGATAATCGAGGTTAAAATAAACGTCGTAATTAACGTTGATTCTGAACGTTTCTATTTTCAATCGGGTCTATATATGTGATTCCTTTTCTATGATAAAGGATTCGCAAAAAAAGAAAATCGTCATTTAAAATAAGTATTATTTCAAAAATTAACTTCGAAATTGCACATTTTACTCCTCTGAAATGTGATATGATTTTCAGATCATATTTTGAAACTTTTTCGCAATTTTTGTAAAATAGCGTCGTTTTCGACACCTTTTTTCAAATAGTATTATTTTTTCCTTTACAGACGATTATTCTTAATTTAACTTTTTGCAATTTTAGATCGAAAATATTGTTTATTATTTGAAAAATCAATTGCCAGACAGTTTAAATAATCAAAAGCAATCTAAAACTGAGATGGAAAACGAAAAAATTCAGACTCAAGAAAATGAAGTATTAGAAAAAGAATTTGAAAATATTTCTAATCAATTTTCAACATTATTCGAACAATATGAAGAACAAAAAAAACATTTGACCGATTGTTTAGATTGTACAGTAGAAGAAAATGATGGAGATAAAATATTATTTTGTCTTGTTGTAAGATATATTCGTAGGATATTTAATATTATAGCTGATACAGAATGCCAGCATGTAAATGTACGTTTAGAGTGAATAATTTTCTTTTTTTTAACACTGTTTTTCTATTAGTCACTTGATAATATGATACTCATATTTTTAATATTTATTTTGCTACTTTAATTCTTTGATTCAATGATAGTTCATAGAATGTGCTTGTGATGGATTACAAGATACTGATGACGATGCAGAAGAGGAATGCTGCTGTACTGATATCAATTGAGAATGATAAAATAAAGCAAAAATTAAAATTTTTATTAAAAATTTATTTAGAATAAATTAAAATGAACCTAATCAATTAATTTCCATTCTGGATCATCAATTATTCAAAGTTGAGTAAGTAATTACCCAGCGTAATCATTGTTTAAAATAGTTAATTATATGTTCACACTCTTTCATTAACATCATGTGCCATACCTGATGGACCATTCTACAATATTTTAAATACTTTAATATAATCAAATGGCTAAATTGGGCAGTAGCTATAACAAAATCCATCAATAATTTATCTTGATTGGCTAAATCCTGAGTAGCTCAAAATTAAACAGCAAAGTACTCAAATTTTTTATCTGAACCATTCAGTTACTCAAAAACATACTCATTTTCAATATTATTCATGATAAATTAACTCATTTGCGAATTTTCATTAATATCAAAACTATTCATTACACCCGCTAAATTAAAAATTTATGAAATTATTGAAAATTTTCATCAAAGAAATTCAATGTTAATATTTTTTAATCAGAGCTACTTTTTTCAAATAAATAAAATGGCTACGGTTGAGGTGGGAATGAAGCACCATATGCAATTCGAGAGCACGCTTGCTCTGCAAATTCAACCGTCGGAAAAAATATACGTCTTTGCTGACTAGTTGCATAAAGTACTATTTTATATCATTAGCACAATTTTGTTTCAGTTAACGTCTTATTTACAAAAAAAAAATAGTAAATTTTCTTACAAGGAGATAAAATGAAACTTCCGCACATACGTGTTATGACGTTCGAGGCGTCAGCCATAAACACGTACGTGCTGGCGTTTCATTTAATCTCCGTGTAAGAAATAATGCTTTTCTCTATCCCTAGGCGAAACCACGTTACATAAATTAACAATTAATTATTTGCTTTTTTTTGTTTTAGCGCGTGTATGTGCCGCCCAGCATTTGTCACGCGAGTGTAACGAGCGTGAACTGGTTGAGGGCGGCAGCAAAGAAAAACACACTGAGAGAATATTGGTATAAATGCTGCAGTTACTAGTACAGCAGAACTCTAAAACGCATGAATTGATTCGTCCTTTGATTTGGTGCTGCTGCTGTCCCGAAACAGTGCAGCATTCGTCTTAGTCTTGCGCTTATGATATACAAAAAGCGCCTACGATATCTGAAAAGCGCCTCTGGTGGACGAAAAGAGAAACTCAGCTGATGTATATTAGTCGTTTTGGGACGGCTGGGCCCCCAAATCTTGTGGCGCTTCTGCACGAATCGACGATGCAGCGGCTGTACTTAGAGTTTCCAGCAGACGAGCCAATGTTCTCTCAGTGCACATACACAAGCCTAAATCACGAGAGAAAGAAAGACACATGAAAAACACGCGCGCAAGAATCCTCTTTTATGAACGAGAGAAAGAGAGAGAGAGAGAGAAACACACGCACAAGCCTCTTTTATTTTTTTATGAGTTAAAATGAGATAAAAGAGTGTGTACACTTTTTATAACACTACACTATTTATGATATAAGATTTTAGTTTAAGTTTAGTATCATATTTTATTAGAATAAAATTCGTTTTAATTTATAAACGCAACGTACATATCGTCTGTCTTTTTTTTGTTATGAGAGAGACAAAGACAGAATACAATCATGAACACAAGCCTAAGCCTACGGCTTTTAGCAACAGTTTTGGTTAGGTCAAGTCTGTTTCTCCTCGAGAGATATTTTAACGTGAGGCACGGAAGGCGCCGACAGAAGGCGCGTGAGCCGTTTCAACTGTAGCTAAAAGTGCTACTTTTTCTAGTGTAAACTGCGTGGTTTCGCCTAAGGGATAGAGAAAAAACTTTAGGCGTATTTTTTTAACACCTTAAGAACTGAAGTTTTTTTTATCGAAACAAACACTATTTTATTATATCTTACAACAAAGGCATTTACATTATTATTGTTTTCACTCTAAAGAGTTGCATTCTCTACATTTTATAAGGATAAATGTGCGATTTATTGAAAAGTTTTTCTTTAAATCACCTTTAAAGTAATTTATTTAAACATAAATTTTTCAAACACGATTTTAATACTTCCTTTATACTGATTAATGCAAGTTAGTATTCCTAGAAGTATGTGATTGACATATAAAAATTATAACAAAATTACATCTTAAAATTATTTACTATAGTATTTTTCGATACAAGTGTCCTATGAGTCATTTTCTGGCACGGCGAAGTTAAGCGCCGTGCCGGGAAATGACACATAGGACACGCGTATCGAACACTATTTTCTAGTACGTGTGTGGTAAATCCGCCACACGAAATCTATACCCTTAAAAAGCAATACTAAACAAAAGCTACGCCCTCCACGAATGATAATTCAAATAAAAAAAAGAAATCTATGTATCAGTAAAACTAGGCATTCCCCAAATGATAAATCGAAAAAAAAGAAACCAAAACAATTTAAAAAATATACTCATAACGTGAAATTGTATTAAATAATTATTAATACAATATACACAAACTGAAAAACTTGCGAGTTATATAGAAACACACACACATATATATATATATATATATATATATATATATATAAAAGAATAAGCCGAATGTAAAGCAACTGATTCATCGTTCATACTATCTCTCATGCCGTTAGTCTGTATACGCGCATGCGCGTCGCCACACTTATATGCTTTACAAACGTGAAATACGTGTACGAAATTCACAAAAATCGTCAACTATACCCTGCCAGAAAATGCAACATAGGACACGGAACAGGAAGCGCTTCAAGCGGATTTAGCGCACGCAGTACTAGAAAGAATAGTAGAACTTATTTTTGTTATGATTTATATTTGTTGTTTTGATTATTGGCTAAGTTTATTTTAGTTTGTATATTTATTCGCGTGACTGTACTGATATAGTTTTAACGTTTTTCCGAAGAGCTTTCATAGTTCGAGTTCGATCTAAAACTCGAAATTCGATATGATTTCCTATTATTTTTATATAAGGGATCTATCACATTTGTAAATGTAAATGATAGGTGTAACATTGTATGATTTTGGTATTTGAGTCATGAAATATGACATAAACATCTAATTTGAACAGCTTCAATATACCGAACCATCTGAGGAGAGGGCTACTGGGATTTATAAACGGATTTTTTTGTTTTATCGTTAATAGTATATTTATCATTGATTAAAAATTCATTCATTATTTTTTTCGCCAGCACTTGAAGATTATGGCATCAAAGTCAAATTCATAAATTTCTTTTATTTACTTACCTTTTTAATGTTTGACTTGTTGACTCAATGGTCGTAATAAAATTTATAAATTCTTGATATTTTATTAATTTTTATTGTTAAAAGTAAAAAATTAAAACATTAAAATTATTTTTTTGTAAATATTTATACGATCTTCAATGTACGCATGATTACCAGAATCTATTTTCAATATATCTTTTTTCCAGCACATGCATCATGTATCTAAGCTATAGGTATATCTTGAAAATGAAAAATATTATGAAAAAAAGTATTAAAAAAAAATTAACAAGAATAATTTACGAGTTTTTATGCATATAATAAATATATTTTATAACTTATATGGAAATTTTCAGAGGTTCATATATAATAAATGTTATACAATAATTCAGTATACATATGTATTATAAATTATAAAAAATCATTTATGAATTTACATTGATTTATCATAATTTTGAAATCATTAGGTTACCGACCAAATTTGTTTGCCATTTGCATCATAGAGACGTAATGACCCATCATCGCCAAGAACAAGCCAACCTGGCAATTTGCCGTCTGTACCTGTAGCCCACACAGGAGTACGATTAGAATCATATTCAACGAGATTCCCATCTGGTTGAAGAATAAGTTGAGCACCTCCTTTACCCGTCGACCATATTTTTTCACCCTTTTTAGCCAAAACAAGATCATTGTTTGTGAGAGTAAGGCTATATTCACCTGCTTTAAGATAACTTTTTCTCTCCAAAGCACTACTCGGTCCTATTCGGTCAGCACCACAAGTAGCCCATACATTATTCAGATCTGGGAATTTGTTAAGGACTCCGCTGCTAACAGAAAACGAATCTTCCCATCCAGCATCTCTTAGACATTTGTAAGTTTCCCAATCATGTATCCGTCGTCTATATCCATCTGTGCCAACAAGCCAAGAAGTTTTTTGTTGAGCATTATCACCACTCCATTGAACAATTTTACCACGATATTTTTCTGGATCGATATTGGCACCAACGGACCAGACTTCATGATTGTCTCCATCATATAGACATAATGAACCATCATCGCCAATTACAAGCCAACCTGGCGATTTCCCTTTTGTAGCTGTAGCCCACACAGGAGTACGATTAGAATCATATTCAACGAGATTCCCATCTGGTTGAAGAATAAGTTGAGCACCTCCTTTACCCGTAGACCATATTTTTTCACGCTTCTTAGCCAAAACAAGATCACCATTTGTGAGAGTAAGGCTATATTCACCTGCTCTAAGATAACTTCTTCTTTCCAAAGCACTATTTGGTCCGATTCGGTCAGCACCACAAGTAGCCCATACATTATTCAGATCTGGGAATTTGTTAAGGACTCCGTTGCTAACAGAAAACGAATCTTCCCATCCTATATCTTTGAGACATTTGTAAGTTTCCCAATCATGTATCCGTCGTCGATATCCATCTGTGCCAACAAGCCAAGAAGTTTTTTGTTGAGCATTATCACCACTCCATTGAACAATTTTACCACGATATTTTTCTGGATCGATATTGGCACCAACTGACCAGACTTCATAATTGTCTCCATCATATAGACATAATGAACCATCATCGCCAAGAACAAGCCAACCTGGCAATTTGCCGTCTGTACCTGTAGCCCACACAGGAGTACGATTAGAATCATATTCAACGAGATTCCCATCTGGTTGAAGAATAAGTTGAGCACCTCCTTTACCCGTAGACCATATTTTTTCACCCTTTTTAGCCAAAACAAGATCATCGTTTGTGAGAGTAAGGCTATATTCACCTGCTCTAAGATAACTTTTTTTCTCCAAAGCACTACTCCATCCAATTCTGTCAGCACCACAAGTAGCCCATACATTATTCAGATCTGGGAATTTGTCAAGGACTCCGCTACTAACAGAAAACGAATTTTCCCATCCTACATCTTTGAGACATTTGTAAGTTTCCCAATCATGTATCCAACGTCTATATCCATCTGCACCTACAAGCCAAGAAGTTTTTTGTTGAGCATTATCACCGTCCCATTGGACGATTTTACCACTATACTCATCGGGATTTATTACGGATGACCAAATTTTTTTATTATCTTTGTTAAAGAGAACATAAGCGCCATCATCATAAATTGATAGCCGAATAGCTCCTGAATCTTTCGTGTTACTGGCCCATACAACTTGATTACCATTGTAAAGAACAAGATTTTGATCTTCTTGCAAAATAAGTCGGTTCCCCTTACCAGGAGGAGCCCAACGTGTATTTCCACGAGAATCAACAGCGTGGAGTCCATTTGGCGCTAGAGTGAGTCTAGCACCATTGTTTGATTTTAAATAAGTGCCAATTTCTAATTGGCTTCTTGTGCCCATCGTTGCTGCACCACAAACAGCCCAGCAATCTTTAATATTAAGATATCCATCTAGACTTTCTGCTGATACAACCTCCGGTCCTTTCATTCCAGCGACATCTTTAAGACAATTAAATGTTGAGTCATCTCTGATCCATCGACGATAACCATCAGAGCCTACGAGCCAAGCTGTTTTCAGTGCAGAGTTATCTCCATCCCATTGTACGATGTATCCCCTCAAATCACGATCATCTGACCCTGACGAGCCACCATCTGCTTTATTTGTCGATGAAAAATCAGCACTATTTTTACCACTACCTTTTTCTAACTTTAGTCGCATTAAGATGGTTTCTTTGGGATGTTGATTTAAAAAATTATATGTAACCCGAAGAACATCCAAGAAATTAGCATGTTCATATATGATTCCATGATGAATTGCAAGTTGAGGAGGTGGAATCGGATCGTCCTTGTTTTTGGATTTAGTAAAAACCACACGAATATCAATTGATCTCATTCCAGTCTCAAGCTGTTTTGCTAATGAATCAGGTCCATTTTCGTTGAATCTTTGTTGTACTTTAGTAATATCGTTGGTCAATCCAGGAGGAGTTCGTGGTTCTTTTCCTATATTTCCCCAAACAGCCATAGAATCGTGTGTTCCAGGTATGGATAAATCATTTATAAATACATCATCCGGAAGTTGACTCATCCAATCTGCTTGATTTGATTTTTCAATAGAAGCATAATAATCATTAGGTTTATAATCATCTGCATTAATTTGTGTAATGTAAAAATTAATTATTAAAGCATAAACTGCAAACATAATTAATTTTTTGTGTGAGTTCCGATTCAAAATAATCATTATTCTGATCATATTAAATTTTTATACTAAAAACGTATACTATATAAAATTCAAGATTTAAAAAGTCTCTTAACTGTCCTCTCCAACAACTTGTTTTAATTTATCGATCACAAAAATATTCGTGTGTTATTTATAGATCACACATTTAGATGTGGTCAAAGATTTTCTAATCTTTTGTAATCTAAGGATTAATATCATCTGTGTTAGAGTTAGTCTAATCTGACACTTCCATATTATTAGATATAATTTATCGTTCAAATGAAACTTCTTGATTTGATGATGGAACGTTTATAACTATGAAATTAAATACCATTATTTTCCATTACTCAAAAACTTCAAATTTCTTAATAATATTTACGTTACTTACTTGATTGATGAATTTGTATATTTAATACAAAGTGATAAGTATAATGTACTCTTAGCGACAGTCACATAACTTCTGCTGGATTCCTCGATTATTAAGAGCTAAATTTATAACATTTCTACTATTATATTTTTTTCTAAACTTTATCTATTCATACAATGATTGATTACTTGATAATAGCTAAGGAAGGAAAACCAAAGCATTTAGATTACGCTTGAAAAAAAAGTCAAACGTATACTGCAGTCCAGGTACTTTTGCCTACCCTAGACTAAAATTATGAAAAATTTAAAGTTTTGTATCTCGATAAAAAATTATCGTACAGAGCTCTACAAGGTCTCATTTTGAAGGTTTTGTAGAAACTTTTAAAATGAAAGAGGTAACATTAACATTTTCCCATTTTGTATGGGTTTTATGACGTCATAATGAATTCTTTCAGAACTTTGATGCGATTTCTTTTTATTGGTGATTGTTGTATTAAAAAATTACAACCACCATTTGAAAGCTCTTTTAAAAAACTACAAAATGCATTGTTGATAAATTTTTTTAAACATTTATTTTAAGAGCTATATGCGGTTTTACACAATAATACCGGTTTTTGTAAAAGTAGTTCTAGCTCTGTAGGTTTTGAATTTACAGAAAAATATTGTCTTTGGTATGGGCAACGTATTAGTTGCTTTTCTAGGCTTTCTTACACCCGTTGCTACGCGCTACAGTCTTTGATATTTATAAGAGCATTGCAAGGATTATTATCTGTGAGCTGGTTAAATATTTATAAAAATTTATTTTTCTAATAAAATATTATATATTATTAATTTGAAAAATTTTAATTAAAAACTGTTCTTTTAGGGAATAGTATGGCCATCGATGCATGACATGACCGCCAAATGGATATCAACCAATGAACGCAGTAGATTTATCAGCTCTTACCTGGTTGAGATTATACGATTCCATGTTTGCTTCTAGACTTATGTTAAGTGAATTTTTAATTATATTTAATCATTCGTATTCGATTAGCTTTTAACCTTTATTCATTCGTAGTTCCATTCGTGCAGCCATCACTCATCCACTTTGTACAGCTATCATTGCTGTTTACGGATGGGATGCTGTTTTCTATGTTACGTCCGCTATTGGTATGGGTTGGTAAGTTTAAATTTTGTTTTATTTTCTTCTTTTTTATTTAGAATTGAACTAAGGTTTTGAGTGAAACGTTTAAAAAATTTTCCGTATTTTAGGAAAACTTTATTTATTTTGTATTTTAGGTTCTCATTAAATTGATTGAAATGTAGAAACTAATAATTCGAGTAAACAATAATAAATTACAGAATTGTTTATTTTGTGTTTATGTAGGACAAAACTAGTTTTTACTAGAAGCGCATTTTATTTGTAAGTTTATACATATAAATGATGATTTGATAAACTATGATAAGATAGAATTTTTAAATATTGCTATTGGGCAGAAAATGCCCGTTTATTATTAAAAAAAAAAAAAAAAAAAAAATCAAGTAATTAAATAGATAAAAGAAAACGGTATATTGATTTTGCAAAAAAAGGGAAATATACTCTTCAAACATAGATTATTAATTTTCGTAGAACTTTAAAATTTTTATTAGATAAATATAATAAAGATTATAAGAAACTACTGTGATTAAGAAGATTGATTAAAAGATAGCTATTTTTAAACTAAAAACTTTATGATCAATTTGTACTTAAATAATAATTTATAATAATCTATTATAATTTTATGTTGCATGATATCTTTAGTATTAAAACTTGTTTTGCACAATATTATATCTATTTTTATATTTTGTTTGATAAATAAAAATATGTAATTTGCATAAAAATACAATCCCAACTGTATTTTCTTTTGTTGTCAGCACCAAATAAGTGATAACTATAATATTTAAGGTATGTCTTCTGGTTATTTACGGTCTACGATTTATCGCGCCAGCATCCACGAATAAGCGAAGAAGAAAAGAACTACATAATTAACAATCTTGCTGCCTCGTCAAAGGAACATGGTAAAGACGGTGAAAAAGTAAGCAAAAAAGTACCGTGGAAAGCTATTTTAACGTCAGGACCATTTTCGATAACAATTGTGGCTCATTGAGATGGTATTTGGAGTTTTCTTACTCTCATGACTCAAGCACCATTGTATTTTAATTACGTGCAAGAATGGAACATCAATACGGTATGATTTAAATAATTATTTTAAAAAGTATTTAAAATTAAAAAAAAATTAAATTAAAAGTTCTTTGTGCTTTCTTGTTTTAGACTGGTTTGCTTTCTGGTTCGCCACACATTGCTCGCATGATCTTTTCTTACTTATTTTCGGTCTTTAGTGACTGGCTATTACGTACAAAACGTATGAGTCTAACTGGTGTACGTAAATTAGTAAATTTAATATGTGCTGGTGATCAAGGATCGCTTACGCTTGGACTAAGTTCTAGCGGCTGTGAACATGGTTACGCTGCATTCTTTATGATAGTCCAGGGGCAAACTACATAAGTCGTGGCCCATCGAACTCCTCGATTCTACCCAGGTTTTTTTTGTGTATTTTGACCTGCTGAATCCGAATTTTTTGGGTAGAAAGTCTGAAAATAGCGCATTTAATAATTATTAACAATTTTTATAAACAAATGATAAAAAAGCGTTTTCTCCAGAAAAAAAAAATTTTATCATATTGTTTAAGTAATTTTGAGCAAAAAAGGTTCTCATGAACATATTGCTAAAATGCACTGAATCGGCAGAAAAAAATCGCAAAGTTTGAAAAAACGCAATTCTTTAAAACTTTAACAGCTTATAGCTCAGCTTCTACTGCTTGAATTTTAACTCACAATAGCTTAAATTGTTTGTTAAAATGTAAACTTAAAGACTATTGTAGTTGTCGACAGTGTTTATAATGATTACATCACTCATTAATCGCTCAAAAAAGTACCGTTTACGCGCACTGGCGCGACGCCAGGGTTTGTACATATTAGGTAAGCTGTAAACGGTACTTTTTTGAATGATTAATGAGTAATGTAATCATTATAAATACTGTCGCCAACTACTGTAATCTTTAAGTTTACATTTTAACAAACAATTTAAGCTATTGTGAATTAAAATTAAAGCAGTAGAAACTGAGCTATAAGCTGTCAGTTTTGAAAAATCGCGTTTTTTCAAACTTTGCGATTTTTTTCTGCCGATTCAGTGCATTTTCGCAATATGTTTATGAGAACTTTTTTTGCTCAAAATTACCTAAAAAATATGATAAAATTTTTTTTTTCTGGAGGAAACGCTTTTTTATCATTTGTTTATAAAAATTGTTAATAATTATTAAATGCGCCATTTTTAGACTTTCTACCAAAGAAATTCGGATTCAGCCGGTCAAAATACATAAAAAAAACCTGGATAGAATCGAGGACCTCGATCAGCCACGACTTATGTAGTTTGCTCCTGGACTAATATGATTGCCGGTACGGCTGTTAATGGTGCTGCATCTGCGTTCGTTGATCTTAGCGCTAATTATGCAAGTGTCCTATTTGGAATTCGTAATTTGGTTACATCGCCAGCGGGATTTTTGTCGTCGTTGGTGGTTGGAATACTTACCAATGATAATGTGAGCTTTGAGATTGAAAATTTTTATTGTTAACTTTAAGTTTTGATTCAAATGATTTTACGAAAAAGAATTTCGATCAATATATTTTTTACTCTTTATCATTCTATTAGTTTTTGAATATAGAACATCATAGTTAATTTGGAGAATTTTGGTATTTATAATTATTTGTCATATAATTAAGAAGTTTATGATAAACTGCATTTCAAAGATAAGATTTAGAATGAAATTTCTTTAACAATTTTGTTAAATTTGAAATGATAAAAAATTTTATTGTACGATTTCTCGAAGAAAAATTTCAAGATATTTTGAGGTTAATTAATACATTTATCTTTAGGCTAATTTTCTTTCTAAAAATACGTGTTTACATCTTAATGAAAACATAAGCTTTTATAAACTTTCTTCTTTCAGCAAACGATAGGTCAGTGGCACCTCGTTATATTTCTTATCTCTACAGCAAATTTAACTCCCAGTTGTATTGTAAATTTGGGGTACGTCAGCAGAACAAGCATGGAACAATTATGCAAAAGAAAATTATACTAAAGATGCCGAAAACGCTTGTGAAGATAAAGAGCTTAGTACTTTCAAAGCGAAAAAGACGAACGAAACTTCGGATAAAATTGTAGAAAATAATAAATGACATTAATGGAAAATAATAGAAAATAGCTAAATGAACTTTTATTTATTCGAAATTTTACTGATAATGAGAACAACGTATAAAAACAATGTATGCATACGTTTCAAATGTGCTCAAATAATGCATGAGAATGCGATTTCTTCTATATTTAATTTTTCTAAAAAGCCGCAATTACTTTAGATGTAAAGTTTTTAAATAATTTTATAAAACATTTTTTAAAATTAATTAATTAAATAATAAATGGTAATATTTGTTGATATGTACGATTTTCCAATATCAAGAACTTTTTTTACATTACGCATTGATTGATACTATCGATTACTCGAAATTTCTGTGAACAAATGAAGAAAGATAGTTATTTTTTTTTAAGCATAAAAAATTTAATAAATATAGGTTAAATAATTTCAAAATAATATGGAGTGTCTCAACACCAAAGATTGTAATAAACGTCTTGAAAAAATTGTTAAAAAAATTAAAAAAGAAATATGTAAGGTAAATAAATAATTGTAAATATTATTATAAATAAATATCTTTAATAATAAAAATTAATTTTAAAGGTCGATAAACTTCTCGAAAGTTGCGACAAGAATGATATTTCTTATTGTCCTTCCAAAGATGATAAACAGAAAATTATCAAAACGCTTAAAATGAGCTCAAATTCGTGTTGTAGTTTTATAGAAGAGTTAGAAAATTTAAGGAATGATGTGAAATATTCAGTAGCTTATTTTGGTAAATTAATTAGAAAATATGAACTATTAAGCAATACTCAAAAGAAACAAGCTGATCAGGTAAGTATAAACTATAAAAAATATATAACCGGTCCGAGAGAAGGTGACGTTATTTAAATAAAAAGGGTCGAAAGACAATAGAATAAACTTTTATAAACTGTTTAAAAATAGATATTTTTAAGTGCTTTAAAATATAGAAGACTAAGCCGTGCCGATGTTGCTCATACACAAAATTTTATATGAAATTTAAAAATTTAAAACTTCCACTACTATAGCTAAAATCGACTAAAAAATAGATTCACTTTTTTTCTATTGAAATATACAAAATACATATGTTAGTTACTCACAGAAAATAACATGCTGTAATACTATTATTTCGCATTCATCCGAAAGTTGGCAGAGAAAGACATACACGTTAAAAACGAATTCCGGTCATTCATAGAAAATATGCGTGATTATTAAATTTTAATTTACATGGATATTTTAGTGATATGTTCTTCCGTTTTGTGGTGCAAATTGTATTCAAGCGGACATTAAAAATACTATAATATGCAGTCAAGTTGTATTACAATTGCATATTTCGTACAGGTTATAAATAAACAAATGTCAATGAACGCCATATCAGGATAAAAGCTCACGCTTAAATTCTATGTCTATCGCTCATCAATATTTTATATTCCTTGGTGGCTCAAGCGCTTGGTGCCGTATCAAGCGGGGCCCTGTATGCGACATCAAAACTTTTTTATTGAGCTATTATCCTCTAATCCTCTAATTAAAAATGATGGCAAAATTATGGTTCAATTTATTCGTGATGTGATTGGTTATAAATGTTGTCATGCTATCGTTTTGTTTTGTTTATTTATTCATAATATGTCAAAAGGTTATGCATTTTCTAAGCTAGTAACTAATTAAATAGTATTATTGATTATTTCTTATAATAAGAAAACAATTTTAAGTAGTCAAAAGTAATAAAAAAGAAAAAAAAATTATTCGTTTTGTTCCTCATTATGTTGAAATTCGGAAAAAAAGAAAATCGTCATTTTAAATAAGTATTATTTCAAAAATTAACTTCGAAATTGCACATTTTGCTTTTTCTATGAAATGTGATATAATTCTCGGATCTTGTTTTGAAACGACGTTTTCGCAATTTTTGTTAAATAGCGTCGTTTTCGACACCTTTTTTCAAATAGTATAATTTTTTCCTTTACCGTCCTTACGTTGATAAGATAATATTAAGAAGATGTTCTTGATTTAAATTTTTGCAATTTTAGATTGAAAATATTATTTATTATTTGAACAATCAATTACCAGACATTTTAAATAATCAAAAGCAATCTGAAACTGAGATAGAAAACGAAAAAATTCAGACTCAAGAAAATGAAGCATTAAAAAAAGAATTAGAAAATATTTCTAATCAATTTTCAACATTATTCGAACAATATGAAGAACAAAAAAAACGTTTGACTGATTGTTTAGATTGTACAGTAGCAGAAAATGATAAAGATAAAATATTATTTTGTCTTGTTGTAAGATATATTCGTAGGATATTTAATATTATATCTGATATAGAATGCCAGCATGTAAATGTACGTGAATAATTTTCTTTTTTTTAACACTATTTTTCTATTAGTCACCCGATAATAGGATACTCATTTTTTAAAATATTAATTTTGCTACTTTAATTCTTTGATTCAATGATAGTTCATAGAATGTGCTTGTGATGGATTACAAGATAATGATAACGATGCAGAAGAGGAACGCTGCTGTACTGATCTCAATTGAGAATGATGAAATAAAGCAAGAAATACACCACACAAATTTCCATTAAAATTTTATTTAGAATAAATTAAAATGAACCTGATCATTTAATTTCCATTCTGGATTATCAATCATTCAAAGTTCGGTACGTAATTACCCAGCTTAATCGTTGTTTAAATTAGTTATAATTATGTGTTCACACTCTTTCATTAATATCATGTGCCATATTTGATGGACCATTCGAGAATATTCTAGATACTTTAATATAATTAAATGGCTAAATTGGGAAGTAGCTATAACAAAATCCATCAATAATTTATCTTGATTGGCTAAATCCTGAACAGCTCAAAATTGAACAGTAAAGTACTCAAATTTTTTATCTGAATCATTCAGTAACTCAAAAACATACATCATAATAAATAGACTCATTTGCGAATTTTCATTAATATCAAAACTATTCATTACACCCGCTAAATTAAAAATTTATGAAATTATTCAAAATTTTCAAAGAAATTTAATATTAATATTTTTTAATCAGGGACGCTTTTTTCAAATAAATAAAATGGCTACAGTTAAGGTGTGAATAAAGCACCATATGCAATTCGAGAGCACGCTCGCTCTGCAAATGCCATACTCGGAAAAAATATACGACTTTACTCACTAGTTGCATGAAGTACTATTTTATATTATTAGCACAATTTTGTTTCAGTTAACGTCTTATTTACAAAAAAAAATTTATAAATTTTAAAAATAACAATAGGTTAAATGATATAAATCAAAACATGAATGCAAAATGTCTTTCGAGTAACTTTGTTTTTTTCATAAATTATTTATTTTTTTAATAAAAAATAAACTACTCTAAAAAGCACTCTACCGATTTATTTTATTTTGTTATACGTTGAAATCTTGGTTGAAGTGCGTAAAAAAATTTTAGGAGTATTTTTTAATACCTCAAGAACGAATTGAAGTTTTTTTATCGAAACAAACACTATTTTATTATATCTTACAACAAAGGCATTTGCATTATTATTATTTTTACTCTGAAGAGTTGCATTCTCTATTTTTTATAAGGATAAATGTGCGACTTATTCAAAAGTTTTTCTTTAAATCACCTTTATAGTAATACATACAAAAATTTTTCAAACTCGATTTTAATACTTTCTTTATACTGATTAATGCAAGTTAGTATTCCTAGAAGTATGTGATTGACATATAAAAATTATAGCAAAATTACATCTTAAAATTATTTACTAAGAATAATTGAACTTATTTTTGTTATGATTTATATTTGTTGTTTTAATCATTGGCTAAGTTTATTTTAGTTTGTACATTTATTCGCGTGACTGTACTGATGTATTTTTAACGTTTTTCCGAAGAGCTTTCATATAAATATTTTTATCATTATCATTTTTATTGTTCTTTTTCTTCTTATCATTATCATTATAAACCGATGTATTGACCAGTCGGGATGACGTTTTGGGAATCCCGAGTTCAAGATGTTTGACCTCGTTATTTCTCAGATATCTATCACATTTGCAAATGTAAATGATAGGTGTAACATTGTATGATTTCAGTATTTGAGTCATGAAATATGACATAAACATCTAATTTGAACAGCTCCAATATACCGAACCATCCGAGGAAAGGATTACTGAGATTTATAAACGGATTTTTTTGTTTTATCGTTAATAGTATATTTATTATTGATTAAAAATTCATTTATTATTTTTTTCACCAGAACTTGAAGATTATGGCATCATAGTCAAATACATAAATTTCTTTTATTTCTTTATCTTTTTAATGTTTGACTTGTTCACTCAATTGTCATTATAAAATTTATAAACTCTTGATATTTTATTAATTTTTATTTTTAAAAGTAAAAAATTCAAACATTAAAATTATTTTTTTGTAAATATTTATGCGGTTTTTAATGTACGTATGATTTATTTTTCATGATACAATAAAAACTACTGTATGTAATAAATACAAAGGCTGATTGATACAAATTATTTACAATAAAAAGATGCGATTTAAAATTATTTTAACGACTCATTGATATTATTTAATGATATTATTTAATCAATATTAAATCAAATTAAACTTTTTGATTCTATCATAAGTTTATTTAAATAACTATATAGATACTAGTAAATAATATATGATCTGCTGAAGCTGATAGATACCAGCATCTATTTTCAATATTTTTAAATAAAGAATTATTACGTTACTTCAATACACAACCTCTAGATTCTAATCTATACACCATAATATTTTCAAAAATATGAAAAAAGATAAAGTTTTAATAAATACAAGAACATTAATTATTACATGATTAAAATACATCGATCATTAATTTCAAAGAATCTTTTTTCCAGTACATGTATAATTTATCTAAGCTATAGGTAAGGTGATTTTACCCGTGTCCAGTTATTGGATCGTACCATTCTTAAGGTGTCCAAGAACTGGTACACTTACCTTATATCTTGAAGAAGGAAAATTTTATGGAAAGATTAATAAAAACAATTCACGAGTTTCTATGCATAGAATAAATATATTTTATTACTTTTATGGAAATTTGCAGAGGTTCATACATAATAAAATTATACCAGAATTCGGTATACATATATATTATAAATTATAAAAAAAATTTATGAATTTACATTGATTTACCATAATTTTGAAATCATTTTGTTACCGACTCCAAATTTGTTTACCATCGGCATCATAGAGACGTAATGACCCATCGTCACCAAGAACAAGCCAACCTGGCTTTTTGCCGTCTGTAACTGTAGCCCATACAGGGGTACGATTAGAATCATATTCAACGAGATTCCCATCTGGTTGAAGAATAAGTTGAGCACCTCCCTTACCCGTCGACCATATCTTTTCACCCTTTTTAGCCAAAACAAGATCATCGTTTGTGAGAGTAAGGCTATATTCACCTGCTCTAAGATAACTTCTTCTTTCCAAAGCACTATTCGGTCCGATTCGGTCAGCACCACAAGTAGCCCATACATTATTCAAATCTGGGAATTTGTCAAGGACTCCGCTACTAACAGAAAACGAATCTTCCCATCCAGCATCTCTTAGACATTTGTAAGTTCCCCAATCATGTATCCATCGTCTATATCCATCTGCACCTACAAGCCAAGAAGTTTTTTGTTGAGCATTATCACCATCCCATTGAACAATTTTACCACGATATTTTTCTGGATCGATATTTGCACCAGCTGACCAGACTTGATTATTGTCTCCGTCATATAGACGTAATGAACCATCATCGCCAAGAACAAGCCAACCTGGCTTTTTGCCGTCTGTAGCTGTAGCCCACACAGGGGTACGATTGGAATCATATTCAACGAGATTCCCATCTGGTTGAAGAATAAGTTGAGCACCTCCCTTACCCGTCGACCATATCTTTTCACCCTTTTTAGCCAAAACAAGATCATCGTTTGTGAGAGTAAGGCTATATTCACCTGCTCTAAGATAACTTCTTTTTTCCAAAGCACTATTCGGTCCGATTCGGTCAGCACCACAAGTAGCCCATACATTATTCAAATCTGGGAACTTGTCAAGGACTCCGCTACTAACAGAAAACGAATCTTCCCATCCTACATCTTTGAGACATTTGTAAGTTTCCCAATCATGTATCCATCGTCTATATCCATCCGCGCCTACAAGCCAAGAAGTTTTTTGTTGGGCATTATCACCGTCCCATTGGACGATTTTACCACGATACTCATCGGGATTTATTTCGGATGACCAAATTTTTTTATTATCTTTGTTAAAGAGAGCATAAGAGCCATCATCATAAATTGATAGCCAAATAGCTCCTGAATCTTTCGTGTTACTGGCCCATACAGCTTGATTACCATTGTAAAGAACAAGATTTTGATCTTCTTGCAAAATAAGTCGGTTTCCTTTACCAGGAGGAGCCCAACGTGTATTTCCACGAGAATCAACAGCGAGGAGTCCATTTGTCGTTAGAGTGAGTCTAGCACCATTGTTTGATTTTAAATAAGTGCCAATTTCTAATTGGCTTCTTGTGCCCATTGTCCCTGCTCCACAAACAGCCCAACAATCTTTAATATCAAGATATCTATCTAGACTTCCTGCTGATACAACTTCTGGTCCTTTCATTCCAGCGTCATATTTAAGACAATTAAATGTTGAGCCATCACTGATCCATCGCCGATAACCATCAGAACCTACGAGCCAAGCTGTTTTCTGTGCAGAGTTATCTCCATCCCATTGCACGATATATCCCCTCAAATCACGACCATCTGACCCTGACGAGCCACCATCTGCTTTATTTGTCGATGAATTAAGTACGACCAAAATATTTTTATTTCCTTGACGAAATGCTGCTGTGGAAAGAGTACCACTTTGTTGAGAATCGACTCGAATAGCTCCAGGTCTAACGAATCTGGAAAAATGGGCCCAAAAGTAAAAGTCCTGACTTGGTTCAAAATTGTTTCCATCATCGCTGATCGTTATCATTCCACGACAGGTTTTACATGCATCGCTACCTCCAAGGCTAGGACTACCATCTTTTCTTTGTGCTAAGCTCCAATATATTGAACCTTTAGAATTATAACGTAAAGGACCAATAATCGTGTTAGCTACTTCCCAACCCATATTGCCAGGAACGTTTGAAGACTGATCAGTGAAACCAGAGCATTCTGTCATATACGTAGCTACACTTTGTGTCTGATCTTTGTAATTAGTTCCATCGTAACAGTGATAACCAATAGCATCGACAGCTCCATTATTTACTAACGCATTGACATATCCTTGATCATTCCAATTATGGTCCCAGCCTAAAACTTTTACATCGCCTGGTAGTTGTGATTTCAATTGTTTTGAAAGTTGAATGGCATCTTCAGATGTAATTTGGGTTGTGGGCATTTGAGTTTTACAATTTTGAGGTTCATTTTGCATAGAAACCATCCAAGGTCGAACGCCAGCTGCTGTATAAGCATCTACATATTTTTTAAAATAACTTGCATATTCTCCATAATATCTAGAATCTAACTGATTAACATCAGAGCCACAATCTTTCGGAAGTATAGATTTACCACGTTTCATCCAGCCAGGAGCGCTCCATGGAGTTCCTAGAATTTTTAAATCGCTCCCACTAATTGATTTGGCCTGTCTAAGCAAATCAATCGTCGTAGCATCCTTATCAATAGAAAATGTTCCTTGGTTATCTTCGTATGTATAAATGTTATTAGCGTCGTACATCAAATCGCTAGAGCCCATTGGAACTCTTACAAATGTTAAACCGGCTTCTCCATCACCAGTACCAAAAAGTTTTTGCATGATTTCATCACGTTTCGATGATTTGGCTATTAAATTAGCAGCAGAATCGGTCAAAGCTGCACCAAAACCATCGATTGTTTGATACTGTTTATTGATATCTATGTTTATTGTAGTTGTTGCAGAACCTTCACTAGTTATCATAAAATTATCAAGTTTGTAACCAAAACCTCCATTTTGAGCCGTAGTTAACCACTGTTCCGGTTCCTTACCGTCTTCCCATACATATGTAGCTAAAGATTCAGCCGGTATCGAAACATCAAAAGATGTTCCGCCACTATTTATTTTAAATGTTGATACATTTTTACCCAAGTTTGGCCTTTTATTTGTACTTCTTTTTTTACGATTAAAGGAAATAACTTTATCTATTAATTTCCATCCTGGATAATCAAACATTAAAATTCCGGTACGTGATTCTCTAGCATAATTATTATTCAAATATGTCCACACTCGCTGATTGATATCATGAGCAATTCCTGATGGACCATTTTCTAATGTTCCTGGTATAACACCAAATTTAGTAGTTGCACTAACAAAATTTATCATTAATTTCTTTTGATTCGAAGAGTCTTTTACAGCTTCAAACTGAGCTGCAACATGCTTAAACTTTTTACCTGAACCATTTGGACCCTGAAATTCAAACTTATCTTGAATGTTAATTAAATTTTCATGAATACCAAAACCACCATAAACACCACCATTTTTTCCGTTTAGCAACATAAGCACAACTTTACCACGAACATCGCCAAGCTTAGGTATGGAGATTGAAGCATCTCCTGAAACTGAAGGTGCGTAAAGTACTTGTCCATATGGATCGCTATCACGATATTTTTTGAAAACATCTGAAAAATCAGCACTATCTTTACCACTACCTTTTTCTAACTTCAGTCGCATTACGATGGTTTCTTTGGGATGTTGATTTAAAAAATTATATGTAACCCGAAGAACATCCAAGAAATTAGCATGTTCATATATGATTCCATGATGAATTGCAAGTTGAGGAGATGGAATCGGATCGTCCTTGTTTTTAGATTTAGTAAAAACCACACGAATATCAACTGATCTAATTCCGGCCTCAAGCTGTTTTGCTAATGAATCAGGTCCATTTTCGTTGAATCTTTGTTGAACTTTAGTAATATCGTCGGTCAATCCAGGAGGAGTTGGAGGTTGTTTTCCTATATTTCCCCAAACAGCCATGGAATCGTGTGTTCCGGGTATAGATAAAACATTTAAAAATACATCATCCGGTAGTTGACTCATCCAATCTGCTTGATTTGATTTTTCAATAGAAGCATAATAATCATTAGGTTTATAATCATCTGCATTAATTTGTGTAATGTAAAAATTAATTATTAAAGCATAAACTGCAAATATAATTAATTTTTTGTGTGAGTTCCGATTCAAAATAATCATTATTCTGATCATATTAATTTTTTATACTAAAAACGTATACTATATAAAATTCAAGATTTAAAAAGTCTCTTAACTGTCCTCTCCAACAACTTGTTTTAATTTATCGATCACAAAAATATTCGTGTGTTATTTATAGATCACACATTTAGATGTTGTCAAAGATTTTCTAATCTTTTATAATCTAAGAATTAATATCATCTGTGTTAGAGTTAGTCTAATCTGACACTTCCATATTATTAGAAATAATTTATCGTTCAAATGAAACTTCTTGATTTGATGATGGAACGTTCATAACTATGAAATTAAATACCATTATTTTCCATTACTCAAAAACTTCAAATTTCTTAATAATATTTACGTTACTTACTTGATTGATGAATTTGTAAATTTAATACAAACTGATAAGTATAATGTACTCTTAGCGGCAGTCACGTAACTTCTGCTGGATTCCCCGATTGTTGAGAGCTAACTCATCGTTTATAACATTCCTGCTATTCTATTTCCTTAAGCTTACGTCACATTAATTTAAAAAAACTGATTCTTTGTTCTAAAATTTATCTATTCATACAATGATTGATTACTTGATAATGACTAAGGAAGGAAAACCAAAGCATTTAGATTACGCTTGAAAAAAAAGTCAAACGCAAATTTGCAAGTCTAATTTTAATACTTGGTTATTTAATTGAATACATATTTAGAATTATATCTTACAGGTTGTTAAATAAATTCTTGGTGTTAGAGTGTGGTAAATACTTATGAAAAAATATTTTTTCTGATTTATTATTAACTATGTTTATTATAATCTTTATGAACGATTAGATATTTACTTTCACACATTCATTGAAAAAATGTTCATCAAATTTATTTAATTTTCTAACTTATTTAAAAATAATATAATAATTTTTTTCATTGGAATCTTTAGATGATTTAATATAACTTACTTAAATGAATTGTAAGAGTGACGCATATACGATTTTGAAATATGACGTCACATATAATCTTATCATTTCATATAATACAGGAATTAATTAAGCATTTCTCAAAATTATTCTTCAATATCATTTTTTTAATTCGATAGTTAATTGTATTTAATTTTAGAATTAAGCATCATAGTTTCAAATTATTCAATAAATTTCTAATTTTAAGTATCAGTAGTACTTTTCGATGACTCACCTAATTATCACCAGATGTATTTAAATATTTAATAACTACGTTTTAATAAAAATAATATTTTTTGCAATAGTCAATTAACTTTTATTTAAATCTCAGGCTTAAAAATACTAATTCATTTTCAATATCACAAGAACAAGGTTATTTTTAAAAAGTTTATGTCGCATTAACAAAAAAACATTCGATAGTCAAGATTGTTTTATTTTTATAAGATAGTCAGTATAATTTAAATTTTTTTAATTCATTTTTAAAATTTATTTATATTATCTTATTGGAGTAATTTATATGCTAATTCGTATATTTTACATATAAAAATAAACGATAAATATATATTTTAGATTTAACAAAAAAGTTTTCTTAATTCTCTTTTTTCTGAGCCTTTATTAATTATGCTTTGTCTTATCTTAATTACGAAGTAAGTTTATTGCAAAAATCGTGATTTTACGGACGTATCTGCAACTTATTCACATTTCCATAAAGCTTATACATTTATTTTATTCACTTATTTGCCATGACAAATTAATGTTCAATGTTCTAACGACTTTAACATTTAGTTTTTAGCAGAAAAATATTTAAAAAAATATTTTTTTATTATTATTATCTATACATCTATTTTTTTGTACTCATTTTACATAATTTTTTTCTTGCAATACAAACAAGCTTCTACTGAATATAAACTTTTATCAATCTAAATTATATGAATTATTTTTCACAAGAAAATTTAGATTTTTTAATATTATTTCACTTTATCTGTATACTTTAAATACGTACACTGTTAAAAAAATTGAATTTTGCTTCCAGTACATTTCTGAAATTTTTATTTTTACTTTAAATTTCATGCGATTCTACAGTAAAATTATGGTAAAATTATTAATTTTCATGTGCAGACTTGAAGCAAGCTTCCAGTTTGGCATTAAATTTGCATTAAATTTCATATTTTTTTTTTAACAATGTCGTCTTTTAAATAATGTTTAATTAATTAATTCTTTAGGTGCCCGGAATAATTGAATTAAAAATAATTAAATTTAAATTTTTGAATAATTAAAAAATTAATTTAAGCATTTTTAAATCAATATTTATCATAAAAATTGT
This sequence comes from Anastatus disparis, assembly GCA_017163975.1. Classification (NCBI taxonomy): domain Eukaryota; kingdom Metazoa; phylum Arthropoda; class Insecta; order Hymenoptera; family Eupelmidae; genus Anastatus; species Anastatus disparis. Next base: position 2,639,191 of record JAFFSR010000226.1, read on the forward strand.
TTTAATTTTTTAAGCTTTAGTGTTTATTGTATGTGAAATAATGAAAATCAGATCAAATGCAAATAAATAGAAAAGTTAATGTATCTTACAGATTTCACTGACATATAGAAGATTAACTGAAAAAAAATTATAAATTAAATACACGTAATCTTTATTATGGTGAGTAAGAACTCTTGTATTTTTAGGTAATTCTCAATCTGGTATTCTAACAATCGTACCCTAGAATTTGAAGAGTATACATTTGAATAATAAAAAATAAGTGGGAAACAGTTCGTAAACTTAAATACACCACACTTTTATTTAAAATTTATTTAATAATTATATAATAATACTAAACTGTATAGCTTTTTTATATTATTTAATTGAAAAAAATTATTAAATCTATTAACTTCCAGCCTGGATAATCGAACATTAAAATTCCAGTACGTGGTTGATCAGCAAAATCATTACTCAAATACATCCAAACTTTTCTATTAACATCACGAGCTAGACTAGACGGACCGTATTGTCGTACTCCAGGTAAAAATCCAAAATTTGCTGTTCCACTCACGAAATTTATAAATAATTTTTTACGATTCGCTGGAGTTTGTGCATTTGTAAGATGCCGAGCAACGTATGTAAGCTTTTGATTTGTACAATCAAATGCTGCAAGTTTATAGTGATCTTGGATTTCGATTAGATCATCCTTTATGCCAAAATTTTTGTAAATTCCATTTTTATTGTCGAGTATCATGAGAACAACTTTACCACGAACACTGCCGAGCTTTGGAATTCTAATTGACCCTTTTCCTGATATGGATGGTTTATAAAACACTTTACCATATGGTTTACTATCTAGATACTTGCTTAAAACATGCGGAAAACTCTCAATTTCACTGGTGCTACCTATTTCTAATTTGAGGCGCATTAAAAGGACTTCTCTGTGATGTCGTTTTAAAAATTGAGACGTAACTCGCATGACGTCATAAAAACTTGATTGTTGATATATTATTCCGTGATGAATTGCAAGTTGTGGACTTTCAATCGGATCATTTTCCATTTTATTTTCCCTAAAAGCAACACGAATGTCGATTGCTCTAATGCCAGCTTGAAGTTGTCTTGCTAACGAATCAGCACCATTTTCGTTAAATCTCTGTTGCAGCTTAGTAATGTCCATAGTCAAACCATCAGGAGTCGGTGGTTGATCTTTAAAATTTCCCCATACAGCCATTGAATCATGTGTACCGGGTATCGATAGATCACTTAAAAATTTATCATCCGAAAGTTTACTCATCCAATCTGAGTAATTTGATCTCTCAATTGAAGCAAAATAATCATTTGGTCCGTAATCATCGGCACTAACTGTTGCAACGCTTAGATTTAATACTGTAAGTGTATAAGTTAGGACTAACAAAGATACTCCATATAACCGCATATTTAACGTTATTTTTGTGTAGTTTTACAAATTTTAATTAGCGCAGGCAAAATTTTAAAACAATTTGTAAAAAAATAAACACTTTTTGAATATGGGGAAATATTTAATAAAATATTTCAATTAAATAATTACTTCTAAAATTGTAAAATTCTATACTATAATCATAAAATGATGTGAATTAAAAACTTATATTAACTTATATTCTGCGTCGACTTATGTAGTAAATTACAAAATATTTTAGAAAACTTTAAAACACTACACATTGACTAGATGATATCTTCCGCTTCATACTTTTATCTTTATTATTTTTTTACACTATTTTCAATAATAACTTTTTACGTACATGATATTTGCTTAAAATTACAATTAAAATCACATTTGTTCAAATAGATTATAAAATATTGAAAATGACGTAACAACCAAGTATACGAAACTAATACAGTCTAATGACTACGTAAATCACGATTTTCGTGTATCATTTTATTTTCAACAACATAATAATTTTCTGTACATGCAACCTCGCTTTATTATAGACGTTCAAATTTATTAAACATGGTGTTCAAATCGGTTCAAATGCAATAAATCGTGTATATTACTTGACACACTTAGCCAACTTGTAAAACTTAATTTTAAGGCGGAAATTTCAATTCTTGATTTCCACCGTTTAGATATTTGCACAGTTGGTCCTCGTAAATTTATCAATTTTTATTTGCAGCTATTGATTATACATTTATTACGCAATTTCTAAAACATAAGTCTTTTATTTCTATTTCATTCCGTCTATTTAATTCTATTCATATTTGAATAATCACTTTTTCTTTTCTTAATCTAAGTCTTTAGTAATCATAATTAAAATATTTCATTATCATCGAGTATGTATGTATACATAGTAGTATGTCTTTAAATAATATATAAAAGCACTTTTTAGATTCATTCAAATAATTTTTACATTTTAACATTGTATTTATTGTTATGTTAATTAACAACAGAAGTTTAAAGCGTATTTATGAATAAAGCACATGTAACTTGTAGAGGTGCTTGTTCAATCAGACAAGACCAAGATTCGAACTCGAGTCATTGAATTATGAATCCATAGCTCTACCGACCTTAAGAAGGGGCCGAACTAGCTGTCTTTGTTTAATAGCGTTTTTCATCATTTATGTAAACACTATCCGGTATAACAAGAAAAAAATAGCAGCCCCCGCTAGATATTAGTATAATTAGTAAATTTTGTAATAACAACCAAATTTTTTACCGTATAGTTTTTGACTAATTAGAGACCTACTAGCAATCTAGAATATAACCTATATTTTTTTGGTAGGTCTCTAATTATTCAAAAACTACACAGTGAAAAAATTTGGTTGTTATTACAAAATTTACTTATTATACTAATATCTAGCGGGGGCTGATATTTTTTTCTTGTTATACCGGATAGTGTTTAAATAAATAATGAAAAACGCTATTAGACAAAGACAGATAGTTCGGCCCCTTCTTAACGGGATGTCGGAGCTGCAGCAATCGAGTTTTGCTTTTTTTATTTTATCAATATCTTTTTAAATTCATAAATTAAATATATATAATGACTTGTCCGCACTAAAGTTATTTTAATACAATAATTTTTGTTAAAATAAAAAATCATTTGGACTTGTTATTTTTTTATGAGCTTGGATTGGAAATTAGATATCAAACTTGACAAACCTAACCTTAAAATACGATACATTGAAAGTTTTTTTTATAACTTTGTATGTATAATATTTTGGTGGATTTTTTGAGTTGTCCGTACTAGAGTTTAATCTTACAAATTTTTTCTTCGTAGCAAAAAAACTCGATTAAACGCATCATTTATTCATAAGTTAGGATTGGAAATATTATTAGAAAGCAGGCAACTTCGTCATGCTCTTAAAGACACTAAAGACATCAAAGTTGAATTTTGCAATTGTAAGTGTACTATTTAATTATCAATCATATTTTACAATAAATGGCAGTTCTTCATATCATTGTTCTCATTAGATTTCATAAATTGAATAGAAATGGAAGAATACTGCAAAATTAAAAGAAACATAAAATATATAAAAAATTCTTACACCAAAATTTAAAAAATATTAAAGAACGCCAATGTACGCTGTGCAATGAGTGCGTAACGTCGTATTATATTTGGACAAAAAATCATGTGCATATGCGTGCACGTTTGTGCAAGAGTGTGCATTTGATTATATATTTTTATAAAATGAAATTTGATTTTCGATTGTGTATCTGGTACGATTCATTTCTTTTTGTATTTTCAGGAAGATGACGCCTGAATCGTTTTTTTTTATTATTTAAATAACAAAAAACAATTTTTTAAAACTAATTCAAAATTACTCAATGAACTTCACGATAATTTAATTTAAAATGGTTAAGCAGAGATTTTTGAGCTAGATGAACCAGAATATAATGTCAAAATATAAAAATTATAAATGACTTGAATAAATTAAAAATTATCTAATTTGGTCGATCTTTAATTGCTTTTTGTGGATTCAATTATAACGTTACTTTATATATATTTTATTCGCATAGCTTTCTTTACATTAACAAATATGTCTTATTAGCGAAAAGATTATTTTTGTTTAAATTTTTGTGAGTTTAAATTTAACAATAAAATTGGAACTTATAATAAAATTTCTACTTCGCTTGTTCATGTGTTGGTAATAAAATTCTACATTTTAGTTATTATCCTTAAAAAAAAACTTCAAATCATCAATATGAAATTGTACACTATGTTTTTTTGTATACACCAAACAGATGTAAAAAATCTTTCTATCTGTACTTAATGTTGGAAAAATTTTATTTTAATATAACAAGATTATTAAAAAATACTCTTTTTCATATTATGATTGATTAAATTATCTTAGTTCAAAAGTATTTTTTTCTTCATGGCTTTATTTTAATTAATCAAAGAGAAATGACAATTTAAAATATATTGAAATGACAGTCAATGTCTCAACAGGAAATAAAAGGTTAAATATTGCAATTTTGTACTTTTATTTATAAATAATATCACAAATGATTTGGCAGCCGACAACTTAAATATAAAAATAAAAGCACATTGATTTATTTAATTTTCATAAATTTATTATTTTTACAAAGTTCTATAAACAAGATCTGTGACATTAATTTCTAAAAAACTCTGTTTTTCCCCATATAGCATAAAATTTTTTTATAAACTTTTTGAAGAATATTCTAAAAAAGCTTTTAAGAATGTTGAAAACGTTCTTATGTCTGCTTCTGATGCGTCTAAAATCATTATTTGAAAATATGTTATTAAAAAATTATTAATAATATTTTTAAAGTTTGTTGAAGGTTTCTAAAAATATATTATGAAAATTTTTTTTTTAAATGTTCATATGATGTTTTTAAAAAGTTTTTGATGAACATTTTTCAAAAACTTTTTGTGCTCTCGTGACTAAATTTCATTATTATTTCCATCATATAAACGTAATAAGCCATCATTACCAAGAATAAGCCAGCCCGGCTTTTCGGACATTGTATAACTAGACCACGTAGCCCACTGATCCGAAGTATATTCAACGAGATTTCCATCTAATTTAAGAATGAGTTGGGCCGCACCTTCTCCAGTAGACCAAATCTTTTCCTTATTTTTGGTTAAGATTAGATCATCACTTGTTACAGTAAGTATGTAATCACCGGCTTTGAGATAACTGCCTTTCTCAATTGAGCCATTCGGCCCAATTCGATCAGCACCGCAAGTAGCCCTTCCCATACAGCATGAAAGGACTTTGAAAGGATTCTGAAAGGATTCATAAAAGGACTACAATCTTTCAGAAATATTTCACTGAAAGGATTCTGAAATAATTCTATGTCCGAGGTATTATTCTTTTAAAAATAATACATAAAAATATTTCATAAAGAATTCACAAGTCATTTCAAAATCCTTTCAATGGAAGACTTCTGTAAGGATCCATGAATTCTTTTGGTAATAATTCGTAAATCTTTTCATACATCTTCCATTGAAAGGATTCTGTAAGAATAATATGAAATATTTTTAAAATATTTCATTGTATTATTTCTAAAAGGAATATACCTCGGACATAGAATTATTACAGAATCCTTTCAATGAAAGAATTCTGTAAGGATCCATGAATTCTTTTGGTAATAATTCGTAAATCTTTTCATACATCTTCCACTGAAAGGATTCTGTAAGAATAATATGAAATATTTTTAAAATATTTCATTGTATTATTTCTAAAAGGAATATACCTCGGACATAGAATTATTACAGAATCCTTTCAATAAAAGAATTCTGTAAGGATCCATGAATTCTTTTGGTAATAATTCTTAAATCTTTTCATACATCTTTCATTGAAAGTATTCTGTAAGAATGATATAAAATATTTTAAAAATATTTCATTGTATTATTTCTGAAAGAAATATACCTCGGACATAGAATTATTACAGAATCCTTTCAATGAAAGAATTCTGTAAGGATCCATGAATTCTTTTGGTAATAATTCTTAAATCTTTTCATACATCTTTCATTGAAAGTATTCTGTAAGAATGATATAAAATATTTTAAAAATATTTCATTGTATTATTTCTGAAAGAAATATACCTCGGACATAGAATTATTACAGAATCCTTTCAATGAAAGAATTCTGTAAGGATCCATGAATTCTTTTAGTAATAATGCATTAATCTTTTCATCTATCTTTAGTTGAGAGACGTGTAAAGTTCTAGAAATTTTATTCTTTCCTGTATTATTTAAGAATCAATTTAGAATCAATACACATACACACACACACACACATATATATATATATATATATAACGGATATATGATGATATAATTATTCATAGGATTACGAATAGTTTTACAGCGGTTAAAATCGAAGTTATCATAACACAGACATCGCACGCATAACAATTTATAGTTTCCATTTAAGATTCTTATTTTCCTTATATATGAAACGGGAAGCACTCTTACCGCTTGCGAGAGTAAGAGATACCGCCATCAAGCGGATAAATTATAAACTAATCCCGAAAATATTTCTAAATGATTCTGTTATCTTTCACGTTTTCTTTCATAAAGTCCTTTCAAAGTCCTTTCAGTAAGGATTCATGTAATAACTTTTATCGTCATGATAAGTTCTTTCATGAATTATTTCAAAAAGGTTTTAAAATTATTTCATGTAAGATTACTTGAAATATTACCAAAACCTTGCTTGGAATTATTACATAAAAGCTTTTTGTAAGTATATTGAAATGATTCGTTGAAAGAATACCTTAGATTATTTCAAAAATCTTTCTAAATTATTTCATGACTACAATCTTTGGAAGATTTCTGAGTTATTTCTTGTTTCCTTTCAAGAAGTTCTCTCAAAGTCTTTTCAGTAAGGATTCATGTAATAACTTTTATCGTCATGATAAGTTCTTTCATGAATTATTTCAAAAGGTTTTAAAATTATTTCATGTAAGATTACTTGAAATATTACCAAAACCTTGCTTGGAATTATCACATAAAAGCTTTTTGTAAGTATCTTGAAATGATTCGTTGAAAGAATACCTTAGATCATTTTGATAATCTTTCTAAATTATTTTATTACTGGAATCTTTGGAAGATTTCTGAGTTATTTCTTGTTTCCTTTCAAGAAGTTCTCTCAAAGTCCTTTCAGTAAGGATTCATGTAATAACTTTTATCGTCATGATAAGTTCTTTCATGAATTATTTCAAAAAGGTTTTAAAATTATTTCATGTAAGATTACTTGAAATATTACTAAAACCTTGCTTGGAATTATTACATAAAAACTTTTTGTAACTATCTTGAATTGATTCGTTGAAAAAATACCTTAGATTATTTCGAAAATCTTTCTAAATTATTTCATGACTAGAATCTTTGGAAGATTTCTGAGTTATTTCTTGTTTCCTTTCAAGAAGTTCTTTCAAAGTCCTTTCAGTAAGGATTTATGTAATAACTTTTATTCTCATCATAAGTTATTTCATGAAATATTTCAAAAAGGTTTTAAAATTATTTCATGAATGATTTCTTGAGACTTTACCAAAATATTACATGAATTATTTCATAAAAGCTTTTTGAATGAATCTTGAAATGATTCGGTGAAAGAATACCTTAGATCATTCCGAAAATCTTTCTAAATTATTTTCTGATTTTAATCGTTGGAAGATTTCTGAGTTATTTCTTGTTTCCTTTCAAGAAGTTCTCTCAAAGTCCTTTCAGTAAGGATTCATGTAATAACTTTTATCGTCATGATAAGTTCTTTCATGAATTATTTCAAAAAGGTTTTAAAATTATTTCATGTAAGATTACTTGAAATATTACCAAAACCTTGCTTGGAATTATCACATAAAAGCTTTTTGTAAGTATCTTGAAATGATTCGTTGAAAGAATACCTTAGATCATTTTGATAATCTTTCTAAATTATTTTATGACTGGAATCTTTGGAAGATTTCTGAGTTATTTCTTGTTTCCTTTCAAGAAGTTCTCTCAAAGTCCTTTCAGTAAGGATTCGTGTAATAACTTTTATCGTCATGATAAGTTCTTTCATGAATTATTTCAAAAAGGTTTTAAAATTATTTCATGTAAGATTACTTGAAATATTACCAAAACCTTGCTTGGAATTATTACATAAAAGCTTTTTGTAAGTATATTGAAATGATTCGTTGAAAGAATACCTTAGATTATTTCAAAAAACTTTCTAAATTATTTCATGACTACAATCTTTGGAAGATTTCTGAGTTATTTCTTGTTTCCTTTCAAGAAGTTCTCTCAAAGTCTTTTCAGTAAGGATTCATGTAATAACTTTTATCGTCATGATAAGTTCTTTCATGAATTATTTCAAAAAGGTTTTAAAATTATTTCATGTAAGATTACTTGAAATATTACCAAAACCTTGCTTGGAATTATTACATAAAAACTTTTTGTAACTATCTTGAATTGATTCGTTGAAAAAATACCTTAGATTATTTCGAAAATCTTTCTAAATTATTTCATGACTAGAATCTTTGGAAGATTTCTGAGTTATTTCTTGTTTCCTTTCAAGAAGTTCTTTCAAAGTCCTTTCAGTAAGGATTTATGTAATAACTTTTATTCTCATCATAAGTTATTTCATGAAATATTTCAAAAGGTTTTAAAATTATTTCATGTATGATTTCTTGAGACTTTACCAAAATATTACATGAATTATTTCATAAAAGCTTTTTGAATGAATCTTGAAATGATTCGGTGAAAGAATACCTTAGATCATTCCGAAAATCTTTCTAAATTATTTTCTGATTTTAATCGTTGGAAGATTTCTGAGTTATTTCTTGTTTCCTTTCAAGAAGTTCTCTCAAAGTCCTTTCAGTAAGGATTCATGTAATAACTTTTATCGTCATGATAAGTTCTTTCATGAATTATTTCAAAAAGGTTTTAAAATTATTTCATGTAAGATTACTTGAAATATTACTAAAACCTTGCTTGGAATTATTACATAAAAACTTTTTGTAAGTATCTTGAAATGATTCGTTGAAAGAATACCTTAGATTATTTCGAAAATCTTTCTAAATTATTTCATGACTAGAATCTTTGGAAGATTTTTGAGTTATTTCTTGTTTCCTTTCAAGAAGTTCTCTCAAAGTCCTTTCAGTAAGGATTCATGTAATAACTTTTATCGTCATGATAAGTTCTTTCATGAATTATTTCAAAAAGGTTTTAAAATTATTTCATGTAAGATTACTTGAAATATTACCAAAACCTTGCTTGGAATTATTATATAAAAGCTTTTTGTAACTATCTTGAATTGATTCGTTGAAAAAATACCTTAGATTATTTCGAAAATCTTTCTAAATTATTTCATGACTAGAATCTTTGGAAGATTTCTGAGTTATTTCTTGTTTCCTTTCAAGAAGTTCTTTCAAAGTCCTTTCAGTAAGGATTTATGTAATAACTTTTATTCTCATCATAAGTTATTTCATGAAATATTTCAAAAAGGTTTTAAAATTATTTCATGTAAGATTACTTGAAATATTACCAAAACCTTGCTTGGAATTATTACATAAAAGCTTTTTGTAAGTATCTTGAAATGATTCGTTGAAAGAATACCTTAAATTATTTCGAAAATCTTTCTAAATTATTTCATGACTAGAATCTTTGGAAGATTTCTGAGTTATTTCTTGTTTCCTTTCAAGAAGTCATTTCAAAGTCCTTTTAGAAAGGATTCGTGTAATATTTCATATTTTAACTTTCATTTCCTTCTTGGTATTATTTTTGTAAAGACTTTGTAATCTTTCTGTGTATTATTTCATAAATTCTTTTCAAAAGAATATGGTTATCTTTTTAAGTCCTTTTTAAATTTTTTCAACGTATTATTACTTGTAATATTTCATGAAATTATTTCGAAATTCTTTCATGCTGTGTGGGTTACATTATTAACCTCTGGAATATAATGAAAAATTTCGCCATTTACAGGATATATAACGTTGAACCCAACGCTTTTAAAACATTCATAGGTTTCCTCATCATGTATCCGTCGTTTTTTTCCATCTGCACCTACAAGCCAAAGAGTTTTCTCCTGTGCAGCGTCACCTTCCCAAAAAATAATTTTACCTCGATATTCATTAAATTGCAATTCAGATGACCAAACTATTTCATTATCTTTATCCAAGAGAACAAAGACACCAGTATCTTCAATCGAAAGCTGATTTGCGCCTGAGTTTTTGATATTACTGGTCCAAACTATTTCATTTCCGTTGTACAAAACAAGATTCTGATCTCCTTGTAGAATAAATCTATTTCCTTTACCAGTTGGTGCCTAACGATTTTGACCGCGTGAATAGGTGGCAAAAAGTCCATCATGAGTAAGAATTAATTTTGCTCCATTTACATGTTCAATAAAGGTACCGATTTCTAATTGACTATTTAATCCCATACTTCTTGCGCCACATACAACTGAACTGTTTTTTATATAAAAATACTTATCTAAAGTTTCGGCTGATATTAAGTCTGGATCTTTTAATCCAGTATAATTTTTAAGACAATTAATCGTTAATTCAACGTTAATCAGTCGCCTATAACCATCAGAACCTATTAGCCAAGTTGTTTTATTAACTGATTCATCACGATCCCACTGCACCAAGCGCATATTAGGATTTGAACGATTATGCGTTTCAAATAAATAATTTGCATGAACTTTTGTATTATAGAAATTAAAAATTGCTAGCATATGAAATATCAATATAATAAATACTTTGTAGGAATACATATTTGAATTCGCTGTGACGATTCACTATCCGTGCTATAGACGATCTTATTATTGATTATGTTTTCCTTTATTATAAATAGTATATATTTTTCTTAAAAAACTATCGTTATATTGAAGTTTTTATATAAATGAATAATAATATTCACGTTGACAGTAAAGTTTTTATGATCTGTAAAACAAAATAAGATCATTTAAATAAAAAATTTCAAAATTTATTAAGAATGATTGATTATAACTTACATTTTTAGATGGAAATATTTGAATCAGTGACAATGGGCTCTTCAGAACTACTAAGTAACGTCTGCGTGAATCCTCCCTTTTTAAACATTTGATTTGATCGGTGAATAAGATTATTTATTTATTATGATGTTGAATGATGTTTCTAATAAATCATGTGTTTGTCCTCTTTTTATCTAGAGTACTACTCAAAGATTAAACAATTTAGCAAAATAAAGAGCACGGAAAAAATAATTATATTTTTGGAAAGAATTCCCGCCCGCGTATAGGCAAATATGCGGGCATCTATAGTCCGCATTTTCTCCCGAGGAGAGTATACGATTTTTTCTCATACCGGGAAGACAGTTCACTATCGAAAACAAATAATAAATCGCATGCTCCTTTATTCGTTTTACGTTACGTGTTTTACGTGCATGAGCCACGCTTTTGTTCTGTTACGTATATGACACTACATTCTTGTTATGATAATTTATAATAATAAAAAAAGTCTATGCACTGTACTTCTTTATATACAATATATTACATCCCTGTGATTATAATTCATATAAATAAAAGAAAGAATTATAAAACAAGTGTTAAATTATAAAACACAAGAATAAAATCAAATCTGAACCGGAACGCGTTTAGAACGTTTTGCACGCGTTTTAACTTGCTCTCTTTCTACTTCTGAAAAACTATATCAGAAAAGGAGAGAGAGGGAGAGATAAAACTTTTTCGCCATACCCTGCCCGAAAGCACAACTTTCGTCCCGGCACCGAAAAACAAAAGTTGTATTTTCGGCCCGGGTATGGCGAAAAATAGCATACACACCACGGGAGGTAAAATGGCGAGCCCATAGCACATATTTGCCACCCTCGCCTTCGGCTCGAGGTGGCAATTATATGTGCTATGGACTCGCCAGTACTTTACCTCCCTTGGGGTGTAATACACTATTACTATATGAAAGACTTGACGAGCATCTTGCTCGCTTTTACTATCTCTTTCTCTCTTAAGGATTATATAGGAAAAGAAGAGAGACGATATAATAGTTACACCGTTCACGCACATGCGCATAGCTTTATATACTGCCAGTTAATACTTTCTGACGAGGTAGACCGGGGAGGGTATAGCTTACTTTCTATCCTGAAATCAGGGAGCGATGTACGAACTTTCTGCCGGGGTGTGAGAAAATAGTATATTACACACCAAGGGAGGTAAAGTACTGGCGAGTCCATAGCACATATAATTGCCACCTCGAGCCGAAGGCGAGGGTGGCAAATATGTGCTATGGGCTCGCCATTTTACCTCCCGTGGTGTGTATGCTATTTTTCGCCATACCCGGGCCGAAAATACAACTTTTGTTTTTCGGTGCCGGGACGAAAGTTGTGCTTTCGGGCAGGGTATGGCGAAAAATACTATTCTATAGCTCGATGGATCGATGTGCGAAAATGAAATTTATTTTTATCTTTATTTTATAGTTATGTGAATAATTTTTTAATATCTAATAAGATCTAATATATTTCCATGGAATATAAATTTAATCGTCCTATAAATTAATTTTTTTATTTAAGTTTTTTCAAGTAATTAGCATGTTAATATAAGATTTCTGAATCGCAATTTGAGGAGGTGGAATTGAATCGTCCTGGTACTTACATATAGTAAAAATGACACGAATATCAATTGATCTGATTCTGACCTAAAGCTGTTTTGCTAATGAATAAGACCCATTTATGTTGAATCATTGTTGTACTTTAGTAATATCGTCGGTCAATCCAGGAAGAGTTGGAAGTTGTTTTCCTAAATTTCCCCAAGGAATAGCTAAATCTTTTAGAAATACAACATCTGGAAGTTGACTCATTCAATCTGCTTGATTTAAATTTTAAATAAAAACATAGCAATCATCAGACTTTTATAATCATCTGAATTAATTTTTGTAATGTTCAAATTAATAATTGAATCATAAGCTGCAAATATAATTAATTTTTTGTGTGAATTCCAATTCAAAATCATCATTATTCTGCAAATTTCATTAAAATAGTATATTAAAATACAAGTGGCTAAAATAGCCCATTATTTGACGCCGTGAGATAATGTGTCCTTGACGTCACGAGCATCTTATACTATTTTATAGCTTGAGTGCTATAAATTCACTGTATTAAATCTGTACTGTTAAAAAATATTAACAAGCATAAACAATGCACTCAACGAATGATAATTCAAAAAATGAAAATGAAAACTGTCAGAAAGCAAATACTAGACGTTCCATGAATGATAAATCAAAAAAGGAAAGCGAACTATGAATGTGTGAAAATTTAGCACTCCGTGAATGATGAATCGAAAAAGAAAAGAGAAAATATTAATTTCAAAAATATGTTTAAAACATGTGATAATAGCAAATTTTCATTAATATCATTGATATTATGTGAAATTGTTAGTTGAAAATTACCTCCTGTAGAATTATAAATTTAAATTTTGTTTCAAATATGTATTAGCGTCGCAGAAGCGTCGAGTAGGTAACTTATATGTATTGTATTAGAAATTGCGTATATTTATTGGAGAAATCCCCGACTCAGCGTAGAATGGAGTGTTAAAACGAAAACGTAAAATTTCTTAATAAAATCTACGTTTTTTACTTGATTAATGAAGTTGAATATTTTATACAAATTGTTAAGTATAAAGTACCCTTTGCGACAGTCACGTAACTTTTGCAGGATTCCCCGATTGTTGAGAGCTAATTCATCGTTTATATGATTTCTGCTATTTTATTTTCTTAAGCTTATGTCATAGTGACTTAAAAGAACTGATATTTTGCTCTAAAAATAATCTATTCATAAAATCATTGATTACTTGATAATGGCTAAGGAAAGAAAACCAAAGCATTTAGCGTACACTTGAAATGTGTGTATTATACATATATCTCAAGTAATAAAAATCCAATGATAAAACTTAAGCATAAAATTTTGATGAAATCAAAAAATTATTTTATAATCCTAAATAAAAAGGAAAAAATTTCTTAAATCGTATAGAGATCTTACTGATACCGAAAAGATTAACTAAATAGAATCTATAAACGAAATATACATATTTTTTATTATGGTGAGTAAGAACTCTTGTATTTACAGGTAATTCTCAATCTAAGTCTAACAACCGCACAAATATTGCAATACTCTGTTCTTTTATTTATAAATAATATCACAAAAAATAATTTGGCATTCAACAACTTAAATATAAAAAAAAACACATTAACTTGTTTAATTTTCATAAATATATTATTTTTACAAAATTCTGTAAACAAGATCTAATGACACAAATTTTAAAAAAATTTCTGTTTTTACCCACATAGCATAAAATGTTTTTTAAAAGTTTTTAAAGAATGTTCTAAAAATTTTAGGCATATTAAAAACGTTTTTCTGTTCTCTTCTAGTGCACCTAAAATCATTATTTAAAAAATATAGTTAAAAAATCATTAATGATATTTTGAAAGGTCTTTAAAGGTTTCTAAAAATATTTTATGAAAAATTTTTTTATATATTCATATAATGTTTTTTAAAATATATGTTTCTGATAAACATTTTTCAAAAACTGTTTGTGATTTGTGGATATTGTGACCAAATTTCATTATTATTTCCATCATATAAACGTAATGAACCATCTTTACCAAGAATAAACCACCCTGGTTTTTTACCGTTTGTAGATGTAGCCCACGTAGGTTTACGATTAGAATCATATTCAACGAGATTTCCATCTAATTGCAAAATGAGTTGATCTGCTCCTTTTCCTGTAGACCAAATCTTTTCTTCCTTCTTCGTTAAAATTAGATCATTATCTGTTAGAGTTAGTACGTAATCATCAGCCTTGAGATAACTGCCTTTTTCAATCGAGCCATCAGGCCCAATTCGGTCAGTACCACAAGTAGCCCATACATTATTAAGAACTGGAAGTTTATCTAAAACATCACTATCAACAAGAATTAAATCTTCGAACCCAGCTTCCTTTAGGCACTTATAGGTTTCCGTATCATGTATCAATCGTCTGTTGTCATCTGCACCCACAAGCCATAAAGATTTTTTTTTAGCACTATCTTCATCCGATTGGATAATTTTACCATAATATTTTTCTAGGTGGATGTTGACACCAGCTGACCAGACTCGCTTATTGTTTCCATCGTATAAACGTAATGAACCATCATTGCCAAGAATAAGCCACCCTGGCTTTTTGCCATCTGTAACTGTAGCCCATGTCGAATGTTGTTTCTTATGATATACAACGAGATTCCCATCCAATTGAAGAATAAGTTGGGCCCCACCTTTTCCAGTAGACCAAATCTTTTCCTTATTTTTGGTTAAGATTAGATCATCATTTGTTAGAGTGAGTATGTAATCACCGGCTTTCAGATAACTACCTTTCTCAACCGAGCCGTTTGGCCCAATTCGGTCAGCACCACAAACAGCCCACACATTATTAATCTCTGAAAAATGTTCAAAAATATCACCATTTACAGGATATATAACGTTGAACCCAACGCTTCTTAAACATTCATAGGTTTTCTCATCATTTATTCGTCGTTTTCTTCCATCTGCGCCTACAAGCCAAAGAGTTTTCTTTTGCGCAGGTTCACCTTGCCAGTAAATGATTTTACCTCGATATATATCAAAATGCATTTCAGATGACCAAACTATTTCATTATCTTTATTTAAAAGAACAAAGGCACCAGTATCTTCAATCGAAAGCCGATTTGCACCTGAGTTTTTGGTATTGCTAGTCCAAACCACTTCATTTCCGTTATATAAAACAAGATTCTGATCTTTTTGTAGAATAAATCTATTTCCTTTACCAGCTGGTGCCCAACGATTTTGCGTACGTGAACTAGTGGCAAAAAGTCCATTATGAGTAAGAATTAATTTTGCTCCATTTACATGTTCAATATAGGTGCCGATTTCTAATTGACTATTCAAATCCATACTTCTTGCACCACATACAACTGAACTATTTTTGAGGTGAAAATACTTATCTAAAGTTTTAGCTGATACTAAGTCTGGTTCTTTTAATCCAGCATTATTTTTAAGACAATTCATCGTCGATTCATCGTTAATCAATCGTCTATAACCATCAGAACCTATAAGCCAAGTGGATTTTTTAACTGATTCATCTCGATCCCACTGTACTAAGCGCATTTTTGGATTTAAACACGCTTCAAATAAATCATTTGCATGAACCTTTATATTATCGAAGTTGAAAACTGCAAGCATATGAAATATCAGTGTAATAAATACTTTGTAGGAATACATATTTGTATTTGCTGAGGCGATTCACTTCGAGCGTTAAAGACAATCTTGTTATTAATTAGGTTTTACTTTATTATAAATATTATATATTTATCTTACAAAACTATGATGATCTTGAAGTTTTTAAATGAATCAATAATAATATTCACGTTGATAGTAAAGTCTTTTTAAGCTGTAAAACAAAATAAGATCATTTAAATAAAAAATTTCAAAATTTATTAAGAAGGATTGATTATAACTTACATTTTTAGATGGAACCATTTCAAATACTGGCAGTGCGCTCTTTAAAACTACTAAGTAGCGTCTGCACAAATCCTTCTTTTTAAAGATATAATTGCTGAATAAGATTATTTACTTATTATCGAGTTG
The DNA here is from genome assembly GCA_017163975.1 of Anastatus disparis. NCBI lineage: Eukaryota > Metazoa > Arthropoda > Insecta > Hymenoptera > Eupelmidae > Anastatus > Anastatus disparis. Next base: position 2,655,729 of record JAFFSR010000226.1, read on the forward strand.
AATGAAGTTTTTATTATGTTATCATGAATCATGTGTTTATCTTCTTTTTCTACAGTACCGCTCAAAAGTTAGACAACTTCACAAAATAAAGAGTACGGAAAAAATGACAGAAAAATTCTAGAAAAAGCACTGTAAACTAGACGCTAAAAATATTAAAAAACAATCCATAATTTTTTTTCTATATTATTCAAAGTTAGTTTTAAGGTATCAATTTTTTGAGCTCAATATAATAAAATCTGAAAAAATTATATTGGTTTACAGTGCAAAATGCTTTTATTAGAATTACATTCTTTTTTTTACGATGACATTTAGTAAAGTTATGAAGTTAGTGAATATGGACTTAAAATTTACGATATTATGTTTGAATAAAAGAAAAATTAGTTCTCCGAACTTAAGCTTCACTATTTTTTCGCAAAATAATTAGAATAAATTTTTAATAACAGAAATGAAAACTAATTTTGAGTACTTTTATATACATTTCATTCATTTTTTTATTAACGTTATCAAATTTAGGCGTAACTCTGATAACTCATATCACCGAATTCAAATTTTATAACTTCAAGGAAAAGTATCGAGAAAAAAAAATTAAATGAGTATATAATGATTTTTATACAAAACATAAATATATATTTTTTCAGATTTTTTCGTATCAAGCTTAAAAAACTTACACTGCGAATCTGTTCATATCTATCTATCTATCTAGCTTGTGCCCTAAAAGACCCATGGAGGAATAAGGTACTTTTCTTAAAATTTTTCTACGATGTTTTTTTTGAAAATATGATCATTTTTCCCGCACCGTATTTTCTGGATAGCGTTATCGAACTTTTGAGCGATACTGTATATGATACTTATATTGAAAACTAATGTCTGAACTTGCATCGATTTAAAAATGTATAGTATTATATTATCTAAAAGGAAAATCAACGAATAAAATGTATTGACACAAGTGCAAAAAAATATATGTATAAACTTAAATAATTAAAATTCGTGATTTGTTGAGTCAAATTCGACTTCTATTCTCAATCATTTTTCATTCACTATATCGCTTTTAAGCAAGAAAGTTTAAAAGATAATTAGTCCTTTAAGATTTTATTAGGATGGGTTAGTAAATAAATAAAAAAAAACTAATGAATAATAAAAAAAAATGTCAAAATTAATAAAAATAGTGTATTATATTTGTGTTTTGGATTTTCTCCAAACTGTAAGCTATTTTTTCTTACTTGTGATTATGAAAAAGCTGCTTCCATCCGATACAACCCTCAATTTTTTCGAAGTCGTATACAATTTTATTTGATTTTTAAAGCTTTTAAATAAAAATCGTATTTACTTTACGGTCATACAGTTTTAAAACTAATTCTTTTAGAAGATTTTTGGAAAGCAATTGTAAAATTATATAAAGCATATTTCTTATTATTTAATTAAAAAATTATATAGCATTTAACACTATTTATTTCAATTTTAATAGTATTTTAATTTCAGTTGTCATTGTTTTAGATCTGCAAAAATGATCTATCTGGATGAACGAAATAATCATGACGTGGTATTTGATACATTGCTGTAATACATTTGACGATAATGTATTCTTCGAATTTTTTATTCTTTTTAATTATGACATCAAATTAAACCAATATAAATGAATAATGTGATCACTATAAAATAAAAATTTAATTGACTAATAAATATAATATACGAAAATAATAAAAATACAAAAACAATATAGTGATATGGATGTCTTATTATAAAATCAACTCACATCCAATACATCATTCGCGTCACGAAATACTTTTATACCTTAAGGGGATGTAAAATACCGATATTACAGTTTTCCAAGTTATTGGTTCTTAATCCAAGATGTTTAAAAATATCTCTATATTACAGTCTTCTATTACTACTAATAAAGAGCCTAATATAGAGATATTTCTGAAAATTTTTGAATATAGATAAAAAATTTGCAAAACTGCAATGTCGGTAACTATGTAGAAATCACATACCCTATTACATCCCCTTAAATGTGCAAATAGAAAAAAATAAATTAACAAGAACGGAATGAAATTAAGGTTCCTATTATAAAAGTGTTTATTTAAAGTCATCCAATTGCCTCCTGAATGTTGCCTTAAACCTAGAGTGATAGAACATTATTAATTACAATAGGCAAATAGTTCCTAAAGTGCGCATTTTTAACTTAGAAGTTTTTTCTAATTTCACATTCCATGAAAGATATTGTAAGATTCCTAATTATTTTATGTAATCAAGATTTTATCAAAAAAGTTATACTTTCAGAAAATTTAGTGAAATTTAAATGCTAATTTTAAAAAATTTTTAAGTACTTTATTCTTTATGGTTTTTTTTCAAATAAAAAAAATAGTAATTTTAAATATATTAAAACCACAATTAAAATCCTAACCGAGAATAAAAAATTAAGTACTGCATTATTTTCTTCTTTCATTTATAAATAATATTACGAAAAATTGTTTGGCATTAAACAACTCGAATATAAAAATAGAAGCACTATATTTTATTCTTTTATTTTTAGATAATATTACACGGAGAAAATATAATTGAGCCAAATATATGTATATATAAAACTTTCTTTTTCTTAAAATAATAAGATAAAATTTTCATATGTTAACAGTTACAATACGTATACTAAACTTACTCTAAAGTGTAGGCGTGACCTTATAATGAATTAATAAATTATAAAAATCGTTTACAAAAATATTTGTTATTTATTAAAATATTAATCTATAAAAAATAACAATATAACCTTATAAACAACAAAGATATTATACAAAAATAAAACTAATATTTGTAAAGTGTCAAACGTTAAAGCTATAGTAAAAGTGTTACTCGCGATTTTCATTATATTGGTTTATTAACTATTAAGATATATTTAATTTAAACATGCTATTTGACTTTTGTTTTATTTTTATATTATTAGTTAATGTAGTATATTTGTTCTAGAAAATAGTTCTATAAAAAAGATCTAAAAACGTGGAATTTCCAAATGAGTTCTCTGTTTTCATCGTGACCAGATTTGCTTAATGTTTCCATCATATAAACGTAATGAACCATCATTGCCAAGAATAAGCCACCCTGGCTTTTTGCCATCTGTAAATGTAGTCCATGTCGAATGTTGTATCTTATGATATACAACGAGATTCCCATCCAATTGAAGAATAAGTTGGGCCCCACCTTTTCCAGTAGACCAAATCTTTTCCTTATTTTTGGTTAAGATTAGATCATCATTTGTTAGAGTAAGTATGTAATCACCGGCTTTCAGATAACTACCTTTCTCAATCGAGCCGTTTGGCCCAATTCGGTCAGCACCGCAAGTAGCCCACACATTATTAACCTCCGAAAAATGATCGAAAATGTCACCATTTACAGGATATGTAACGTCGAACCCAACGCTTTTTAAACATTCATAAGTTTTCTCATCATTTATTCGTCGTTTTCTTCCGTCTGCACCTACAAGCCAAAGAGTTTTCTTTTGAGCAGGTTCACCTTGCCAATAAATAATTTTACTTCGATATATATTAAGATGCATCTCGGATGACCAAACTATTTCATTATCTTTATTCAAGAGAACAAAAGCACCAGTATCTTCAATCGAAAGCCGATTTGCTCCTGAGTTTTCGGTATTACTAGTCCAAACCACTTCATTTCCGTTATATAAAACAAGATTCTGATCTTCTTGTAGAATAAATCTATTTCCTTTACCAGCTGGTGCCCAACGATTTTGCCTACGTGAACTAGTGGCAATAAGTCCATCATTAGTAAGAATTAATTTTGCTCCATTTACATGTTCAATAAAGGTACCGATTTCTAAATGACTATTTAATCCCATACTTCTTGCGCCACATACAACTGAACTGTTTTTTATATAAAAATACTTATCTAAAGTTTTGGCTGATATTAAGTCTGGTTCTTTTAATCCAGCGTTATTTTTAAGACAATTCATCGTCGATTCATCGTTAATCAATCGTCTATAACCATCAGAACCTATAAGCCAAGTGGTTTTTTTAACTAATTCATCTCGATCCCACTGTACAAAGCGCATTTTTGGATTTGAACACGTTTCAAATAAATCATTTGCATGAACCTTTGTATTATCGAAGTTGAAAACTGCAAGCATATGAAATATCAATGTAATAAATTCTTTATAGGAATACATATTTGTATTTTCTAAGACGGTTCACTTTGCACGTTATAGACAACTTTATTATTAGTTATGTTTCACTTTATTACGTATATTATATATATTCTTCTTGAAAAACTTATCTTGAAGATTTTATATTAATGAATATTAATATTTACGTTGACAATAAAGTCTTTATTAACTGTAAAACGAAATAAGATCATTTAAATAAAAAATTTCAAAATTTATTAACTGGATTAATTATAACTTACATTTTTAGGTGGAAAAATTTCAAATAGTGGCAATGCGCTCTTAAGAACTACTAAGTAACGTCTGTACGAATCCTTCTTTTTAAACATTTGATTGCTGAATAAGATTATTTACTTATTATCAAGTAGAATGATGTTTTTATTATATTATCATGAATTATGTGTTTATCTTGTTTTATCTACAGTTCCACTCAAAAGATAGACAGTCTTACAAAATAAAGAGTACGGAAAAAATGATTATGTTTTTGGAAAAAATGACAGAAAAATTCTAGAAAAAGCATTTTAAACTAGACACTAAAAATATGAAAAAACAATTTATATTTTTTTTCTAAATTATTTAATGCTAGATTCGAGATATTTTTTTAAGCTCTATATTATAAAATCTGAAAAAAGTATATTTGTTAACAAGGTAAATAGCTTTAATTCGAATTCAAAAATTTGTTTCCACGATGATATTTAGTGAAGTTATGAGGCCTAGTAGATATGAACTTTAAATTTACGATTTTATGTACGAATATAAGCAAAATTAGTTTATCAAACTTAAACTTTAAATTTTTTCGGAAAACAATCAAAATAAATTTTTAATAACGATAAAATGAAAACTAACTTTGAGTACTTTTGTATATATTTCATTAATTTTTTATTAGTGTTATCGAACTTCGGCGTAACTCTGATAACTTATAACATCGACTTCAAAGTTTAGAACTTCAGGAAAAATTATCGAGAAAAAAAAATTAAATTAGTAAATAAAGACTTTTATACGAAACTTTTAGATATATTTTTTCAGAATTTTTCGTATAAAGTTTTAAAAATTGACAAGCGAATCTATCTTCTATTCTATCTTCTATATATAAAAAATACATTTCGATTTGAAGCGCACGATCTGAACATTAATTGGAAGTCTAGATTTTGAAATGGTGAAAAGAATGATATATACCAATAAGATATTAGAAAATATATATTATATTAGGTCAAAAGTATAAGAAAAATTCGCATGTATACGAACGAATTTTGTTTAGAATAGACGCGTACCTTATTGTCTGAAGTTTCAAGTCATTATAACGCTCTCGCTATACAAACAACGCATAATCGTCGTGATACATTCGAATCTGTTTCTAACATACCAAAACAGCTCTTTGTCGCTTACCGTTTTAATTCAGCTCCGATCTTTAGAAAAAATTTTTTTGTTTCAGTAATGACATAATATTATATGTACTAGAAAAGACATTCTTATATGAGTTCGATTTCAAGAACCGTAAAGATTAATTTAAGATTATTCTTAATAAAATAAAAATACATAAAATATTTGATAAGTCTTTTAACCTTATATTTAAATATATTTTCAGAAAACATCAATATTTAAATATATTATACGTATACTATTTTTGTATACATATAATGCAGTAAAAATTACAATTTAGTAACTATATATATGAGACGTTTCATGTCAACTCACCTTGTAAAAAAATAAAATTCATTCAAAATCTGTGTAATGTTCCATTTGATACCCAAAACATACAAAAAAATTTTTAGAGGTCTAGGTGAAAAACGTCAAAGCTTAGAAGTCATGAAATAATTTGAATTTTTCAAATTTTTTGTTAAATAAATTTCTTGATCAATATTTTTCTCGAAAACTATAAACTTTTGGTAAAAACTTAAGAGAATACTTTTTATTGGAAATAACATATAGAATTCACCTAAATTTTCCTAAATTGCAATATATAAATATTCAAGCTTATCTGATTGATTTAGACATACTTATTCTTTATTTATTAAGTGCTCATTTTTTTTTGTTTTTTTTATAACAAATATGGAATTTTGATACACCGTGGGTACTATGGGTCTTAAAAGTTCTGTTAATATTTTAGCTGAAAAAATCAATAAGAAAACTTGTAAAAATTTAGAAATATTTTTTTGTTATATCCTTTTTTAACTCGCTACTAAATACTTTTACACCTTAAATGTGCAAATAACACAAAATAAATTAACAAGAACAGAATAAAGCTAAGGTCCCTATTATAAAAGTGTTTATTTGAAGTCATGCAATTACCTCCTGAACGCTGCCTTAAACATGGAGTGATAGAAAATTTTTTATTACAGTAGGCCAATGATTCCAAAAGTGCGCATTTTTAACTTAAAAGAAATTTTTTCCAGTTTCACATTCTATGAAAGATATTGTAAGATTCCTAATTTTTTTATGTAATCAAGATTTTATCAAAAAAGTTATACTTTTAAAAAATTTATTAAAATTTAAAAACTAATTTTAAAAAAGTACTTTATTCTTCATGCTTTTTTTCAAATTAAAAAAAAATGATGATTTCAAATATATTGAAACAATCAAAATCCCAACCGACAATAAAAAAGCTAGTCCCGAAGATAAAAAAAAGTACTGCAATATTTTCTTCTTTCATTTATAAATAATATTACGAAAAATGGTTTGGCATTAAACAACTTAAATATAAAAATAGAATACATTTATTAATTTAATGTTTTAAAATTTATTATTATTGAGTTCTATAAACAAGATCTAATGACAAACGTTTCTTAATAAGTTTTCTGTATTCCATTGTGACTTTTTTTCCAATCAACGATCCATTGTCTCCCATGTTCGTGACCAGATTGGTCTATTTTCTCCATCGTATAAAATCAACGATCCATTTTCTGTAAGAATGAGCCGCCCAGGCTTGCTGCCATCTGTAGCTGTAGCCCACATAAGTTTACGATTAGAATCATATACAACGAGATTGCCATCTGTTTCTAGAATAAGTTGAGACCCTCCTTTTTCTGTAAACCAAAGCCTTTCTTTATTCTTCGTTAATATTAGATCATTACTTGTTAGAGTAAGCACATAATCACCGGCTTTCAGATAACTGCCTTTTTCAATTGAGCCACCTGGCCCTATTTGATCAGTACCACAAGTGGCCCGTACATTATTTATAATTGGTAGAGTTTCTAAAATCTCATTATGAGCAATAATTAACTCTCTAAATCCAGCTTCCTTTAGGCACTTAAAAGTTTCCATATCGTGTATCCATCGTCTCTTACCGTCCGCACCCACAAGCCATAAAGATTTTTCTTGAGCACTATCCACATCCCACTGAATGATTTTACCATAATATTGTTCTGGGCGAATGTTAATACTGACTAACCAGACTTCTTTGCTATCTTCATCATATACACGTAATGAACCATCATTACCAAGAATAAGCCAACCTGGCTTGTTGCCAATTGTCATAGTAGCCCACACAGGTTTATAATTAGCATCATATACAACGAGATTTCCATCTGATTGAAGAATAAGTTGGGCCCCACCTTTTCCAGTAGACCAAATCTTTTTCTTATTTTTGGTTAAGATTAGATCATCACTTGTTACAGTAAGTATATAATCACCGCCTTTGAGATAACTACCTTTCTCAATTGAACCATTCGGCCCAATTCGGTCAGCACCGCAAGTAGCCCATACATTTTTGAGTTCTGGAATATGATCAAAAACTTCGCCACTTACAGAATACGTTTCATTGTATCCAACATTTTCTAAACATTCATAGGTTTCCTCATCATGTATCCGTCGTTTTCTTCCATCTGTACCTACGAGCCAAAGAGTTTTCTCCTGTGCAGGGTCGCCTTCCCAAAAAATAATTTTACCTCGATATTCATTAAATTGCAATTCAGATGACCAAACTATTTCATTATCTTGATTCAAGAGAACAAAGACACCAGTATCTTCAATCGAAAGCCGATTCGCGCCTGAGTTTTTGGTATTACTGGTCCAAACCACTTCATTTCCGTTATACAAAACAAGATTTTGATCTTCTTGTAGAATGAATCTATTTCCTTTACCAGGTGGTGCCCAACGATTTACCCTACGTGAACTAATGGCAAAAAGTCCATCATTAGTAAGAATTAATTTTGCTCCATTTACATGTTCAATAAAGGTACCGATTTCTAATTGACTATTTAATCCCATACTTCTTGCGCCACATACTACTAAACTGCTTTCAATGTGAAAATATTTATCTAAAGTCTCAGCTGATACTAAGTCTGGGTCTTTTAATCCAACATTGTTTTTAAGACAATTCAACGTCGCTTGATCGTTAATAAATCGTCTGTAACCGTCAGAACCAATAAGCCAAGTTGTTTTTTTAATTGATTCATCATGTTTCCACTGCACAATACGCATTTTTGGATTCAAACTTTCATGTGTTCTATATAAATCATTTGCATTAACTTTTATAATACAAAAGTTAAAAATTGCAAATGTATGACATATCAATATAATAAATACTTTGTAAAAATACATTTTTGTATTTGTTGAAACGTTTCACTTTGAACGTTATATACAATCTTTATTATTATTGTTGTTATTATTATCAATATTAATATTTATTCCGTTATAAGGTTTATTTAAAAGAAACACTGTGACATCATTGCGGTGATTTCATCTTATCATGATTTCATATATATTTCTTCAATAGCTATCGTTATATTGAAGTTTTTATATGAATCAATAATAATATTCACGTCATCAGTAAAATTTTTTTTTAACTGTAAAACACATTATGATCATTCTAATAACATTTTTTTAGAACTGATTAAAAAAGTTTTATTGTAACTTGCGTTTTGTACTGGAAGTATCGCAAATAACGGCACTGCGCTCTACAAAATAACTAAGTAACTTCAGCATAATCTCTTCTTTTTAAACATTTTTTTCCTGGTTAAGATTATTCACTTATTATCAAGTTGAATGATGTTTCTCTCTATCTACAGTAACACTCAAAAGTTTGATAATTATGGTAAATGCAGGAGAAAATGCCACAGAAAAAATAATTATTTTTGGAAAGAAATGTTTTAGAAAAATGATAGAGAGAGCATTTTTAATTATACGCTAAGAACATCCAAAAGAAAGGTATAATTTTTTTCTTAAGTTTTTTAATAAGTCAAAAAAAAAATTTGAAAATAAATTTGAATTGCCAAATTTTTAAGTACGATACAAAAAAAATCTGGAAAAAAATATATTTGATAATATTGCAATACATGTCAAATAAAATATAGTGGCATTTCGAGTTAAATCATATGCGACCTCTACACCCATTTAGATAGCTCAGATTTAAATTTGCCCTTTAACTTTCTGATATGGCATACATAGAAGAATATATACACGGACCGGCTGAATATTTTCTGAGGAATGAGTATTTCTAAAACGTCAAGATCGTTCCTTTTTAACGAGAAATTCAATGGTGGCCTTCAATTTGACTTTAAACTTGAACTTTACAATTATTTCATAGTCAACTCTGTTTATCTTTTTTTGGTAACCCTCTACCAATTTTCGACCTCGGTAATTGATAGAGCGGGAAATTTCACATTTAGACATGTCTGAAAGCCATATGAGGAATAAGTTAATAAACAGGTATTAATAAAATATTAATGTTCATTTTTCAATGTTCGTCTCAGAAAGACATAAAAATGCGTGAATTTTTATACATATTTTTATACGTCAAAATTAACAACAGGGGTGTATTATATTTCAGTTTCAAACTTTCTCCAATCTTTAGGGTATTTTTTATTATTTCTTATTTATGATGATGAAAAAGCTGTTTCTGTCCGATGCAGCTCTCAATTCTTTCAGTCATATACAATTCTATTTAAATTTTGAAGATTATAAAAAAATGGTATGTACTTTACGATCACACAGTTTTAAAACTAATTCTTTTAGAAAAATTTTGAAAAGTAATAATAAAATTATATGAAGTATATTTTTATTATTTAATTAAGTATTTATATAGCATTTTATACTATTCATTTTAATTTCAATAATATTTTAATTTTAATTGTCATTGTTTTAGATTTGTGAAAATAAACTATCTGTGGATCGAAATAATTATGATACGAATCTTATAAAAATAAAGTTCGTTTTTTAAAAGTATTATTTTAGGTCTAAGAAATTTTATTCTTTCTGATTTTTTTCAATTGATTAAAAAGAAATGATAGTTTAAACTTTATTGAAATGTCATTTAAAGTCTTGGCAGGAAATAAATGGTTTGATATAGCAATATTTTATTCTTTTATTTATAGATAATATTACACAGAAAAAATATAATTGAGCCAAATATATGTATACATTAAATTTTTTTTTTCTTACAATAGTAAGCTCAAGTATTCATACGTTAAGAGTTACAATACGTACACTAAAATTACTCTACAGCGTAGCCGTGACTTTATAATAAATTAATAAGTTATAAAAATCGTTTCCAAAAATATTTTTTATTTATTCAAATATTGTTATATGAAAAATAACAATATAACATTATAAACAACAAAAATATTGTACAAAAAGAAAACTAATATTTGTAAAGTGTCAAACTTTAAAAGTGCTACTCGCGATTTACATTATATTGGTATATTAACTATTAAGATATCATATCTAATATAAACATGCTGACTATTTGACTTTTATTTTATTTTTATATTAGTAGTCGATGTAATATAGCTGTTCTATAAAAAAGATCTAAAAACGTGGATTTCCAAATAAGTTCTCTGTTTTCATCGTGACCAGATTGGATTATGATCTCTATCGTATAAACGTAACGAACCATCATTACCAAGAATAAGCCAACCTGGCTTGTTGCCAATTGTCATAGTAGCCCACACAGGTTTATAATTAGCATCATATTCAACGAGATTTCCATCTGATTGAAGAAGGAGCTGAGCTCCTCCTTTTCCAGTAGACCAAATCTTTTCTTTATTCTTGGTCAAGATTAGATCATCATTTGTTAAAGTAAGTACATAATCACCGGCTTTCAGATAACTTCCTTTCTCGATTGATTCCCAAAACCCTATTCGATCAGAACCACAAGTAGCCCATATATTATCCAGAACTGGAAGCTTATCTAAAATACTGCTATTGATGGAAACTGAATCTTTAAATCCAGCTTCCCTTAGGCAATTGTACGTCTCCCTATCGTGTACCAATCGTCTATATCCATATGCATCCACAAGCCATAAAGATTTTTCTTGAGCGCCATCCTCATCTGATTGAATAATTTGGCCATAATAGTTTTCTGGGTGAATGTTAACACTAGCTGACCAAACTTGTTTGTAATCTTCATCGTATAAACGTAATGAACCATCATCACCAACAATAAGCCAACCTGGCTTGTTCCTATCTGTATTTGTGGCCCACATAGGTTGACGATTGGCGTCATATTCAACAAGGTTACCATTTAATTGCAGAATGAGTTGAGCCGCACCTTTTCCAGTAGACCAAATCTTTTCTTTATTCTTGGTTAAAATTAGATCATCATTTGTTAGAGTAAGTACATAATCACCGGCTTTGAGGTAACTGCTTTTCTCGATTGAGCCATCTGGTCCGATTCTATCAGAGCCACAAGTAGCCCATACATTATTGGGTTCTGGAATACGATCCAAACTTTCACCACTCACAGCATACGTTTGGTCGTATCCAACATTTTTTAAACATTCGTAAGTTTTCCCATCATGTATCCGTCGCTTTCTTCCATCTGCACCCACGAGCCAAAGAGTTTTGTTTGGCACAGGGTCCCCTTCCCAATAAATAATTTTACCTCGATATTTATTAAAATACATTTCAGATGACCAAACTATTTCATTATCTTTATTAAAGAGGACAAAAGAACCATCGTCTCTAACCGAAAGTGTATTGGCGCCTGAATTTTTAGTGTTGCTGGTCCAAACGACTTCATTTTCTTTATAAAGAACTAGATTCTGATCTGTTTGTAGAATAAATCTGTTTCCTTTACCAGATGGTGCCCAACGATTTTGTCTACGTGAACTGGTAGTAAAAAGTCCATCATGAGTAAGAATTAATTTTGCTCCATTTACAGTTTCAATATAGGTGCCAATTTCTAATTGACTATTTAAACCCATACTTCTTGCGCCACATACAACTGAACTGTTTTTTATATAAAAATACTTATCTAAAATTTCGGCTGATATTAAGTCTGGATCTTTTAATCTAGCATCATTTTTAAGACAATTCAAGGTCGATTCATCGTTAATCAAGCGTCTGTAACCATCAGAACCTATAAGCCAAGTGGTTTTTTTAACAGATTCATCACGATTCCATTGCACAATGCGCATTTTTGGATCTGAACTATCACGCATTCCAAATAAATGATTTGCTGTAACTTTTGTCATATAGAAGTTAAAAACTACAAGTGTATGACATATGAATATAATCAATACTTTATAGAAATACATATTTGTATTTGCTGAGACGTTTCACTTAGCACTTTATATACAATCTTATTATTGAAAATGTATTAGTTTATTCACAAGTAATATTGTTATTATTATTATTGATATTTATTCTATTAAAATATATATATATATATATATATAAAAGAAAAACTATGACATCATTATTACAATCCGATCTTATATTTTATGTGTTTCTTGAAAAATTGTAATTATTTTAAAGTATTTATTTAAATCAATAATAATATCCACGTCCACAGTAAAAATTTTTCTAAGCTGTAAAACGAAATAAATTCATTTGAATAAAAAATTTTTAAATTGACTGAGAACTTTTTATTTTAACTTATATTTTTGGATAGAAATATCGCAGATTATGGCAAAGCGTTCACTACACCTAGTGACTAGCTTCTGCATGAATCTTTCTTTTTAAACATTCTTACCAAGAATAAGATTATTTACTTATTATCAAATTGAGTGATGTTTCTATTTTTTGATTATATGTCTGTCTTTTCTTTATTTACATATTTAAGTTAAAAATTAATATTCAAATTAACATTGATCAGCATCATATTATCTAAAAGGAAAAATGAATAGGAAATATTGACTTAAAAAAATTTTATAGATAATTTAATATTAATGTATACATATATAGTTTTGATAAGTCAAATTCTATACGAGGTTGTTCTCTCTATTTTTTTCTATTTGAAAAAATTTAGTTTTTTGGAAATTAATCACTAAGAGTTATCCGCATCTTGTTTAAAAAATAGCAATATTTTCTAGAGCGAAAATAAATTCATTTAATTGCTATGTTTACTAGGAAAGTTTAATAAAAGTTTAATAACTAACAAAATAAAAGGTTAGGAGAGAGTACCATGTTGAAATTTGTCAAACTTTCCTTGAAAACGAAGAGATAAAATGAATTTGACCTCATTAGAGGAAATATCGTTTTTTATTATAGGAGATGTGGATAACTTTTTATTTTTATTGAAAGTAACTATTTTTAAAAAAAATATTTTTCAATTAGAGAAGGATAGAGTGATCCAATGTCCCCTTAAATGGAATTAAATATTTTTTGCATAAAATTAAGTATTGTACATGTATAAATTTTATTTTAATGTAAACAAATTAGAGTTTTTATATTTTATATTTATGTTTAATATTATATATACTCTTTTTTCATTATTTATTTTTAATATTTAATTTTTGTACATGTTTCATGCATCAAATATTATTTATAAATTTATAACTTTTTTTAACATTATTAATTAACATAAAGAGATCGATTTGCAAATAGTCTGATATAACTAGAGTTTAGTATAATAAGTCTCAATTGAAAAAATTTTTTTTATATTTTCCAGCTTTAAGCTTGTAAAGTGCTTTAAGCACATAAAAGCATTAATCGTTTACTGCATGGCCTTTGGAAAAAAATATATAGAGGTTCAAACTACCGAGCAGTAATATTTTATGACCTGATTCCACCCATTTTATACATGTTTAAAGTTTACAAATACTTGGATCTATTATTTTAAATATTAAATTAATTAGATACCCTTAATTTTTATCTGTTCAAAATGATTAAAATTTTCCCAACCCACCCATTTTATACCTGTTCAGACTTGTAGTAGAACATGTAAGTTTATAAATCTATTTATAGAGTCATTAAAAAAGTTTTCTTCAAATTTTGGGTTATTTTTCTTATTCATAATTATAAAAAATTGCTTTAATCTGATACAATTTTTAATTTTCTCGAAATTTGAACAATTTTATTTGAATTTTAAAGCTTTTAAAAGAAAATTTTAATCTGTTTTATGGTCGTATACTTTGAAACTAATTCTTTTAGAAAATTTTTGAAAAGTAATAGTAAAATCATGTATAAAACATATTTTTTATTATTGAATTAAATAATCATACATGATTGATTGATATCAATTTCAATTTTAATATTAATTTAATTTTAGCTGACATTGTTTTACATCTGTGAGAATAAACTATTTGGAAGAATGAAATTCACAAGTCTCAAAATTTATTATAGTATATAGCATCACTTTCCCAATAAATAATTTTACTTCAATTTTTATTGCAATGTATTTTTGATGATTTAATAATTTATTCACGAAATTAAAGGAACCATTATCTTGAATCGGAAGCCGATTTGTATTTGAGTTTTTGGTGTTACTTATACAAACAACTTGATTTTCTTTGAAATATTCCGATCTTCTTGTAAAATAAATCTGTTTTTTTAGCAGGTGGTGTCTAATAATTTGATTAAATGGTGATGTTATTTAAAAAATAGAAATAATTAAGGAACTCCAGTAATTTATTATTCTTAATTAGCGTAATCAAATGCTTCATTTTTAAGGGGATGTAATAGGGTATATGATTTCTACATAGTTACCGACATTGCAGTTTTCCAAAATTTTTATCTTTATTCAAAAATTTTCAGAAATATCTCTATATTAGGCTCTTTATTAGTAGAAATGGAAGACTTTAATATAGAGATATTTTTAAAAATCTTGGATTAAGAACCAATAACTTGGAAAACTGTAATGTCGATATTTTACATCCCCTTAAGGTACAAAGATATACTTTTATGCAATGTTTATGTAAAAAATTTTCTATGCGATAAATTAAGTTGTTCATGCGGAATATAAAGAAAATATCTTATTTATTTTAATTGGTAATTTTGTTTGTTTTCCAAATTTATTTAATTATTTTATATTTGTTATCTTGAATCTAAAAAATTTAAAAATTAAATCGTTAAGGATTCATCCTTAGTTAAAAATACCGAAAAATGATTTTTGAATTTCTTTTTATTTGAAGCGTGTTGTATGGTATACTCTAATTCAAATTTAAGCGCGTTTTTTATTAATAATTTTTTTTTTTAACATCTTGACCATTTTTTACGGAATTTTTACCACACTCTATTACTAAATCTCTTTGGTTATACAGTCTGTATTAAAAGTTAATATTTTTGATTATCGTTTATATTTTTCGGTAGAAAGTGTTTATTCAATTTTTAGCTTAGTAACTTGTTAGATAATATTGAAAAGAACATTTTAAACTCTTTATTTGATTTGAATATAATAAATTATTAAAAAGTTATAACATTTTTAACAAATCTAATGCAATCATAAAAAATAATGCCAAAGTTTCAAAAATGATTGTATTTGGCAGCAATGAACTTTATTTTGTTCAGTTTGAAATTTAGAATCTATTGACGATGATAGAATTTTAATTTTAATTTTTCATTCAAATTCATTGCCAATCGTACTTGCTTTTATTAAAATTTTAATCTTTTGATTGCCTTAGATTTTCTTTAAATGAGCAGCGGAATCATAGTGAATTTATCACTCGCAAATACAAACCATTTTAAACAGAGTGTATTTCAAAATAGGTTGGTTCGTAAAATAAAATTAAATCTCTTTACACTTTATGAAACATATATTTTAACTTATTGCAAATTATGAATCACTATCTATCTAAACTTTTCTTATAATATTAAATATTCTAATCTCGATTGTATGCAAAACTGATTTTATTTTAGCTTAACGATTTTACCTGTCGTGTAAGCAGTATGTTAAGGCTGCTTTTGTTCTAACGCCGCCATTCAACGCAAGAAAAGCGACCCTTGCTTCTTGCTTTCTCGAATGAACTAGTCTTAGACTAGGTTAGGTAATACTTACAGCGTGCGCTATTCAAAAGCTAAATATCAGTTAACGGCCTAAACAATGATAAAATATCATATGATCAATAAAATAATTTTACTTACTTTTATTTTAATTTTATCCATGTCTACAAAGAAACTTGAATATAAATAAGATGGTTTAAGATTTAGACAAGATTGATATAACTTTGAAAAAATCATGTATTACACTGTATAGACACAGCTTCTTTTATAATTTTATATCAGGAGAACTATCCTGAAGCTAAAAGATAATTGAAGAGAAGTAGGGAAGAAAGGTATTTCTCAAAATAGTGTATTTCGAGAAAATTACATTTTTTTTTTAATTATCTACGAAGCAAGCTCCATTAACATTTAAAGTTTTTAAATGTTAAACTTGTTAAATGAATAATAGTAATAACATTTTTTATTTTTTTTTTAGTAAAAAATTATGCATTTTTTCAACATGTAAAGCAATAATCTTTGAAAATCTTTAATTCATCGTAAACCTATAACGTAAACATCGAATATTTGAAATATTCGAAATAACATTTATTATAACGTAATTATTATATTATATCTATTATAATATAATCAAAAAATATTATTTTCTTCCCTTTTATTTCAAATTTTTTAAATTTTAATCGAGAACATTTGTTCATATCTTATTAAAACCTTGAGATATCATTATAATATTATAACATATCAATATTATTATTAAGTTGATCAAGAATATGCAATTATGTAAAAATTGGCACTTTTCGAGAAGTGCTCTTTTTCCCTACCACTCTTCAATTCAAGACCCAGATGTAAAATAAAAACACAATAATGTTTTATTTTTTATAAATGTATTTATTTTATTAAGAGCTTTGAATGTAAGTGTCAAAGGTACAATTTATAATCTTAAGTTACCTGTTTTTATGGCTCCCAAATTTTTTTACCATATCCATCGTATAGAGTCAACGAACCATCATCTTTAAGAATAAGCCTGCCCGGCTTTTTGTCTTTTGTATCAGAACTCCACGTCGGCATTTGATCCGACTTATATTCAACAAGGTTTCCATCTAATTGAAGAATGAGTTGAGCACCTCCTCTTTCAGTAGACCAAATCTTTTCTTTATTTTTGGTTAAAATTAGATTATCATTTGTCATAGTAAGTTTGTAATCACCGGCTTTGAGATAACTATTCTTTTCAATTGAGCCATTTGGTCCAATTATATCAGTGCCACAAACAGCCCATACATTTTTGAGTTCTGGAATATGATCCAAAATCTTACCACTTACGGGATATGTTTGGTCGTATCCAACGTTTTTTAAACATTCATACGTCTTATCATTTATCCATCGTCTTCTTCCATCTGCACCTACGAACCAAAAAGTTTTCTTTTGTGCAAGATCACCTTTCCAATAAATAATTTTACTTCGATATTGACTGAACTGTAAGTTGGATGACCAAACTTCTTTATCATTTTTATCATAGAGCGCAAAGATACCAGTATCTTCAATCGAAAGTCGATTTGCACCTGAGTTTTCGGTATCACTAGTCCAAATGATATTATTACCTTCATACAAAACTAGATTCTGATCCTCTTGTAGAATAAACCTGTTTCCCTTACCAACGGGTGCCCAACGAATTTGTCCACGAGAACCAAAAGCAAAAAGTCCTTCATGAGTAAGAATTAATTTTGCTCCATTTACATGTTCAATATAGGTACCAATTTCTAATTGGCCATTTATACCCATACTTCTTGTACCACATACAACTGAACTGTTTTTGAGATGGAAATACTTATCTAAAGTCTTAGCTGATACCAAGTCTGGTTCTTTTAATCTAGCATTATTTTTAAGACAGTTCATCGTAGATTCATCGCCAATCAACCGTCTATAACCATCAGAACCTAAGAGCCAAGTTGTTTTTATAACTGATTTATCACGATCCCACCGCACAAAGCGCATTTTAGAATTTGAACGATCACACGTTTCAAATAAATCATTTGCATGAACTTTTGTATAATAGAAGTTAAAAACTGCAAGCATATGTAATATCAATATAATAAATATTTTGTAGAAATGCATATTTGAATTTTCTAAAACGGTTCAGTTTGCGAGTTATAAACAATCTTATTTTTGTTTATGTTTCACTTTATTATATACATATAAATTATATATATTTCTCGAATGACTATCGCTGTTTTGACGTTTTTATATAATTCATAATAATATTCACGTTGACAATAAAGTCTTTTTAAACTGTAAAACAAAATAAGATTTTTTAAATAAAAAATTGCAAAATTTATTAAAATAAATTTATTATAACCTACATTTTTAGATGGTAATATTTCAATTGGTGGCAATGCGCTCTTTAAAACTTCTAAGTAACGTCTGTATGAATCTTCCTTTGTAAACATTTTATTGCTGAATAAGATTATTTACTTAGTATCAAGTCGAATGATATTTTATTATATTATCATGAGTCATTTGTTTCTTTTCTCTTTATATACACTACCATTCAAAAGTTCGAAAACTTTGCAAAAAAGCGTACGGAAAAAATAACTTTATTTTTGGAAAAAAATGTGATAGAAAAATGATTATTCGATATTATTTATATAGATAACTTACTAGGAGAGTATCACATCTCCGGATCATGGATTTTGCTCTAACTTTGAGATAGGTTTTCAGATGTCAAAATATGGAAAAAGCCAGAGTTATAGACCCCAACGCTCAATATTTCTCTAGTTGCAGGCAATTAAAGAAAATCACTAAAAAAGTCACTAGATTTTTAAACGCTTATAATTCTTTAGCATTAATAGCTAGACGCTTGTAACTGTTTTTAAATGAAAGCTACGTTCAAATCCTTTCGAAAAAGCACCTGTAGCATATCAAAAGATTATTTTTTCCCAAAGTTACAGCGTTATGAAAATTGTACTACATTTTAACATTTATCATTAATTAATATTTTTAAAAGGAAATTCAGCTCAAATTCTTATAACGCTGTAACTTTGGGAAAAAATAATCTTTTGATATGCTACAGGTGTTTTTTCGAAAGGATTTGAACGTAGCTTTCATTTAAAAACAGTTACAAGCGTCTAGCTATTAATGCTAAAGAATTATAAGCGTTTAAAAATCCAGTAACTTTTATAAAGATTTTTATGTTATTCAATAAGTACTTTTAAATCTCCCGCTTTTCAAAACAGTTACGTTTCGATAGTATAATAATAGATGGCGTATTTCTGGTAACCCGCAAGTGGTAAGATTGCACGTCAGTTAGTATGTAAGGACAAATTAATTTATCCGCTGTATGTATAAATGCGATACGATGAGATGCATATCGATTGTTAGCGAGTGATTTTAGATTTTATTTGTAAATATCAATAGAGTATACTCTGACGCAGCTCTGACGCAGTGCTTGGTTTCTGCTTTCTGCACGCGCGATGCCGGAAAGTCGGAGCAAGCGTACTCGCAACACAGTTGTGGCGCTCTGCTCGGATTAGCGTAATCGTTTACACAGAAAGTCGTAATTATTTACAACGACATGGTTACGCATTCATACATTACGATTTTCTGTAATCACTCGCTTCGAATGTTGTTCACATGCAACCGCTCAGATTAACTTCGCAGCGCTGGCTTCGGGTTTTTTTTTTCAGTGTAGTGTAAAATATCTAAGAAAATTTTAAAAATTTTCACTTAAGAAATGAATAATGATCATTGTCATAATATAAGTTATGTGTTAATTAATGTCTGGAAATTGGAACATGAGCTTCAACTAAATGAAAAAGTTTTTTATCATCTTTAAATTTTATTTGTTTGATACAATAAAATGTAACAACTATTTTGACTTACTTTGCTAATAAAGTTAATTTTAAATTGAATCAATATTACGATATCCATCAAATTTACAGAACTCATCTGTCAAATGAATAGAATATTTCATCGAGATATTTTAACAGAACGGATTCGGTTGATACAATCATATTTTTTTTTTAGTGATATATTTAACGATAAAATTTAATAGAACGAAAAATTCACACACACATACGCGCACGCGCACACAAAAAAACTTATTTAGGTCTTTTCCATCCATGGTACTGAGGTTATGCTCAATTAAATTTGTCCAATTCTTTTTTTTTTTAAATTCTTGCTCATTTATGGTGATTTGTACTTCTTCTTAACATTTTATAAGAAACTTTTTATAAATCTATTTTAACTTTACTTATGGTTATGACTAAAAGTCAGTTGAAAAGAATTATTTAAGTCAGCTTCTTTGCTTCATCACACTTTTAGATATTGGTTTTAATTGTACATATTTTAGTTCTAACAAACTCATGTGATTTTGAAAACTCTTTTTTATTTAAAAAAAATTTGTTAAGAAAATTACATTAAGAAAAATTTTGTTTGAAACATTACAAGAATATTATAGTACATATTATCATGTATGTTAGTAATTAATTCCCAGACTACATCCTTTAAATTACTATGCATCTTTGTAAAATTTTTCATTGCATTAATTTTATCATCGTGTATTGTAAATTTTATTTATATATTTGATAAATTTTATAAAGAATATAAATATTAAACTTTATGTCTTAAATGATCTTTTGTTATGAAATCATAAATTACTTGCAGGATAAAAAAATAATATTGTTAGGGATAGTCATTTATTATTTTTTTTTTTATATTTTGTGTATATTGTTCATATACAGAAATTGAGCTGATTTTAAATACAATAGAATGTAACATTGTTTTGCCTAATCTAATTATCGTATTCATATTGAATCAAAGATTTTAAATTTAATTGATAGAAAATAAAATTTAAATTAATGAAAAACAATTCTATTTGTGGCTGTGATAAAGTATTTAGAAATAATATTTAAAAATAAAGTCTTCAAAAAGAATTATAAATAAAACCGAATTTTCAAAACTTTTAAAGTGATAATATTAAATTATATTCATTTTCTATATGTCATTAAATTGAATATTTATATTATTTTTATTTCTTCGTAATTGTAATAAAAATTGAAGTTTCTGCACTGATTGCATCTGCACTGACATTTGAACAGGAAAATATCGATTGCAACTTTGATACAATTAGAGTAAAAATCTTCTAAAAGAATTAGTTTAAAGCTGAGCAGCAATTTTTTTTTAATCTTTAAAGTTCAGACAAAATTGCTTATACTTTAAAAAAATCATGTATTACGCTAAATAGACAGAGCTTCTTTTATAATCTTTAATAAGCAAAATCATTCCAATGTCAAGAGATAATTTAAGGCGATGTAACGGTATATGATTAATATATAGTTACCGACATTGCAGTTTCCTCAATTTTTAATGATTATTTTTAAATTTTCCGAAATATCTCCGTATCATGCTTTTTATTAATTAAAATGGGAGTCTTTAATGTAAAGATACTATTGAAATTTTTAAATTAAAAATTAAACATTTGGAAAACTATAATTTCGGTATTTTACATTCTTTTAAGACACAAATGCAAAAGAAAAACTCAAAAGTATTTTATTTTTTATAAATGTATTTATTTTAAAAAGTAGTCTGTAAATATCAAAGATGCTATTCTGGACTTTTAGGTTCTGGCTTCCAAATTCTATTATCATTCCCATCGTAGAGGTTCAACGCACCGTCGTCTGAAAGAATAAGCCAGCCCGGCTTTTTGTCCTTCGTATAAGTAGCCCACGTAGGCCATTGATCCGAAGTATATTCAACAAGATTTCCATCTAATTGAAGAATGAGTTGAGCACCTCCTCTTTCAGTAGACCAAATCTTTTCATTCTTTTTGGTTAAGATTAGATCCTTCGTTGTCATAGTAAGTTTATAATCACCTGCTTTGAGATAACTATCTTTCTCAATTGAACCATTTGGTCCAATTCGATCATTACCACAAGTAGCCAATACATTATTGGATTCTGGCATATGATCCAAAACTTTACCACTCACAGGATAAGTTTTATTATATCCAACATTTTTTAAACATTCATAGGTTTCCACATCATTTATCCGTCGTTTCCTTCCATCAGCACCCACAAGCCAGTGAATTTTCTTTTGTGCAGAATCACCTTTCCAATAAACAATTTTACTTCGATATTCGTTAAAATGTATGTCGGATGACCAAACTTCATTATTATATTTATCATAGAGCACAAAAATAGCTCTATCTCCAATCAAAAGCCGATTTGCACCGGAGTTTTTGGTATTACTGGTCCAAACCACTTCATCTCCTTTATACAGAACAAGATTTTGATCTTCTTGTAGAATAAATCTGTTTCCTTTACCAGCAGGTGCCCAACGGTTTTGTCCACGAGAACTGATTGCAAAAAGTCCTTCATGAGTAAGAATTAATTTTGCTCCATTTACATGTTCAATATAGGTGCCTATTTCTAATTGACTATTTATACCCATACTTCTTGCACCACATACAACTACACTGTTTTTTATATAAAAATACTTATCTAAAGTCTTAGCGGGTAGTAAGTCTGGTCCTTTTAATTCAGCATTATTTTTAAGACAATTTAACGTTGATTTATCGTCAATCAATCGTCTGTGACCATCAGAACCTATAAGCCAAGTTATTTTCTTAGCTGATTCATCACGATCCCATTGCACAATACGCATTTTCAAATCTGAATTATCACACGATTTAAATATATCATCTGCATTAACTTTCATGGTGTAAAAATTAAAAACTGCAAGTGTAGAAAATATCAATATAATAAAAACTTTGAAAAAATACATATTTGTATTTCTTAAGACGATTCACTTTGCACTTTATGTTGAATATTTTTATTAAAAATATATTGCTCTATTTGTAATGTGGTTATTATATTAAAATTACTATCACTTATATTTTTCCATTATAATTGAAAAGAAAAACTATTATATTTATATTTCTGGAAAATATCTTGATGTTAAATTATTCGTATGGATCAATAAAGATGTTCGCGTCAACAATAAAGTTTCTTTTAACTGTAAAATTAAATAAAACCACTTGAGTATCTAAAAATTATAATTTGTTAATGTTTTATTTTAATTCACACATTTAGATGAGAGGACTACAAATAAAAGCAATGCACTCTTCAAAAAACTTAAAAAGCTTCTGAACAAACATTTCTTTTTACACTTTTTTGGTCAATATCATTTGCTCTTATCAAATCAATTAAGCTAAGTTTCTATTATATTGCTATAACTCGTACATGTTTTTTTAATCTAAATGATATTTTCCTTTAAAACTGATATCTGGAATGGCTTTAATATAAAAATTGATTGAACTATATTATCTCAAAGAAGAATTAACAACACAGAATACCGACTTATAAAAATGATATAGATAATTTGAATGTCATTAAGTAAATTCGTTACATTTCGATTTTTTATAACAGCCATACTTCTTGTACCAAATCCCAAGTATTATATTATACTATCTAGCAGTAGAAGTTATACAATGATATAGACTCAATAATTTTTCAATAAATATAATTCTTTCGTTAATCTAACAAATTCTGATTTCATATGTTTATTTCAAATCAAAATTTCGTTATACAGCAATAAAATCATATATGCGAGATCATTTAAAATTTTTATAAGAACACCAACTTCTAGTGCTGAGATTTTTTTTATCTTATAACGTATATTTTTATAGCTAAATGATTTAGTCGCATATGTACTAAATTCATAATAATGGTCTTTAATTTGCTAATTATTCTTTTGAATTCACCCTGGTCGAAAATAAACTTTAATTCATGCCTAATTGATTATTATATAAAAAGTTATAAAATTAGCAAAGTTTAAAAATAATTTTAATCGAATACAAAAAACATTTATAGCACAAAACTTATCGTTTTCAAATATGTTTTCATATAATAATATTCTTTATTCATTATTAATTTATATTCAGTAGTATTTATAATTTGTGTAGTTACTTATAAAAGTTGAAAAGATTAATCGTTTATAATAAATTTTGTTTTCAGATTCTCTACTGAATATTTCAAGTTACAGTGTCTAAAATTGTAAAATATAAAATTTGATATAGAAATTTAAATCCATAGAAAAATAAAAGTAAAGGACCAAATTTACATCGAATCTTTATTTTCAAAAATTAAATAAACTGGTTAAATGTATTTCTAGCAATACAGCAATATAATATAAATCATTTTCAACAAGATCCCCATTGAAATCAAGAATAAGTTAAGAAGTTTCTTTTTTAGTTATAATGAGATCATTTTTTGTTCGTTTAATATGTTATCAGAAACTTGGACGAGGACATTTAACTTCTACTTCGTCGAATTCTGGGAAATGATTTAAAATTTCACCACTCACAGGATACGTTTGATTAAATCCAGCATTTTGTAAACAACCATACATTCCTTCACCATCCACCCAATGTCTTTTACCATCTATACCCACTAGCCACAAAATTTTATGTCCTGTAACATCACCTTCCCAATAAATAATTTTACCTCGATAATTATTAAATTGCACATCAGACGACCAAACTATGTCTTCATTTTGATTGTAGAGAACAAAGAAACCAGTATCTTCAATCCAAAGCCGATTTGCACCAGAGTTTTTAGTATTACTGGACCAAACTACTTCATTTCCTTTATACAAAACAAGATCCTGATCTTCTTGTAGAATAAATCTGTTTCCTTTACCAACAGGTGCCCAACGTTTTTGCCCTCTTGAGCTGGTGGCAAAAAGTCCATCATGTGTAAGAATTAATTTGGCACCATTTGTATGTACAATATAGGTACCAACTACTAATTGATTATTTAAATCCATATTCTTTGCACCACATACAACTAAACTGTTTTCGGTATAAAAATAGTTGTCTAAAGTACTAGCTGATATTAAGTCTGGTTCTTTTAATCCTACATTATTTTTTAGACAATTTAACGTTGATTCATCTTTAATCAATCGTCTGTAACCATCAGAATCTATAAGCCAAGTTATTTTCTTAGCCGATTCATCACGATTCCATTGCACAATACGCATTTTCGAATCTAAACTATCCCATGATTTAAATATATCATCTGCATTAACTTTTATGATGTAAAAATTAAAAACTGCAAGTGTATAAACTATCAACATGATAAATATTTTTTCAAAATACATGAACAACTTTTGAAATTGCAAAATTAATTAACATAACTTGAATGAGAAAGAATTTTCATTTATTTTCAATGTTTTGTTTCAACTTACACCTTTGAACGAAAATATTATAAATAAAAACAGTGCACTCTCCATGCCAACTAAGCAACGTTTAGTTAAATCTTTTTTTTGAACATTTTTGTTATGATTAATCTTGATAATTTTTAATAAAACCTCTAAATATCTATCATGGATTATTTTTTCGTTTATCTAAATAAGTCGTAGTTGATATCAGTATTTTGCGTTGATAAAAAAATTGATTGTAGTATATTATGTCAAACGAAAATAAGTAGAAAATATTGATTGGAAAAGACAATATGGATAATTTCACATAACTTGAACTTTTCAAACTAATAAAATAATTTTACTTTTGTTTCAATAAATTAAAAATTTCTACACTTTTAATTGTCTATATAAACTGATTGTAACTGGTATAAAAACTGGGTGAATGAAAGATGAAAAATATCAATCAACACGAGTCTTTATTTAAAATTTTTTTAAAAATTGTACCATCTCAACTGATAATAGAATTTTTAATCTTGATTGATACAATGTAAATTCTTCGATTTTAAAATACATAAAATTCAACCATTCGTAAGAAAGAAGCAATTAAAATAAAAGATATGAAAATAAATCAAGATGTACTAAATATTTCAAGAATATGATAAAATATTTAATAAGTTCTAAAAATATGTAAAATTTATTTAATTTAAAATTTATCAAGTTATTTTATATTTTATAATACAAAATAAATTATAAATTCTACAATATCATTATTTGTGAATTAAAATTGAGCTTTCAAAATATGTTCTACAGAGTTTATTACAGAATTTATCGATTCTAAAATATTCTAAAAATGAATTCTTATTTAATTCAATTTCCTAAAGATATTAAATTTAAGCATACAAAAAGCTAACATATTCATTTGTATTTCACGTATTAATAAAACACGTTAATCTAAAAACAAAGTATTGCAGAATTATTCGTATATTATTTATGGGATTGGGAACGTGATTAATAAGGTTATTCAGACATTACTTATAAGACTGTTCAGACTCGATATGAACTGTCAGTAAAAGTTGAGCCGACTTATAGAATTTGCCTCATCATATTAAGGTAGTACCTCAGTTAAGGGGTTGACGGTTCAGAAAAATCTGAGATTGGGCACATAAGTAGATTTTAATTCAAATAAAGCACAGTTAAATTTTGGTTAACTTTCAGAGCATGAGAAAAAATTATAAGCATTTGAATTTTTATCTTATAACACGCGCTTTATATCTATATATAGTGTATATATAGTTATATACGCGCGCGCATTGAGTCTAAGATGTTTATATCGTTTCAAACTCGATACTGAAAAATCTATTCTTTAGTTCTTTGATTAATTACGAGTTAAATTTGATCAAATTTTGTACCATCAGTGTTGAAATAGTACATTACGATACACGTGCTCTAAGTGGTCCTTTTTTACACGGCGTACAGTTAGCGCCCGAGCGCAGCGAGGGTGCTATGCACGTCGTGTAAGAGGACCACTTCGAGCACACGTATCGTATATTATTTTATAGCACGTGTGAGATAAATTCGCCACACGTAATTAATACCCCAGAAAATCAATATTATCAAAAACTATACACACCACGAATGATAATTCGTAAATAAAAACGAATTCTATATATCAGCAAAACTATGCACACCACGAATGATAATTCGTAAATAAAAACGAATTCTATATATCAGCAAAACTATGCACACCACGAATGATAATTCGTAAATAAAAACGAATTCTATATATCAGCAAAACTATGCACACCACGAATGATAATTCGTAAATAAAAACGAATTCTATATATCAGCAAAACTATGTACACCACGAATGATGAAAAAAAGTAAAACTATTTATTATCAATGATAGACCCATCGCAAACAAAAAAAAGCAAAAACGATATCAAAAATATTCTTAGATTGAGAAATTATACCAAATAAGTATTGATGTCAGTGATATTTTATTAATTAAATACAATATGATAAAAAGAGAACTTGCAGATTATTTAGATTTATGTATACACAGGTCAGACAAAGCAAAGCATCTAGTTTATTGTTCGTACAGCTATCTCTTTCTTTCTCATTCTTAGGCTGTACACACTGTACACGCATGCGCGCCGCTCACAGATGTTTTGTTTCGACAACTCACGGCACAACAGTAATTTATAAACTATAGTTTTGATTTTCTTGATGTTTTCAATTCTTTATTAAAGTATTTATATTTTTTGATTGATTTTCTACGTATTATCATGTGTGAAAAGACATTTCTACGTATTAATATATATACAAAGAGTGATTGTGATGCGTGATTTCGATATTACTTTTTTGAACAGTATAATAAAGTGCGAAATTTCTGACGGTAGTACTTTTTTACACAGTTCAAAAAAGTTGTATTTAGCTCCCGCTAAATGGTGTAGAAAACGCGAATTTAGCTCACGCAGTGCTATAAAAGAATTTCTGTGTGGTTTCCATAAGAGCACGTATTAAAAGTGTGAAAATTAAAATGCTTGCCATTTTTCTCTCTTACTCCAAAAAATTACCAAAATTTAACTGCATCTTATTTGAACTTAAATCTACTTATATACCCGATCTCAGATTTTTCTAAACCGTCAATCCCTTAGCTGGGGTACTACCTTTAACCAACTTTTTCGAATACGAAAAAATGTATTTTAAATTAATTTCGTAAATAAATGTGATTGTGATTATGGTTACAAACTTAATATATTGTGACGTGATGGACTTACCACGTCATGAATTTCAAGACTAATACTTATTATAAAAATTATGTGAGGTGTCAGGTAAGTTGTTAGAATACTAAGAAATCTTGAGGCCTGAGATTCGACTTACTGTGCCGCGCCATTTTTTCTTTACATTTATTCTACATCTTGAAATGTCTCATGTTTAAATTTATTACATTTTGATTTAAGAAATAATACACTCAAAATTCATAAAATAAAATTTTAATAGAAAAACAATTTTTACCATCAAATATAAACAAATAAATTTAAATGTCAACTTATTTATTTTATAATAACTTACAACTTTTTAAACAAATAGTTGCTATTTTGTATAGAATCTGTAATTGAAAGAAATAATTGTATTTATTAACTTCCATCCTGGATAATCAAACATCAAAATTCCAGTACGTGGTTCGTTATAATAATTATTATTTAAATATACGTATACCCTGTGATTAATATCATGAGCAATAGCTGATGGACCATTTTGAAATATTCCAGGTATTATATAAAAATAAGTAGCTGTGTTTACAAAGTTTACCATTATTTTATGGCGATTTGCAGGTTTTGCAGTGGCGTCGAAATGTTCGGCAACATATTTAAACTTTTGTCCTGAAGCATCGGCACCTGATAATTCAAATACATCTTGAATATCAATTAAATTTTTTCTGATACCAAAACCATTATAAACACCACCTCCTTTCCCATGAAGCAACAATAGTACAACTTTACCACGCACAGCACCAAGTTTTGGTACTGAAATTGAATTATACCCTGAGACTGATGGATAGTATAAGATTTTTCCATAAGGTTCGCTATCACAATACTTTTCTACAACATTTGGAAAATGCCTGCTATCTTCATCGCTACCTCCTTCTAATTTCAGTCTCATAATAATGGTTTCATTTTGAAACATACCTAAAAATTCAGAAGTAACCCAAAGAACATCATGAAAATTCGCGTACTGATATATACTTCCATGATAAATTACAAGTTGCGGGGGTGGAATTGGATCGTCTTTATTATCAGAAACTTCGAGACGTACACGAATATCAATTGCTCTTATTCCGGCCAAAAGCTGTTTAAATAACGAAAAACGTCCATTTTCTTCAAATCGTTGCTGTAACTTTGTAATATCAGCTGTTACACCAGTTGGAGTTCCACGTAGACAGCATATGTTACCCCAAACAGCCATTGAATCGTGCGTTCCAGGTATAGATAAATCACTTAATAATCTATCATCAGGAATGGCACTCATCCAATTAGGTTGATATGATTTCTCAATTGAAGCGTAATAATCACTAGGAGAATAATTATCTGCATTAACTAGCACGATATTAAAATACAAAAATATAAATGAAATAATTGTAGGTATAAAAAATACTTCGTTGAATTCCATATTTAATAAGGAATATTTTGAAAAAGTATTTTTCAAAATATTCTCAATGTCTTCTTAATAGTTAATGTTAATTATTATTTCTGAATATAATACAATAAGTTAATACTGAAAGTGTAAAAACTTGAATCTATAAAGTAAAGTCATGCAATTTTTAATATTTATGTAAAAATAACTATCCACGATCTGCCTGCTACATATGGAAGCATGTTAATAAAAAATTATGCTTCATGAAATAATAAAAAAAGATTCAATAATAATAAATTTTTTATTTTTGAAACCAAAAAACAGTGCAAATAAAAAATTGAAACTTAAAATTATCGACACTGCTTAATTATTTAAAAAATCATCGATATATTTATTTTTTATTTAAGAATATTTGAAAGTTCAAAGTTAAGAATGTGCAAATAGTATTATAAGGAGTCATGCCCTTAAAATCAAATAATGATTTAAAATAAACGTTATAATTCATTTATCGTGTCACATAATTTACAAAATATTTCGTTTGTAATTTGTCAGTATGTGAAACCAATATTTTTCAATCATGTATTTTTCGGTATCATGAATTAATGCATTATTGTTTTTAAAAAGTATAAAAGTCGATAAAAACAGTAGTTTTTTGTATTTTTCAAAAGGATGCTAAACTTCTATTAAATCATAAAAATTCCATACACTCTAAGAGTACAAAGAATATTAATACTGCGGTAAAATTCCTATATGTACCTTATTGTAATAAGGTTTCAGAAAAAGTCTAATTAAAAAAAAAATTTGTTTAGAATTATTGAATGATTGTAAAAGCTTACACTTCAAATCAAAAGATAATTTACGTGATGAAACTTTATTCCCTTAAAAATTACATTTGCAATATTATTTTACAGTAGGTTTGTCAACTTTTTGTAGACTATAAATTTTTACGAAATTAATAAGAAAGCAGAAAATGATCAGTTTTTAGAAGAAATATGCCACATCGCCTTAAAAAATAAATGATGAAAAAATTATGAAATCATAAAGATTTATGTTAAAATATAAGGTTTAAAAATATAAATATTTTAAAACAATTAAGATAATAATAAAAAGATTCGAAGAATCAATCAGACGAATCTCTTTCTAAAAAAAGACTTAAGTAATGAAGTATTTAAAACTTCAAATCCGATTAATGATATCTAAATCTTTAAAATAAAGAATAACAAGTTTGTTGATTATGCAACATTATTTTTGATAACTTTTTAAATTTATTATTATACGGTATTTCTGCATTTACATATTTATCAATTACTATAGGATTTGATAATTTATCATTTGGGTGACATATTATTATAAGATAAGCATTAAAACTTCCTATTAGTCTATTGTATAATCGTGAACTAAAACTATACGAACTTATGTTTACTTACAAGTAAATTAATATAAAACAATGAGTATTCTATCATTCCTATTCAGACTGTTTATTAATATATTTTTTATCAAGTTCTTTTTTATATGTCTTATAAAAGTATTATAAATATATTGACTAAATCATTGTATGACAAATTTGATTTCATCAGTAACTTTAAAATAAAAAAATCAATTATATCTAATTTAATCGAAAACATACACGGTTAAAAACATTTGTGTAATCTGTTAACTTTTTTCGTCTGTTACTTAATGTCTGTTAAATCAACAGACGCAAGTATGTCAATTTAACATGTAAATTAAATTTTTCACGGACAATTTGTCTGTTAAAGTAACAGACATTTTTGTCTGTAAACAGTTTTTAACAGACGTGTCTGTTAATATTTCTAACCGTGTAGTCTTAAAATTTTCGTATGAATCAAGCAAGTCATCTCTTAATATTATATAATTTATCAATAAAAACGTTGACTTTGTCAGTAGCAAAATTTTGGAAACGAATAAAGTAAGATAAATTAATTTATCAACAATCAACTCCATGCTAACCAAGTAGCATTTATTATCAAATCTTTTTGTTTTTAAATACTTTTATTGATATTTTTAAAATATCACGCTATGTCAATATGAATCATGATATGTCTATATATCATCTTAAATTAAAATCAATTAAAATTGATCTGAAAAGATGGTATAGATATTTTTATATAATTTAGTTTCTTAAGCTTAATGAAACAACATTTTTGTTTGTTCATAAATATATAATTATTTTATTAAAATTTGCATACTTTATATTTATGTTGGATTTATATTTTTTATTATTTGGCTTCCTAAATATTTACAGTGGGACCTCCTAATGTTGCTGCGGCCGTGACTCTAGAGGTAGAAAATTTCTTGAAATATCCAGAGGCTTGTTTCCATGAATCCATATTTACATACCGAAATCTCAAAATACAAAAATATGAAATGATCTTTACCTAAAATATAAAAACAATTTAATAATAAAAAGATCTAAAGCATTTTGCATGAATTATATTCATAAGGTTCTTAAAAAATATTTATAATTATTTATAATTACCTACTATATTTAATTGAAAGAAATAACCTTGTCAATCAATTTCCATCCAGGATAATCAAACATTAAAATTCCCGTGCGTGAAAGTCTGGCATGATCATTACTTATAAGTATGTAGACCATTTGATTAATATTACGGGCAAGAGCTGATGGTCCATTAGCTAGTACTCCAGGAAAAAATATGGCGATCTTTGTAATGGCATTTACAAAATTATATATCACCTTGTTGCGATTCATTGAATGTACAGTTTTTGTAAGCTGTTCAGCAACGTGTTTTAACTTTTGGTTCGGAACGTTTGACCCATTAAATTCATATTGATCCTGAATATCAATTAAATTGTTGTGAATACCGAATCGATCATATGATCCACCACTCCTTCCATTAAGCATGATAAGAACAACTTTGCCACGAACATCACCAAGCTTTGGAATTGGAATCGACCCATTCCCTGATATTGAGGGCTTATAAAATACTTGGCCGTATGGCTTGCTATCAACATATTTTTTTAAGACGGATGGAAAAGCTACACTTTCATTATGAAGCCCGAATTCTAATTTAAGTCGCAAGAAAATGGCTTCTTTAGGATGTTTTTTTAAGAATTTAAATGTAGTTTGTATAACATCATAGAAACTTGCTTGTTGATATACAATTCCATGATAAACTTGAAGTTGAGGACTTTCAATTGGATCGTTTTCATTCTTAATAGCTCTAAAAGCTACACGAATGTCGATTGCTCTAATGCCCGCTTTCAATTGTTTTGCTAGTGAATCAGGTCCGCTTTCATTAAATCGTTGTTGAAGTTTTGTAATATCTAATGTTAAACCATGAGGAGTCGGAGGTTGATCATCAAAATTTCCCCATACAGACATGGAATCATGTGTTCCCGGTATAGATAAATCACTTATACATTTATCGTCCGATAATTTACTCATCCAATCTGGATTACTCGCATTTTCAATAGAAGCGTAGTATTCATTTGGTCCATAATCATCGCTACTAACTGATGCGATGCTCGCATCAAGAACTGCAAGCGTGAGAATTATAAGCGTAAAATATTCTCCGTGGAATGTCATATTGACAATTATTATTATAAATTTTATTTAATCTTTAATATCAAATTAAAACTTTTCAAATCAATCACTAAAATATTCCTATTTTGTTATCGAAACTTTATAATACTAGAGATTCCACCGTATATCTACAAATACTTCTAAAAAATTAACATTTTAATATACTTATAGAAGAATCACTCATGTAGTACACTATGAAACATTTTATTACCCACACAATAGTAATAAAGAAAAGCACAAATGAAAGTTGCTCACGATAACTACGTAGTTTGACAATTAAATTTTTTTCCAAAACTCTTATCACAATATTTTTTTCTTTTTGTGAACTATAATAGAAGTACTAAAACCTTATTTAATTTATATAACCATAATTATTATCTTTGATATGATAGACTTCTGATTAGAGACTCTCAAAGATAACACTCAATGTGGATATACACGTCACAATCATTACGTCAAAGCAACTTATAAATAATGTCAATAATGTACAATAATTAAATTGATTTAACGAAATCAATTATCTTTTCATGTTTATTATGCTAACGCAGCAATAAATCTTATTTTTTCATTAGTTTTTTATCACTTTACTTCCATTCATTATTTTCGCTATACTTTTTTATGTAATTTTTTAGAATTTTTATTATTATAATGATCCATTGATTTTATTAATTAATAAACGTTTTATTAATCATTATAAGTTAAATTAGTTTCCATTTTCTTACGGAAACCTTTAAGTTATAAAACTTTAGAAATCATAAAAAAATTTTCCATCTACTATCAACTTTAATAAAATTATACAATGTTTTGCGTTACAACTTATGTGGCAAGCGATTTAATGTTTTAACCTCCATGTAAGAATAATAAAAACACAAATTGAATATAAATGTTTTTAATATTTGCAGCTTTGTAATAACTTACTTGCTATAAACTATATTAACCATAAAATAAAATTTTATTGTACCATAAATAAAAACTTGCAAAATCAAGATAAGGAACTTATCACTGCCAAAATCAAAAAGATCAAGTAAAAAAATTTTAATTCTAAATTATAAAATATAACTAAACGACCTTTTAAAAGGTCTAAAGAAAATAGTGTAATATAAAAATTATCTTAATTTTGAAGAATTTAGTTTTGATGAGTTTGTCAACTGTTTCAATGATATTTTGAAATATACTTTATCATTCATTTATCGTACCGAAATTATGAATAAAAATCTATTTTGATTGATAAGACATATTACTTCACTTTGGCGATGTGATTTAATGTTTTAATTTTTTAATATGGAGTAAAAATGTAAATAAAATTTATAAAATGATTAGAAAAACCATGAATGTAATTTGCAAATTTGATTTTTATCAAATTATTTTTAAAATATTTCATTCAGGATTCGAAAAATAAAATTCTTGTATACAAAATAAATATTTAAATGCAATTATTTAATAACATTCTTTTTAACTTTTCCGTATATTTTTTACGATTTTATATGAAATTTGTCGTTAAAAAATTATAACTATTAATTATAATTACATATTGTTAATTACAATACGAAAAACAATAACGAAAATTGTAGACTGGTTTTTTGTTAAATTTTTATTTCAAAAACATTTTAATTACAATTCTTCGAATAAAATTAAATACAAAAAAAATTTTTTTTACGTCTCTTTGTTTATTTTATAACAATTTTTTTTATTTTCTTATAGAATTGTTTTGATTTTGTATGAAATTTATGTTTGAAAAAAATAATTTTATTCATTAATTTTTTAGTACTTGGTTCGTTAATAATTATTTATTCCAGATGACGGAACTTTTCGAGGGCCGACTTGCCCCGTCCCCGTCCGATTGTCGAGTGGAGTGTTCCATCTATAGACTACTTCGTGTTCCCTAAGAAGTTTGATAATAAATGAACGATGCCTTTATATTAAATTTAATATTAATGCTTGTAGCTTCGATTTCAGATCGTCATTTTTGTGAAAAAATCAAAATTTTTTGTGTAATGTAATTAATAGATAAATAATTTATATTATTACTTACTATTCTGAAGACTCATAAATATCGATTTCGGAGCAAAGATGCATAACGATGAGAAGCCGGAGTTTTAACCATTAATATAAAAATTAGTCCCTGGTAGAAAATTAACTAGCTCGGCTGATTAGCTTATTAACAGTTGGCTAGATTTATTAACTAAAAGAATAAGTAGTTGATCGTTAAAATAGCTGAAAACTTGTTAATTTAAAGTAAAATGTTATTTTTTAAAACAAAACGAGGAAATTAATATTTTCAATTTTAAATACATTAAATATATATAATTAATTCTTATAATTAAACTTATTTTTTAATTTTTTTATAAACAAAATTTTTCATATGAATCTATGATTTGGTATCAAGGTATATGTATAGGTTGGCTACACGGCGCTCAGCTGACTGCTCGGCTGACTGTCGAATTTCAAGGTTAAGTGTTTATTGAATATACTCAACAAGATTGACTCGAAAAAGTGTTATAAATGTCTAATAACAATCCATCTGACGACGCGACTTACTCTCATATAGTTACGTCCCGAATCCCGATTCTTCCCATGATGCGTTGCGCGTGTTCTCTCTCGCACTAGCATACTGCAAAACTCACAAGAAGAAAAGAGACAGAAGTATATTGACATACAGTATACGTATAAATCGTCGTTCTCGTTACAATATATGTTATTACTAGCTTATAGTTGTAATGTAATTTCCAGCTCAAATATAGCTAAGAGGGTGAGAACATTGGCGAGGTTCTTTGACGAAAGCAGCACTTTTTTGCTCTAGGGAAAACATGAATAGCGCTGGTGTAGCGGCGCAGGAATATCAAGAAAGTAGTCCCAACCTCACTCTGTCTCTTTCACTTTCCCGAATATATGTAGCAACGTATTGGGAACTCAAACGAAGGCGTAACCTATATATATATATAGTTTATGCTGTAGTAAGCAGTAGAGGGCGTCGTATGTAGTAGGCTAGTCAAATGGGTATTGAGGTCTCTTATAGTTGCGCTCGCGGCGCCGCTGTATTTTGTTTGTGATATTTTGTACTAAAGTATATTTGCTGTCAGCTTATTTCCCCGGGGATATATGTACAAGTAATATATCCCCGAGGAAATACTCAATATGCTATAGTAAGTTGGGATACAACAAAACTCTTCAGTACGAAGTGAGCGCCGATGTGTTTGGAAAGGATACACTGAAAAATAAGTGGGAAAGAAGCACTACCATCGGTAACGAAACTATACTCTTTTCGTTTCGTGCGCACAGAGTGCCACTGCGGGAAAACAGTGGTGCCACTGTGGGACGAGAGGAGTACTTCGCATGACGCCAAACGAAATCCCACGTGAGTGGGAATACACATGCACAACAAAAAGAGCTGTTAGCTTCGACAGTGGGGCGTCACGTTCCCCACGAGAGAAAGCGTTAGCATTCTTACGGTTTCGTGGAGCAGAAGTACTTCGAGGGACTCGTGGACTACCACTTATTTTTCAGTGTAGTAGTGTAAACTTAAGAACATAAACAGGCGCGTTAGACGATCGGCGCCGCATAGTTAAGTCCCGCGCTTATTCAAATTTCATAATGGTCTTTTTCGTATTAAATACATTTTTAAAAATATACATTAAATAAATAATGGTTCATATTGATTTATTAATAATAAAATTTAGAGTTAATAGTGAAAAAAATCACAGTAAAAGTGATGCAGTGAAAAAAATAGAATAAACATAAAACTTGTAAAATTGTAAAAGAAATAAAAAATTTTTTAAACTTTTCAGTTATAAGTTTGTACATTCATATTTACAAGTACAAACAAACATAACAGAAGAAAAGATTTTATAAACAGATGTATCTATCATATTTAGTAAATCACAGAAAAATATTAAAATAATTGTGAAAGAAAAATTTGTGTATCCCAGCGATACAGTAAGTATCGCCCGCTTTGTTTCTCGAAGCGTCACGCGACAACACGTGGCGCTTGCGCGCGCAGACGAGTCTGCGCGCGCAAGACAGCCTCGTTTCACGCTTGTTCCACACTTCTTTAAATTCTACGAAATTGCTTCTTTCGCATTTTATAAATTCATGAAACATACATTGAAAAATTGTAAAATTATATACTTATAATTTTATTGTTCCTCTAACTGCTTACAACAGCATAAAATAATCTACGCAACATGTGACGTACGTCGGGAAAATATTTGCAGGGTTAAATGTTTTTCGCGCTTGCGCGCCCTCGACTTTCTACTGCTCGCGCAAAAAACATTGACCCCTGCCAATATTATCCCTTCGTACGTCACTTGTTGCGTATTAGTAATTTATGCTGTAGTAAGCAGTAGAGGGCGTCGTATGTAGTAGGCTAGTCAAATGGGTATTGAGGTCTCTTATAGTTGCGCTCGCAGCGCCGCTGTATTTTGTTTGTGATATTTTGTACTAAAGTATATTTGCTGTCAGCTTATTTCCCCGGGGTTATATGAACAAGTAATATATCCCCGGGGAAATACTCAATATGCTATAGTAAGTTGGGATACAACAAAACTCTTCAGTACGAAGTGAGCGCCGATGTGTTTGGAAAGGATAGTAGTGTAAACTTGAGAACATAAACAGGCGCGTTAGACGATCGGCGCCGCATAGTTAAGTCCCGCGCATATTCAAATTTCATAATGGTCTTTTTCGTATTAAATACATTTTTAAAAATATACATTAAATAAATAATGGTTCATATTGATTTATTAATAATAAAATTTAGAGTTAATAGTGAAAAAAAATCACAGTAAAAGTGATGCAGTGAAAAAAATAGAATAAACATAAAACTTGTAAAATTGTAAGAGAAATAAAAAAATTTTAAAACTTTTCAGTTATAAGTTTGTACATTCATATTTACAAGTACAAACAAACATAACAGAAGAAAAGATTTTATAAACAGATGTATCTATCATATTTAGTAAATCAAAGAAAAATATTGAAATAATTGTGAATTAAAAATTTATGTATCCCAGCGATACAGTAAGCATCGCTTGCTTTGTTTCTCGAAGCGTCACACGACAACATGTGGCGCTTGCGCGCGCAGACGAGTCTGCGCGCGCAAGACAGCCTCGTTTCACGCTTGTTCCACGCTTCTTTAAATTCTACAAAATTGATTCTTTCGCATTTTATAAATTCATGATATATACATTGAAAAATTGTAAAAAATGTATTCAATTATATACTTATAATTTTATTGTTCCTCTAACTGCTTACAACAGCATAAAATAATCTACGCAACATGTGATGTACGTCGGGAAAATATTTGCAGGGTTAAATGTTTTTTGCTTGAGCAGCAGAAAATCTCGGGCGCGCAAGCGCGCCCTCGACTTTCTACTGCTCGCGCAAAAAACATTGACCCCTGCCAATATTATCCCTTCGTACATCACTTGTTGCGTATATTACTAATACTATCCTTTCTAAACACATCGGCGCTCACTCCGTACTGAAGAGTTTTGTTGTATCCCAACTTACTATAGCATATTGAGTATTTCCTCGGGGATATATTACTTGTACATATATCCCCGGGGAAATAAGCTGACAGCAAATATACTTTAGTACAAAATATCACAAACAAAATACAGCGGCGCCGCGAGCGCAACTATAAGAGACCTCAATACCCATTTGACTAGCCTACTACATACGACGCCCTCTACTGCTTACTACAGCATAAATTACTAATACTAACATGGCGACAGAATTCCATAGTACAAGCTAGGCTTAAATGTAATGACATTAGTTTTTTAGTCTAAACATCATCACCGTAAAAAATATTTGTAAATACGCTAACACCAATCGTGCACAACGTAAATTTATACAAGGAGAAATGGTTTATTAGACCCAATTCGAAATAAAATGTGAAATTAATAAGAAATATACATTCAACGGTGAGGTTAACTTCATATAGCTTATTGCTTGCAGACGTCTACTTATCCACGCTTCATACAAATCTATCTTCGCAGAGTTGTCAAATATATTCTGCTTGTTTACATACCCTAATAGCACAACTTTTTCAATTCTTGTGCAATTCTGCTGTGAAGTGTCTGCTGCACGATGCCATTCATAAGTACATTGCAATACTGCTGCAAGCATCCGTGCATTAAATGTTTCTCTAGACTGCACTTCGTCTGCCGTAAGTCTGCTAGACATCTGTTGCAAGTACCTGATGCAATGATCTGACTGCATAACTCTAATAGATTTGGGAAACATGTTATATAAAATCTGCGTACTGATACTTGCGTCAGATTGTGCTACCAGGGTAACCTCGATTTTTTCTCGGGAAGAGATGAAAACTAACATTTAAATTCTTGACTGCTTAAATTTCACGACCCCTTACTACACAATAATCTCTGTTGGAATTTTTTTCACGCGTTTTGAACTCTTTTTATTACATTGTAATTAGTTTTCAATTAAAAAATAAAAATTAACCTTAAGAGGACCGGAAAACCACTATAGTGGCGTGACCCCTGATCGACCTTTACCCCAAAGTCAATTAGTGATATCAGATACCTTTTTGGACCACTTTCTTAGAGCGATCACAAATCTCAAATACCGGTCCTCTAAAGGTTAAACACCAATTGCTATGCTACTCAACGCAAAGTTGTGTTTTAGATTATTTCACAGCCTTGCCACGAGAGGTCATCGCAAGTGTGTGAGTTCCCAATACGTATACAGCGAAAAATTTAACCGCACTATTTAACTGTTTTTTTTCTCCCTTTTATATAGATTATTAAAATTTGTTATTAATGATGAAGCATGAAATCACAAACATTTTATATGTATTACAAATATTATTGACAAAAATTTAAATTTAATTATTTTACTTTTTAATGCACATACAAAATCATAAAATTTAAACGAAACTAACGGTAAGTTTATTAATATTTTAAGAAATTATTGTTATTATTTTTTTTGTAATATTTCAATTTTAAGAGTAGCCACGATTTTGCATAAAGTAATCCTGTACTTTTAACTGTACAAAATTAAGTTTTATTTGATTATGTACAATTTAAATATAAAATTAATGTTTTAAAATCCTTGAA
This sequence comes from Anastatus disparis, assembly GCA_017163975.1. NCBI lineage: Eukaryota > Metazoa > Arthropoda > Insecta > Hymenoptera > Eupelmidae > Anastatus > Anastatus disparis. The sequence continues at coordinate 2,695,960 of JAFFSR010000226.1, forward strand.
TTATTGAAATTTAATAAAAACATCATATTGTCATCTACGAAACTTTTCATTAAACTGTTTAAGAAATTGAGGTTAAGTTATAAAAAGAACTAATTTTTTATGTTAACAAACAAAATAGCATCTGAACTTTTGTAGATTTTATTTGAATTATGAAATAAAATTTAATTTAGTCTAAAATAATAGTTACCCTTGTGGAAATCGGTTTTGCTAATAACTGTTAATAATTAAAAATAATTGCTAATAACTGCAAATAACTGCACTGAAAAACTTTCGGCTTGCAATATGCCGTTCCCTCTAAGTACGCCAGCGCCACGCAATTGGTGTGGATAGTGTGCTGAATACGAATTGTCTATGCTCCGATCATCTGGGCATAATGTTGCTTGAACAAACCTGCGCGTCACATATGTCATATCGGCGCAAGGGAAACTCAAATCTGAGTAACTGTTACTCCGATTTGCGCGTATAACTCGAGACTTGACGAATCGGTGCTTCATATAACCTAAGGGCTGTTGTGTAAATGCTATCTTGCTAAAGCCCTCTCTAATGCAAACTTGAATGTTTACAAAACTATTAAGTCGATTGCTCCAAAAATCATTAAAAAACAAAAAGATAAAGGCAAAAAATCACGACTGTTCTTAGATTGCACCGACGATATTCTAAAACTAAACATAAAAGCGCATAAGAAATTTCCTATTTACATTCACGACTACAAAGTCATTACTACCAGCATTATGGTTGACACTAAAATAGGTCAAGAAATGAAACTTAGCAATGACCCCAACATTTTATTAAATAATTACTTAATAAATAATAATTCAAATACGGTCTACACTGACGGTAGTAAGAATCTGAATAATTCAGTTGGGTTGGCTTGCCATTATCCACATATAAATAAACACACAGGCTGTTTCCGCGCGATCCTCTATTTTTATGGCCGAGTGTGTAGCAATAGTCAAAGCTTTACAATTGATTAAAAAAAGTGACCATTCAGATTTCACAATAGTCTCTGACGCACTAATCGAACTTCGTTGTTTACAATCAATCAAAATCAATATTAAAGTAAATTTTTACATCTTCACAATTAAAAGCTTATATTTAAAGATTCTCAATAGACAACCTAACAAGATTATCAGATTCCTATGGACCCCGGCACATGTTGGCGTTATAGGTAATGAAACCGCGAATCAACTAGCTAAATCATTCACTAAAAGAAAAGCTTCTCCTACCTTTACTCTACCATACACTGATCTATTTCGCGAGTTTAGAGCCAACTCAATTATCAACACTAACCAACATTGCCTTCACGACAACAATAAAGGAAAAAAATACTTTGATTTATTTTTTAAGAACACCCCTAAACCATGGTTTCATAAATGCAAACTCCCCCGAAAAGACATTGTAACTATAAACAGAAGCAGATCCAATCATTACAACCTGGCAGCCTCTCTGGCCAGAGTTCATATTGTAGACTCTCCAACATGTGCCACATGCGGTGAATATAACGAGGATCTTAATCATGTCCTTTGGCAATGTTCCGCTTATAACGATCAAAGAAAAATGCTTATAGCTAATATTTGTAAATCCAACGTTGTAATGCCGCAAAATATCGATAACATCTTAATGTTTCCGAACTCAAATATGTGTATATATATCATTAAATTTTTGGATTCCATCAACATCTCTGTATAAATTACACTCTGAAATTGTACTTCAATAACTTATATGTAATCTATCTATCTTTGGGGTTTAACCATCTACAGCCTATTTGGCCTAGTAAGTGACACCTCGACCACCTTTGTGTTCCGGTGTTTTCGCGTTCGAAACCATACCTCATTTTTCCCTAACTTCGATAGGTGGTGCTAGATCGTGCAGGCCTACTTAGGCGGGGAGCATCGCTCTACCCATCCTTTTTGGCGCATCGGGAGCTCAACACCTACCCGGCAAAACGGTCCGGCTCAACTTAATAGTGGAACAGTCGCGTTCTGCCTTACCGGCCCTCGAGTGATTTTTCGTCGGTTTTTGTTAAAACCGAAAAAAATCTCTCGGGGGTGGTCCACAACGGTGTCAGTGAGCTCTGGACATCCTCCACTTTCAATATTTAAATTAAAAAATGAAGGAAAAATTCTGACCTCACCGGGATTCGAACCCCGGCCCTCTGTGTGAGAGTCGGATGCTCTAGCCCCTGAGCCACCGCGGCTCTTCAACTTATATGTAATCAAATTGTGTATATTATTTTTATTGATAATAAAGTTATATGCTGACATAAGGCTCCACATAGCCTTCTAAAGCATTCATATAAAAAAAAAAAAAAAAAATATTATCTAATAAATTACTATGTGGAAAATTGAATAAATCCTCTTTACCCAGAAATATAAACCATTATCGAAAATGCTAACTTTTGACACAGACTGTATAGCCAGAACATCCTTAATTCTATGCTCAACGCGTTAAAAGAAATAAAGCGAACAAGACGATCTGATTTCTTTTTGGTAGCAGAGGTTTGTCCGAAGCGTCATCACATGTTGTTTTGATCACCTAACATATATAAAGAATTGAAAGAGAGAGAGCGCGTGAAGAGTCAAAGGCGTTCTGCGGTCATACGCGCTCGCAAACTAGTTCCTTCATTTTCAATAAACGCCGAAATAAAAAAAAGCATGCGGTAAACTTTCGGCACGGGTATAAGAAAAAATCGTATACACCACCAGAGTCGATAACACGACTTCTTTTGATGGGCAATCTCACCCATGAAAAAAAATTGTGTTTTCGCCCCTAGTGGTGTAATATACTATTGGTTAACGCTAGCTAATATCTAATTACAAACTGTTTTAAAATTCTACCAGGGGTAGAAAGGCATCATACGTTTGTTATCGAACTTCTCAGGGAACACTTCACTCGAGAATCGGTCGGGATCTGGACTCTCTTTAATGTTCTAGACAATAGACCAAAAAAAAGTTGCAATAATTACAACATTCACCATTGTTTCATGGCAATTTATAATGTTTGTATATATTATAGTACTATTAAAAAAGCAACCACTCATCTAATTTTTTGTTGTAAAGCTTTACCCCAATAATTCAAATACATTTTAAACATAAACATCTTGAATACATGTCATCAAGTTTTTATACTGAAATTAAATCATTCTCTAAAATCGATGGTTGTTTAAAATACTTTCATTATGCTTCCTGCCATAATTTATTTCTCTAACATTTGAGAATTTATCTATGTTATCATAACTACCCTGGTAGAAATGTGAACATAAAAAATTGTATATCCTACATGGAAATAATTTCTGTGAATAACTGCAAATAATAGTAAATAATTGTAAATAACTGTTAAAAAATGTTAGAGTTGAGACATAAATAATAGTTATTTACAGTTATTTACTATTATTTACTATTAATTACTATTATTTATAGTTATTAACAGTTTTCCCTGTTGAAAATAAGTACGTACTTGAAGTACGTACTTTGAGTACGTACTTCAAGTATGTACTACAAGTATATACTTTACTTAAGTACGTACTATTTTGGAACATTTTAGTAGATACTTTTTTTGAAAAGTATATACTTTTATTGAAAGTATGTACTTTTTAAGTATATTTTGATAAATAATATTTTTTTAAATATGAACTTTATTAAACAATACCTACTATTTTGAAAGTATGTACTTTTTAAAAATATTTTTATGCGTACTTTTATTTTAAAAATGAGTACTTTCTTCAAAATTATGTACCCTATTTTAATAAAAGTACTTACTTATATAGAAGTATATACCTTTTAGAAAATTTTCATACATACTTTTTTTATACGATGTATGTACCTTCATATAAAAGTATATACTGTAGCTACGTGACAAATTTTTTTTACTTTAGTATGTACTTTTTGAAAAGTGCATACTTTTCTAAAAAAGTACCTTCTAAAATGTTCCAAAAAAGTACGTACTTGATCTAAAGTGTATATACTTGAAGTACATACTCAAAGTATGTTATTAAAGTATGTACTGATTTTCAACTGTAAAAAAATACGGAATATTATAGCCTTATATACCTGCATCTCTGAAATTCGGATAAAGGATCGCAAAGTTAAGAAAAACGCCACCTAACAGCTAAAAACGTAAGTACTGACAAAATTATTCGAATCGATTATTAATTCTGTCTTTGCTGTTAGGTGGCGTTTTTTGTTAATTTTGCGATCCTCTACCTGAATTTCAGTGACGTGGGAATATAAAGTTATAACATTTCGAGTTTGTTCGCTCAAGCTTTTTGATCTGCGGAGAGTCGATGCTTACCTTATTTTTATATCTTCCTTTAGGAAGAAAACACTTACCAAGTTACTAACTTGAGGAATTATTGAAAATAAAAATAATCTCAAACTTTTACCGACTTTTTTGTAAAATTTGATTTGTTATCTTTAAAGGTATATACTCTATTTTAATAAAAGTACGTACTTGTATAGAAGTATATACTTTTTAGAACATTTTCATACATATTCTTTTATACGAAGTATGAACCTTCATATTCAAGTATGTACTGTAGCTAAAGTAATCTTTTTTTTGGTCATTTTAGAATGTACTTTTTTAAAAATATATACTTTTAAAAAAAGTACCTACCAAAATGTTTTTAATAAGTACATACTTTAAAAAAATACGTATTTTCTAATAAAGTACGTACTTTAAGAAATATTATTTATCAAAATATACTTTAAAAGTACATATTTTCAATAAAAGTATATACTTTTCAAAACAGTACCTACTAAAATGTTCCAAAATAGTACGTACTTAAGTAAAGTATATACTTGAAGTACATACTTGAAGTACATACTCAAAGTACATACTTGAAGTACGTACTTATTTTCAACAGGGTTTACAATTATTTCCAGAAATTTTTTCCATATCAAATACTACAATTTATGGGCATTATTAATAGTAATATTTTGTCATTTGGATATTTGCTAATAAATAGTCAATTTTTGCCTATAAATTTTATATTTTACCTACAAATTCATTGAAGTGTAATAATCACTTGATGATTAATATGCTTTAAATATATTTTTAAAATATTCTAAACATCAGTGTTTGCAAAGAATGTTCATCATTTTTCAAATATAATGTAGTAAGTTAATATTGATTAAGAGTTCAAAATAGAGTTAAAACTACAAAATTGTGCAATTTTTTGCAGTAAAACTAACATTTAGTATTTTATAATTTAATACTCATGTAAAAATAAATATCCACGACTGTCATTACTAGATATAATAATTATTTACATTTATTTATAGTTATTTACAATTATTTACAGTTTTTTACAGCTATTTACAGTTTTTTACAGCTATTTACAGTTGTTTATAATTATTTACAATTATTTACAGTTTTTTACAGCTATTTACAGTTGTTTATAATTATTTAAAATTATTTACAATTTTTCATAGTTTTTTACAATTATTTACTATTATTCACATTTTCAAAAATACGATAATAAAAATACACTAATAAAAAAATTTACTTGATTATTACTTATAGAAATGTTGATAAAATAATATTCAATATGTATTGTATTAAAATAATGAAAACCTTTCTTGAATAATGTAACATATTCCTTATAATAATTTAAATGTTTCTGTTATTTTAATTATTAAAATATTTTGTAAATCAATTGTTTATAAAAGTAAAGCAATCAAATATGGATTGTAAATTATCTAATTATTACATTTTCCAAGTACAGCATTTATATAATTCAATGAAATCTCGTAAAAATATTATTAGGGCGATGGTTTCATATAGAAATTATAATTAAAAGAAATAACTTTATCTATTAACTTCCATCCTGGATAGTCAAACATTAAAATTCCAGTACGTCGCTCAGCAGAATAATCATAACTTAGGTAGGTCCATACTCTTTTATTGACATCGTGTGCAATAGCTGATGGTCCGTTTTGCAAAGTACCAGGTATACCTAAAAATTTTGTGTGCGCATTGATGAAATTTACCATTATTTTATGGTAATTTTCAGGATTTGCAGTAGCATTAAAATGATCGGTAACATATTTAAACTTTTGTCCTGAAGCATCAATTCCATTCAACTCAAATATGTCTTGAATATCAATTAAATTTTCGTATATACCAAATCCATAGTAAACGCCACTTTTTTTTCTATCAATTTTTAAAATTAAAACTTTACCACGCACATCACCAAGTTTTGGTATTGACATATAACCATCCCCTGACACTGATGGATAATATAAGATTTTTCCATAAGGTTCACTATCACGATACTTTAGTACAACACTACGGAACAGAGAACTATCATCACTATTACCATCTTCTAACTTGAGCCTCATAATAATTGTTTCACTGGGATTTTTATTCAAGAAATCCGACGTCACTTTAAGAACATCAAGAAAATTTGCATATTGGTATATTAGACCATGATGAATTACAAATTGTGGTGGATTAATTGGATCATTAGGATCAGTAGAATTGGTGAAAATTACACGAATATCAATTGCTCTGATACCAGCTTCTAATTGTCTGGCTAAAGAATCACGTGCATTTCCATTAAATCGTTGTTGTAGCTTAGCAATATCATTACTCAAACTCTTAGGAGTTGGATCCAAGCAACACAAGATTCCCCAAACAGCCATTGAATCGTGCGTTCCAGGTATAGATAGATCACTCAATAATTTATCATCAGGAATTCCTTTCATCCAATCTGGATTGTATGCTTTTTCAATCGAAGCATAATAATCACTAGACGAATAATCATAATATGTAATTTTTAAATATAAAAATATAAATGAAATAATTGTTACACTTAAAAGTACTTTACATAACTGCATTTGAATAATTTTACGGAGAAGGAATTTCATTGTAAAACACATTGTGAGAATTGTAAACGTACGCTGCACGGTATACACGTTCTGAACGTATCAGCACTATTTAATACACGACCAACTACTGTTTAAACCTACGGAAGCGCCTAAGGGCCATTCAATATATGTTTTTGCGCACCATCTATTTTAGTAAATTGCAATTAGTTGCTTTCCAATGTTCATGCTTCTAAGGACCAAAACGGAAGGAAGGTAGTTTGCCTGCTTTCCAATTTGGCACTTTGCCCGGATCAATTTAAACAAATTTCAATTTTTTCACAAGTTTTTTGTTTTTTATAAGTACCGGCCAACTCGGAAAAAAATTAAAAAAATATATTTCTATTAGAAAAATATGCAAAGCCGAATTAAAAAGGTTTGGTGCATTAGACATGCAAAAAAAAAGTTAGTCGGTTCAAGCTTTATTTACGGGGGTGAACCGTTGTCCTAAATATTAATCAAATTTTTTTATATTTATTAATAATTAAAAACTTAATGATTTTTTGGTTGCGTTACTTATTGTAAAAATTAAAAGAAAATTTTTATTATTAATAAATTTTTAGTGAGTTGTTAAATAAATTGTTGAAATTCATCAATTATGATTTGAAAAAACCGGTGTCTACTCCACACGCATCAGTAGGCGTGACTACTACGTCTACTTCGTATACACGCACGTTGGATTAAACTTACGCAAAGAGACAGTTGGCGGAGTTATAACTCTTAATTCAAAGATGTTGGGAACTCTCCCTATAAGGAAATTTCCAAGAAAATTTCTTTCCTACAGCCCCGTCGATACTCTTGTTTCGAGAGTCTACTGTAATACGTTTAGACAAGGCATGGTGCTCCGAACAAAAATATGCTTTATACATATCATTTAATTTTAAATTAATTGTTGTTGTTGACGTTTTTAGTACTTTATTCTAGTGTTTATATATTCTCTCGGTTATTTTATGTATTATTATATGTTAAAAAATGTTTGAAACCGATCGTGATGTGTAAATTCAATATAAATACTATGTTGAAGCGTTTAAAATAAAGAGGAATTTCTCACAATATTTTTTTTTACAGTTTAATAAGAGCTTATTTAGTGTCCGTTAGATCATCCCGAATACACGGATTTAAAGACCGCAGTGCTATACAAATAACCTCAAAAATAACTATGCAAACATTTTTTTGCTGAATGAAATTTAACAATTATGAATTTTAATATTGTAAAGTAAATTTATTTAAAACATAAGTCAACTGCTTGTTGAATTAGCAAGAAATGGATCATATTTCTTTATAATGTTCCATAAATGTGTAGTTTAGATTATTATTATGTTCATATTATCTTTATTATTTATAATAATTTCTATAACTTCATTAATCTTTTAATACTTCTTCAATTCAGAAAGCTTCATCATTTTACAACAAATAGTAGGTTTTCGTAGAACTTATTTTTAATAATTTACGATTAATTTATGTGTATAAACTTATTCAATGTTATGTACAAAGTTTTAAAATTGATAACTATAAAAAATCGTATTATATCATATTTACAATTCTTTTTGAGAGGAACATGAAATAAATTACACTCCTTTTACAAGAATAAAGTGCTTCCTTTTACCTAATTCAATTTTCATCAATTTTGTAAGTTTTAAAGACAAGAAATAGCGAATCCCGTTGGGAAAATTTCTCAATTCAATTTTTTTCATAAACATTTTCGTAAAACTCCTGAACGAGGGGATCTAAATATTATCCAATACCAAAATAATCATAATATTTATTTAAAAATTTTTTTTAATAGAACATTATGTTGCATATTGTGCTTTATTCCTATCACAACAGTGGCGACTTTATTAACTTAAAAAAAGAGGTAACAATTAAAAAAAATTTAATAGAAAATTTAGTGTTAAAATCTAATAAATTTTATCACAAATCGATTTCTATTGAAATTTAATACTTTTCTGATGATTTTTATTAGTTTATTTAATAAATATTTTGTTATTGATAAAAAATCAATATTTTATTAATAAAAAAAATCAATATTTTATTAATAAAAAAAATCAATATTTTATTGATAAAATTTAACAATATATTAAAAGTCAGAAATATTTTTCTTTCGGTCCACCATTTGAAGTTAATAAAGTGGTCATTACTGTTGAGATAGGAATAATAAATTTTAACTCAGGTAAAGTTTCTTTGAATTTCTTAGCCCATTCTCAACGACAATGAGCCTTAGTACTGTAGCGCCCATGCTACATACACTATGTCACGTACGCACACATATTCAATCTCATTTTTGTATTTTCTTACGGTAAAACCAATCATAAATGTATTATAGGAAAATAAAGATTTATTACGTGTACACTTTCTTAATCCATCTTTCAGACGACCAAAGGTTTTTCCAGCAATAAAACATTCCATTACTTCTTTCCTTCCTATGATTCTGACCAATTTTTAATCCTCAACGTATCAACATAGCTCCGATTACCTAAAACTCCACCTACACTTTGTCCTCTCTCTGTGCATTCTTTTCCCGTAAAGTAAAAAATATGCAGAGAGACACGCACACTGTTCAACTACCGAAGTGACAACTTCTCGGTTTTGTATTCGCAACGACGCGCTCGAGGACTCGAACACGATATTAAGTCGAACTTTTACACTTCTTACTTAGGGTATTACGCCAATCAAATTAGATTTTTTCATGTAAAAAAGTTTAACAGCAAACCAACTGCGCAGTTATATAAAGTAGGTTTGTGGGAGTAAAATATCCAAAATGGCCCCAACAGATGTTGTCCGGTTTTGTTTAAACAATGTTTAAACATTGAAAATTGCCATTTTTTTCCCTTTAATTGCAAATATTTCTAGATCCGTAAAAGCTATCATAATGGCCCAATGAGATAAAATGTAGGTTTTTAAAAGACCTTTAAAATGAATTTTTAATCATTGTAGTTGCATTAATAGCTCCCGAAAAAAATGCGAAATACCACGAAAAAAGGCTTAAAATTTCAAAAATTCATAACTTTTTTAATTTTATGATTTAAGGGCTGGCCCTGTGGGAATAAATTGTTTTTAATATGCACAATAAGCATACGCAAGCAGAATTCTGTAGGACTAATAGTTTTTTCATAGTAACAATTACAAGTTATAAGCAAATAATTTTTAATAGACCATTCTATCTCACACGATCAACTTTTTAAAGTTTTTAACATCGATTCTGAAAGTTTAGATATCCCTCTACAAAATTTGTATTTCAGATTTTTTATTGATTCTTTATAAAGACCTTAAAAATTCATTTAAACATTGCGTCTTGCGCTCGGACGCCTGAAATAAAGTTAATAGTGGGGGAACTACAAGCCAAGGGGAAGTCGGGTAGCCTGTCTAACATGTTGCAGGCGCACAGCAGATATCCCGCTTGTTCGTACGGCATGCTTACTTTCTAAGATTATGAAACTTGTTTAAACATTGATAAATATTTTAAAATTAATTAGTTAATTCAAATAATGATTCAGATTTTTTCTTTATTTGACGCAGTTAACATCAATATATTTTAGTAGAATACATAATTTTTAATGAATTGAAATTTTTTTAGTTTAAAATGATATTTTTACTATTAATTATAAATAATGACTTTTTAAATGAAGTATAAGTTTGAAATAAATTCTAAATAGAAACATACTGGAACAATTCGTGTATATTTATATACAAAATAAATGCTATATACACGTTGCATGTTATATTACACGCATTTAAATATACCTGAATTTTCTATACCTGAGTTTCTTCTCTCTCCCTTCTTCTCTTTTTTTTCAAAAGGTGTTCATACAAATTAAATTGAGGAGAAGGGACTCTGAATCTCTAACCGTTTGCGGCTATTCTTCCATACACCAAAATTATTCGCTAGTTGCAAATCATAGTGCGTTACATAGATTTTTATAGTGTTTTTTTTTCTTTTTAAAGAACACCATATTACAATTGAATAAGTGTTTTTTATCTAAAGTTTTTTCTTAATGAAAAGAATCAATTTTATGAATCATAGCCATGGTCATATCAGTGTTGAATAATAAAGGTAAATAAATCTAATTTGTATAATTTTTTTCATAATAATTTAATTTACTCCTAATTAAAGTTAAATAATTTAAAATACACAAATATTTAAAGTGATGTAAATATTACTATTTTTATATTATTGATTATTTAATTTACATAGAAATTTTATTTTCAATAGTCTATTTATTAGCAATTAACATGATTTATTATTTTCGTAACTGTCAGTTTTAAATGAAAAACTATTAAAAATAATAAAATTATAAATATTTCTATTTTTTTGCAACAAAGTAATTATTTTTTTTCAATACATTCTTATTGTTTTATTTTATTGATCATTTAGCTTACGTAGTGAGAGCCTGAAAATATATCTTTAAGCCATGGATCCAAATTCAGATCAGTGTATGGAGATAAATTGCGGAGAAACTTGCAGGTAACTAATATCATAATTATGTTTGTAGTTAATTATTTAAAAATTTTGTAAAAATGGTATAAATTTTAGAAATTGGTTTCTATTGATATTATTAATTAATTATTTTTTCTATTAACATTTTTCAAATTAAATAACAATTTCGCTTTTATTTTAATTATTATTCGTGGAGTGCATAGTTTTTGTTTATTATTGATATTTAAGAGTACAGATTTAATACGGCGGATTTATGTCCCACGTGCTACAAAATAGTATATGATACTCGTGACCTTGGTGGAACTTTATTACACTTAGGTCACGAGTATCGTAATGTACTATTTATAAAGTTCATTTTATTTAATCAAATAATTATTTTTTTTACAAACGTAGGTCAAATGTCGAACAAGTGTATGAAATATGTGTCATTTGTGATGAAATCATGGATAACCCAGCCAAAATTCGCCTTATCAAAGATAAAGGATTAGAGACACTAAAAGCGGCAAGCAACCGACGAAGAGATGGCAAGGTCCACATATTTGAAGGTATTTGTGAAATACAAATTCACTCAAGCTGCCGTCAAGCGTATACTCGCGAAAGTAATATTATCAAAGTTGAAAAAGAATGTAAAATAAGAAATTCTGAAGTGCGAAAATTTAAAAAAACTGGACAAGCTTTCGAGTTTGATAAGTACTGTTTATTCTGTAGTTCACCGTACTATCTGAAAATTAAAGATAAATTTAGAAAAGTTTGTAACGCTGAAACAATCGATAATGTCATAGCGCAAATTAAATCGGAAAATCAAGATAAATATTTTCGTGGAGCCGGTCTGTGGCTCATTCGGTAGAGCGTTGGATTCGTAATCTCGAGGTTCCGAGTTCGAATCCCGCTTTCGGCCGATTGATACAAGCACCTCTGTACGTTACATGTGCTTTGTTCACCAACACACTTACGAGCTCCGTCGCTGATTAGCATAGCAATAATAGCATAGCATAAATATAGCGACGTTAAAAAAAAAAAAAAAAAAAAAAAAAAAAAAAAAATATTTTCGTGAATTTTTATGTCGTCTAATTTCTTTGAAAGATAAAAATGATGAATTTTTTCAAACACATAACGTTTTTTACCATACTCAATGTATGAGTAAGTTCTATAATTTTCGTCCTACTAACCCTTTCGGAAGACCGTTAAATAAAAATATGAACGAAATGATTGAATATATCATTAATTATATGTTAGATAATCCTGATGAATGTCAATTCTCCTTAAAATCTATGATCGCAGAGTATACTGTAAATAAACGTGAAAATATTGAACCTCCAAGGTACGAGTTTGTAGAAAACGTTTTGCGAGATCATTTTGGAGATGAAATAATTATTCATAACACAAATTCGACACTAGGTAGGCTTATTATTTTTAAGAGAAGTCTTGGAAAAATCATAGAAAAAGATTGGTATAAAAAACAAGAAAATGATGAGAAAAAAGAAAAATTACGGATTGTTGAGTTAGCTGCTCATATTATTTTGCAAGATATTCGTTCAGAAATCTGCAATGTTGATGAATACTTATCACCAAGTTCATTCTTGAAAGAGCCTATGAAGAATATCCCAGAAAGTTTAAAATTATTTCTAGATATAATTATAAAGACTCACAAAAATATTAATAACATTCAGGATGACTGGGAAAAAAAAGTTATAACTTTTTGTAATTTAATTATGTCTGCTGCGAGGCCTCGATCGTATTTATCGCCAATCTCATTAGCTCTATCCACTATGATACACAAAAAATTTGCAGCTAAAGGTCTCATAGATAGTCTTAATAAACTGGGACTTTGTAGTTCGTATTCTGAAACAGTCCGTTTCGAAAATTTGCAAATAAATATAAATATCGATGATGATTGTGAAACTAACGAGAATGAAATTGATGAGTCTATTTTAAAAAATTATCCCGAAATACAATTTAATATTCAAAACAGTCCTAACAGCGAAAGACCCAGTAAAAAACGAAAATTAATGTAATATAATAATTATGTATTATCAAATATTTTGGTTTTTGTACTATTTTTGTGCGCACATTGATCTATTAATTTGAATTTCATTAATATTTTATATTTAAATGTTAATTTATTCTTGTATACGTTCTATATATATAGATTTAAGGTGTACCTGTATTTATTGTATGAATGATGACTGTGTGGTTAGTGAATGAGTGTTTGATTTTATTATACTGACTTTATTTTTATATTATTGGAAAAAGTCGCTTTCGTTTATTCTATTTTCGTATAATTTTTTTTTAATTTTATTCCGATTTATAGCTGACCGCTTTGACTGTCCCTTTATTTCTGTATGATATTACTTTACTGCGTGGATTATACTAATTTATTTGTAAGTTACAATTAATTTTTGTTACTTAATTGTAATATTGATTAAATGTGCAATAATTATGTTAATTTCTATATTCTAAACAACATGCGATATGTTATATTATACATATTTAAATATTCTTCAACAGAATAAAAATATCTATCTATATATCTATCCATTAATTTTATATAAATTATTTTTTTTTTTTTTCTGGTTCGCCCTATTGGCCCGGTGCAGCCTCTTGGCCAAGCTACCGACATCCTTGACCACCTTTGTGTCAGGATGTTTTGCCTAACTTTTTTACCTTACCTATGTTTTTCCTGTACCTCTATATTTCCTACCTAATTTCTTTTTACCTATTTACTGTACCCATCCCCGAGAAATCATAGACTGCCGCGTTCCTAGAACAGTCGGTAAGTAGATTTCTACGGTAGATTCCTGCATTTGCCCAGGCCTAAGCCTGTGACGTAGGGAAAACTCCCCCAGGAGAAAACCTACGCCAGGAATATTTACCCATCGCGCTCAGAGGTTCTTTTTCCGATGAAAAACGTCTGAAAAAAATTTCAGGTGTTTTCACCGGGAATCGAACCCCCGACCACTCGGAGCGAATGTGTAGAGACCGTATAAGGCGTATGCCTTAGCCGGTTACGCCACAGACGCTCTTTATATAAATTATTAAATTGTATTAATTTCAATAGGAAATATATCATAAGGACAGATTTTTCGATTAAGTTGAATAATTTTAATAACTAAGCGCGTCGTAGATGATATAAAATGAACTTATCAAGTTTATGAGTTAATTTTAACTAATGTACCAAAAAGAAAAGTTATAATCTATTTTGTACACAATGAACCATACAGAAATAAATAATGTGCACACGCATAGTTTTTATTTTATTCATATTTATAATAAAACATACCATTAACTCAATAACTATACACAATAACTTATTCTAATAAAAAATGTATTACTATTATTTTTTACAGTAAACTCTTTTTTAAATTTTCATATTAAATAAATCAATTGTCAATTAAGAAAAGTTTATATTTTTGATGATAAAATTTAGAAATGTTAATGTATTTCACGAAGACGTGAAGAAGAGCGAAAGAAGAAATTCAAACGATACATCAGATATAATGTAAGTATCTCTTCGTTTGTTTATTTTACAAAGGCTGGTAGAGCATTTATTTTATATATAAATATACACGAATTGTTCCAGTATGTTTCTATTTAGAATTTATTTCAAACTTATACTTCATTCAAAAAGTCATTATTTATAATTATTAATAGTAAAAATATCATTTTAAACTAAAAAATTTCAATTAATTAAAAATTATGTATTCTACTAAAATATATTGATGTTAATTGCGTCAAATAAAGAAAAAATCTAAATCATTATTTGAATTAACTAATTAATTTTAAAATATTTATCAATGTTTAAACAAGTTTCATAATCTTAGAAAGTAAGCATGCCGTACGAACAAGCGGGATATCTGCTGTGCGCCTGCAACATGTTAGACAGGCTACCCGACTTACACCGAGAGACTTTTGCACCATAAAAGATAGTGCGTTTTAGAAACGCTCTACAAGGTGGCGTGCATGCACAATATTTTTGGAATATGCAAGATAAATATCGATGCGGCGCCACCTTGCGCTGTGTTTTACGATTAATGCACCAAAAAAAGTGATGCATGCATTATAAAATGTAATATAATTTACGTAGCAGAAGGCATCACTTTTTCTAGTGAGGGCGCGCGTCAAGTTTATTGAGGCAAAAGTCTGTCCGTGATGAACTTCCCCTTGGCTTGTAGTTCCCCCACTACTAACTTTATTTCAGGCGTCCGAGCGCAAGACGCAATGTTTAAATGAATTTTTAAGGTCTTTATAAATAATCAATAAAAAATCTGAAATATAAATTTTGTAGAGGGATATCTAAACTTTCAGAATCGATGTTAAAAACTTTAAAAAGTTGATCGTGTGAGATAGAATGGCCTATTAAAAATTATTTGTTTATAACTTGTAATTGTTATATGAAAAAACTATTAGTCCTACAGAATTCTGCTTGCGTATGCTTATTGTGCATATTAAAAACAATTTATTCCCACAGGGCCAGCTCTTAAATCATAAAATTAAAAAAGTTATGAATTTTTGAAATTTTAAGCCTTTTTTCGTGGTTTTTCGCATTTTTCTCGGGAACTATAAATGCAACCACAATGATTAAAAATTCATTTTAAAGGTCTTTTAAAAACCTACATTTTATCTCATTGGGCCATTATGATAGCTTTTACGGATCTAGAAATATTTGCAATTAAAGGGAAAAAATGGCAATTTTCAATGTTTAAACATTGTTTAAACAAAACCGGACAACATCTGTTGGGGCCATTTTGGATATTTTACTCCCACAAACCTACTTTACATAACTGTGCAGTTGGTTTGCTGTTAAACTTTTTTACAAATATCAGCCATTTTTCAACTAAATTGATTGGGCTATATTTTATGAATTATTTTGCATTTAATAAATTGAAGTAAACAAAGATTCAACGTTAATTTTACCTTACATTTTAACATCCCATCTTCACCTAACAAGGCTCCTAAAGTGCTTTTTCTTTAAAGTGAGTTTTCCCATCATTCTAAGTATGTTATAAATATTTACATGACATTCACATACAATCTGAATGTAAAAATCATGATAAGTGTAGTTAATGTGGATAAAATTATCATATATTTTTGCATTTCAAAGAAAAAAAAATTTGACAATTTTGTTGCTAAAAAAACTAAAAAATATTTACCTCCAGCAAGCAAATCTAAAGTAGTCTAAAATTTAAAAATTTATGATCCCAAATTTGCAAGCTGAATATATTGCTATTAAATTAAAAAATTACATAAATTGAATTGATATTCTTTGAATTTTCCTCACACTCTTCTTGATTAAACATTTCATGAAAGATCATTTACGATAACTTAAGCATGATTAATTTTAAGCAAAATTCAAAATAAATTGACGAAAAATAAAGGAGAAATTTAATATTGGCTAAATTAATTGTTTAATTTGTGTATGATATTGATTAGTGTAAACAATTTTCTGCATGTTAAAAAGGGTAAACATGCATATGAGATTACATACATAATGTAACAACATCATTAATGTATGATTACCGACATTGCAGTTTCCTAAATTTTCATCGTTATTCAAAATTTTTTTTAAATATCCCTGTATCATGTTTCTTACTAGTTAAAATAGAAGAGTATCAATTAGAGGTATTTTAAAACTTTTAGATAAAAATAAAAAAATTATTGATGCTATTTTGATTATTTTGGTTGTTATATAAGCAAGCTAAAATCATTGTCCGTAAGAAATATAACAATTATACATGGAAGTCGTCAGTGGCTCACTCGTTAAAGCCATGGATTCATAATTTCGAGGATCCGAGTTCGAATTCCGCTCTCGGCGGCCGATTGATACAAGCACCACTGTAAGTTACATGTACTTTTCTCACAAATACACTGTTGATCTCCGTTGCTAATTAGCATCACAATGACAACATAAATACAGCAACGTTTAAAATTTGAAAAAAAGTGAAGATTACTGAAACCGAAACGTTTTTTTTTAATTTAGAAAAAAAATCTTTAGAAAAAAAAGAAATAACATCTTAACAAGTAAATTAACGGACTGTATTAGATATGTGAATGCATCATTTAGAAAACAGAGGATAATTTTTTTTAATTACAACAGAAAGAAAAGGTATATACATTGTATATACAGATTACATTTTTTAATAGTACATGAATTTTTATTATTTTTTTTTAATATACATAGAAAATGTTCCATCACGAGCTAATAGGGTCCACACATATTGGAAGTGGAGGACATGGAGCAACAAAACATTGAACTGTTTCAAGAACACATATTTTTGGAGGCTGACAAGGTGGATTAAGTGTTTCACAAGTGCTGAACTGTTGTGATTCCCTTTTATTTATTTGCCTATCACACGATTCAAGATCGGCTGTAAAAATATAAATAATCAAATTAGAGATTATTGAATAATATGTAATAATAAATTTGATGATTGTTTGAATTTTTATGAAGCGTACTTCATGAATAATCATCATTTTAGCAATTATACTATAGCAAAAGATTATGCATTTATAGGTAAGGATTAATCAAAACGGTTGATTTTCAAACAAAAAATGATTAAAAAGTTGTATTAATATTAATAAATATATTTAATTAATATTAATTAATTCATTTCAAAAACATTTGTTATTATTACATTCTTCACTGCAGTATTCGGAAAAAGATAAAAGAATATAATAGATTTTAAACACTGGCAAAATTGATAAAAGAATAAATTTTCTTTATTTATATTTATTTAATTCAAACATTTAATAGCAGTAAGTTCTCACACATAAGTATCTTTAAAAAATATATGAAATATTATATAAAAATAATGTAATATCAAGGCAACGATATTTATTTTTCTTGCATAATTTGAATATTTGATATTAGCTTCTTTAATTTTTTTTTCATTTTGCATCAATTACTGCATTAAATTTAATCTTTTGATTGTATCGAAAGAAATTATATAATAAAAATTAGTTTTAATATACTTACATGAACATTCAAATTCTGAACAGCATTCACTGCAACATTCAGAGCCTTTATGACACTATTAAAAAGACAATTTTTCACATTAATTATTTTGTAAATCTCATTTATTAAACACAAAATTAAAATAAATTAAATCTCAAACGAATATTCTTTTTTCTAATTAAAATATGAGTGCAAGTAATGGTACATGTAATTTTCAATTTGTAGCATCATGTAAATGATAAATCAGTGAGAAACTATATTATTAATTTTATAATAATATAAAAACAAAAATTCCACTATAATTATTTTACTTTTATGCCTTCCTTCGAACATTTTGAATATGGTGTAGCTTGTGTTAACGTAAAAATTAATGCCAAAATCACAGATATCACCAATATGCGTTTCTGCATTTTATTTCTAAAAATAATTATAAAATAAACAATATTAAGATTTTATCATCAAAAATTTGAAAAGAAAGATAACAATTTTTATATTGGCTTGACTTTTTTCTGAATTCGACAGAAACAAAAATCACTGTTACTTGGTTAAACTAAAACTAGCCACTTGATAGCGTTGTTTGTGATTTTATTAAAAAATAAAACTAATATAACACTGTAGCCTTCATTACGATATGTTTTTCCTCTCAAAGCGGGAATCCCCAGAGATCTTGCGTTCATCTATAAAATGATAATTGCAATGCTGATTATTTTGGTCTATTAATAAATCTATCAATTGTAGAAAACAAAATTAACAAAAACTTATCTTTGCTTATAATGATAAAATTTAGAACATAAGACAATAGAAAGTGGTGTCAGTCTATTGGTATTTAATTCCTAATGAAAGGTTAATTGACTGTTGAATGAAAAATTAACTAAAAGTATTATTTAAACGTAAAAGCAATATCAATTTTTATATAGTTTTTAAAATATTTATTGAATATTTTATAATTTAGGCGTAACAAATATTTTGATTGATAAATAAAACATAATTAAATTTATACATAAATTTAAAAAACTTCATTCGATAAAGTGGAAAAATAAAAAAAAAATAAATATTGAATTTACTAATTAGTAAGTTTTATAATAGTCAACTCTAATATGAATAGATGGATGTTTTGTAAGTATAATTTATTAGAATACTTGTGATGAAACAAATTGATGACGATATTAAATTTGACAAAAATGTTATATTCTAAAAACGGAAGTGTTCCGTGAATTTAATAAGTACATGAATAATACAATATAAATATAAAAATGGATTATGATTTTTGTTCCGAAATTAATTTCCTCTGATAATACATATGTCTGAATGCAGGAAAATATATTTGATGATTCACCTTACAGACATTCAAGAATACTATAAAAAATCTTATAGAATTATATTAAAAATTTTTTCAAATTTTCAAATGAACGATAAAAAAACAAAATAGTAAACATTTATGAAATCAAAAAGATTGTCGAATCGAAAGAAATTAATTATGCGATATGTAAAGTTAGTCTGATAAATGCTTCCCTTTCATTCTTAGATGCATAACAGGGTTGCATACATTCAGTTATAAAAAACCAAATTTAGTAAGATGCGATTATTTTGTTTTTATTAAAAAATTCTTCATCTAACAACCAATATTTTTTTATGAAAATAATAAAAATATCTTGATTTTTTATATCAAATATCATGCACGGAGGGAACGCATTTGACAATCCAACATCTAATGCACCTATTAACAAAGGAAAATAATTAATGTAATTTTTAAATTTTTATCCTTAATTACATCATTGACGTGAAAACAATGTATTTCTTTAGCAAGTTTATACAAAGTTAAATAACGAGTAGCACTTTGCATAAATTATTCATGTGAAAATATCAATATCATTTATTATTAAAGAACATTTACATGAACTTATAAGGAAAAAATTTATAAATACTGTTGTTTAGTACGGTTTCGTGACATAACGTATTAAAGTTTTAATTATTTTAATACAACGTGTTGTAATGCATAATTTTAATTTGAAGCTAATATAGTTATTTAAATATTTTAATATTTTCTAAATAATAAAATCTAACAAAAATAAAAGTTACATTTTATAATTAATTATTCAACTTAATTAATTTTACTTGAATTTGATCGTTTTATCTTAAACGAAATGTTTAATTTTGAAATGTGTAATTTTGAGATTTTAAAATTAATTAATTTATTCAAACAACAAAGCTTTTGTTTGGCATAAAATAAATGAATTTTTTCAATCTATTTATTCTCTTAATGATTAGCAAATAAAATTACAATTATAATGATTAATCACGTGTGATATTATGACAAGTGTTACCGAGTATCGGTTATATGAATACTATAAAAAAGGAAAAAGTCGACGTAATTATTCTTTAGTCTTTATCATTCTTTTGACCGAAAGCATCACAAAAGATATCAATGAATAAATGTGAAGTATAACACAACAAGTGGAATTTAATCAATAATTAGAGCTTGTATTGAGATAATTCTTTATTTAAAATTAGTTACGTTATATATAATTTTGAAAAATGAAAGTTAAAGGGACAAGCAAAGAAATTTTTATCTTAATTTTATATTTTACAAGGGCATCATGTTTTTTTGAAGTGTCTGAACAAGGTACATTATTTAAATACATTTCTCGACTTGATTAGGTTAATTTATTATTATATATCTTAATGATAAAAAAAATTTTCATTTACTAAAGAGACATCGCCAAAAGCTTGTCAAACTGATTCTGGAGTATCGGGTGTTTGTGTTGATATAAAAAAATGTCCTTTATTTAATGATGTGATTGAAAAAAATTCGCTAAGTCAATTTCTTAAAATGGCCGGTTCAATCTGTTCCATTGGAGTATTCGGTTTGTCAGTTTGTTGTCCTGAAGAAAACGATAAAAGTAATGATTTATTATATCCACCCAATTGTGGAGTTAGTAACGCCATACATAATAGAATTGTCGGAGGATCTCCAGCAGTTGAAGGTAAGTTTATTTCTATAATAGTTAATATATTTAATATTCTTAATTTATAAAGAGAGTACATTGCATTCCGATCTTGAATTTTCTCTTAACTTTGGGATATCTTTTCTTTAATAGAATTGCATCCATTCAGTTCAAGGTTCGATTTTTTCAACGTTATAAGGAGTTTATTTATCAGAAAAATTTATATATATATATTTTTTTTTCATTAATTTTTGTGATATTTTCTATTGTTATTTTATTTTGTTTGTACTTTTCAATCCTGATATAAAAAATTTCTTTTATTCAATTTATCTAACTTTACAGATGCGTGGCCATGGATGGTTGCTCTTACCTTTGATTATGGTGACGGCCCTGACGAAAATGAGTTTGTATGCGGTGCAAGTTTAATATCAAAAAGACATGTACTAACTGCTGCTCACTGTTTAGAATTTGAAGAAGTTAAGTACGTTGCTTATTTAGGACTACTAAATATAGATAAAAGAAACGAAAGTGTTCGAATAGCAGTAGATAAATATACCATTCATCCAGAATATAACGCAACTAATCATATAAATGATATTGCTATTATAACGTTACAAAAAGACGTTGAATTTTCAAGTATGAAATTTTTCTACTTTTTTTTTTAATTATTTGTTATTCATATTTATTAAATTCATATAAAAATATTAATTGTTTACAGAGACCATTAAACCTATTTGCTTACCCCTGAAACCAGAAATAAGGAATCGCGATTTTGTTAGAAATATGCCTTTTGTCGCTGGATGGGGAGCTACAAAATATAGTAAATATATATTTTCTCATTGATAAAATTTTATAACTGAAAATATTATAATATGCGTACATTAAATATTTTGAGAAAATTCAAAATTTGAGCAATGTAAATGTAATTTTACTTTTAAATTACAGACGGTCCAACCAGTAATATTTTACTAGAAACTCAAGTTCCAGTTGTAGCGAATTCAAAATGTAAAGAGAGTTATAAAAATAAAAAACATGTTAGTATTTCTAATAATACTATATGCGCAGGATATCCTAATGGTGGCAAAGATGCTTGTTTGGTAATATTTTATGGATAAAATTACAAACAAAACCAAAATATATTTTATAGAACTGCGTGGCATAAATCCGCATTTATCTTACGCCTATTTGTGTCATAAGTAGTCCATTATTGTAACATGCGAATCGGCCTCGCTACGCTTGGGCGATGACTGCACGGTGCATAAATGAACTGTTAATGATACGGACAAGCGTGACAGAGGATTTATGCTAGTCAGTGCTATAAAATATCGCATGATACTCGTAGTAGTGGCTTATCGCACGACGTGAACTATTACCTCGATTCGCTTGGGCGTTAATGCACGTCATGTCATAACAGGACACTTATACCACTAGTATCACAATGTACTAATAAAACAATATTCTTATTTTACTTTATTTCTAATAGGGTGACAGTGGCGGACCACTAATGTTTCCATACAAAGGATCTTATTATTTGATTGGCATAGTATCAACAGGTTTTAGGTGTGCTGAACCTGGTTATCCAGGAATATATACGAGGGTCACATCGTATTTGGATTTTATATTAGATAATTTGAAGTAAATTTATATTATCCATAGTGTGTTATTATCTGCAAATGAGTATGACTACTTAAGACTGGAACTCATTACTTGTACAGTAATATTAAGCATGCAAAGTGAAGTGATTTTATTATTTTGATATAAAATTTACTAATTTCAATCTTAATTAGCACGAGAAAATGTGTAAATAAAAAAATTTTTGTACAAATTACTGTAATAAATGTTGAATCTATAATTATAGATAACGAAATTTCATAAATATGTATTCAGCAATTTTTAATAGATCATTCAAATATTTTTCCTTAAAAAAAGTTTTTAAATCATACTTTTTACACGAACATACTCGCATGCACATGCACGCACATGCATGTGTTAAAGATATATAAGAATTGAATATAACCGGAAATATTTGATATATTTGGGGAAATACATGAATATTATAAACATAAAAATAGACTAAACTAATTTCTCTTGGAATCCGATTTTCGATTTGATAATATTTCTATTTAAGGAAGCGAAAATATTTCATGATTTATTGCACAGGTATATTTTTTATAATAAGTAATACTATTATTCAAAGAGTTTTGAATTAGATGGAATAAATTTTAGAATTGATATAAATTCATAATATCACGGGTCGCACAAATTTTGAGTTTGATAAAGGTGTGATTTTTATAATTTACAATATCTTTTTTATAATAAAATCAAAATAAAAAAAAGTAATATCGTAAACTGATTTTACTTACTTATGCATGACAAAATAATTTATATAATTTTTTAATTTTTATCATCTACTCTTTATAACATTGTTGATGTAATAATAGCAATCAGCGCAAGTCTATATATAAATTCAAATAATAAGGAACATTTTGCATAAATTATTCATGTGCGTATATCGATATCATTTTTTATTAAAGAATAGCTCCACGAATTTTTAAGGAAAAAGTTTTAAAGTATGATTTAGTATGATTTCGTGACACTGGTATCAACTTTATTTGATTACTATATATTTTAAAATATTGTTCCTTTTTTATTCAAAGTAAAGTCAAACATACAAATATCTTTTTTGTCTTATTTTATTCTTTCTATAGAAACTATCACAAAAGACATGGAAGAATAAATGAAACACATCTAAAGGATTTTTATCGATAACTCGAGTTTATATATTTTAAAATAATCTTGTTTTTAAATTATTTACACTATATAATTTTAGAAATGAAATTTAACGTGATAACCAAAGAAATTTTTTTCCTAACTCTATATTTCGTTTATGCATCATGTTATTATAAGGTGTCTGTACAAGGTATATTTATAAATATAATTTTTAGTAAATTTGATTGATAACTAAATGTTAAAAAGAAAATTCTAAATAAATTTATTGTCTATGAAAAGAAACAGCATCGAAGTCTTGCCAAACTAATTCTGGAGAAATGGGAGTATGTATTAATATTAAAAAATGTGATTTATATCGTGATCTAGTCAAAAAAAACTTGTGGAACAAAATTAAGAAAGTTTCTAGTTCATTTTGTTCAATTGGATTATTTAGTGTGTATGTTTGCTGTCCTCATAAAAATACCAATAATTATAAGCTTATTAATCCACCTAATTGCGGTGCTAACAATGATATTCACAGTAGAATTGTTGATGGTCGTCCAGCGATTGAAGGTATGTTTAGTTTAAAAAAAATATCACGAATGTCTATAAACTTTAAAAGACATTGAAATAACTTTTTTTCATAAATTAATGAAATATTCAATTGAATTAATAAGATTATTGATATTTATTTTTGTTCAATTAAATCATGACATTAAGTAAACAATGTTTTTAAGGTGGATGGCCGTGGATGGTTGCTGTTACCTTTGATTTTGATGACTATCCTGAAGACAATGAATTTATGTGTGGAGGAAGTTTAATATCAAAAAGGCATGTACTAACTGCAGCTCACTGTGTACAATTAGAAGAAGTAGATTTTGTTGTCTACCTAGGTCTATTGGATATAGATAAAAGAAATCAGAACGTTCGTGTAGTAGTAGAGAAATATGTCATTCATCCAGAGTATAATGCAACTAATCAGAAAAATGATATTGCTATTTTAACATTGAAGGAGGATGTTCAATTTTCAAGTATAAAATTTTATTTTTTTTTTTAAATTATTTATTGGTTTTTATCAATTTATCAAGATATTTACATAATTATCAATTTTTTACAGAGATCATTAATCCTATTTGCTTACCGATGATACCAAAGATAAGAGATCGTAATTTTGTTAGATATATGCCTTTTGTTGCTGGATGGGGAGATACAGAATACAGTAAATATCTAGATTTTGTTATTGATTGAATTATTCACTAAGAAAATAATAATAAAAAAATAGGGTCAACTATTTTATTAATGAACGCTTTAAGTTTGTATATAAACAATTTTTTGAACTTTGATAGATTAATTAGTATCACAGTAATTGATAAATTTACCAAATATCTTTTAATGAAATTAGTTTACATGAAATTCTTATAAAAGAACAAATGTTTATTTTCAAACAATCATTTTTAAATGTTTATTTACTGAATGGTTGATCATATATGCGCGTATTTAAGCTATTCAAAAAATTCAAGAAATTAAATATACAATTTATATTTCACAGACGGTACATCTAGCAATATTTTATTAGAAACTCAAGTGCCAGTTGTATCAAATTCTCAATGCAAAGAGTATTATAAAAATAAAAAAAAAGTTATTATTACTGATGGTAGTTTATGCGCAGGATATCCAGACGGTGGTAAAGATGCTTGTGCGGTAAGAATTTATAGTTAAAATTTCAAACTGCTGCACAATAGATAATTAAATATAAAAAATTCAAATTTTAATTTATTTCTTATAGGGTGATAGTGGTGGACCATTAATGTTTCCATTAAAAGGTTCTTATTATTTGATCGGCATAGTATCAACTGGTTTTAGATGTGGAGAACCTGGTTATCCGGGAGTATACACAAGAGTTACAGCGTATTTGGATTTCATACTAAATAATTTAAACTGAGTCTATTAATCTGCATAACGATAATGTGAAATATGAATGAAAATTAAAATACGTTTAACGTTTTTACATAGAATATCGAATTCAAAGACAATTCGAATGAAGATCTTCTATAAAAGAAATTATGTTTCTTATGTTTATACATTATTGTTATTCTTTATTATACCAATCGATATTATTATACAATGATTTAAATATACAGATTAATTAATAAAAGAATACTACAATAAATATTAACTTTTATTTTATTTAAATTAAAAATCGAATCATTGTTTAGAAGAAATAGAAAAAGAAGATAAAGAAAAATAAGTAAAGCATGACATTTTGTTTTTTTAAATGACTTTTAAAGTTTTATTTAGCATACATATAATATATAACGACAATTTTTTTAAAATATTATGGTAATTTTTTTTGATTCCACAATAAATATTATTTACAGAAGAGCCTAATTTTATATTTCCATTTGTTACACGAACGCTTAATTATCTAATATTAAAATTTAAGGTATAAATGTATTTATTAGCGTGAATGCTGGATGAATGAATACAGAAAAAATGAGTGGAAGTGAAGAATGAGTATTTTTATTAACAGTATGACATCTTCAGTATTGCATATATTTATTTTTTAAATGTTATTATCATTTTATATTGTTTACTATTTATTTTTACTTTTTGTTGTATTGTCCAATTTTATTTTTATTTGATATCATGACTGCAATTCTTTTACTTACCTGACTTTATTTTGTTTTAATTTTATGATTGATAGATATTTAAGACTGCTTTTTATTATAATTTATGTTTTATATTTTTCTGCCTGTATTTACAATAGTCTGTGATATCGCTTTTAAATGGTGACTTACTGATATAGTATTATATATTGACTTCAATACTTTGATTGTGATATTATATCAAATTATGTGCAATACTTTATATAGAAAGAATTATTTATTGTTCCCTTGCGCTGACGCGACATATGTAAAGCGCCGGTTAGTTAAGCACAGATGATCGGAGCAGTCACAGTTCATTTTCAGCACACTGTTTGCGCCGAGCGCGTGGCGAGAAATATTAAATTGATGATATTAAAAAAAATAATACTAAATGGATTGAAAAAATTTATTGATTTATGAGAATTTTTTCAAGAAATTTGTCAACTCCTTTTAATTCGGAGAATTTGCAACTCGCATAATTCATAATCCGGAGTAAAATAATTGACTGGTGTATAAAAATATCAAGTTACAGTATCGAGTTACACATACTGGCAGGCGTATAAGGATATTGGGTTACATTATTAGAATTTCGAATTCATTTTCCTTCCTAGGGCGGCAAAAAGTTGTTTCGCTCCCTCACATCAGTTGGCGAAATTTTAGTGTATTACACACCAAGGGAGGTAAAGTATTGGCGAGTCCATAGCATATATAATTGCCACCTCGAGCCGAAGGCGAGAGTGGCAAATATGTGGTATGCGGTCGCCATTTTACCTCCTGTGGAGTGTATACTATTTTTCGCCATACCCGTGCCGAAACTATGACTTTTGTTTTTCGGCGCCGGGACGAAAGTTGTAGTTTCGGGCAGGGTATGGCAAAAATAGTATTTTGCGTTCTGAGTGTGAGAAAATATTTTTGAATCCTAAGATAAGTTAAATATCTTAAATCTGTATGGTCAATGGTTTTTAACACTTAATTTAACTTGAAAAAAAAGTTATAATTAAATATTTATTATTTGTTGATAAAAATAGTTTAGAAGATATTTAAAATGAAAAATAAATTTATAAAATCTAAATTCTAAATTCATATCACAGACGTAGGCCAATTCATCTGTTTTGATCAAACTTCGTGAGCAGAGCTTTTAAGCTAGGCTAGGAAAAAGTTCAGAAAAACTTTCATGCCAAAGGTCTATGAGTGAATTACTGGCTCCGTTGACAGAAATTGCAGGCGAACCATGTGATTCATAACCGCCATCTGAATTTATACTGTTTTCAAATTTACTTGAAGGTGTACCGACTACATCGATATCATCAGAATGAAAACTTGCTGGTGACATTGAGTCATATGAATGTGAAGGCGAAAGTAATTGTTCATTACGTTGCTGTGATTGAATAGATAATCGTGTTGTGTCTTCTTCTGGATAAATAATATTCATGCAATTTGTTGCCTCATCATAAGCACCATAAATTTCTGCTTTGTGCATTGGCTCTTCTTTGATCTCACTATTTTCTGTTATTGTAATAGGTTCTGGTGCGCTGAGCACAACAGTCGGCAATATTGGGACTGTATTGTAGTTTAAAATGATTTCAGATTTTATGTGGAATTTATCATTTGCTATGCTTCCGCTGGCTCTACCAGTTTCCGCATGATTTGATTTCTTCCCCACCATTTTTTCTCCAATGTCAAATTCTTTGTTGTCTTCTTGTTTAGGTGGTTTCTGTATAAATGAAAATAATTCAATTCTAATTAAATTTATATTAGTAATTCTTGATATTAAATAATTTAACATCCATTGATAAGAATTACCGGTAAATGTTAAAATAAGAAAAAATATTACTACATAATGAAATTAATATGCAATTGTATGTATGTGATAAGTAGATAAAAAGTGTAATGTCAATGATAAATACTAATATATAAAAAAATTTCTTTAACAGATCAAGAAATACGATAAAAACTAATAAAACTGTATCTTTACATCTTAATAGATTACGTACTCATACTTGCTTCAAACTTATTATTTGTAAGTGCAAATTCATTCATTTGAAATATTTACACATAGTATTTATGATTTTTTAAAATAAAAACTGTTTTGTACTTTTATAAAAATTATCTATCATCTACTTCATAAAGATTAAATTAGAAATTTAAAAATAATTTTTTTAAAAGACAATAGCAAAAGTAGATTGAATTATATTTCAGAATGTGAAAAACCATCTATTCTATCGCCTTAACAGTAATTCTTTTCATTTGTTAAATACTCATTATTTAAAAACTTTTACCTGTTCTTTTGACTGAGTAAAATTTGTTTCCACTTCAGTGGTAACTTTTTGCAAAAAGTTTTCTGCAAGGTCTGCAAGTCCTTCGATGTAGTCATCTCCTTGGAATTCTGTAAATAAATCTTTGAGAGGAGGTAAAGCGTTAAGATCTTTAAAAGTATGGTAGTACTGGGCTGTGTCACAGGACGTGCCGTTTTTACTGTGCCACCCTGCTGCAGAGGGTTAATAGGGGATACTGCCGATCCCAGCGCTGGCACAGTACAGTCGACACGAGCTTGACACATTGAGCACACGAACTCTTTCGTTTCCTTGGACTTGATCAACTCTTTATCCATTTTTAGCCTTTGTATTTCTGTGATTTGAGATTCATTTTGTGCTCTCAACATTGTACGTTCTTCTAGTATCCTTTCATTTTTTTCTTTGAGAATTCTTACTGTTTCTTCCAATTCATCAAACTTTGCTTTTTTTCGCTCTCGAGAAGTTTGTGCTGCTGCTCTATTTTTTAACTTTCTGAAAAAAATAATAAAAATATAAATAATTTAAAATCCATTAACAAATAAAAGATAACCATGAAAATATTTTTCAATTGATGATAATTATTAACTAATCAATTGAAAATTCGGTTATTCTTTAATTTAATTAATTAAAAAATTTTTTTCAGTCTGTCTATAGACCCTACATTCTTGCACGCGAAACGCCTACTCGAAAAACGCAAAATTCACCACCACAACATCTTCACCGCCCCTATTTTCGCGTTTCCAGACCAGAAAATTTTCGCGCTTTTTCACACATTATTGATTTTTAATTATTTTTCAATTGTTAAGATTTAGTTTTGTAGCACTAGTTACAGATTTGTCATAGCTATAATCATGAGGCGCGGTAGCGCCCCGAAAAGCAAGTTTACGAAGTCGCATCGAGCGCGACGTGACCTATTTACTTTAAGTTTTGAATTTCAAATATTTTATGACAGCTTTTTTACACTTATAAGCATTTTATTTCTTTAGTAAATTTAAAACCAAAGACCCAAATACCCCTTGAGGGAGTACTTGGGTCTTTGAGTTATTGGTTTTAAATTATTGAAATTATTTTTAAATTATTTCTTTACTTGAATTTAAAACCAATAACCTAAAGATCCAAATACCCCTCTGTCGGATACTTTTGAAAAGTTCTGCGCGAAAAGCTTCTTGTCTTGAAGCGTGAAAATAGGGGCGGTAAAGATGTGGTGAGGACTTTCGCATTTTTCGCGTACATGTTCCGTGCACGAGAAAGTGCTTTCGCGTGCGAGAATGTAGGGTCTATAGACAGATTGATTTTTTTATTGAAAAATTAATTAAAAACATTTTATTTAAAATAAAAATAACTAAAAATAAAGTTAATCTTGATGAGAAATAATAATTATATTTAATTTTAAATATAAGTTATTAAACTATATAAATATTTGAATACTTTAAAAGAGTTGTCAATTTTTTGAAAAAAAAAATGTTTATGAATTGCAGGAAAAAAAAAATATTTGATGATTCATCATTGCTCCAAAATGATAAAATAGTCATTATATGAATATCATAATATTTCCCATTTCAACAAAACATATGCTCACGCAATACTTGTATCGATCTAATCAGGAAGCGCGTCTCGTTGACAAGTGTTATATCACTTTTTCATTTACAAAAACTATACAAAAATAGTTTCCAATCTTTACAAAAATGATAATTTTTAAAATTGTTAAAATATGAATGTACATTTCTACAATATAAAATCATGTCTAAGTCACTTACTTTCTCTGTAGCCTTTCCTCGTACGTCAAATTAAGTCTGCGTTTTTGGCCTTGTGGTGCAACAGAATTTCGCTTAAATATAACATTACCATCAGCGACAACAGGTCTATCTTGTGATTCCATAGGTTTAATAGGTGGAAATTTTTGAGTTGGAATAGTACTATTTTCCATTACGATTTCATTAGGCTTGACAAGTATCGACGTTATGAAATCGAGTTTTGATACTGGATTTGATACTTGTTTTAAATTAGCACTACTGTTTGTTAAAATATTTTTTGCCATTGTCGTTGTAGGTAAACTTTTAGCTGGCAACGTTATACTTTTTAATGCGCTCATTGTAGAATTAGCATTTTTAAGTCCTTTAAAAAGGATGTTAACTTTTCTTGTCTATAAATACGTCTACTCACTTGGACTGCCTTGATGTTTCTGTTCTTTCCTACTGGAATATATAATAAATCCAGAAACATTTCATCATACGAAAAAAGTAAGTCGTAATATCGTTCATGTATTACTCGAGTAGGGTAGGGCTTATACTAACATACAAGTTAGCAAAGGAGGAGAATACAAGAAAAGTTCTATAAAGTACAGTATCATTGGTTAACTATATTGGTTAAGCTATGTGGTTTAACGCAATTGGTTGAGAATATTTAATTCTTGCATTGTACCCGCTATAGGAAAGACTTTATTTCATTTCTAACATTTATTTTATGTATTGTATATGTACAGAAAGTTTTCATTATACTATTGCTAAATATCGATCGAGTTCAGTTATAAATATACGGAACTAGCTGTGGATGACTTACAAGTGTTTTAACTTTTTTCTAAAGTTTTTTTATTGATTATTTATTGCACTGTCTAACAAAGAGAGTACCCCACTCTGGGAAACGGATTTAGTTAAAACTGTGAAATATAATTCTTTGATGAAATAAAATAAACTCGTGTTTTTTCTTTTATGTTAATAGGCCCTAAAGACAGAGATATAGACATTTTTTTTAAATATAGTAAAAAGAAGCGTTTATAAGAACTTAAATAGATAATTAACGAAAAGTCTCATATCAAATACTTCAATTTAAGCCTCATTACATTAAAAAAGCTCACGTGGTTCCAAAGTTACAGATGGTTAAAGATTGGTTACGAAATAGCGTGAAAAATTGCTCATATGTTACATACTAAAATGTTGGTACATTAGGATACAAGTGACCTAAGTGGCACTTTATTACATGGCCGGAGTTATCGCCCTCGACGGGGCCGGTTCAATGGTCGCTTGGCTAGTGTACAAACATAATTTTATTATGATAAAACAGTCTCCTATCCTATGATTTTTAATTAATAATACAGAAGGAAACATAACAATAGTTTTGACGTTAAATACAAATTTATTAATTTATTCAATTATTTTTTTCTTCGTCTACGCATAACACGGAAAGTCGATGATATTCTTTTCATCAAAGGCATGTGAAGGCATAATTTTATAACTCATTCAATGAAGTTTGATAAATTAAACTTTTTTCTAATTCTTAATAATATAAATAATATTATTGGTAAAATTTTTTTTTAAATATTGTTTATTACATCCGCTTTGATTTCAAATTTATTAACAAGCTTATTACATAGAAAGTTTTTATAATTAAGACAAAATTTTTATCAATAATTCTTCACCCCATCGTGTCTGCTAGCGATATGTCATTTTTAAACGTGTGCATACGCAACTCTACTGATGTTAGGAATAAAAACACTTTCAACTATCTTTTTCCAGATAGAGAAGAAGCTGGTTCGTGAAACAAACGTTTAAAAAACTTTACTATTAAAAAAAATAGAAAAGACTTTACTATTTAAAAAATAGCAGTTTTCACTTTAAATAACCACAAAAAATTTAAAAATGAAAGAAATAATAATCAGAGAACGTTGGGGGGAGGATTTAATAATACTTTAACTAAATTTTAATGGTTTTTGATTCCAGATAATTTTTACCTCAGATTCAGTGAAAACCGTAAATCTTCTGATTCCTAAAATGTTCTTGGAAAAGCTCTGCCACAGTCTTGTTTATCGATATTTTTGCATATAATAATTATAGGTGTTGTTCAAATCATATACTTAATAATGTATAAAGGTTTGAATAAATTTACTCAATCCATGTTTATGAAAAAAATTCGCAAGAAAGTATTTTTTTTTACGCTGAAGCCGTTACTCTCTCCCCATCTTAATTTATTTAATTATTTCAGCCTCTCATAAAAATTAAAAAAATTTTTTTTTCATCTTTCACTTTTTTAGCAGCTATATCAAATATTTTCTACCAAATTATTTAATAAACTGTTTTTGGTTCACCAAAGTATTATTTAAATAATTTGTTTTAATCTTATTAGAATGTATTTTATCAGCTTAATAATAAATGTTTATTCCTAACCGCAACAATAACGGTCACTTGATTAACTCGAAAAGCGAGCTGGAAGTAAGATATAAGTGACTTCTAAAATTTAACGGAAATTAAGAACTTTATTCTAGCTAAATTAAAAACTTATAAAATTGAATAAATTTTTAAAATTTTTATAAAATTGTATTGTTTTATTAATAAAATAATAATTTTTATCAATGTAATATCATATTAAACTATTTATTAAATAAACTATTAAAAATTATTAGAAAAGTATCAAGTTTTAATAAAACTCGATATGTTATAAAATTCATGCAATATCAATATTAAAATTTCAATTCAAATTTTTTCAATGGGGCTTGCTTTTTCCTAGTTTCAACTTTCTAATTAATAGATAAAATAACGTCCACTAAATCCAAAAATCGCCCAGGATGATTTTGTTTTTCAACAACTTTTTCGTTTTTAATTGCAAAAATGACTTGCAGGCTAAGTGAGCTAAATAACTAGAAATTAGTTAATTTTACAAAAAAAGTTTTAAAAATAGTCATTTTTTAATATATCATTATATTTCAATTTTTTTAAATAATGAATCGTCTTATGAAATATTTTTAATAACATGAAAAAGAGGAAATGCTGGTACCAAATAATTAAGAATTGTAAGTTTAAATTTTTTTATATCCAAATAATACCGAGTATTTATTTATCCTCCTCGTACACTTTAAATTCTCAATATTATGACATCTCACATTTGCTTCGGTAGCCTCTTAAAATTCGTAGAAACTTAATGACAAAATTCATTTGTTAGCAACTTGTAAAACTGGTAAACACGAGATCGGTAAAAGAGAAGAAAAGAATAAGAATAAGAGCGAAATATATTTCAAGCATAAAACTTATAGGTAAAAATTGTGTAAAAGAATGTATAGTTAATAGAAAATATTATTGAGGATGTATTTATAAAGAATCATTATTAGACATATTTTCAAGTATTAAGGACAACCTTTGTGAAACCAAGTGCTATTTCTGAAAATTTTGGCAATCCGTTTTAAATAAGATATATTTTAATTATTCATTTAAATATTAATAAACGATTTTCAATAGTAAGTTTGATTATTCTTTATGGAAAATTTTATCATTTAAAAGTAAGGTTTAAGTAAGAATGATAATTGAATTATAATATATGTCAATATATAATGTAAATATATTTTTTATATTAAAAAATATTTTATTGCAAAGTTTGTTTGTATTAAAAATACATTTCATATATTTTTAATAAAAACAAACTTTGCAAAACATGATTAATGTTGTTGATATGCCTATTTTAAAGAAAATAAAAAATAAAAATTATTTTAATTTATAAAAAAATTTTAAATAAAAAAAAAAAAATTAAAATTAACGTTTTTGGGCGAAAACAACAATACTTGCGTTAATATTTGCTAATCATTACCAGAATCTTTTGTTATTAAAAAAAAGATCTAATATATTATAATCGCTTTGACTAGTTAACAATTTTTGTAAATTCAATTCTTGTGAACTTTAAAAGTACTTATACATTATATAGAAGCTAATTTAAAAAAATTTAAGTTATAAAAATTTTAAAATACAAAAAAAGATGAATTAATATTGTATTTGGTTTGTATTTTATCAGCACTTAATCTCAAAATAACAGATCGGTTTATTTTTAATCACTTTCAAAGTGTTAATTTGTGCCGGAATTTCATCTTTCTTTCCATTTGCAAGCTGTATAATTGCAAATATGTTTTGAAAC
Organism: Anastatus disparis; assembly: GCA_017163975.1. Classification (NCBI taxonomy): domain Eukaryota; kingdom Metazoa; phylum Arthropoda; class Insecta; order Hymenoptera; family Eupelmidae; genus Anastatus; species Anastatus disparis. The sequence goes on from JAFFSR010000226.1 coordinate 2,730,695, forward strand.
GCATGTATAAAAATAGATTTCTGTTTTGTTCTCTTATTCTATGTATACATATGCTTCCCTCTTGATATTTCAGTTTTACAATTTGAAAATTAGTGTATTCGGTATTCATTTAAATGTAAAAATGAACCCTTCCCTGCAAACTGCAGATATACTTTATATACGGGTATATGCACATCAACATTATCTACAATAAAAAAAGAAGAATTGCAATTGCAATGTTATGCCATGCGCGAAAATATAAACGAGCAAAGTGTTTTGTCATTTTCGTCCGATAGATGGCGGTAGAATCGCTCTTTCTCTCAACTTTATAGTTGTAACTATACAATACCGCCCGCACCGGCGTAGTTTTGCAAAAGGGAAATGCAGAAGTAGAGAGGGAAGGGGGGGAGAAAAGAGAGAGCTAGCTCCTACCTCTCTGGCCCAATACAGTCTTCTTTGCTGCTGACTCTGCGTACTTCCCGCCTGGTTTTGCGTTATATGTGTGTGAGTAAATAAAGAATATATCTATGTATATATATACCGTTCGGTGCTAGGTGCTACCACGCTTGCATATGTATGTGTGCGAGAGTGATAAACGCGCGTTCGCCTCGTTTTACTTTTGTGGCGAGAGAGCGACGCGTTTCTCTCGCCTCGTAAAGTACATATGTATGAAAGCAGAGAGAAAGAGAGAGATAGAATGAGAAGCGTGTGTTCGAATCCGTTAATCCCGTTTTTTCTCCCGTTACGAATCCACAACTTGCTCGACGCCTTACGTGCGTAGTGTGATAAAATGAGATAGCTATAAAAGAGCGAAAAACTCTTTAATTATCATGTTTGTTAGCTTTTTATACTTGCGCGCGCAAAACTGCGTTATTTTTTTTTAAACCCTCCTCTCTTTCACCTCCGTCGTCGCATTCCCCTCTCGTTGTCTTTCGTTTGCGAGTAAGCATTAAAAAAAAACTTGGCTTGTCGAATTCCCCTGTTTGTTATATAGCTAACACGTTCTTTCTCTGTCTTACAAACTTTTGTATATGCATGTGTTCTCTTTCTTCGTCACGCGCGCGCGTACAAGCGCACAAGGCCTATGTGCATGTATGTGTATAGGTGTATATATATATATATATATATATATATATATATACATATACATATATATATATGTTTCCATATAGATAATACGAATGAGAGAGGAGAGAAGAGAGCGAGAGAGTAGGAGAGGAGAGAAGAGAGGGTTTTAACCGAAGCCAAGAGAGAGAAAGAGAGTAAAAGAGAGAGAAGAGAGTGAGAGAGTCAAGAGAGAATGAGAGAATGAGAGAGTGTAAGAGAGTCTCTCGGAGAGAGAGGTTCGTTCAAGCTCTCCGTTTTAATAATACGGGCATAGCTCAAAATTACTATTGCAATATTTTTTTCCTTCAATTTTTTAAACTTTAAAAAAAAAAAAAAGTAAACTTGCACAGCTTAAATTATTACACGCGTGCATATGTGGTGTGTGTAGTGTAGAATTTAGCCTACTTTGTTAAGTACTTAGCGAAAGACTTTCACCTGGGTGTTTTATAATATATAAAATTTCTTTTTTTTTCTCCTATACATATCGTTTTGTGCGAACAGAAAAAAAGATAGCCCTAAAGGAGAGACGATACCTCGGAGTCTCTGTGTCGAGAGGTGAGTGAGTAAGAACGTTTTATTATATACGGAAAAAAAGGAATATAAAAAGAAGCTGCGCTCCTCTTTGTATACATATATAAACTCTTCTACTGTATAACACACACGCGTTGTAGATATATGTGTGTTCTGTATGGGTATATATGGATGCGTATATATGTGTGTGTGTATAAAGTAAACGTATATCTAAGTGCAAACGTTTCGATCGCGACTGTGCAGTCTAAGAGAGAAGAGAACCTCTCCGCATCAGACGTCGTCGTCTACGTGCAGAGTTCGCTGCTTTTTGGGGGCTTTTTAAGCTTAGTTTGTGCTAGTAGTTTCGTTGTCTGTCTGTGCGCGCGCTCTCCCCCAAAAACCGAACCTTTTTAACTCTTAAATGTGTGTGTGTATGTTTATAGATGTGTGTATGGATGTTACTTTACTTCAGGGTACCAGCGACGCGTCTCTAACGTCGCTGTTGCATTGGCTCTCTTCTTTTTTTCATAGAAACCCACGAACTTTCTTTCGTGTTACCTCAGTATAGAAATCTTTTAATACTCAACTTAGTGATCTCTTGTACAGTATTAGTTTTTATTTTATTATTGTTTTTTTCATTTTCTTTTTTTTTTGTTTTTTAAAAAAAAGCTTTCAATTTTTTTCTTAATTCTTAAAGATTTAATGATCAAGTATGTGTGTGCGTATACGTGAATATAATTTGTGTGTAAGAAAGATATATAAAATTCGCGAAATAGTGGAGGAAAAGGAGGGGGAGAGTAGAGGCCTCGATTCGCTTTTCGGTTAGGTTAGTGCCTTGGCCAAAGTGACGCTTTAATGGTTACCTCCGCTGCGGACGAATTCTGTTCCTTTATACATATAGAAAAAGATAGAGAGAGAGAGAAAGCTTTATAATATGTAACCAAACGATTTTCATAAATTAGTGTTGTATATATATTCGTGCGTCTATGTGTATTTTTCAATGGATGGGAGAAGGGATTAATTAGTTGAGGAGGTCGTTACGAATCCGCCGAGGGGAAGTTTATAGTAGTGCATATATATATATACACATATATTTTCGTATATATAGAACGACGACGATGCGGAAAAAGACTTGACCGTTCTCGTTTTTTTTTTTTGGCTAACGGCAGCCTCTTTCTCTTAACTTTTTTTTTCTTATTTCAATACAGGTTTTCTTTTTCGCGAAAAATTCTAATTTTGCTAAAATTTTAGTAGTGTGCTGAAAACGCGTACAATGTATAATATATATATACACATATATGTTGCCGTGTGACCCCTTCTTTTCCACCGCTCTTAGCTGCGCCGGTCTATGGCTCTCTCTCTCTTTTTTTTCACTTGTTCTCTCTTGCTGCTCTCTCTCTCTCTTTCTTTCTCTCTTGAGTTCTTCAACTATACCATTCAAACTCGTTAAGGTTAATGCCCTTTAGGCTGGCCAAAGGCAAGAGATCCAAAGAAGCGTCGCGCGTCCCCGGGTTGTTATATTGCGAAGAATCGTTCACTGATGGGTACGGTTTACTTTTATATATATGTATAACACGAATACCTTGAATTTTTTTTACGGAACTTGTCTAATTTTATGAAAGTAGACCGAATGTGATTTTTTATTTGACTATTACATTATTTGTAAAGGGTTAAAAAATAAATCTTTTTATTTATGTTTCGATTTTTTCTTGTTGCAGATGGGTAGCACTAGTCAGCTGTACAGTTTGTCCTGGGGCGAATTTGGTTCGTCACTAGCTTCTGCGGTACAATTGCTACGAGGACACGGTGATCTTGTCGATGTTACACTAGCAGCTGGTGGTCGTAGTTTTTCGGCGCATAAAATTGTTCTTTCTGCAGCTAGTCCATTCCTACTTGATTTACTAAAAGTATGGAAAATTTATTTCAATACCATTTTTTTAGTGTACTTTTAATAAAATAATAGGTTAAATAAATACAATTTTCTGTCATAGAGTACACCATGTCAGCATCCAGTTGTTATGCTAGCAGGTATTGGAGCGGATGATTTGGAGTCTATTTTAGAATTTGTTTATCGTGGAGAAGTAAGCGTGGAGCCCTCACAGTTGCCTTCATTGCTGCAGGCAGCACATTGCCTCAGCATTCACGGTCTAACACCACCAACTATCATGACAGAGGTAATTTAGTAAACAAATTTTAATTTTAAAATGTTCAAGTTAACCTATTATTAATGCTATTTATATTTTGGTAATTCGTAGAAAGGAGAAGAAGTTCCGTTATCTGCAATACCAGGTGTCAATGAAGCAAGCGTGGCAAGAGATACAATAAATTCATATCTTCCTCAGCGACGAAGGAAGAAGAAGAGGAAGTTATCTGGTGGTGGTGGTAAATGGCCAAGAACAGGCTATCATTCCAGTCTTGAAACTAGATCATTAGATGAACACTCTGAAGACAGGTCAGCTGATTTTGGCCATAAAGATGACGATCACTTGGATGATGAAGGTAAGAATATTATATTATATTTTATAAGTTTAAAATTATCCATTGAAACTTGTGTTTTGTGTCCGCAATTTTTTTACTTTATGTACAAGTTGCTGAAAAAAATGAAAGAAAATATGAACATGTATTTATATAGGAATTTTTCTTGGCATTTACATACAATTTAGTACGGACACAAGCACAACCATCGAATGGGTTGAACTGCATATTAATTGGATTAAATTAAGTAGAGTTACGAAAAAAAAAATGGCGTGGCTAAACTTTTTGACGAAAAGCTCAGTTCAGCCCTCAGCATGGTAATATTGTGTTTGTGTCTGTTAACAGCGAAAGTACGCGCAAATCATCACATCACATCGCCTTTGCCACAACATCAACTGGTACATCCTGTCGTTGAGCATAATCCAGCAGCGTTGATCGCTGATCCAGAGGCTGAGCCACATCTACATAACTTGATGCCAATGCAGCCATATTCTCCGCTTCATATACCGCAATTTCCAGGAGCAATACAAAATGTTGCAGCATATTCTGCTCCAACACCTAGTGCTTCGGTACACACAACAGCATCGCCTAGTACAACATCGACAACGTCAACGCAATCAGTAAAAATACGTGGTGCTTCTGATTGTCCTGGTGTTTGTCCACTGTGTGGATCAACGTTACGCCAGGCCAGAAATTTACGTAGACACTTATTGTCCTCGTGCAAATACCGCTTCACAGCTAATCCACAACATCAAATGATGCCAGCTGATTCAATGTCCATTGAAGTAAAACCTGAAGTCAACATACCTGGTTATCCTGGCCAATCAGTTGTTTGTGGAACAGATAGTGGAGGTAGCAGTTGTGAACAAATTGTGTGCAATCCTAGCCCTCTACCCTCTCCTTCTCCGCAGGGTTCTAATGTTGTTTCACCGCACAGCAATATCTCGTCACCGACAGTGGCTAGATGAAAAAAGGAGAAAACCAAGCTTAAAATAAAGTCGAAGATTATTCAGTAACAAATTAATACTGAAATTTTAATATATGTTTCGACTTTGAAAATTAAGAAACAGATTTTACGTGCCAATTTTATGCACAGACTGATAATCTTGTTTCATTTGATAGCTAAGTACTTAGGCCACAATATAAACACATATTTATATTTGATACTATTATTGCCCAAATAGGACACCATGAATTTAGTGGTGAAACGGAAAAACAGGAAATCGTGAAGTGGTGCTTCGGAAATACAAACTGTTTAAGTCGTTTTCGAAGTGTGACAAAAGTGGTTGGACTATATGATTAATCATATTGAAAGGACATTTTTAAATACTCATTTATGCCTAGATTGTAACTTCGAACAGTTTTTCTTGATCCTTTAGAAAATGAAACGAATGTTAAATTTAATAAGCGTCTTTTCAAAACTATAAATCTTCCAATTTAGCTTATAAGGAAATTCATTAGATGTAACAATTAGATTATAAGAAAAAAAATATAAGTAATTATGGGATAGGAGCCCTATGGAATTTTAGTAGATATAATATCTTTATATTTAAGTTATTAAATTTTTATTTATATTGCTGACAAGTGATATGTTGTGTTTAAAAATTTTTCTACTACTTCATAATTTGTTGTTTATCGTGATTAAAATTTTATATAAATAAAAGTTTTTTTTTCTTTGTATTTTTTTGCGGTTCATAAATAGTTAAAGTTATATTATCAAGCATATGGTCTATTTAATTTCCTTGTAAGTGCAAACTGTAAATTATATCTATGTTTGCTTTCTATTATGTAAATAAAGGCGTAAACATTTATTATAGTTTTAGTTCTATAAATAAAATTCGACTATTTCTATCAGCAACAAATTGCGAGTTTCTTTTGTTTCTTTTTTTTCTACAATAAAAAAATTAATTAAAAAAATTAAAAAAAGAAATTAAATACAATTTTGGAAAAATAGAAGTGTTCCTTAGGTGGATTACGTATATTTTCATTCTAGGCGAATGGAATTCTAAAACAAGAACTTTGTCAGATCAACCAGCAACATGTCCGCTATGCGGCGCAATAATACGTCAATCTCGTAATTTGAGAAGACATTTGGAACTTTTACATTTTGGAATTGGTTCTGGAAAATCAGGAGTACGAATCAAAAAAGATAAAACAGACAAGAGTTTTCCTACTAAAACGCCGTCATATTCTAGAGCATCACTGACATTAAGAGACAATGTACTTTCAAAAAATGATGCTACTGATTATTCAACGACAATGCCTTCTTTAAATTTGAGTTCAGCAGCTAGTAGTGCATCTAACATTAATGTCCCAGGTAATTGTAGCATTAGTTTAAACAACATATTTTAAAGATTGATTTTTTTTTCATTATTAATGATAAAATAATTATAAGAACTATTTTTTTATACTTATCTAGTAAAAAAATGAATGTCTTTATAGTTGTATATTGTTTTATTTAAATTAATTTTAATAATATTATTTTAATAGTAACTTAAACAGTATTTTGAACAATATTTTAATTTTCCAAAGAATTTTATGCTTAATTTTACTAAATCTTGAATTTTGAACTATCACAATCAGTTCCGTAATATAAAATATAAAAAGAATATGAATTGAAAAAATAAATTAACTGGTTTTTTTTAAAGGTTCGTTTATGCTATCAGGATCTAGCGCATTGGGTTCTAATGAACATGCACATCACGCTCATAGTCATGGTCACAATAATAATCCAGCACATTCGATACCTTCTGTAACATGTCCGCCAACATCAATAGGTACATCAAATAATGGAATTTATTCATCAGATAGTGCTAGTATGTTAAGCTGTTTACTTCCAACATTACCTTCATTACCAGCGTTATCGACGCCACACGATATGTTTCGTCACTCAGAATTTTTACGCGCGAATATGGGATATCCTCAGGATCCATCGAGGCAACAACATTCAAGTAGGCATATGCAACGAACGGATGTTACATGAGCGTACAAGTATTTCTGATAGCGTACGGAAGATCTCATCTGATTCTTCATATTTTATTGAGGATACAAAGCTGTATTTAAAATTATGATAAATTCTACGCTGAGTATTACTTGAAACAGTTTACAAATTGTTCATTTATAGATATTTATAGAATATCTAGTGACATAAATTTATAGAAAATAATGTGTTGTACATAAAAAAAAGTTGGCATATAATTTACACAATATAAAAGAATTTTATATTTGTACATTGCACATATAAATATTATAAAGCTGAAACTGTAATAAGTTTCTAAAAGTTAAACCCAATAAAATACTATTTTAAGTAAATACTCAGCTTAGTAAAGCCTTGCTTTAATTTTATTTGGATAATTAGCTATAAAAGGCAAGAAAAAGTTTTATTGAAAAATGCGAGTTGCATAAACAAATTTAAAATTGTTATAATTTTTATAATAATCAAACGTTACATTTTTAAATCGACAAATAATACGTACAAAAAATAAAACAATAATTCATGCAAATGATAATGACAATGTCAACAACATAGAATCAAATGAATTTTTGATGATATATCAAACAACGAGGTTTATCTCATCAGTTCCATATTTTTCGTGACCAATGATAAAAGGCCAATTTCTATTTGATATCCTTTCGAGCTCGCCTTTTAAGAGCTTTAGTAAGTCATCCAAATATCTCAGTTCAAAAACTTCGTTACGAAGTTTATTTATGTCTTCTGATAAATGATCCACTTTCCACTCGTCTTTCTGTTGAAATAAAAAAAAATTTTTTAATGTTTATATACAAAATTTTAAAGTTATTTCTTAATTTTTAATAAGAAAAAAAAGTCTTATGTGGACTCTAATATTTTTTTAAGTACTATATTGTTAAGTTTTATACCTTAGTACTGTACCTATGTTACTAATTTCAATTGAGAGAATGCTATATTTTATCATATTAACAGCTTAATATGGATCATGTTTTCACTCTCATACTCATTTTATTTAATTTTGTATTGTATATCAGTAATAAACAATTCATATACAACAAATTTTATGTCTATTCATTAATTAATATTATAAATCCTATTTAACTCGTTAACTTAATTTGTTCAATAAATTGGGCATAAACTTTATATGCATTATATAATTTAGTATATAAATCAATAGTTCTTCATTTTGTGACAAATTATGACTACAGGTTAAATAAACAAAAAATAAAATTTCTTACTTTTGGAACATGATTATGAAATTAACGAGTTGAAACTATATGTAATTTCAAAATTTATAAATCCTATTAATAAGTATATTTAACCAAATATTTTTTTTATTTTATGTAGTTGCTTGTGACAAAAACATTTCCTACTGATCATTATGTATATGAGCAATAATATTCAAAATAATTGTTATACGAGTATAAAATAATTTTTACAAAAATAATGATCCTTTATTTTATTAATTAAATATTTAAAAATAAGTGTTGAACCATAAACTTAAACAATTTTATCTACAATTTTTTAAAAAAATGTACCTTAAAATCTCTCCTGAGAACAGTTATCTCCTCGAAGAAATCTTTACTTGAATCTTGTAACCTTTCAACTTTAAGACGTAATCGTTCGAGTTCAGCTTCAATTGGTGTAACATTTGTAGTATGACTTTTAGTTTTCACATTCGTAACTGTGGGTATTCTGTCGTCTGGTTCAATTGCCAAGGCTAATCTACTAAGACAATCATGATGAACCGAATTTTTGTATCTGTCTTTTTCGTCTTGAAGTAAAAGAACTTCCGCCCGGTGTGGATCACTGTCTAGTTTTGATAATATTGTCACTGCCGGATTTATGTTTAACGTATCGCCTTTCTGTTAATGTTTTAAAAGTTTTTTAATTTGTTATATTACAAATTATATTCAATGTAACATATAAACGTACATATAAAATGATAAGTGTAAAAATTCTTTTTTAATATTGTACTTATAATTGAAAATTTTATATTTACAGATTTGTTTTTCATACCTGCTTTTCGCGTGCAGTAAGGGCGTATTCGAACGACACGTGTGCGAGCTCATCGGACAGCCTTCTTGGCAAACGTTCTGTCATTAAATCCTCTTCATTATTTTCATCGTCGTATACCTCTTCCTCGGTACCGTAACTCCAATCGTCGTTATGCGTTACTGTAATTTGTCCATCGTCATCCGATGATATGCCGCTTGTATTGTCGGTGTCTTTAAATTCTTCCTCGCACTGACTCCCTTTTTCTCGGTACGGCTGACTGTATTCTAAAGTGGATTTAATCGATAACAATATTAATAAATAAATATTATTTCGTCTTTTTTATATACATAAATGTTAAATAAATAATTCATGTTAAAAGTAAAAGCATGTTTTGGGTGAATTGAACAAAATTTAATGGAAATTTGTACTGTGATAAAATAATAAATAAAAAAACAGTATATTATTAACGTAGTTGAAAAAAAATAAAATTTACATCAGTAACTTTCAAAAATTTTAAAAAGATAATTAATTGCACTTTAAGAACGAGCTTCATTAAATTTTTAATTGCTACTCTTAAAAGTTTAATTTAATAAGACCTTTTTTCATAAAAAAAGAAGTTTCATAGAAAATTGTCTTTTGTATAATTGTATTAAAAAAAGAAAATCCGACTGGATACGCTTAAATGAAAACTCACTTAAATTCACTTTTAAAGTACATGTTTCAATATTCTACCCGATAGAATATTACTACAGAAAGTTTATTTAAATTTTTAAATTGCAAATCGATCGCCATATGAATTTTACAACTCAATAAATTATTTATGCATATTGTTTTATTCTTCGTAACAAGAATTATCAGCAGCTAGTCAATAAAAGTGTTTTGTATATAAAAACTGGTTTAAACAATAATTATTCATGCGATTTAATTATTTTAATTCCATTAAATTTATTCCATATTTTCATGTTATATTCAGTAAATAAGTATTACAATAAACTTTAAATAAAAAATAAAAAATAATTTAAAACGCTTTGCTTATCGTTTATCAGGATATTTTATCATTTTTTCTTACAAATAGTTATTGAATAATTTTTTTCTCAAATCATTAAAAATTATCATGTGATTGAAATAAAAAAAAATAATAACTTACCCGAATAATTACGTAATAACAGTGGATCAACAGGTACACTCAGTCGCATTTGATCATCGGTTTTATCATAAACTGGACTACATCTTTCGCTGTGTAATAAAACTTCACCATTGCCATATCTTATACGACAGCGGCAACAAGATCTTAATTTATTTGACGATCGTCTTGGACTGCGTAGAAATGAAACTAAATGTTTTTCATCTGTAATAAATTATAAAAATAAATTTTTTCAATTTTTTTGTTAAAATTATAATGGAAAAGTATCAGATGATATATTGAAATATGCATAAAATGTACGCGGTAGTTATTGTATTAAAATGAATTGTGGTTTGAATAGTTATGCGTTAGCATGAAGAAGCTTTTTTACTGTAAAAAATACGGTGGTCGACGAAGAGATGATGTAAAAATATAGTGGTATTGGTATAAAGGAGATGTACTGTTGAGTATATTTTACAGTAAAAGTGTAAATCATACGGAATCATCATGTCATTAAAAGAAGAAATAAATCAGTCGATTTGTCTTCTAAATTTGAAATAGTAATAGAAGATTAAGATCATTAAGTTCAAATTAAAAAAAAATTATTTCTTTTAATTCAAAATTTCCCATTGACGAGGAATCAAATTTTCATATTTGATTATCAAATTATATTATTTATTATTCGGAATTTAATTACACCTATAATTTTTGTAAAGGTCATATGTTATTTTTTATATAATGCTTTAGAGCATATTAATGAGAAATTCTTTCCGTGCAAGAATAAGATAAATTTTGCGCATCGTTTCAAAATATTGATAATTTTAATCAGTTTTGAATGATGAAAACAATATTTATATAATAATTAATATTTACAAATATCAATAATCAAATTAAAAATGTAAACATGTTAACTAAGCATTATAAAGTAAATGGAAAGTTTTTTTCAACATTTTATGGAAAAATTGAAAATTCTTTAGGTTTTTAATCAAACGTTTTAAAAAGCTAATTGATTGAATGAAAACTTCAATCAAAATATTCATTTAAGTCTTTTATGAAAATGCATGGCATATTTGATGGAGAGAAAAAAAATTGACAGCAATATACGTAAATGAAAAAGCATTATTTATGAAAAAAAAATGTTGACATCAGTGATACGGTTTAACGAAGCAATTTTCCGGTAAATTAATTTATTAATTTTTTTGATAGCATACCGAAACAGATAAAAACATAGTTCCGCTCAAAGGTTTCATATATTTCTTTGCATTATTTTTTTCAGAGTTTGATTGCAATAATTTTATGCTCTAATTTCAAAGTTAAAAACGGTAAATTAACTTAAAAAATATATGTTCTGATTCTTTATTATTTTGATAATATAAAAGCATAACAATTTACTTGATTTATATGATATTCATAAGCATTGCACAGGACATTAAAATTTTTTTTGCTATAGTAAGCAAATGATCAAATTTTAATAAAAATGAAATTATATTTGATACAAAAAATATTAAAATTATAAAAATTTACATTTTATATTTAGAACATAAGATTATTGCTTGCATCCTATTGTTCTTCAGAAATTATTAGAAATTATTATATTAATTAATTAAAAAAAATTAAAATTAAAAAGTAAATGAAAAAAATTATATTTACCAATTTTACAATTATCATCGTCAGACTTTTTCCTCCTTGTAGTCGAAAGATCAGCAATAGTCGGATAAAACCTTGGCGATGGCGTGAGTATACGAAATTCTTCGATGCGTACTAAACGTTCAGGCGTATAACAAACGGCCCTATCGTTATCGCTATCTTGGCTGATTTCTTCGACGTCGTCGTTAAAAAGTGATCGCAATTCAATGAATTCATTGTCCTCTTCTTGTTTGGTTGGTACTATTAAATTTTGACGAGCAAGTGCGTATTTACCACTTGCCGATACGCTTGGCACATCGTCTGAACCTGTACACGATATTGCTGATTCTGATGAAACTGATGGTGGCTCGTCTTTTATTGATGATGATTCTGGTAATTGAGCCTGGAAAAATATACACGATTGTTTATAAGAAAATCAATATTTATTTTTAATTTTTTAAAATTTTTTCGAGAAAAATTGTAAAAGCATATGGATGTTATTTTAATTATAATCCTAAATACAAATTAATAATAAATGCATGTTCATGATTCTTAATTACTTGCAGTCATAAGAATTAAAAGCTTATATAAAGCTGGTATGAAACTTGTATTTTTTATAGTTATGATTAAGTGAAAAAATAATAAAATTATCATTTGTAATTTTCTATACAAACTTACATTACACAAACCAGAATCTTCAACGAAATTTTTTAAAAAAATAATATTTTCTTTTATATTACTTTTCAATTGAATGTGTTTATGAAACATTTTTTCATTGTTTCAAATATCATTACAAACTAGTTTACAATGAATGATTTTGCATAAACATCTTCGCCAAAAACAATAACTTTGCGTGGAAAACTTTAAAGAAAGAAATATTTTGAATAAATTTTAGTAAATTTATAACTGTAAATAAATAATTGCTATGAACAACTTTGTATTAAATAACTTTACTGTAAAAACTTTCATTCATAAAAAGAAAATTTTAAACGTCATTCTAAATTCAAATGAAAACTAATGAATTTTTTAAAAATTTTTTATAAAAAAATTTAAAAATAAATATTATGCACACTTTATTATTGAATGATAGAAACCTTACATGTGACTCGACGCCAATCCACCAACCAAAAGAGTCCTCGTCTGTACTCGACGAATAAGCGCTCGATGAGTCGCGAAGGGAAAACATTTTGCACAAAACTTTTTAGTCAATTGATTTCTGCAAAAATAATAAAAATAAAACGTTCACACAAATAAAATTTAAACTTATATTTCGTAATAAAAATTTCATATGAAATTTATAAATTTAATTTATTTTGATTTTTAAGCATGTTATGTCACTTCTATTCAATGATATAACAAAACCGATATTTATATAGTATTAAAAAAGTGTTACACATTAACTTATTAGTACTTTTAAACTAAATATACAATTTAATTTACATAAGTGAATCTTTAACTATACATAGAACACGATAATTAATTCTAACTCACAGCGCTAAATAACCCAAACATATATACAAATCAATGAAATCTGCGTCGTTTTTAGAGACGCGCTCACTTGAAACTTCAGGCTAAAACTGTCCCCTATATATAAGCTTTCGCGTCGCTTTTCCAGTCCATCGCTGTATGGTTTCGACATAATACCAAGGGAGGCACGAAGCATAAATGGACCCTATCGTAAATATCGGCGGGGAATAAAAGAAGAAAAAGAAAAACAAGGTTTTTGGTATACATCTGTTTTTATATTTCATAAAAGAGTACGGGATAAGCGCCGTAACGATACTGTAGGCACGTTTTGGGAGTCTATACTGTTAACTATTATAGGTGATATAAAGTTTACGCTTGGAGGGAAATGTTAAAGTCGTGTTAATAATTGATGAATAAGAATTTTGTGGGTTCATGGAAATTTTGACCTCATTTTTTGAATCCATTTATAAATTGTTATTTTTTTCATTAAGAATTGTTAATAATTTTGAGCTGGGAAGAAAATAATTTAGATATGATATCGAATAAGATTACATGGTCGACGGGTTAAACGTGCATTCTATATTAAATTTATCAGTTAATACGATTTTCTTTTATCAGTTTGTATTTTGTACTGAATTATATATGATTTTTTAAAGGTACAATAAATATTAAAAATAGAAAATTTTAACTTTATCAGAGCATAAGATTGCGAATAAAATTTATAATATCAAATTCTTATTCTGCTTTTGAGAGACAATCAATCAAATAAAAACCCAAGGAAACTAAATAATTTAGACATTTGCAATTCCATTTAGTTTTATATTATCCCTTGCATTACATAGTTATTATGAGATCGAGATATTTATTTATAATATTTAAATGGCTTACTTAAGAAAAAAAAATTTATTGTAAATACGGTAAATAATACACAGAAAGAAATTTTTTGGCAAAGTTACTATATTTTACTTTGATTGCGGATGGACTTGATTTTGTGTAAAAATTAATGAAAAAATCAATAAGTACATGGAAAAATTTACTTCGTGTACATGGAATGTTTATCTCATATGTAGCAATTTTTATACAAAATCAAGTATGCCTTACGTATACAATGTAATATAATAATATTTCCTATAAAATTTGTCTCCGTGTATTTTTTCTCATAAAAAAATATATATGAAATTATGCTCAGATTAATATAAACATCTGATGAAAAATTGAATAATAATATTTAACAAAAACAACACATCTACAATACTTTGATAAACTCTTTTTTTTTACTTGAAATTAAGTAAATATTATTAATTCAGATTGAATAATATATAAAACGTTATCGAGTCAATATATGACCTATGCGCAGAGTGATATCGAGTTTCTGTAACACACTTGACAATGCAAATGAGCTTGATTGTAATTTAAATCATAAATTATTACATTGAATTTATCTGTGCTAAATATTTTGTTGTTTGCAATCGCGTGGATTTTGCATTTCGTAACCAAAACGACATCATATACATTGTTTTATAATGAAAATCTTTGACGTTATTAAAGAAGACTTAGAAAAATGATGCAATTAAATATAGTATTTAATTTTATGATGTGTCATTGCCATTTTTATTAAGAAAAAAAGAATTTTACAAAAGTAATACGCGTATTTTGTAACTAAAATGACATTATATATTATTTTGTAATGAAAATCTTATACATATTAAATAAATCTGATAAAAATTATACATTAAAACATAATGTTTAATTTTATATTGCATTATTACTATGGTTTAATAAAAAGAGAACAATATTGTACTTTAGGAAAATAATACATAATAATTGCTATGGATTTTTCAATCAATAATTAAATTTGTTTTTATTTTACAAGAAAATCACTGAATAAAAAATAAATATTAAAACCGAACCATAAATAACTAATACAATTTCCCCCAAAAAATCCTCTTTCATCCCGACTAAAAACAAAATTCATTTCTCTAAACCTCCTCTAATCCTCGCTAAATTCTATCCTATATGGTTTAGGTGCCCGCTTTCCTCCCGTTGAAAAGTGCAAATCCTAAATCCAACGTAAAAAAAAAAATTTAGCATCCCATTGGCCGCAATAGCTGGAAAAAAAAGCTTCGCTCAATGCTACATGCCTCAATATAAACGTTCCTCTTTTTCTCTACGTATACACATCCCTCTTTCTTTCTCTCATTGACGCTAACCGCTTTACTTTACGATAGCAATAACCCACACAGCATGAAATATTGCAGTGAAACTTTCACTGAAATATTGTGCTGAAATATTGTCACAAGATTGCAGCAATCTTGTCTTAACATTGCTAAGAGGTTTCATGAAACATTTCAGTGTGATATTGCTGCAAACTTGCTACAAGGTTACAGAAAATAATTCAAGCAATATTGCAAGGAACCTTTCATGAAAGGTTGCAGCGAGGTTTCTGCAAGGTTTTATAAAAAATTTCATGAAATATTGCAAGAAACCTTTCATGAAAGGTTGCAGCGAGGTTTCTGCAAGATTTTAGAAACAATTCATGAAATATTGCAAGAAACTTTTTATAAAAGGTTGCATAGAGGTTCCCAGCAAAATTTAGAAAACATTTCATAAAATATTGCAAGGAACCTTTCATGAAAGGTTGCAGCAAGGTTTCTGCAAGATTTTAGAAATATTTCATGAAATTTCGCAAGAAACCTTTCATGAAAGATTGCAGCGAGGTTCCTGTAAGATTTTAAAAATATTTCATGAAATATTGCAAGAAAACTTTCACGAAAGGTTGCAGCAAGGTTTTCAGCACGATTTAGAAATTATTTCATGGAATATTGCAAGCAACCTTTCATGAAAGGTTGCAGCAAGGTTTCTACAAGATTTTAGAAATGTTTCATGATATATTGCTAGAAACCTTTCATGAAGGGTTGCAGCGAGGTTTCTGTAAGACTTTAGAAACATTTCATGAAATATTGCAAGAAAACTTTCACGAAAGGTTGCAGCGAGGTTTCTGCAAGATTTTAGAAACATTTCATGAAATATTGCAAGAAAACTTTTATTACATGTTTCAGCGGGATTTTCAGCAAGATTTAGACAACATTTTGATGTAATATTGCATCGAACTTTTTATGAAAGATTGCAGCGAGCTTTCTGCAAGATTTTAGAAACATTTTATAAAATATTGCAAGAAACCTTTCACGAAAGGTTGCAGCGAGGTTTCTGCAAGATTTTAGAAACATTTCATGAAATATTGCAAGAAAACTTTTATTACATGTTTCAGCGGGATTTTCAGCAAGATTTAGACAACATTTTGATGTAATATTGCATCGAACTTTTTATGAAAGATTGCAGCGAGCTTTCTGCAAGATTTTAGAAATATTTTATAAAATATTGCGAGAAACCTTTCACGAAAGGTTGCAGCGAGGTTTCCAGCAAGATTTGGGGAACTTTTCATGGAATATTGCAAGAGACCTTTCATGAAAGTTTGTAGCGAGGTTCCTGCAAGATTTTAGAAACATTTTATGAAATATTGCAAGAAACCTTTCATGAAAGGTTTAAGTGAGGTTCCTAGCAAGATTTTGGGAACATTTTACGAAATATCGCAAGAGACCATTGATGAAAGGTTGCAGCAAGGTTCGTACAAGATTTTAGAAACATTTTACGAAATATTGCAAGATACCTTTTATGAAGGTTTCCAGCAAAATTTGATGAATATTTTATGAAATATTACCAGGTATCTTTTGTTAAAAGTTGCAGTAAGATTTCTGCAAGGTTTTTGACAAGATTTCTAAGATATCACAAAAAATATTGCTATGTACATTTCGCCAATGGTTATTACCATATTTTTGGCAATCTTTATTAAATATTCCAGAAAAGCGTTTCATAAAAAGTATCAGCAAAGTTTCATGAATAATTTCAAAATGAAATTGCAGCAAACCTTTCATAAACAGTTTCAGCAATCATTTCGCAAGTTTTTATAAAAGATTCTAAGAGCAGTCCAGATTCGCTGTTCTTGCCTTATATTTGGTTTCCTGTTATTTACTCAAGTATTTATTGCTGTAGTTGTATTGTAAACGGGAAGTTAAGCGCAATAAGTATGCTATTATTATAAATATTTATGCGTAGGGTAAAAAAATCCATCGAATTGCTATTGAAAAAAGTAAAGAACGCATAAATATTAGAAATAAAACTTTTTATTTCAATATTCTCTACTTTTCTCAAAAACGATGCTGAGGAATTTTTTCTTCTTGTGCACAAATATTGATAATAATACTATTGCGCTCAACTAGTAATTTATAGATAGAACGATTGATACTTAAGCAAATAAGAAAAACTTTATCACACAAGGATAGAAAATCCTGCCTACTAGTAAATATTACTGCAGCAAGCTTTTGGCAAGATTTAAGAAATATTTTACAAAATATTGCAGGAAACCATACGGAAAGGTATGAGCGTTGTTCGCGGCAAAATTTGGGAAAAATTTCATGAAATATTACGAGAAACCTTTCATGAAAGATTGCTGCAAGGTTTCTTGAAATGTTGCTGCGAGGTTTTCATGAAAGGTTGCTGCGAGGTTTTTAGAAATATTTCAACCGGGTTCTAGCACGGACATATAAATGTTGCTGCATTATCTCATAAAAGGTTACTACGAGGTTTTCTGCAAGGTTACGGCGAGATTTTCTGAAAAATTGCTGTGTGGTTGCTTGAAATGTTTTTACTATTTTTCCCAAGAGATTCCTGTGAGGTTTCTTGAAATGTTTCTGTTACATTTCCTGAAAGATTGCTGCGAGGTTTTCTGCAAGGTTGCGGCGAGGTGTTCTAAAAGATTGCTGCAAGGTTTCTTGAAATGTTTCTGTTACATTTCCTGAAATATTGCGGTGAGGTTTTCATGAAAGGTTGCTGCGAGGTTTTCTGAAAGATTGCTGCGAGGTTTTTAGAAATATTTCAACCGGGTTCTAGCGCGGACATATAAATGTTGCTGCAATCTTTTATGAAAGGTTGCTGCGAAGTTTCGAAACTTTCATGAAACCTTGCAGCAACCTTGCAGCAATCTTTCATGCTGTGTGGGAAACTAATCAAAGACCATAGTAGTTGTGGTATAGTTGCACACGTTTATTGTACTAGAAATACAACAATATGTGGATATATATATATATATACACATGCATTGCACGACCTGTTTTATTCTTCACTTGGTCGGCTTCTGCGCCAATGCCGTATTTCCGTTGAAAGCTTCTATATCTTTTTCGTTTTTATTTTAGTTTTTATCCTTTGTTTTTGACAGTATTGATTCCATAAGATATCGATGAAATAATCTTAATTAGTAAGGGCTGGTTTGATGGTTTTGCAATGTTGAACCGAGCGAGATTTTGACACTCGTTTGAAAAGATATCCAAGAGGATAGATTGACACTTTTACAGTTGATGGAGAAAGAAAAAGAGAACAAGTGGGTTAAACTTCGATTGGTTTTTTTTCCGGTGGAATTATTCGAGGTATTGTTAAAACGGATTGGAATAGAAGTTAATTAGACTGCGAAGATATTACAATGATTGATTGATTGCTTTATTTTCTCTTCTTTTTTTTTCATTGTTAGTATCTCTCCCGTATTGTTTACAATAATTTGGAAGAACTGATATATCCTAATTAATTTTATTGGGGATTGTTTTTAATTTATTTTTCTTACGTGATTGATAAATAACGAAATTAAGTAAAATTAAGTTAATCATTATCAAAGTTGCGAAATGAATTTTAGCTAATGATTTAAAGTACGAGATAGTCATATGTGAAAGTTAATTTAATGTTTTTTTCTCTCATATTTATTCAATGTAGACAGATTATATTTTTCACCGAATAAACTTCTTGCCCTGTGTATTAAACATAAAAATTTTTTTTTAACCATGTCTGGCGCAAATAACTTTTGTTGAAAAAAACATGTTGCGAAATTTATTCAATTAAATATTTATGAAAATACGGAGAGTTTATTTAAAGTGAATATTTCTAAAGAGAAAAAAATTAATGTTTTTTTTTATTTTTTTGAAAAAAAGTGAAATTACTAAAGCGTTTATTTATTCTTAATTCGGATTTAAATGTCTTTAAAATAATCATTTACATGTTTAATATATATACATGGAATTACATTATTTGTGTTAAAAGCTTTCTGTTAATTTCTAAAATTTATTTAATCTGTTTTAAGCATTCATTTGGTTTCTTTTAAGATGAAATTTTATTTAAATACGTATAATATTTTAAAATAAAAAATAACTTTAAATAACAAATGGGTGATAAAGTTATTTTTGAATACTTATCAGCCATTATCATAATCGTACTTTTAAATTAGCTACGATAAACAGAAGGTGAATTTACGATTACGTTACATCATAAATAAACAAGTTGAAAATTCAAAATAACCTTTGATTTTCCAACAATAAATAAAGATCCTATACGAAATTTATCATCGCTTGATTTCACTTTAAATTAAACAGAATGTCGAAAAAAAGTCACAAAATACACAAAACACTTGTCATTTCTATTTTACATTGTATTATACAACAACGCTAATTTTTTTCCTCAACCACACGAGCATGACAATCACAATTATCGCACCATATATCGAAATATAAAATATATACAAATTCCAATCACACACGATCAAAAATTATCGACAAAAACATTTTCAACTCTATATATATTTTTCATTCTAAGCTTTAATTATCAATACTTCAATTCTACATTAAACGCACGAGCCTACGCGATGTATATACATTCGCGCTAACGGTCGGTAATATACTAAATGCAAAAACATAATACACACATACACACACGCGAGTTTGTCAGTGCATTGTCCAATAAGTAGACGTTAATTTAATATTTTTGCGCGTCTTGATTTGCGGTCAGTACACGTACGTATAAGTCAAGCCTATAGCGGTGGAGGGAATCTATCAACATACATCGTGGATCAGTATTACTTTGGTTGGGGCTTTGAGTGAAAGCATATATGCATTTAATCTTAAAGCGCGGTACATTGTAGGAATTTTTTTTTATTTAAGTTTATGCGTGTTTGTTTAGTTATAATTATACGCGCTTGTACATGGAGATTTTAAATATTCCAAGTGTTCCTGTTCTTTTGAGAATATCTTTTCGTGGTTGATTTTAAATATTCTTACGAAATTATGTATGTAATGGTGTATAGTTTTGTTTGATTTGTTTGAAATATGATAAATAAATCCAGTTTGTTGATTTTTAACACAATTTTTCTTCATTCTTTATATATTATGTAACTTTTTACCAAGTTTCTTTTATAATAGTTTATGTATACATTCAACAATTTATTTTTAATATAATTTTATAAACACCCAATAATTTCGCAATTTAAAATTAAATTTTCACTTTGTTTGTCAATATACGCAACGATTGCATTGAAAATGTTTGTGGTTTTAACTTTAACGCGGCACATGCATGTATATTTTTTCAGTATTGATATCGATATTTAAAACCCAATGCGAAAGTTAAATGGATCATATCACATGGAACGATGAATTTTAAATTTACAAGATTTACTTTGATTTTTATCTTTCTTTTATTCATAATTTGTAAAAATTTAACGTAACATTTGTTGCCATAAAGATTCACATAATTACACCTTTTTATCGTCGTTTTATATAACGTACCTGTCTTATTAATGGAATAGTAAGTTTTTTTTCTAATTTGCAAGTAATCTTACAAAATTACGTAACGATGCAACTTTATAATGGTGCATTGATAATTGTTTGAAGAGTCAATAGAATTCAAAATTTTTTATTGATCATTCTCATTGATAAACAAGGATGTTGATATGAGAAAAATTATTATGGTTATGGTTTAACAAAACCAGGAAATTTTTTCAAAAAATTGTTTGATTGTATAACGGAAATGAATTTTAACAAAGTAATATTGTTTCTAAATTTTATTTCCATTTTTTGTAAAAATTTAATTTAAACTTTGATTTTTTTTCAATGAAATGAATTTTTTTTTTATTTTTATACAAAAATTGTTTATTTCGCATCCAAAATGTTTTTTGGTCGTTCGAAATTTCAATTCGATGCGCAAAAACAAATGGAAATTCGTTTCTTTACATTTGCTAACGAAAATTTCATTTTAAAAATATATTACTTTTCTCAATTTTTTTACTTCACGTAACAGCATAACAATCGTACACCAACTGTCATGAAAATTCATCAAAGTTTTGCATAACTGTATTTATATGAAAAAAAGGAGTATGTTTCGCATATGAAAACATTTTCGCTGTCCATTTCCAACGAAATTTCTATAGAGCAAATATACTATATTTTGATCGAGTGCATGTACAAAATATAAAAAAATATTCATTTTTTTTTCGTCCAACCTTACGTAGTCTCACTTACAAATATTCATTCGCACGCTACCGGCATGCGGAATTTAAATATTTGAGTTGCACATATGCGTTTTTAAGAAAAAATAAAATTGCATTTTCTTGCTGGGCTCGAAAATACGAAAAAATAGAGGAAGCTAATGTTTGTACGGAACATTTTATTGGCGCAACAATGGAAAATGATTACCTTTGACGTGAGAAATATCGCGTGTCGTTTTGTGTATGTATGTGTGTGCAGCTGACGTTGTTATTGTTGTAAATGTGTGCTAAATATCCTCTTGCAAGTTTGCGGTAAAATCGCGCGATACATATAAACATGTATGCACGTGAAAAATGCAATTATGTAAAACGTGGAAGAATACATTGAAACTTTATAGACTTTTTATTTTATTATTTTTTTTTCATCGTTTTGTTCAGTTTTCATGGTTATTTTATTATGAATTGCACGTATTTAGAATTTTATTAATTAATTAAATTCTAATCAGTGATGCACATAGGTTAAAATGTAAGATTAAAATTTGTACGTTTAATTTTTTAGTGGTTTTAATAAAAATAAATAGTGGAAATAATCATTCGAAGAAAATCTAAAAAATATAAAAATATAGATGATTTAATTTTTTTTATTACGTTCCGACAGCCAGTATTGCTGACGAAACTGGCATGATTTAAAATTAAAAGCTCAATTATAACATAAGCGAAAATCAATTGAAATTTTTTGAAGATCCATCGTATCAGAATTCGAAAAAATTCGTAATTTTCTTTTTGAAAAATGGCTTAATTTTTAAAATATCTTTAAAAATAATAATTAAACTTATAAGATCTATGTAAATCATGTAATACGAAGTTTTATAAGTAAAAATATTTTCTAATTTACTTGTGTTTATATTCGTTTATTATCTTAGAGGTCATATATTTAACATTATTTATTATAAACATCTCTGGAATTCAATATTGATAAGCGCTTTAAAGATAATTTTGCTAATAACAGTACACCTTTAAGTATACAAAAAAAAAATAATCATGTCATTACAATAAAATTTTACTTTACGTAAAAAGTTGTAAAAAATAGTATATTACGCACCAAGGGAGGGAAGGGGGACATTCTAACCCGCGCGTATGTTATCGCCCGAGCCGAAGGCGAGGGCGATAAACGCGCGGGTTAAGATGTCCCCCTTCACTCCCGTGGCGCGTATACAATTTTTTACCATAGCCAAGCCGAAAGTTGTCAACTAAAATTACGTATAACGTAAACGTTATGCTATATTGTTCTACTAGATACACTACACGATATCACACTACACGGTAACACTCGTAATGATAATTCATTAATAAAAAAAGATGTTATGAATTATTCTAATTTTTCATCACACACATTTTTAAAGATTCCATGCTTTGTTTTACTATATACACTACACAATAACACACTACACGGTAACACTCGTAATGATAGTTCATTAATAAAAAAAAATTTATTATTCAATCTGATAGAATTATTCTTCGATACACTCTGTTTCAATGCACACATTTTTCATCACACACATTTTTAACTAAATAATAATATAATACAATGTATACATATACATTATAATGTATACATTTTGTTTTTTTTGTTTCAAATTTAAGAGATTTTGAAAAAGAAACAGAAAAAGATTTTGATATCTGCCTTTGTTTTGTTCTTATTATGACTTTTGATGAAGAGCAAAAAGGCTAGGTATATTAGACATTATATGGGGAAAAGAAAGAGACGGAGAGATATAACGTATGCTATACTCTGTCGTTAGCGCCTGCGCAGAACGTTCTGTTTGCTTCCTGCCCCGGCAAGAATGTGAGACTTTCGGTTGAAGTAGTGGGGATGAAAGTAGAAACTTTCGGGTTGGATATGGTAAAATAGTATATTACGCACCAAGGGAGGGAAGGGGGACATTCTAACCCGCGCGTATGTTATCGCCCGAGCCGAAGACGAGGGCGATAAACGCGCGGGTTAAGATGTCCCCCTTCACTCCCGTGGCGCGTATGCTAATTTTACCATAGCCAAGCCGAAAGTTGTCAACTAAAATTACGTATAACGTAAACGTTATGCTATATTGTTCTACTAGATACACTACACGATATCACACTACACGGTAACACTCGTAATGATAATTCATTAATAAAAAAAGAGATTATGAATTATTCTAATTTTTCATCACACACATTTTTAAAGATTCTATGCTTTGTTCTATTATATACACTACACGATAATACACTACACGGTAACACTCGTAATGATAGTTCATTAATAAAAAAAAAATTTATTATTTAATCTGATAGAGTTATTCTTCGATACACTCTGTTTCAATGCACACATTTTTCATCACACACATTTTTAACTAAATAATAATATAATACAATGTATACATATACATTATAATGTATACATTTTGTTGTTTTGTTTCAAATTTAAGAGATTTTGAAAAAGAAACAGAAAAAGATTTTGATATCTGCCTTTGTTTTGTTCTTACTATGATTTTTGATGATGAGCAAAAAGACTAGGTATATTAGACATTATATGGGGAAAAGAAAGAGACAGAGAGATATAACGTATGCTATACTCTGTCGTTAGCGCCTGCGCAAAACGTTCTGTTTGCTTCCTGCCCCGGCAAGAATGTGAGACTTTCGGTTGAAGTAGTGGGGATGAAAGTAGAAACTTTCGGGTTGGATATGGTAAAAAATATTATTTTTACCATATCCAACCCGAAAGTTTCTACTTTCGTCCCCACTACTTCAACCGAAAGTCTCACATTCTTGCCGGGGCAGGAAGCAAAAAGAACGTTCTGCGCAGGCGCTAATCACAGAGTATAGCATACGTTATATCTCTCCGTCTCTTTCTTTTCCCCATATAATGTCTAATATACCTAGCCTTTTTGCTCTTCATCAAAAGTCATAGTAAGAACAAAACAAAGGCAGATATCAAAATCTTTTTCTGTTTCTTTTTCAAAATCTCTTAAATTTGAAACAAAAAAACAAAATGTGTACATTATAATGTATATGTATACATTGTATTATATTATTATTTAGTTAAAAATGTGTGTGATGAAAATGTGTGCATTGAAACAGAGTATATCGAAGAATAACTCTATCAGATTAAATAATAAATTTTTTTTTATTAATGAACTATCATTACGAGTGTTACCGTGTAGTGTGTTATCGTGTAGTGTATATAGTAAAACAAAGCATAGAATCTTTAAAAATGTGTGTGATAAAAAATTAGAATAATTCATAAAATCTTTTTTTATTAATGAATTATCATTACGAGTGTTACCGTGTAGTGTGATATCGTGTAACGTATCTAGCAGAACAATATAGCATAACGTTTACGTTATACGTAATTTTAGTTGACAACTTTCGGCTTGGCTATGGTAAAAAATTGTATACGCGCCACGGGAGCGAAGGGGGACATCTTAACCCGCGCGTTTATCGCCCTCGCCTTCGGCTCGGGCGATAACATACGCGCGGGTTAGAATGTCCCCCTTCCCTCCCTTGGTGCGTAATATACTATTACCCAAATATACATAGTATGTTATTCAAAGCGGAAAAAGCACTGACTCATGAGTTGTTAAATATAATTTTACACTACGGCGAATAGAAAACTTGAACTCGAAAATTAACTTTATAAAAATATTTATAAGCACATTTTTTACTATCATATTATACCACTGTGGAAAAATAACACCTTGCTATATTAAATTAATTCATGGTTTCGCACTAAAATTGTACTTAAAAATGAGATTAAAATCCGACACTTCTGACCTTAACATTATTTTTTTATAAACTTTGCTCCATTAATCATTCCACTTCTCTTCTTTTTTTTCTCATGTTCTTTTTTTTTTTAATAATCTTATCAAACACTTTCTTCCGACATTATCGTTATGCCTGGCATCGCGACGCGCATGTATCGGCAATATATACGAATATTTAACCGTAACACAATTAATAAATTAATGAAAATCACGTATACAACTCAATCATATTCAAATTGATCTGTGCTGCAGTACAGGGGGAGAGAATAAAAGAGAGACGGAAATATATATATTGCATATAAATGTGTACACTTGATCCCATCCACTCTCGACAAACTCTATACTGGGCTCGGTATAAATGTGTATGACGTATTTATCCATACATGCAAGCATACAGTCGATCAAGAGAGTAAGAGAGAGGGGAGGGAGGTTAGTTTCGTTGATAACTTGTGCTCGATGACCTGTCTCATGCCAATATACATATTTATCCGTATCACTGCCAACAATATACACACAATACCTCGGCTGTACAATCAAATTGTTCCTCTCTCGCGCTGTCTCTCGTTTACAATTACTTCGTCTACAAGCAAAATTTCACGCGTGTCGTCAACAGTTAGACTGGATCTATATATCTGCGTATATGCATATATACATACACGACGCTGTGTCAAATATATATTTCTTTTTGATTGTTATGGTTTCGCCGTGACGATGGAAGCTTTTTTTTTATTTTTAAAGCGTGAATAATAACCAAAAGGGATTCTTTTGGTTGAGTGATAAGGGTTGATTTATATCGTTTTTATTTTTTTTTAGTTTTTTTTATCGGTTGAATTATGGGCGAGTGTTAACGAATGAACTTTGAACGTTCTAGAAAGTTCATTGTTTTGTTTTATTTCTAATTTTTTTTTTCAAATTTATATACGTTGCTTTATGGCCGAAGCGAGGTAATTTGGTTATGGGTTTTGAGGATTGATGGACAAAAAGGATAAAATATTTATTTATAGTGTTTGTAGGTGTACATATATCTATATATATATAGAACTTTTTAAGATGAAATGTTTATTAAGTTTGTCATTTAAGGTGATGTAATAGGGTTTAATACATAGTTACCGACATTACAGTTTCCCGAATTTTTAATCTTTATTCAAAAATTTTCTGGCATATCTATATATTATGCTTTTTTTTAATTAAAATAAAAGGCTGTAATATAGAAATATTTTTTAAAAATGTGAGTTAAGAATAAAAAATTTGGAAAACTGTAATGTCGGTATTTTACATCCCCTTAAACACAAACAAGCCTTGGTAAAAGATTAACCTTTTTCTGGTCATAATTGCTGATCTAAGTATGTTAAAATGACACTCATCTAGAAATTCTGGAAATACTTTAAACAGAATTTCTAGATAAGTATCGTTTTGACATGCTTAGATCAGCAACCATGACCAAAAAATGGTCAATTTTCTATCAGAAAGAATATAACTTTATTAATTAATCGTTTCTATTTTATAACTACAGTCCATATTAAAAATAAATTATAAAATAAAACTTGCAAAAAGTATTTTAAAATTAAAATTCATGAAAAAATGTTATAGCAGCAAGTAACGTAAAATTGATTATTCTAAAAAAGTTTCCAATTTAATTTTGTATAAAATTAAAGCACTTTGGATAAAATTTGCCTTGATCTAATCTTATTAAAATTCGGGAGACCTACTTTTATGAAATTTTCTGGTCAATTTGCATATTTTAGCATTGTTAAATTGTTCGACATAGAATTAACTTTGAATTTTTTTTAAAAGAAATTTAATACAAACAAAAGACTGGATTATAGTAAGTGTTTGCAAAACACTTTAATTAAATTAAACTATTTTAAACAAAAGTAATTATTTTAATGGGAAACACAAATATACGAGTAAAATATGAATGCATAACTATCGAATTTCAAATGTTATTATAAAAGTTGTGTGATGTGAAAAAATCAATCATTATATAAAAATAAATTATATCTTTTCCAATTATTAGATAATTTACTAGAACTCGAGAATAATAATTTCAATGTTATCTATTAATAGAATGTAGATCTCTAAACGTTTGTTTTATAACGTTGTTGTTTTTCATCGATCTGATACAAGATTTATTTTTAAAATTGAAAAGAGCTAAACTAATTTGATTATATCATTATCATGTTACAATAAACTGCCCTTTTAATTTTGAAATTAACAAAAATCTATTAATTTTTAGTCATTCCAATTATTTCAAATGTAATAATCACAAAGAAAAATAAATCTTTTTTTTACACAGGGCGCGTACAGTGGGTACTTTACTCCCTCCCAGCGAAAAGTAAGGTACCCACTGTACGCTGCCTGTGTAAAAAAATCGTATATTCTCCACGGGAGTAAATGAAAAATCCCTTAAATCGTATGTTTGTCACCCTCGCCTTCGGCTCGGGTGACATTTAACATACGATTTCAGACATTTTTCGTTTTTACTCCCTAGGTGAATAATATACTATTAACGTGATTTCATAGAGATCGTCAGTGGCTCACTCGGTAGAGCGTTGGATTCATAATCTCGAGGACTCGAGTTCGAATCCCGCTCTTGGCGGCCGATCGATCCAAGCATCACTTTATACGAAATATATGCTTTGTTCACAAACACACTGACAATCTGCGTCGCTTATTAGCATCTTAATGATAGCATAAATACAGCGACATTAAATAAAATTTAAAAAAAACATTTGTTTGATTGAGAGCCTTAAAAAGTTCGAATGTACAATATAATTTTTAGTATGTCACAAGAACTTTTTTGTACTTGTCCGTTAAATAAACTTTACGCATTTCTTTTGCAAAAATAGCCCTTTCCACTACTTCTAGCACGATCAATAAATAGAAAATGGAGATATTTATTACAACAAACAAATTTCTATGAAATTTACTAATAATGATTTCCTTATAAATAAAGATTAATAGTTTTATTTATTTTACGAGAAAAACGATGCGGAAACATTATTTAATGTAGTATCGACTTTTCAAAAATAAGTCTATCAATACTTTCAATATTATTCCAAGTATAATGCCGTTATTGTTCGATTCAATTTAGCGAGTGATAAGATAAGTTCGACGTCAGCCTTTATATCTTGTACTATTAATCTCATTAGATGACACATTTTATGCAAATCCAATAAAAATCCTTTCAAGAAACAATAATTCATTGGGTACGTTTTCATCGATAAAAAATGGATTTTTCTCTTTTTTTCAAATTCTAAGTGAAAATTCATAATAGTTATTAGAAAAATTTGAAATGAATGTAAAATAAAAAAATGATAAAAATTATCAAAATTTTAATCAATATCACTTAAGAAAATTATGAATAATATTTTCCATCATACAAACATAAAATTAAAATTTATAAAGTCAAATACAATTTCATTATAATAATGATGATAATAACGATAACAATGACAAAAACGATAACAATGACAAAATTGAAATAAAATGTACTGTATTTACAAAGGACCAACTCATTTCGATCCTTGTAATTAACAGTAAAAATACTTATAAACCAGTAGATGAGATACGTGTGCGTGTAATCCCAATGAAAACGTAAAATAAATGAATGGAAATGGCTGGAAACGTTGTAAAGGGGTAAAAGCTCGTTTGGAATACTGACCAAACAGTTGGTTGCTCTATAGCAAATGTACATACGGCATATACGCAGGGGCTTAAACGTCGCATCATATTGTCGAACGAGAAAATGCGTATTTTCGCGTTGCGTATTTTCTATGCTTGATTGCAAAAAAGAAAGAGACAAAAAATAAACCAAAACTATGTATATAGAGATAAATAGAAGGACTTAATACTGTGCATGAATTTGTGTTCAAAAGAAAGAAAAAGCAAGAATTCAAAAGTAAAATAAAAGTATGATGAAATCTAGAGTAAATATTCGATTGTTCAAATTTAATGCTTATTAATTTAATCGTTCAATTGTTTGGATTTTCAGGTACCGCTTACATACGAGATTGGTATTTGACGTTTACTCTTTTTTAGGAATTTTCGATCATCTGCTTACTTTGTCTATATCTTGGAGCTTTTCCTTTATCAAGAAGATGATTAATTTATGTATTCAACTTAAATATAATCAATTAAAAAATTGTTAAATTTGATGATTTTACTTTTTATTATTTTTTAAAGACATTGATGATTTTAATTATTCATTTATAAAAATTTTATAAATAACGGTTTTGTCCAAAATGATCATCTTTATGTAAAATTTATAAAAAATTCAAATGTGAAATATTATTTTAGTTAAAAAAATATTACATTTAATCAAGTTTGAAGTTCGATAGTTTATAGAACGTTATCTATAATAAATTATTATTAATTTCCTTTAATTGCAACAAATAGAAAACAACAATCGATTTCCATTGAATCTTATTAATTATTTTTTTTTCATTTGACTATCGTTGATAATTCGTTAGAAAAAAAGGTCATGTCTTACAATTGAGTTAATCTTTTAACCCTTTGAGGGGTACATTTTTATCTGAAAAAACGCGTTTTTCCACGTTAGTTGTTTAAAAAAAAACTTAAATTATATAAATTATTAATAAATTGTGCTTGGCCCTAATACCTTACAGTCGCAAGAGTCTAGAAAGTGTTTGTAAGCATTTACAAGTTGACAAAATGTACTGCAAGTACGAGAAAAACCAAGGCGAAAGAGGTGGTACATATATGTACCACCACCCCTCAAAGGGTTAAAGGTACAATAGTGCTTCAGTCATTTTCCTTAACATTGAGAAAATA
This sequence comes from Anastatus disparis, assembly GCA_017163975.1. NCBI lineage: Eukaryota > Metazoa > Arthropoda > Insecta > Hymenoptera > Eupelmidae > Anastatus > Anastatus disparis. The sequence continues at coordinate 2,760,898 of JAFFSR010000226.1, forward strand.
CAAGGAACTTGTTTTAATGATAGAGCTCGGGAAGAACTGTAATTTGCGCAAGATAATTAAATAGAACATTTCACGCTAGTCCCGATGTTTATGTGGGATTAAAAGAACCTGGCGCGAAACGTCGTAAAGGCACTTTAGAAGATAACTTTCTGTTTTATGTATATGTATATTTTTTAAAAGGAAACATTGAAAAGAAGCTTTTTCAAATAAATATTAAATATTTTTATATTCTATACGTATGAAAATTAATATTTAATACTTATATGTAAGTGTTCTTTTCTCTGATATTAACTATGGAAAATTTCGATTGGTTTTCCTTCGGTATGAATATGCAAAAAAGTGGAATATATTGAAAAATATAAAAAAGCTTGTTTGTTGTGTGTAAATATGAACTATTTGCTTACTCAAATTTGTTCTGTTTTATCGAAAATTCGTATTTTGTAATGTTAGGAAAAATAAAATTATTATTTAATGTAAATCAATTTCTCATTTCTTAATTCAAATAATTTCAAAATTATACACATATTGTTACGAATAAAATATAAAATGATCACAAGGTTAAAAATTTTTTAAAATCCATATTTTACCATCGTTACGTTATTTGATAATTTATTCAAGCATTTCAAGAATGAAAAATATTTAACAATTGATAAAAAATAATCTAATATGAAGTCGTCAGTGGCTCAGTCGATAGAGCGATGGATTCGTAATCTCGAGGTCCCGAGTTCGAATCCCGTTCTCGGCTGATTGATACAAGCACCACTGTATGTTGCATGTGCTTTGTTCACAAACACACACTGACTATCTCCGTCGCTAATTAGCATCGCAATGATAGCATAGATAAAACGACGTAAATAAAAAAGTTAATAATAATATTACGTTCACATCGATTTTTAGAATATTGATGCATTCCTGTAACAAATTTTTCGTTAGTCTAAATAAAACTAATTTAAATTTTTGTTAAGAAAATGTGCAGTACCGACATTACAGTTTCCCAGATTTTTTTCATCTTATTTAAAAAATTATTTAAATGTCTTTAGGTACGAGCTTTAAATTTCATCAAATTAAAATCACTGTAAAGAAATATTTCCAAAAATTTTGAAATAAAATAGAAAAATCTGTAAAACTGTAATGAAGATAACTACGCCTCCATTAATCATAATATATCCCATTATATCCACTTAATAATATTGCGTTAGCAATTGTTCTTTATGTTACAAGAAACAGTTCTTATCTAGGACTATTACTAGAAACATCAAAATTTAATGTTAAGGCTCTGGGATCCAGTAGGGAAAAAGCTATACATTATAAAGATACTTTACAGTGGTTCTATATGACCTTGCATATAGCACAATTCTATATATATTTGAGGTTATATTTTTCTACTGTAGATACTTAAGTACCTTCCCCAACCGTACCTATAATAAAGGACTTATTTTCTATTCCACGACAGGTGGATATCCTCTTATTTCAAAAGATATAGTATTCCAAGAGTTCATAATATAAAATACGATGTGATAAAGTAGCCTCATAATTTTTATAGGTAAACGTAAGTTTAATGATGGGAAGGAAAAAATATATAAACTTTGGATGAGGTTTGGAAAAATTGAGAAATGTTTATGTTAATGTTAATAATTTTGAATAATCAGATATTATGAACGTTTAATTTGTTAAAAGTTGGAGTTTTAAATATTTTTATAATATTTCCATGCTTTAAGGTGTATAATAATCGAATTTTGCTTTGGATTCTATCTGAAATTTCATTCATTTATTTTTAAAAATACGACCTTGATAGATCAATTTTTTTTGTTTAATCTGAAGATTTTGGTTAAGAATTATATGCTCTTGAAATAAATGTAATTTTTTTAAATTCTATTTTACCGTCCTTCCCCACTATTCGCTTTTTGTTCTATTTGTTTTTTTTATCTTTATGGCAATGTTTATGATTTGCGTATAATATGAAAATTGTCATCTTTACCCTAGTAGAAATGTGACCATAAAAAATGGTGTATCTAAAAATTTGAGGTTATTAGTAATAATAATTTCAAAGAAATGGCCATAAAATGTTAAAAAAAGCGATTCCATTTCTACTGGTCATAAAATGGTAATACACAGCGTTTCAATTTCTACCAGGGTACCTTTTCTCCTATTATTTTTAATTGATTGCGTAGGACGAATTCTTAATTTTTGTGGTAACGATGAGTTTCTATCCGTAATTCGTGAGGATTTTCGGCGTGACTTTTTTTTACTTTTATCAGTGTCTTTACTTGTGTAAGCAAAATATAACTTTGACGTAATTGCCTATTTTAATTAAACTCCTTTTTGGAAATTATATATTTATTCGAACTTAGATGATTTTTTTAAAGTATCGAGTGTAACAATATACGGTTGCTTATATTTTTAAAGATTTTAGTATGAATTGAAAAATTTGTGATTTCCTTATTTTTCTCGGACTTTTATTTACAATTCCTTATAATTTTACACTTTTTTTACCTTTTCGTAAATTTTTACTCATTTATTTTATGTAATATTTCATATATTTTCAAAATATTCTATATATTTTGAAACATAATTTGGTGCTGTGCTATGATAATTAAAATATAATTAAAATTTAGAACTTTAATGAATTTTTTAAGTACATATTCAGATTGAAATTTTTTTTTGTATTTGGCTTGATAATACATATTTTTATATTCTTTTATATTTATTCAAACTTATGATGTTTTGGTTCATATGTCTTAATCATATAGCAATGTAAATTTCAAATGAATTTTTGTTCATTAACTTGTATAACTTTCTATAAATAAAATAATTAATTCAATGACCCTAATAACGTGGTATTATATAAATATTAGTAAATTCTAAGAATCCAATTTTATTTAATATTTCAATATGAATATTTTAATAATTAATAAAATTAAGCTAGCAAAGAAACATTCGAATCAAATAATATTTATGTAATACAATCTTTTTTCAATATACATATAATTATAAATGCAACTATAAAGACCAGCTTTCAAATAATTCTGTGTGAAATATTGTTTCGAAAGCTGAGTCGATAATAAATAATTTTAAAGATAATTTATGAATTTTTATTACAATGGAAAATTACAGAAATTGATCAAATCATTTTTTCAAAAAACATACTTGAAAAAGAAATATTTTTTCTCAAATATTTTAACTTAAAAAAACAAAGAATTGAAGAATTAAAAAATTTTTTTTTTTAATTATATTTAACGTCGCTGTATTTATGCTATCATTAGGACGCTAATTAGCGACGAATATCGTCAGCGTGTTTGTGAACAAAGCACATATAACAGTGGTGCTTGTATTAATTGGCTGTTGAGAGCGCGATTCGAACTCGGGTCCTCGAAATTACGAATCCATCGCTCTACCGACTGAGCCACTGACGACCTCATTTTTAAGATTAAATGATTGGCATCATTAAAAAATTAAATCATATGTATGTGATAACAGTTAAGAATAACAAAAAATAGATAATTTCATTAATTAAACATTAAATGTAAAGGGAAAAAGTGTAGAGGGCAAAACGTAATGATCATAGTACTAGACGATAATAATGAATATCCTGCTAGAAATCAAATAAAAATTAAAATTAGTCCATGGCTTAGGTTGACAGTTTTTTTGTGATTACTGAAACACTTTCTTTGGTAGTTTATGCGATCATGAAAAATGTGGAATGTTATTTTACGTGCATATTGAGTATACAAAATTCCTTCAACATTTTCATTACCCTATAAACTGGCCAGTAACATGCAGTAACTTCCAAAAGTTTGTGAAGCAGATAGAACCAATATTAATATCTGCTCAAAAGTTGCTGTAAATTCACTTTTTTAAACTATACTTTTTAACTGATCGCTTTAAATTTTGACGGTAAATCGTTGAGAAAATTAACTGTAAATATTTCGGGATCATGACATCTCAAAACAATTGACCAAAAAAACGTTATATTTCAAACGAGGTATTAGTCATATCTTCTGGTCAATTTGTAGTTTTATAATATTTTAAAGTTATATTAGATAAATCTTTTAAATGACTATCTTATTTCTTTTTTTGAGAAATAATCTTTTTTTTTTTTAATAAGTAAATGTGCATGTATTTTAAATATTGGCAACCTTTATGATCAAATAGAATCATTTAAAGAACCGAATATATCGAGTGAAGTAGTTTATTTTATTGATATTGATGCTCCAAACGTAATAACGCAAATAATTTTAAAAAGTGAATGTAATAAATACGCATGGTGGTGAGCTTTAAAATAAAATACTTTAAAAACTGAATCCTAGCAAAATTAAATATTTACCTCACTGGATAATATAAAGCCATTCCCTTTATTACATACACTTTTCAATTAACTTCTAAAATATTATTAAGATAAATACAATATAATAGTTTGCAGCAAAATCAAAATTCTCACCTTACCGACATCTGGTAATGATCTTCATGATATATGTCAAAGCTCTGACAGAAAAAAATCATAATTTAAAAAAAAATAAGATTATTCTTAAAATTTTACGAAATTTTGAAACATAATGTACTTAAAATAAACCATTACCTTGCTTATAGCCATTTATTTATTTTTATTTTTTTTTCCTCGCACACATTGTATTTAATTATAACACTGTTATTTCAATACTCAATTTAAATTAGTCTTTTTAGGTAATTCACATTCTAAAAATAAATATATAAATTATTCACAATATACTTTTTTTTCACTTAACAGCACCTCGAGAATGTTTAATATACCATCTATCGATCTGGCTTTTATTAAAACAAAATTAATATAAATTATAAAATTTATGAATAAATCATTTCCTGATCATCTAATTTATTCAATGTGTCACAATGTCGATCAAGTTTAATTTAAAAAATAAAAAAAAAATCAAACTAAAAAACGCGAAAATACAATCCTCCGCATAAAATGTCGTTTTACGCAACTAATCACACGTCAGATTATAAGCTTCACTTAAACTATTTTCTATCAGTCAGCCTGTGGTCTAGGGGTACGATATTCGTAGTCGCAGAATTGAGTCCGAGTTAACGTAAAGCTCTAGCGCAATTTTGCATGTATTCGAGACTACACGCTGACTTTCATTTTTTCTTTCAAAATTTTTACGGTCAAAGTTCAAATTATTTTTTTATCATAATTTTTCAATTTATTAAATTTTACATTATGCTTTTTGCGCATATTTTTAAGCTTTGACGTCACTAATTTTTACATCGCCGTATACGTGTATCTGTTATCGTTGCACACTGAAAGATAAAAAAAAATAATAAAAAAGATAGAAAATATAGGCGAGTCTTATCGCGATTGTTTATCGATAGTGACGAGGCGACCAGGTGCAATATATTCGCGCACGTTTAGCTTTGCGTATATGCCAGATATTCTCATCACTTGGAGAAAATAAATAATTCACAAAGAAAGAATCTTTTTTATTAAATTACAATTTGCTTTTTTAAAATAAAAATATCTTATCTATGAAGAAAAAGAAATGTTTTTTTCTAAATTTTAAAGTAATTAAATATTTTATGATACTATACATATGTCAGAAAATAATGGTTGTACAAATTGCTTGTATTTTTCGTATACGTATACGTGCACATAAAAGTTTGTGTACGTATGAGTATACGTATGTAGCGTACCTTACATGCCCTTATGCCCTACATTCATTACGAAATTACACGAGATAGCTTGAAAGAAAATATGAAACGTAAAAAGGTATTTTGATGAAAAATCTAATTAAATAAAATTAAAACAGTATAACAATATTTAATAATATTATATATTGTAAAAATATTGAAAGCGTAATAATAATTAATATTGAAATTTCGTGTAATACTTGATATCGTCAGTGAAGCGATGCTCGAAACACGATTTTAAAATATTAAAACTGTAATGGTGCTTGCTTTTATTTTATAATTTAAGGAAACTTTCTTGCTCTTTAGTAAATCATGGAGCGTTAGAGAGTTAGCGCAAACTTTTCAATGTTTGCAGAACATCTTATTTGTCACAAGATGCAAGTTTTACGATCAAATAGCATTTATTCTGATGACTATAATTTTTTTTTTTCCAATATATAACTCAAATTATAGAATATAATTATAAATGTATTTTTAGTATTAAAATATTAAAAAATTGTTTTTCCGCGATTGGTATTGAAATCACTATGATGCATGCCGTAAATCATTAGAAGATATGGTTCTGTGATGTTTGTATAAAATAATTTTCGTAATTGATTATGAAATAAATAAAACAGAAAATTTTACGTATAAAATTTAATTTCTTGAAAACAGTTCTCATCCACGTATATTTAAAAAAATAATAATTCAATTTCTTCATTACTATATATATTCAAAATTAAATTATCATTGCTAATTCAATCGTAGAAATTAATCAATAAAATTAATTACAACAACAGTATATAGCAGCAGCAGCAACAACAATTAAATGATAATTGAAATTCGACATAATATTTCAAAAGTAATCAAGGATTATATCCTATACATTAGGCTAATTATTTCACAAGAGATGAGCTACATTGTAGACTATATGCGAAATCCACACATATTATTCTCTCTTGCAAATATGAAAATGCGGTCGTGCACCCACACACCCACACATGCACATATACACAATATGTCCATAACCTACTTGCTACACACTTATATGTATACATCGCTATATATTATCAAAGTTTGTATACGTGTATATGTGCATATACATGAAAGGTTAATGCGAAAGCCACAAGAAGCGACTACGCGTGAAACTACAATGGCAGGACTAGCCCACACCAAAAGCTTATATACGTAGGTAATCTTTCGGTTTATATATACAGTCCCCTCTCACTCTCTCTCTCTTTATCTTTCTCACTTTTAATCCTTTTGTAACCCAAGAAATGTCCCTCTATATATGCCGTGTGCGTAAGTGTGTGCGAGGATCTCTTATTAAAATTATTAATCTACCTAACCTGCTAGTGAGCTTGAGCTTTCGGGGGTGGGGGAGAAAGGAATAAAAAGTTGAGGTTGTTATAGGTATATACAATCTGGGTGAGAATATAAGGGATAAATTTTGCAGTAAAAAGCTTGCCACCTTCTTCATTCTCTTTTATTTTTACTTTCTTTTTTTTTGTTCCACGACATTTTTCATAGCTGAAGCTACTGTGCGGCAAAATTTACTGCGTTTATCGAGGAAACTTTTTTTTTACCAAGGTACCATGGCCGTTGAATGTGTATCTTACCAGTGGATTTTCTTCGATGATGAATAACAATATACCAGTTTTGTGTATACGTGTGTGGATTATTTAATATTTTTGGATGGATTTATGTACGCGTATAGCGAGGATGGGAAAACGTTGTATTGTTTGCTGGTTTTGCATATTTTCGAAAAACATTGCATGCGATGTAAGTTTGGTAAAATTTCGATTTTAACTTTTTGAATGTAGTATCCAGTTTTGCGAGTTTAAATTATTACACCGGTGAATGCAATATAGCGTTGCTGATTTCATCAAGTTTTCGTGAAAAAAAAACATACACAGAATTGTTGATGGATTTACAATTTTAGTTTTTTTATTTTTTTGTTTTTTTCTTCTTTTTTTGTGAAGAGATTTTTAATAAATTTAAGGGAAATATTTATTGTTAAATTCAAAAAAAAATCTTGATTAAACTCTATAACTTTTTTCAATAAATTGCAAATTTACATTGCTTTTTCAAAAAGAAATTTTTTTCTCATTACTTATTTAAGCTTTAAGTGAAGTGGATATGATAGGATATACGATGTACGCATAGTAATTTGCATTGTTTCCTTAACATTTTTTCATCTTACATAAACATTTTTGAAAATTTTATTTCACATAATGCTATTTATTAGATGAAAAGAAATAGAAATACTTCAAGATATTTAAAAGAAATTTAAAACAAGATTAGAAAGTTTAGGAAAGTTTCGTGTCGTTATTTGACATTCTGTTAATTAAAAAAGTTGACACGTGTGGTATCATCTGTTGCGGGAAAACTTTATACTTTCTGTTATAAAATTAAAGTTCTTATTTTAAATTTTTAGAAATGAAACTGCTTTCCAGAATATTTTTGGTTATAATAAAATTTTTATGGCTATTATTAGATCTAATTATCAATTGATAAAAAAAATACAATATGATCTAAATGTACGCACAAACAATATGATGTATCAGTTATATCAAAATCATGATATTATCTTCAAAAAAACACGTAATAAACATGCGTTCATAGTAAGATAAAAATTACGTGCAAATTTTCAAGTTTCTAAACATCATCTTTCTTCGTAAAAAACTTTAAAAAATATTTTTATTTTTGTTTAAACAAGCTTTTCTAAAATAACTAAGCCTTTTTCCCACTCAAAAAAAAAAAAAACTGTTTCTTTGTGAACGACAGAGACATATGAAGTCAGTATTTTTAATCCTAAAGGGAAATAACTCGTTACAGTACAAAATGAAAAATTTTGCCTCGAAGCTATCTGAGGGACTTTACAAAGGCGGTCCTAACAGACTCAAAAGCTTAAAAGATTCTAAACATTTTTTTTTAATTTAAAAAATTATATATATATATATATACATTTTTAGTTACACTGCTTTTTTTTATCCACGAGTAAGTTTGCAAAAATATTTTGGGTATTTGATCGTAAAGGATTTATACCTTTTTTTTTATAAATCACAACTTTTTGCTCTTTTAATATTTTAACATTGATTCAATTATTTGTTCTTCGTTGTTTTTAAAACTTAATTCTTGCTTTTCTTCTTTTATTAAAAATATAATTTTCATAATTTTATTTTATGAAATTGAAAAATCTATTTTTCTGTAAAACAACTTTTTCTATTCCTTTATTAAGTGAAATCGGTACATATATTCAATTTTAAACCTTAGAAAAAAGATAATATTTAAAAACCAATGCGAAAAATCTTAAAATTAAAAAATAATTTAATTGACTAAAACAAATAAAGAAGCAAAATTGTAGAATCGATAAATAACACGCTGTAGCAACGATAAATCGAAGTACGAAATGCAGCTGTTTGTTTATTTTCTAAATGAGCAAGCAACACAGTGATGAAAGTGATATTTTACTGGATAAAGATAGGAGGAGGGTGGTGGTGGTGGAGGTAGGAGATTATTCTTGAATCTGTAACTCTAATTCACGATCATACGCGTAGTATATAACCTTTTGTGTGTACATAACACATAAACATACTGACAAATATTGATTTATTTTATCATAACGCATTTCAGCTAGTCGTGTATGTTTAACTCTAACGTTTATACGATTTTACAAGTGACACGATGAAGGTAAAGGGGAAAGAGGGAGGATTGCTGTGCAGTGGTTATAAGTTATTGTTGTTAGTGAGTTTACATATTTTATACAGAAGCTTGCAAAACGCACACCATCTCCAAAATGAAAATTGAGTAATTTAGCTTTTGCTCGAAATTTTTAATGCGAGATAATAAGTACGATTTATTATGTTTTTCCTTCTGTTTATATGCTTTATATGATATGTGTTTTATTAAAAGTCATGAGTTAATTTGTGTCAGAGTTTATCCAGTAGCCGTGTTATTGAAATTCTTTTTATTTGAATTTTTGAGTTAGTTAATTTTTCTCTGGAAGTAAGCTCATTGCATCAATGAAAATCAAACATATCAATGATATGCAGTAAAATAATGAAAATATGATAGGTTTAATTGTAAAATTGAACGGTGTGTTCTCAAAATCATAAAAAGTATGCTTGAATAATTGAAATATGGATCTCTGATGAATAGTTAAAATATTTAAATTACCAAACTCATAAAATTAATATAACAAATAACCTTAAAACTAGAAGTCCTATTTATCCTTAATTAAATAAAAAGAAGAATCACTATCGTAAAATTCCTCGATCACTTATCATCTAATAAAACCACAAGAACCAAGCCCTAAAGGGCCAATATGATGCGAAAGAATTTACCTAAAGGATCCTGTACTTTTGATATTCGATATATATGCCGTATAAATCTAAAGTAGAAAATTAAATTCGAAAATTCGATGCTTAAAGAATATTGCGGTTTGTCATTTACACCTTATCTAATAAAATTTTATTACATCTCTCCACTTTGTTCTATATATATATATATATGTATTTGTGTGCATTGTTTGTTAAGTACACGCATACACAAAGAGTTGCAAGGGAAAGGTTTTGTTTGGTGCACCTTATTCCAGTGCTTTAACATTTCATGACTCTCATAAGATGTATAATATATACGTGCATCAGAAGAAGGGAGCTTGTCATGTGTGTAGGTGTGTGCTCGTGTGTTGTTTTACGCACTATAGCAATGAAAGACGGCACTTAAGAGGCCACGCGAGCTCGTTTCATCTCCAAGTTATATATAATAACAACTATTCTTTTATGAACAGATAACTTTTTCCTTTTCTTAAATTAAAGCTTACAGGTTTTTTAACCAGATTTTTATGCTTGATCGCTGTATTGATTGTTAAGAATGAATGTTTTTTAAAAATGATTATTGATCTATAAAATTTATAATTTATAGAATTATTTTAAACACTTTAAAAAAATAAAAATTTTGAAATATATTTCATATTTAGTTATACTGCGTATTGCTAGAGAGAATGTTCCACTTTAGGGTTTCGGGATTTTATTTTTCTAACTTTGGAATATTTATTCGTTTGTGGTATTATAAAAAAAGAAATATTCTAAACGGATCTAACCATTCTGTACAGGCATAATACACCACACATGATCTCATAAACGTAGGATGCATAAAACTCGACTAGGTACACGAAAATTCAGTTTTTCTAACAATCCATTGCAATCGATAGTACCAAGACATTATTTTACACGCAAATAACTCAATCTATCTGATTCTAGAGATGGTACCTGGAAGACCAAAGATGTTGCACCACAATCGTGATCATCTTATCCGATAGGCGTACCCATTTTAAAAGCAACTTATCTAAAGTATATGATTAATACCCTCAATAATATTGCTTTGGCTCTTCAAATACGGACTTCAAATCTCAGATGCATAACAACAAATGAGAAATAAAAGAGATTATATAATATTAAACTAATCATTTTTAGAGATTTCTATCGGAAGTTTATAAAAGTTTAAACTAATATAATTTAATTAAAATAAAATATTTTATACTAAACTAGATCTATCCAAAAGTTATGAGCGAACAAAATTTAAGAAAAAATTTCGAGCAAAACTATGCTTTAGCTAAATTTCTGTATTATTTTTATTCTTTTACAACTTTTTAAACAACTTAAACTTTTTGAACTATTTTTTTCCATTATTTGGTAGTACCAAAATATATTTTTCTAAAAATTTTTAAAATTCAAACAAAGCTGCTCGTGACTTTAAAAAGAATTATGTATTGGACCTAATGGAGTCGACTTCTTTCGTGATTTTATATAAGAAAAAAATATTCCAAAGTTAAAAGAAAAAGTTGAAACGCCCTTTAGTAAGTGGGAAACTTTTTTATGAAAAATGTCGAAATTCAACTACTTGGGGTGTAAAAAGCAAATTTTCAAAAAATATAATATCTAAATTAGGCAAAAGAAAATAATGTGAATAATAAGGACGTTATTCCTTCATAATTCCATTGGTCATTCGACAATATATACATAATTTCGTAAGTTAAAAAAAATCATGTTTCTTTAATATATTTATGATCTGTTATTGTACCTTCTAAAACAATGTATATTTTAATCGATGTGACTTTTAGGTTTTCTAAAATTTGATTGATGGATTTGTATCATACTAAATATTTATTATTCGTCATTCATTGAAAATTCTATAAAATAAACTATCCTCTCAAAGATGAATATTTTAATTCATCATCGAATTCACTTTGTCATTTCAGCTATTAATAAACAAACAGATTAGAAAAATCTTCAAAAACGTTATTACCCAGAGATTGGTGAACTGCAAAAGTAATTCATAACAGTACAACTGAAGAGCAAGTTATAGCAACACTAGATAATGCAACACTTGAAAGTAAGTATTCGAGATTTAAAGCTTCAAATTTATGCTTCTAAAAGTAAAGTTTATATTTTGAGTAACAAATTCACGTGAAATTCTAGCGAGAATTACAGAATTTTAAACAGCAAATCCATTTTCAGCATCTCGGATTAAAAGTTCTCTCGTAACATGTAAATTTAATAGACGAATATTGAAAAAATTCGAATAGATATTGTCGTACTTAATAAATTTAATAAAAATCTAAGAATCGAAAAAACTTATTATGTAAAATTTTCCAACAATCATCTTTAATTCACGAAAAAACTAAAATTTTAAAATATTGGAAAAAAATATATTTTTATATCGAAAATTAACGTGTCGCGAAGTAGGTCATATTATTAAAATATTAATTTAATATTCAATAATTCGTGTCAAGAATTTCAAGAAATTAAAGTAGAGATGAAACTTGTAGCGCGATGAAATTATAATATGGCAATTCTAAAAGGTAAAAGGGGTCGTTGACACGAGGAATAATAGTACCCGGGTATTATACGTTGGGAAAATCAAATTTCCCATATGTAATATTACAACATAATTAGCCGTTTAATGTTTTCATTGAATTATTTATTCATTATACGCCAAAGTTTGAGCCTTAAATATATGCACTACATTATTCATGTATTTTAGTAGATTGAAAAGGAACTGCAATATTGTAAACTGGTAATTTAGGAGTGGAAATCAATTTGCTTTTATAAAAATTTAAGTGATTAGAAATTTTTAAAACAGACTTTATCTTTCAGTCTTATCATTGTCATATGAAAATTCGTATAGTTTGTTTTGAGATTTTTAGTTCAACTTTTTGAACGCTATATTTTAAATCAATCCGCTTACAAAAGAATGATAGATGAATGAAGCAGAAAATCTACATTTTCCAATTGGTTGAAATGCCAAAGCGTTCTTATTATGAATCAAGACGCTACAACCATATAAATTAATTTTTAATTAATTGTTGTTAAATTCCCATCTATCCCCATGTATAAATTATACGAATTTCTTATAAAATTGTATAATTTATTCTACGTATATTAATCTTCATTTTTAATGTCAATTAAAAACAATATTTGTGTCGTGAAAACGCAACGAAGTTATTGTTACTATAGTGTACATAGAGACAAGTACATCCAGCATATGTTATAGATTCATTGACTGTTTTATACCACTTAAAAATTTTCCTATAAAAATGAGAAATCAAAAAAATTATCCAATACTGTCATGTAACTTCGAAATGATAGAAGCATCAATGAATATAGTACCATCAAATGTTTAATATGATATAATTATTAACCATTTTGTTTAATACAGAACACAATATTATAAATTAATTGTTAAAAGTGTTATAAAACATAATGATTTTAAAGGATATAAATACTTCTTTACCGATCAAAAAATTACTATTAATTTTTTCCATCAATTATAAAAAAGATTCTTTTTATGTATATGTATCAAAATTATATTTATAACATTTTATTAATTTAATTGTTACTCAAAAAATATTTAACAATGATACCTTTTTATTTTAATTTTCATAGTTCTGATTGTTACACGATCGAAAACCCTTTGCAACCATCATTCTATTAAAAATTAATTTAAATTAATTAAATGAAGTATTTAAATTCCTTATGAATTTACAAGTCTAAATAAACACAACTCAAATTTTTAAAATCAAAAGCAATTTATCCTGCATATCAGTCTGCTTGACAAATTGTATTGAGGTCGTCAGTGGCTCACTCAGTATAGTAATGGATTCGTAATCTCGGGGTTCTGAGTTCAAATCCCGCTCTCGGCGACTGATTGATACGAGCACCACCGTCGCTAATTAGCATCTAATAACAGCATAATTTCAGCGACGTTAAATAAAATTATAAAAAATAATAACGCGTAGTATAGGTTGAATTCGTTTACCAAGCTATAAAGAAATAAAAAGTATTATTTTAAATTTGCATTGAATTAAATGTTGAATATTAAATGATACACCCTATTTTTTAAATATTGTTTTTCATCCTTTTCATAAGTATGGATGATATTGAGCTTTCTAAATACAATTTTTTTTCAATCAAAAGAATATAATTTTACATTTTACAAAAAAATTACAGAATTAAACTCACGAGCTCTTTTTCAAAAATTATGACGTTATCAATGATTTTTACGGGAATTCTTAAAATAGGATTCAAATGACTCACAACTTTGGAAAATTCAAGTCTTACTTTGAAAAATATACTTTACATATAATTTTAAGTGACAAAATATATTTTCAAGTTTAATCAACATCCGAGATCCGCAACTCTATAACATTTTCCATTTAAAAGATTTAATAGAATAATGTATTAATCAAAAAGTAGAAATAACTTTCGGATCAGTGTTTTTTCAACTAAAGTTGGACATTCTTTATCGTAAAGAAGCAGATTATTACAACGTATGATGAATTTCATATTTAAGATAAGTGACATAGTTATAGTGATCTGATTGCTCTATTTGTGGTGAAGATTATAGAGTAGATCTTTTTAACTGAGTTTTGTTTAATTATCATAATTTTCAAAATAATATAATACTTTATTTATATTAGCATTTCTTATTCTTATTATTATTTGAAGATTTTTGAAACGAAAAATTTTAAAATAATTATCTGTAATTCAGAAAAATTTAAATTTGTTGACCAGAATTTTCTCGTTGAACTTAACAATCCTTTCTTTTAAGCAATGATATCTTTTAATATTTATTTTAGTATTCTGTTTCTCAATGCACAGTAATGCTTGATGAATGAGTTCAAATTAAATTTGATGATGGATTTGAATCGAAATTTCTAACTTATTGGATCAAGATCAATTTCTGCTCTTGCAATTTTAAAAGAAAAATAATACTTACGGTAGAAAAGTAACGACAGCATAAATAAAATCCCTTGAGTTCCACACGCAACTATCGAGTTCTGTTTGTTCGGAAAAAGTTAAAAATAAAACTGGAAATAAAGTTTTGTAAAATTACTTCTCTATGAAAATTCTACAAATTGAAAAATTGGAAAAAATCCAATACACAACAACCAGATTGGCATGCGGTTACTGAATGAGTATTCTTGCTAACATTTTTCTATTAGAATCAAAATCGCTACTCGTCCAGGAATGTATTAGATTTTCGTGTATTACATATTCCTGTTAAATATTTTTTAATGAAAAAATTTGAAGCATTTTTTGAGTTTAATTCTTTTATCACTGAAGAATTTTTGGTGATGGAAAATGAATAAAAATTGCAATAAAGCCAAAAATTTTTGACATTAATAAAAGTTAGTAGAACACTGTTGTAAGATTATCAATAAAAAATTATCATTTTTTTTTCAATATAACTTTTAGTTACATATTTTTTATGCAAATGAATTTAACGATCATAAGAGCTAAAAGAGGTCTGAAAAAAATTTTTAAAAAATTATTTTATGATTATTGGATGATTATCATGATTATTGAACAAAACTCTCTTCGAGAATAGAATTTTCAACAGAGAATAACCCCTTAAAGGTCTCTATTAAATTACAGATAAGCGTATCAAAACTAGAGAAAAAAGTGTATTTTAGGCATGAGGCTATTTATTTGTCTATCACCAGTAAGATTTAAGCAGCCTTATCTTAAACACACTAAAAGAAAATTTTTAATTATTCAGCTTTTTTTTAATGTTCTCATTTATTTCATGCCTTTTTAGCTTTTCTTTTGAATTATTTTCAGGCTGATAATTATTTAATAAGTAAAAAATGATTAAAAAAATAGTACATAATTGAATAACTGAAAACGAAAAAAATAATAAATAATTAAATAATTGAAAACAATATTAAGAAGAAAAAAAATCTCTTTAAAGTCTTGAAAATTTGTGTGATAATTTAAAGAGAATAAAAAAGGAAGTAATGATGTCATTGAAAAGAATCATCTTGCCATACAATTTGTCCAATGGCCCCGTAGCCTAGTATACCAACCAAGATTTTTCAACCCTTTCATCCACAATACACCCAGTTCCTCGTGTGCCAAAGCAGTGACGAAAAAAAAGCACGCGAGAAAAAGTAAAAAAAAAAAAAAAAAAGAAACGGTGTTAAAGAACCTACAAAAGCCCAACACAAGGTGTCCACATTTCGTCAAAAAAAAGCGCGGGGTTGTTATACTGCCAGCAAGACTTGCGCACAAAGTGTCTAAATATGAAACTTGCAAAAGAGGGGTATCACTCTATATATAAATGTAAACGTGTGTGTGTACGTATACGTGTGTAAGAGGGATATAGATAATATAGAGGAAAAGCGGGGTGCGGACTATACGCGTTGGTTTTCTTGAACCGTGGTGCGCCGATCGATAAACTCGCGCGCGTTATACTAGCGGCTGACTTGCTACGTCCTCTAACCCCTTTTCTATGTATTATATATATAGCTATACGTGTATATATATTTCAAAAAGCTGTACTTATACCAATATATCAGTATATGTGTATGGGTGTGTGTGTATATATATGTGTATAAGCACCCCCGCGCTTGTCTCTTTCTTTCTCGCCAATAGCGTACGCGCCTTTGGTTCGCGAACATCATAGAAAGGTGTATAATTTTCTCTACTTGTTTCTTTATTACCGGCATTCATTATTTTATATCTTTATCGTTTGTTTGAAAAAAAAAGAACGGAAGAAGAAATTATAATTTTAATGTTTAGAAAAGAAAATAAGGATTTGAATGGTAGAACAAAAGGATTTAGATTGTGAATGGAAAAAATAAAATAAAAAGTGATATGATACGATGAAAGTTTAAGCTTGCGGGAAGCTTTCATTTTCTTTTTTCCTTTATCGTAACGTTCTTTTTGAGGTTATGTCGTCGGCGTCGGGTAGCTTCGTCGAACGCTGGTCGTCGACGAATTTATCGCAACCCTTGTACACGATAAGGATGGAGATTATGATTATTATGGATCTTTTGATGGTTCATTGATTATGGGATCTTTAAGAAGGACGTGGAAACCCGGGGTATGCATTAATGATAATACCTCGGGTTCGCGAGTGAATAATAATAATTATTATTATAATTGTGAAAGAGGACGCGGGAAAAGTATCTTGGACTACTTGTTCCCGGTGCTGCTGATCATTGTCATCGTTTCTGTGACGCTACTACCGTGTCAGGTCAACGCTGAGAAGAGCAAAGAATGTGAGTGACCTCTCTCTGTTTCTCTTGTTTTAGAATTTTTATTGTTCGCCTTTTTTGCTGAGATGTTTTCAAAATTAATGTAATGGTTTTTTTTTCTTTTTTGTTTTTTTTTTTTTGGGCTTTTGAGAAGAGGTGAATGAATCTTAGAGTTGGAGGTTGGAATTGGGGGCAGTGGCAGGTTGAGTGAAATGAAATATTAGATTCATGCTTTATTATTAGATGCTCATATATCTATTTGTGATATTTATACATAAAATTTTTGCCTTTTTTTAATGGAAATCTTTTAATTTTCAAATGAAGCTTTTTTAAGCTTTGTTTGCAATTCTTTTTTTTTTATTGGCAGATAAATACTTGAAATATTATTAAGATACCCTGAATATTTCAATTATTAAACTCAGATAATGAAATTTAAATCCTATTAAACATTTTCTTCATTAAAATGTATTTTTAATTTATGAGAACTATCATCCTAGACATAAATTGTTTATTTTTCATTTTGATTGCTTTTGTTAGCATATAAATTTATAGAGATAAATTTATTTTACGACAAAAAATAAGACAGTTAATAGGAAAAGGACTTTTAAATATATTTTGAATAAAGAATAAAGATAATAAAAGATTAAACTCATAAATAACTTTTATAGCCAAAAAGGGGCATACATATTTATAAGTTATAATAAAAGAAAAAAAAATTTTCTTTTTTTTTCACAAAGTATATTTATTTTAATGATGAATAATGGATGAAAGTACGTTAAAACTTTAGACGTTAAGTTAAAATTCTGAATAAATTTAACTGAAACGGTCGGATTTTCGGGACTATTTAAATAATATCAGTAAACACTTTTTTTTATAGACTTAAAAAATCTATTTTGCGGAGTATTTAATAAAGAAATTTTATTTCAATTGTACTCGATGCATATTTTTCTTTAATAACTCTTTAAACGAACGAAGAAAAAAAAGTCAGCGTTTGACCGACACACACAAAAAAAGCCCGGTATAATAGACCCAGATGTCGCATTTCAATAGTTTAAAGTAGCTTTGCAGGCAATAAAGAAAACTACTTTGAATTTCGTTTCGAAAGCTCTTTTTATTCAGCGCTGCAAAATTTCGATCTATACGTGAATCGCCTTGCTAAAATTGTGTTATCGATTAAAAAATGAAAAAAAGATTCTTGCACTGAAGACTGAAATAAAAAGGAATAGTATCGAAGAAAAATTTTATTAGATTGTTATGATTAGGCATTTTGATATTATTATTAAATAAAAATACTGATGCAGAATTGACAAAGCATTATTTTAATAAAAAAGATAATCAAAACATTGAATTAGTAAAAAAGACAATTAAAAGGATTTGTATTTATAAATTAAATTATTACATTTAACACAGTCGATTTTTCATAAAATTTTCATAAATGTTATTAATTATTGATAATGTACCAAAAAATTTCAAATATTTAAATTTTAATATCATAAGCAATAACGTACATCATTCATAAATAATTTTGCAAGAATTTAATAACGATTTTTTAAAGCGACGTGTGACCTAGATAGATTTAATGAATTTTTGAAACAATTATACTTGCTTGTAAGAAAAACAGTAAAATTATCAAATCCAATATTTACTAAATTATGCATGGATCATCAAGTTGAAAAGTACGTTATACTGACTTATGAAATTGATTTTTTTATGAATATGTTATTGACTTTTATTAAGTTTGATCATAATTTATTTAGTCCTACGCTTTATTTTTTTTTTACTTCAACATAATATTCTTCAATAGAAAAATATTGTTTCTTTTTATTTTTTAATGTAATTATAATCAGAGATATCTAAACCTTTGATCTAAAAGTATTTTCAATCTCTCATTAAAAAATACATGGAAGAATAAGTACTAAACTTTTCAGAACGATCAATGACTTCAACCCAAGTAAGGTTTTAAAACCCAGAAAGTGCAATTAAATTTCATGAAAATGAATCGTTTTTTTTCTCTCCTTTTTTTTTCTTTCTTTTCGTCGTTCTTACACTGAGAGAAATTTGGCTATCCTACATTGACAACAAATATCACTCGTAGATTGCGAACTATATTATAACCTTAAATTGGATTAATGAATACATTCTATTTTCAAAATGAGAATCTCACAGTAGAGGTAAACATTGCATCGTCTCATTTCAACGATGTCAATGTTTCGTTGACATCGTTGAAATGAGATGATGCAATGTTCACTTTTGTTTTGACTTCGCTCGGATAGAAACAAAGTTTGTTAACGGGCTAATACGCAGATGTTAATCTATCGTTCACATCGCGTGAATATAACGTATTTTCTTTTGGAACCTACGAAGGATATTTTATGTCAATGTAGTATAGCCAAATTTCTCTCCGTGTATGGAATATTAAAACTATAAATTTTAAAGAACATATTATGCGATAATTCTTTCTTAACGATCGCAGTTTACCAGAGAGTTAAACTTTTAATTTGTGAGAATAATAGAGGGGTTCAGGACATTTTTATGTGATTGTAATAAAAAAAAAGATTTTTTTTTCCTTTTTTTCGTTGATTACGTTTTCGATAATAAGTAGCTTTTTACGATGGAAAATAAAGATTTATAGTAATGGATTGGATAATATCTTTATGTAATAAAGTAAAAAATATGTTCCAATTTTAAAACTATATAAATATTTTTTTTTACTTTTATTTTGTAAATTTTCTAGAACCAAAATATTCAAATTTTTGTGTTTAATCATTTATTACTGATAACATATCTGATTAAAAGTCTTGGAATGTTTTTTTCCCCTAAATTGACCAAAACTCATACTTTTTAGTGAAGATATTTAAAATTTTTAGGCAACATATTATTTTATTCGTATTTTATTGACATATATAATAAATAGTTCAATTACTTTAAAACGTAAGTTTCACTAATTGCTACGGCAATTACATAAATAATTAAAGCCTTGAATTTCATAAAATATTTACAATTTCGTGCTTTCAAAAATACTCTATAATTTCGATGATACTATAGTGAAATGTTAATAAATACACCCCAACGATATATTTTCGATTTGTAATAGGCGAATTTGTCTATATGCTTTTACTCGTGATTGAGGCTACCCTGATGGAAAATCGAATATATTTAATTCACGGTAATTAGTCGTTGTAACTCGCTCAATTAATAAACAAGTTATAATGGATTATTCGTTCTTGTAGGTTATATGAAAAACTTTTTTTAACTGTCATATATTTAATTGACTAAAAAAAAATGGGAAAAAAGTTTATAATTATGTTTATTGATATTCAATCAGAAAAACAGAATCAGATGATAAAAATTAAACTTTTTGTAATTTTAATGAACGATTTCATAATACATTTGAGATCGTTAGTGGCTCAGTCGGTAGAGCGATGGGTTCATAATCTCGAGGACTCGAGTTCGAATCCCGCTCTCGGCTGATTTTATACAAGCACCACTGGTACATTACATGTGCTTTGTTCAAAAACACACTAATAACCTCCGTCGCTAATTAGCATCGTAATGATAGCATAAAAACACGACGTTAAATAAAATTAAAAAAAAATAATAATTGTTTCGGAGATATCGATAGGTTGTTCATTTCATTATTTTTATAAGGTGAATTGAAAAAGAAAATTTATTTTGATTCTGCGAGGCTTGGCGTACTTTTTGTTAACTTTAACTAATATCCAAATAGCGCTCGAAAAAGCATTTAATTTTCCATGAACAACTAGCTTTTCAAGGTGGTCATAAACTAGTTTCTTAACTATTTCAAGTGGAATCTAGTTCTTAAATAAATCTTATAATAGACCTTCTTTTAATGTCCACCATATTTATATATGCCTAAGATAAGATGCATTTTTTGTTTGCAAATTGATTACATATAAATAGTATTTATATTTAATCGATACTGAAACATGGAATAAATTTGTGATATTATTTCTTACTTATCTATATTTTTTCAATTATACATATTTAATTAGCATAAAAACGTTATGATGCTACTAGAATTCAATTAATTATATCAAATAGTAGCATTAAAATGTAATGAGCTTTCAAATTCAAATTTCAAAAATTCCATAAGCTACTTTAAAGGTATGCACTGGCGTGCTTTAAAAAAAAAAATAATAAGACAAATAGAAAAGCAAAAGAAAAAGATTGCAGCGAGAGAAGGGATGAAAGAAAGAATTTCAGCGGTGTAATAAAAAAAGCAATTGGCTGAAAGTCACCTTCAGTACTGGGCTGTGGGATAAAGTGGAGGATTCTCTAGATGCAGTAGTATCTATAGTAACCCTCGGGATTGGGTACAAAAAAAAAAAAAAAGAAGAAAAAAGAAACGAAATCTAGAGAAAGAGAAGCGTAAAGCGTATAAAGCCAAACGGACGGCAGAAGATTTATCTTTAGGAGGCTAATTCGTCTCGATGCCATTTAATTACGAGGATCAAATGAACGGCACCAGAAGCTTCTTTCTTTCTTTCTTTTTTGGTTCTATTTCTTCCACTTCCTCTTTCTCTCTCGCTAAATTTTTTTTCTTCATCCCGCGTATTTTTCTTTAAACGTAGCGAACGATGCGTCGCTCGTATATTTTTGATTTTTATGCTTACGATTGTAGATTTTAGCTTCGATCGCTAAAGTTCCAAGCTGAAATTTATAACGATCCTTTTGGGGCTTTTTAGTTGAGTTTTAAGTTTAATGTTTTTGTTGGAAAAGGTAATGGTTGGTTACTATATAGAGAATGTTGGAAAGTTTAAAAGGTTTTTGGACGATCGATGAATTATGCGATAGTTACAGTTTAGGTATTGCGTTAATATTCGACTTTTAGCTTTAGTTTGGAATTTTGCATTTTGGATTTATACTGCTGTTGAATGTATCAATTTTCTAGCGCGAATGCGCTTTTGTTCGGGTTTAAATATATTCAAAAAATTCAAAGCCGAATTTCGAGGAAAGAAAATGTTATTGTTGAATATTATATTTGCCCGATAGTAAGAGGAAAAGCGTATACCGTATAAATATTATTTCAGTTAATAAAAGTATATCCGTAATTATATTTATTGAACGTATATAAAATATGCTCTATATGTAGATACACAAAGAGAATATTTATATAAAAATTATAGTGACCGTCACTACAATCGTGGAAAAGTTTATTGTTTCATATTATTGTATGGACAAACGATTAAAATATTATTTAACATATTGAGAAAATTGAAAATTTGTCCAATAATGACCGTAATTTGTAAAGCGCTTCTCTGCAAATTTTGTGAGTTTTTATTATAAAAATTAAGAAGGAACTTGGTTATAATTTTTATAGAAAATTTTATTGTCGATTTCATAGAAAAATTCTCTTTCTGCAAATAATCTTCATACGCCAATACACAATATTCTATCACATATACAGACTAATATTTAAACAATATCAGACACATTCTATAGTCATTTGAAAATAATTTGTCAATAATTTTTTTCGTTTGATTTGACTGGGTCTATACATAGAACTGGCCATCGTTTTACCTTCGGGATATTATTTGTGTACATCCGCTCGATGTTCAATATACGAGTGTGGCTGTAGTTTGATCTATTACCATTTTGATGCATATATGCATAGGGAGTAAGTGAAAGAGAAAGAGAGATGGAAAGATGGGAATATCTAAGACAAATTGATGGGTTGATTTGTTTGACGACTGTAAGCATTTACAGTCCCTTTATACGTGACACCGCATCGACACATCAACTCAATCACGTTCCATTTGCACCTATCGAGTATTGCCCTTATGAGTTTATGTATATGACAATATTATATTGAATTCTCTGAACTATTTAATTGGATAATAATTAATAATAATTATGATATATTCGGTGACTAGTAATTATTATTGTGATCCTGATAAATTTATATTTGAATTTCGATTTCTGTCGTAAATGATGTTCGGTTATATATTCAAGCTTATATCATCATAGTGATGTATTGGCCTTTTTTATATCAAGTTTATCGCTTCATCAGAATTGTCAAATTCTTTTATAATATTGAGTTACTTAATTGTTCAAAAATCAAATTTATATCTATGCTCAAAAGTTAAAGTACCATGATAATCAGTGTCTTTTAATGAACAGAAATATATGAAATGGCTTATTGTATACGCATGCATTATTAATGTAGGATAGTACGTAAGGCTAAGAAAAGCTACTGTAAAAGAGTAATGAATATAAGCCCACAACAAGGAAGTAAGAGCTTTTAAGGGTATAATAGTTCTTACTTCTAAAACCAGAATGATTTTGATTACTTTTTTTTTAATCAATTAGATAACATTGAAAAAATATTATTTGCTGTATTATAACCCACAAATTGATTTCTCACGAATAATATAACCACCTTGAATAGGAAATAATGACAATAGGCAAACCAGAGTATTTGAGTAAAGAATGTAGGAATTATAAGGAAATAGCCAAAATCAGATGTGGAAACTTTGAAAAAGCGAATAAATACTGGGTACCAGAGGAAAAAAAAATGTGCGTACTATGTAACAGGGAAAAAAGCACCCTAACACATATGTTAGATAAATGCATAACCATAGAAAGCTACAAGACAGGTTCACATAAGATAGGATATAGGGATCTTGAAAAAATTTGGGAAGGTAAAAACAATGAGATAATAATTAAGCTATTTAAAAAAATTGAAAAAGAAATAGAAAAGAAGAATAGAATAGAAAAATAGAAAAAATAGGGAAAAAAAAGAAAATAATGAATGTAATAGAAATAAATAAAAATATAAAAATGTAAAAATGTATGTAATTATTATAAAGTAAAATGATGTAAAATAATGTAATGTATAAGATAAAATGTAAAAGATAATATGTAAAACACAAAATAGAACAACATAATTTAATTTAATTTAATGTAATAATAATAGAATAAGATATGATGTATTGCGATATATTATGATGTATTTTGTACACAAACAAACAAAACTGTAACATAACTGTAATAAACATGTATACACTCAGGTCCATTTCTGGGCTATGTAAAGCTGAAATTTAATAAATATATATAACCACCTTGAATCAATATTTAAAACTTTTTGTTATTTATTAATGCATATTGAAAAATGATAATACTTTAAATTAATCATACACAAATTTATTAGAGATTCGTCATTGATATATTAACAATAATTTTCCGATAATGTATCAAAACCAAGTCTGGAGCGATCCTCCTAACCAAAACATTTATCATACTCATTCTTTTTCTATCGTTCACACGCACGCACACACACACACACGCACACACAGAGTCTTAACTTGATCAGTCGTATCACCTTTCGCGCAAAATACTCGTAAGACATTTCTATAGCTTTGCTTCATGTTTCTCCCTTTGCTATACGTGTGTGCACATGTTCTGGAATTTGCATTTTATGCAAGATATCATAAAGAAAAAAGAATTCAGAGCTTCTTATCTAAAAAAATCCTATACATATTATACATTGTATAAAAAGCTTTTACCGAAAATCACTGGGTCGATTATTTAAGAAATAACGATAACGCTATTAGGTAAACCTGAAAATTAAGATAACTGCACGAAACTGCGTTAATTGTTCAGTTTACCGTATGAGCAAGGAATACATTAGATTATTAAAGTAAAAGATGTACATGGAAAAGCTCATATTACATTTGCATATTATAAGGGCGAGCTTTGCGGGAGGACTATCTTTTACAATAAACGAAGGCAATTACAATTGAGAAATCAAGTCGGCTGGTTGCAGGTTAATAGAGCGTTTTACCTATCTTAAATGTCTTATTATCAGAGCAACCTCATTTCGGGAAAATTTTAGTATGATAATGTTATACAGCGTTGGTTGTTATCGTACTCCTTTTAATGATGCTTAAACAAAACATGCTAATGGTTAAGTAATTTTCTCATGTTTAAAAAATTTTTTTTACTATCAACTTAATTTCATCGTTGTGCTTCGCATTTGCAAATATTGCAGGGTTTTTAAAAGAGAGCGCGATTTTTAGGCTGATAAGTGTCGTTTGTGGTTTTATTACAAAGCTTTGGAATTGTTGAAAGTAAGGTAAATAGTAATGTTAGAAAATATTATCTGTTAAATTATATTAGTTTATATGATTCTTCATACCTCTTTAGAATAAACTTATTAAAATTCTTATATTAACATTTTAGGAATTGTAAATGTATTTATATAAATGAAAATCTGTATAGATGGTAATCTATGAATATGGGAATATATAAATATGGATAATTTTTCAATTTTAAATCTTTAACTGGCGGAATATCGATGTAAGAAGTAATTATAATTATTTTAACATCGTTACATAAAACACTTTCGAAAGAATTTTTTTATTAAGAAGTTAACAATTCATTTTTATAATAATTTATTTCGTTTCTAAATGAAAAAAAATGAAAAATAAATTTATAAAAGTTTGAATTAAAATATTTTCTTCCTAATATGAATATTTTTCTCTAAAAATCTTTATATACTTTGCCTATGCATAACAAATCAATGCCTTTGCATTCTAAGTTACATCTAATAAACGTAAGTCACGTAGTTAAAGTTACAAGATGAGTACCAAAAGTCACGAATATTTATCTAACTTCTTAATACTTTCTGCCACTTCAAATAATGAAGAAAGCCGTGTCATTTCAGTCTTCACACTCAATTTTCTCAAAATTGTGAACTATTTTAAATAATATTAAGATTTAAAAAAAAAATGATCAACAAAGAAACTGAAAAAAATTAAAGAAATTAAGCTTATTTTCTTATTTAACGTCGCTGTATTTATGCTATCTTTGAGATAATCATTAGCGACGGAGGTTGTCAGTGTTTTTGTGAACAAAGCACATGTGATGCTTGTCAATCGGCCGCTCCGAACGGGATTCGAACTCGAATCCTCGAGATTATGAATCCATCACTCTACCGAGTGAGCCACTGATACCTCTCTCAAGCTTATGTTGCAACGTCTACATAGAAGTTGAGATCTAATTCTGAAAATTTAAAAAAAAGCTCAGTTCGAAAAATCTGACCTAGTTAAAAGTTAGTAAAAATTCAATATAATATTTCAACAATGAAAATACTATATGTTTAGATAATCATGTTTCTATTAATTTTATTATACCTTTATAAGTCTCATTATGTTTATTAAAATACGAATCAGAGTAATGTATTACTTCATATTAAATTCTACATATTTTTTGTAATCTCAAAGATTAATTTTTTTCAAGAAAATAATCCTAAAGTATTTTCCAACAACGTTGTTATAATCAGCCGTCGAACCGTAACAATTTTCAATAAATTTCCAATGCACGCATAAAGCACATCGAACTATAAGGATTTTTTAAAAAGAACCACGTTATTGAAACCATACCCCGATTTTCGTAACCACAATTTTCCACTATATACATATACCCATACAGTAGCTTATAAAGGTCGACGAAGCATCTCTCGACTGTATATATATAGCTTATACTAGGATCGCATCTCTCGCATAAATTTGTGTCGCCACATTTTCCACTATATATACGGTATATATACGCGCGTTACGTTTACGTACATACGTATATACATCGCGAAAGAAACTCTATCGTAAACGTAGCAAAAAAAAGGGATCACGAAAAAAAAGTTAGGGAAGCAAAGAGAAAATGAAAAAAAAAGAGAGAAAGGAAAAAAAGACGTAAGTAAGGGATGCTGGGAATATGCAGGGCAGAATTGTGCTGTTCCCTTTAATATTACTTTTCGCCATATAGGCCGGATAACGTGTATAGCGTAGATTTATGGTAAGAGAAATGAATGTCCAAATTGTATAAGATGTGTGTATTATACATATTAAATATGTTTTTACTGTTGAATTCATTTCCTGTTTAGCGTTAAGAATGGTTCGTTTGGTTAGCTATCCTTTTTTTCTGGAATAACGTGCTTTATCATTGCAAATTTTTAGACTATTAATAAAAAAAGAGTAATTTGATTAAGGGATGATTTTTTCATTATATGTTGACCAATTTTGTTTGGTATTTCTATTATTTTTTTTTTTTTTTTGTTAAAAATGCGACAATTTTGTGAGAATTACTGTTTTGCTCTTAGCTTTGTTGGATAAAATTAAATTTTCTTAATTTTCATTGTTTCTCAATTGTTCTAAATCATTTCTAACCAATTAATTTAGATATTTTTCTATTTTATATTAATTCATTTTAAACTTAATATATTAGGATTTTTTATGTTGCATAAAGTTTTTAAAGTATTTGTTTATTTTTTATCTGTGATGGTTAGTAAACAGTTTTTTTTAAATCTATTGTTAACTTTAAATTCTATTTTAGCTTTCTTAAATTTGAGAATTTCGTAAAATATTTTCATTGAAATTTGATCAAATATATATAGATTCGTAAACAGATTAACTTACGTTATTTCAATTCCAGAAATGTTTGCTGAAAAATGATCGAACAAGCATTTCTTATTTAAATATTCATGGATTTCCTTCATAAATTTATTTAATAAATAATATATATTAATCATGCACTTTGAGTAATAATTTAAAATAAATTTCGAACATTAATTTTATTTTTGTTACTCACAATCAATCGTCCAAACCAAAACACAAAAGGGAATCAGTGAACAAAGCAAAGCACGTAATAACGCAATCAAGATTAATATTACCATCGATCCTATTCCTCTTTTTTTCGTATTTAACGATGTAAATTAAAAGTCTAGAAGTTAAAATAGCAATAGCCTAGAATTGCTATGGACTTTAAGTTTAGAGCGGTAAACTTGTTTGTAATGTTGCTCCTCTTAATGTTATTACCGCGAGTATCAAAGTGACTTAATTCTAATTGGTTCCATGCGCATATATAGCCACGAAGGAAAATGCCGTTTGTATGTAGAGTTTTAAAAAAAATAAGATTTTTTTTATAATGCCAATTTTTTTTTCTCTCTTTAAAGGTGAATTCAGTGAAAAATTTTATCCTCGAAAGTTAATTTGAACTTTTTTAATGTGATATGAGGAACTCTTTCGTAAAGATTATTTTTAAATTTCTGTTACAAGTCATTTTTGAAAGCTTTTTTAATAGTTCTTTCTTTAACGTTTAGTGTTACGAGCGATATTTTTTAATTAAGTTTTTAATATTTAAGTTTTTAATTATTTTAAATGAGGGTAGATTTTCGTAAAAACTGATGTGTTTATTGCACAGTAAAATATTTTCATTCTGCAATTAAAAATTTTATTTTATATAAATCGAATATTTTATCAGAAAAAAAATGTTTCTTTATCATTATTTTTATGTACTTAATTGTATGCCGTTATCATTTTACATGTAATATATTATGATTATATAACGCCATTGCATGAGACATACGTACTTTTATTGATATATTAATTCTAACAAACTATCAAAAGAATTTTACGAATGTCGAAATTCAATTTTCTCTTTGTGCAAAACAAAATATAAAAATTCTGTAAAAGTTAAAAGGAGCAACTTGTATGTTCATTTTATTTAATTTTAAAATTTATTAAATTTTGTATACAGCTATTTCACAATAACACTTTAGCTTTGGCTATTATTTTTAATACACTTGAAACATTGATCTGTAATACACTTTAATCATCAAAAGTTTTCAATGTTTCCACTTTCAAAAGGAAAACAAAAAATATGTGTCAAGCATAGAATTTTAAAAGACTTTTTTTTCTATTTTTATCTTACATACCTTTGAAGTTTATCTCTTACATCGTTGACAACATCTTTGCATTTTCTAAAATTCCACATTAAATCTTTCTTTATCCGAGTATCTCATGTCAATTTAGTTTCATGTTTAGAATTATATCCACCTATACATTTTACACTATGCGTAACATGAACATGACTTAAAAAACCTTTTAGAGATTATTTTTTCTCAACGTATGTGCAAGATAAAGTTTGAGAAGCAAAAAGCATTGTATGCCGGCAATTGCGTATCGTATTTCAATATTACGCAGATTTTCTCTTACAGGATTAAGGAATTTTTTTCAGCTCGAAGTAAATAGTAACTTGAGATAACTTTGATGAAATATTTAATGAGTTTTTACAACTTGATACAATTTTAAGCTTTTTGTTGCACGTGTTTTCATAATTTTTTACATGTTTGTTGCAATTTTTAATTTATATAATTTTTAAAAAATACTTAAATTTTTTCCGTATGATAATTTTGAAATTTTGATTTTTGTTTTTATACTTCAATTGTCTTCAGTTTAATATTACATTTAGTATTATATAATGATTTGCATTCTGAACAAATCACAATTATAATTTAATCTGCTTTAAATAATAATGAAAATTTCATATTTACGTGTGTATTTTTACTTTGAGGGAATGTTAAATACCGACATTACAGTTTTCTAAAATTTTGATTGTTAATTCAAAAGTTTTTACAATATCTTTAAATTACCGCTTTTCATTTTAACTAATTAAAAGCATAATATAGAGATATTTTGAGAAATTTTTGGATGAAGATTAAAGACTGCAATGTTGGTAAATATGTGTGAATCATGTACCCATCACCTTAATCTATTCAAACTACTTAATAAATTTTCATTTAAAAATACCTCCGATCGTTCGAAAAATAAAAATATTTGTACTAAATAAATTTCCAAATTAAATTAGCATTGTTTAAGTTGTTAAAACATTTCGTAATACCATACAGATAAAAGTAATTTTCCGCTCTGCTTTTGCATTACAAAATAGCGTATATATTCCGAAAGTTTTAAATAAGCGAACTTTTGCAACTGTTATAACTGTATAATGATACGCGTGTAAAGCGTATCCGAAGAAGTAAATTTAATATCCGGCTTTCGTATCGAAACGAAGAATGTTAAAAAAAAAGGAGAAGAAGAAAAAAATCTTTTCTTCTTTTAAAGTATAATACCAAACTTCTCATTTCCCTTTTGCTATATACATGTATATATACATACATACAAAAGGAAATCCTTAGTAGGGTATATACGACATACATAACGACTATACCCCTGCCCTTTTCCTGAAACTTTCGCTAAATTGAAAGCCACAGTCAACGAACTTCAACTACTACTACTACTACTGCTAGCACTGCTGCTGCTACTTCTTCTTATAGGGGGTTTTCCTCCCTATATAACCCAATCGCTATCGAAATGTCGTGTAAAGTGTTATCCAAGATAATTGCAATTTTCTTTCCTTATTCGTTTTAGCTTTAAAGTTTTAGTTTGCCTTACAGCACTTACGCCTCTGTTATACGCCTTTGTTATAAGGATTTTATTCTATCTTTATCCTTGCATGTTATATTCTTATCTCTTATTTTATTATGCTTGAAGGATGTGTGTGGAGAACCTGCGAGAAAATTGATTTTCTAAAAGACTAGAAAAGAAAGGAGAAAGGTAAATGTGTATAATAGGGAACTTTCAAACCAATCAGCGGTAAAGACCAAGTTTGATTCTTAACGAATCAATCTGCGCCTCGCTATATGAGCTTCGTTCTTTTTCTTCGAGTGCAGGAAAAAAAACAAAAGTGAGAGGTTTTAAAAGTTTTGTGGTTACTTTTTGCAATGAAGACTTTAAAAGCCAATTGATATTTTATTTGTTTGGGTGGAAAAAGAAGGAATATTTTTAAAATTTTAATTTATATTTATAAGTTTAATAAAAAAAATTATTTTATAAAAAATTTTATTTGTTAATCATTGAAATTATTATTACGATCCTTTAAAAAATTTCAATCCTCTTTTAAAAAAACGATGGCCGGATGTTGTGAAACATTTTATACTAAGAACGTGATTGGTGCGTTGAATAGAATTATATGATTGGCGAAAAACGAGATTTGATTTACTATAATATGCTTAAATAAAATCATCGATTTAGAATTTAATAATTAAAATCATTGATAAAATAATTAAATTATTATTATTTAGTTATAGTTTGATTTTTTAAATAAAATTATTAGTATAATCATCGCTCACTTCTGCTCACAAAAATTCCTTTTGTGTGAAGTTGTCGAGAGTGCGAAGTACCGCTCTATATTCATTTGTTATTGTATATTTCAAATTAGAACTTGGTAACAATTTAATGCCATTTACTTCTGAATTCTCTTTTTAAAAATTGTACTATAAAATAGTATATTAAGCAATAAATTTAGAAAATACAGATGTCATGAACTTTTTATCTTATAACAATATCATAAAATATTTATCTATGAGCCTGGCAAGTAATTCGGTAAATTTAAAATGAGATTTAAAATATTTCGGAATATTTTAAAATAAATAATAAAAAAACCGATAAGTAATACAATTTCGATAATATAATTTAGTATATAAAATATTTCTAGATTGACAGCTTAAAATTTTTTTTTCAAAAATATAGTATATTTGCCTAAAATTTACTATTTTTAAAAGTTTGTTTATTTAATTTCAAAATTTAAATTGAATCACGCTTAGAATAAACAGTTTCTCTGCAAAATAAAATAAAAAATCTTTTGTTTGAAAGAATGATATAATTACTATAATTAAGAAAATATAAATTAGAATTTTTATTTTTATTTGTATTTTAAAAATAAGAACGATATACATATCGTTAAGAATTGATTTGAACTATTTTATTTTTATATATTTTATGGATTTCATATTGTTGAAAATATTAATTTTTAAATAACTTCATTCATTAGTTATTGAGAATTTAGGATTCCAATAATACATATATAAATTTTTCTGGTACCAGAAATTAAAAATTTATAAATGCTAATGAATAAATTTATTTAAAAATTCATACCATCTAATGCATTTCTTTTCCTGAAATTTTGCACTAAAATGTGGAGATAGTCAATATTTATGAGTGTAAGTGCAGTGTCCGTTTTATGTCTCCTTAAAATGTGAAATTTGAAGTGATAATAAAATTGGAAAAGTCGTTTTTATAAACTACATTACATTGTATTGAAAAAACAGATGTTTTTAATCATGGATACTTTTCCATGACTATGTCTAGAGATTGATCTTGGAATCCTCTTAAGATATATCTTGAAATTCAAATACATTAGATTGATATTAAAAATTATGTGTATGAAAAGTTATGTATATGAAAAGTTATGTGCATGAAAAGTTATGTGTATGAAAAGTTATATATTTGAAAAACAACTTTTGACTTTGTAATAATTTACGTTATTTAAATTTTGAAAGATTTAAGAAATGTCTAAAAAATAATTTAAAAGTTTACTATTTCTTCAATTTTTTAAAATAATAATAAGAATAATATATCTTTTAAATGAGATTCATTTTTCTCGAAGTTTTCCGTGTCTATAAATTCACTGATGCTGCGTAAACTGCTCTGATACATTAGTATATAACATCAATTTCTTTACTGATGCTGATATTAGTATATATGAAATTATTATTATTTAATAATGAACAGAAAATAATAACACTATATTAACAGTCAATCATTAAAAATTTATATACATTTAGATTAGATACAGGGCGCGCTTGCGCGCATGGATTTTCTAGTAGAATTAAAATTTAGAGCTTTATGGGAATCCTGAATTGCACGATAGAAATACGACTATGAAAATATTTATGCACTTATCATGCTTTATTACTTTTAAAAATTTTTTATGGAGAATCAGGTTATCTGAAGAGCTATGTTCTTTAATGATCATTGAAATCAATGCGACTAAATATTCTTCCGCCATGGTTATGCGACAAATTATGTTAGTTTCCGTGGAAGCTTTTGAAATGAAATATGTCACTTTTCATTAGAAGCCACGATGTATAATTACATTGTTATAAAATTTTATTGTGACAAAAATTAACAACAAAACATGTTTATAAAAAAAATATTGATTTCATTCAAAATTTTTTTATTAACTTCTTTTAGCATAATATTTCCACATCAAAGTGTTTTTATAAGAATTTTGAAACTTGTCATTTCTTACGATGGATTAAAAACATCAACTAATCTTAAAAATCGTACATATCACTGCAGCTTATATCATCCAAACCTCAAAATGAATAAAAAATTGACACGAATTTTAGTTAAAATCACAATTATTGTTTTATTTAAATTTAAAATTGAATATCTTAAATTTTAAAACTGAATAATCAAAAATTCATAATAAGTACAGAAGAAAAATATTCATTTATTATTTCAATCCCAAACAGATCACAATCACAAGAATAAAAGTAATAATTGAAATTCACAAAAGTTCTTTTAAAAAAGTTAAACTTTATCACATTATCGCGGACATCTAATATGTTTCTCAGACTAATTACCTTTTTCTCTAGGAATTGAAAACATTTTCAAAGTCAACTCTCTTTTCTGGAGCTTCGGTGCTCCAGAATTTCATTCCAACTTTTTCTCACAGTTATTAAAACTACTCTACCCCTAACAAACTTTACAATGGAAAAAAACAAGAGAAAAAAAAAGTGGAAAAAAAGTAAACGAACCCAACAGATATCTGCTCAAAAGTAGCCATGCTCTTCGACGAATAAATATATATTTTTTATAAGCAAGATAATAAAGGGTATAGTTTGTTCAATCGTCAAATCGAATTTGTTTAGCAAGCATTCCAAAATTCAATAGAAGATATACGGGTATCGGAATCAACAAAAACTATACGGTAGAACCGTTAAATCCCATATTACTTTTTAGCCTAAAGAATAAAAATAGAAAACACAGTAGTAGCGAACGATTTTTTTTTATAAATAGATTTATTCGCACACTTTATATGTGTATACGTTATAAAACAAGAGTATCTGTTAACGCCGACAAAAAAAACCAATTCGATACGTGCCTTAAGCCCGAAGAAACGAATCTCTTCGCCAAAAAGCGAAGCGGTTCGTGTACTTTTTTAGGTTTCAGTATAGGTGTGTATGTGTAGGTTTAGAGTTAAGCTTCAATACACCAAAACTAACAGAATTGAAACTCAAGTAAAGAGAGTGAATTGGTATATCTATTTATCCGCTGCTCTGACGTCTAAATCAAATAATAGCTGCAGAGACATGTCTGACAAATAATACAATTTGACGTTATTTTTTTTCATTTTCAAGTTTTTTTTGCCACAAATTTTAATCAACTGTTAATTAACTTATTTTACTGAATAATTAATGTTTGACTGAAAAGAAAGCAAACACAGTTTTCGCTTGTGACATTTTATCTTTAATATCTGTTTTTCCGTTTTTATATTCGTGTATGTATGCCTGAGGTATATGTACGAAACTTTTACTATATATGTATAAGACCATGGATCCTCCAAGCTTTGTCCAATTAGACAGGTGTATATATACATTTCGTTTTGCTTTTCAGACGAATAAGCCTGGAAAGAAACGAAAAATAAAAAAAGAAGAAGAGAAGATTATATATATGACATACAGTGCAAATTCGTTTAGCCATATATGCTGCCTCTGGGCGACAGTTGCAATATCATAGAATTATATATATACTCTTTTGGTTTATGATGCTCTTCAAAATAATAAGTAACGCGTCGCTCTGGGGAAATTAATTTTTAGCTTTAATCGTCGTGATACGTAGCTTGATTGTTATTTTTTCATATTTATTTGCGAATTTCAAAATGATTTCTTTAAATTAACGGGGATTGATTTGAAATTAAAAATGTTGAAGTTTTATTTATAGCATTTAATAAACTTTTCAATTTTATATTTCAATGTAAAAATATCGTCATTTACGTATTAATGTCCTTACAATGACTATGATTAATATGAAAATGTTGTTAATGGTCATGTTTCCAAAGTGATTAATTCATCACGTTTATAATTTAGATAAACATCTATCGATTAACGTGACTTTCTGCATCCGTTGCTGAAATTAAACATGAGCGTGAGCGTTGATTTTCAATGTTTTAACATATGGACAAATCACAGCTTTGTAATATAAGCTAGCATTATAGCAAGAAGTTGAAAATAGTGCTCGATTATTTCCATTTATAAGGATGCAGAAGTAATTATGATACTCCCACTGATAATGGCAGTTAAAATTGGTGGAAATCAAATGGCAGATTATCTACCATCAGTGGACAATCAATAGAATTCGTCAAATCGTCAAAAAATCGATAATTGTCGGCGAAGTTAATTACACTATAAATAATTACTTATTTTCTAGGGGGATGTTGATTGCTTTTTAATCGTTTTTTTTTTGCTAGAAATCAGATTCTATTCCCCCAGGAATTTATAAACTAATTTTTCCGAAAAATTTCCTGGATCCCTGGTAGAAAATAGACCATTTAAAAATGGTCATTCATCATTTATTAACCATTTTTTTTTGGTCAATGAATATAGTCAAAAACTGATCGAAAGATAGTGAAATAATATATATGTATATTTTTGTATATAGAAATATATCCGTACACATATGCTAGTTTTGATAATTAAAATTAAGATATAATAAATAGATGATTTAAAATTTTTAAATTTCGTTTGATTTAGCCACATAATATTCATTTTTAAATTTATATTGAGGCATTTACGCCTAAATACGCATAGATGTATTAGAAGAGAAAGAGAGAGAGACGTTTGCGAACATGTGACTGGTGCGTGTTTCCTAACCCTAAAACGTAAAAAAGTTTTCATCATTAAAAATAATTCTAAAATTTTATAGACACGGAAAAAATCGTTCCATTACTGTTATAATTAATGATAGCACCAATATTTCGGGTATTATTATTTTTGGCATTATTATTTATTTAAATAAGTGCGTTTATTTTACGTGTCATAGCGGTCAATTTTTCTGATGCTAGTTAAATATTAGCTGCACTTTTTCGTAAATTATGTTTCGTTAACCTAAAGGCTACTTTAGCCTCAGGACATCACCTACTTACAGTGACTAAATTGTCTAAATTTTTAATTACGATACTAACTGCACTTTCTCGTAGATGATGTTACGTCAACCTTGAGATCACCTTAAAGACCTGGACATCATCTACAGGAAGTGACTGATATTTCTTAATTTTCAATTATAATACCAGCTGCACTCACCTGTAGATGATGTTATGCCGACCTGGAGGTCACTTTAGTCACCTGGACATCGTCTACAGGAAGTGACTAAAATTTCTGAATATTTAATTTAATTATTAGCTGTACTTCTTCGTAGATGATGTTACGTCAACCTAGATCATCTTTGACACCTGGACATCATCTACAGGAAGTGATTCATATTTCTGAATACTTAATTATAATATTAGCTCACCCAGTATTATGCACATCTAGTATTATAATCGAAAATTCAAAAATATCATTCTCTTCCTGGAGATGATCTCCAGGTGGCCAGGATGACCTCCAGGTCAAGGAAAGATTATTTACGTGTACAATATAAAGATATAATTTACAATGTAAAAATATATTTGATCAGGAAAGAAATATATTATTCTGATCCCGTAAGAAATACACTATTAATTAGATTTAAAATGATTATTTTTATTCAATTTGATTGTTTTTTAAATAAATAAAGTATATATTTAGTAAAATTATTATTTGGTGATTGACTCTATTTTGCTAATTTTTGAGCATTAACCGTCGGTTATTAGCAGATAAACTGATCGTTTTCTAGTGATTGTTGGTCAATTATTAACCATTTTTGAAAAAAATGGTTAAAATATGACCGGTTTATAATGGAAATTTCTACCAGGGATAATCCTTTTTTAATATACTAAAGTTTGAAGCATATATTATCGTAGAGCTGCCGCTCTTTTCGTACAATTTTAATAGCTGATTTTATTCTTAAATGTCGAACTGTTATTAAAGCAAAATTTAAAAAAAATCAACATCGATATGCTGATGTACATTTTATGAAATGAAAAACTTATCTATATAATTCTATCACTGCATCAATATTTCTTTCTTTTGCTTTTAATTTCGTTGTATTTATGCTATTTAATTTAATTGTGATGCTAATTAGAGATTTTCAGCATATTTGTTAATAAAGCAAATGCAAGATTCAGTAGAATCTGTATCAATTGTAAAAGACCGGGTTTTTGTAGGCATAATATATTATTAGCAATTTTACATTAGGTGACTATGATAAATTGTTAATATTAAATAATAATTATATAAATTCAAACGAAATTTGAAAATTTCATTAGGAATTAAATTTAAAACTAATAAAAAACTTAGTTTATTTTATAAAACTAGAAGCACATTTTATAGATTTAATACTATGCAACTTAATAAATAATTAACAAAAAAATTTTTTTTATTTCAGTTGATTTCTTGGGATAAATAAAAACTACACATCCTCTTGGAATATATATATTTGTCGTTTTTTCATACATATTTAAACATATATATCACGAGCATGTGTAGCGTCACGCTTGAAAAAACCATTTATGTTTTATCGGCATTTTCGTTATTGAGAGTTATCGTTTCGTTGCAGATGTGACGAACGTCTGGAGAAATTTCGCAAAGTATATTTTTATGTCTATATCATACTAGTTTAATTGTATCTTTTAATTAAA
This sequence comes from Anastatus disparis, assembly GCA_017163975.1. Taxonomy (NCBI): domain Eukaryota; kingdom Metazoa; phylum Arthropoda; class Insecta; order Hymenoptera; family Eupelmidae; genus Anastatus; species Anastatus disparis. The sequence continues at coordinate 2,798,558 of JAFFSR010000226.1, forward strand.
ATTATCTTTAATTTTAAGTATTTATTACATGATTTTGAAAAATATAGCTCATATAAATATTAGCAATATGAAGAAATCAAAATTTATATGAAGACTTTTATCGTTACGTAATATTGAACACTTCGATATTTGTATAATTTATCACTATACGTCAATGATTGATTTACTTTGAAACCCTTTTATGCAGTAAATCCATTCTTATAAACTACTTCCTTAAATAAATACTCTCAATTTGTTATTTCAATATACACAAAAGGCGTTAGTAAAAGTAGACGAGTCGAACAAATGGCTAGTCAATATATACAATCGTTCACCCGCACACACACACATATTATCGGTGCAGAATAGCTTAAACCTAAGAAACAAAAAGTATTATTCCTTTTTCCTCGATGCCTTGCAACGCGTTTCACGCTGCTGCTGCATCGATAACTAAACTACTTGTTTTCTCGAATGAAATATATACACCTTGTTTAGCTCTCGGGGACTTTGAGTTCCATCGTGTCTCGAATAAATTGCCTCTGGAAAAGGAAAAGTCGACAATATGTATATACATGTACATATACTAAATGTATTCGCACATCTTTATTTTCCAAAGAATTGAGCTTCTTTTTTTGTTTGTTTGTTATATAGTTTTTGCTTATTTTTAAGTTAGCGACATAACTTTTGAAGAATTGACATGTTTTCAACTTTTCAGCCTTAAGGTGGGTGGGTGCTTGTATGGCGTTTTTATATTATGAAAGTTTTGGATACGATTCGTATTGTATGGAATATACGTTTTGAACATGCTTGACGTCTTAGAGACTTAAATTTTGCAATGTTGCATTGAAATATCATTTTTATTAAATATTTTTGTATACATATATGGAATTTTAAATAAATATTTTTTTAAGATTTTTAAAATTCTTATTTTCTTATGATTAGAATTAAATTTCTTTAAATTTCATTTATTTTATTCAACTTATACTAAATTTAAGATATTCTTAAGATGTTATTAAAATATCGATTATTTTAATAATTTATTAAATAGAAAAATTTTATTCACACATGAATAATCTCTGTCTGTAAAAAAAATCATTTTAATAATTCAAAATTTTAATTATAATTTTTCTTTAAATTTCTTTTTTAAATTCTTATTTGAAAAACAAATTTCATTACTTATGTAAAAATTATATTATTTTATATGTGATAAGCAAATATGATAATTATAAAAAATAATATAGATTACTATTATTCTGGTACATTGTATCAAGATTTTAAAATACTATTTTTTTGAAACTATCTATTCTATTATTTCAAATTATCTTACGCCGGTAAGGAAGGAATTAACATTACAATAAAAAATATTGATATTTATCGTTTTTTACTAAATTAATATCAACAAAATTTTTTGTAACTAATATTAATTTCAATAAATTTTATAAAAATAAAATATTAACATTAGCCAGGGCAACCTTAAAACATTTACTCTAACGAACGCTATAGTATCAGTTTTAACACATGCCTCAGATATACCTCGCGTGGTCGTGCGGTCTAAAGCATTCGGTCGTGCGCTCGTACTCCGTATGCAGGGAGTTCGAATCCCGCTGACGGAAGGAAATTTTTTTTCTCAAAGTTCCGTATTTCGCATTGTAAATTAAAAAAAAAAAAATAAAAATATACACCCACAATCAGCTCCATGCGTGCGCCTTAATCACACGCATAGGCGTTCCCTAACTGTGGAAGATTAAAGTCCGCTTGTGCTTAGCTATGTTCTATGGTCTTTAAATTCCATGGCCATATGAACACGCAGCCTTGCGACAAAAATTTTTTTTTTATTTATTACTTTTTTTAAAGTTTATTTACATCGCATTGCAGAATGATAATTTTATTTGATATGAATCTTAATTTTTTGATTTCTTAATTACCAGGGGAAATTATAATAAGTGATAATTGCTGTTTATAAATTATTTAAGTTATAATTCTATAAGTTTTTATTTATACTAACGACAAAAATAATAAAAACCATATTTGGATGAAAGATCATATTTTAAAATATAAACAAAAAGTAGACATAATAGATAAAGTCAATATAGTAATGTATTATTAATGAATTTCAAATTATATTATATGAAATTAATAATTATTTATGCATAAAATAAATGAAAATGCATATTAAATTCGAAAATATTAGAATAGATGATATCTAAATAAAATCCTGATTTGTGTGATAGCGTGGATTTACAATTCGTTAATTATTATTATTCGTGCAATAATTACTAATTTTAATTCCGAATCTATACATAAATTAAGAATTTTAATTTACGAACAGAGATCTTAATTAAGAATATCTAATTTAGTTATGCTAAGAGTATATATTCGATCGTATCAAGCATCAAAATGTATGAAATTAAAAAAGTAAATGTAATAAAATTACAAAACAAATTTATTTTATTATTTTACTTATATATTGATAAAAAATTATTAAAAAATTTTATTGATATTAAACTTATTATTGTGACGTACAAAAAGTCGATAAAATAGATTTCTATAAACTAGATTAGATAAGTTTAAACTATTTAATATGAGTGAACAAAAGTTCAAGTTCAATTTAAGAGTTGTATACGTAGTCATCAACTTATTTGAACTGAAAAAATGTTTTGTTAGAAAAATTTTAAGTAATCTAATTATCAAAGTTATCTCCTAATTCACATATTACCACTTCTTCAAAAAATTTTTTTTTACTTCTTAAACTTTTCACAACTTTTATTTTTATTTTACAACCATAGTCTATACATAATTTTCATTTCAATTGCCCTGAAGCTTCTTTTTTTTCGAAAAAAGAACCAGAAACTCAAGTGTGACTCTTTCCTTCTTATTTTTCTATTTCTTCACTTTATCCTGTCATTCCTTTGAAAAAATATTGCAGAACTTTTCTCGTAAGGAATAAGACGTCAAGGCAGCCAAAGAATTTTTTCACATTACATTATCACGTGCACCGAGAGCCGAGAGAGAAAAGACTCATCTGTTTCATTCGCGCGAGAATAAGAAAGTTTGAAAAATGACTTCAGGGCAGAGTCGAAGTCAAAAGAAAATTAGTTCAACATTCAAGGAAAGAAAAAATAAGAAAAAAATTAAGTCAACGGAAATATTATTTCAATTGGTTTGTCAAATTTACATAATATCAAAAATTGAAAAAAAAAATATCACTTTTATTCGCTCTTATAGAAGAAATTGGTTTTTTCAAATTTTAGATTCAGAAATCTGATATTTTTAAATTAGTATTATTAAATTTAGTGATTCAAGTCACGTTTATTAGCTAAATTTAACAAATATTTAAATATTACAGAATGTATGTATGATACATATGTTAAAATTTCATAATAAATCGTATAATAAAGTAGTTAATACTGTACAAATATTTTATTTTAACTTGAAATTTGTAACGTTTATTACCGATGTATAAATAAATTAATATCATCATCCAAACATATTACAAGATTGTTTTGTTCTAATAATTATAAATATTAATTATAATTATTATTTTTTTAAATATTTCAGGTGGAATATCAATTTTTTTTTAATATAGAAAATATGAATCTCAATAAAATATAAATTAGTTAAAAAATAAACTTACGTATAACAAGTACAAATTGTTTCATAGTAATATACCATTCACAATTATTTTATCCTTTAAACATATTTTTGAAAAATCTATTTTTTTTAAATTACAACAGAACGAAGGGACTATTGACCTCTAACACCCATATCCTTTAGTAAGCTTCGATTTTTCTTCATAAAAAAGAAAACTAGGCCATACAGTATATTAAGTACAAGAAACCGCTAAACGCTTGGCTAAATTTAATGGCCTTTATAGGACCGTGAGGGCTGAAGAAGAAAATAAAAAAAAAGGAAGAAAAAAAAGAATTGGATTCGAGATTTTTAATTAAAGACCAAAAAAAGAGAATATTCTTGGCCGAGCGCGCCATTTGTAGACAGAAAATTAAATTAATCTTTGTTTCTTTGTCGAATTTCTGTCATATAATACGTGACTGTAAATTTAATTACATAAGTGTGAAAAAACATTATTTTGTTTTCAAACCCGTTTTTTATATTACGAAATTTTTCTTTTTTTAATCAGAATTGCTTATCATATATTTGATTATTCGAAAAATGAAATCAAATTTTAGTAATCTATCGAATTGGTAAATTAAGATGTAGAAGAAAAATCAAGATTTGAATTTAAATAGAATGAAAAAAATCAATCGAGTGACGATAAGAAGAAAATTTGATATTTAATACTTTTTAGATCCAGATTGAATACATTTACATAAAATTATGTAAACGAAAAATTCTTTACAGATAATTCGTATGCATATTGATAGATAAAAGATAAATTTCATTTTATCAAATTACACCAAAAAAGATATGCTTTCTTATTTCTGTGCTTCAACATGACTCAATATTCGATTAAGGTTTAGTAATTGATATACATATTCAATATTTCTTTAAAAAATTTTCATTGATTACATATTTTAATTTAAAAAATATTATATCACCGTAATTTGTAAAAGTATACACATCTTTGTTCTTTAATTATATTTTTAATCTTTTATTAACTAGAAATGTTTATAGTAAAATTTTTATTTTAACTTCAAACAAACTCTGCTTTGTAATTACATTACGGGTATTTTGTTTAATGTAAAAGTTGTTTATATACAAAAAACTGTAATATACTTGGGGGCACAGAAAATCTTTTGTTTTATAAATTGAAATTAAATCCATTTTAAAATAGAATTTTTTTAAAATAGAAGTTTAATTAAAAATTCTATTTACATAAATTATTGTTAAAGTACAATTTAAATAGAACAATAACTAATATTTACATGAATAAATTAATGTAATCGTTCTTATGATACAAAAAAGAATAAATAGAATATTCAAAATAACATTATTATCGAAAATTCGAATTTTTTTCATCAAACAAAAAAATTTCAATGATAATTGATTAATGGTAAAGTAGATTAGACGAGACAAGTGACCTGTAGTAAACTTAGCCTATGTTGCCAATAACGACTCCGTGGCGCAACGGTAGCGCGTCTGACTCCAGATCAGAAGGTTGCGTGTTCAAATCACGTCGGGGTCAAGTGTTGAATTTTTTTTTGCTAAAATAATTAAATTTTTTTAAATTTAAAGAAATTTTAAATTAATATTTTATAAGAATAATTTTTTTTTTAAAGTAATTTTTTATTTTATTTTTGTTTAAATTAATATGAAAGATATTTCAAAATTTTACGTTAAATTTATTATTATTTTTATTAAAAATATGTTAAAATGAATAAAATATGAGCTAGACAGTTCATTTATTAATTTTAAAAGTTTATTTAACATTAATATCCATAATTTTACTTAAACAATGATATAATATTTTTATTATAAATTCAAAAGAACTCATCAATTCAATCAATAATATTAACAATAAAAATTTCACCTTATTCTTAATGAATTTCGTACATTAAAAAATCGATAGCAAAAATAGGATAAATTAATTTCCTATAGATTAACGTACATCAAAGCTTCGACAATAGTTAAAGCGGAATCGTCATTGACTTTATAAACTGCGAGACTTTATTTGGCACAATCTCCGTCCCTCTTTCTCCAACGCTTTCTTTTCAAATTGTAAAGTACGTCTCTTTCTCTCTTGACTTCTTAACCCTCTAAAATAATTTCGACGTTCCCATTTAAAACCCTTCGAACTGTCGTTTTAAAAAGGGCATTGTCTTGACTGAGAAATTTTCCTATTGAATCTCGAGGAAACTCGCCGGGTTTGTGACTTGAAATCTATTAACGCGAGTAAGAATCATACAAAAGCCATTGGCTTTTTTTCTTTCTTTAAAAAAAAAAGAAGAAGGAATTAATGTACGGGAAATAGAACTTTTATTATAAGCTTGGGTTATTAAAGCTCGAAAGCTGCGAGGATAGCATATACTTGACCTATAGAACTTATATTTAACAACGTTTTCACGAATATTCGACCCTAGATCTCGTGAGATACTTTGCTAAAATTTAATCTCAGGGTTAAGATTTGAGAATTCAAATTAAGAAAATTGTTTTTCTTTTACAAATCTTTGTCGTATGATTGTTAAAATTAATTTAAATTTTAAGTGTTTAAGAAAATTTAGTCATATATAACCAAATTATAATAGTACAGTAGAATGTTTTATTACTGTTACATTTCTGTAAAAAAATTTAATGTTTATGTTTTGTGTGAATCGTGTTAAAGATAATTTTCAAACATTTTCTAATTATAATATGTATAATTAAAAATAAAAATGATTTTAATATTATCACTATTATTGCATGAATTTAATTATTATTTTTTTATGTTACAGGTAAGTTAAAAAATTATCCTACTTTCTCATGAGCAGATAAGATAAGTATTAATATTTAATAAGTATTTATCAAATTATTTTAAAACTATTATACATCAATGAAAATACTTAAAGTTTATTATCGTTTTTGCTAACTTTCATGTAAATCTGAAGTGTTTCATAAAATATCAGATGCGTTTACACTACTTAACTAAAAAAATTTTATCAAACTGTTTTCATTTATGTATAAAATATTTCTGTTTGTAGTAAAATCAATAATTTTAATCAATTGTTGTTAATTGTTAATGTTCAATCCAATAATCAATATAATTTATTCAGTTAATATAATATTGTATTATTATGTAGTGCAATGAAAAATATAAAAACAAGAATATGTTAAAATTATAATTGAATTAACTGCAGATCTGGTAATTAATTACAATAATTAACTATTAGATTAAATATTTTTTAGTATCAAATTACGTGCATGTAAATTAATCAAATTTGTATTAAATTATAATAATATTAATATTTTGAATATATGATAGTGTAGAAATAAACCACAAATTTTAAATGTGTTACAAAAAAACATTTATTTTTTAAATAAGTTTCCTTTTTCTTAATAAAAATGATAACTTACATTTTTTATGACTTTTAAAAAACATGACTACAATGCTTAATGAATGAAGGTACTATTTTTGATTCAAAATTATATAATATAAAAAAAACATGATCGTTATTTAGAAAAATTCTTTGCTATATTCATTTAGACCGTTGTAGCAGTCTTTGGTTTGCTTTGAATTTGCTCCTGTCTGGTTGCTCATCCAACCCTGAAATCTTCCAGGATCTTCATTTTTTGCCAAATATTCTCCCAGAACATTTTTAGCCTGAAATTATAAAATGAAATTATCAAATTAATAAAATTTTATTATTATATGAAAATGTAATCAATCATTTAATTTTATTCATTATTTATTTATGAAAAAGCGAATTTTACAATTGCAAAAAGTCAATAAAATATTGAACGTTTAAAGTTTTAATTGTAGTTTTTATCATTTCATAAACTATAAAAAGATTTGATATTTTTAAGGAAAATTTTATTTTTAATAAAGCATTTATTAAAGCTATAATTTATAACATCTCAAGTTATGAAACAATGAAAAAAAACTAATCTGAGGAAATATAAACACCGCTTAATTAAAATTCATAACTAGTTTACAATGACTGTCTTAAATTTTTTTTTAACCAATATTATTTTTCATTTTAAATGTGCATATTAAACAATAATAAAGTAAAAGAAAACTTTATATTTTTAAAAATTATTAATTAAAATAAAAAGCTGTTTATTTATGATACAATTAAAAAAAAATCTAAATGTCTTTGTTACTCGTAATAAAATAAGAATCTGTAATTTATTACGTGTTATAAATTTTAAATGATTGTTATGATAATTAAGGAATTAATTAATATTATTATTCATACTGTTTATTTTATGATTGTAAACTGAAAATTTTGATTAATATCGTAAATAGTTATTTAAACGAGAATCAAGTTTAAGATGAAATAACGTTCAATTAATATTGTATTAGAAAAAGACTAAATTTTTAATGCATGTATGCACGTCAAATAACCAATGAAAACAAATGTCTAAATTTTTTATACAATATTGTATTTCTATAAAAAAAATTTAAAAAAAGCTTACCTTAGAGTAACCTGCATTCTTTAAACGTTCGCCTGTAACAGGACCCACTCCGGGAAGAGCCGTCACACTTTTATTACCGACTGGCTCTGATACGAAATTGCGGTGTTTTTGTGATGTATTCATTTTTCTGAAATAGAAATAAATAAATTATGTATATGATGTAATACGTAAAATAAAGTAAATCATATTAAATATTGTTTTTACGGAACTGTATAAAGTAGAAGGTAATTCAAATAGTTAATAATTTTATCAGTTTACGATACAGAATAATGTTTAAATAATAAAAAGTTTGATATTATTATATCATTATAATATACACTATGGCGATAAATGCATAGTTTTTGAAAAAAGTATTTTTCCTGTCTCATAGAGAAAGCATTGTATTTTTATATAAATATTGAAATTTTTTCTTGATCATTATTTTTTAACATTTAGTAAAAACACTGATTTTAATTTAAATATATAGTTTTAAAATACACAGGAAATTCTAAAAAAATTTGTATTTTATTGTTTAAAAAAAAAACATTTTGAACTTACCACTACAGAGATAATTTTCCTTTTTTTTAAATAAATGTCTGAACGATTAAATTGCTTTAATTTTATTTTGGAAATTGTAAATTGTGCAATTAAGCAATAAACTATTTAACAACACTCTGACTTTATAAAATTATCTTTAACTAGATATAATTTTGACGTATGAAAAAAAATCTTAAAAAATCCTGAGAACTTCTTTCTATGAAAGCTCGAGCGACTTATGATCAAGAGCTGCGATGCTCGAGTTTTATAAAGACTCCTGCAAGCGTCCCGTGCGCCACTTTCCCCACTCTTTTTACCATTTTACGACTCATATGTTGGAAGGTATATATATTTATCCATCATATACATTTCATAGAAATTTTCAAATGTTTTTTATATAAGAAATTCTTTTAAATGGATAGTTTATCATAATTTTTTAACGTTTTATATTGGAGTATTAACAGTTTTTGAGTAAGAATGAATAACAAAAATAAGTTTTTGTTAGAAAGTGAAATAATTATATTGTACTTCATCTGTTGTTTAAATTTAGTCTTGTTTTTTTTAAAAAAAAGTATAAAAGACAAATTTGGTTTACAATTAATCTTGAGAAATTGATTATCCTTTAATTTATACCTTTTTAAATGTTAAATATAATAAAGTTAAAAAATATTAAATTATTTAAGGTGTTTGAAAATAATTTTACAAAATATACAAATGAACTTTATATTTACAACCTATATATTTATAAAATCATGTCACCAAAATTAAAAATAAAAGAATTTCCTTCCAAACTAATTATTTTGGAAGATTTTTAGCTGAAGTGAAGTTTAATATAATCAAAAATTATAAATGAATAAAAATTAAGACCAAATTTAGAATCAAATTCTCTGTTCATTCTAAGTTAAATTCCTGCATTATTTTATTATTGATAACTGTGGAAAAAATAGTCTTTTTTAGAAAAATTTCTGTTTTAAACAAAAGAAGTTGATTTTAAAGTTTATATACTTCCAATAAAAATTTATTAAAATAATTGGATCAAAAACTCTACGGTCTGAAAGTGGATTCAAATATTTAAGAAAATAGTTCATAATTTGAAAAAAGAAAGATTGTTGGATTTATTAACGGTTTTTTACATTATTTTATTAAAGAAAAAATATTTGTAAGTTAAAAGAAAATTCTCAACTCATAAATGAAACACTATCTGTGTTAATAATAAATTATTATCTGAAAGCTTAAAAATAATCACTTATACAATTTTTTTTAAATAATGTATTTCAAAAATAAATACATATACATTCACAAGTAAACCTTTTATTTTACGACTATTTTTTTAAAAGAGATAAGGAAGAAAAATAATATTAGATGAACTATTTTATTATAACCGATGTTTATATATATATATATATATATATATATATATATATATATATATATATATATCGATAATGGATACGATTACATACTCAATCCTATAAGAGAGCAACTTAACTTTATTATTTAGCTATATATTCTGTTCGAAGAAATACAATCAAAGAACAATGGACTTTTCTGTAACAGGAAACATTTGAAGATTAACAATGTACCGCATTTTTCGGCTGATACTCTTAAGTATTATATTTTTCAATATGTGTATCGATCGTTTTGAATGTAATAAATAAAATTTTAACAGAATTGTTAAAAATGATATTATTCTGAATTTTGATCTATATACGTTATACTTTTTTCTTTGTATTCATGCATCGTTCTTTTCTAAGTGACGTTAAATTCAATTTCATTCACAATTGATGTTTCATAAAGCTGAGAAAATATATTATTTCTAACAAGAACGTTGATGACTCTAGTTTTTACAGGAATCAACGGCAAAAATTGACTAAATTTTTATTAGTTATAATACTATTTTTTTTATACGAAACAAGTATTAAATTTTTTTTATATCAACCATTGGTAGACAAATAAATATTGAAATTGCGTTTAAATAAGTATAAACTCAATATAATTTATTAAACAATTCATGTATTTAATCAAACTTTTTATAAATTACAACGATAGTAATATTTTTCATATGATGATGTTACAAAGCAATACAAATCTTTTTATGTATTTCCATTTGACAAATTTTTATTCTTAAATAAGTTTTTTTTTCAAATAAATAAAAGCGTAACTTAAATTTTCAAGATATTAAAAACGCAATCACAATGCATAATGAATTTAAACGCAACATTTTAATTGACAGTTACGATATAAAAAAAGCATCATTGATAATCAGAAAAATTGAAGAAAAAAACACCGTCGACGCTCATATAAATTCTTTGCTGTATTCTTGAAGACCGTTGTAACAATCACTGGTTTGTTTCGAATTTGCCCCTGTTTGGTTGTTCATCCAACCTTGAAATCTATCGGAACTCTCATCTTTTGCCAAATATTCTCCGAGAACATTTTTAGCCTGAAACAGATATTTTTTATATGATATAATATTCAATTTATTAAATTCATGTAATTTGTCATTCAATTTTCGATAAGCGAATTAGTTATTTTATTAATAACAAGACAAATTCAAGAATCTTAAAAAATCAAGAACTATGTGATAGTTTTATAATTTCAATTGTAATTATTATCGGTTCATAAATTACAAGAGAAATTCAATTAATGTTTTTGAAGAAAAATTTTATTTCTAATGAATCATTTATTTAAGCAACAATTAATAATATCTATATAATTATAAAATAACGAATTAAACTACGCTTAAGACACGTCGTTGAATTAAAATTCATAACTAATTTACCATAGTTATCTTTAAAATTGCTGTAATGAATTTTATTTTGTGTATTGAATTTTCATACAGTTTTATTGCGTTATACAAAATTTTATACTTTTGGAATTTTCATTAAAAGAAAAAGAAATTGTTTATTTACAATGTAATTTAGAAAATCTAATGTCCATTATGAACGTAAATAAAATTAAAATTTGCAAAATCATCAATCACAATCGAAACTAAAAGTTTATTTATTACGTGCTATAATTTCATAATTATAATTGAATAATTAATATTTATTATATTATAATATGAACGTTAATTAAAATATTGATTATATTCATAAATAATTATTCAAGCAAAAATTTATCCTAAAATAACATAAGGTTTAAATAATATTATGTTGGATATCAAATAAACTTTTAATACAAACATGCACGTTGTCAGGATGTTCATATGATATTATGTTTTCATGAAAACAAAACAAAAAAAAGCTTACCTTATGATAACCGGCATTCTTTAAGCGTTCGGCTGTAACAGGACCCACTCCGGGAAGAGCCTTTACGCCTTTGTTGCCAACTGGCTCTGACACGAAGTTGCGGTGTTTTTGCGATGTATTCATTTTCTGAAATGCGTATTAATATTAGATTTTTGTTTATGTATGAATTTCAGATTGTAATATAAAGAAGAAAGTTATTTAAACGGCAAACGTTCAATAATTTAGAAAAATGTTCCTGAACACAAAAGTTTGATATTGAGCTTTCATTAGCAGTATAATATTACTATATTACTTAACACAATTAAAAAGAAATTATTATTTTTTTTATTTATAAAATGCAATTGTGTTTTTAATGATTAATTTATGATCTCATAAGAAAATTTCACTATTTTGTGTATTTATAGATACTTTTTTTTATTACTGATTTTAATTTTATAAATGAGATTTATAATATATGAAAATACAAAATTTTAAAACTTAAAAAAATTAATTTAACATTTTCCATAGAAATAAACAACCACAACTTACCAGTACAATGATGATTTTCCTTTTTCCTTATTCAATCGAATCAACGATTAAATCACTTTAACGATTTTTCTGTTCTTATTTAATCGGCTCAACGATTAAATCATTCAATGATATTCTTTTATCTTATTCAATCGACTCAACGATTAAATCAACTTTAATTTACTCTCTGGAATTTTAAATCTTGAAATACAACAATAAAATATTAAACGAAATTCTGTTATAATAAATTTCTTTTACAAACAAATCTAATTAACCGTTTAAAACGATATTTTCAAAAGTGTTGTGATCTTGTTTCTAACAAAGCCTAAATCACTATCATCTAATTTGCGATATTCGGGTCTTATATACACTTCTGTAAGCGGTCCTTGCCCCACTCTTGAAACTGTTAAATTTCAAATTTCTAAAATTATATTTTTGTATTATTAAAAGATTTTCATTCGAATTTGCGTTATTTTTTTATTAACAAGTTATCGAAGAAAAATGAGATGATTGCAAATATCATCGGTGTCGGTAATACTGTCAGTATTATTTTTTTATCTAAAAAAACCTGTAGAAATCTCTTTTTTTTCAATCAATAGTATCTGGTACTTTTAAACTTCTGTTTTTAACTAAAAGTCTTAAAAATTTAAGTATCTTAAGAATGAAGCAGAAAATTTTGGTTAAGAAAATAGTACATTACGATACAAGTGACCTAAGTGGCACTTTATTACACGGCCGGAGTTATCGCCCGAGCGCAGCGAGGGCGATAACGTAGTGCCGTGTAATAAAGTTCCACTAAGGTCACGAGTATCGTATACTATTTTGTAGCACGTGGGACATAAATCCGCCAAATTAAATCTGTACTCTTCAAAATCAGTAATAAACAAAAACTATGCACTCCACGAATTATAATTCAAAAAATAAAAGCGAAAACTATAAAAAACCAAACACTACGCATTCTGTGAATGATAAATCGAAAAAAAGAAAAGAAAACTATAAATAAACTAAAACTAAACACTCCATGAATAATAGATCGAAAAAGAAAAAAAAGAATATAATTTCAAAAATATACTCAAAATGTGTAATAATAATTAATTTTTATCAATATTATTGATATTATGTGAAATTGTTTGTTGAAATCATCTTCTATGAAGTCATAAATTGAAATTTTGTTTCACGTATGAATTAGCGTCGTAGGAGCGGTGAGGAGGTAACATGTTTAGTATAGGAATAGCAATCGTGTGTAGTAATAGGGGGTTCCCCGTAGCATTTTATAATACAACGCTGAAATGACTATACCTCTTCGCTTTACATGTTACGCTACTATCAATTTTAGTTTTACTCGTATCTTACTTGCTTATAATTGTTATTTAATTTGAAGAATGTTAATGTAAAAGAGTTTCAATATACTAAAGCTTATTGTTATTTATGAAAATACTTTAAAAAATAATTTACATATAAAATTATTTCTTTTTATATACGTACGTTACCTAAGTAAATTCATTATTGTACCGTGTAAAAAAGTGCCACCTAGGTAACAGAAAAGTGTTACCTAAGTGCGGATTTAGGTCCCGCAGTGCTATAAAAGTTATTTAATTTGATTTTGAAAAAAAAAAATTTTTTTAATGGGTGATATTTGTAGTTAACATGAATAATTCTTTTGTTTAATTATTTCTTATTTAACACGTTAATTACTCAGGTTCTTTTTTTAATTATCAGAAGATTTCTAAATCTTTAATTGTAAGATTTTAAACATAAATTTTAATTAGTTAAAATACTAATTTCTCTAAAATGAAATTTGTCAGTAAATATAAGAATAACATAAATTCAAAAACATTAGTAAGGCTCAAAGTATGATTATGTATTTATTGAATAATATAGATTATCGCTTTGTTTACATAAAATTTAACTTATGTTTATTTTGTTTCTCAATCGTTACAAAATTTAAATTTTGGAGATTACTTAGACTTTCAATTAACTTTTTTATTTATTAAGTTTCATTTAAAATAAAATAACTTTAAAACGTTTCGATTTAATTAAAATTATTTTAAAAAAGAAATAAGTAATATTTCTAACACTTTAATGCGTTCTAGTAATCTCTTGTCATATCAATTATCATTTGCTTTGAAAAACATTACTCATTTTAAAAAGTTTTGTTTGACATAATAATATTTTGAACTTCAATTTTTTGTCAAGTGATATTTTTTTCTGTTTTTTTCTGTATATGTTACAATTTTTGACAGAATCATAAGAGACAAAAAAAAACTAGTGTTACATATAAATAGATATAAATTTCTAATAAACATACTTTTAATAAAAAGAAAATTATCAAACATCTTTTAAATCATATTATAAACTATAACTTTATTTATAAAGCACATTTCTTATCAATATTCACTTTCATTATCAATAACAAAAAATAAAAAAATATATCGATGCATGTAATACAATGCAACATCTTAATCTATGCTATGGATTAAATTTCTTTATAATTCAATATCCTTCTTCGATATTCCTTTCGTTCGGCTCAAAAACAATTAATTTATCTACACAAGGCATAAATATTATTTATCGCATGCCCAAAAGAACTTTATGCTCAACTGGTTTTATGTATCCTCGAAAATTTATTCTTTCAATAGAAAGAGAGAGAGAAAAACGTTGTATGTATGTACAATAAAAAAAAGAAAAAAGAACTGATTCCCATCGCGTGTTTATCCTTAGTTTTCTATACATGCCTTTCTTCTTTTTCACTTAACCTGTTTTCTTTTAGCTTTGTTTCTTTTTTTTCACAAAAGGAATAAATTTGCTGTGTCGGTGAAACAAGAGATTGCTTTAGGAAAATTAATAATCGATAATCTATTTTGACATGCAATAGTCTTGAGAAAATGTGTATTCGAGGGTTGAAAATTAATTGATAATTGTGTACATCTTTCAAGGCATTATCAGCTGATTTATATTAAATTATGCATTAATTTATTGTTAGTACGTTTTTTCTTTAATTTTCTTTTATTGCAAGGTTTACATTTTTTAACTACAACAGAATTTATTCTGATGTAAATAATTAAATTTATAATTAAAATAATTTTTTAAAATTAAAATTAATAATCTTTATGTATGATAAAAATGAAACAAACGTAAACTTGAAAAAATAAAAAAAATATTGTTACGAGCTGGATTCACACAATTTTTAAAAATTACTGAATTAATCATATTCATTAGCATAAATTACATTAGTTTCCTCGGGACTTAGAGGTACGCCGCAGTGCTGTAATAACAAAGCTTACATGTTTATACACTAAATTTGTTTAAACGCAAAAAGGAAATATATTTTTAATTAACTATTGCGAAGAAAATATATGTAACGAGAAATAATTACAGCATTCTGCGTTAATTTGATGTACATTTTTATTATTGCTTTGATGAATTTTCCGTTTAACATATTTGATAATAATATTTTTAATAATATGTTTTAACAATTTAATTAATTATCTTACATATAAAGAAAAATTTATAAGACCGTTGCGAATTTTAATTATAATTCCATTAAAAAATTTTTGAATATAAAATTTATGCAAATTACCGCCTGTTAAAGATATCTTAAATATTTCTAAAAATGATTATCTTATAACGTTTTATAATTGTGATTGATTAAACATATAAATATTTTATCTATATACGTTTAAAAATTTTTTGAAATATTACGTACTGTGTTACGATTCGACTCTGGATGTGGGTGGTTCATAAGGTATATTATATAGCATATATATGGCAGATAGAGAATATTAATAAAGAAATTTATGATTTTTATTAAAAAATTTGTAAAAAATAAAATTTAATTCAACATTTTTCTTAATTATTACAAATTCTATTTAAATGCAAATTAAGTCTTTAATTAATTAGAGTCATTGTGTACCAAAGCTCAAAATAAGAATGAAATAACTTGATATATAAAGGTAATTAATATTATTTCTTAAACAAAATTTGCCAACGAGCTTCTTATTGTTAAAAAAAACTATTAAAAAGAGCTTTTATCCTCGATTTCTTTTTAAGATTATTCCTACCAAAAAAAAGTTACATAAATATTTATTTTCCATTCTTTCATTATTATATTCAATTACTTGAAATATTTTATGATTTTTTACTAAAAATAGAATAATTCTTAATATTTATTTTGCAAAATTTTTTCTTGCAAACAAAATCCTCCACGAATAATGCACGAATTTAATAAAGTTGTTTTTGTTTATCAAAGAATGTTTATTTTAATTAAGTGGAAACATTGAAAAAATTTATAAAAAAAAGGTATTTGATAAAAATTATCATATTACAAAAGCTGCTACTCCTCCGTTCTCTAAAATTAAATATTATCATCACGCTCACTTTCACGAAGCCCATTAAGTTTTAAGCTCATTGTCAGAAAGAGGAAGAAGGGGGAGGGGGGAGAGACAGGAGGCAAGGCATGTTAAGCCCTCGCGTAATTAAAGATTTCAAGTCTTTTCCATCTTTCTTGTTACGTGTATATATATAAAAAGTCGAAAAAAATTCTTTTAGTAACGAGATTTCTTCAACGAAATATTATAAGTCTCAATGTTTTCTGTCTTTTTTTTCGCGAAAAAAAGAAGAAATTTATCCTTCGTTGGGTTATAAAGAATCCGTCAAAGAAAACTACAAAAGTATATATATATATATTAAGGTCATAGTATGAAACAATTCATATCACAACTCAGCAGGACTTACTCTTCTTCTCATTCTTTTTTTTCTCTTCTCTTTTCTCTCAATTCGCTATCAAAGGATTCTCCTTTATGTGGAATGAGAAAAAAAGAAGGTGAGGCGCGGGGATGAAGAAGAAAAGAGGAAAGAGTGATAGAGGAAGTGAAAGATATATAAGAATGAAAAAATAAAAGTCTCGAAGAGAGAGAAAACTGGCTGCTGCAACCATTTCATCTTACAACTGGTTGAAAACGGTCCTCGGCAAGTTATGAGTCCACAATATCCCCCGATGATTGGATCCCTTAGCGAACTTTTTCTGCAATTTCGTCTTTTTTTTTACTTTCTTTTGTTCCTTTTTTATTTATATTGTCGTAACCTTCTTTTTTATTCGTTGACTTTGAATTTCTTGTTGAAATTTAGATAAAAAATAAATTATTGTACATATATGGAGTGGATTCTTTTATTATTTTCTTGTTTTGACAGAAAAAAATTTAACACGTTTGATCTGTTGGGAATTTTATTACCCAGTCTTATTTTTTTTGAGAAGGTATGAGAACAATTTTTTTTTCAGTACATTGGTTACAAACGACTTATATGAGTATGTGTAAAAATAGAATATGAATTGAAAAAGTCGAATAAAAACAAGTCGAACAAAACTATAAGATGAATCACTTGATATGAGAAAACAGTATGAAGTTTCATAGTAGGTAAAAATAAAACTAAAATTTTTTAATAATAAGCAATAGAAACTATTATCTAATCGAAAAAAAGCGAAATAAAAAGACAACACGTTTTAAGTAATTTATCTGTATGCAGTACATCTATTTTTCAACTGATAAATTTATTTGAAATTAAAAATATATATCTGTTTACGATTTAAAAAATTGTTGCTTGCAAAGGTAAAATTACTTGAAGTATCTATAAATCTAAGTATTTATACTTATTGATACTTCACGTAATTCATGATAAGTGTAAAATTTTTATGTATCAAAATCGTTTACAATTATTTGTTTTCTACTTCGCACGAAAATAAAATATTACTTAATATTTTGCAACATGCGTTATATTATAGTTATAGTCATTTAATTTATAAACTGGAAACTCAGGGTAACTTGACTCTGAATTTCCGGACGACGAGTCATCCGAGGCGCAAAGTGCCGAATTTGCACTTTATTGCGGACGCTTAGCGCCGTCGATTCAGTGGTGTCTATTGAATAGATTACGATTAAAATTACTCATTAAAATGAATTTAAAAATAATTGTTTATTTTTTTTTTATTATAATTATAATCAATACGAATAACTTTTTTTAAGTTATACTTTTTAAATATAAGAATTTAGGAATGTTTGATGAATTAAAGTAGAATTTGACATTTTGATACACTCATTTAATATACAATACATTCCTTTTTTATAGTACTAAATTCAACCCTAAACAAGTAGCAACTATACATTCAAACTGCGTATTAATTTTATAAAAGTAAATGATATCTATTTGATGAACTGATTTCGCAGAATTTGACTTTTTATGTTACGTCTTACAATATCAAAATAAATGATAAAACGTTGTATTTTCAAATTATGCATAATTTTTATGAAGGTTGAGGATTGAATTGTTAAAGATGCATTTCGTATCTTTCTTTCTTCTTCTTTATACTTTTTATTGGCCATGACTAGCACTTTGGCTTTTGTCTTTCGGCCATCACCAGGTAAATCTTTTTATAGTTTTTATATCCATTTTTGCCCAGTGGGACTTTTTTAACAATACAATTTTTTTGCTCAGTGGGACTTTGTAAATAAAGTTTTTCGTGGTCTCCGGGTTCTACCCCGCAGAAAACGAAAAAATTTTTCCGAAATTTTCCCGGGGAATCGAACCCCGGTCCACTAGAGCGTGAGCCAAGAGCCTTAGCTCCTGCGCTACCGCCACTCCTTGCATTTCGTATAGATTTTTAATGTCGGTATTGTAGAAAACTATTTTTTTTTAAATTTTAATAATAAAAAATAATCAGAACATGTGTGGATATTTGTTTATTTATACTACTGTAAAAATTTCGTATCTATCCTATATCGGTATACCTTTTTTACCTTGCAGTTATTACAAGTTTCCTAAACGACTTTACCGATTGCTTTAAAATTTTATGCAATCGGTCGAAAACATTTAAAATTAGCACATAAATTAAAAGCTTCTTGAATTTTTCCAATAAAAAGAAAAATAACAATTCAAATTTTTAACTTAAATTTGGTTTACAAAGAAATTATCATACTCCTTGATTTTTTTTATTTTTACTGTTATACCGTTTAAAAAATATCAGTGCAATCAGTCAGTTATTATTTTTTTAATCTACATAGTTTTTTTTATTTTAATAAACATATTTAAAAAAAAACTTTTAATTACCTATAAATAAACTTTGAAAATAAATGTAATTAAATCACTTAGATACTTCTTGTACTATTTTCTTTGTAAGAATTTTCTTTCTGATCGACACCTTAACAATCGAATATTATAATTAAGTTTCTTACATAACGTCAGCTCTTTATAAAGTCTCAGCGGTAAAATTGATGAAGACCGCAAGGGAATATAAGCTTTGAAAATAGAGTTCATGTAGCTATATGTATATACACATAAACTGAAGGAGTATTTTAAATTAGTTGAAGTGCATGCTTGTCTGAGCAAAATAGCGCGTCTAGAAAATTAAAGTAATAACCCAATGGGTAGTATAAGTGTCGATCCCTTCCTATTTCTTTCTTTCTTTTTTTTCTTGCCTTCTTCTTTCTCTTTCTCTTTTTTTTCTGCAGAAGCAATCACAGAGGCTTAAGTTCGATGTCGGCATGTCTACACATACTTTTTTTTCTCAGCCTCTCACTCTCTCTCTCTCTCTCAATAACTGCTTGTAGTTGAAAGCTCTTTTCTTTCTCTACATTTTTCTCGCGTACCTCTTTTTCTTACTATTTTTTTCTTTTACAGTCTTTTTTTCTCTTTCTCTCTCTTTTTTTTTGTACCAACTGCGAGGAACTCGATATCAGTCGATAGGTTTCTTTCTTAGATGTGTTGAATCGCGTATGTGTATAGGATGAGAGAGGTTCGTATATTTCTCAAGCGTATTGTTACAAACGTTTGAATGTACCGAGCTTTTTTTTTGCTTATGAATTATTTAAAGGTCTTCGTTGTTTTCTAGTCTCTCTCTTTTTTCCTTTAGCAAGATTTACGATATTCAATTTTGGTATATAGGAGAGATAAGGAGATGCTGAATTTTTGGTTTAACACGATGAACAGACTTAAGCTAACGTAATGTTTTTTATAAAATATTTAAAAGTTTTGCATATTCTTTTGTTAATAAAAAATATAAATAGTTGATTCAACACTTGTTTAAGAATGTTTAATCGTTGTAATAATAATTCATTTTTTTAAACACGTTATTCAATATGCTGATAATATTTTATGTGTATTTAATTTTTACACTAAAAAAAAAAAAATAATATTTATTATTGTTACAATATTTTCGTATACTATAGAATAATTATGTTTTCGAAACAGTTTGTATTCAAGAAAGATATTATTCACTTATGTAACACAGTATTTTGAGTTTCACTTTTGTCTACATCTGGTGGTTCTCATTTTTACAAAATTTTACTTTGACAAACAAAACTATAAATACGTCAAAATTTTTACTGAGCATAAAAAAAAAACAATATGAAAGTTGTCCTAAGTCTGCTAAATAAAGCACTTAAATTTAAGCCCAGACAAAAAAAGAGGTGTAGAACTATTTTTGAATTTTGAGTACGAACACGTGTATGTCATAAAAGGCAAGCAATAAATGTATGGCATTGTTTTGGAGGTGTCCTGCGATGGGTTCTTCGCACATAAAGGATCAAATAACTCCGATTTTATATAATTCTTTCTCTTTAAAAAATCTCAAGTAATAAGGAGGCATTACAAAAAAATTTTTCTCGTTAGTTCAGAAGGGACTTCAAGTTCATTTTATATTTTTTTAATTTTATTTAACGTCGCTGTATTTATGCTATCATTAGGATGCTAATGAGCGACGGAGATAGTCAGTGGTTTGTGAACAAAGCGCATGCAACGTACAGTGGTGCTTGTAGAAATATCAGCCGAGAACAGGATTCGAACTCGAGTTTTCGAGATTATGAATCCATCGCCTTACTGACTGAGCCACCGACGATTTCACCACTTTGTTTATTATTTTTTTTACTTGATTTTGTATGAAAATTACTATATAAATGCTGTATAGTTAAAAATTTTATTCTATCAATAATGTTTCGTTTATATTTCTAAAAATATTAATTCTTATAATGTAATATTTTTTTCTCAAGTAACATTTAAAAAAAAAAAGAAAAAATATAAAGACTTGAATTTTTTTATTCTAGTCAGACCTAAGTTAGTCAATCTCCAGCACAACAATCGCTTACGAATTATTTTCTCAACTCACCCACATTGTCTCTCAAAAAAATCTCTGCTACCTTTTTATAAATAAATAAATATAGATATAGAATTTTATTCTCTTAAAGTCGTTATACGACACAAGCAACGAGTCAATGGCTTCTCTCCATTTCTGGCTTGGCTTTTATATATCGACCAACAAAATACCATAGCACATAACATCGTAAAGTCCGTTGCATAAGTATTTGTGATCATAAAGCTCTACAACTATATATATATAGAAAGGACCTTTTGACGAACTTGGATGATGCTGATGTGTGCGGAATGCCCAAAGGAATTTTGGCATATAGCCGTATATTTCTAAAGTTCTGAGTCACTCAAGGATATATATATATATATCCATGGATTTAGGATCAAGGAGTGATTGATAGACTCCTGTGAAACTTTGAGATTTCCATGAGACTCCTCAAGCTCTTGGGAATGAAAGAAGATGAGAGAAGGTTATATATATATACATAGAAAGAATGATTCTTCACGCGCTCGCAAGCATTGAAAGGATCAATTTTTCAAACTCACTTTACTTCAGTTTTTTCCAGTAGAATTTTGTAATTCGAAACGTTTTTGCAAGCTCGATGAATTTTCAACTACATTAGAAAAATAGTTTTATGATGCTTGTTTTTATTTTTAAATTATGATCCACAATTTCATAAAAATTTGTTGAAAACGAACGTTTTTACAGGTATTTAAAAATTATTTTCAGAGCTAATAAACTAAAAAAGATTTATATAAATAGTAAAATACGTTGAAAAAATTTTTCTCCATAAAATTCATATTTATTTCAGCCATTCGATATCGCATAAAATAAAAAAAAAAAAAAAAAATAAAGTATTGACGTTACAACGTTGATACAAATTTGGTTACGTTGACATATAGTTTATACTCTACACGTAATATTATTATGTTGCGCGAAAACTACTTTTTATGCTTTTAGGGTAATCTAAAAGTTTTTTTTATAGATTGATTAACTACTGTTGATAAAAATTTAACGTAGAAAATAAACGATCCATAAATATAGAGTTTACGTGTAAGAATATTTATGTCTTCATGGAAATACATTGCATTTTTTTTATCAATCTCGGTATGATTTATGAGTAGATCAGGAATATAAAATGAATATTTTTATATGTATATACATGTGATGTTATTGCATCATGATCAATGAAATTTTCTTATGTTATTTTTTATTTTCTTTTAAGAAAAGATATTTATTAACAAATTGAGTTCTATTTTCTATTATTACGGACAATTTAGTGCATACAGTTAATTAAAATAATTGAAATAAATAAATATTGAGTACAAAAATATGCTACAGTTTCCAAGAATTAAATAATGAAAAATAAAAATTTTTTTGTACTTTATTCATTTATTTCATTATAAATACGTAATACACGAATAATAGTTTTATTTTTGAAATTCTATATTTTCAAGTTTTTATGCATTTATTTTTCAAAAGTTAACATTTCGAGGAGATCATACAATTAAAAAATGTACGTTTAACATTTAAATTTTGAATTCTATAGACGATGGAATAAACACAAATAAGCATAGTTTTTTTAATTTTGAAACAATCAGATACGAACAACACATAGAACATAATGTAAACAAGCCCTAAATGCAAGAAATAAATGTAACAAAAAAAATGATTTTCCGTCTTTGTTACTATACACTTAATTCAATAAAAAAATTTTATTTGCAAACGCACATTTAAAATTGACAATGTGTAAATGTGCATCGAGATGTCGCTTTTTTACAATAATGTATATATATCGAGCAACAAAAAGAATAGGTGGCGTTCGAGACACAACAAACGAATTTCCTTGTAACTGTTCAAATTGCACAATCGACGAAGCGACTATTGAAAGACGGTAGCTGCAACTGAGTGAGTTAGATACCAGACTACAGATTAATCAAGTAATTTTTAACATTTATAAGAAAAAAAAGCGTGGATCATATAAATATTGTTGTTCATTTAAGTTTAATATCTTAAATAGAATATACTATTTAAAGGATAAAGATAACCTTAAAGATTTATTATATTTGCACGTGGAATAAAGCTATCCGTAGTGAAACACGCTTGTTTGTAAACTTCGAAGTATTTTCAAGTTTCATTATATATTTGATTGTATAAAAACTATAAAAGAATATGTCTCAAACATTTTCAAGTGATTTCTTTAATCAAGTACTTGATTTGATTACAATGACAGACAATCTTAAAACTGCAACGAGTAATTTTGGAAAACTCTTAGAAAACGGAAAATTTAGTGATGTAAGACTAGTGGTTGGTGACAAAGAATTTCGTGCACATAAAAATATTTTATCGGCTCGTTCTAAAATTTTTTCAGCAATGTTTGAAAATAATATGCAAGAAATGAATAATAGTGTAGTAGAAATCACTGACATTAATTATCAAGTAATGCATCACGTATTGGTTTTTATTTATACAGGATTGGCTGATGTAACTGAAAATTTAGCTTTAGATATTTTATATGCTGCTGACAAATATGAAATTCATGGACTAAAAATACTTTGTGAAAAGACATTAATTAAAAAAATAAGTATCGAAAATGTCGGTGAAATGTTAATAACTGCTGAACGATTTAATACTGAAGATTTGAAACGGCATTTATTTGAATTTATTAGAGATAACTCTGATGATGTAAGGAAAAATGAAGCTTGTAATTCAGCCCTTAAACAATTGTCAATAAATACCTTAATTAATTTTTATAAATCTGTAACAAAAAGTAAATAAATGTAATTATTCAATCATAATAAAAAGTTTTAAAGAAACATAAATTTCGCTAATAACAAAAGATATTGTTTTTATTATGAATTTCATGTCGAATATATTTTTCTAATAAATAAAAAGCTTACTTTTCAAATTTGTTTTTCATTTATTACCAAATAAAATCTATTTCACTTAAACTCTATACATTTTATCATTTTATATATGCGAAAAACATGTATACATAAAACTATATCCAAACTTTTGTCACTTTTTATCAT
This sequence comes from Anastatus disparis, assembly GCA_017163975.1. Taxonomy (NCBI): domain Eukaryota; kingdom Metazoa; phylum Arthropoda; class Insecta; order Hymenoptera; family Eupelmidae; genus Anastatus; species Anastatus disparis. The sequence continues at coordinate 2,823,049 of JAFFSR010000226.1, forward strand.
GTTATTTCATTTCGAAAATTTTCATATTTTATAAGGAAATCAAAGAATTATATTTTTTTTTTTTCTATAATTGTATTAATTTTTTTCATATGTTAATTATACAAATAAATGTGTATTTAAGCCACTTTAAATATACTCACAACTGGTTTCTATATTTAATTAAAAAATTTTTTTCGAAACATTTAATTTTAACAAAATTTTTATTCATCTTTATCAAATTATATTTATAAAATTGAATTCTAGGAAATCCAATGGCAAAGTGACATAAAATTTAGAAATTATATAAGTTTTAACGTATAATATAGTCATTCTTTGACTATAGAAGTGTAAGGGGAGTGAGACTTGTTTTCTAATATTTCATGTTAAAATAACTTATTAGCAACCCGAGCGTACAATCGTCATTGACATCATAAGAAAAATTTTTTAAAATATTTTTATTTCAAGATGACTAATACGTTCACAAAATGTATGTCAAAAAATGAAATTTTTAATTCAATAGAATAATGTATAAACGAAAATAATAATTTATTAATTTTATAACATTCAACAAATATTTTTGAAGTTATGAATATTTTTCTTTTACTTGCCTAACCAGAACTACATTGAGTATTTTAATTATTTTTCGCATAAAAAAATTTTTTAAAATATGTTAATTCAAAAAGATTGTACGTTTACATAAGGTATACGTCAAATAATTGAATTTATAATTCAACAGAATAATATAGAAACTAAAATGATCATCGTTTATTAATTGTATAGCACAGCTTGGACTATTTGTTTACATCTGAATTAAAACAGTGAGTAAAATATGTAGATATAAAATTATAACATAAATTATTCGGTAGATATAATACTCTTATAGGATTCATTTACAAAAGTATTATTGCAAAAAAATTTTTATTCAAATTTTTCCGTAAGTGCAATGAATAAGCGTAACAAATAAAATGATTTCGTCTTTTTTACACTTATTGCCATACATTCGAAATTCGAAATCGATGGAAAATTTTTATCATCATTTACAATATGTAAAGATGTCGCTCTTAAGCAAGATTATAGATGGCTTTCAAGGCGTAATAATCAAACTTCGTTGTATTTTTTTTAAAGTCACCATTTTTAAATTCGCTTAACTGCAAGTGCTATGTAGTGAGTTAATTACGAAACAGAAAAAAGTATAGGTTATATGGATGATTTTATATTATTATTGATATCTTACATAGAGAATGTTGTGACAATATCAATTAGAGGAAGAAGAAGACAAACTATAGATTTATACTTATAAGTGAAATACAGTGATCTGTTGTGAAACGCATAATTCCCATATGGAAATAATTTATGTGAAAAACTGTAAATAATAGTAAATAATTGTAAATAACTGTTAAAAAATGTAGGAATTGAGACATAAATAATAGTTATTTACAGTTATTTACTATTATTTATTATTAATTACTATTATTTACAGTTATTTACAGTTATTAACTGTTATTAACTGTTATTTACAGTTATTTACAATTATTTACAATTATTTACAGTTTTTTATAATTATTTACAATTATTCATAATTATTTACAGTTATTCATAATTATTTACAGTTATTTACATTTTCAAAAATTTTTTAATTAGTGGATAATTTAATGTTATTAATAATTATTTATAATTATTTATAGTTATTTACAGTTATTTACAGTTTTTTACAGTTATTTACAGTTATTCATAATTATTTACAACTATTTACAATTTTCCATAGTTTTTTACAATTATTTACAGTTATTCACATTTTTAAAAATTTTCGCCTATATATAAAATTATTGAATAAATTTGTGATAATTTTCGAAAATGTAAATAACTGCAAATAATTGTAAAAAACTATAAATAATCGTAAATAACTGTAAATAATTGTGAAAAAAGTGAATAAATGTAAATAACTGTAAATAAATATAAACAACTGCAAATAAGTGTAAATAACAGTTAATAAGTGTAAATAACAGTTAATAACTGTAAATAAGTGTAAATAACAGTAAATAATTGTAAATAATTGTAAATAACTGTTATTTATGTCTCAATTCCCACATTTTTTAACACTTTTCTACAGTTATTTATAGTTATTTACATTTATTTACAGTTATTAACAGTTATTTACAATTATATCCAAAAATTTTTTCCATATGGGTTGCAACGTTTAGATATTGTGTAAAAGTTATAAGACAATATGTCTCTAAAATTAAAAACTATAGGTGAATTGTTTAGTGACAGTATAAAATTGCGACGAATTTCGGAAGCAATGAGTAATTATGAAGAACTCTTAAATAGTGGAAAATTTAGTGATGTAAAACTAACTGTTGGTGACAAAGATTTTTCTGTACATAAAATTATTTTATCGGCTCGTTCTCGGGTTTTTTCAGCGATGTTTGAAAATAATATGCAAGAAAAGAATAATAATTTGATTGTCATCACCGACATTAATTATGAAGTTATGCATCAAGTATTGAAGTTTATTTATACAGGATGGGTTGATGTAACTGAAAGTTTAGCTTTAGATCTTTTATATGCTGCTGATAAATACGAGTTGAACGAATTAAAATTACTTTGTGAACAAAAATTAATTAATAAAATAAGTATCGAAAATGTCGGCGAAATGTTATTAACTGTAGATCGTTTTAATGCTGAAGCATTAAAAGAATATTTATTTGGATTCATTGGAGACAATTCTAAAGATATAGTTGAAACTGAGGCTTTTAATTCAGCTCTTAAAGTATTGTCCGCAAATATATTAGCTGATTGTTTGAAATGTATAATGAAAGGCATATAAATGTAATTATTTGATCAAAGTAAAATAACTTTTAAGAAACAATGTAAATAATATGAATTTGGCTAAACAATATAAAAGATATTCTTCTCGTCATGTATTTTGTATTAAATTTTCCTAATAAATAAAAAGTTTATTTTACAAATTTGTATTTCATTTTTTATTAAACAAACAGTATTTTGCAAAAGGAGATTAAAGCTAGTTGTCAATTGTTTTTAATTTAATTTTTTTTGCAGAGGCTAATGGGACCTACTTAAAAAATAATAAGTACTTGTAAAAGTATTCTGCTATAGCAAAATTCGATAAGTTTTCAGAAGTTGAAAACTCAATAACAAAAGAATTATGAAAGAGTTTTTTAAGGTATCAGGCCTGAGTTAAAGTCTGAAAAAAAATTAAGTTTAAATGTAATGATAAATTTTTTTTATGATATTAATTGATGAAACTTTTTTTTATCTTAAATATATATTAAATATAAGATTTCAATCCATGAATAATTAGAAAAGATCTCATCCCCTTTTCTTTTGTCAATAAATTAATTTTGTCTATTTTTTTAGTGTCCGTAGAATTTCTAAGTCAATTTTCAACAAATTGACTTCAGAATTAGCAGAGATCTTCAATTTACATATCTTCACAAGTTTATTGTTTTAGTTTTCTAAATAAAATGAATATAAAAAGTTTAGTTTGGAAAAAGTTGAAAATATTAGAAAAAATACATATTTTTTAAAAATTTTATGTAAGTAATTTTGTTCAACATTCACTTGAGCTTGTCTTATCAAAATTCCAGGTCAGTAAACTTGTGAAGATATAGAAATTAAAGATCTCTGCAAATTTTGAAGTCAATTGGTTGAAAATTGGCTGAGAAATCCTGCAAGTAACTACAAAAATAGAAAAAATCATTTCGTCGACAAGAGAAAAGGATTTTAATTATCGGATGAGGTCTTTTGAAATTATTCATAGGTTAAAGCCTTATATTTAAGATAAAAAAATGTTTCATCAATTAATATTATAAGAAAAAAAATTTATCATTACATTTAAATTTATTTTTTTTTTAGACTTTAACTCAGGCTTGATACCTCAAGACACATTTTTATGGCTAGTCAAATTTCTTGGGGTAAATTGGTTGAGGGATTAAGATAAGTTGACAAATAAACTATTCATCATAAAATAAAAATTGTGACTTTAACAAATAAGTTAATTTTCTATTATTAATAAAAAAAAATTATTCTTTTTATTATAATTGTATATCATAAATATACAAAACTTAATTTGATAAAAATAAAAAATAGTAATGAAAATTAGAATAAATGGACATTTATAACTAAATATATAAAATAATCATAGTATACACAACAATTTATAGTATGGAAATTGAATATAATAATTATATATAATAATATGGTAAATATATTTAATATGTGAAAATTTTATTTAATTGCATATTATAGTTATGTATTTTATATTTGAATTCACAACTTTTTCTAACACTGAGTGAGATAAAACACAGCTACACTGCTCTATAAGTATACGCACAATATTAATATATACAGGATATGTTAAAGTGAATGAAAAATTAGCATTTGATGTTTTATATACTGTTCATAAATATAAAATAGATGGATTAAAATTACTTTGTGAAGAGAAATTAAGTAAAAAGATAAGTATCGAAAATGTCGGTAAAATGTTAATGTCTGTTCGTTTAAATACCGAAAAATAAAAAAAACATTTATTTCAATTGATTAGAGATAATTCAAAAGATATAGTTAAAACCTCGGTTAAAACTGAAGCTTTTCATTCAGACCTTAAAAAATTGCCAGCAAATATTTTAGCTGATTGTTTGAAATGTACACTGAAAATGTAACTATTTTCAGAAATATTACGGAAATAATATAATTTGATTGAACAATATAAAAGAAATTGTTCTCAATGCGTATTTCATATTAAAAATATTTTCCTAATAAATAAAAAGCTTCTTTTTTTAAATATTTTTTTTTTATCAAATAAAACGTATTTTGTGTAAACTACTATTTTTTATAAATGTGTATGTTAATTTTTTCAACCGTTAAGTATTTAAATAAATATTAAAATAATTATTTAAACCACTTTAAATATCAGAATAATGTGTAAAAGCAAATAATCATCGTTTATTAATTTTATAACACAGTTTGGGCTATTTGTTTAAATCTAAATAATAACATAATTATATAATTTAAAATAATTATATTGGTATAAATACAGTATAATTAACGTTGATATAGGAGTATAAAGTATTATAATACCATGATATTTTCGTTCTATAATAATAAGCGCAACAAAGAAACAATGATTTTCTGTCTTTTTCACTCTTATAGCCAAAGATAAATTTGATAGAAAATTTTGATTATCGTGTAAACGCACCTTCAAAGTTTACAATGAGTATCAAGATGTCGCTTTTTACAATACTCTATTAAATTAAACTATATTTTAAACATATATAGCGTTCAAACTTTAACAATCGAACTGTTGGTATCATTTGTTGAGACCACATTGAAAGCCGGGTTACCTGCTGCTAAGGTTATGTACTGATAAGTTATGTACGAAACTAACAGATTAAAGAAGGAATTTTTCAACGTACATTGTAAGAAAAAAGTGTACGTTATATAGATTATTTTATGATATTATTGTTCATTTAAGTTTAATATTTTGAATAGAAAAAGTTGAATCAATAATATTTAGAAGTTGAAAACGAGCTTATAGATTTGTACTTTTTCAAAGTGAGTGAAATACAGTCCACTGTTCTGTAACGTTGGCTCGTAAACTTCTACATTTAAAGTTCAGTTTGTGTTATTTATTGTGTAAAAACTATAAGAGAATATGTCCAAAATAATTTCAAATGATTCAAATCAATTATATATTTTAAAATCATCAATACATATTATAAATGCAATGAGCAATGTTGCAGAACTTTTACATAGCGGAAAATTTAGTGATGTAAAACTAGTTGTTGGTGGCAAAGAATTTAATGTACATAAAAATATTTTATCGGTTCGTTCTCGAGTTTTTTCAGCAATGTTTGAAAGCAATATGCAAGAAAAGAATAATAATTTAGTTAAAATCACTGACATTGATCCTGAAGTTATGCAATATGTACTGCAGTTTGTGTATGCAGGATGTGTCGATATAACAAAAATTATTGTTAGATATTTTATATGCTGCTGACAAATATGAAATAAATGGACTAAAACGATATTGTGAAGAGAAATTAAGCCAAACAATAAGTATCGAAAATGTCGGCGAAATGTTAATGACCGTTGATCGTTTTAATACCGAAAAATTAAAACAACAGTTATTTGAATTCATTACAGATAATTCTAAAGATATAGTTGAAACTGAAGCTTTTAATTCAGCTCTAAAATTATTGTCCGGAAGTATGTTAGCTGATTGTTTGAAATGTATAATGAAACGTGGATAAATTTAATAATTAGATCACAGTAAAATAACTTAAACAATGTAAATAATTTAGATTTGACTATGTTGCTTTCACTTTGTATGATGTATACGTTGATTGTTTTCAATCGTTAAATTTCCAAATAAATATGAAAACAATTAATTATTTAAGTCATTTTAAATGTTAAAACAATAAACGCGAATCTTCGTTTGAATTTTATGGCAATCTGGCTTATTTGTTTACATCTAATTTATTATTAGATTGAGATGGATATGATTTTAGGGGGGAAACATTTTTGCCGACAGTTGTCTTTAGCAAATTATATTTGTTGCCGCTCTTTAAAAGCAGACAACTGCTGCCCCGCGCATGGTGCAGATGTATCTAATTTCGGTTATGTTCGGCAACGGTCGTGGCGCGAATGTAACCGGACATAACCGAGCTCATATGCATGGCATTTGCAGTTTCCGTTATACAGGACTCATTGGCGAAATACTTTCTTTCGAGTTTTAAACGTAACGAGTAAACATAACAAATAAACATTTTCTTTCTTTATTACACTTATTTCCAAGAATATATTCGATTGCGTCAACAACGCACCTTCAAAATTTACAATGTGTATCAAGATGTCGCTTTTTGCAATAACGTATAAACCTCTATTTCAAACAGTAGCATAGACGGCAGCGTTCAACACGTGACGAACGGACTTCTTTGTATCATTGTTCAAGCTAACATATTGAAAGACGGTTATCTGCAAAGGCTATTTGTGTACAAAACAACTAAAAATTAACGAAGAAATATTTCAATATCTTATAAGAAAAAAGTGTAAGATATGTAAATGACTTAATAATATTGAGTTTAATATCTTAAATAGTGAACGTTGTGTTTTCTAATTCAGTTTATATTGTTTATTGTGTAAAAACTATAAGACAACATGTCTCAGAAAATTTCAAATGATTCATCAATTCAGGAGTCTGATTGGTCAAAAAAATCAAAGCATATATTAAATGCAATGAATAATTTTGCAGAAATGTTAGACAGCGGTAAATTCAGTGACGCAAAACTAGTTGTTGGTGAAAAAATATTGCGTGTACACAAAAATATTTTGTCGGCTCGTTCTCGAGTTTTTTCATATATGTTTGAAAGTAACATCGGTTTACCGAACATTTCGATTACAATCGACGACCTTGATTATGAATTAATGCAAGATGTATTGCGTTTTATTTACACAGGATGGGTTGATGTAACCGAAGAAACGGTGAACGATTTATTATATGCTGCTGGTTTATATGAAATCAATGGACTGAAAAAACTTTGCGAAGAGTATTTAATTGAAAAAATAAGTATCAACACTGTCCGTGTGATGTTAATAACTGCTGATAATTATAAAACCGAAGAATTAAAACAACGTTTATTCGAATTTATTAAAAATAATTCTAAAGATATAGTTCAAACTGAAGATTTTAAATCAACTTTCAAACTGTTATCTCCAAATATGTTAGCCGATTATTTGAAATGTTTAAATAAAAGTGAATAGATGTAATTATTTAATCACCTAAATAAAAGATATTGTTCTCACTATGTATTTCATATCAATGTATTTTCTTAATAAATAAAAAAGTTATTTTTGAAATTTAAATTTTATTTTTTTCTCAATGAAATGTATTTTGTGCACATAATAATTTTTCTGTTTACGTTCGCAATTCGCAAACGCAACTTGTTAAAATTAAGAGTGTAGGTGACGTTCAAAACGTAACAAATGAACTTCTATAATCTTTGTTGAAGCCATGGTTTTGAAATCCGGTTGTATAGTTGCAAGTTGTTGCAAGTAATAGTGAGTTAGATACGAAACTACAAATTAACAAAGGAATTTGTTATCATACATAAAAAAGTATAGATCTTATAAATGATTTTCTAAAATTGTTGTTCATATAAATTTAATACTTTAAATTGAGAATATTATCTCATAGATGAAGACAAAACATCTGCTTATAGATTTATAGTTTATTTAAGTGAAATATAGTCATTTGTTGTGAAACGCTTGCTTATAAATATTCACATATTTTTGAGTTCAATGTATATTGTTTATTGTATAATATAAGAAAATGTCCGGAATAGATCCAAATGATTTTTCAAAGCAGCTATCTGATTTGTCAAAAAAATTAAAATATGCTATGTCTGGGATGGGTGATTTTTTAGTACTCTTACGCAGCGGAAAATTTAGTGATATAAAACTAGTTGTTGGTGATAAAGAATTTCGTGTACATAAAAATATATTATCATTTCATTCTCGAGTTTTTTCAGCTATGTTCGAAAATAACATGCAAGAAAAGAATAATAATTTGGTTGTAATCACTGACATTAATCATGAAGTAATGCAAGAAGTATTGTATTTTATGTATATAGGATTGGCTGGAGTAAATGAAAAATTAGTGCCAGATTTATTATACGCTGCTGATAAATATGAAATTGATGGACTAAAATTTCTTTGTGAAGATGAATTAATTCAAAAAATAAGTATCGAAAATGTTGGCGAAATGTTAATAACTGTTAATCGTTTTAATACCGAAGAGTTAAAAGAACATTTATTTGAATTCATTAGAGATAATTCTGAAGATGTTGTTGAATCTGAAGCTTTCAATTCAGCTCTTAAACTATTATCCGCAAATTTGTTAGCTGATTGTTTGAAATATGTAATGAAACGTAAATAAATGTAATTGTATTATCATAGTAAAATTTTTAAGATTTAGCTGATAATATAAAAGATATTTTCGCTATGTATTTCATATGAAAAATATTTTTCTAATAAATAACAAGCTTATTATTCTAATTTGTTTTTCATTTGTTACCAAATAAAATCTATTTTACTTAAACTATACATTTTATCATTTTATATATATTATGCGAAAGAGATACATAAAACTAAAACTAGATTCATTTTTTTTATAAGTATATTATTTTATTTAAAAAATTTTCAAGTGAATTTAATATAAAAATTGATTTTGCAATTGTTGCATATACAAATGAATGTATAATTATTTAAGCGATTTTACAAATACTTCATATAAATATAGAGGCAAAATATTTTCTTTTGAATTCCACAAAATTTTAATCACAATCACATCACATGCTATTGGGATCTGACATAGACCAGACGCTCTCTGGTGGATAAAATCTGAACGAATAGTAGCATACAAGCAGAAAGCGTTCGTTGATGCGACTTGTATGTTCTTGTATGTCTTGCGTGAAAAGGTTATTATATCACCGATATTTTTGTTATTTTTAACGTATTTTATTATATGTCCTGCTCTGAAAACTTGTTCATCTTTTATAAAATAACGTTTGGTAGGATTAGTATCTGCCCAATAGTACAGAAATATTCATAATTAACAAAAACAGGTACTTGCTCCATATATGACAATGTAAATTGTATACTATGGTACGCCATCTTAGCTTAGACCACGCCCCCATGTCAGATCCCAATATAGAATTAAACAATAGTATAACCATGAGTATAGGTGGCGTTCAAAACGTAACAAATGAACTTTGATGCATCTTTATTGAAGCCGTCGTAGCGTGTAGTGAGTTGGATAAGAAACTAAAAATTAACAATTTTAGAGAAAAAAGACAAGCTTATAGATTTATACTTTTTGTTAACGAATTATAGTTCACTATTGTAAAACGCTTGCTTATAAACTCCTACGTGTTTTTAAATTTATTTCATATTATTTGTTGTGTAAAAACTAAGAGAAAATGTCCAAAACAATTCCAGTCGATGCAATATATGAATGGAAATCATTAAGACGAATGTTAGATGCATTTAGTTTTAAAGGACTCTTAGATAGCGGTAAATTTAGTGATGTAAAACTAGTGGTTGGTGACAAAGAATTTCGTGTACATAAAAATATTTTGTCGGCTCGTTCTTCAGTTTTTTCTGAAATCTTTGAATTTCGAGATTGCCTTCAAGTACAGAGTGATTTGGTCATTACTAACATTAGTTATGAAGCAATGCATCAAGTATTAACTTTTATATATTCAGGATGGGTTAATGTGACTGAAGAAACAGTGTTAGATTTATTACATGCCGCTGATACATATAAATTGAAAGGATTAAAAGAAATTTGTGAAGAAAAATTAATTGAAAAAATAAGTTTCGAAAATGTCGGCAAAATGTTATTAACAGTTGACCGATTTAATACTGAAGGATTGAAATGGCATTTATTTGAATTTATGAGAGATCATACTGAAGATGTATTTAAAACTGAAGCTTACAATTCATCCCTTAAACTATTATCAGGAAATACGTTAATTCGTTGTAAAAGTTGTTTATTAGAACGTAAACTTATGATAATGGTAAAATGTTTGAAGAAATAATATAAAATATGTATTTATTATGTATTTCGTATTAAACTTAATAAATAAAAAGCTTATTTTTAAATATGTTTTTCATTTTTTACGAAATCAAACTATAATTAGACTGGTTATTTTTTATGTTATTCTATTTTGAAAAATTTTGTTTTGCAGTAGAATTAAAAGAATAGAAAAAGTTTTGGTTTGAATTCTCTTTTAATACGTAATTAAATAATGTATAATTAGTTTTTTTTTTTTTTGTATAATTGTAAATGTTATTTGTTTTTAATTGTTAAATATGGGAATATACAATACGACTAGCCTTTATATTAAATTATAAATTAAAAAAAATTTCAGAAGCTTAAACTTAAATTATTAAATTTTACCGAAACAGTTATTCATTTTTATCCCATTATATTTACAAAATTAACTTCTGGGAAACCCAATCATAAAGTGACGAAAAATTTTAAAATTATAAGTTTTAGCATGTTGAAATGAGAGAAACGATAATAAAATAGTGCATAATATAAAGAAATGACTTGTTTACTAATGTTTCACGTTAGAATAACTTAGCAACGCTAGCGTATACAATCGGCACTAACATATACACACACACATCATTCTCTCGTCTATTTTGTCTTGTGTGTTGGGCTCAGTTTACTCAATATTCAAATGAACTTTATACTACAACCTATACCTATATATGTATTATCCTTTTCTCTTTCTTTCTCACTCTTACTTTCAATCCCTCTCTATCTCTATCTTTCGCTATTCTATTTCCGTTTGTTCTATCTCTCGTTTCATCCCATATACTTGCGAGAAGCATCATCATCTAAACTTCTCGTTTCGATGGTTTGCATCTTCCTATACATATATATAATATTATCTTTCGTCTAAAGGAGGGGGTGTATAAGGCTAATTTGCGAGTCCAATTTTGCGAGAGATAGACAACCTTTCGATTTCAATTTCAATCATTTGCCATATATCTATGCTTTATTAGATCCTCAAATTGAAATTATTGTTTCGATTTCTTCAGCGTGTTTTTAATTATTTGGATTTCAGCTTAGTCAAGAATAATAGTCATCCTACTATGACAAAATTATCAGATGAAGTCTTTTTTTTTATTTAATTGTAAATTATGAATTGATTACTAATCTCAGAAAATTATAATAATTTAATTTTTGTTATGAATATTATCTGTGGAGATTTGTCAATTTATTTTTCGAATAATCTGATAATGTATTCATTTTTTATTATATCCAGAATTTCAATTTAATATGGCAATTTTGTTTTTCATATTTTAAAATTTTAATATCAATAAAAAAAGAAATAACTTATTTACGTGATTTGAATAACTTCATAAAAATGTAAAATATTACGTTCAAATTTTTGATAAAATGAAGATTTTATAATTGAAAATTTTATTGAATTTTTAAAATTGCCAGTGGAATATGATACAGTATGTACGCTATCAGAACTGCTTATCTTATAAGTGATTTAAAACTTTCTTAAACAAAATTTAATATTTCTCAAAAAGAAGTATAAAATTTTGTTATAATCTAAGAACTAATTAAATTAAAAATTTTAAGAATGTTTAATGAAAAAATTTATTAGATTAATAACAAAAAATTTGGTGACTATATCTATGTTTCAACTTTTTTTCTATTGAATTTTCATTAACAATCTTATAGCGAAAACAAACATATTGAAATATCCTGTAACGCCATCTACTCATATTAAAATTTATAACGTAACGTCAAATGAATTTTTTCATGCAAAATCATAATACAATCAAATCATTTTTTTATTAAAATTTTTAATGAATGTTTCCTTTACAAACATATTTCATTTGTTATAGTTACAAAACGATTTTTACTAAGAATTTCCACAAGGTATATTTCTTTTTTTTATCACAAACAAGTATGAAATATGACATTCGTATTAAAAAAAAAATAACGATACTGTCACATAAAATCTTTCTTTTCCAGCTGCTGCTTTTCAAAAGTCAACAAATAAAAAGAACAATTTATCTTAGCGCAAGAAAAAGCAAAAAATAAAAGTACAAAAACGTGTTCTACAACGCACTTAAATGCTATACAACGTTTTACTTTACAATTTGAAAAAATAAAAAAAGAGAGGAGGCCAGTTTGAAATCTTCTCAAGTCACGTTTTACATCGGTTGGCATTCTAAAGTATATTACAGCAAGTTTACCGTGTTTGTGCCCTTTTTTGTTTTTTATTTGTTATGTCTCTGTTATACATGTGTTGGCAGGTTTTAACCTATTGTATATACCGCTTAAGTCCTTTATAATATACGTGTAAAAACGATTTGGTTATATATGTAGTTGAAAAGGTGTTTTTGTTGTGCAGCTGCCAGGTTACAATTCTAAATGCAATTTTGGAACAAAACACTGAAAAACACATATGTATATATGTAAAGACTTTGAAGTTTGATGATTTTGTTAGTGAGGAGTTGGAGGTTTGTTCAAAGGCTTACCTTGATGGTTACATTAAAGATTGTACTTTTTTTAGACGAACTAACAAACTTTTCATTTGATTGCCTTTTAGGTAAGAGGAATTCGATAAGACGACGTTTGTTTTTCACAGCTGCAATATTTATTTTGTGACGTTTTCACTGCTAAGTGCCGCATTTCTGTAAGAATATTATACATATTTAAATTTTGTTTTAATAGTATAATTTATTTATTTATTAAAAAACTAAATGTGTAAATTGTTAAAAAGAAATTTAATAGTGTAACGAACAAACAATTTCATTAAAAATGTTAAAAGTTTTTCTATAGTATTATTAGATTTTAAATAAAATTGCCAATAATTTAATTTAAAAATTTCCTTATCGATTATTGATTTTATAAGTCAAGCAAAACTTTGAAAATTTTTTTTTCTTCTCTAGTATCGAAATGCATATTAAAAATTGTAAAGCATGATATTAATTTAAAAAATTAAATTTAAAAACTAAAAGTTACACCAATAATCTTACCGCCAATATCTGATTAAAAAAGTATATATATATATAACCTATAAATATAATCCAATCAAACACAGAGAAACTTTTCCATGTTCCACATTTTCATAAAAAGGAAAACGTTACCGCAAATCAGAAACAATATTGCTAATAGTAAATCCTTGAGTAAATCGCGTATCAAAAGTAGTATAAAAATAATAAATACATTAAGTATCGTAAACACAACCATATTAATATAAAAAAATCAATTCATTAAAGAAAGAAAAATGAACAAATTGTCAAGTTTGTCAATATATATAGAAAAAAAAGAATATTTTTTTTGCATATCATGAAAAGACGTTAAAAGTAATGCGAGGTTTAAGGAAGATAAAGGAAAAGCAAAGAGAAAAAAAAGATAAATATATAAGTTATTTACTTTTCATCGAGCGACAGCATAAAGTTAAACCAAGGTAAATGCCACAGCAGCATAGAAGCGCACTCAAATCGACGAAGACTAGCATTGCATTTTTCTATACGACCATAACCATTATTTTTATTGATTTTTTATTTTTCTATACTTTACATCGTTCTCTTTATGCCTCTTCTCTTTTTTTTCTTTACTTTTGTAAATTTTTGCTTTTTGCGATCGACTAAAGAAAAAAAAAAGCTGTTTGATGTGACGTAATTCTTTTTGTAACTCTTCTTTTTTTTTCTACTGTAAAGGAAATCGGAAGAAAATTTTATATGAATTTTTCTCACCAATTTCCCTTTTCGTGTTTCGCTTAGTAAGAGATTTTTTCCTTTATGTATTTTTCTTCCACGTGTTATTGTAAAGTTTTATTTGAGTGCTTTTGCTTGAGTTTTAACGACGTTTCAAGAGTACGCGATTTAAGATTATTCAATTTTTTTTCCTTTCCAAAGGACAAAAAAGAGAGAAAAAAACGACGCTTTCGCAATTTTATGGTACGTGATTCTTTTATTTGAAAGGCAAATTTTTACACACATGTAAAAATAAGAGGTTATGTATGTACTTATTTTTTCCAATATAAATATTTACGCGTCATACTGTCACAGTTACAAATTTAGGTTATAAGAAAATTGTAGATTTATTATTTCGAACGCATTTTTATAATTTTATTTTAGTTCTGCTGGATTAAATATTTTACAACACATTAAATAGGCCTAAAAATGATTGATTGGTTAGTGTTATAATGTCGGTCTTTGATTTTACAATCTCGCAAGAAATGAATAATTAAAAAACTTTTAACAAATAAAAAAATTTTTCGTAGTCATTTATCATAATGATAGTAAATTTCCTTTTAAAATAACAAGAATAGTTCTTTGAAAAATGCAATTGCTTTTTACAGTAAATAGTAACGTATTTCTAAAAAAATAATTTGAACTCTATTGTATAACAATATTTGCAGAAAGTAGATAATATTAGTAGTACAACGGAAATACCGAGCTTGCAAATTTACATAACGTTTTACGTTCCAGAATTACTTGTTTTTAGAACCTACTTTACACTGAGCTATTCAACTGACTTTTTTCACGTTCAATTGAAAAAAAGAATAATAAAAATCAATATTGTTCCATAATAATAATAAAACTTGAAATTAATTTTTTTTTTAATTATTGCTTTAATTCAATACAATTTTAAGTTGAAATTATTACATTGTATACATAAATTAAAAACGTTATGTAAAACAAGGCATTTTACCTAACCAAATCTCTCTTAACAAATTTCTAATTTGATAGTAATTCTACATGTTCAAAACAATAAAGCTTTCTCCATTCCTAAAACCCTTTGTAACTAGGCATTTACAAGATCTCTTTCATTTTCAATTTACCTTTTACTATCCAAACAAATCCTATACAAACGTTTTATTGTTCCTGTGTGTGTCTACATATATCTATATATGTATTAAGCTTTTCTCTCCCACATGTATATCATAGTATAATCTAAACTCGTATAGCAGTAGCAAACTCCAACTAAAAAGAATGAATGTATAAATTTTCTGTAAAACTGATGCTTATATCCCCAGTAACGCAATTACATTAAGGTATGCTTTTCCGTACATTATAATTCAAAATCTTATTCATATTTGTAATACCGCGTTTTCACTCTTTTTTTTTAACGAATGAGTTAGGTGGCTACAAGAAATTCTCTTATAAAGTTTCATATGCATCCTGTTTTGCGAATTTTCTTTCTTTTTTCCTTTTTTTTCAAATGAAAACGCGGTTGAATAAGTATTTGTGCTAAGATGACAGCTGAAATATTGTATAACATATCAAGCAAGTAAAGGTGGTGTAAGTACATGGAAGAATCCTACCTTATCAGCTAATGTAAAGTTACATTGATCATCACAATTGAAACAATAATTTAAAAAAATAAGGTACATTAGTTTGTGATATGACCCACAAATATTATTCAAATAAATTTTCAACCGAATTCATTGATTAGTCTTGGAGAATTATGGGTTCCCGTATTTGAAAATATTTTAAAAGCATTGACATATTGGGAATTAAAAACTGTTAATTATTCTAGAAATCAAAATTCTCTGAAATTAATAAATTCATTTGCTAGGAAATTTATTTGAATAAATTAGTGGGCTCTATCACAAGCTAATATATTCTGATTTTTAGATCTAATTGCTTATTAACTGATAACGCAGAATCCTACTATTTTAGTTACATCTCCTTAAATGCAATTTTCGACTAACTGTGGTTACAAAACTTTTAATAATTTGAGTTTTTTTAGCTATAGACAGCGGCAAATAAACTAAAAGTAACACAGATGAATCAGGTCTCATGATATAACTAAATTTTCAGTCTACGCGCGTGTGAGCACGTTCGTATACGTACATATACGCACATAAATATATACAGATACAATGTACATGTATACGTATTCGTGCGTGTGTTTAATTCTCCCGTGAATCTCTATATCTATAACGAAGCTTCAGTCATTCGCGCTATCTAAAACTCTTAAACCAATAAATATTCATATAAAGTTAATGGGATTTCGAGCGGATTTATCCATCTGACACGCCCAGAAAAACTGGTGACTCTGACGATTTCCTTTTTTTAGAATAATATCCAACGTTAGACGAAAATTTAAAGATCACGTGAGCATGAAAATTTGACGTTATTAAAAGTGTAAAGAAGATAAGTTTGTTCCATTTTTTTTTCTTCGTATGCTTCGTTGATCTAATGAATTTTAACTTTTTAAAGCTTAGTTTTGATTACTTTTATACAAAAAAAAAGAATAAAAGTATATTTTTTAAAGTCAAATTTTTATTAAAATTTAAATAAATTTTATTAAAATTTTTATATAGTATATTAAAAAAAGTGAGTAGAATCTAAATGTAATTCAAGTCTTGATGATTTAAAAAGAATATAAATAATAAACTGTTTTTAAAACCAAAACTAAATTTTATTCAAATTACTGATAGAACTAACAATTGTTTGTTACATTCTTTGAAAATGATGAAATTTATTAAAATCGTTTTTTATAAGAATTTTCTTAAATTTTTTGAATTTGTTGCATTTTAAAGAGAAAATTTTATTTCCTTTGTTGATGATGTTGATGATAATGTCACTTTAAAACTCTTGAGGTTAGTAATAATTTTCAATGAATCAAATAGTCTCTGTATTCCTTTATTTTATGTAATTTGATGAAATGAAAAAAATTTAAGATAATTTGATCGGAAATACTTTGTAATTAAATTCATAATTCAATCAAAAAATTGAATCTTATTAGTTACAATGATTCAGTTAATCAGAGATTTAAAAAAATATCCAAAAAATTAATTAATTAAAGCTTTATATTAGCTTTTCAAGTAGTATTGTATAGCATAATATAAATATGTATATACACAAGTAGTAACACTCTAAGTTTGGTCAGGCGATAAATAAATTTCACGCGTTGAATGAAATTTTTGATCTTTCAAAGTTGGGGCCTAAAAATAATTTTGAATATTTTTTATTTGTTCTTCAATTCAATTTTCATATAAATAAAAATATTCAAAAAATTATTTTTTTATTAATTTTGAGACTATTATAAAATAAAAATAATTTCTATCATCATCATTATATTTAAATATATAATCAATCAAAATTATATGAATGAAAAAAACTGTAAGACATTTGCATATTTGCTACAATCAACATTTGAGAATTAAACATTCTTTTATAAAAATATTTAAAAACACTTATAACATGCGAAACAATATAAAATATTTTGATATACATATTTTTTTTTCTTTTGACCAAACAAGATTCTGCCGTCCAAGCAAATTCACTTACTTTTTTTCATCCTCATCTCGACACAAAAAACCTAAAAGTATATATTTATGCCCAAACTCGAAATATTAGAAAACAGAGAAGCCAAGCCATCCGTGCATTACCTTTCACAGAATTTTATCTTGTTAAGCAAGTGCAAAGAGATTTGTGCCCATATGCTCCTAATACACAGGATAGTATAAAAGAAAGGATAGACCCTACTTTTCATTTACTTTTTTTTTCTACTTTCTTCTTTCGCTTCAACATCGTGCACATATATACATGTATACGAAGAGGACAATGCTTCGTCGTAAAATATTCTTTATAAAATATTTTGTTGAGAAAATGCTTCTTTCGTTTTCTTCTCTCTATTTTTCCTTTTTTTCCTTGGAACGGATGAGTAAGTACAATGAAAGTTTTACGGGGTATATGTATAAAGAGGAGATGTAAAGGTTTTCCAAGCCAGCAGCTAAAGGACGCTCGAAAGCTACTATTGCTATGCTTTAAAAGTTTCGTCACATACTATATACACTTTTCGCAATATATGTGTACCTTGCGGCCGAGTGGACCGAAAAAATTCACCTCTCCTTCTGCATCAATTCCTGTATCTTCAACGCATTTATATATACGCACGCGTGTGCACTCACATTCACACTTGGTCACATATACATACATAAAGCTAGTCAGACATATATCCCTTATAGATACCTTAAGATTGGATGTGTGCGTATATGTGTGCAGCGTAAATAAGAGGATAAGAGACGAGTGAAGAATGTAATATGTATGTGTGTGTGTGTGTGTTCATGACCATGTGTATATATAAAGGTAAGAGATAGAATACGTGAGTTGGATTATAATAAATAACGGATCTATTGCTCGTATAACTTTACTTGGTCAGATCGTAAACTGGATTGTAAAATAGTATACAATTCGCCGATATCTATTGTTAGTTTTATAGTATAGCTGCATAGATAATAGTAAAATATTAATGTTTGATATAATTGATTTTATTAATGTTTTTTATATTAGTAATTTTATTAAAAAATTTTAATATTTAGTTTAAATTTAAAATTTTTTTAGAAACAATATGGGTAAATCTTTCATAATGTTAAAATTTCACCTGCAACAAATTAAAAAAAAAAAAATACAGGCACACGTATAAAACTAATTTTCTCTGAATGTTGACGTATTATAATGAAAGAAAAAAATCGTGTTACTCACTTTTAAGGGTAGTCTTTTTAACAAACATCAAAAGACAGATTTTCGAGTAAATTTTTCATAGTGTTAAAATTTACTTTCAATAAATTAAAAAAAATTGAAGACATGTATCAAATTTATTTTTTTTAAATGTTGATATATTAAAATGATAATAAAAGAAAAAATCGCATTACTCACTTTTGAAGATAGCTTTTTTTAATATAAGACATTTAAATATATTCATTATTATCACACCCAGGTATAATATTTTACCTATCTCAGATCAGTTTTTTAAGTATTTTGGGCTATAATAGATCATTTTCCATTGAGCTTTTTCATTTTTACATGTTTAATATGTTACAGAAAATATTTAAATACGCAATTTACATTAATAATTACAAAATTTTTTGTAATAAATAAAATATGCTAGAAATGGCAATTTTTTTGGAAAATTCATTTTTGGCGATTCGGGTATTAAAATTGAGTGATATTAGTTACCCAATGGCTTTTGGGATTCCTGATTACAAATCATAAGTGAGTGGAATATCAATTTATTTTTGCTAAAACTGTCAATCTTAGGGTATGAAATTTGACATAGATTTGTGTAGTTTATGTTTTCGAATAAAAATACTTATATTCCTTTTAACCAAATATTTTAGTTTATTTAATAAACATTAAATATAAAAATTTTTAATTTAAAATCTAGAAATTTCATTGATGATTCAACTCAACGTTCTAGGTGTAAGCTATTAAATACATACTAAAACTGAGCTTTTTAAAGTTTAAACTCTTTAGAATTAAAACATTGATAGAAACTAGGTAATCGATGTAAATTTGGAAAATTTAATAGCCGGGAAAAATTCAATGATTTCCAGAATACTCGAAATAATACTTCAAAAGCAACTTAAAGATTACATTGAGTATTATAAAATAGTAAATTACAAAGTTCACAACAGAGAAAAGATGAATCAAAGCTTAGGTTTTCATATTAGTGGATAAAAACCTATTTTCAAAAGTGAGTCACGTTTTTTAAGTATAATTTCAAACGAACAAAGAACTTTATCTACACTAGGCACACGTTCCTAATAAAAAAATTTCTCTTTGTGATTCTAAATATTACCTTTTGATGTAGTTTAAAATGTCACCGCTGAATAGTATTTTTTACAGCATCGTATTTTCCAGAAAAAAGTAAAATATATAAATTTTTGGTAACATTTTAATAACCTTTCAGAAAGTACTGTTGTTAACAGGCACACACCCATGCTCTTGATTTTCCAAAAGTATGTGTATAGATAAAGCTTTGGTGTGAATTTCAAATAAAAAAAGCAGTAGTCATTTTTTTTATAGCGGTAATTTATCATTTTACATGGCCTGGTAACATTTAAATTTCAAAAAAAAAACCTCTTTTCCCCATCCGCCATAAAATGACACGTCTAATTATCATTAAAAATATAACAAAATTAGTTTCTAATAACTCAATAAATCAGTGAACATTTGCTAACAAGATGTGCTATCTCATATTTAGGAGAAATGATGCAGTAACATGATTTTTAAAAGTATGAAAGAATTACCCATATATAGTTTGATAAAATTAAAAAAATTAATTTATGTACAAAATATTTATTTGAGTCATAGGAATATAGTAATTCTTCGCTTATAATATTTGAGAAAAAAAGTTTATTCATGTTAAAATATACATTTTTAACTATAAAGAAAAAAATTTTCATCGATTTGTCTCTTGCATTGCAAATTGTATTTATTTTATAAATAATTTACATAAAAAATAAGTAGAGTATATTGTAAGAATGATTAATGTTTATTATAATCAATTGAATGGTTGATATTAAAAATTATAAAGAAGACAAGTTTTGTCATAAGTTTACAAAATTTTCATCCCTAGAGGAAATATAAAATGTTTATTAATGCTTAAAGCTGTTCAAAACTGTTTAAAATGTTTATAAAAGTGAAATTTGGGACATTTTAAATAATTTTAAACAGTATTGAATAGTTTTGAACAGTTTTCAAAAGTTCAAAATGATTTCAAACGGTCTTTAATAATTTTGAACTTTTTATATTTGAAAGTTATCAATTCTTTTAAAAATTCAAAATATTTCAAAACAATTTTAAATCATTATAAACTGTTTTTTATTAACTTTAACAGTTTTAAACAATTCTAAATGATTTAGAACAGTTTTTAAAAGTTTTGAAAAGTTTTAAACACTTTTGAACATTTTTGAAATGTTTGAAATGATTTGAAACATTGTTTAATAATTTTGTTTGTGAAAATTTTCTTCATATATATTAAAATTTATATAATATATATGAGAAAATGTTAACTTTAGTTTAAAATTATTCTGAACTGTTCAAAACTATTTAAAACTGTTTAAAACTGTTCAAAACTATTCGAAACGTCCCAAATTTCACACTTATAAACTATTTTAAACAGTTTCAAACTATTTTAAATAATTTTAAACTATTTCAAACCGTAATATGCATTTTATTTTTCCACTAAGGATTGGTTTATTATATTTTATTGAAAGAACTACACTGAAAAGACATGGGTGCTCTCCCCGCCACACTGGTATATCCGTAACGGCGCTCCCTCTTTCAATCCATTACGGAGCAAGACCGGCGCTCGAGTGGTCCCGTTTTTTAGCAGCTCCTAATCAGTGATGGATTTCGAGGATGCTTTATACATTTATGTATATCTATATATTAGGATATCCTTTAGCCAACTTCAGAGTATACCGTAGAATTAGAGTATAAGCAGAATATAATATTCTGTAGTATATACTCTGAAGTTGGCTGTTGGATATCATATAAGCATCTTCGAAATCCATCACTGCTCCTAATAAGCCGTGTGATAGACGCGGTAACTAGCGCCGCAAGAGGTCGTTTGCGGCGCTCTCAAGGCGCGGGCCGGCGCCGCTACGGTCCCGATTTCACAAACTATACAGGCTGTAGGATTCGGCGTAACTACGGTCAGGTGGGTGACTGTAGCGGTCCCTGCGTCTTTTCAGTGTAGTATTAATAATGGATAGATTAATTATATATATGTATGTATTACAATGTAAAAAATACATAAATAGGTTTATTCTCCCATGTATACTTTCTGATTAAACATTGCGCATTTAGCAATGACATCATCTTCAATTTTTAATAAGTTAGAAAAATAATCTTTGATATAACCTACAAAACGCTGTTCCATTATAAAAGCTTTGTAACCTTCGAAATCTGTATTTATTATTTCTATAATTTTTTTGACTTTTTCCAGTGTGTTTTCGTCATAAGGCCAATTTTTTATTTCTTCTCCAAAAAAGAAGTATATTTGTTTATTGGAAATGTTTTCCGTTACAGAAGGAAGATTAATTAATTTTTTAAAGCAGTCCTGAAATGTGATGAAATAAATTTATTTTATATATAAATTAAAAAATTTTAAATCACTACATTATTTGAAAATAAAGTATTAGAATTTTAAACTTTGTAAAATAAAAAATTTATTTGAACCTGAAATAATGATTCCTCTATAATTCCTCGATAATCATACGGCCAAGATTCTTTGCATGGTTTACAATCACAAATAAAATCATATTTGTCTTTTAATGACTTCTGCCTTATTTCTTTGGGCTTATTTAAGTATAAACCATCATAATTGTCATAAATCTAGAATAAGAAATACATTAATAAATTTATAAGAAAGCTTTATAAAGAGAAGAGAAACTGGTTATAATTTATTTTTATTACAATTGACTCCTTAAATGTTCATCATTTAACCCTTTCAATCACGAATTATTTTCTCAAAAACACGTATTTTCTATCATACATTAATTTTTTAGATTTATTTACAATCATATATTCAAAATATATCATATGATACTTATGAAATAAACACTCATTTATATGAAAATGCAAAAAGAATAAAGATTAAACTTAAAGTTCGAATTAAACAATAAAAAAAAGAAAATGAGAATGGGTACCACTATAGTGGCTCCTGTGACTGAAAGGGTTAATCATATATTATAAAAGGTTGATCGAAATGATTCCAAATAAAATCTAACATTATTAAGCTAAGTGGCTATAATTTTTTTTTTTAAGTTAATATATGAGGATATTGTCCTCTATATGTTAACCTTTTTCATATGATGATATCAGATAGATTCTAGCCCATTTCCCGTTTAACAGATTACATCAGGCTAGACTGTCTGACACACCATACCGAAAACTTTGACTACCGATGGATGGTCAACCACTCTATTGGTTACACCACCCCGCTCTTTTTTTAAGCACGTGGTTATAATAGTAATATTAAATATTTTAGAAAAATTTTATTTTTATTTTATGTTATCCTTGATGATATCAATGAAATTCATTAAAATTTCGCTTGAATGTTAGATAAATTATAAATTATTTTAAGAAAAACTGTTCAGTGTATCCTAATTCTATTTCTTTTTATCTTATGAAGTGTCTCTTACATATTATTTTAGCATGTGCCTATATCGACTTATCTTTTTCTAATGAAACTATGTTATGTATTTAAAAAAGTTTTTTTTAAGACTGCCCATATAAATAATTACTACTATATAATTTGTCACAATACCTGTTCGCCTTCTTTAATCGGACGTATTGTGAAATGTATAATCTCGCCATTCATTGTAGCCACTTTTCCAGTATTGGGATAACAACTGTGATTTAAAAGACTATGCAATAATGAAATTGATGTTACTTTGTCTCCCTTAAAAAATAAAATTAAAAAACTTATCTTTGTGAAATGAATTTTCTAATTAATTTATTTCTCGAATACAATCAACATGCAGGACAAATCAAAATTTTTGCAAATTACAGTCCACAGAATTTTACTTTATACATAAAGAATGAATTAAATTCGGCGACAACGAGGAAAATTTTTTTAAATTAAAAAGTTAAGAAATTTTTGAATTATTAGAAGAGTGTCTGAGGCTCAAGTCGCAGATTTTGCTCATATTTTGAGGTACGATGCAGGATGCAGAAACGTGATAAAAGCAAAAATCTTAGATTAACATTCAATATTTCCCTAGTTATAGGTAATTAAATTGAAAAAGTTACTGGATTTTCAAATGTGACAGAAAGCTGAGCTCAAATCCTTTCTAAATGGCAGCTATGATGTATAAAAGTATTATTCCTTTTAAAGTTATAGAGTAATAAAAATTCGTTTTGATTATTCTTTTCAAAATATTAATTAATAATGAAAGCTGTAATTTAGTCCAATTTTTATTACTCTATACCTTTTTAGAAATAATAATACTTCTATACTAAAGCCGCTATTTCGAAAGGATTTAAACTCAGTTTTCATTCAAAAATTGATTTAAGTTTTTAGCTTTTAATGCTATAGAATTATAAACTTTTGAAAATCTAGTAACTTCCAGTGACAATCTTCAATTATCTGTAACTAGGGAAACACTGAGCGCTAGAGTCTAAAATTTTGGCTTTCTTGATGTTTCTGTAGACTAAATCATCTCCCAAAAAATAAGCAAAATCGACGACACTGCATCTGGTCATTATCTGATCAAATATAAGATTTCTAGTTTCTTTTTCAAAAAGAATGATATATATATATATATATATATATATATATATAATTTAAAAATATAAAGATTTAAAGATTTATGATAATGTACCTGGATCGAATTAAGATCTATAATTATGCGTAATTTTATGAGCAGCTTTACCAAAAAAGATTTAGTTTCTTCAATCTCATTCGCATCATTAGATCTAATATTTAAAATATCTGATTTATCATATAATAAATGTATTGTCATTTTAAAAAAATCTTCATTTTCTTGTGTTGAAGTTTCAAGATGTGCTTTAGATAAAGTATAAAACGATCGAAAATTGTAACTTTGAAATATTCCATTTTGAAAAAATTCGTTTAAGAGGCGGTCGGAACCAAATCGGTGACTTGCGGTATATATCAAGTCAGCATTTTTCGCTTTACGATAATATTTTGTATATTTTTATGGCTTAAACTATTTCAAATTATTCTTTATATACATGACTAGAGGAAATGACTATATTTTTACCATATGAATAAGTAAATAAATTATTATAAGCATTTATTATAAATATCAAACTGACTTGACATATACCGCATGCAAAAAACTGTTGTGTCGATTGTTAGGTGGCATTTTTCGCTTTATAACAATATTTTGTATATTTTTGTGGCTTTAACTATTTTAAATTATTCTTTATATACATGACTAGAGGAAATGACTATATTTTTACCATATTAATAAATGAATAAATTATTATAAGCATTTATTACAAGCACCGAACTAAGTCACCGATTTGGTTCCGACCGCCTCTTAATGTCTCATCTGAAAACAATATGGTAACACATTATTTACAGCTTAAATTAAATATATTTATAATGGCATTATATTTGAATTATTCAAAAGAAATAATTAATTAATTACTGGTTTTTCTGCCAATTGAGCGAACATCACTTATAATATTATTCAAGCCTTCCTGTTTAACAGCTTTAATAAATAATCTGGTAGCAGCTACATTTTTTGTACATTCTGAAGTGTAAGGTATTACCATCACACAATAATATGGTATTACACGACTTCAACATCATGATATTGTTGCCAAGCTTCATTTTTACATTTTTCAGAGCAATAACTAACAAAAGAGCAAGTATCGCATGGTATACCAATTAAAGTAAATTTCGTACAATGATTACAATCAAGATTCAAATCTTCTAATGTTTGAAAAGTAATGTAATGTTTTTCTTTAATAATGATTTCTCCTGGTCTAATATCTCGAGTTGCAACTAAATGTCTACCATATTGTTGATCGTACTTCAAAGATATAGCTTCAGAAGCACATGGAATTTTTTTTGAAGGAATAAATTTTATGATTTCTGATTTTTTAGAATTACTTTGTTCAAATTTGTTTTCTGATTTTTTGGTGTTCTCTAATTGTGACAGGCATTCCTTTTTACGATCCATAAGTTTATTTTTTAATTCACTGGAATTAGTAATCTTAAGTGCCCTTTCAACGTCGAGCAAGCACTCTTCATATGCCATTAAATGTAGCAATACATTAGATCGACTACTGTATGATAGAGCAAGTTCTTCAGAATTATTTGGAGCAAAATTTAAACAACGTGTATATGCTTGCAACATGTTTACGTGATCGAGAGAGTCATGTTTTAATTTTTTGTATATGTCATCACCTCTTGCACGTAGTTTAGATGATTCTTCTTCACATTTTCTTGATAACACAGTTCTGCTAAAACGGTTGATCATATCTTCATTATAGCGAAAAATCTGTCTTGACATCGCCATTTTTTTGCAACAATTGTATTATTGGCTACCCCTTACGTTTGATATGGTCTGTAAAATAAGTAAATTCTTAGTTTTTTCTTTGGTGTAATCTAACAAGGAGAATTACCTAGGGCTTCGCAAGACATCAATAATTATCTTGATATTGTCTTGTTTTGTTTCGATTTCAAGACAAAATTTAACAACTAACAACAAAGACAATACCAAGATTAATTGCTCAAGATTATTGATCTTGATAATAATTCTTGATTCGATTTTTTGAAATTTCATAATAAAAGAAAACGTACATCAATAATTTTGATACAATTTATATGAATTCGAAGATTTTTATTTAAATTACCACAATACTTACTAATATATATATATATATATATATATATATATATATATATATATATATATATATATATATATATATATATATACTTTACTCTCTTTTTTTTTTCTTATATTTTGTCTATGCGTACATTACTTGTGCGTGATAAACTACTAAGCAACAGAAAAAAAGAGAAAGAGATGCTATAATACCTATAATATCTATCTGTGTTTCTCTGTTTATCATGCACGTGACAATAATCACGTGTACATTAATAAACTTCATTTATTACAATTTTTTTTATTAATAATTAATCAAATGAAAAATAACTAATTCCAATAAAAAAAATAATAATTTTCGGAAGAACCACGCTTTCTAGTCTCTATATATATTTGAGAAGCAAAGCTTCTAAATAACTGCCACATTTTTTATATAAGTTAAGTTACTTATGAATTTATGCATTATTTCATACAAACAAAAGATGTATATGGGATTTCAAAACTTTTATAGAGCATTTAAATACGACATTTACTTGCTGTAAGAATCGATTCTTGGGAACGCATAAAATATAAATACTTGTTAAAAAATCAATATTTCAAAACAAAGTCTTGTCAATACAATATTTTGTTCGGTCAAGACCAAAACAATATGGTTTTTTCCAAGATTTTTTAATATCAATAGGATATAAATAGTAATATTGTTTTGTCTCAACTCTTGCGAAGCCCTAGAATTACCCCACCTTCGGGAAACGGATTCAGTTAAAACTGCAGGATATGATTTTTTGAGCTTGGGGAACTGGGCGAGTGATTATGAATTTCATAAAGAATACTAACTAAAATAAATGCGTAACCGTCTGCAGATTTTGCAATATGCATTAATATAATTGTGGAAACAATGGTTTTTGAGAAAAATTAAATAATGTATTTTAGGATCCTAAAAAAAAAAGAATATATGGTTACTGCTTACAAATCGTGCATCAAAATAATAAAAAAAAAACAGGAGTGGCAGTCGTGGGACTGGCCGACAGAAGCTATGCTTCCACTATTTATATATAAACTAGGAAGTGTGACATTTGAAAAAACTATAATTATTTTTTTAATAAAAACTTGTTGCTTTTAATTCGATGTATTACGTATTTTAAAAAATATTAATAATATTACAAATTGATAAATTTGTTAATTAAATTCTTTTATTTATTAAATTTTTTATTATTAATTAATACCAATTAATAGGTAATATAAATTTAAAAAAAAACATATTTAGGTACACGTAATTATGATTATAAACAAAGTAACCAAAAAAATACAGACATATATTATATGTAGCGTGAGTGCAAGTGAGAGGGTATAAGGAAACCTCGTTAACATGAAAGAGAAAGAGTACCCGCTTTGTGTTTTCTTTTAACGTTCTAGTATTATATGGATACTTTCCTCAAAATTTTACTATATATATATATACACACACACACAGTACAAGCATCAATGGCAGTACATTCAACACACATCTACTTTAGGTAACTTATATATACACGCATATTCATAAGCGGAATGGGAGAGAGGGAGAGAAAGAAAGAGAAAAGAATATAAGTGGGTTTATGTTGATAGCAGTAATGGCACTCTGTGCCGTATTCATACATTCACGTGGGGTGACATTCGTGATCTGTCGATTTTTATACGTTTTAGGCCCTTGCCGTAACCTCGCATAAGAAGCATAGCTTCAAAAATCATTGGAATCGATTGTAATTTAATTGTGGATTCCATAGATGTTTTCACAATTAGCGAAACCTTTGTAATTATAGAAAAGATAATTTTGTTAGCATTCATTTACTATTACCCCCACCAGCTGCACCGTATAAATCAAATAATTATAAATTTTAATAAAAATCTCATTTCAGCAATTGTGGAATTGTTTATAGATTTTGCAATATACATTAAAATAATTATGGAATACATGAATTTTAAGAAAAATTGAATAAAATATCTTAGGATCCTTAAAAAAGAATTTATGGCTATTGCTTTCAAATCGCGTATAAAAATAATAAAAGTCGTTGGAATCGGTTGCAATTAAATTGCGGATTATATAAATATTTTGATAATTAGTGTAACCCTTCTAATTATAAAGTAGATAACTTTTTTATCACGCATATATTATTACCTCCACCAGCTGAAATTAAATATTTTTTTACTTGTAGTATTTCTAAAATAATTGCAATATATTCAGATTAAAAAGTACCCGGCACAATAATTTTTATTAAAAATTTTTTACAAAACTGATAAAAAATAAGCGCACTAATAATGATATGTGGAAATTCCATTTAATGAACGATTTTGCATATTTGTTTAGTTAATACTTTTCCATACGTTTATTCGTATATTTATTTTTTATCCGTTTTGTTAAAAACTGTTTAAATAAAACAGGCCTGAAAAGTAAGGGTGTGCAAATACTCGATTCTATGAATTACTCGACGAGTTCGGGTCGAGTCGAGTATTAACTCGAACTTTCCGCGTTATTACTCAAATTTATCGATTTACTCGAATAACTCGTGTTACTCGAATAACTCGAGTTATTCAAATGACTCCAATTACTCGGATGACTCGAGCTACTCGAATAACGAGATTATATTATTCTGTGGTAATTAGTTCTCATTTACACGAGAAAAATTATTTTTTAATCAAAAATAATAAATAATGAAATAAAACAATAAGCGTACGCAATAGCATGAAACGCAGTCAAAACAATAAAATTAAATAAAACATTCACTTACTAACCATTCAGCTAATATATACACTCACACCTTAAGCCCATATATATATATATTCTAGACTAAGAATGAAACATTTTCTCTTTCGCATAAAATTTTATATCTTTCTTACTTTATGAGATAATCTTGAAAAAAAGGTCTTTCTTGCCGAAAAAATCATTATAACTGTGGTAAAAAGTCGTAGAAATATTTTACTTAGCTCATTCAAAAGTGGGCTATTTAAGTTTTGAAACCCTTTTTTTCGATATCATAATTTTCATTAAAATGGCATAAGTTTTTACGTAAGCAAAAAAATTAGTAAAAAAAAAATTTTTTATTTCGCTATGAATGTAATTAGAAAATGATTTTTTATACCAGACTTATTTCGAAGATTTTTGACCAATCTTTCAAATGCTGTGTAGATTTTGAAGATACGATATTAGTTCCGAAGATATAAAACTTTTTGCTAATTTTTACTTAAGCATGGCAAAAGTGATTAACGAAATGTAATTGATATCATATTAAATTTCAATGAAATTATATTTTTCTCTCTACCACTCATGGGATGAAAAAATTAAATAAGAGATAAAGCAAATTATGTATTTTAATTAATTTAAAATATTTGACAATGTATTATAAATAGTGTTTGAAAAAAAAAATTCAAAAGTTAAAACTTTTACTTCACTTACATTGGTATAAAGTACACTGCGTATATGTCAAGAATCAAAGAGCAACTGCTTCATTTGTAGTATTCGCTATTCAGTTAAAGTCACTATAGTTGTATGATTCATCGTTCAGCATGATACAAGTATCGCATGAAAATGCATATTCATTATTAAAAGAATTTTAAAAAATTAAAATTCTTTTAATAATGATGAAGATAAAGTAGTCTGATAAGCACCACGTCCTGTACAGCCGTTTACAAATATTAATTAAATTTTTATTTATTTAATTTCGTTGAGGAACAGACGAAGTCCAGAATACGCACAAGCGTTAACTCGCAAGAACAGAAGAGTAAAAGAGAAAAATATGAGAGAACGCGGCACCTCCCAGCTATAAAAAATATTGCATGATCATTGGTCAGAAGTTGGGTCCACGTAAAGAACAGCGATGCTAAAAATAACATAGAGATTGCAAGAAATTTACACAAAAGAGAGTTATATTGTAACTATACACTTAAGCCAAAGCGACTTTGCAACACAGATTTATCCAACCCACTATAGTAAAATCATTAGATTTTGTTATTAATTTAGCTTTTTCACATACTTGAAGAAATCCAACAGATAATTAAAAATTTAATAAATGTTTCTTAGATAATTTTCTTTTGTGAAATTAATGATACTTAAATAATTCATAATCTATTATTTAAAAAAATTAAAACATTTAAAAAAACTAGAATTTCCCGCAAGACATCAAAGCTATAGATCAAATGATAATCTAAACTTATTAGTATTTATAAAATATTTCTAAATTTGCTTCAATTAATTATTTTTCATAATCATAAAGTTCTAATAACTATCAAAATAAATCGATCAATTTAATAATTTACACATTATTTTATTGATTCTTGCAGTTGAGCGATTAATAGAAAAAGAAAAAATTTAGCTCTTCATTTATAACAAAATAATTAGTTTCAGGGTTCTTATAAACGTTAACTTCAGTATTGTGATTTCTGTGATTCAATATTTTTTCTTATGAAAAATTTTTATGATTTTACTTGAAAACTAAATAAAATGTAAAAAAAAAATACAATGCTTTCTCTATGAGAAAGCAAAATTATGTATGGTCTGTATTTTTCAAAATATTTTTTCAAGAAGAATGTTTTCTTATATTACAATAAGCATATCAACGCAATAACAAACTCACTTGTTTTACATTTAAAGAATTTATCTTTACCGAAAAAAAGTTACTTTATTTTTTAAATATTTCTTTTGTAAATCAAATTTCTATAGTCCATGAAATAGTTAAAAATGTATGACATCATGTCAGCTATCCTGAGCTCGCACAAGCTATACACAATGAACTTTTATCGCTATTGCTTATATTTGCGATCTTTTCTTATGCTATAAAAAGCGTGTATATTATTCATAAATTTAATATTATTATAAATGAAATAGAATGAAAAATTATAAAAAATGAAATTTCTTTATTTTATGCTGCCACGTGATATTTAGAATATATACATATATATACATTTTGTAATCAGAAGCATGAATGAAAAGAAGAACTAATTTACAAACTCTTTTGTAGATTAATATCTTCATTTTTTAATTCTCGGTGTTTCATAAGTAATTTGCAGGTGATAGAAGATCTCAAATTTTAATCATACTAAAATCAGCATACGAAAATTTTTATTTTGAAAATGTAGTAATTAATAATTTAACTTCTAATGTCGATAAGAGTTCCTTAAACATTCTGCTTTCTTTGATCTGAAAATTTTATATTTATTTATTGACTTGGAATTCGCTAAAAAATATTCATTATTAAGGTTAAAAAAATTATAAATTCTTTACACTTACCCAGCAAACTCATGGATAATTCTTTTACTACATTCAGACCAAACAAGTTTTTGAACGTATGCAACAAATGGTGCCATGATGGTTCCGGTCTCTCTATTTTCCGTTTTTACTTGGCATGATTGTCCTCTTCCTTCTCCATCATGTGGTATATTGAGCCTATGAAATTAATTTAATATGATTTTTTTAATTGTTTGATGTGATTCATTTTAATAATATTTTATACATTATTCAAATAGGAAATAAAATGATAAATTTCTTCTAAAGAGTCGTGAATATCAAAGAGAAAAATCAACTTTATTCCCTTGTTGCATTTAGTGCTTTATTTCCATCGAAACTATAGCTACTTTTACATAAACATCTGATGTCTACCGACAAATTTGAATTTAAATGTTATTTTAATTATTATTTTTGACCTTAACCGATTATAAGTCGGTTATGCAAAGTATTACTTTTCGCCCTCTGATCTAGTTGATAAAAGAGCCGTTATTGTTGAGATAGTAATGAAGTTTTTCAACAATAAGAAATTTAGATTTTTTTAATACATGCTTACACGATTTTTCCACAATAAAGAGTGCAGGCATACCCTGGTAGAAATTTGAACATTAAAAATGGTGTAAACAACAATTTATAACCATTTTCAATAGTAATATTTTGTCATGTCAATATTGGCGAATAAATGGCAATTTTTTGCTGAATCTGCAGAGCTCAAATTTTTTGGTATATTGGTTAGCATCTTATAGGCAAAAAATGCTAATATAAAAATGTTGTTCAAAATTTTTGTATTTAGCCAAAAAAATACGCATTTTAAGTAAACGGAGAGAAAAAATCAGTAACAGCTATCTAAAAATTAGGTAAACTGTGGACAACTTTTTTTGACTAGTTGCATAACTTTTTAGTAATGAGTCCTTAATTTTTCAGATCATAGGTAAAATCATAACCTCACTTTTGCCACGTGGCGAGAAAATATAGATTAGTATTTATTCACATTCCTTCGTCAATGTTTATTTTTATTGGAATTTATAAAAATAAAAATAATATTAAATTTTATTAAAATAAAAATATGAAACGCAGTACGAAACGAGTATAAAATTATCGTTTTTTAAAATAATAAATAGAAAATTTTATTAATCGTTTAATAATAACCTCTAACAATCTGATCACAACTCAAAATATACGCGCGAATATATTAACAAAAGTGATTCTATTAATGATTAATGATAACTTTCAAGAAAAAACCTTAAATGATTCTTAATAGTAATCAGTTAGAGCACAATTTGATAGACTCTACTGTTAACTATCTATATTCAAATAATAGTGGATCAGACTCAACATTTTATTAGCATTTTTTAGCACTATGAAGGTTGAAAAAAACGTTTCATATTAGTTCAAATAATGGCCATAAAACATTCCCATTTTCTGCTCTTCACTTTAAAGAAATGGCCATAAAATGGTAGAAAAAGCGTTTCATTTTCTACCAGGGTATGTCTTTGTAAATTGAATTTACGAAATATTATTTTCAAAACTTACATATGTCCAAGTTCATGAGTAGCAGTTTGAAGTCCAGAATAGCTACCATCATCCGTTACATAACCTACATTCAAATCAGGACTGCATATGGCTCCTATATATGCAGCACCTACAGCTGCACCAGTATTCAAACTTAAAAAAAATTGAAGTGTAATTATGATTATTTCACTAAATTATTATTTTATAAGTAAATTATAATAAATTGTACCTGGACATAGTAATAGTAGCATCGTAATTATCAAAGTCCACTTCCTTATTAAATTCATTTTTGAAATATTTACCCTGTTGAAGTAACATTTGGTTACCAAATAAGAATGACATATCACTTCGATTACGGGATGAATATATATATTCTAGTGATGTGTCGTCCTAAAATAAAGTTTAATTCTTCTATTAAACAAGTTATATTATTATTTTTTGAAGACCATATTAATTTAATAAATACCTTAGCTATGATGACACCAGTTACTACGATTTTAACTTTAGGAGAAGTAAATTGACTGTACTTTAAGTTCACAGCATTCCAAAATGTTGTTAAATATTTAAGTGTTTCTTTGACATCTTCACCAAGTTTTCTAAAAGTTAGGAAAATATATTTTAATAATTGAAGTAATTTGGTTGATATTAAAAATTAAATCACCAACGTACTTAAAATAGTTGTATTCTACAACCACAAGTAATTTGGGATACAAGATATCTAAAGGTTCCTCTAATCTGTCTTCTTCTGATTGCTCAGTTTGTTGTCCGACTATTAAAAAAAAATAATAATTAATTGGATTCTGTACTGTATTTATTAATTAAAAATCAAAAACTACTTTTCAATCAAAGCAATCCACGGTAAAATTTGATTTATTATTAGGAAATATTTGAATTAATACTCACGAGTTTGAGTAGATCTAGAATTTCCGTTAACATTGAAAATCACGTGATCAGATTCTTTTCCTTCTTGCCCTGGTTCCAACCACCATTTTTCTGGCAGAGATCTTACAATTTTAGCTGAATCACTTTCTCCGAATATACCATCCTATGAAAACAATGAATTCATAATACATAAAATTTTGATTTTATATTTTAATTTGTAAGTTTAAAAAATACTCACGTAATAAATATAATTGCCTTTGTAATGAGCATACATTGTAGCCATATTTTTAGGGTCTTGATATAATGTTCCATCGTATTTAACATCTTCCTTTGAAAAATAAATAAAATCATGTATATCCTTGGATTTGATGATTGAAATAAAATTATTATTGCAGAATTTATCGATGAATAGTGAAATAAAATATAATAAATTTAGAAAATTAATTGTTGAAAATCATAGAATAGAAGTTGAAAAAGTCGTTACAAAAACTATTTCAACATATGAAAATGCAAAACACCTAATATATAAAAATTTCTATCTAAACATTTTTGTGGTTCTCTAGTCATGTACAATTTTAATATTTACTGATTATTTTCCGTTGATTCCTTATGGTTTTTAGAGAAACAAATATTCATTACTTACTTTCTTATAAGAACGGTATGGAGGTTTATTATAATCAGTTTCTACAGTGTACACAGGAATATAACGAGACATTGCCTGTTCTCTTATAGGTGTTAAAGTCAACTGAACTTTTTTGTCCTCAACTTCAAATTCGACTGGTCTTACTTCCCTTTTTGATCTATGATTTTTTGAAGTTTGCACTTTAGTGGTTTTAAAATCCGGGACTAAAAATCATTAAATTACAATGAAAATTTTTTATATTTTTACAATCTGCTATCTTTGTAACTATAATTCTTTTCTATGATGAATATGTTGAACTTTGATGTTTGATAATTTACCTTCACTAGGATCCCGATGAAATATCCTTCTGATTTGATCATCGCTTAGATTGCTTACCTATTAAATAATCCGATAAATTATTTTTATAAATATAATTATATATATTTATGATATTATATATCTAATTATATAATGAATTGCATTAAATGAAAATGACATTTTTAAAATTTAAGTATTTAAAATTTTTTATTTCAATTTAATTTTAAAATGTTTACAGTTTTTAAATTTATATTCTTCTGTTTGATATTCTCAATGAAAAATTTTATTTTTTTAAACAAATATAAAATATAGTATTAACATTATTAATAACTTTTTAGCTATTGAAATATGAAGTAATGAGTTTTAATAGAATTTCAAATTGAAATGAAAATGTTAATTTAAGTTTCAGAAAAACTCTGAATTCATTACCTGGCTACTCAAAACTACAGATTGAATTATGCCATAAAGGCATACGAGAAAGATTACTTTACTAGCCATCTCAAAGGTCTAGATCAAATTAATTTTTCACTAGGTTAACGAGAATATATAAATACGTTATGGTATTGCTAAAACGTCATATAACACTTGTGCACATATTTGTCTGAAATTATTCGATGATTTTAAATAATATAATTGATACGATAATCAAATAAATTTTAATTAATTCTGACAAAATTGTGCTCATAGGTAAATCGCTCTATTTGCTTAACAGAATAAATAAAAGGTTTTTTTAGATAAATCGACGGTTTTTACATAATATTATCTAGAAGTCATTGTATTCATCGTGTTGTCAAAAAGTCAACACAAAATTTTCTATGTGTATGATTATTCAGAAATATTTACTCTTTATTGTGACATATCAAAGTCAACATTTCAGAATATTGTCACTTTAATAAAACCGAAAAATATTTTATAGAGTATAACATTATTATATAAATATTAATTATTTATTATTATTTTGATATTTAGAAAAAGTATTTGTATGATTATACAAATAATTTTGTTATTATTAACTATAGAATGTAAATTTTATAATCTGTTGGTAAAAAAAATTATATAGAAATGACTTCTGCCTGTAGATGGACATATAGTTTTCTCAAAGTTAAGTAACTTTATTGATGACTCTTCAACTACGAAAAACAGCTATTAAGAATAATTTATATTATTTATAATCCAAAAATTTTTACGAATTAACAAAATATTGTCTATTTTTAAAATACATTTTTTTTAACAAACCTGGGATGTTACATGAAAAAATTCTTCAAAGCTACTTTTTTTAACTAACTGGGATGTTGCATGAAAAATTTCTTTAAAATCCATTACATACATCATTTAGAAAAATAAAGGACACGTATTTTTTCTTTTATCTTGAAAGT
Organism: Anastatus disparis; assembly: GCA_017163975.1. Classification (NCBI taxonomy): domain Eukaryota; kingdom Metazoa; phylum Arthropoda; class Insecta; order Hymenoptera; family Eupelmidae; genus Anastatus; species Anastatus disparis. Next base: position 2,859,667 of record JAFFSR010000226.1, read on the forward strand.
AAAAACTCAAAAACATAAAAGTAGTTAAAATTGACGTGATGTCATGATTGTCGGACAATTGGGACGTTATGTATCATAACACTATATATCTAAATATAAATCAAAGTTATATTAACTTATAGCGACTGTAATTTTTGCAATTCATCATATTTCGAAAAACGAAAAAATACAGGTTCAATGGTAAATAAATATTAATCTTCAAATATAACCCACATATCCAGTATTGAGTTAAATGATTTAATAAGGAGTGAGATTTTTTAATTTAAAGGCTGATAACAAGAATAATATTCTATTATGAGAAATAAATTGTGAGTGTGTCTTAGGAGTTTGTAATGCAGATAATATTGATACTTTTGTTCTATATTTTATATATAACTTTGAATTATCAAAAATTTTAGCATAAACATTGTTTTCAATCATGACAGATTAATTTGTGACATCAGAATAAAATCTAAAAGGATAAAAATTTAAAAAAGCTTTCAAAGAAAATTGATTTGTTAAACATTTTGACAAAATGTACAATTATTATTGATTACAATGAAATGAATGTTTACGATTCGCGGTATAATACTTAATTTATGTGTTCCATTTACATTTTATTTCTTTTAAAAAATATATTAATATTATCTATATTTACAGATGAATTTTGGTAAGTGTTCCATTTAATTACTATTACATAATGACTACGTAAAAGGAACCAAGTAAATTTTATTAAAATCTTGTTGTACGAATCAAAACATTTTAATCAAAAGTTCGTTCAAAGTTGGATGATATATTAACCTTAAATTCAATATTTGAAAGCGAAAAATTATATTAAATTTTTATATTATAAAAGAATTTTTAAAGAATGAAATAACTAAATGTAGTGAAAATAATCAAATCTGATTGAATTTTGAATAATGTATTTAATTCAATAATATAAAATAAATTACATTATTTTTACAAAAATTATAAAAGTTGTTCATATCTAAAATGCACCTTTACTAAAATCAAATGATTGTAATTTCCATAAGAATTTAGTTAAGATACACTCAGAAAAAGAAATCTTTACTGTTAGTATATTGCGTACTAACATGATTAACACAAAATGATATTATTTAAAAATTTATATTTACTAATTGATGGGAAATGTGGATTAGTATAGTTTATCTAGAAGTACACTTAGAATTAGGGATTAATGGCGCTATTAAATAATAGACACGAAAGGAGGTCGTCAGGTGGCTTAGTCGGTAGAGCAATGGATTTCGTAATCTCGAGGTCCTGAGTTCAAACCCTACTCTCAGCCAATTTATACAAACACCACTGTTCGTTACATGTGTTTTGTTTTTACAAATACACTGACGATCTCCGTCGCTAATCAGCATCGTAATGATAGCATACATTCAATGACGTTAAATAAAATTAAAAACAAAAAAATTTCAGTTTCTAGGAACATTTGCAAATTTTTCCTTTTTTGTAAACGTGGCCATATTTGTTTTGGGAAGTTTCTGCGGTCCATATAAGAACAGAGCCATACATCTTACTGTCTTTTATTGGAGTAAGACGTAATTAACCTAATGCACCAACGAAACTATGTCTTTTTTCGAGTCTTGCATCGTACTGACATTTCGTTAATGATATTAATGATATGAGGTCTTCCGAAATGAATTAATGATTTTATAAATTATTTTTCTTTAATTTTGGTTTGCTCGTTTTATGTAAAATTGACTTTACAAATTAAAATAATTGAGGCATGTGTATTTTGAATATTGGTAAATTTGTAGATGGTAAAATAGATAATAAAAAACAATAGTTTAATTGCAATTTTTTGAATTGATAAAACGAATTTATGTTAGTTAAAAATCGGAACATCTATGTAAATTTTTTCCTAATTATACTAATGAAATGTTATTAATTATACATCAAATTTTTTTAAATTAATGTTTTACTTATTAATTTACAATAATGCACAATAATTTTGATTAATTGAATTTAAAATTCAATATTTTATTTAAAAATATCGACGTATAACATCCTTTAATATTTGGCCTAATATAAAACAGAGAAAAAAATTGGAACATGAAAATAAATTTGTAAATAATTTGTTTATTATTATTAATCTAATCTTGTTAAAAATGAAGAAATAATGTATTCAATGTTAATAACAACCGAAATAATAAGCAATAATCAATTAACTCATCATCAATAGTAAATATTCATTTGACTGTCTTGAAATTTACTATCGACTATTTTACGTATGTCTAAAAAATAATCGATATATTTCTTAGTATGGAGTGTTTCCAAGCATTCAGCCCTTTTTAACCTAAAATTCATAAAATTTATCATTAGTCATTATTATGTACACGTAGCATCAATTATTTTAATAATTGTGACCAGAACTGGGTAAGTATTCGACCGTAAAATTTTTTGAATACTTTGACTTACTAGAAGAATGTGTGAACTTCGCGTCACAGTATCTTGATGAAACTTCAGGATATGATTTTGGGTATCAAGAAATGAGTAAAGCTGCAATCGTACGGTCTCATGCTTCAGAAAATTCAAATTATGAACGTTAATGGTCTTATTTTGAGAAAAATGTAAAAAAAAGCTTCTAATTGAACTGTGAATAATTCGATCTACAAATGTCTTTTATAAATTTACAATAACCGAAATCAAAGTTTAAAAATCAAGCTTTAATTTGTTGTTTTCAAAACTAAGAAATAATAATTAGAGCTAAATAGGACACTTACTTTAGATGATTTTTTATAATATTTTGCTGCTCAAAACTGATCAAGCATAATTTTGATTCTAATTATTATTTCTTAACTCTAAAAACTGCATATTGAAGCTTGTTTCTACTACTTTAATGTTAATTATTATAAATTTATTAAAGACATTTCTAGACATTTCTGAATTATTCACATTTCAATGAGGAGCAATTAAAAAAAAAATAAGACCATAAACGTTCGTAACTTGAGTGTTTTTAGAGCGTTAGACCATACCACTGCAGCTTTACACATTTTTTAGAACCAAAAAACATCAAATGTTTCATCAAGATCTGCGACTCAAAGGTCATACACTTTCCTGGTTATTATTAAAATTAATAAAAATCTTTAGTTGTATGAATTTAAATATAAATATAAATCATCTGCGAATTTCAAAAAAGTATTTGAAAATGTATTCTTGAATACATTTTCGAATATTCCTGAATTTTCGAGAAAGTATTTGAGATTACTTTTTTCAAATATTTTCTTAAAGTAATTTTTTTTCTGTTTTTCTGTTTTCCCCTTCATATTTTTTATATTAATGGGAAAAGGTGATTAACAGAAAGAAAGTTACTTTGAGAAAGTATTGGAAGAAGTATTGTTGGATGCTTTTTCAAAATTCTTGAATACTTTTTCTAATATTTTTTCAAAATTTGCATTTGACTAATATTAAAGTCTGTACAATTGAGAAATTCTCATTTATTTGAGCAATCAACAGACAAAGCCAAAAAATTATTCGAAAAATTTTTCAGTACAATACTTCTCCAGTTCTGATAGTAACAAAACTATTTCAAATCGTTTTTAACCTCTTAAAACAAATGTTTTTTTACAATACAATATTTATAAATTTTTCTTTAATAATAACTTTATAAATAAGTTATTTAAACTTTATAACATATAAGATTTTCAAAATATGATATATTTTGAAGTTGCAATTTTAATAATTCTTACTTATAAAAATTAAAATTTCAAAGTTCTATACCTTAATTTTGAAAACGTTATACGTTGTAAAATTTTAAAAATGTATTTTTAACGGTATATCAAAGTAACTAACTAAATTTGGATTTTTTCTATTGTTAACAGTTTTAATATGATGTAATGGAACTATAATATAAATTAACTTGCGTTGCGAAATTTTTAAGAGCTCTTTTACTGCATTCTGACCAAACGAATCTGCCTACTGTTTTATTTTTAGCTGGTGCCATAATGGTAGCCTGATCAAAGTCAGGTTTATTGCACTCTATTGTTGAACCTAATCCGTCATGAGGTAAATTAAGTCTAAAATATATACATAAAATTAAAAATTAAAAATATTTTTGTTTTTATAATTTATTATTTTTAAAACAAACTTTCAATCACGCAACTTTTAATTCGTGCACACACACACCCGCATAGATATGCAAACACATGTAATTCGTATAATATATTTTTGCCATTCTAACCACAACTTCGTTACTCTTTCTTGGTTTTCATGACAAAAAATACTTCGCAACTGGTATAAAATGGCTTTTTTACGAATCTCGTTACGACCCTCGCCTTCCTTCGGCTCGGGCCGTAAACTTCTCCTTTTGTAAATATAGCCTTTTCATACCCGTTACGAAATTTATGATTCTGCAATCATCACTAATTGTCTTTTGTCGTTGCATATTTTTACATATGTGCATACTTCTAAGCGGCTGACATGACAGTCCTTTTATTTTGATGAATACTATAATTTAATTGCCAATAATTATTAAACCCATCTAAAAAAATTGATCATAAAATATCTTACAAATGACCAAGTTCATGAACTGCAGAATGAACCATTGTGAAAAAATAAATATTGCCTTTTTTTATTGCTTTACATGAAATTTCGTAAATAAAGAATATTGTATTTCGTAAAATTGAAATAATTTCTTTTAATGAACGGATTGTTTTCATACAAAATTTTATTATTACCAAGAAAATGTTCATTTAGTCATTCAATTTCTGACTCATACATGTATGTGCAAACACATGTAATTCTTATTTTGAATATTAGGAACTGACTTTTTTAAACATTAAACACATTCTTATCTTCAAATTCACTACGCTCTGATAAATAATATATATATATATATATATATATATATATATATATATATATAAAATTGTATTGCTGATAATTATTAAATTAATTTAAGAAAAAATGTAATCATGAAAAATCTTACAAATGTCCAAGTTCATGAACTGCAGAATAAAGTCCAGAGAAGTTCATATCTTCATTAACAAAGCCAGCATTCAACATAGAATCACATATCTTTCCTTGAAAGGTAGCTCCTGCGAGACTGTTAGTATCTAAACTGTAAAAAAAATAGATGTTACGAAATTACCGAAAGAAAAAAATAAAAGTCAAATACAAATTATACTTTGACATTGTGATGGTAACGTCATAATTATTAAAAAGCAATTCGATAAGAAATTGATATCTAAAATATTTTGCTTGCACATCCAACATTGGAAAAACACTCAATTTACTCATGTCATTTTTTTGGCGATTGTCATAAATGTATTTTAATGCAGTTGGGTCCTAAAACGAAAATAGTTACATTCAGCATTCTATTACTTTTGAGTCGTTACAAAGTTCCGTTAACCAACATATTACCTTAGCAATTATGACACCAGTGATAATAATTTTTACTTTAGGATAAGAGATTTCACTATATTTCAAATTTACTCCATTCCAAAATATCAAAACGTGTTTCATTGTTTCTTCAATATTTTCTCCAGTTGCTCTATAAAATATGAAAGTTTTTGTCGAAGATACTAAACATTTATTGTATAGCAATCAATCATATAATGATAAATTATATTCTTACTTGTAGGAATCATAATCTACAATTACAAGAATTTTAGGGTACATAACATCCAAAGGTTTATCTAATTTTGATTCATCTGTCGGTTGATCATCTTCTCCAACTATAATTTAAAATTTTACAAATTTATATAAATGTTTAATCATCACTTGCAAAAAACTATTATAATACATTTTACTAACGTGAGACAATATTATTTTTATTTTTCTCAACATCAAAGATTACATGATCTTCTTTCCATTCAGTTCCTTGTTTCAACAGCGACTTTTCTGAAATAGATTTTACTACTTTCATCGGATCACCTTCTCCAAATACACCATCCTAAAATTAATAATAAATTTTTAAATCTCTATCATTTTTATAAATAATAATAGACCCCTGGTAGAAATTTGAACATTAAAAATGGTGTAAACAACAATTTATGACCATTTTCAATAGTAATATTTTGTCATGTCAATATTGGCGAATAAATGGCAATTTTTTGCTGAATCTGCAGAGCTCAAATTTTTTGGTATATTGGTTAGCATCTTATAGGCAAAAAATGCTAATATAAAAATGTTGTTCAAAATTTTTGTATTTAGCCAAAAAAATACGCATTTTAAGTAAACGGAGAGAAAAAATCAGTAACAGCTATCTAAAAATTAGGTAAACTGTGGACAACTTTTTTTGACTAGTTATATAACTTTTTAGTAATGAGTCCTTAATTTTTCAGATCATAGGTAAAATCATAACCTCACTTTTGCCACGTGGCGAGAAAATATAGATTAGTATTTATTCACATTCCTTCGTCAATGTTTATTTTTATTGGAATTTATAAAAATAAAAATAATATTAAATTTTATTAAAATAAAAATATGAAACGCAGTACGAAACGAGTATAAAAATATCGTTTTTTAAAATAATAAATGAAAAATTTTATTAATCGTTTAAAAATAACCTCTAACAATCCGATCACAACTCAAAATATACGCGCGAATATATTAACAAAAGTGATTCTATTAATGATTAATGATAACTTTGAAGAAAAAACCTTAAATGATTCTTAATAGTAATCAATTAGAGCACAATTTGATAGACTCTACTGTTAACTATCTATATTCAAATAATAGTGGATCAGACTCAACATTTTATTAGCATTTTTTAGCACTATGAAGGTTGAAAAAAACGTTTCATATTAGTTCAAATAATGGCCATAAAACATTCCCATTTTCTGCTCTTCACTTTAAAGAAATGGCCATAAAATGGTAGAAAAAGCGTTTCATTTTCTACCAGGGACGTATACTTTTATAATAGACCCTGGCACATTGATTGACTTGATATTTTTTTAGATTGCTTTTGAGTTTTCATATAGTTAAACTTATATTAAATTGTTTTTTTTTTGTATTTTGAATACATTATAAAATGTTAAAACACAATAGAAATACTTACGTAATAAATTTGTCCATTTCTATCATATGCCAACAATATCGCCATTTTTTCAGCATCTTGATAGAAAGTTCCATTAAGTTCAAAATCTATCTATAAAATTAAAATGATTAAAATTTAATAGTTGTGAAACACGTAATTACTAACACATCGATTAAATTACTAAATTTTTACTTTATGGTAAGCATGGCCAAACATGTTTTGGGCAGTTTCTACGGTCCATACAGGAACAGAGCCATATATCACATTATCTTTTATTGGAGTCAGATGGAACTTAAGAGACTGTCCATCAACTTCGAATTCTAATGATCGTAACTCCCGTTTTGATCTATGACCATCGTCGGTCTTAACCTTGACTGCTTTGTACTTTGGCACTATTTATAAATATAAACGTTACTTATTCAAAAAATTTCAATTAGTACGGAACAAAATTAATCTGAGTAAACACGAAAATAAATTTTATAAAATTTTAATGATAAATTATCAAGTTTTTTGTGAAAAATTTCCAATTTTTTACATAGTACAATATACTTTGATAAAACAAAGTTTAAGTTTGAAATTCTTACCTTTGCTAATATCCCGATGAAATATTCTTCTCAATTCATCTTTGACCTACAAAATTTCATCAATATAATTATGAAATTTATCAAATAAAAGTTCACACTTTTCATATTCATTATATTTGATCACATTGTTGAATATAAAATATTAACTAAAAATATAAATTAAAAAAAATGTTCAATTTTCAAAAAAAAATTCTATAACTAATAAACTAACCTCTAAGCGTTTTTTTTCGAAACGCGATTACTCATAGATTATTAAATAAAAGTTAACGCAATTTTAACAACAATTTAAATAATATCTAGAAACTCAAATGGAATACAAAATTATTTTTGCAATAAAAAAATGAAAATTTATAACTCTCTCATAGGGCTAGGAAATTTTTGTTTTTATCCATTTATTCCTCAAATCTTTCCCTGCGACCACAAAAAAAAATTTTGATGATCTCTATTAACGGCATGTCGGAGCTGCAGCAATCGAGTTTTGCTTTTTTTATTTTATCGATATCTTTTTAAATTCTTAAATTAAACAAATATAATGACTTGTCCGCACTAAAGTTATATTAGTACAATAATTTTTGTTAAAATAAAAAATCATTTGGACTTGTTATTTTTTTATGAGCTTGGATTGCAAATTAGATATCAAACTCGACAAACCTAACCTTAAAATACGATAAATTGAAAGTTTTTATTATAACTTTGTATGTATAATATTTTGGTGGTTTTCTTGAGTTGTCCGCACTAGAGTTTAATCTTACAAATTTTTTCTTTATAGCAAAAAAACTCAATTAAACGCATCGTTTATTCATAAGTTAAGATTGGAAATATTATTAGAAGGCGGACAGCTTCGTCATGCTCTTAAGAAAAGATTTACAAATTTTTTAAGTTTGCTGTGCAATTGCTTGACGCAGCAGTGATAGCGGCGTAGGTGGTAGTACTTTACCGTGAGATAGGTAATAATTTTGCTACAATGGATACGTGTATAAATGAAAAAACTAATTTTACAGGAAGGATTATTGGAAAAGGAAAAGTGAATGTAAATGGAAGAAAGTAATGTATATTATTTCTACTATCTAATACTTTTTATTACCTATTACTTAATGGAATATCTTTCTTATTTTATCATATTTTACTACGTTTCTGTCTTTACTATATTTCTTAGTATATAGAAATTAATATACTACAAGTAATATAAAAATTGTTTTAAAAGGTATTTACTAAACGTCAACTATATACTCTTTAATTTAATGATAAATTTCATTTCATAATTTTTGTTACCTTATTATTTTGTACTGATTCGTTTATTTTGAATAAACATATTGTGAGAATCAAAAGTTCACTTAAAAGAACCATTTTATAATAAAGTTAGGCTTACTATTATTAAGTATGTTAATCTACAGATGTATAAAAGTCACTGGTAAGAACGTTTTTACATAAAACTTATTTGTATTAAAAGTCCATTAAAAATTATAATATACTTAAAATTTAAACCCATGAAAATCTTAATTATAATTTTTCAGTGAGGAGTATTTAAATTTGAAGCGTAAGCACTTATGCATTAATACTCGATGTTGATAAACGTTTTCTTTTTTTTACGCATTTGAATTACGACTTTGACACGATTTAGAATGAGTAAGCAAATCTGAAAATTCGTGTGCAGGAAATGAAAAATCACACGTGTAATTATCGAATATTTAAGTGATATATGTAAAATCTTTGCGCTATTTGAAATATTTACATAAAGACTTTTTTATAATAAAATTTTGAAATTATTATTGGAAATTTATAATGTTAAGTTTTATAAATAAAAGATAAAGTAACTTTTTTGTAGTACTTCATTTCTTGCGCTAAGTTCACACCGTGCAATAACGGGTCACTTAAATCACATTTATAATAATATACTATTTCCATTTTTATGGTGAGCTATCAATATAGCTATTTTTTCAGAATCTTCGTTACAAGTTTCCTCAATTTTATTATCTTCCTACATATCACTCCCCAGCCGACCCAAAGATTGGAAAAAATTTGGCAAAAATCGGTTAGTGTAGTCTTGTATGTTAGATATTTGTTATTAAAATTGATAAATTAGATGTTTGATCTGTTCGGATATGCAATTTTTATTTGATATTGTTAAAAATATATTTTTTATAGCAATCATGTAATAATAATTATTATTAAAAATATACACTCTCTCTTGATAGTTACAGGGGAAAACTGTATCTTTTTATTATATTCTTCATCTCAAAAGTGTTTGAAACCATAAAAATCCGCCTCCACTTGTTCCCTGGTAGAAATTTACCCATTTAAAATGGTTATAAGCCAAGAAATAGCATTAAATCCATTTTTACTATGGATTAACTAGCCATTAAATGGAATCATTTCTACCAGGGTTGTGTTAGAATTTTATAATATATAAAAAATCTAAAGAAATTAAATGACTAAATGGAATGAAAATGATTGAACAAAACTAAATTTTCAATAATATATTTAATTCATTAATATAAAATAAATTATAATATTTTTATAAAAAATGTAAAAGTTGTTAATATTTATAATACACCTTTACTGAAATCGGTAGTGTTTTTCATTAGAATTTAGCTGTGATAGGGCCTACTCATGCATTCTGCTCTTTTCACCCTGTAATTTATAAAATTTATCATTAGTAATTATTACATGTAGCATCAACTATTTCAATGATCCATTACATTATACGAAAATTTTTTTTCAATGGAATATTTAAATAAATTTATTTTGCAACTGTAATACTGGGTTCTGTAATAATATGATGAATAAGTTATTTAAACTTTAGAGCATGTAAGATTTCTAAAATTATGATATAATACTTTGAAGTTGTTATTTTAATGATTCTTACTTATAATAATTCAAAGTTCTATACCTTTATTTTGAAATCCTTATACTTTGTAAAATTTCAAAAACTTATTTATAACTTTATATTCAAACTAAATTTTGATGTATTCTGTTATAAAAAGTTTTAATATAATTTAATGGATCGATAATGTAAATTAACTTACGTTGCAAAATTTTTAAGAATTCTTTTACTGCATTCTGACCAAACATATTTCTCTACTGATACTACAAATGGTGCCATTATGGTAGCACGATCGTCATCAGGATATCCGTCGCAATCTTTAGCTGTACCTCGTCCGTCGTGAGGTAAATTCAGTCTAAAATACGATATGTAATTAAAAATTAAAAATATTCTTGTTTTTATAATAATTTATTTTTAAGAATAGTTTTGTTAAAACAATTATTTAACAGAAATTTTACTATGAATAGTAGGAAAATATTCGATTTAGTCACACGAAATTTGATTTATATACACATGTAAACACAAGTAATTCATATAATATGTTTTTTAAATTATCACGAATTGACTTTTTTTAAATATCAAACGCATTGCTACTTTCAAAATCAGGAAATTCTGATAAATAAGAGATATTTATAATTTAATTGTCCATAATTATTAAATCAATTTAAGAAAACATTTAATCATAAAAATGTCTTACAAATGTCCAAGTTCATGAACTGCAGTGTGAAGTCCAGAGAAGCTCACATCTTCATTTACAAAGCCAACATTCAAATCAGTATCACATATCTTTCCGAGGTACGCAGCCCCTGCGGTAGCTCCAGTATTTAAACTACAAAAAAATGTATTTTACAAAATCATCTTAGAAAAAAAATTATCAAATACAAATTTGGATAAATCGTACTTTGTCATTGTGATGGTAGCATCATAATTATTAAATCCCAATTCGGCACCAAAATCATACTTAAAATACCGCGCTTGATCAAGCAACATTTTGTAAGGATTTAATTGGTTCATGTCAGTTTGATTGCGACTGTCATAAATGAATCTTAATGCAGCTGGGTCCTAAAATATAAGTTTTATTAGTTGTAATATTTATTATCCTAATAATTTTGAATCATCACAAAGTTCTATTAACCAATATAATACCTTAGCAATAATAACGCCAGTAACAATAATTTTTACTTTAGGATAAGAGAGTTTACTATATTTCAAATTTACTCCGTTCCAGAATGTCAATACGTGTTTCATTGTTTCTTCAATATTTTCTCCGCTTGCTCTATAAAATATTAAAGTTTTTAATAATGATATTAAAAATTTGTTGTATTCTAATAAATTCAATTCTATTAAAATAAGTTATATCCTTACTTGTAGGAATCATAATCTACAATTACAAGAAGTTTAGGGTACATGACATCCAATGGTTTATCTAATTTTGGTTCATCTGTCGGTTGATCATCTTCTCCAACTATAATTTAAAATTTTATAAAATTATATTAATGTTTGATTACTACTTGTAAAAAACTACTATAGTACATTGTACTAACGTGAGTCTGTGTTTTTTTCATTTTCATCAACATCGAAGATCACGTGATCTTCTTTCAATTCAGTTCCTGGTTTCAACCACCACTTTTCTATAACAGATCTTACTACTTTCATCATTTTACTTTCTCCAAATACACCATCCTAAAATTAATGATAAATTTTTAAATCTTTAATACTTTTATAAATAATAGAAAGCGTATACTTTTTATATTTATGATGGATCTTTATACGTTAATTAACTGTATATTTTAGACTGATTTTAGTTCTAATAGAGCCAAATTCATGTAAAATTATTTTTTTTATTTTTAAATTTTCTTTTAATATAATATGATATATTAAACTATAATAGAAATACTTACGTAATAAATTTGTCTATCTCTATAATATGCCAATAATGTTGCCATCTTTTCAGCATCTTGATAAAAAGTTCCATCCAGTTCAAAATCCACCTATAAAATGAAGTTATTAAAATTTAATAGTAGAGGTCTCAGTGGCTCAGACGGTAGAGCGATGGATTCATAATCTCGAGGACTTAAGTTCGAATCCCGCTCTCGACTGCCGATTGACACAATCACTGCTATACATTTTATGTGCTTTGTTCACAAAGACACTGAAAACTTCCGTCGTTAATTAGCATCGTAATGATAGCTATATAAATTCAGCGACGTTAAATAAAATTAAAAAAAAAAAATTTTCGCACTAAAACAAATATAATATGATTATTAAATTTTTACTTTTTTGTAAACATGTCCATGTTTGTTTTGGGAAGTTTCTGCAGTCCATACAGGAACAGAGCCATACATCACATTGTCTTTTATTGGAGTAAGATGCAACTTTACTTTTTGTCCATCAACTTCAAATTCTACTGGTCGTAATTCTCGTTTTGATCTATGACCATCGTCAGTCTTGATTTTGACTGTTTGGTACTTTGGCACTGTTTATGAATATTGTATGAATTATTTAATGCAATGGTACTATCTTTATTCTTCATTTAAATGTCATTTATTTAAAAAATTTTGATTTTGATTACAAATTATTACGGAATAGAATTAATTTGAGTCAACATAAAAATAAATTTTATAACATTCTAATGATGAATCATCAAGAATTTTGTGTAAAATTTCCAAATTTTCATAGCATTGTCTACTTTAATAAAATAATCTTTTTAGATTAAAATTCTTACCTTTGTTAGTATCACGATGAAATATCCTTCTCAATTGATCTTCGACCTATACAATGTAATTATGGAGTTTATTAAATAATTAAATAAGTTCACATGTTTTAATATAAAATTTTAACAATAAAAATATTACAATTCAAAAAAATATTCAATTTTCAATACAAAATTCTATTACTAAAATAACTACAAGTTTACACATAAAAATTATTGACTTTAATTTTCTATTTTTTCAAACCTTTGTTACCTTATTATTTTGCGCCGATTGACTTATGCCAAATAGGCATACTGCAAAAATTAAAAGTTTACTTGAAAGTACCATTTTGAAAGTCTAAATCAGACTGAGAATGTCATCATTAATTATGGATGTATAAATACCTAACACTTGCAATAAATTTGGAAAATTAGAATTATGTGCACCTTTTTTTTTAACTAGTTATTAAAACGAATGATAAGCAATTATCTTTGGTAAACAGTAATGTTCAATCGTCAAACTTAATGCATAATAATTGATGCAAATTATTAATCAAAAATTAAAAAGATAAGTTTGTTTATTGTTTCTGATTAAAGTGAAAGATCTGAATAGGTTTTCATTAAAACATAACAAAATCATTTGCTAAGTACTTTGGAAATATTTATTATCTCCATTTTGAGGAATATTTGTAATTTAAGAATTAAGTTTATACAAACAAATTTTTATTAAAAAATAAATTTATTTTTTCGTTTGTTTCAGGTGAGTACTGTTTCAATTGATGATTAAAATGTATGGATTACAAGCTGTGAGTTTTTATTATAATTTTTAAACATGGAATGTTCTTACTATCGTTGATTTATGGATTCTAAGAATTAAAAAAAATTTTTTAATTAATTAATTTCTAAATGATCATGTCATATCATTGATCACATCATATTTCTAGATACATTAAAAATGTAATAAAATTTTTTTAATTTTATTTTTATAAATTATAAATCTATAAAGTTCCTAGTTTAATTAACCTTTTCTTTGCCTTACTATTTTTGTTTGTAGATTGAGACACCGAGATTTTTTAATTTTCTTTTAGATTAAATAATATCTCTATTATTCAATTTATTAGAAAATATAATCGAATGCATTTTTAATTAGTTATGAATTCAATAGAATATAGTAAATAATTTTATATGCATAAAGAATATTTCTTATTCAAAGTTAAATTATATTAAAAAATATCATTAAATAAATTTTATTTATATAGAATAATTAAATGACTATTTTATCCTTTTTATTTACTTGAAAAATTTAGTTTATAATGCTCGAATTTTGGAAAATGAATATATCAACAATAACTTTAATTACATAACTGTTACGAAGTTCTTGGTACTTAACAATAAACCCATCAAATTGAAATAATTAATAAAGATAATATTGCATGACGTAATTGATTTTTAAAAAGAACAATTTTCAAATCTATTTCGTCATATTAAATAAATGAAAAGAAAAAATTTTTAAGATAAACAGTTTTTTGAGTGCTCTTATGAATCAATGTACACATTTATTAGATAACGTTTAAAATTTTTTGTTTCTGTTCCAGTCAATTGCTTTCTTTCATTTTAAAAATATATGATCAAATATAATTAAGTACAGTTTTTACGTTGTAATGAATATCTTTGAAATTAGATATGAAAAAATTCATATAAAATAGTACATCATGTCATAAGGTATAATTAGTTGATTATTTTAAGCTTCGTTTCGTTTGCTCAGGACGTGATCACCCTTAAGAATAATAATAAAGAATTATTCTTTTTTTATATATATCTCAAGTTTTTAAAAGAAAGTGCCTTCAAGTTTCTCATTTATTTATTTTTACAGATTTAATTAATTTTTTTCATACGCATCTCAACAAAAATTCAAAACAGTGTAAATCAAATTTAATTTTTTTATTTTTGAATAATAACTTTACAGCTCTGAAAAAACAGTAATGAACAATAAAGTTTTCTTTATAAAAGTATGAATAAATTGTCAAAAAATATGGAAAATGATATCTCTATGTCACAATTTATGTACATATAAGAGTGAATATCAAATATTTGACAAACGTCAAACATAAAAGATAAATAAATTTGTCTAATTATTCAAACAGTCACTGTAACTAAACAGTTACTATAACAATTTATTATGACTAGTCGTCATACGAAACAACACGGGAATTCCTCTAATAAACACAAAAGATATCTAATTTAATCCAATTATTCAAAGAGATTTATAGCAGCTAAGCGGTATATAATTCTACACGTGAACATTTATAATATTTATTTATAAATTTTCTTAATAACTCAATATAATTAACTAATCCTCTTTAATTAATTTCATTATATATGTATAATAATAGTAACAAAACTTATGAACAATAGTACCGCATCCAGTATGCGTTTATTGACATTAATAGAAGTTATTGTTAATACTTGAATGTTGAACTAATTGATACGTCATGATATACTTTCATTTTATGATTACATAATCAAAAGTTCATTTAACTTTTATGCAAACTAATATAATTTCTCAAATTTTTCCAAATTGATGTTCAAAGTTTACTTTTACAAAAAGCAGCTAATTTTATCGTTCGTAAACTAAAGTTCAAGAGTTGTTTTATCCTCACACACTTAGCCCAACATATTATGATAGGATTATAGCAGTAATATGAATTTTTATTCTCATTCATAATATCTGTTTATCGATGCGTAAAAAGTTGCATATCTTAAACTTTGCGCAAGAAGTACGACAACCTGGCATACTCTCACCTTTGAATACAAAAGTTTAGTTTAGCTCAGATACTACTAATATTTGAGAAGATAAACTTCTTGTACGCGTTTCGGAAAATAATATGCGCAACACGTATTCGAATGTTAAAAACAGTTGTTTTTCGTCATGAATTACACAATGTACTGTTTTCATAATATTTAATTTTTTATCAATTTTATAATTTTAATACTTTAATTGATTGAGTAAGTATTTCTGGGCTAAGTCGAATGTGTAATATGTTTAAACATATTAAATATAAAATTTTAAATATAACGTATTGAGCTAATTAATATTATTCTTGTGGTAAAATAATTGTAGTTTTAAAAAATATTTTGTTCATGTCCTATATATAAATAAAAACTTATAAATATCTGATGATTTGTATAAATGTTCTTGAATTGGATACATTGAGAATAGTTTGTTCATGATGATTATCGTGATCTCTGCATCGAACCGTAACATTTGGACGGCATAATTTGGTCACGATCTTACCCTGGTAGAATATTAACCATTTTTTGGTCATAATTGTTGAGCTAAGAATGTTAAAATGACACCTATCTAGAAATTCTGTTTTAAGTATTTCCAGAATTTCTAGATATGTGTCATTTTAACATGCTTAGCTCAACAATTATGACCAAAAAATGGTTAATTTTCTACCAGGGTATAGTCCAAGTTGCATACCTGCCGATCTAAGACCTCACCTTAATCCTGTTCACCTTGTGCATTGTCCCTACTGTTCTTATTTCAAAATATGAGATTTTATGAAGCTAAGTGTTACTAGTCATCTTTGTCTAGACTTTTATTTAATTTTCATACTGGAATCGACTGAATAAATTACTAAATATAAATTTTTAAATTTACAAAATGATGTAATTGTTAGTATTTTTTTAATCTTGCAATATAGTAAGACAAATCGCGAACTTCTAATTATGATTATTACGTAAAACTTCAATTATATATTTAGGAAATTTTCCTACTTTGTCTATTTTAGTTTTGATTCAAATTAGATGTTCTATTTTTCAAAGAAATATTTTCCTCGCGTTTAGTTTAATATTTGTAGTTCATTAATTTTAGTCAATTTCATTTTGATGAACCGTTTTCTTTCGTTGCGAAAGCTGCCCTTGTGGAATTTTTTTCTAATCATAATGTTATAAATTACACCATTCTAAAATAATCCACGTGAAGTCAAGTATTTTAATTAAATATACATATCACAAAATAGTTTATAATGTGTACTTGGTTAATTTTATTTCAATTCAAGTAAGCTGTCATTGTTAAAACTTTATTTTTATTTAAAAATTATAGAAATATGTTCTGACCAGTATTGAGATAATATTGTTTTTATTATTAAAAATGTGAGAATCTGATTCTAATCTTAGATTTCAGTATTGTGAAATAGGGAACTTGAAGAACTTTTTTGTATCAAAAGTCCATAAAATATTTTCATGTATTTAAAATTTAAACGCATAAAAATGTTTATTATAATTTTTAAGTGAGCTGCATTTAAATTTCAAGCATAGCACTTACACGTTAATATACTCTATGTTGATAAACATTTATTTTCGTGCGGTGCATTTGAACTACGACTTCAACACCACGATTTAGAATGTGTAAGGGACTCTAAAAATTCGGGGGCGCGAAATAACGAAAAAACGTTCACATATAAGCATAGGATATTTATAAGTAAGCATTGCATTTGAAATCTTTGCGCTACTCATTAGAAATTTTTTAAATTTTCATGCAATTAAATTTTAAGTATACGAAAATTTTTAAACGATCTGAAACACAAATTGGACTACTTAAAATTTTTTACGTCTTTTAAGAAACAGCTTAATTTGACGATTGTTTATTTGAAATATTTACACACAAGAAAATATTGAAATTCTCAATGAAAATTTGTAGAGTTAGGTTTTATAAATGAAAGATATAGTCATTTGTTTTTAAGTACTTTAGTTTTATTTTAGATGACATTTGAGTTAAAATGTAAGTATGGAAAAAAAAGTTTTCAAAAATATAGGTTATGTTATGCATGACGATTATTCTATGTTGACTCTTTACTTTGAGTTAATAATCAAAAATATTTATTGTCGATAAGGATATTTCAAACATTCTGATATATTCAGTCTGGAATTATAGAATTTAATCATTAATAAAAAATTTAATTTACCATAAATTTCTATAATGATACTTACGATGCAAAGTTTTTTAAGATTCTTTTACTACACTCTGACCAATAGAATTTCTTTACGGAAACTATGTATGGTATCATAACTGTAGCACTATTATCATGTGAATTTCTAAGACAATCATTTGCTTCCTCTTGACCATCATGAGGTAAATTAAGTCTGTAATGGGACATTAAATATATTTCAATAACTATAAGTATTGATTGATATTGTTGTTTCAATGTGTTAAAAAGTATATTGAAAAATATGTCTTACAAATGTCCAAGTTCATGAGTTGCCGATTGGATTCCCCAGTAGTTACCGTCGTCTTTAGTGAAACCAACATTTAGATAATCAGCGCAAACATATCCGAGGTATGATGCTCCAGCAGCAATACCAGTGTCCAAACTGTAATGAAATAATAATTTTGGCTAATATCTTCGGCTAAAAATTATAAAATAACAATAATTTTGATTTGGCGTACCTCGTCATTACGAAAGAAACGTCAAAATTATTAAAATCTGTTTTCATTCGGAATTCACTATTAAAATATCTTCCTTGATCAAATAGCATCTTGTCGAAATCCAATTTACTCATATTATATTTATGTTGATTATCATAAATGAATCTCAGTGCGCTTGGGTCCTAAAATAGAAGATTATGCATTATTTTTGTACCTTTTAATCAATAAATGCTTTAATAATTTTGATACCTTGGCGATAATAATACCAGTAACAATGATTTTAACTTTGGGTTGAGAAAGTGTTGCATATTTCATATTTATCGCATTCCAAAATAATAATACATATTCCATCATATCTTTAACATTCTCACCGCTTTTTCTAAAAGATGCAATTATTTAATCAGTAACATTGATTTATTATTCATTTGATATAATAAGGTCATTTTATAAAAGAAATAAATTTTTTTAAGTTCTGTATGATTGTGTCTGGATCAAATAATTTCCAAATAATTTCGTAAGATGATTCAGTAAAATGGAAATCCTAATCATCTTATGCACATGTTGAAGTTTTTAAAAAAACAGATAATTAAAATTATGCTAGGAACCTCCTGAATTGTCAATGTTCTGACACATCAACACCCGTACAATTTAAAAATTGAAGAAAAACATTGTTTCCTATTTTCAATTATTAATCACGTAACATCCTTACTTGAAAAGATCATGAGAGACAACTACAAGAACTTTAGGGTACAAGATATCTAAAGGTTCGGGCAGCTTTTCTTGATTTGATGGTTGATAAATTCTTGCAACTGTAATTTATAATTTTATATATTAATCTTATTTATTACTTAAGTGTTTATTTATATAAAAAGTGAATATTATTTAAATTAATTTAAGCTACCTAGTTTAGTATGATGTTCATTCTTATCAACATTGAATATCACATGATTTGCACTATTGGATAAAAATTTTTGCCGGACAGATCTAATTACTTTCGTATAATTACTTTCTCCGTATTTGCCATCCTGAATACATAATACTATTATTAAAATAACATTGAAATTTCATGTGCAACTTTATGACATTATTCAAAATTTTTACGTTATTATAATTTCCAGAATTTTTCAATTATAAATCAAATAATACTTACATAATAAACTTTTCCATCTTCATAACGAGTTATCAATGTAGCCATTTTTTCAGGATCTTCGTAAAAAGTTCCCTCAAGT
Source organism: Anastatus disparis (assembly GCA_017163975.1). NCBI lineage: Eukaryota > Metazoa > Arthropoda > Insecta > Hymenoptera > Eupelmidae > Anastatus > Anastatus disparis. Next base: position 2,879,412 of record JAFFSR010000226.1, read on the forward strand.
CTATTATCTTCCTATAAAAGTTAATATTTAATAAAAGTAACTATATTAAAGCGGCGCCCCGTACGAAGAAAAGCACAACTCAGAAATCCTAATGCGAATTAGCATTGGGATTTCTGAAAGTATTAGAAAATTTATTATTATGTATTAAATCCTTACGGCATGGTAAATATGGTCTTGCCCATTTTGTGCTGTAAATACAGTCCATAAAGATACAGTGTCGTATATCACATTATCTTCTATTGGTGTAAGTTGTAATTTTATTTTTTTTCCATCAACTTCAAATTCTAATTGTTGTGAATCTTCTCGTTTTATTCTACGACCATTGACAGTTTTTATATCGACTATTTGATATTTTGGTACTGTAAATCAGAAAAATTTATCATTAGACGCATTTTTAGAGTTTCATAACTCTATAAAAAATTTTTATTACATGAAAAGTTTAAATTAAATTTTATACCACTCTAACCTCAAAATCATAACTTTAATATGATTATTTGGCTCTCGTGGTATAAAATATATTATGAAACTGACATGTAAAGGCTTTTTTACGAAATTCGCCCAGCTCGGGCTGTAAACTTCTCGTTTCGTAAATAAAGTCTTTACACACCTGTTTAATAATGTACTATTTTGAACTACTCTTTATGTAAATAAAATTACCAATATCATAAAATTAGGTGTGAATAATAAAAGTAAAAAAGAACATTTTGTAAACAGTTACAAAATTTTAATGAAATGTGTATTGTTAATATTTTATCGATTTTTCATTTCTGTAAGTATATAAATTACTGCAATAATCTAATCATGATGAATAATATTTTTTATTTAATTCGTTAAAAAATTAAGTTTCTCACCATCTTCACGATGAAAAATTCTTCTTATTTGATCTTCAACCTAAGTATAAAAATGGAACGCTTAAAAAATTTTACAAACACATATATGGTGATACTTCTATAACCTTATTCTATACCGATTTTCTATAATTAAATTTTGACATTTATCATATATTATCAGAAAATATAGCTTTGTATATTTCATGGATAATAAATAAAATATATTGAAATTTAATATATAACTATTTAATTTCTATACTTTGATTAATTCTAAAAGTTTTTTTTAAATTTTAATTACATCGCTATTTTGCACTGATTGATTTATTATGAACAGGCATATTATTAGAATTGAAAGCTTAGCCAAAAGTGCCATTTCACAAGAACAAATCAAACTATGCTTATCATCAATGATTGTACGTTTATATAAATGTTAGTGTGTAGACGCGTGCATAATTAACTAGACATTTGTATGCCTAAATTTTGCAGACGGTTTTTTTAATGGTTTATAAATAAAGATCATATAAGGTTTTGCTGGGACAGTCATGTGATAATAGTGTGGCAATCACATGGCGGAGATATCATATGGAAAATTTGGGAATTATTTCTTGGAAAACTATCGATTTCGCAAGAAATCTGGATTTTCACAGGTCATAAATTCCTATTTTCTATTAAATTTTGTGCAAATCATACAAAAATAAATATGATTCATTTTTGCGTTCTGCAATTATTGCAATTAGTAACGAAGGTTTTCAGTATTTTTTTGTGAACAAAGGACGTAACAACCCTGGTAGAAAATTAACGATTTTTTATCGGCAACGTGTTAATCAAATGGGGGCAAAATTAGCTGTTACTTTTTGACTTATTAAAACATGATTATTATCTTAAGAATAGTCAGCTTGATATTAATATGTTAGCCGTAACATGTTAACATTATTTATTGTTATTGAGTTATTGTAAAAATATTGGTTTTTACGAGAATATATCGGTTAATTCTGGTTGGAAACCGGAGAAGATTTCTATCAGGGAATTAGTGGTGTTTATATCAATCGGCTAAAATCAATATTTGACTCGGATTCTCAAGATTACGAATTCATCGCTCTACCGAGTAAGCCAAAAGTAAAAATCTCAATTTCAGACGAGTTAATTAAAAAATTCTTCAGACATTATTATTATAAAATCGAAATAGTAAATCATTTTTCTCACGTAATGAGCAAAAATTAGTTTTTCACGCTTACTTTGAGTGGAAAAAATACTTTTTCTTTCACCATGGACAAAATAATTTTGTTGTAAGAACATTTATTTTGCTCATTGATAAATGAGTTAACGAAATAGCATTTTGGTTAATCTTTTTAGTTATGGAAAAGATTTGGCTTGCCAATGGATAAAAAATAATTTCTTGAATGAACAGGGCGGTAAATAAATAAAACATTTAAAGTAAAATGAATATGAAACATCAATTTCTGATTATTTGACTGAAAAAATAGTATATATGAACATTGGTTCTTTTCTCTTATCACTTATCTCATAGGGAAAGAACTCGTTGGAAAATTACCTATTTTTACATCAGTAGAAAAATTTACTGCTGTTCACTAATGAGTAAACGGGGTATTTCTTTTATATAAAATAGATATGGAAAAAAAAATTATTTTATTAGACATTAGAAGAAATAACCATTTGACGCTAATATTTTAATTTTCAAATTTAACATACTGATATCAACAATCTATTTATAATTCATTGTAAATATTATGTTATGGGTTTCAGTAAAACCAGACACTATTTATTTTGTCGATTCAGTATTTAAATTATTTTTAATATTCCTTATTTTGCATATTGATAAATGACTTGCATTTACGTAATTCAAAAACAGGTTTTTTTCATATTTAATAAGATATTTGTAATTCATTAATTCTAATTAATTTTATTCCAGTCTTTTATTTACTTTTATTGTGAAACTTGACTTTTTATCAATTTTTTTAAGAGTCTGCTCTAGATCTACTTTGCCGATCGAAAATAACTAAAAAAAGATATTTCGTTTTTTCATAGAAATAAATATCAGATGTTTGGACTTGTAGATATCAATTTATTTCAAACAAATGAGAAGATGAAGCGTGTAAATTTGTTGAAATTAAAAGAGCAAGCTGAAAAAAAATTATATCACTGCCGTAGATTTCGATATTATTTTATTAGACATTAGAAGAAATAACCATTTGACGCTAATATTTTAATTTTCAAATTTAACATACTGATATCAACAATCTATTTATAATTCATTGTAAATATTATGTTATGGGTTTCAGTAAAACCAGACACTATTTATTTTGTCGATTCAGTATTTAAATTATTTTTAATATTCCTTATTTTGCATATTGATAAATGACTTGCATTTACGTAATTCAAAAACAGGTTTTTTTCATATTTAATAAGATATTTGTAATTCATTAATTCTAATTAATTTTATTCCAGTCTTTTATTTACTTTTATTGTGAAACTTGACTTTTTATCAATTTTTTTAAGAGTCTGCTCTAGATCTACTTTGCCGATCGAAAATAACTAAAAAAAGATATTTCGTTTTTTCATAGAAATAAATATCAGATGTTTGGACTTGTAGATATCAATTTATTTCAAACAAATGAGAAGATGAAGCGTGTAAATTTGTTGAAATTAAAAGAGCAAGCTGAAAAAAAATTATATCACTGCCGTAGATTTCGACTTACGCTTGAACGGAACAGTTTACTATATGCAAATGAAAGAATTTAAAAAATTTACAAATATCTATGTTATAAGAAAATATTGGAATTTCAAATAAAAATTTATGAAATTGAATTTTATAAATAAAACATCAGGTAATTTTCGAAATATCTTATTTTTATTCTATACGTTCTACATAAACATTATTTCATATTGACTATTTACTTTGGATTTAATGGTCAAAAGTATTTATTGGCGATAAGGATATCTTAAGCATTCTGATATATTCAATCTGAAATTATAAAATTCAGTTATCAATAATATACAAGAAATTTCAATATACCATATGTTTGTATAATGATACTTACGTTGCAAAGTTTTGAAGGATTTCTTTACTACACTCTGACCAATAGAAATTCTTTACAGAAACTATATATGGTATCATAATTGTGGCACTATTATCGTGCGGATTCATACCACATTTGTCTGCTTCTAATTCTCCGTCATGGGGTAAATTAAGCCTAAAATACGTTATCAAAAATATTTTAATAGTTATAAGTTTTAATCGACGTATTTTTTTTAACATTTCGAAAAAGTATATCGAAAAATATGTCTTACAAATGACCAAGCTCATGAGTTGTCGATTGAATTCCCCAATAGTTACCATCGTCTTTAGTGAAACCAGCATTTAGAAAATTATCGCAAATTTTTCCGACGAACGTTCCTCCAGCAATCGAAACAGCGTCCAAACTGTAATGGAAAAAATACTTTTGGTTCATTCTTCATAACTTAAAGTTATAACATAATAATAATAATATTAATTTAGTGTACCTCGTCATTACGAAGGAAGCATCAAAATTAGTAAAACCTGTTTCGTTTCGGAATTCATTTGTAAAATATCTACCTTGGTCATATAGCAATTTATTAAAATCGTCCAATCGGCTCATATTATATGGATTACGATTGTTATAAATAAATTGCAATGCAGTTGGATCCTAAAGCAAAAGATTACTTTATACATTATTAATTTTTGAGTAAACCAATGGTTTAATAACAATAATACCTTGACGATAATAATACCAGTAACGATAATTTTAACTTTGGGCTGAGAAAGTTTAGCATATTTCATATTTATCGCATTCCAAAACAATAATACATACTCCATCATATCTTTAACATTCTCGCCACTTTTTCTGAAAAATGTAATTATTTAATTAGTAGCACTGATTTATTATTTAGTAGATGTAATAAAATTAGTTATGAAAGGAATAAGCTTTTTAAATTTTTGTGTAATTGTAATTAAATTAAATGGTTTCAAAATGAATTCGTAAAATAATTTTGTCAAGCGTAAATCCTTATTCCTTCAAATCAAGAACACCGATAAAGTAAACATTTATCAAAATCTTGTATTCTGTTAATATTAACCCAGAAATTATTTTTAAAAAAGTTACAATATTACGGATGCGTTGCCGAGCGCAGCGAGGCTGACAAATACAGTTCAATAATGGAATACTTATGCCACGGATAGACGTGACATAAATGCGGGTTTATACCACTCACTAGGAGAGTATCACAACTCCGGATCACGGATTTTGCTCAAACTTTGGAATAAGTTTCCAAATGTCAAAATATGATAGGAAATAGAATTTTAGACACCAACGCTCAATATTTCCCTAGTTATAGTCAATTAAAGAAAATCACTAAAAAAGTTACTAGATTTTAAAACGCATATAGTTCCTTAGCATTGATAGCTAGAAGCTTGAAACTTTTTTTAAATGAAAGCTGAGCTCAACCTTTCGAATTAGTAGTTATAGCATGTAAAAATATAATTTTTTCCCAAACTTATAACGTAATAAACATTAGACCCAATTTCAGCTTTTGTTAAGAAGGGGTCGAACTATCTGTCTTTGTCTAATAGCGTATTTCATCATTTATGTAAACATTATCCGGTATAACAAGAAAAAAATAGCAGCCCCCGCTAGATATTAGTATAATAAGTAAATTTTGTAATAACAACCAAGTTTTTTTACTGCGTAGTTTTTGAATAATTAGAGACCTACCAAAAAAAGATAGGTTATATTCTAGATTGCTAGTAGGTCTCTAATTAGTCAAAATCTATGCGGTAAAAAATTTGATTGTTATTATAAAATTTACTAATTATACTAATATCTAGCGGGGGCTGCTATTTTTTTCTTGTTATAAAGGATAGTGTTTATATAAATAATGAAAAACGCTATTAGACAGAGACAGATAGTTCGGCCCCTTCTTAATCAATGTTTTAAAAAGAAAAATCAGGTCCAATGTTTATCACGCTATAACTTTGGGAAAAAATAATATTTTTACATGCTGTAACTAGTAATTCGAAAGGATTTGAGCTCAACTTTCATTTAAAAAAAGTTTCAAGCTTCTAGCTATCAATGCTAAGGAGCTATATGCGTTTAAAAATCCAGTAACTTTTTTAGTGATTTTCTTTAATTGCCTATAATTAGGGAAATATCGAGCGTTGGTGTCTAAAATTCTGTTTCCTTTCATATTTTGACATTTGGAAACTTATCCCAAAGTTTGAGCAAAATCCGTGGATCCGGAGTTGTGATACTCTCCTAGTCAGTGCAATAAAAATATTATATAAGATGAAGACTAGAAGAATTCGACCATGTCAAATAATAATGTTACTTTTTACAAATGCGTCTTCATTTAATAAACTACATAATATACTTACTTGAAAAGATCATAATCTATAACTATAAGAAGTTTTGGATACAAAGTATCTAAAGGTACAGTCATTTTTTCTTGGTTTGATGGTTGATCAATTCTTCCAACTATAATAAATTTATAATTTTATATATTAACTATATTTATTACTTGAGTAATTGTTTATAAATAAAAAAATATTATTTTAAATAATTTAATATACCTAGTTTAGTATGACCTTTATTCTTATCAACATTGAATATCACATGATTTGCACTATTGGATAAAAATTTTTGACGGACAGATCTAATTACTTTTGTATAGTTACTCTCTCCGTACTTGCCATCCTGAATATATAATACTATTATTAGCATTTAATTAAAATTAAAATTTCGTGTGTAATTTTTTTGTTATTTTCGAAAACTTGTGTATTAGTTATTGGATAATACGTACATAATAAATTTTTCCATCTTCATAACGAGCTATCAATGTAGCCATTTTTTCAGGATCTTCGTAAAAAGTTCCCTCAAATTTATTATCTTCCTATAGAAGTTAATATTTAATAAACATAATGTTACGATATAACAGAATTTATTATTATATATTAAAATATTAAATCCTCACGGCATTGTAAATATGGCCTTGTTTATTTTGTGCTGTCTCAACAGTCCACAAAGATACAGTGTCATGTATCACATTATTTTCTATTGGTGTAAGTTGTAACTTTATTTTTTCTCCATCAACTTCAAATTCTAATTGTTGTGAATTATCTCGTTTTATTCTACGACTGTTGACAGTTTTTATATCGACTATTTGATATTTTGGTACTGTAAGTTTATAAAAAATATTATTAATAAGATGCATTTTTAGAGTTTCATAGCTATAAAATTTTGCGTGAAATAAGTCTGCATTTATGTCACGCGTATCCTTGGCATAAGTGGTTCATTATTGTACTATGCTTATCGGTCTCGCTAAGCTCGGACGATAATCACACGGTGCACAAATAGATTGCTAATGCCACGGACAGGTATGACATAAGTGCTATAAAATGTTATGCGATACACGTAGTGCCACAATAGGCTACTTATGCAATTAGCATCATTATGTACTATTTTATTTTATTTGTTAAAAAGTTAAGATTCTTACCATCTTCCCGATGGAAAATTCTCCTTATTTGATCTTCAACCTAAGTGTAAAAAAGTGCTCTTATTATATTCTATAAATACATAAACAATAATACATTTTAAGACTAAATTTTGTCAATTATCGTATATTATCAGAACATAAAATTTTATGAATCACAAATAATAAACCAGTATATTGAAAGTTAATTTTAAGCTATACAACTGTTATTCCTTTATTCATACAGTTGTATATATAATATTTTAAAATATTTTTTGTATTCCAAAAGTTTTTTACATTCTCCTTACCTCGCTATTTTGCTCTGATTGATTTATTTTGAGCAGGCATATTACCAGAATTAAAATTTTAGCCGAAAGTGCCATTTTGAAGTAACAAATGAAACTACGCTTATCATTAATGATTAGACGTTTACATTAAAGTTTATATATAGATGTGTGTATGTATACTTTACAAGATATTTGTGTACCTAAATTTTTGCGCACGTTTTTTTTTTAATAGCTCGTTAAACAGGATCATATAACGTTGGAATAATAATATAAAAATGGTGTAATAATTGCATGATAGTCATAGGGATATTATATGGCAAATTTGGAAATTCTTTCCAGGAAAATTATCGAATTTACAAACAATATTATATAAACACTGTTTGTTAAAAAAAAAATATTGAATTTCAATTATTTGATAAAAAAAAATAGTATACATGATTATCGTTCTTTCTCTTATACTTATCTTGTGAAAAACTAACTTATTGTACAATCACGTATTTCGTTCATTAGTTGAAAAATTTACTATGGTTTACTGAGTAAACGGCGTATTTCTTTGATGAAAAATTAATATATAAAAACAAATTTTTTTTTATTAGACATTAGAAGAAATGAGTCATTTAACGCGAACATTTTAATGTTAAAATTTAAAATACTGATAACAATATATTTATAATTCATTGTAAATATTATGTTATGGGTCTTAGTTAAGTCATACGCTATTTATTTTAAAGATTAAGTATTGAAATTATTTTTAATATTTTATTCTCACATATTGATAAATGATTTGCATTTACGTAATTTAAATACACATTTTCACCAATATTTAATAAAATATTTGTTTAATTCATTAATTTTATTCTAATCGTTTGTTTACGTTTATTGCGAAAGTTGTCTTTTTATAAATGTTTCTAAGTATAACTACGTCATAAATTACGTTATTTTAAAATAGTTTAGACTAATAAGAAAAGTGTTTCACTTTCAGGCTGCAAATTTATTTTTAATCAGAAGTTAGCTATCTATGGAATATTTTTTATTTTATAAAATATTTAAGAGAATATTAGTCCGAATTTTTTAGAGATTCTAAAGAAATTTGCACAATTGTGCAGTTTTTGAATCCAGTATTTTCGAATATTTTTGTTACAATTATGTAAAAATTAAGATAAAAATTAAAAAATTATGATCTCAAATTATAGTTATAGTACCAAATGAAAATAATTTACGCATAACAAATAATTAATGAGTGACATTATATTTAAATTTATGCATATTCGTAATTGTTATACATATTATACATATTATTTATTCACGAACGATGTTTTTGCGTAGCTTTATATAAATGTGAAATTATGCATTTAATCATACAGAACTGTATATTAATATAAACATAATTTTGCATAAAATTTTAGATTTTCAAAATAATTGAACCAAAAAGTTTTGATATCCTATTGTTTATAATCATTTAAAATATATTGTTATCCACAAATCATTTATACTATTATTGTTGTACAGCCATGGTTATAAATAATTGTAATCAGTATACTCAATAATATATTATTCTAAGTTATACACAATTCGAAAAGTTTGCATTAAAACACTCAAAAACAGAATGATTGAAACCAATGTAAAGTCTTGAATAAATATTAATGATTTTGATTTCCATATTTTTTCTTATTATTACCTTAATATTTGGCATCAATTGGCTCATGCGAAATAGGTATATTATTAAAATTATGAGTTTATTTAAAAATATAATTTTAAAAGTTTGAATCTACAAATTCCTCATAATTGCAAAGTTATAGATACATAAGTATAAATTATAATTAGTTCACAATTTATTAAAATTATTTAATAAAATAAAGCAATGATCTCTGGTACAAGAATCAATTCAAATTGTAATTTTGATTTATAATATGAATCAAAATTAATGAAAAATTTATTGCTTTCTATTTTGTATTTAAAAATTATTTGTTAAATAGTTTGTAATTAATTTTATAAGTAGATTTTGTTTATAAATAATTTTATTTTTCATTTGTTTCAGGTGAGTACCGTTTCAGGTGATCTTTAAAATGTATCGATCGTAAGTTGTAAGTTGTAATTATAATTTTTAATTATATTTTTACGTTACGGGAATCCTAATAATTTTTTAAGACAAAAGTAAATCATACTTTTTTTAACTATTCATTTTATTTTTGTTGCACTAAATTGGAAAAAGTTTTGCCTATAGTTTCTAGAATACATAAAATTAATAGCTTTTATTATTCTTAAATTAATGGAATTGATACACCAAAATAGCTTGGAATTTAAAATCACTTTTTTTTCGAGAATTGGTAATTCTAATCATTTAAGAATAAGTATTATAACAATTGAAGGGCTGGATTGATGAAAAGAAATTTTAAAAAAACTGTTACACAAGTTTCTTTTTTGTTGAAAGATTTTTAAAAAAGCTAATTTTTTCAAATTAAAAGAATAGAACATTTCGCAACAGTTTTGGAAAAGCTTTATTTACGAAACTAAAATTTTACGCAACAGCTAAACTGCATTTTATGCTACGGGAGTCAAATAATGATATTAAAGTGTTCATTTTGAAGTATAAAAAATATTATAAGCTTATTTTTTGCAGGACAAATTATTAAAAATTTGTTTAAAAAATTACGATTGTTATGATACGAGCCTTTATTAATTTTTATTATAATAGACTGTAAAATGAAGAAGTTTTATAAATAAATGCATCTTCACATCAATAGGAATTTTTTTAATTAACAAATTCACAAAATGATGATTCCTCTTCATTAATCACAGCACTATTGACACATTGTTTTTTTGCGCATTCAACATTTGCTTTTTCTCTAATTGATTAGTATTCTTCATAGATTTTAATTCTAAGATATTTTTCGTGTTTTATTAAATTATATATAATTTGACAAAAGTAAAAATTATGATAACGCACTAAGAAAAATGATATACTTAAAATTACTGTGGTAGTTTTAATTGTGACACGTATTGCCATTGTGGAGAAAAGTTATATTTATCAAATATTACAATATATTATAATCATTTTTCTCGTTAACAATCATAAGTTTTATTATAACAATGTATGTTATAGCGTTATTAAAAATTCTGTACTTTTAACTAATTTTAAGTTCGCTTTAATGAAGTACGAAATTTAATTTGTAGAAAGAAAACTTTCTTTTGAATTTCGGATCACATCAAGACATTAAGAAATATCATTCAATATATTATTATCATTATAACGAATAATTTACTCGTAAATCATTTTTAATTAATAAAAAAATTTTTATTAAGGTATTTAAATTTGGTGATATTAAAAAAGAAAATATAATTACGATGAACTTGACTTAACAAGCATTTAAAATAATACAAAATGTTTCTTATTTAAATGTTAAATATTCATGAGATGTGCGATTAAAAATGATAATATTGATTGACGTAATTAAATTTACAAAAGAACAAATTTTGAAGTTGTTTCCTTGTCTTGCATTAGTACGTTTAAATAAATGCTTTATCTGGATCCACATATTCACAATTTTTCAAAAGAATTCATCGTCGATAAGGATGTCTCAAGCATTCTGCTTTCTTTAACCTGGAATCATAAAATTAAATAATTCATTATGATAAATTGAATTAGATAATATAAGTTTCTCTGTAACAGATTCATAAAATTATAATTTTCATTCAAGTCTACTCACGTTGAAAAGGTTTGGAGGATATTTCTACTGCATTTTGACCACTGAAATTTCTCCACGGAAGCAATGAACGGTGCCATGATTGTAGCGTGATTTTCATCTGGATATCCCGTGCAGTCTTTTGCTTTACCTCCACCATCGTGGGGTAAACTGAGCCTATAATGAGTCATTAAAAATGATTTAGTAATCATAATTATGAAACGATATATTATATATTAATATATTAGAAGTATATTGAAAAAAGTATCCTTACAAATGTCCTAGTTCATGAGTAGCTGATTGAAGTCCAGAGTAGCTACCATCGTCATTAATATATCCAACATTTGTATCAGGACTACAAACTGTTCCAATATACGCAGCTCCAGCAATCATACCAGTGTCTAAACTGTAACAAAAATAAAAAATTTTTTTATTGGTTTCTTTTCAATATAAAATCATGGCTTAATAATGACTTTGGTTTAACATACTTCGTCATAACTATAGAAGAATCAAAATTATTGAAATTCATTTCACTTCGGAATACATCCTTAAAGTACTTTCCTTGATCAAGTATCATTTTGTTAGGATTTAATTTGTTCATGTCAGTTTGATTGCGATTGTTGTAAATGAATTTCAATGCAGTTGGATCCTAAAATAAAAAGTTTTGTTAATTATTTTGTACGTTATTTCTTTTGTTCATGGACAACAAACAATTTGATAGTTGAAATACCTTTACAATGATGATACCAGTTACAATAATTCTTACTTTGGGTTGAGAAAGTTTACTGTATTTCAAATTTACTGCATTCCAGAAAGTCAGTACGTACTTCATCATTTCATTAACATCTTCGCCACTATCTCTGAAAAATATAATCGTATTTTTATAAAATAAAAGTAATTTTATAGTCATTATTTGATTGTACTTTGATTGAATGATTGCTGGATAAATCACAAGTAGATTTTGTAAAATTAAGCTTTTAATAATCTTTTGCACATAAAGAGATTAAAGTTTTTAAACGAAATAAATTTAATAATCAGTCATTAACGTCGATTCTGTAATCACATGCTCAAAATTAGTGCAATTGAAGCGATGTAATAAACTACCCTAGAAGTCAATTTTAATAACTGAAGAAGTATTGGTTTTCTTAAATTTTGAAAATCGCATACTACAAAATTAAAAATTCTTTATTCTAATCACACAAAAATCATCTTTATTAAATTCATCATTATGCTTGAAGCTGCTAAAATTATGGGCAATAAAATTTTAAGCAAAACCATTTTTGATATTGTTTTAAATAATTTCAAAATATTTATTCTTTTCATAAAATAGAGAACTTTGAAGTTACAATGTATATAAAATCTTACACGTGCCAAATGGCATACACGTGTCAATCAACGAAAACAAAAGTGAAGAAAATTAATCAAATGAAGAAAATAAATCAAATAGACCCGTTCAATATTACACAATACAAAATTTACTCCAGACAATGAATTTAACTTTTATGTTGAAGAATATTTAATTGTTTACATAAAAGATTATGATATCATAAAAATGTATACCAATTAGTAGACTAGAAATGTTAAAAAATTACTAAACATAGTATTCAACGTATTTTCAAATAATGATGACAACATCGCTATTTACACAGTTGCAAATAAAACATGATACGCAGTACGTTGATTTTATTTGTATATGTAAAAAACTGAATATTTTAATTTAAAAAAAACATTTCTTAAATAATTAAAATATTCAAAATCAAATACGAATACGTGCGTAATGACGCATAAAGGGTTACCTTGAAACAGAATGATAGTATTGTATAAAACAAAACGACCAATGATTTTATAAAGTTAATTAGTTTATATGATTTATAAGAGTTTATAAATACAATTCAATTATTAGAATTTTCCTCGTGTTCAAGATATAAGAATAATTTGATGTAATCAACTATATAAGATAAAAATCTTTAAAAAATTCAATTAATAAAAACAGCTTTGTTTCTATATTTTAAAAAATAAATATAAAACACATGCTTACTTGAACAGATTGTGATCCACAACTATGAGAAGCTTAGGATACAAAGTATCTAAAGGTTCAGGCAACTTTTCTTGATTTGATGATTGATCGGCTTCTCCAACTGTAATTTGTTATTTTACAAATTTATTACACTTAATATTTAAGTTTTTATTAATGTACATAATAAAATATTATTTATTTAATTTAACTTACTTATTTGAGTATCGTGTTTATTTTCATCAACATCAAATACAACGTGATTTATGCTTCCGTCTGTACCAGGTGTTAGCCACCATTTTTCACGTATCGATCTTACTACTTTCGTCAATTTACTTTCTCCGTATACACCGTCCTAAAGATGAAAATTTTAATTATTACAAAAATTAAATTGTTTGAAATTTTGTCTTCAATATTTCGTTATTTTTCAAAATTTTTACTACGGTTATTAGTTTGATAATACTTACATAATAAATTTGTCTATCTTTATAGTAAGCTAACAATGTAGCCATTTTTTCAGGATCTTCATAAAATATTCCATCGAGTTTATTGTTTTCCTAAAAAAATCAATTTTTAATAATATAATTACGCAAACAATGAAAAAAATGTTTACTGAAATATTAAAACCTTACAGTATTGTAAACATTGCCTTGTCTATTCTGTGCAGTTTCTACAGTCCAAACAGGCACGGAATCATACATGACGTTATTTTTCATTGGTGTAAGATGCAATTTAACTTTTTCTCCATCGACTTCAAATTCAACTGGTCGCAATTCTCGTTTTAATCGGTGACCCTCGGCAGTTTTGATGTTGACCCCATGATACTTTGGCACTATAAAATAGCAAGATGTATTATTAGGGACAGACATATTAGGTTTTCTTAACTTGATGAAGTGATTAATTTATCTAATATTGCTTTTTATAAAAATAAAATAGTCAATATGATTGGCACGAATCGATAATAAAATTTTATAAATAGTAAAATTATTTCAGTATAATTTAACATTTAAATTGTTAAAAATATATAACTAAAATCTTTACCTTTTTCACGATGAAATATCCTTCTTATCTGATCTTCAACCTAAGTACAGAGATGGTATAGTTAATAAATTTTATAAATAAGTATCTAATAAATTTGTTCATTCATTATAACTTCTTGGAATATAGAACTTTGCACACAAGTAGTGAAAAAAAAAACAATTTCTTATACAACTATTAAACGTTGATCTATTTGTATTTTTAAAATTTTTATTTTAGACATTTTTATTTTAACATTGAACGATATTTCTTAAAATTTTTTGTTACCTTGTTACTTTGCACTAATTGGCTTACTCCGAAAAGGCATACTGCCAAAATTAAAATTTTACTCGAAAGCATCATGTTGCAAGTGCAAATCAAACTGCGCTTATCATTAATGATCAGGCGAATATATAAACGTAGCTCATATGAAAAATTTTGTTTGATTTTAATTTGATACACCTTTTATTGAATGGATTAATTAAAAGATTAATGAGGTTAATGGTATCAGTAAATACATATGATACTATTCAACTTCATGACTTGTACTATACAAATAAAAAACTAAAATAGATTCTAGATATGAATTTTTCTTTGATTACTGAACCATAGGGATAGTCTAAGTTTTCATTATAATGCATTACGTTTCAGGGTGTAATTAGAATATTGATAAAACTAATAAAAAATAAAACTTGGTATCTTTATACAGAGGGTTAAAAAAAAGTTGAAAATAACTTTTTCTTATAATAAAGAATTATTAAAAGATAAAGTTATCGATTCAATTTGTATACAGTGTATATTAAAGAATTTCCGCAACTACTTCTGCAAGAGGAATATTCAATTTAACCAGTTCGAAATATTTATTAATATCCGAAGAATGTGCATTTACTATATCTACAATCGACTAATGAACATCAATGTTGTTGTTGTTTTTAATATTTAATAAAATATTAAATTTAATTATTTATCGATAGTGGAACTAAAATAAAAAGAATGAATTTATATGCATGTTGCGTTGATAAATTTATACACTGAGAAAAAGATTTTTTAGTTTCAAAGAAACGTGTGTTTCAATAGTGCCAAACACATGATTTCTTTAAATCAAAAAATTTTTTTTATATTCAAATAAATATTTATTTATTTTAAATATATCTAATTTAAAATATTTCAAATAAATAAATATTTTTTTGAAAATAAAAAAATTTTTTTGATTTAAAGAAATCATGTGTTTGGCACTATTGAAACACACGTTTCTTTGAAACTAAAAAATCTTTTTCTCAGTGTAGTTTAACTGGGAACTTTTTTATATATGAGATTTTCATATATACGTAGCTAATATGCTTGAAGAAATAAGTCATTAGTCTCAAGCATTTGAATGTCAAAATTTATTGATAGCACAAGAATACGAAGAATTTTTTAAATTTTACTATCGTACATAAATAAATGATCGTAATTGTATCATTAAAACTTAAAAATATTATGATAATCTACAAACGTTTCCAAAAAAAAATTTTGCCGCTTCGGTTTACAAATAAAAGATTTCCATCATTATTTGATTTAACAATCGATTTTTGGTGTGCTTTTATATGAATCTTTTTATCTTTTTATTTGAATAAAAATATACTAGTCCGTAAAAACTCGTATTGAACGGACGACAACTCACCAAGACAAATGTAATACCTCAGCAATACCTCGATAATATTATCTTGTTTTATAAAAATATATTCTCGAGAGGACCAAAGAGGTTCATTACATATCTTTAAATTTTTAACGAATTGGTTCAGATGAGTCTACAGTCTTTTGAATAATTTTTTATTAAATGTGATACAAATATTATGAAAGAGGTTTAAAAATTTATGAAAGAAATCATTGAACTTTTAACATTTTACCTTTTAATATCAATATATTACCATCTTGGAAATATATTATTTTCATTTTAGTCTTAATTTTAATCATCTTATATTCAACTAATTTAAAACAGATTTTGCTAAAATTTAGTGCAACATTTATAAATCATGTATGTTAATCATTTCAAAATGAATTCAACATCTTTTACTTTTTGTTTTATTTAAATCAACTGCTTTTTTCAACATGAAAACTTTTGACAGAGAAAAAAGAGCATAAGCTAAAACTTGAATTTTAAACACTTTTTCAAATATGCGTTAATTATTTGAGAGGGTATTTAATATAATTTATTAAAAGGGAAATGTACGTGTAAATGAACAGAGGCCTAAAAGTAACCACCATGTAAATAAAGAGAAAAATATATTAAATAAAAATATATTAAATAAAAATATATTAATTATTAGTATTTAAAAATTGTGCGCTTATAAGAACAGATGTAAATATTTAACATATTTGTTATATTTTTAGGAATCAAAAATAAAAATTTCTATCGGACAAGAAATAAATTTTTTTAAACTTGAGTTTTTATTTGACTAAATTATTATTATTTTTAATCCATCTAAAATTTATAATTTCTAAAAAATATGTTATTCAGAACTACAAGACTGTAATTATTTGATTGTTGGAATAAATAATTATTTCATGCATTGATGCTTATTGAAATTAACTTGTTTGTTACTGCCTTTCAATTTTTCATTTTAATTGAAAATAAAAACATCATTAAGAGTAAATTTTAAAAAGAAGAAAACTATCATTATTAAGTTAACAACTGATTCATGTAATTTCACTTATGTAAAATTACTGATTGTTGACGTTACATGCCTAGAGAATAGCATCAATGATTATTGAGGTTACATATCTATGGAATAACAATTGATGATATAATTACGCGTAGTTCTGATATATTATAATATTTAATTTTAATTATTGAAATAATTTTTAAAGTTGAATTTTTGAAATAAATCAAAGAAACTGATTGGTGACTTTATCATATATATTATAGAAATTATTAAGATTTGTATATCGTCGGTCGTGGGAAAGAAGGTGTCATTTCATTTTTGGTTGTAGAGAGGTGTTATTTTAATTTTGGTTGAAGACAGGTGTCAGTTCATTTTGGGTTAAAAAATGACTTTAGTTTCATTTTAATTTAAAGTAAAGCGCTATGTCAAAAAAAAGTTTTTATTTAATCATGTAGTAGACCCCAAAAGAAATTAATTTATTACAAAATTATAATAAATTAGTTTTTGTAACGTTTTTTTTTTAATTTTATTTAACGTCGATGTATTTATGCTATCATTGTGATGCTAATTAGCGACGGAGGTCGATTCAGTGTGTTTGTGAACGAAGCAAATGTAACGTACAGTAATGCTTATCAAACAGCTACTGAGAGCGGGATTCGAACTCGGATCCTCGAGATTACGAATCTATCGCTCTACCAAATAAGCCATTGAGACCTAGAATATTTCGTAGTCTTAATTCAAATAATAAAATTTTATTTCGAAAGTTGAATTTCTGATTTTTCTTATCTTATGATATAACATTATTTAACGTTACTTTAAGTAAAATTAATTTTGTTTGTATTATATCAGCTATGCTGTACGCAATATTATCTAATGCATGCGATGCACACAAGTACCTCATTGTGTACAAGTGCTACACTACATTAATGTACATCAATGTATGCAGGTGTACCATTGTGTTAAAGTGTAATTTTGTAATAAAGTATATAGAATTGATAAAGTGCAATAGTTTTGTGAAAGTGCATAGGTATTCAAAAATTATTATACAATTAATGATTCAAACTGGAACTTTCAACCATAATAATATTTTTTAAGAAATTACAATTTATTAAAAAAACTAATCCTAAGCACAAATACATTTGGTATTAAAGTAGTACGTGAATAAAAAAAAAGCGCAAGCGAATGAGAAGTATGTCGTTAGTCAAATAAAACATATAATCCTCGAATAGCAACGAAGTATTAATGAAAGATTAAACAAATTAAAACTAAAAATTTTACTAAATAACAAGCAACCATTCGCTATACGCACAAATTGTACCATCAGCCCCTATACACCTAGTCATTCGTATACATCAGTTCACAAATGAATAGAAAAAAAAGACCCAAGTTCTGCAATAAAACAAAAAAAAAGAGAAAAAAAATGAACAATGCGGTCAGTGAAGCTATTTGTAAAAGAGCTAGAGCCGCTATATATGTAGGTCGTTACGTTGGGCTTCGAATGATCAACTAAAATATATATGTATATGTGTGTACTCACGGTCACGCACGTACACACGTATACCCTCTGAAAGAAGCATGCACCCATGATGTTCATTTCACGACTATACGTGCTATACAGCCCCAAAAGTCCTTATAAAAAGTGATTCTCGATAGCGTCATTAGCGCAAGCACCCTTTTTTTTTTATTTCGCTTGTTATGCACTCCAAAAAAATATAAAACGACATACCCTTTATAACTATATACACGTAAACTCGAAACATCTTATACAACGTGTATAACCAGCATACACGAATAAGTCTACATATTTGTTAGTTTCACAGTTGGACTATATATGGATTATATATAGATTTTCAAAGTTCGGCAGAGCTTTGCGCTATACAGAAGCTGTCGCTTCTGGAACATATACATCCATTGCTCATCGCCGATATATAATATAAAGTTGACCGTTCGACTCCTGCCACCCCTTATGGAAGAAACTTTAGTTAAACTTGTATATATACATATATATGATGAAAATTGCTTTCCAGCTCTTTCCATCTTACTATTAAACGATTAACTGTACATATACGAAACAATTGATTAATTTCTCCTATCGCCATGGGTGGCCGGGGGAGTAGAAGAAGGAGTTCTAAAAGGATGATGGAATATAGCTTCTTGCTATTGATACGAGCAACGTCTTTGAGAGAAACTTTGAGATATAGAAGAGAATTTGACGCGTATACACTTGCCTTCTCTCTCTCTCTCTTCTTCTTCTCTCTTTCTTTCTATCGTTCTCTTGATGGATTGATATACGAGGGTAGAAGGCATTGATTGTTTGCGGCTAGCTAAAGTGAGAAGGATTTGGAAATTAGTCGAGTGTATAAGATATTGTTGAGAATATTAATCGTTTGAATAAAATAAACTTTTAAGAAATTTTAACATTATTTGAAATAAATTTCTATGGATATATTGGCATTCAATATACTTCATAAATGTTTTTCGTGGAAGCTTTATTACAAAAATAATGTATATCGATTTCTAAAGTTTGGAAATATATATTTCAAGGCGTTATTTTGAAAATCGTAATTTTTTTCTGTAACAAAGCTTACTTCTATGTTTTATGATGAAACATAGAAAAAATATGTTTTCTTCTATTATTTAACAATAATGATGTTTCAAACACAAAAATTTTCCTCTCCATACTTTGAAAATCATACATATTTGTTTAAGCAAACAAATGCATCATAAGGTTAAAAACAACAACAACAATAATTATGATGAACGAGCGAGTTTCGTGCTAGAAAACGATAATAGTAGCAAAAATAAAAGAAGATACAGTGGAAAAAAAAAGAAATACAAAGTCTTTCGAGCATAAGGCATATAAAGTGAGGTAAGCAAGAGGTTGGATAATTAGCAAAACAAAGGAACTTGGTCATTACGTTCTTCCTGCTTTTTTCAAATTGTCCTTTTTTTACTCTATGCATGCAAAGAATCTTTTTCTCTTTCTCTCTCTTGTTTGCTTAACTTACACTTTTTCATGTACATATATATGCCAGCGCCTTCAATTCTTTGTATATGCTTTTATGACATCTCATGTGCTTTTCTTTGCTTTTCTTTCTTTTTTTTTTCTAATGTTCTGATAGTATGGGTTTTTTTAGACAATACGTCTTTTGATTATTGAGAAACATCGATTATTCATGTTTTATTATTTTTTAATAATTAATTTTGAAATTTTTGAAAATGAACTATTATTAATGTAATTAATAATAGTAATTAAAAATTGAATAATTTAGAATCGTTGAATTTTTGATACTTTTAACTTAAAAAATTTTAGCAATTGATAAGCTAGGTTAAAAAGTTTTTGTAATATTTACAAGTAGTAAAAAATTATTTTTACGTTACTTTTAATATTATTGAAATACTAAAAATATAGATTTTATA
The DNA here is from genome assembly GCA_017163975.1 of Anastatus disparis. Taxonomy (NCBI): domain Eukaryota; kingdom Metazoa; phylum Arthropoda; class Insecta; order Hymenoptera; family Eupelmidae; genus Anastatus; species Anastatus disparis. The sequence continues at coordinate 2,899,812 of JAFFSR010000226.1, forward strand.
AAGTTAAGAATTTTCAATATTTGTGTTCGCAGATTCAATAAAAACATCCATATAGAATGCAAACTTAAAATAGTAAAGCTTACGTGTATTTAATTTCAACGTTTATTTTGAAATACACAGAAAAACTTTGATGAAAATTAATTAACATTCTCCTAATAAAAGAAATCCAAATACTCTTTATATTTTCCTGAAATATGAAAATGGGTACGATATAATTCAGAGAATGCGGCATCTCCAGTTTAAATAGACAAATTAATTATAAGTTTCTCAAATAAACGATATGATCGATTTTATCGATTTATTATTCACTCAATAATTTCATGATTTTATTTATTTTTAAAAGTACGTAAGATAACAATATTCGGAGAATTCCTGTACACGTGCAAACGTATATAACATAATAACGCAGCTATTTATTATTAACTGAATGTTTAGCCACTGTGTCGTAACTGAAGGTATATATTGTTAATTAATTTGCGCGTAATACAGCTCATTTGTTAAGTAAATTTACTATAGGGCACAGTTTGTAGTAGTGAACATTTTACGCGACAAAATTTTAACGTTAATTAATGCATTTAATTATAATAAATTATTAAAATCTTAAGGTTTTACTCGTGTTCCAGCAAACTTTTGTTGGTTCTATTATAATATGCATTAAACATTTAAAATTAAGTATTTTGTTAGTCAAAAGTTATCACTTGTTTCGAAAATAATTTTAAAGCTAAGTTGGTGATACTTTTTGAAGAAAACTATAATCGCTTGTAAATATGCAAGTAATTTAATTTAAAAAGTTTAAAAGAATATTTCACCTACCTTCATTTAAAATATAGTTTTTTTTTAATAAAACCGAGAAAAAAAGTATTAAATTTAAAAGAACTCTAATTCCGTAGCTCTGAATTTTTCACGACAGTTTAAATATAAAAGTACCTCAATTAACAGTCGTATCTATATATTTTGACGGGCAAAAAAAAACACGTCATAAACAAAAAATTCTCTTCTCTTGAGCATTAACCATCATACGACAAAAATATATATATTTTTTTTCTCCCTCCATATGAATGGTGGCAAATTCTTTATTTTTCAGCGTTTTGCTACGGTGTGAATTCAATTTCGCGTTGAAATCGCGTTAAAAAGTAGTGGTAGTAACAAGCAACACATAACTCGCAAGCTCACTTACTCTTTTTCCCTCTCGCTCGCTTATGCTCTTCTATATAGCATCGTTTCGCTTTATTTTATTTTATGGCGTACCTCCCGTAAAGAAGTTATTATCTGTGCTGGCGATACTATTGCAGTACAGTTTTTTTTTTCTATATACATATGTACATGTATATACATACACACTCAAACACCAAAACTAAGTAAAAGCAGAGAGAGAGAGAGAGAGTAGAGGTATATAAAAAAAAGAAGCAAGAAACACGCGGTGTTTTGCACGTATATACCCCAACAGAGTGGTGATTTATTCTTGTAATTTAAACTGGACACAACACTTTTCTCTCTTTCTGTATACGCTTTCTCTACCCTCTTTTTCCTTCCTTCCCCTCTTCTTTCTCTTCGTCCCCAAAAACTTTCTCTAGCTGCTGTTGCGTATTATACTTTTGTTTTGTACTATCTTTTTGAAGCTATGCTTCTTACGCGACGTTACGGCAGGGGCACTAAATGTATAAAAATCGACAGTCCCAAATGTCACCCAGCGTGAATGAACGAATACGGCACAGGATGCCATTATTGCTATCAACATACAAACATTCTTTTTTCTCTTTCTTTCTTTCCCTCTCTCCCATTCCGCTTAAGAATATGCATGTATATACATATAAGAAAGATAAAGAAAAAGAGACTGCCTTGTTGTAACCGGCAAAGAAGGCTAGACATAGCCCCCTCCATTCGCGGCTACCTTTATTGTACATATAAGAGAAAGAAAGAGAGAGGGAGAGAGTCAATTCTTAAAGCCGGCGGACAGAGAAGGATAGACGCAACCCTCTCTATTCTTTATGAAAAAGAAAGAGAGAGGGAGAGAGTCAATTCTTAAAGCCGGTGGACAGAGAAGGATAGACGTAGAATACGATGATTAAATAAATAAATTATGTAATAGTATATTATTAACCTAGGGAGAGAAGTTGACCATTAAATGCTCGCGTAAGATTTGCCCCCGAGCGCAGCGAGGGGGCAAATACGCGAGCAATTGATGGTCAACTTCTCTCCCGAGGTGAATATACGATTTTTTCTTATTCCCGGCGAAAAGTACGTCCAACTTACCCGTTGTGATAATTCGTTTTTGATGATAAATCATTAAAATAAAAATACCGCGATGAATCGCTTGCTGCTATTGACCGAGTATGCTCTATCCTTCTCTGCCCCTCTCCCACTGATGATAAATCATTAAAATAAACCATCAATATTTCACTCACATTTTATAATTTACACACTTTATAACACACTGCAATTTATAATTCACAAAATAAAACAAGTTAGGTTTTAATAATAAAATATTTAAAATTACTATATAAGAAAAATAAAGAAAAAGATATACTGCTTGTTGTAACCGGCAAAGAAGGCTAGACATAGTCCCCTCCATTCGCGGCTACCTTTATTGTACATATAAGAGAAAGAAAGAGAGAGGGAGAGAGTCAATTCTTAAAGCCGGCGGACAGAGAAGGATAGACGCAACCCTCTCTATTCTGTATGAAAAAGAAAGAGAGAGGGAGAGAGTCAATGTCTAACGCCGGCGGACAGAGAAGGATAGACGTAGCCCTCTCTATTCTTAACTGCCGTGAAAAACAGAGCGTCAACACGATTGCGCATCGCTAGTGCGCCGAGCCGCCGTAGATAATGCTTAACTTCTCTCTCAGAAAGTAGACGTCTTTCGACGTACTTTTCGCCAGGGGATAAGAAAAATAATATTTATTTAATTTAAATTTTAAAATTAGTATACGTATGAAAATATGCGTTTGTATTTATAATATTATAATCTTAATATATTTTTTTGGAAAGAATTTTTTTATTTTCTCTCATTATCTTCCTCCGTTTATTAATATGTGTATATTTATATAGTTGTTATTAATTACTACATTAATAACAAAAAATGAAAATTTAATAAAATTTAATAAAATTTTTGTATTTTTCTGTTTACAATGCACATGACGAAAATTACGTTTACCTAAATATATGTTTTTTTAATAATTGATATTAATAAAAAACTACATTATTAATACATTTTTAAATACATAATACATCGAATGAAAAATAACGTTTTTTTGTATTTTTCTATTTACAATGCACATGACGAAAATTACGTTTACCTAAATATATGTTTTTTTAATAATTGATATTAATAAAAAACTACATTATTAATATATTTTTAAATACATAATACATCGAATGAAAAATAACGTTTTCATTAAAAAATTGAATATAATTTTGCAAATGTCACACTTCCTAATTTTTTATTTTTATTTTTTTTAGACTACGTTTTTAGCCTCCTCTTGTCTCCTTTTCCTTCGTCCTCGTTTATTTATTTTCCTTTTTTTTCCTCTATTTTTCGATATACAAGCTACGAGCGCGTAATATTAAAGTAAAAAAAAAAGAGAAGGAGATGGTGATGCAGCAGAAGGTAGAAATTAAATCTGGTATGATGAAAATATATTTGAGTTTGCAGACGCAGTTAACTTTTGGCATGTATTTAAAAACTGGAGATTATAATGGATTTTAATGTTAAAACTTATTAAAAGATTATTTTTTAAATAAAAATTTCAATTATTGTTTAAATAATTTGATTTAAAAGGCAGGATATAATAATTTTCAAAAATAAAGCTTAGGGATTAATAATGGAAATATTTTGATGTATGAAGTACAAGAAAATTCCAATGTTGATAAGCTATAATAATAAAAAAACTTTCCAATGTTTGCAGAACAAAAAATTTTATAACAAAAGTAAAAAAAATTAAAAAATGTCGATTACAGGTTAACAAAAAAGCCACAGTAAAACACAAAAAAACATTCCAAATCTTCACTCATAAACCTAATTTTTCAACACCAAACTCAACACTATTCTCAAAAAACAAAAGCAGAAAAAAATTTTCAAATCAGAAATAAACTAAAAACGGCACTGGTAAAAATAAAATAAGAAGGAAAAATAAGTTTTATGTGAAAGGGAATAAGCACACGCGTTGATGAAATGTACTAGAAACATATAGAAGGCTAAGTAGTACCGAAGGCGAACACTTAGTACATCGAATTATCCTCAAAGTGGGCAATAATTGTGCTGGAAGTGCACTTTAGTGTTGGAGAAGTTAACGTTACACGCTATGGCTTGGCGTTGCTTGTTACTTCCTGTTATATTGTACTTTGAATGTATTTATGTGCGTATATATATACACCTACGTACATATAGTATTGTATTATAGTTCAACCTAGTCCCAGAGGCAATCTTACACCTTTTACTCATATATGCGTTTTGTATACGTATACACAAGGTTGCTTAGAACTTCAAGATACTTGAACGAGATTTACCTTTAGATGTTGTTTCAGTCGAGTATGTCTTATTCTCTTTCTTTTTATTATTGTTATTGTTGTTGTTGTAAGTTACTGCAAATGAGATGGAAAGGAAAAATTTTATGTGAGAATGCTTTTTTTTATATTAGTAATTTTATTTTTATGTTGAGAAGTGGTACAAGAATTTAATTTAAAATATTGATTTGTTAATAAATATATTTTAAATATTATTTTTTCTACAATAAAAAGAAGGCGAGTTTTGTAAGATGGTTTTATTGATGGTCAAATTTTGTTTCTAGATTAATCAACAGGTGCATATATATTTTATTGAAAGTAAAAGCTTTGAAGTAAAAATGTTTAAAGATACTTTTTCAGTTGATGAATTTTTCATGAATTTCCTTATGAATTATCAAGGTCAATCGAAAAATTCGAACACGATGCTATTGATTATTGTAAATAATACTGAAAAATTAATCTATTCTTAAATTTTATTTCCAATCTGATTCTCAATAGTAACCAATAAATTATGAAACATGTGTAACTAATTTTTTATCTATAAATCAGCGTATAATAATTCAAAGAATTCAAATAATTAAACATCATATAATATCAAAGCACTTAACTACATCAAAACAACCAAGATATCATTGCCAGAAGGTAGGTAATTCGTGCCAACAATTTCTTCTTTAACTTTTCTTTTCCTCTTTTTTTTCTGAACCTCATGATCTTAAGAACTTGATAATGTTGTATATATACGTGGTGTATGTATGTGTACAGAGAACAATAAAGCCACTGATTATAATGGAAGGACCTCTTACGATATCATAGAAGGTATTGTCTTGAAAAGCGGCTACTTTTCTTCTCTGTCGACGTTTTCTTCAACTTCTGTTCTTTTGTTTTATTCCCTTCCACTTCTTTTTTCTTACTTCTTGTATATATCCGACTATCATCCACTGAGCAACTTCTTTCCTTTAAAAAAAAAGAGAAAAGAATAAAAAAAGAAAGAAAAGAAATAAAGAAAGAAGAATGTTAAAGCGCTAAACTGAAGAGACCACAAGTTTAGTCCACTAGGGAATTCGTTGCAAAAAAACATACATATATACATTGTATACATATGATATATAACTGTATCTATAAAGTAAATGTCAAGAAACTAGAGCAAAAAAAAGCAACTCGACCCACATAAACGACTGGGATAAGGTGGGATATATAACCCCTTCCCCCTTCTTTATATACCCTTTTTACCTTTATTTAAAGCACCCACTAGCTGCTGACGTTTGCCTTACATGACTTGTCTCTTCATTTCAGATTCTTCTCGCTTCTTTTTTTTCTTTCTTTCTTCTTTCATGTTTTTTTTGCTTTCTTTCTCTTTTTTCTCTTTACTTCCTGCGGATTTTAACGAGATTGAGCTTTTTTTTTGTTCACTTGCACTGAAGAGAGAAATACACGTTTCTTCTTTTGACTTTAGTCGTGTCTTTATTAGGCTTTGAAATTTCTTCTACAAACAATTCTTGGTGCTTCATTTTTTTTTTTTCCTTTTATCTGAAAAGAGACGTGTATTGGTTGGTTGACTTTTATAAGTGAAAATGTGTACTGTCATAGGTCTTTGATAATTGTTTGGCCAACTTTCAAAGAAGATTTGATATTTTGTTTTAGGAAATCAATATTAAAAATACTTACGTGATTCATTTAATTATTGTGAATCATTGAATTAGGTAATTGATTTATGTTTCATGATTTAATTATTCATATTAAATATTACAAAACAAATAGTTGGACATTTAAATATTCTATTTAAAAATGAAAAATAAAAATAGCTACGTCATTTTTTATAACTAATTTTAAAATTGAAAATCAATCGTATCGTGATAATAAATTAAATTTCAATCTACGTTTCACAAATTTAATAAATTAAAAGCAAAATGTGTTTATGAGATTATTAATAAACCTATCATTTATTTAACTGCCACAAAAAATCGAATAAATATCCTAAAATTATTTAATAATTATCGAAGCGTTTAAAAAACTTGATGACGACAACAATAAAAAAAATCATAACATAATTTCTTGTAATTACTGCAAATTAGTTTTAATAATTAAAAAAAAAAATTAATTAAAAAAGAAATCACGGTTATTACATCTTTCCCTTATTTTTTTTAGTTTCAATTTTTTTTTTTAAAGTTTTGATATTCATTATTTCTTTTACTATGAATGCACCTTGATTTCTTTTGACTTCAGCTTTGGAAATTTTTTTCTCTTTTTTGTTTTTTTTTACTTTCGGAACTCTTTTATGTTTCTGTAGCTTAAGTTTTTTTTTTTTTTTTAAATTACTACTTTCCTGGACTTTTTCATGACCGTTAAAAGTTTTTTTTAAGCTGAATATTTTATATATTCATTAGAAAATCTTTCATCATGAAAAATCTTTTCCTTGTTCTCCGTAAATAAAAAGAAGATACGTGTTTTAAAAATAAAAATTTTTTGTTTCAAATATGTGCACTTGTTTGCAAAATCAAGTTTAATAAGCCGATTATAACATTAAATTAAAAATGAAATTACCTTCTAAAAACAAAGCAAAAAAAGAAAATTACAACAAAGTTTGACAGTTTTCAATGTAGTAATCCATTTCGAATTTGAAAAAGGAGAAAAATGAAAGAAATGAATCATGCACACTAGAGCGCATAAAACGGGTATAACGTTTTTCTACAAAAGATGCGGGTTTGCCATACAACTTTTCTTCATTCGCTCGTATATGCTATACTAGTTTTATTTTTTTTTCTTTCTTTTTTTTTATTATTTTCACGCGTCGTTCAACCGAAAATTGTTAAGCTATATAAAAGGCTATGGACCGACGCGTAGAGTATATAGGATTAGCTCGATTTTTTTACCTTTTCTTTTACTCTTGTATTACTAGGTGTGAAAATATATACAGACACACACACGACGATATAAATATATATATATATATATATATATATATATATATTTGTATCTTGTTTTTTGCCCGCATATGTATTTTTCTATATATATATTGAGTATAAAATGTCTCATGGTATTGGTACATAGTATAAAACTATATAGCATTTCACACGGTACTGCAAAGAAAGTTTTGCGTGTAAAAGAGAGGAAAAGAGAAAATGAGTGTGTATGTATTTTCCTCTCCATAGAAAAGTTTAGTGGTATAACCCATTTATCGAACGGCCAGTTGCCTTGTAGCTTTAGGTAGTTTTTTACGCCTCTATTTCTGTATAACGAAAAATTCACTGGATTCATACAAGTAAAAAATCGTTTTTCGTTTACTAACTACTAAAAGAATATGTACTTTTTTAAAGATTAATTAAAATAAAGTTCAATGTTACAAATAGAATGCTAAAACATAATAGTTTGAAATTAAAAAGCAATTGATCTTTGAACATTATAAATTTTGATAACGTATACATTTTATAAATCACAATATGATTTTTTAATTGTTAAATAGTCTAATAGATGACTTTTCACATGACTTGTCACGTGACTTATTAGCAATGGTTCTTAGCAGAATTCAAAGTCAATTTAAATCTTGTAAAAAAATTTTACGTTATTCAAAATATGTTTATAATATTGATTAAATTTCTTTGTAAATTTTTTATTATTTTCAATTAAGTTGAACTTAAAAATATTTTCTTAGCATTCAATAATAATTTTCGAATAGTCCTATTTTTAATCTCAATTTTAAATAAGCGATAATAAATAATTCAATAATATGATTTAATTTTATTATTAAATTTTATATTTAAAAATAATTTTTATTCAATTAGAACATAATATTTTGCATACCAAAATTTTAGTGCATTTAAAAATATATATAGATTTTGTATGATCTACATAATAAATTATTGCAGTCGGAATTTTCATTACTTTTTAAAAGTTGTAAAAATTACCTTCATAGCGATGATTCTTTACGACTTTTGAAGAAAATGATATTCTATTAAATTATTTTAACTAATCATATTCATAAAAATAAAAATAATTCTTAATCCTTAAATTAAAAAATGGTTTCAACAAAGTTTTGTTCATTAAAATAACGAAAATGATATTTTAACTTGTTATAATAATAAACAAAAAATTTCATTCTTATTCCTTATTCTTCATAAATGAATGTCATTTTTACTGAAATTAATAATACTTTATTTTAAATGTTTACATTTTTGGGATTGATTTATAAACATTCTTTTTTTTTGTCACGTCGAAAAATTCGGCATACATATAATTACAATGCTATTTGTCTTGTTTTGCCATGCGTGATTTTGCTAAATTTATTGCCAGATCTTTTAGTACAGCAGCATTTTGACGATATTGCTTGAGCATTTCTGCATTTTGCTGTATTGCATCTAGTAATTTGTCGAGTCCGGCTCGCTTTTGCGCGTTTAACTCAAGCTCTTCCATCTTCTCCATAAGTAGCTTATTTTTTTCAATTAGAGCTTTGAAACTACTAGCGCGTATGAGTATCTGTGGACAAGTTAAAAAGCGATATGAGCGATATGTTTAATTTTGCGTTTTGTTTAAATCAATTTTTTTGTTTTTGCTTCACAAGTAATCGAGACTAATTTATTTAATAATTGTTTTATTAAAAATTTAATCAAATGAGTGTTAGGAAGATATTTATTTTAATTAAATAATGAATTAAAAAGGCTCAATAGTCCCCCACGTTATTTTCTAAATTGAAAGGATTTTTATCAATCTTTGAGAAAATAATCTTTAAACTCCTATCTTTTCGCATAGCTTTAAAAGAAATATAGGGTAAGCGATGAAAATTCAAAGAAATGAATGAATGAAATAATTGTTCTTATACACAGGCTTTATATGAAAAATTCAGGATCGAACTAAAAATTTTATTGCAATTTCATTACTCTATAATTTTTCATAAAAAACTAGGATATAGATTTTTTAATCAGGATTGCAACACAATTAAGAAAAAAGGGATAAACTATGAATATAAAGAGAAAATAAGTGTCAAAGTTTAAAAATATTTGGACTGTGTTTCACATGCTTCTCGGGATTGCACACCAGTATGCACGGTTGATTTTTGTAAGCTAGTATATATCGCGCACGCGCAACAATTTTAAAATGCTTGGGGTACGCGTATACAAGTCACCAAAGAAGATAGACGCTTTTCTTCTTAGTTAAATTTTTCGTCCGAAAGCCTGGCTAACACTTTAACATTGTTTGTATATCTATACAAACAATGTTAGAAAACAGAACTAACTCATTTTTGGCAGAAATTTTCCGTTTAAAAGTACGCTTCTATAAGCGTCTATATTCGTTGAAGTTACCAAGCCCACTATAGTGCCTATATATGAGTATAAGCAACGAATGTAGGCTCGAATTTATAATCGACACTCAGCACTCAAACATCATTTTGTCTTTATTTTTCTTATGGTGAAAGAGTAAGATAGAATGATGTTCGAGTGATAAGTATGGACTATAAATTCGAGCAATAAACGCTTATAAAAGCGTACTTTTAAATGGGAAATTTTTGCCAAAAATGAGTTAGTTCTGTTACTCAGTTACTTGGGGACGCCACCAAATCCCATGTATTTTTATATCTATATACATTATATGTATAGCACATTTTTCATATGTATAGATATACAAAAAATGTTATTTGTATAGAGATAGAAAATATTAAATAAAATCTAATACATACCATAGGTTTATTAGTATCCATAATTCGAAATTTTATTATCTAAATTAAACACTTTTGTAATTTGTCTGTTTTTAATGTTTAATTTGTAAATAAAAATTTTTTGTAATTTACAATTGTAATTAATTGGAAAACATTACTAACTTTTACTAAAGCGTTTTAATAAAAATTAAAACTTGTAATGTCGGTAACTGTATGAATCATATATCCTATTACATCATCTTAATAATTTACAAAAATATTAGGTATTCAGGAATCATTTAAAAATCAAAATTTGCAAATCTATTGTGTTGGAGTTTATCAAAAAAATAAAAATTCTTTTACAAAAAATTAAAGAAAAAAATTCAATAATTATTAAATTTTTCCTTTAATAATATTTTTTCTATAGTTAAAAAAAAAAGAAGATAGTTTTTCCAACCCAATCAGAACACAAGATTTATTCTACTCTTTAAAATAAAGAAAAAAAAACTAAAGAAGAAAAGTCCACTCCATACCTTTTCTTCTCCGTCTAACTCTCATTCGTCATCATATATGACTCTCCAAATATTTCCAACATGTATACACTAGACATGTAACATTGAGAAGACACAATTATATCTCAAAAAGGGCTATATAGTACACACATGTGTACTTATACGTAAGCCACATAAAGTAAAAGGGGTAAAAAAAAGTAAAAAAAAAACGAAAAAAAAATATAAGAAGAAGCTCGTATATACCGTAGCTTGTGTGCCGCATATACTTGCTCGCCGCGGGCTGTTGACCCGCATTTTAATTGTATTCTCTACCTTTCTCTCTATCTCTCTTTTTCCTCCTTGCAAAGTATACCCCAAGTACCTTTTGTACATATGAGTTTATATAACTGTATGTATATCTTTTCTACCCTATACGTTCCTCTTTTTTTTTCCTTTTTACGACGAATCAACATCGTTGGTTTCTCGCATTATTTCATTCGCTCTTTTGCTTGCTTTTTCGTGCGAAAAGAAAAATTTTTTCTTTTCTTTTTTTTCGTACAAACACACACGTGTAATGGGAACAAAAAAAAGAGAGAGAGAGGAACGATGCGTGTGACCTTGGCCCTTTGTAAAGAAAAAAAAATGTTGTAAAGGGTATGTACGAGGAAAGATGTTAGTAAGGAAAGTTTTTCAAATGAATGAGAGAGAAAAGGATGGACTAACTTGTTAATTTAAGTACAACGCGCATCGACGCTTTCGAAAAGAAAAAGAAAATAAAAGACAAAATGTTGCGCTTTGGAGGGCAAGAAATTGAATTAAAAATATTAGAATTTAATTTAATTTATTCAAATATACTAACGAAAATCTTTGGAAATTAAGCGAAAAATATATTCCATAGATTATCGTTAATTTATTTTATTAATCTAACCTTTGAGCATGAAATAATTTATCTGTTTTTTTTTTTGCAATATTATAAGAGAACTTATTTCTTCAACTATTGAATTTTATTATCAATAAAATTCACATTTTAATTAATAATGAATTAAAAAGATTTATTTATTTAAATTTATTCAAATATACATTGAAATACGTAAATAAAATATTAATATTTTAATACGAGCACGATACTTAATGTAAATATTTTGAGTACCATATCCTGTTAATTAATTTAATATAGCAAAAGTAAAGTTTGTTAATTACAAATGTAGCTTTGAGTAATGCGTGCGTATATATTGTTTGACATTATTTGAGTGCATACACATTTTGGCCATATAATTTCGAGCAAATACACTTTGAGAAAATCAGATGGAAATTTATTAACATTTTAAATTATTAAAAGCAATGATTAAAATGTTAAATATGAAAAGAGATAAATTTTTTTTTTCTTTTTCAAACATTAAAAGTACTACTTTCTTGATATTATTGCCGAGTTTCATTGTAGGCAATTTGCATTTTAAATGTATATTTAAAAGCTTAATTTATACTTTATGATATTTTAAATCGTAAGATAAAAGTTTTTAAATTTTAAATTAGTTAAGAAAATTCAAAGTTTCTAAGTCTTTTCTATTTTAATTAAGTTTCTCATGTAAAAATGTAGAAAATTTTCCGAGCTTTCTTTCAAGATTAATCCTTTACATATTTTCTTTTTTTTTACTATATGGATATCCTTAGAAAAATGAGAAACATCCTTTAGTTCGTTGAGAGAAATTCGGTGGATAATTACTCATTTTACAACACAAAAAATTCATTAAAAACACCTGCAGTGAGGATATAAAACAAAACTTCTACAAAAAAAATCAAAACAAAAAAAATATATATGTATATATATGTATAAACTAAAAGTCTGAAGCATCTGGCGTAAAGCCAGAAATAAACCCAGAAAATGTTTACGAAACTAGCTCATTTGGAATGTTTTTATCCTCCTCTATTTTTTTTGTTTTAATACTCGCATAACGCAAAAGTGAAGCCCAGATGTTAATGCTTTATATTTTTTCTCTTCGATGTATGCGCACGAAATTTTTTCTCTTTTTTTTGGCCATGATAATGTCAAAACTTTTATATCGTGTAAAAAGATACTTATTACGTATATTTACTAATATGATATATTTGTTTATTAAAAATCCGAGTTGAAATACATCAAATTTTTGTGTAACAATATTATTGTATATTTTGTTATGTAAACAGGGCTGAATTAAAATTATTCAATGTACATTATAAATCTCTCGTATATAAAGTGAAAATATTGTATGCTTTTATGAATTTTATAATGCGATATTGAATAATTTACTATTCATGAAACTTTAATATCTCTCTCTTTCTCTCTTTTTTTAAAGAGTTAAGCTATGCTATATCCATGAATAATTAAAGCAACGAAAATTAATAAAAGATCTTCTTTTGTAATAATATTTATTTTTTGTATTCAATAAATGCAGGATTATGCGATATACGATGTAATGTGGATTGAAAAGATTAGCTTGTTTTTATGAAAAAGAAAAGTGTACATAAATGCTGTGTTAACAATGAAGCTTTTATGTAACCTGCTTGATAATGGATTACTATAAAATTTTAGGTGTATTTCAATATCCAGTGTGTTACACAATGTAATCGATAAATTGACCATTCGTGTCGTTTGATTTTATGAATTATGATTTTTCACAATATGTATTATTATGAAAATATTGACAAGTTTGTATGAAAAAAAATATCGAATTTGATTTCTTTAAATAATTCATGATCAGAGGTCATCAGTGGCTCAGTCCTTAGAGCGATGGATTCGTAACCTTGAGGTCCCGAGTTCAAATCCCGCTTTCGGCCGATTTATACAAGCACCACTGTACGTTACGTGCTTTGTTCACAAACACACTGACGACCTACGTCGTTAATAAGCATCGCAATGATAGCATGAATACAACGACGTTAAATAAAATTGGTAATAATTCATGAAATTCATGTTTGTAAAGTTAATACAATATTTTTTGTAACTTTAAAAATTTTTTATACTTTTAAAATCAGCACAAAAATTTTTGTAAAATTAACATACAGAGTGTGCTTGCTGTCTTAACATTATTATAATCTTTCTATTTTAACACAAATAAATTTGTAAAATTTACACTTTTCATTATTCATAAGTTTTTGTGTTAAAATTTTACTTTGAAATATACACAAAAATTATTTGTAAATTTTAACACAAAAAAAATTGTGTTTTATTTGTAACACTTATATGTGTTAAAATTACAACAAATTTTTTACAGTGCAGTTTAAAGAATTTAAAATTATTCTTTTCCAAATTTTCCCATTTATTTTATTTTTTAATTATTTTTTCTTAAAAAAAATTTTATTTCTTATATTTTACAATGTCTGATATTATAATGTTTTTAAAAATTGAAAATTCATTATATAAATTAATTAATATTTAAGTGAAATTATTTCATTTCTTAATTATTATTTTATACATAAAGAATCTTAAAATATCTTGTAGCACATATAACATACTTACATTATAATTATTTATTTAAAGCTTCATATTGAAATTTCAAATTAAATTTATGGCTAGTGGTATTTACTTTCGGAGTGTAAGGGTGAAAATTATTTTATAAATAAAACATTCATTTTAAAATCTAAATCATCTTATAAAATCAAAACCCATTTAGCAAAAATGAAAGAAAAAAAACCAATAATATCAGTCTTTAAAAATCGTCGATTCAAAGTCGCAAAGCTAGCACTGCAAAATGCATCCGCACATCGACTTATCACGTATCCCATGCTTATCCAACCTCTATATATATACGTGTCTGTGTCTGTATATATACATATATTCAGTATAGGCGCTGAAAAGCCCAAGGGACTCTTGCAATATATACATGTATATATGCGCGTATCGTATGGACGCGATTCAGATAATCCGATAGTATGATTTATCGGTTAACTCTTTCTTTTTCTCCATATATGGGTTATAACACTTCTCTCTCTTCCTCCTCCTATACATCCGATAAATTACGCATAGATTGAACTATAGCTTGTTTTCTTCTCTTTCTCATCGATATATCTATATCCTTTCTGTAGATATATACGTTTATATATTATTTTTTATAAAATTCATAACAAAAGTTATGAATATATATACTCGCGGCATATCGAACAATATTCGCGGGAATTTCTCCTGTGGCATAAAAAGCGTTCAATGGAATGTTAAATTTTTCAACGCGAATTGCAAAAGATGTTTATTGTGTATACGTATGCGCGTATACGATGCTATAGGAAGATAGAAAGTTTAATTCGGCTGACGGATGAAAGCTGCGGTGTGACGTGAAATAAAATTGCACAGTTTGCTATTTTTTGTTTTTTATTTTGGTTTTTTTTTCGAAAATGTATTTTTTCTTTCATGATGTCGATTTTTATTTTTATTTTTGTTGTACATCCTTGAATTTTCGTGATTTTAAATTTTATTATGGATTTCAGCGTTTTTATTTATATCCTCATGAATATTACATTACGTTTACATTTGAACTTCTGATTTTTTTCGTAAATCTATTTATCTTCTTAATTAAAGTTAAATGAAAAAAATTGTATGTTTTTATATAAAGTACGTTGGATTGTGATATTATGCTTTAGCGAATTTACAATGTAAATTTAATATAACTTAATTTAAAAGTAATCTTTTCACCGCCATAATGTTAAGCTCTAAATTATGTAAATAAAAGCTCGGTATAATTTAGCTTAAATTACGTAATTAATAATTAAATTAATATGTTTAAGCCAACTTCCTAAAATTAATAGCAAGAAGTGTTTCTTCACAAATGTGGATACATCGCACGGTATATAAAAAAAAATAAAATGAAAAATTATGTGTATATATAAAAAGGAATTTTTTAGGATCCCGCGCAGTTGCTCAAATAATGTGAGAGTTGATAGAAACGAGCTCTTGAATTACGTACATTGTACATATTTCATTAGATACGTTTCCTTGAATATTCATACAAAATTTTATCACTGTCGGTTAGTAATTTTGTGGGAAAACTTTCATTATTTCATTGTTTGAATGTTAATTTCTTGTTTATAAGTTTATTATTAATTAAATTGTTTATATTTAATATTATTCATGTGATAATTTAAAATTTTGTGAATTTTACATACTTTATTTATTATACGTATATTGATAAATACATTCATTTGATTTTTTTAAAACTATTAAAAATGGTAATTTATAATTCTTATAACCGTTGTATAATTGAAATATTGAAGTATCATTAAAATCATTTTGAAATAAGATCATCATGTAAGAATAAAAAAAGAAGAAGAAGAAGAAAATAAGTATTTCCGCTGTTCGTTTTCAAGACAACAGACAATAGGCTTTTGATTTTAAACGCAAGCTCTTGAAGAAAAATAAAAGCTCTCTTTTTTTTCTAGAGCTTTTTCTTCCTCTCTGTCCTTAAAGTCCAAGCTACTTCTTGTCTAGACCTTCCCAACATATACAAGAGCAAGTAAAGGAAAGAGGAAGAATAAAAAAAGAAAAAAGAAAGAGAGAAGAAGAACGAGGAACATTAAATTTTCAATTATAGTCGACTGACTCGAGGCTATCTTGCTGCATTTGATATCAAGCATGAAAGAAAGAGAGAGAGAGAAGAAAGAGAGAGGAAAAGAGAGACTTGAAAAGCAAGCCACAAGACTTTAAAAGATAAAACGTTTCCGTTTAAAGGACTTCAAACTTAGCGTTATTTTCAAGATGTCAAACATAATACATCTTCGTTATTTAAACGCTCATTCCTTTTTGCTTCTCGTCTTTATCTCGTTTTCATCATGCTGTAATTTATTCTTTGTTTATTCAGAAATATTCATAAATATATAGATATATACATCGTCCTTTGTAAACATAAAGTTTTAATGGAGAATGGGTGAAACGATTTTTTCCAGCAGAAAATTGAGCGTGATATTGTCAATTTATGCTAACTACGATACTTTTGAAAATCATTTTTTTATGAACAATATAAATGTTAAAAATTCTGATGCTTTATAAATGATAATTTTTATTATTTTTATTATTATCGTATGTAATGTAAAATTTAAAATTTTGATACAATTCAATACTAAATAAACAAATATAAATTGAAAAAGAATAAATTTTCGCGAAGATGTCTGATCATACGCATTCTTTACTACTGAAATATTTTAAAAATGCATTTCATCTTATAATTTTCCATTTGGGTTATAAAGAAGTATCAAATGATCCAAGATATTTTTATTTAAATTTAATTTACAAAATAATATTATACAAATCCTATTTAATTAAGCTTGACTTAATTATTAAGTACTCCTCTTTCTTAAAATTTTGTTAGGAGCAAGTAAAAGCGTAGATTACACGTATAAGAAACAACCTTTTGACAAATGATTTACAGTAACAAAAAAAAAGCGATGTAAGAGAAAAGACATGCCGGAATATAAGTGACATTAGTAAGAAGGATTTTGCTTTTGTTCAAGCATTTCTACTTCCCTTAGTACTTTGAAAATGTCTTTGAAACACGCCAGTTGCTTGGGCTAGATTATATGGGAGACATCACAGAAGGTAAAAGGGTAAAGAGGAGGAGAGAGGAGAGAGAGAGCGAGAAGGACACAAAAGGACTAGGGGATTTTCATTCCTTTTGTTAAAGTTAAAGGGATACATGAATACATATAAAGATATACATAACTAAGCTCTTTTGTATTGTACGTCCAAAAATATGCAAATGATATATATTTTTTGTTTTCAGAGAAGATGAGTATTAAAATTTTCAACGTTCATTTATGTGCTAATTTTTTTCTTCTGACGTTAAATAATTTTAAAAGACTTTAACGATAACATACGCGCATTGTTTTGATAAAATATGCGCACGTGCGTAAACGTCATTCATACGAAATAATTATTCTTTTGCAAATTTGAAGCCGTACAGAAATTGAACAATGTATGTGAAAATATATGAATTTTTAATTTTTCGATTCTTTAATTTCAAACGGTTGAATGATTTTTGAAAAGCAGGTAATTGCATTAGATATGAAAGAAAAATGACAAGATTTAAATAAAACATCGATAGAAAATTGCATTAGTTTTCTCGTAACATTAAATATTCATATGACAATAGATTGTACAAAACTCAGAAATAGTTCGTCACATGTCTTTATTGTTCAACATTCACCATTAAAGATATCTACACATTTACTCAATAATTAGTATATAATTAATACTTTAACATGACATACATTCATTTTTCAATAAGATGCACAATTAAAAGATGAAAAAAAAGCAAAAAAGAGTTTACTTGTACAGAATTCGTGCGAACGAGGAAATGTCAGCAACATACTGTGACCTACATTGTGTCCGACTTGAAACTCTCTCGAGAGATATTGAACATTGGATTCTTCTTACAAGCTCTTCGCTACAACTTTTTAGTGTTGAAAATATTCTCGTTTCCTTTTCTTTTTTTTCTATCTTTTATCTCTTTTCCCTTTTATTTTCAGTCTCGATTCTTGCTTTCTCGTTCCGTATTAGTTTTTTTTTTGTGATATATTGGAGTTATCTGGCAAGTTTGAATTTGCTATGTATGCAAACACATGATATTTTGAGAAATTTTATTTACGAGCGAAAAATTCAAAAAAATTTTCTAGTGAATTATGTTGATTATGATATAACTAGAGCTTTGGTTTATATGGAAATTTTCGTTGGGCTTAACAACCTGGTAATTTGTGGCTGAAGTTTGGAAAACAGGCCATTATTTCCGAAAGTAGGTTTCGAGTTTTAACATTTCTCCCATTTCTTTTTTTTATCAGATATTACTGCAAATTACAGTTTCTTTTCACGATATTCGAACAAAAATAATGAAAAATGGTAGAATTTATTATTTAAAATATTCTTTTGTTTAAATAAAATAATATCTTTTATATTTTGAATTATTTAATATATTTTTTAAACATATAAAACCCACAATAAAATGCAATGTATAGAAATCAAATGAAACAAAAAGAATACGAAATTAGCCAATAATCCAATTGATCATTCTCTCATAACTCCATAAGAACGTTTTGATCACATCAATAATCGAAAGCAAGAGGATTATAGGCAATAATCCGTGCTCGGTAGTGAATCGTTTTAGATTCTAGTAACGTTAATACAGACATTTTCTTTCTCTCTCTCTCTGTCTATGATAGTAACTATTCTCTAACCCTAAAACTCTAAGCGAATAGAAAGCGTTTCGTATAACCTTAAATTTTAGAGTATATATACATCTCTCTCTAACTGCGCTGCTTCTTCGTATATAGCCCGAAAACCAAACCAAAGGCTTGCTCTTACTCATAACCAAATCCTTCTCTCTCTCTCTCTCTCTCTTCTCTAACATGAATGAATAATCTGCAATTCGGTTGGCCTTGATCACCGCAATACCCCCAAAAGCTTAAGGTTTTGGTTATAAAAGATATCTATATAGTTACCATATTTAAGGCTTGCGTTAATTCATGATTTCATTATAAATGAATTTTAGTATAATTGAGAGATTTTTTATTACAAATATGAATAACGAAATACGTATATTCATCTGGGATAGTTTTTATATTTTTTTCTTTTTGTATACGGCTTAATTGTATTTATAATACAATTAGATTTTTTATTGCATTTTATTTATTAAATGATATTTCAAAAATTAAGTAGAAAAATTGTAATTTCTAAATTTATGGATATTTTTTTGGTAATAACACCATATCAAGTTATTAATAAAATTGTTACTTTATTTATCGGTTCAAATAAAATCTACCAGCATGACAAAATGATTAAAAAAAAGTATAAGAATAATTAAGGATATAAAATATTATGACATTCATGTCCATTAGATGATTGGCCAACGTCTTTCGTTTCGTTACTCGTGCACCACACGTCTGCTGGCACATATAATAACATAACCCACATTGCCTCTGCTATTTTATGATTTTATTTAGTTTGTGAAATATTTATCTTTTCTTTATGTATCAATAAAAGGAAAATAATACGATTAATAAATTTAGTAAAAGTAATTGGTTATTATTACATATTGATATATTTATTAGTATATTTAGATGACTCAGCGGTCGTAATATTGACATCCAATCATTAACTTTTCTTTGTAATTTTTTCATAGAAAAAAGACTGATTATAATAAAAATTCACAATATTAAAATTATGTTTATTTTCCGCTAGAATTAAGCTATAATATCAATACAATGTTTTAAACAAATTATTTGATTTGACGTAATTTGTTTATTTTGCTGATTGTTTACTAATTAGAAAGGCAGTAAAGAAAAAGTTAACACCTTTGATTATTGAAATAAATCTTTTTGATAATTTCTATACAATCAATACAATACTATCAGAAATGATGAATCGTATGATCATTTCAATAATTAATTGAAATAAAATTGCAAATCATGACCATATTTATGTTTTTAGATTATAGATACGTCAATGCAAACATAAAACAAACTGATAGAAAACATAAATATTTTGGAAAAAAACAAATATTTCCTTATTTAAGAAAACTCTTGATGAATAGCGCGATCGATACTGATGTTGATACTTTAATATGACGTTGTATACTTTAAAACACTTTCATAACGTGTATACATACCGAAGCGTCATAACCAATGTTGATTCAATTACGTGAATAAATTAAAAAATATTTCGTTTTAATTAAAAAAAATTTTTTCGACTTTACTATTACATAACGATGAACGATGAACTAAATTTTTCCTTATAATTAGAAAATATTACACTTGTGTATACATTAATGTATTAAGGTACTCGGGGCATATGAAAAGTAATACAAGTGTGCTTATATCATTATTCAAATAATAAATATTGCCTTGAATTGACGTAGTATTTGCTGTTTAATTTTCGTAAACTAATAATTCCTTTTTTTAATTCACACTTTAATCATACGATTATGTATTTTAAAATTGAATAATTTTTTAAATACTGTAAAATTACGTGTGAATTATAAATAATATTTGAGTAAAAATTAAGATGCTTATGTCGTAAGTTGTTTAATCAGTTATGAATAATGTCAATGAATTAAAATTTTAAAACATTTCATAATTAAAATTTCACAGATGATTCATTATAATATATTATAATTCTTTAAATAGATAAAAACTTGTTATAATATTTTCACATACATTACAATTTGTTTGTGAATTTCCATGACATGTTAATTATTTTACAGTTGGGTTGAAATCTACCATCGATACATTTAGTTAAATTATAGTTTTAATAATTAATCTTTAACTGTATGAATTTTATGACAAAGTTAATTATTTTTTATTAAATTTATTAATAAATTAATAAACTGATAGCTTTAGTATCTTTTTTGTATATACACATACGTACACACACGTGCATGCTTACATGCATGCACACTCCCACACGTGTAGAAATTTTCTCATTTATACCATAATCTCATTTCACTAAGATTTCCATTATCACAAAACATACTCCTATAATATTATTTTGAACGATTCACAATATTAAAATAAAATAATTAATCTCCTACATTACATTACTGCTTGAAATAAAAAATTTGAATAAATAAATATTTTTCAGCTCAACGCAAAAAATGTATAAACAATTTTGAAAGCTTAGGAAAATTGAAATCTTACGTAATTTTCTCATGCGCAAAATTTTGCACAAATTAATGGCAAATGTTATAATAAAGCATAGACAACGTAACATTTCGCGCGCGCACAAAGATGCTTGAAGTATATGTTAGAAGTGTGCAGTATACACCATACCAGAAATGGATTTAGGCTTTCCTTTTGTTTAGCACGAACTAAGGCTTCTTAAAGGTTTACAAAGCACGCTGCCTCCAATGCGTACCACCCCTTACAAATTGATTATTATATGCAAGAATTTCAATTAGTTCCTTGCGTGCATAGAGAAACAGAGCGAGAGAGGAAGATGGATAAACAGCATGTTGCAATTAATTGTGCGTGTTGCGTTGTATCGAAGTGAGTGATGCATGAAAGATGAGAATTTACATTTTTTAACTAAATAGCGCTATAATTAATGAAATGTTGAAATTTTATGAGTGATGTTTACTTTTGGTACTTTTTATATAATTTTTATAAAAAGATAAAAATAAGATAATTTTTTTCATTACTATAAAGGTTTGAATAAAAGTTCGAAGATAATTTTCTAACGTATGATGATGAATAAAAATTATAACGATTCCATTTTACAAGCTATCATTTCCTTAATATCCATGATTTTAGAGATGCATGTTAAATTTTATTCATATCTTAGAAGCGACTCATGTTGGTAACTTTAAGACTTAGAAAGGTAATAAAAAAGGATAATAAAAGCGATGTACAATTAAAGTAAAAGTTATGTACAATTTAATATGTAATAGAAATTAATAACTCAAATCAAAAGTTGATTTTTATACACAATCAATTTATCAAATCCTATCACAACGTCAAAGAGGACATATAACTTCTAAATGAATAGAACTTAAAAATTTGAAAATTTATTAAATAAAGCTAACGTTTTCTACTTTAATTTTTATTTTCGATGATCTTTCTAAGTCTTATGATTGTCGAGATATGACGGTTCAAAATTGTACATGGAATTTCGCATCAATCCCTAAAAAATCATGAAAAATAATTGTGAACCAACTCATCCATAACGGAAATAATAAACATTTTGTTTTTTTAACGTCGCTGTGATTTTGATGCTGTTTAGCGACGGAGGTCATCAGAGTGTTTGTGAACAAAGCACATGTAATATACAGCGGTGCTTGTATAAATCCGGCAAGAGCGGGATTCGAACTCGGGACTTCGAGATTACGAATTTATCGCTCTACCGACTGAGCCTCTGACGACCTAATGATGATCCGGACTTCGTAAGCTCTTCTTGTTAAGAGTTTCATTTAAAATATTTATTTTATAGATAAATATATAATTAGTTTACATATGATTTATTAATTTTCATTTTGCATAATCAAGAATTGTCTACTTTTTTCTTATTACATAAATAAAATTTTAATTGACGAAAAGGTGAATTATGTATTATCGCTAATGAAAATTTCATTGTAAATTCAAGAGATTATTCGATTGAAGTGTTTGTAGATTCTTTTATAATGAATTTCAAATTAATATGTTATGTCAACTCATTAATTTAAATTGTTCGCATTATTTATTGATGTAATTTTGGTTTATTAATTATAAATTAAATTTTCAACGTATATACGCTAAAAACTAAGTACATTTTAATCTATTAAAATTTTATTCTTGCCTTAAATAATATCAAAATTAAAATTTTATTTGTTCTCTCTTTGTTTGAACATTTTTGGATCGCATAATTATTGCATTTTTAACTATCTGAAATTAATATAAGAATCCAAAAAATTCGAAAGATATTAAAATAGTTTTTCTAATTGAAAAATTTTCCATTCTGTTCCACCATTTTGCATTATTTTATCTACAAGCATTTTCAAAACTTTTCCAACCTCCACAAAAATTTTTAATCAATTTTTTCGCCAAAATTCCACAGTCATACTTTCCTTCAAAGCAAGTTAATTGAGAATAAAAATGAGCCAAAAAAGAAAAAAAATTTGTTATTTCACGATGGTCTTTTTCCATTCAAATACCCGCATAATCGCTCGTAATTTCAAGCTCATACGTATAATATATACCTAAGTTCGGTGCGTATAACATTAGAGCTGGCTCATCCTGACCAGGCAACTATATTACATATATCATGGGTTACCCTCTAGTAGTAGCAGCCAGCAGTAACCCTGGTGGGCATATCAAAAAGCTCTATTGGGGTAGAGGATATAATGATAACGTATGCGAAACATGATTCATAACACGTGCGTGCCAACTTCTTCTTTTCAGTTCCTTTTTTTCTTCCTTTTTTTTCATCTTTATTTTTCAGACTTTGTTTTCTGTTTTGCTTTTTTTTTGCGCTTTCTTATTATCCGTTTTTGTGGCTTAAGTTTTACCCTTAAATCGTTTCCGTTTCAGTGAATGCATATATATATATGTACGCCACAAGCCTCATTTCGAGCACTGACATTTCAATTAGAGAACAGCAGTTTGTAATTTAAAGTGGTATTGTTATGCTGACTTTAGTTCAAGTGGAATATGTATATACTTGAATCACACTTCTGACTTTATAATGCATTTTACGTTAAGTCAGCTGGGTTTCGATTTGAAAAAAAAACAATTTTTCTTTTTCAAATTTTAATCATAACCGTTTCGACTAAATGAATTTATAATACATTATTAGAAATTATTTCCGTATTAATTAATTTTCTTTGGATGATTAACTTTTTGAAACCGAGACCATGATACAGATGAAAAATATTAATCAAATTATTTGGGAAATATGTTTTGGTCTTCAATTGATTGATTTCTGCAATTTATACTCATTTCTTTTATAAAGTTCCCTTAGTTGTTAATGCATCAAAATTATTTTAGACTCCTATACGAGATCAGAAATAGTCGACTTTGATCTAAGTAACGTATTTAATATGTGATATTTTGTTTATATCATGTAAAAATTGAAAATAATAATATGCGCTCTACGAAAAATGATTAAATATTCATATAATTTTTCAAATACACAAGACGCAATATTTCATATTTGAGGGCCCGGAAACGAAAAGGGGATATAACGCTCGCGCGCTGGAAAAGTATTGTCCAACGATCGTATTTTTCAACTTCGTAAAAACTTGCATTTTAATAATGGATTATGATTAATAATTTCATTGCGCATTTTTTTTATGTTGATGATAAATTTGTATCTATTTTATTTTTTTATTAATCTTGAAAAAATGTGATTTTTTACAAAAATAGATTTTTATAAAATTTTCACTTCAACTCGCTAGAACTTTTTTCGGTTTGAATATTTTATTATGAAATTTTTATACGATAAACTCATAAGTATTCTACGTATTTTAAGCTTTATTAGAATAAAAAATCTCATTTTGAAATGAAATGGTAGCCAATTGAAATTATTTTTTACAAATTTCGGATTTTTTTTTCAAATTGATAAGTTGTGTTACGAATTTTTAAATTTAGTATATTAAATAATACTAAAATATTCGCAAGGGTTTCAGGAAGTTTTCTGAAAAGTTTCAACTTTTTCCGTATCAATGGTTAAGAGTTATAACATTTTATATACGAATAATAAGCCGTCCGCTGTCCGCCTGCCGCGCGACGCACGGCGCTTACACGAAGGCTTCCCTGAAATATTTTGATAAAAAATCTCTTTAACTTTTTATTGTTTTTGATATACATATATTGTGTTATAGTATATTAATACCTTAAATTGTTAATAAAATAAATAGGCTATTTGATTAAAAATACTTTGGTTTTTACTTAATTATTTATCATATGAAAGCTTTTACTTTTAATTTTCTTTTTATCATTTATAATGCAAGAATAATAATAATAATAACAACCATGGTAACAATAATAATAGTAATAATAGTTATGACAATAATAATAATTCATAATAATTGTGCAGTAGAATAATTTTTACACAAGTTTTTATTTAATTTAACTTTATTGCTATGAATATTTTAAATATTAATTTTATAATTTATTCGATTTTTTTTATCAAAAAGTTTATGTTTTTAATATCATTTTATTATAAATGATGGTCGGTTTTTTTTACAAATTAGTATACTTGCAATTAATTTATATAATGTCTGAAATCGTGATTTTTGAATTTAAGTTTATTTACTGTTCTTGAGAATATTTTTCATTTGTTTTTTTCCTTCATTCTTCATTTGTTTTTCTGAACCGAAAACAACAATGATTGCTGTATATTTTATGTTAACTTTATTATTCTTATAAGTATTGACTTGTTAAAAGATCATTGAAATTTGGGAAACTCAATTTCGTATTAAGTTTTACATAAAAATGAAATATGAATAATAATAAAGAAAGTAATAAGCTATTGCATGGTCGTAGGCGTGTTAAAAATGAAGCTGATTGGAAGTGTAATAAAATAAAGCAAGCAAAAAATGAGGTTAGTAAAATTAAAAAATTTTGGAAAATCAGTTCATTATATTATTAAATTAGTTTATTGTATACATATTATTATTACATATAGGGAAAAATGTATGAATCGCATTCAGGAAAAGTTATTAATGAAAAAACGTTTAAAAATATAACCTCTTGCTGCAAACATATGTGTTACGATTTAATACCAATAAATGTTCAAGAAAAAGAATTTACTGAATTTTGGAAATTGGGAGATTATGATAAACAAAATTTACTATTAGGTAATTGTATGAAATTTCGAGAACCTGCTGTATTAAATGAAAATAATAAACAACAAAGATTAGTAGTGTGGACATATTGGTTAATCTCTAGTGACAAAATTTATCAAGTTTGTCAACAATATCTCTATAGTTTATTTCAAATAGGTAAAAAACGGATAAATACTTTACAGCGAAAGATTTTAAATAATCGAAGTTTAGAAGACTTAAGAGGGAAAAATAGTATGCATAACTTAAAATTAAATAATAATGTAAAAGATTTTATTTTATTGCACTGTAAATTACTACCTCATCGACAATCTCATTACGCGCATGAATCTTCATCATTGAAGTATTTTGAAAATCCAAGTTTAAATATTGAAGTTATGTATAAATTATTTATTGATTATTATGCATCCGTGACTGGTGAACTTGATCCTCCGATAGGGCAATCTTCTTATGCCAAATTTTTCAACAACTACTCAGGTTTTACGTTCACAATGCCACGTACTGACGTATGTAATCTATGTTACGCTAATGAAAACAGTGAAAATGTTACTGAAGAAATTTTTAGGCATAAAGAGAGAGCCAAAAATTATTTTATAAAGAAAAAACAGATGTTATCGGAAGAAAATGCTCTATGCTTAGAGTTTGATTTTGCACAGAATTTACCGCTGCCAAAATTACCCGTAAGTGACCAATTTTTTCGACGGTTGATGTGGTTATACGTGTTTAATGTTCATGTGCACAACAGCGATCAAAGTTACATGTTTATTATACCTGAAGGGCTTGCAAAAAAAGGTGGAAATACTGTTTGCAATTTTGTTTATAATGTTATACAAAAAGAGTTTCGGCCAACATATCATTCCAAAATTATTTTATTTTCTGATGCTTGCGGTGGGCAAAACCGAAATTATATGGTTTTACGGTTTCTTTCAAGCTTATGCTCCAAGTTAAATGTAGAAATAGAGTATTTATACCCAATACGAGGCCATTCGTTTAACCAATGCGACAGAAATTTCGGTACTTACACTAAAAAAAAAAAACTCATGGAACGTATTGAAACACAAAATGAATATATGAGTCTTATCAGAAATGCCCGTGATCCTCCATTTATTGTTATTGATGCAACAGAATTAACATTAGTTAATTATGAAAAAAATTTTAATAAAGAAGTAAAAAAATTACAAATAAGTAAAGTTTTTCTGATGAAATTATATCCTAATGGTAAAGTAGACACTCAGGAAGAATATTTTGGCAGCATAAAAACATTTGAAATACAGCCCAAGATAGTTTTCGACGAGATTGAAGAAAGTGTTCCACCAATAACTGGTATAGCAGATGCTAAAGTTAACGATGTTAAGAGTTTACTAAAATATTTGAGTCCTAATAATCAAATTTACTATTTAAATCATTTCGAAAAAGTCGGAATCAAAGAGGTTAAAGAAATGAAAAAAGAAAAGATCAAACAGGAAATTAAAAAAGAAAAAGTTAAACAAGAAATTAAAAAAGGAAAAGTTACACAAAAAATTAAAAATGAAAAAGTTAAACAAGAAATAAAAAAAGGAAAAGTTACACAAAAAATTAAAAATGAAAAAGTTAAACAAGAAATTAAAAAAGAAAAAAGTCTTAAAACAGAAAAATCAAAAATGAAAAAAAAAAAATGAATGCTAAAACGCATCATACAAAATATCAAGAAAAAATAGAAAACGGAAACAAATCACAGACTTGAAGCTTGTAAATGAAGAAGATAATCCAAAAAAATTAAAACAGAGCAAAAATTGTAAAAAAACGAAAAATTAAGCTTGTAAATTTTTTTTTTATTAATAAAATAACTTCGTAATTAATTTATATTGATTTTAGTTTTATTTATTGACAAACCGTTACAAAAAAGATTATTTAATAAATTTTGAAAACTATAATCTAGAATTTAGCGTACCAGTAATAAAAAGAAATGCTTTTATGTAACAAATAATTAAATAATAACCATAATGTTTCATTTTAATTAATAGCTTATTGATTTTAAAAATACTTTAGGGTATTTACTATACTGTAGTGCAATATATAAATAACAAAAACAATAAAAAGTTGAAAAGATTTATCAAAATATTTCAGGGAAGCCTTCGTGTAAGCGCCGTGCGTCGCGCGGCAGGCGGACAGCGGCCGGCTTATTATTCGTATATAAAATGTTATAACTCTTAACAATTGATACGGAAAAAGCTGAAACTTTTCAGAAAACTTCCTGAAACCCTTGCGAATATTTTAGTATTATTTAATATACTAAATTTAAAAATTCGTAACACAACTTATCAATTTGAAAAAAAAATCCGAAATTTGTAAAAAATAATTTCAATTGGCTACCATTTCATTTCAAAATGAGATTTTTTATTCTAATAAAGCTTAAAATACGTAGAATACTTATGAGTTTATCGTATAAAAATTTCATAATAAAATATTCAAACCGAAAAAAGTTCTAGCGAGTTGAAGTGAAAATTTTATAAAAATCTATTTTTGTAAAAAATCACATTTTTTCAAGATTAATAAAAAAATAAAATAGATACAAATTTATCATCAACATAAAAAAAATGCGCAATGAAATTATTAATCATAATCCATTATTAAAATGCAAGTTTTTACGAAGTTGAAAAATACGATCGTTGGACAATACTTAAATGCGAGTTTCACTTTATATCCCCTTTTCGTTTCCGGACCCTCATTTATTCAAAAATGCATGGAAAATAAAAATTTTACAATAAAAGAAAAAAGCTTCAAATGACATTTCTTACTCTTAAAGTGACGCATTAACAGGGCTATTTATTATCCATAGCAATAACAGTTAATATCTCTAACCGCGCATACATTTTGGCCATACGTTTTCAAGTAAGTGAACGAATTATGACTTTGCTAAAGCCCCGCTATAATATATGTTTTCGTACTAGATAAAATACATTTGTTCATATGCCAGTTACACATTGCACATCGTTAAAATGATATATTAACTCGTACTCCAATATCTTGAATTAAAAATAAAAATAAATAATACATTCGTTACAAAGAAATTAATATTGGACTCGTGCCTCTCTATTAGTTCGTTTTTACTGTAACATCTGTAGCATTCATAATGTGACTATTGTTTGTATTTAATATTTGTTTGTATTTATCAATATAATATTGCTGAGGTCTTCAGTGGCTCACTCGGTAGAGCGATTGATTCGCAACCCTAGGACTCGAGTTCGAATCCCGCTCTCGGCTGATTTTTATAAGCACCACTGTTCGTTACATGTGCTGCAGTTCACAAACACACTCCGGACCTCCGTCGCTAATTAGCATCGCAATGATAGCATAATCCCAGCGACGTTAAATCAAATAAAGAAAAATATAACCATGTCATCGTCGCTTTAATTTCTTTATTATATTTTTATTTTGTATTTCATATGATAACAAATAAATATTTGTAGTTATAAATTTCTTCAAAATTAACATTTTTTAAATTTATTTATTAGCTATAATTTACATGTATTGTCCTACAAATAATGCAATATTAAATCCAATATTCCTATTTTTGTTCTTGATTTTAAATATTTTATGAATTCATAAAAGCAAAGTGATTGTTTTTTTTTAATTTCAATACTTCATTGTACACATTTTATAAAGTTTATTTATATTAGTGATTTTCGAAAAATTTATTGAATAAAAATAGCAGATATTTAATGCAAATTTCGGTTTATTTCAAATGGGTTTTAATTTTTTTTATTTAAATATGCATTAAGAATATTACTCTATTTTTATTTACATATATTTATGATTAAAAAATACTTTAATTTTTCTCTGTGCTTGTTCAAAAATGTTCTACAGTATTAAGTATTTAGTTATAAATTTATAAAAAAGCAAAATTCTTTTGATCTTATAACAAACGCTCCACACTATTGATCGAAAAGGTATAAAATTTATATTGTTCTAAAAAAAAAGTTATCTAAATATTCATATTCTAACGCGTCCGATCAATTTCAATACTTTAATTCAAACACATATATAATCAAAATCCGTCGATACTATCAAACATGAAAATAAATAAAAATGACCATGAATAATGAAGCAATCAAATAAAAATCTAAATACAAAACAAATGAATAGGAAGAAAAAAAATAATAACAGCAACGAAATTACCACAGAGACCAAACAATCTTTATTGGAAACTGCGGAATACATTATGCATTTAATATCCCAAGATGCAAAAGCCAAAGTGCAATCAGCTTGTGCATGAGCCCAGGACTGATATAAATGCATAGAGTAAACTTTAGCTTGTCACAGTTCTAAAATGATGAAAATTCGTATACCGACGGGAATCGCGATTAGATTAATTGTTTCCTTGCTTTTTTTTATTTTTTGTAATTATAAATTCGTTATTAACTAAAACTAATATTAAATAGAAATTTTTTTTTAATTGTTGGGTGTAGCAATAGACGTTATTTCGAAAAATATATTTTTAATTGTAGGAATGGAAAAAATAGGGTGAAAAAAAAGTTAAAAATTAGTTACTTTTTAATCTTTAGTAGGTCAGTAATTTTAATTACAGATCTGTATATTCGCTTTAGAAAAAAAAGGTTGTTTCAAGCTTTTAATTTTTCTATGTACCAGAATGGATGGTGCTTTACAGACATTTTTTAAGTATACTTCTAGCAGCATTTTCTAAAAAAAAGCTCGTGAGCTTTAATTAATTTTGATATATTTCTCTTTTATTTTCAAACGCTGTTTTTAATCTTAGAAGAAAATTTGTTAGTACTTTTAACTATCAATTTTAAAGATTTATAAAAAAATGTTGTAACATTTAAATAATATGTAAAACAATTTTTTTTGTTAATATGTAAAAGTGTCGAATAAAAACAAAATTCAGTTTTAACCGCAAGTCGGTGCGAATAAATCTAATTAAACTAGAAATAACGTTTCCTTTTGCATCGCCGTATTAACAAACTAGAAAATTCTCATCCTTTGACTGAAATAAAATTAAAGCGAAATTCGCTTTTCTTTCTCTTAAAAAAATTACATTTAAATCTAAACTCTGACTAAAAAAGTTTATCATGTCCCAAAACATGGAAAACTATAACAATTTAAAATTTTTCACAACGCACATACTCACATGTATACAACCTCTCATATACAGAAACACACGCACGTACATATACGAAACACATAATTCCTTGACTTTAAACGCAAGCTCTCTAGTATTTTCTTTAGCTTGACGCAGCTTTAATTAAAATCACGCTTTGCACAAGCGTGCGCATATACAGTGCCTCTTCTCTCTCTTTATTTTTTTCTTTCCTCTCTATCTTCTTCTCTATCTTTCATCTCCCTTGGCATTTTGCTTTAATTTTACCGCTGATTGAATCCCAGGTATACTCTCTTCTTACCCCTGGAACAGACGATACACGCGCACTAGCGTTGTAAACGTTGAAACTAGCTATTCGATAATTAATAATCGTGTTCCTCTCTCTCTTTCTTTTGCTCTCATGGTCATTTGGTAAACACGCAAATACTTCAATACTAAAGATCAAATTCACTTTGTAAAGTGAGAAAGAGAGAATGAGTATCTAATTAAAAAACTTTCATTTGATGATTCCCTTGATTTTTGGTTCATTCATTAAACAAGATTTAAAACAATTGAATTAATTTTTTATTTTTTTTTACTATTCAAAATTAACAATGCATAACAATTATTTTTATTATTTTATTCACTACTGGTCAATACTATGAAAATTTTTAAAAAAGTAATGGCATATTTTATATACGAATGATGAAAAAGATGAAAAACAGAATCGGTTTTCAACGTTTACTTCTTTTGTTTATGCTAAAGCGAAAACTAAAATTAAAAAATTAGATCTATATAATTTATAATAACATATCTGATTATAAAATTATGTAATTATTACAATTAAATCTAAATGAAAAATATGAAATTTTATTATAAATTATGTATATACCTGATTGATTTAATTATTTTATGTCTCATTAATTATTCGATATACATAAATTATAATAAGTATCAAAACAGAATTTACTAGTATTTATATGCTTCAGTGAGTATCATTGCAAATTTGAATATAACAAAGCCATAATAGTATATCCTACACAATAAATCTAAATAATATATTTTAAATTTATTGAGCTTTTAAAATTTAACAAAAGCTTAATAAACATTAAATTTTAATTTTAATTAATAGAATCGTACTTTTAAGGGCAGAGAATATTCCGCCGAGGGCGGAATTTCAACTCGGGACCTCGAGATTGCGAATCCATTGCTCTACCGACTGAGCCACTGACGACCTCTCATATTAACTTTTATAGTAAATAAATTATACGTATTTTTTTTAAATTTAATTTCTCAGAGCAAAAAATTGGTAATTTTACCTTTATAATCAAAATTTATACATTATATCATTATAAAAATGCAAAGTTCAAAATATTTTATTTAAAAACGCATTTCCAACGCGATAGAAATAATCTTTTACATCTTTTTTTCTTCAAAAAGCATTTTTCTAGTTCAAATTAACTGAAAAAAATAAAGTAGGGTAAAAACATTCTCTGAATATAAACATTTCTATATACGCTGACCCCTTTTTATTCGTTGAAATATACTGTAATGTTTTTGGAGGCCTCAACCTCGTTTTATCGTTTTGGCTCGAGTTAACCAATGGTACATCCGATTGTTGCAAAGCAATATATATGTATATATACGTATATAGCAGAGATCCCAGGCTTCGTAATTATTTGCTCGTGAATTTTCCTTCCGATTAAACTGTAGTATGTGCACTTTTGTTGTTGTCGTCGTCGTGAAAACGATAACAATAATGAATTTATGCAATTTCAAATGAAACATAATGTTAATTATTTAACTTTTACTAATAAAAATAAATATTTGTTTTGTCAATTTTTTTTTATATATTCTTTATTCTTTTTTTTAATTTAATTTTATCGTTAATTTTCGAATTTTACATAAAACGATGACAATAATATAAATTTTGCTCTTTTGCTTTGTTTCAGGTAAGCTGATTGGCCCTTTAACTTTTTGGTTACTGTTTGTTTACGCGCTGATTACACGTTTAAATGAAACTGAATCGTTAACGATTATTTTTATTATCGCTCCGGGTTTATTTGAATCCGAGTTAATTAACAAAAGTATATTTGAATTTCAAAATAAATATCATTAAAATTTTATAATATATTAAAATTATTAAATTAACTATCGAATGAAAAAATAAGATAAAAAAACGTATTCAGTTTTAATTAAACGTACGTTGGAATGAATATTGGTAAGTTTTATGAGAATATAATTCAAACAATTTTAATATTACTTAAAAGTTTTTTTAATTAAAAATTTTTCATAATTCTTCTTTGCAAATATAAAAATAATAAATAATGAAGCTATTATTTATTCATTGCATGAATATACGATTTTTTTATTCATTCTGACCCAAATCGAATAATTAGTTTGAAAAATTTTTTCTCCAACATTCGTGCGGTAACGATCTCATTAAGCTAACTGAATACACCTGAACTTTCAACGTATACACATTCACGCTTACATCATATATCAATCAAGCATTTATGTACTCTGACGTTTAAGCAAAGATTAAACATTTACTTACAATAATTGTTAGCTCGGTTTACTCTCCCGAAATTGGAATTCGCTAAATGAATGACTGTCATGGAAAGCTCATTTGGATTCACGGATTTTCCGAACTTGATGCCAAATCAGCAGAAACGTTTAGCATTCTCGTATACTAAACTTAATGTTACATCTATATATACGTGTATGGGTGTGTACTAGATTTCGCCGTCTCTTGTCTTACGTTTGAAAAGCGTTGAGTTAAATCGTAAGGCTGAAGATTTTAAGATTTGCCAATTTCACATGTCGCAAGACTTTAAACTCCCTTCAAAAGGACGTTAGACGTTTCCACGAGAGTTTCCACTAACCTTGCAATTTCCGAAATTCTATCGGATATGCGAAAATGTGTGTTTTACCCTTTACGAAGTCTAAGATATATGTAAGGAATTTTGATTTTGAGGATAGGAGTTTTGTGATAGGTTTGCTTATGTAAAGTTAAATTTAATGTTTTACAAAATTATAAATAGAAATTTTTTATTGACGCTAATAAAAAACTTTAAGCAATATGTAATTCATTCTTAAGTATTTCCTTCTTTTTATAACGTTTTTTATTACCCATTTTAATTTTTGAAAGAAGCGGTAAAAAGTAATAACTATAATCATTGCCTGTTGTTCAAAATTTAAATATGCTATATTATTTCACAATTTTGTTAAAAAAATGTTAATAATAGCTGAAAAATAATTTTGGCACGAAAATAAATTACGAATTTAGGTAAAATTATAGGTAATACTTTAAAATAATAACATTCTATAATGTTTCGTTCCAAATTGATATTATCTTCCTAAACACGTTCCTTAAAAAAAAAATAATTCAAAAGTAAAATGATTAACGACTTTTATAAATTATTTTAAAAATCTTCTTTATCAATCCATCGCATACAACGATTTACTTACTTATCTAGTTAATACTTTGATGATATTATTTGTTTACAAAATTTTAATTAAGTTCCAAATAAAAAAGAAAATAACAATTTCCTGATAAACAAGCGTTCGAGAAATCAAGCTCATGCTTGTAAATATAATCGCTTTTTAACATGCAACCTTTCCGCATTAACATATTCTGATATAACTCGGGGAAAAAAACATGAATGAAGAAAATTGATTTTTTTATTTAATTCTGAAATAAAAATGAATAGTACAATTTAAGTACACGAATTTTGAGTTATAAAATATTTTAACGTAACATCTTAATAAATTTTTGACCGACTTATTATTTTAGAATAGCTTTTAATGCAAATTTTTAAATAATTTATATAAAATTTATCTGTTTATCTACGAAATCTTGAATATTGAATTTTTTCTTTCACTCTTTTTATTTAACTCCTGGGTGAGTTCTTTCGACAGAATATACAAGCCACACTTGACGCTATAGCTTTTTTATTTATTTTCTTTCGTTTTTACACGATCCATCCAACGAAACAGCAACAGTAGTTTCAGCCAAGATGGTTTTACGTACAAAGCTCAAAGTGTGAATTCGATCTTGAGGAAAAAAGTACGAAGTTGCGCTCAAGTGATACGTATCGAGAAACTCTTATTGAGAAAACCATGGATTGAGAAAACGTATAGCTGGAAGAAAATTGTTGAAATAGTGTTGAACTGACAAGTACTTTGGTCAAGTGGGTACGAACTGTAATGATTGAATCGGTGAATTCGGGCTTTTTTCTTTTTCTTGTGGTTGAAATATCAGTGAGGCATTCGAGATAAAGTAAATGTTAAGAATTTCTTGTCGATGTATATATTGTTTAATGTTGATCTTTGACTTTTTCGTTTGAGATTCGAGATTTCCTTTAAAAAAAAGAACTTGTATTTAAAAATTTTTATTATTCTTTAGAATCTTCCGAATGAAGCATATATCCATTGTATTTAAATGTATAAAAAATTAATTTGTTAACTAAATCATTAAATTTTGAAAATAGCTTATAAACATAAAAATATCCTATAATTTTGAAGTTGTAATTATTTATAAAAATTATACATCTTCCTTCATAGCAATTATATCAGTTAGCTTCAGAATTCTTACCAGAAATTACAAAATAAAATTCATTAAAAAATTTTGCAAATATAAAAAAAAAGATTTAATGTTTTGACGAAATTTAACCAAATTTAAGCAAAACGAAACATGTCGAACAAATAAAAATTATAATTCAATTTTTATTTTTTAAAAATAAAACAAAAATGAGTTATGTTTGATAACAATCGGTTAAACTCTTCTCAAATTACGAGTGTACACCCATTGACACGCATACACATACTCACATACACCAAACGCAAATAAAAACAAATTTTATTTTTCTAAATAACATATTTTGATCGTTCATTATCCCAAAGTTTTCTCTCGGCAAGCAAAAATTATGAAAAAGTTTGATTTCAATAAAAAAGATAAATTTGTTATAAACAAGCACATTAACGATAGACAAATTTTGTTTCATATAACTAATATAGGAAAAAGTTGTAGCAAACAAAACAAGTCAAAAAGTCACAAAGAAAACAGATGTACAAGGAAGTTGAAAAAAAAGAAATAAGAAAATAGGGTAAGTGTGGGAGTTAACGTGCCCTCCCCGGTTATCGTGCCCTATGTTAAAGCATGCGATGTCGATAATCAAAGCACGATAATAAAAGTATGCATTTATATGGTAAGCAGACGACACACGATAAACTGGCACATTGCATAAACGTTGTAAATTCAATCAGCAAATTAATAGTTTTTAAATTTTCACTTAGGGAATTTGTTTTATTCGTAGATAATGTGCTTTACTTTAAATAAACAGTTAATAAAACTTTTAAAAAATAATGAGATTTGTTTAATTGACGGAAATGTGTCTGCCTTAACCTTAAAGGCACGATAACTCATACACTTACCCTACGCGTGAAAGATAAAAGAAAATATACGAGGTAAAAAAGAGTTAAAATAAGAAAAAGAAGAAGAAGAAAAAAAAGCTAAGAAGATACACACAAGATGATTTCAATGGTTTTTATCACTACATAGTTTCTAAAGCTTAGTATAACATAAAAGTGGTTTGTGTATAAAGAACAAAGTTTTTCCTTCAATGCTACATTTGAGCATCTACTCACGTTTACCAATTGTAAAGTTTTTCTTTCTCAAAGATTTTTACCAAGTGGCTGGATGTTGGATGTTGGGAGGATACACGACCAACTTTTCGAGAGAGAGAAAACGATTTGTTCTATTGCAGCGAAGACCTTTGATTTTCCGATCGCACGATGTAAAGAAGATGTGATAATATGAAACGTTGTGTTGATAGATTTTCTTAGTGAAAGAAAAATTTTAAGTAATTGAAAATTTTTCAAAGAAATCATTATGAGTAATATAATAGAAATATTTGTAAAAATGTGATTTTCATAAATTTTCAATAATATTATTTACTTTGCCAAATAACTTGACAACCGAAAATCGTAATCGAATAAAAATAAAAACTAAACTAATAACATAACAAATTCAAGTATTTGTTAATTGTTTAAAGTTGTAACTTGTTCGCAGTATTCAGCTCCGAAATTACACTTCTGAAATCTTGTACTTGTATACAAGTTAATTAAACTTCGAAATCCTATATATAAGATATATTACAGAACAATCTGACAGTTCTAATCTTTACTTTTGTAAGTTTTAACGGAATAGAAGTTACCGTTTCGTTACTACACAACAGTACACTTCGCTAAGTATGCTAAACTTTGTGTACTTACAATATAAGCTGTTTTAAAAAAAAAGATAAGACTATGCAAAATAGTTGTTTTATCTTTTATGTAACAAGAATTAAATTCTGGTAAATGTCAAAAGATATTGGCTAAAAAATGTATAAATATGTAATATTTAATCGAATATTAATCTTAAACCGAATTATATTAAGAAAATATTTAATTCGATGTGAGTTTTAAATCAAACAATATTAACAGGTACATTAAATTGTCAAATATATCCAAACTATAGTTCTTAGCGTTAAGTCCAAATTTATAGACTGACGAAGAATGTTCTGGTCTAATATCCACCGAAACCGAATCCTAATCCTTACCGTTGTCGACTAATCAGTATATCGGTATATCAGTATTGGACTATTGCCATTTCTAGATATTGACTTACAATGATTACATTCAGATCTTAATTGACATGAAAATTTCGACCATGGAAAATCGTTAGAATTCCTATTATTTTGGAAAGGATTAATTTTAGGTAAATTATTAAATTTTTTTTAATTTGCGTGGTATGTATGTTCTAGATACAAGTTTAATTATAAATATAATAATGAATTATTAATATGAGAATAAAGATAGAGTAGGGTCTCTGTACATAGTTGTCATGAGTTTAACAGGAAGATGCCTAAGACAAAGTACCCAACGTTCAAAGTAATTAGGATCGCATAAAGTACGTATATTAAATATGAACATTAGAAAAGCTTTGAAACTAATAGTGGTTAGTATAATAAAATAACATTCATCATTTGCTTATTCTCTCTTGAAAAAAAAACCTAATAATAATTCATTAAACATTATATTCGCTCCATAACCCATTAAAATATTTGATACTATCCTACTTTGCTATTTAACATCCTTCGAAATAACAAAGCATTTACTCGACGGTTAATATTATGAACACTGCCTATTTACGAAATCTAGCAATCTAATCGTCAATCAAGAAAACGTTGACTACATCCCTCCCTTGTTTTGTATTTTCCTTTTTAGTAAAGCTTAGACTTACCTAAGGGTATAGGGAAAGCTAAGGTTGATTGATGTCCATAGGAACTAGTTGTGTATACTCATCCACCTGTTTCGTGTAAGTCAACCATGTGATTCATTAATCTCACGGACGCTTTACGTCTTTCTTCGCG
Source organism: Anastatus disparis (assembly GCA_017163975.1). Classification (NCBI taxonomy): domain Eukaryota; kingdom Metazoa; phylum Arthropoda; class Insecta; order Hymenoptera; family Eupelmidae; genus Anastatus; species Anastatus disparis. The sequence continues at coordinate 2,938,190 of JAFFSR010000226.1, forward strand.
TGCAAGCTCCTTACGTATATTCACCTATGCATCGTACATTCTACTTTTTCTTCTTTTTATTTCTTTTCCTCTTTTTTTTTAATTTGCTGCTTTAAATACCTTTAGCCTCATTAATTTAACTGTTAAATGAATTAAGTTTTACTTGATTTAATGTTCGGGTGACTAGCGAGATACTTAGGAGTGATAAATTTTAAAAGATGACGAAATATTAATTGTTTAATGTTGAAAGGTTCATAATTTTCTCATAAGCAAATTTAATCTGTGTTGAAAATAAAATACATTTTTAAGTGAACTCATCATTTGTTTTATTTTTAGTTAAATTATCAATTATACGTGATTTTATCAAAAACTAATTATTCAAAATTCAATGATTATTTCAAAATATTTTAAGATTATTTTAAATTGATTACCTTTTTATATTATATTGAATATATTTGGATTCTGTTAAAATTAATGTTTGAGGATCAAACCATTTTTCTGGGCGTAATCCTAACATGAAGTCATATTCGTTCACGACTTTATGTGGGAATGATAATATCGAATCATTTATTCTGGTCATATACTTCGAAGTAAAATTTAAAACCTCATTCCCCGATCATCATTCATCAAGTATGTAGACTTTTATTTTTAAATCTCTATCTTCAGTAAGTTTATCATTCAATTATCATCTAAGAAAGAAACATAATTGTAGCAAATAAATAAATATTTATATAAAAGAATATAAGTCATATGAAGAAAAAGGAAGATTCCTAAAGCTTTATGTTTGCTATGTCGAAGATTTAGCTTTAATCCCCGTAGATTTTGAAGGGTTCCCCATTACTGTGGGTAGTAGCACTCGACACGGGTAGATTCTCATCCCAATATCACGTCTTCGTTGAGCGTATACGTGATCGTGTGCATATTTTCACAAAAGAGAGAGAGAGAGAGAGAGAGAAAAGGACAGATAGAAGTTCTCTCTATACAGTATATATCTTCACAGCATAGTTACGTGTACGTCTGTTTATCAGTATCGCGGCGTTCAGATATGATGGAAAGGTTAGTCTTGGTACATAGTTAGAAGGATGACGATATAAGGGTTCATACTGTATCCCCTTGATTTAAATGTAAAAGGGAGAGAGAGAGAGAGAGAGAGATAGATATACAGAATATAAGGGATGATAATATATCTATATGTATATAAATGTAGTTGAAGGGTTTTGGATGTCGGTCGCTTTTAACAAGCGTAATTGGAGCAGGTGGCCAAGAGTATAGAGAGAGAGGGCCCCAGTACCGTCCTGCCGGCTCTGTGGCTTCTTGCCTCATACATAACTAAGCCAAAAGGTATTTCCAGGGGAAGAGAAACCTAGGACTTTACTATATATCTATTCTACTCTTTATCGTCACCTAACGTTTCTCTCTCTCTTTCTCTCTCCTTTACTCTTAAGCTTCATTTAGTAACTGTTGCAAATCTTCAGTTGAAAAGAGAAAAAGAGAGAGAGAGAGAGAGACAAAGATAGAGATTGTGACTGTATGGGTATATGGTACAATGATTCTCTCCGGAGCTCTAGTGAATACGAATTGTACGATCCGTTCATTTTTCACAGCTCTGAGGTAAGAAATGTTGGCAAATTTTCGTGCTTTCAGATCATGTCTCGAATAGCAAAGATTTACATATTTTTTTTTCCTTTGTTTTTATATGATATGCTTAGGGTTGAATATATGAATAATATAGTATAGTATCATGTACCATTTAGTTGGCGCGTCTCGCAAAATACTAATTTTGTCAAACAGTATTATGAATGATTGTATACTTATGTATTATAAAGTGGCGGTGAAAGAAATGTATAGATTGAAATAAAACATAGTTTTGATTTCATTGAAGGAAGGTAAACGACCTTTTGAGCGAAGGTACGTTGTAGACTGGTGTCGACTAGAGTTACAGAATGATTGATTTTTCTTCTTGTTCTATACCTTTAACTTTATGAAGGTGTCGATGCTTATGTAAGTACTAATCGTTATCCCGAAGTTTTCGATAGAAAAACTTAGTTTATTGCATTTTCATCTTCGTGATGGAAACAAACCTGTTTATGCCACGCGTTAATAAAAGAATAAATATCGAGGAAAATTCCAGTAATCTTGATTCGATCGTTTTACTTTGGTAACGAGAACATTTTATACAACCTTAAAATGAGTGGCTCTGTTTTTACGACTTAAATTTGTTTTTTTAAATATCTAAACTTTTTTAATAAAATTAACGCAAAACGCTAAAATAAAATATATTCTTAATAAAGTATAATCTTAACGAAATATTTTTTAAAATATTAATATTTCATAGAAAAAAAAACACAATTAATAGGTTTGATTAATTTTAATGACAGCAATGATAAACAAACACCAATCAGAATTGTACCTGAATAATGTTGAGTATATAGTGTTTAAAAATTATATGAATAATAAACCATAATAATTCTCAAAACATCTTATGTTGAACTTCGTAAAAAGTAAAATTAGGTTTTTCATATTAATGTTAAAATTATTTTTCGTGCAATTATTAATATTATCATCTTTATTGTATGAATTTATAATACTTCTCTTTGTTCAAATAGATTATAAAAGTTAATAATCATATAATGAAAATTGTACCTTATGTCATATTTATTTAAGTAATTTAAATAATTTAATTTTAAGGTATTATTAATATGAGCAATGTGGAGAGTATTTTTTTAGTGGAGTATGAATATTTTAAATGTCTGCTCGCAATTGAATTGTCGAGAAATAAAGATTTTTCAAGAGTCTCACCTTAATATTTAAACTTACTTTTAGGATAATGTAAAGAGACAAGAAAAAAAATACGTTATGCATTTACATATTTTAATTGTGTTATAGTTTTTTAAAGTTATTTTTTAGTAATTTAAATTTTTTGAAGAATTAAAAAATGTCAGAGAAAAAGAAAGAATAATAGAAACATTTTTCATTCTCGATTTAACCACCATCGCCGCTTTATTAATTTGATTAGTGGAACAAAAGTGAAAAATTTTACTCTATCAAAAAGTAAGAAAAAATAAAAAAAATAATATTACATTATTCTCTGGAGAATAAAGTAATTTTTCAACTATTTTTGTTTTCTTATTTTTAAAATAAATTAAAATTGAAATAATTTCAGTGAGATATATTTAATAAAAATCTGTTAAATAATTTATTTGTTAAGTTTTTATTTCTGAAGTAAGCTGTCCAGATTTTTAAAAAATTTAGATTATGTCTGTTTTTTTTTAAATTAGTGAAATTACTATAGTTAAAATAAAAATAAAGCACTATATGCATCAAGGAAGTAAAGTCTGTTTCTTTCTCGGGTTATTACGACCCTCAACCCAGAAGAGAAATATACGATTTTACTTCCTGTCATAACGTACAATTACTGTATTGTTAAATCTAAAAATCCACAATAACAAATCTTCTATTTGTAAAACTTTTAAAAGTTTTACAAAGTTTGTAAAATAATTATTTTAAAATTATTTTCATTATAAATCATCTCTAATTTTTTTTATTATAATGAATATTCAATTATTTTTTTGCTGCTTGTCTTTTTATTTTCTTTTTTATTAATTTTTTTAAGGGTTTCTTGTAGTAATTTTTGAGAATTGTTTTTATTCTCCATTTCTTCCTTTTTAATTTTTTTTTATAATTTCTCGCTTTTGACTAACAAGTTCTTCCAGTTTTGTAGTTTCTTCTTTTTTAATAAATCTCTCAACTTTACTTTATTCGTTCTCTATTTATGGTTTTTCTTTTTCTTCTTTAACACGTTTTTGAATCTTCTTTTATTTTTTTCAGAAATAATTGCACTTGGCAAACAAATTGTATTTTTATTGCTTGTTTTTTACTTGGAATGGCTTTAGTATAAATCAAAAGGTTGTCTCACAAAGCATCGAAAACAAATTTTAATAAAGGTTCAAATTGTAAAAAAAAATATTTAATTTGATTAAATTAATTTAAAAAAATTGAAACGTTACATCTTACGCAAGAGCGATTTTTTAAAATTTATTTAACGTCGCTATATTTATGCTGTCAATGAGATGCTAATTAGCGAAGGAGGTTTCCAATGCGTTTGTGAACTTCAGCACATGTAGCGTACAGTGATGCTTGTATCAATCGGCTGAAAGTGGGATTCGAACTCGGGTACTCGAGATTACGAATCCATCACTCTATCGATTGAGCCTTTGACGACCTCTGACTAGAGCGATTTGATAATACTGTATCTGTTTCGCGATGATGAACAATAGATTCAGTTTCTAAATCAAACTATTTTTTTATTAACGTCAAAGATTTTAATTATTCCCTAATCATTCAACTGTGAATCTAGAAATTCCAGATATTTTTTATAGTATGCGTTTTATTCTTAAAATAAAAATATTTAGATACTTTTTATAAATTGATAATCATAAAAAAATTACAAAAAAAATATTTAAAATATAATTTTAAGGTATAAGACATTTTATGGTTTTTTTAAATAAAAATTAAAAATATTAGAAAATCTGAACTTTTTATTGGAAAGCTAAAAAAAATACATCGAAAACATATCACAAACACAAATTACATACAACATATTTTGATGGTTACACGTTGTGCTTAAAATTGACATAAAAGGCCTCAGATATGCAAATACAAAAATTTTTAATGCTGCAAAAAATTTGCATAGTTCTCAAAATGAGAATCAAGTTGCATTTTCTGCTGGAAATAAGTGAATCATAGCATTGTAACTATTATTAATCTAATTACTTAAATTTTTATCAAACATCAAATGAAATTATCTTAAGAAGCACATTTCAGTATAATTACGTAAGGAGTAAAGTGGGTGTCGAATACCCAGTCGACTTTGAAAGTAATTCGCGATCATGTTTAGAATTTAATTAAACATTGTTTAAATAGTCTGCTTTGGAATACAGAATTTGACATTAACTTTTTGCTAGTAACAGTGTTTGGAAAAAAACTAAATTTTATAATATTTTAAAGCGTTTTCAAAATTCAAATCTATTAAAAAAATACTTTTAGTGTTTAATTTAAAGGTTAATAAAATGATATTTTTTAAAATACCTATTTTATAATGATTCAGGAAGTATATGAAGAGTCATAAAAATAGTCATAAAAAGTTTAAAATAAAATTTATATACGTTACTTCTGTCTAAACATTCAAAGAGAAAAATAAAGCTGGTTATAATTTAATTTGTAATCCAACATATTTTGATATCACGAAATCAACTTTAACAAATAAAACGTATGTTTGATCAATCTTTCACTCTATACAAATTCATTTATTTTTAATTTCGTGTATTTATAAAACATTTTTCTGAGCTCTTTTTGAATTGTGACCTGCTGAGAAGATTTTGCAATTAGCGGTCGTATTTAATTGCGCAGTAGTATCATAAATTTGGATTTCCATAATTCATTTTAAAGTTAACTTTGCAAACTACACTGAAAATTAATTACATATAATTTATGAACCTTTTTCCTCCTGTTTAATACTCAAATTTACTTTTCATTGTAATTTACATTCGTTTTCAAATGTTGAGTTATTCAATTACCAAATAAATTAAAAAAAAAATAAAAAAATTAGAATTTCTATTTATTTAGGGAAAATACAATATTTTAACTTCTAATAGCTTCTGTAATTGTGTGATAAAAATAGTTTTTCAAGTCTGTTTGACGACCGAGTGGATTTATGGAAAATTTAATTATCTCGTATAAACTTTTGTTCTCAAGATATTTGCACGAGCGCGATGACAGTAGTTGAAAATTGACGTCATTTAAAACTATTTTGAAGAAGTTTTAAAAATTGTGTATTTCGTACTTTCAATATAATTTTCTAGCAAGATATTTCTTTGCTTCCTATATCTTAAAAGACTTAAAGTAAAATAAATTTAAGCAATATAAATTATCTATAAACAACAAATAACAATTACTTAGAAACGTTAAATTATTCCAGCTCCATCGGTAAATTAAAGCTTTGGAAATTAACCTTTGGAATAATGTAATCAACGGTCTCGTTTTCTATCTTCTTGATAAAATTCTTAGCCCCCTCTGTTTATCATTCGTTTTTGCATTTGTTGACTAAAGTCCTTTTCTCCTAAAGCAATACAGTAAAATAAATAAACGTTAAAGTAGTTTTCTTTTTAGCCCCCCCATCCAATCTAAAACTATTCCTTATGTATACTTGTTTTTAAGGAAAACGAAAAGTCAAGATGTAAAGGTTGGTAGGGAGAGACAGAGGGGAGAAAGGAAGGCAAGGAGGTACCCTTAAAGTGTAGAGTAAGAAACCATCTTATACATGAGATAGATGTATATATATATACGTATAGAAAGTTAAAGGTAAAAAGGTTATATAGACAAGTTGTCTGCCGAACTCCATCAACTTTTTAGGCTTCGGTATCTTAGGCTACAATCAAATTACCAACTCCACTTCTCTAAGAGACATTATCAAGCTGTCTCTATCTCTTACTTACATTCTCTTTCTTGCTCCCCCTTTCTCTCTCTCTCTCTCTTTATCCTTTTTCCTTACTTATTGCTCTACGTGTTCTATGTATACTCTTCGACGGTTTCCTTATGTTTTCGTTAAGAGATGCAAAATTTTACCCTGTTATCTACTCACGTTTAACGTGCTTTACCGAAAATTCCAAGAGAAATTGTCGAACAATGATTTTTCATACGTTATAAGAACGAAAATTTATTGAGATAGTTAAAATTTTGATTTCTCTAAAATTATGAAATGCATATCATAAAGGATATTATTAGGTATCTAGTAATATTCATAAAATTTGATAATTCGTTATATTAATCAAAATAATGATTCTTTTTTATAAGTGAATATCATATCAATTATAATATCAATTAATAATATTAAATATGTAAGAAATAAATTATCGTTAAAAAGCTCCATACACTTTACCGAAAGCGTATTAATCAAAAGAGTTAAGCTTCAGATTATTAATAAACGAGTTAAAATGAATTTTAATTATTGAAATAGCATATTATCTGGGTAACATGAAAAGTTTAAAGAATTACTTAAATTACTGAACAAATCATATTAATTTAATTATCTTAAAGTGAAAATAATTTAATTTAGCATTTAATTTAGCATAATACGTTGTGGTGAAAAATTCAGCAGATTGACTATAAAAATTATTTAATTTACGATGGAAGTCGGATTTTCTTGGATTATCAAATTTCTGAATATTGAATTTTATACTGGTATTGATTAATTAGAATCGTATAAAAGTTTATTGTCATTTGTTCATATAATTTGCTTCACGCTTCATCGTTATCATGTGTTATTTGAAAAATCAATTTTAAATCAATACAATATACAAATGTCTGTAAAATGAGATTCTTATAAATATTATTAACATATAGAAAATCATAGCCAAAAGACATTGAAATTAATAAATAAAATAATCATACTCTAATACAAAATGAAAGATAAAAAATATCCGAATCATTTACTCCTTCAATAAATACTAAATTTTCCTTATAACATTCAATATACACACATATCATCATTATTACGTCTTTATCATCTGAAAAGAAAAAAAAAAGAAAACATTAGTCATTACCAAAGTAGTAAAACAGTATCATTCTGCAGTAGTTAATAACATTAGAGAAGTCGGACTTTGACAAAAGGCTGTCTTCGCTAATTGGCAACGGTTTCGCTATTGTGCGATCTGAGCCTTCCTATTCGTTTTAGACTTCTCTTTTTGGCATGTATATATATATAGACTCTGTTACTCTTGCGGTTATATTGTATATGCACGTACAATCCATGTCTTTGGCTTTCATGTTTTACTTAGACTCTATACCCATTTATGTCTTTTTGCTATATACACATGCACATATATACAAAACTGTGGTATGTCTCGAATTACTTGCGTTGGTTAGTGGAAAGGGGATTAGTTTCTATATAGTTTAACTTGTATATACATATATATATATATATATATATACGCATAAGCTAGTTTAAATGCGATATGTCGAAAAGACAAAATAGATTACATGATTATTTCAATTACTTGCCGGAGTTTATGGGAATAAGGTTTGCTTTAGGCGCTCTGGCTTCAGAGGGATATATAAAGAGGAGGTTTAGATGTTTATGTTTTAGTTAGAAGCTATATTCACTGAGAAATTTCATTGAGTTAACTGATTAGAATAATGAGATCTCGTATGGATTTGTTTGAATAAACTTAACCGGCATTCAGTTGGCTTTGGTTATTTTGGATTTTAATTTAATTAATTAGAGACCTGTTAAAGTGTCAAAAGAAATCATTTTTCATTTTTATATATGAAAGGTATATTAAAAAATATCTTAAAAAATAATAAGCATTCAGTGTAATTGATTAATGTTCAATAAATGCGTTAAATATATTGTAAACATTAATATTTTCATCTATGATTTTATAATTTTGTATGTTCTTTTATTTATGTGTAACAATAATTTTTTGTAAATTATTGACGAGAATTCAAAAAATTATCATTATGGATACACAAAACTACATAAAAAATTATAAAAATATGAAAAATTACCCGCTTTGCTTCATTTCACGGTGTTTATGATAAAGAATAATAAGGGCATTCTGACTGTCCATTATTATCATATTATTATTTTGTCGAAGATCAATAGAAATATGTATTAATTTAAATATATTATAGTACAAACAATATGTTATGTATATGAAAATGATATACATTAAAAAGATCATATTTGAATAAAAAAATATTAAATTAATATTTTTTTCAATTATTATTATTATTGTTTTTATTAAAATTATTACTTTACGTACTGTTCGATCTCTCAACTAAATTATTACTATATTTTTCTCCAACAATTTCCATATTTGACGAATCGATCATAAAAAAAGTACGTACTAACTTTAAACAGTTGTGAAAGAAAAAAAAAAGAAGAATAAGAAGTGAATTTCATTCTTAAACGATCGTTTTAAATTTACGCATGCGAAGGGAATTGCAGGATGAGCTGTTAAGAAATGAGTCACGAAGCGTGATAATTGCTCGTTAATTCAGGTAATTTGAGAAAAGAGACCAATTCTCTTGGTTTGGCATTATCTTCGTAGATCTTTGGGTATTATGAACGTCTTTAGCTTTCCTAAACTTTAAGGAAAATTTGACTTTGTCTGCCTTCGTATTAGATAAATTTGAATTATGAAAATTTTCAAATTTATTTAACTTTTTTATTTTTGCAATATCGTTTTAATAGTTAATTTTTTTATAAAATAATTTTAAATTAATTAATCTGTAAGTACAAATTTGCCACTATTTAAAAAAAATACTTAAAAAAACTGGAACTAAAAAATAATCTCCTTTTTGTAATAAAGCTGATCTGACTTTAAAGTCTCGTGCATATCTTTTAACCTCTTTATTTATTTCACCTCTCTCCGCCTATATTCTGTTTTTAATGGTAATAATAGCACCGGTAATGTACAGTTATATTTCAAAAGCTATTACATCAAATATGCCTCGAGATAATGTCGGATATGGCTTATTTAAGGTTTTGAGATATATTAACCCCAAGGATATATGTAAATGTAACTATATAAGATTTGCCTCTGGGCAATATTACTAATAATGGACGTCGATATAACAATGGGTATCAACATGGAAAATAAACTAGTTGCTGATTGTATATACAATGAAAATTATGCGATTCTTGAATACATTTTGTTTTGTTTTTTAAGACAAATTGGCATTTTGCATGTGTTTGGAATAGAGGACGAAAATTATGTAATTTATATGATTGTAGTGCTAATTCATCATGATTAGTTCCTATTTATTTGTAACTTAATTGTGATATTACATATTATATTCAACAATTATAAAATTATAATACTCACGAAAAGCAGATATATGAATGTTATATTCAAATACATTGATAAAAATTTATTTTTATTTTTAATTTTTTTAGTAGTTTACTTTTAAAATTAACATTTTTATTTATAAATCTGCACATTACAATATATCATATGATTGAATAATTGATTGGCTTTTATTGAAAAGTAATTTAATCAAATCTTATAAAATTGTTTCTCTCATTTTAATTTAATCTTCGAGTTCACACTTTATGTAATTGTACCAAGCTCATATTCATTATTGTATAATAATAATTTTCCCTGGAATTTTTAAAGAAAGAATAAAGGTTATATATTTCAACTATAAGACAATTAAGTTATAATAAACAATAATACTTAAATGTATTCTTATCTCCTGTCTTGGTATTTTCTACAGTGTAAACAAAATTAAACTTGTCTATTACGTATACGAGAAAAACAAAATACGAAAGATAATATACGTTACGTATGAGAAAAAAAAGGAAATCCTTAAAGCAAGAGAGAAAAGGAGATAAAGAGACAGTAGTCGTATACGCGCGAAGCTTCGTAATCAGTAAGGTGGCAAATTAACTACTTTAATAGAAGTTGCAGCTAAGGCAAACTTACTTTTGGCGCGAAGCTTAAAGTGCCTTCATGTTGCGTATCTCCTTTTCTCTCTCTCTCTTTCTCGCTCATTTTCTCTGTCTCTTTCTTTTTCTCTTGGTTTAATATGTCGCGACGCGGAGCTTGCAGCTTAGCTGCTGTGGACGTTGATGATAAACGTTATCGGCTTTTTATGTATACATGTATTATATATACATATTTTTTTCTTTTTTTTTGGCACTTTAGAGTGAGGTAAATACGATAAGTATGATGGTATTTTTTTTCTTATTATTATGTTGTTTAGTTTATGATTTTATTTTGCTATTTATTTTTCGTTGTATCTGTACATATCGTTTAGTTTTGTTGATTTTGTTTCAAAGTGTACGAGTGGATTGACTTGTTTATCGATTTGATATTTTGTTTATTGATAGATTATTTATTTTGAATCTTTGATTCACAAGTGGCTTTTGTTTACTTACAAATACACACAATCAAGCAATGTGTACTTTACGTTGTAAAGTTAATTAAACAAAGATTGATGGATGAATTATTTGCAAAATTTTGTAATATTTTATCAATATATCATTTTTTAAAATTAATTATTTATTGATTGTGTCAGATAAATGAAGAAGATATATATTTTAAAGTGTGCAATTGTTTTATTTTATTTTTTCAATAATTGATATTCGTTAATTAAATAAATTTCATTAATTATTTCAATATTTATACATATTTTAATTAAAATACAAAAGCTCAAAGCGTAGGTTAATTCAAGCTATATGAAAATGTTAAAAAATAATTAAAAATTTAAAAATAATTAATCAAACGAATTCCAATTATTCTACTTTTCGTCTAAAGAATAACAATAATTACAAAACTAGCAGCAATTACTAAGAATTAGCTTATCTATATTCTGTTTAGTCATTATCAACAAATATAGGTCACATACAAAAAGAAACAAATTTCTATGTAAATCCACTTACATTCTAACAAGTGTGACGAAACTTTAAAAAAAAAAAAAACACTTTATTCACAAGAAATGAACTACAAAAATCGAATTTGAGATTTACACTCACGCTCGCGTGCCTTTTCCAGTCCTCAAAGATTTTACTTTTTCTATTTCTCATTTTTTTATCTTATTCTTATTCCCATTGGAATTCCAAAAAGTAGTAACAAACGACGAAACGGCTAAGAGTTTACCTTTTGGTCATGGACATACAGCTTTGCGAGCTTTACGAATAACTTTAACTTTAGGAAAGCTCGAGAAAAGAGAAAGGAATATATTTTAAGTTCAAGTTTCATACTCTATATATATACAGATCCAAAAAGTTATCTCCAACGTGCTTGCACCAGATGAAATGTTGCAGAAGCTTTCCCTATATAAAGGAATAGACATACAAGCAAACGGTGTAGCAAAGTTTCTCAGAGTGCTAACTTCCGAGCGTTTTAAATTCGTTGGAGACTTTAAAACTAGCCGCTTGCGCTTTCTGTCTTTCTCTTTCTTTATTTCTTTTTCTGACTTTTTAGAAAAGACAGAAAGATTTTTTATGTTGTTTATGTATAAAAGTTGAGATCAAAATTTTCAATTGAAAAAAAATTATTTACAAAGTTTTCATCTCAATTTTATGATGTTTATAGCAATAACAATTATTTTGATCTTTATTTTAAACAATACTTTTTTGAAACAAATTTGAATTTTTCTAAAAATCTTTAAAATTTTTAAAATTGACCAAAAAGGAAGTGTGAGAGGTTTGGTTCTCAGATTTTCATCTAACTTTAATAGTATATTACGATACGGGCGACTTAAATTTAAGTCGCGAGTATCATATACACTTTATTATTATCGATGAATAAACTTTTAAAAATAATCCAGATCTCAAAATATCGCTTATTATAAGTGCGTGCTTTAAGTGAATTCAGCATCATATTAATTATTGAACAGCGTAAAAATTTATCGTTTAACTCTCGGCTCAGCGGGATTTAAGCGCGGATTTAAATCACGCAGTGCTATAAAATAGTTTTGCTTACATAGAATGATAAAAAAAAGCCACGTTCACTCTATCGGTCGTAGTGAATACGTTTATAATCTGTGGGGTAAAAAATAACTTTAAATATGATTCTTCTTTTATATATTTTTTTTTACATTGATATTTGATGATTTAATTCTAATTTTGTTCGTACATTATAATAATAATGTTATACTTTAACTAGTATTTTTAATACTTTTTATGAAATTTCAAAATTTTCTCATCATTTATTTTTAACTTTTATAAATTTAGAATTAATTTGATACTTTAGTTTTGTTCAGAGTTAAAAGATTCATATCTTCTTCCAGATCTTTTTGTTTCTCATCTTTTCTCTTCAAATATTCCGGATCGTTCCACTTTTGCATATCACCACTTGCAAATACTATAAAGTTCATAGTTGTAACAAAATAAACAAAAGCACCAATCCAAAAAATGAGTCTCCATTCACTAAGAGTTTGATTTGGTGCCAAGACGCCAACTGTATAAGGTGCAAGAATGCCAGTGAAAGCGCCAATGCCATTTGAAATACCCATTAACGTGCCAGCATAATTAGGACTTAAATCAAGTACATTAACTTTTATACCAGGCACAACGCTACTAGAAACTGTCAATCCTATTGTAATTAACGATAATGCTAAAACAACGTTGCACCCTGCGTATGTTGCTAAAACCATGCAAACACCTGGTCCTAAACTAGAAATGGTAGCATTGATTTTGCGTACATTAGTTGTTGACATGTATCTTCTTATTAACTAATCAGATAACCAAGACATTAATATACAAAATAACCATCCACTCAAGTAATTAAACGATGAGGCATAACCAGTTAAGGTTATAGGAAGCTTCAGAACATTATTCATATATTTTGGCAGATCTGACATGATAGTATAATTACTCCAATCCATACCTGATTGCATGATAATTAAAGCCCAAAATGGTTTTGATGTAAATGCATATCTCCATGGGAATGGTGGTGCTTTTTCATGTGTAGAACTATCCAAATGCTTATTTAAATATGCTTTTTCTTCAGTTGTTATAAATGGATGAACTTTTGGATTATCATAACATAACAATACCCAAAATACAAACCATAACACACCAATACCTCCAAATAAATAAAATGCAAACGGCCAGTTACTACTGGATTTGCCCATTATTAAACCAGATAATACTTGTGATAGTAGAATACCTACTCTAGCACCAGTATATACTATTGAACTAATAACAGATCTTTCATATCGTGGAATCCATTGAGCAAGTAAAGTACTTATGGCAGGTTGAATTACACCTTCACATAGGCCCATTAGAAATCTTACAAATATTAACGCATTCGCATCTCCTCAGTCAGTTGCAGCTGGGGTTAAAATATTTAATATAGATGTAATAAGTACTCCTAGACCAATTACAATTTTAGAACCAAATTTTTCCGCTAGTAAACCACCAGGTAAGTGCGTAATAACGTAACCCCAATAAAAGGAAGAAAGAATGATACCCTGTAAAGCAGTTAATATTTATAACTAAATATTAGATAGTAAAAAATAATGTAAGGAAATGTTATTCAGTTTATAATAATCGAACTTCATAATTTGATTTGTTTTTCAATAAATATTAATATTTTAATCATAGACCTTATTGATTATATTAATCAAATTGTTTTACATATGTGATTAGACAAATCGAGTAATAACAATATATTGCTTTTTAATAATAAGTGCAATATATGACTCATATATGGGAAAATCATATTTCTATCTGCTGTCTCTATATCGCCGCAGGGTTTTTAGTCATTAATATTTTGCTCAGATATTGATAAAATTATGACTCATATATAACAGATAAAAAACATCACACAATGTATATACGTTTAATTAAATATAGTACATTACATTACAAGGGACGAAAGGCGATCTTCCTTCCCGGTGGTGTAATTGCCCCCCTCGGCTTCGCCTCGGGGAGTACGTCGCTGGGAACGAGTTCGACTTTAGTTTCGCGTAATGTATACTATTTTTCTTTATTCCTGATCGAAAATTCGTGACCAATTCGTCGTTTGGCGGTCGCGACCGCACAAAGTACCGACTTCCAGAATATGACCCTTTTCAACCAGCTTCCCAGATACCACATTTTTCAATCGGCTTCCGAGATGCGACCTTTTTAATATAAATCAACCATATAAGCAGCAGATAGAAAACAGTTATTTTCATATATGTCATATACTAAAATACAGCTAGAATATTAGTCGATTTTTATGCGGATATAATCAATAATTTTTATTTCAAATGACATTTGTTATTTGGTTATATCATCGTAATATTTGGAACGATTAGTGTAAAACTATTGAAATAAAATTATTCTAAATTTCATTTTCTTAACCAATGCAATGTACACTGTTTGTAAGAATAACAAGGTTTATATATTTTAATGAAACACCTGCGTATATTCGCTCCATTCATAAGTTCCTCCAGTTTTTGTGCTTCCGACAGTGACGTTTTCTGAAACATTCGCGCCGTAATAAGAACACGTTTCATTGACAATTATTTCTTCAGAATTATTTAATGGTAATACAGCCATTTTTGTGATTGTCATTGAAAGACATATTCTCAAAGTGTATGCATTGAAAAATGCAAAAAATCCCATTGTTGCAATAACCCATCGTTGTGGTATACACGTACCTAATTATGTATAAGTATGAAAATAATATGTCTCTTCACATTAATTTAATCATTGATAGTATATTATGCTACGTGAGGCAAAAATGTGACATGGATTGAACTCTGGAGGCAAAGCCGAGAGAGTTATAATGCCGGCCCTGAGTGTCGCATTTTTATCCCAAGTTGCATACACGATTTTTTCCCATATCAGACTAAAAACACGTACAATCTAAAGTTCGCGATAATCCATTTATAGATGAAAAATCAATAAATAATAAAAAAGTATCGCGAAAATACATTTACTACTCTCCATTGAGCATGTGTATTGTACCTTACATGTGCTTTGTTCGCAAACACACTGATGATCTCCGTCGCTGATTAGCATCGCAATGATAGCGTAAATACATCGATGTTAAATAAAAAAAAAGAAAGGGTTTTGATAATAGCAGTAGTGTCTGCCTCAAGCTTACTGGGCAACTCTACCGGACATATTCGCCGGAATGGATCGCCTCTTTTTTCCACATGAAAACGTAAAATAATTACGTGTTTTTAGTCGGAGTATGAAAAAAAATTTTTTATTAAATTATATTTTTAAACGAATAAGATATTAACTCACAACATCTCTGAAAATATGATGACATTTTCTTTAGTGAGTATTCTACCAACCGTTGATGAAATGTTATCGATTTAATGAATTTGAGGACTTTTTACTGTACAAAATTATCTACAGATATCTACAATAGGATTGGAATTTTTTATGTAGTATGCGGCAAAAATAATTATACTGTTAACTCGACTTTATGTCACGTGTTTCTAGAAAAAATCGTACTGAACAATACTTACGCAGTATTAATTTTATATCCACTTAATAATACTTACGAAGATATATTTACAAAATATATTTTACGTGATAGCTTGATATATAATATAACTTTATACGCATAAATTTCTTTATTTGTATTTGTCACCTATCATGGTAAAATACCGTCTATGTTTACATAGATCTATGAATCTAACAATTTTAAGTATATATGTATTGGTTATGTCTAATTATAATATATGCATAGAAGCGTAAAACTGACGTACAGCAACATAATATTACAAGGAAAAAAATAATTTATTAGTGATAACCAATGCATTTAGTTAAGCTCGCAATTAGTTTTCGAAAACAAATTATTTAATTGCAAAATCTAAAATACTTGCTTACAGGAAAAAAATACTTTAGTTGTCACATTGAAAGTTATTGGTTGCCAGACTTTAGTCGTAATAATGAAATATATTGTTCCTACAACCAAGGTAAATAATTTAATATTACATACATTTTTTTCTATATGACCATAATAATTTCTACAATGTTGATAATTGATAGCAAATCTCAAATATTACGTGTTAGAGTAAATTATTTACGAATAAATATTTAATATATCACTAATGAAAATTTAATTACCGCCTGGAATACCTCATTATTTTCAAGAAAATTTCGTATATTAAGTTCTTTTAAAAACTAAGAAATCAAATTTTAGAACGTGTTTTAAATTATGTTTAAAAAAAATAATATTAGCAATGAATTTCTTCGTAACATTACTTCGATATCATTACTTGATTTTCTAATTAAATTATTTTTGAAAATATGAAGTAGTCTTTTAATAATTATATCAGAGTTATCTTTTAATGATGCTATAAGTAGTTTAATTATTTTTTTTATGTTTATATTTAATTTATTTTTATTTATATTGATCAAAATGCGATGTTAATATGAAAATTAACGAAATTACAATAATTAAAGCTGCTACTTGATTAAATTTGAATGTAAAAATAATTTCCAAGAAGAATGCATTGCATTTGGATCTCGGGGTTCCCTCTAACTTTGGAATACTTTTCCTTATATAAAATTATGAAAAAAAGCCGTGAACATGGTACAATTTTTTCAAAAATATAAGTAATTTTGTTTTATTTTTGAGGCTTTTTAAAAAAATCTATATTTGATTTGAGGTCATACAGTTGTGAAATAATTTCAATTGAAGAAAAATGTATTGAAAAAGCTTAAGTTGATATAAATGAATAAAAATTATGCAAGAATCAAAGGAGAAATCTATTAAACTTGTTTTTCGTTATATCTATATTGAATAATGATTTAATTAAAATTTTATTAAAGATGTTTCTTATTCCTAAAACCAACTTTAGGGAAAATTAAATTAAAATCATATTGTTGATTCTTTTGCTTTCTGAATTATTTAATACTCTTACGTATAATTGACATTTTAATTTTAACAAATTTCAGAGATCTCAGTGGCTCAGTCGGTAGAGCGATGGATTCATAATCTCGAAGATCCGAGTTCGAATCCCGCTCACGGCAGCCGATTGATACAAGCACCACTGTAGGCTACATGTGCTTTGTTCACAAAAACACTGATGACCTCCGTCGCTAATTAGCATTGCAATGATGTAATTACAGCGACGTTGAATAAAATTTAAAAAAAAAAGTTTTTTTGTTTTAATACAATTGATATATTGTCCTATGAATTGGTATACTCCCTCTAAATAAATATTTTTTTTATTGAAAATGAAAAATAATTATATTTGACTTTTAATTTATTAATATTTAAAATTACTTTCTCTAATCAATTTTTCATCGATAAAATTCGCTAAAAAAAGGAATTGATTAATATTACTCAATATCTATAAAAGAGTTTTCAAGATGTCATGGACCGTGTTTATTTAAAAGAAATATAAATGCGTTATTGAGCTTTATCTTCCTCTGTATTATCATATATTTCAATAATATTCAAAGTAGAGCATTTTCTTTGAAATCTAAATTAAAATGTCAATCGCATATTTTCTGAAAATAGAACGAATTCTTTTATACGATTGTATCTATTTTTTAAATCAACGTATTATGCTCACTTTTTTGCCCAACTTTTAAACATGTATAATAAAGTGTACTTTAAAATTTTCATTCAAAAATTAGTACAGTAATTATAAATTATGTTAAAACTTTATTTGAAAAATTTATCATTTTCACATTTTTGTAATTATTAAGAATGCAGAATAAAAAAATTTATGTAATTTACATAACTTTGTTTTACGGTACTTGACGACGCAATCATTACATAAATATTGTATAATTTATATTTAAACTTTGTATAATTATATCGCAAATATTTATGAAAATAAATTGTGCAATAACTTTATTTTCCTGAACAATTTGTATGATTGAATAAATTAAATAAAAATCTGTTAAAGTTTAAGCTACAAAATGAAAGAATAATTACTTTGACTATATAAATTATCAAACTGATTTTTAAATTATTTAGTTTATACATAAATATATTTGTAGAAAACCACGCTAAAACGACGTTTTTACATTTTTTTCATAGTAAATAAATTTTCAACTACGTAAATCACCGGTTTCAGTATTGTAAAAAGTATATATTTTTCTCTGATCGAATTAACTTTAACGTTTTAAAATAAAACAAAATAAAATAAAAATACCTTTTTTTAAATAATAATTTATGAAAAGAGCCGCATTATTTTTTCAACCAAATGAATAATTTAGTAGCCAGCGAGCGAATATGCATAGCGTCGCTATATATAAAGCGTACATAAAAAAGACTTTGAAAATATCTCGTGTCGAAAAATGAATCACCCACGGCATACGTTGCAAAATTTAATTCTCGTATCGCGTGCGGATAAGGTCATCGATTAAAAAAAAAAAGCTCTCGAGTGTCTTGAAAGCAAAAAAAAAGGAAGGAAAAAATAAAGAAGAATTATATTAATCGATATGAATCGTATACTTGAAGTCGTGTATTTTAACACTTTATATTAAAATATAAAATTTACGAGATTTATTTGTGGAAATATTATATATTTTGCAAGAATAGAATATAAATAATTCGAGATTAATCAAAGTTTTGAAAAAACGTTGTGATTTAATGATGTGGTATTAAGCGCCACATGTATCACGGTGATTAAGATAAATAATAACGCAATTTATATAATATCCAGCGACAAATTATACGTATTTACGGAAATTAAATTTCGCGAATTCATAAGCAGAATTTATTAATCATAAACCATTCGTATTTTAGTGCTATAAAATGAAACATTTTAAGTAATATTTTACATTCACAATTTCATTTCTGTAAATTCTAAAATTCAAAGTAAACAAAAAATTATGAATTTCGATTGATTATGTTGCCTATGCAAGGGTCTCGTATATATCCATAACCCACAGCTTTCATAAATATACTTTAACAGGCTAAAAATTAAAACCTTTCCTTTACTTTAGAATACTTCATCGTTAAAATTTAACGCGTAACAGTTGGTATGGCAGAAGAAAAAAAAAAGAAAAGAGAAAAAAAAGCACGAAAGGAGGTCGTGAACTGAGTACCTCACAAGTTTCGGCAGTAAAAATGTCGACAAAAATTAATTGGTCGTAAAAGCGAAACAATAATCGTTACACAAGTTCTTTCTCTTTTTCTAAGCCCTTATATTCTTTTCTCTCTTGTCTCTTTCCTCTCTCTCTCTCTCGCTCGTGTTTTTCCTTTTTTTTCCAACTGGAATTCTCCCGCCCACGCAGCCAACGCACGCTTTTATAACGTTAGCGGAAACGACCTTAGTATATTAGCTGCTGCATTGTATATACGTATAGGATGAAGAAGAGAAAAAAAAACAAGACAAAAAATGGTACGGTACGAGTGCAAAATTGCAAAAATTGAAAGCATTGCGGCTATTCGAAAGATGAATGTTACGCGACGTTATACGTATATGCGCTCGAGTTATTTATTGAGGTTTAAAATTACGGGGTTAAGTGATGGTTTTTAACAATATTTATGGATAGTTAAGTTTATTTCTTTTTATCGCGTCGTTATACGAATTCGGTTATATTTTTTACAGTGTAAATATTTATTTACATAAACAATAAAGGTGATTTAGAAGTTGGAGAAAATTCATGTGGTGTCTGACTTATACGGTTCTCATACTACTTCAAGTATCGAAATCTTATTAGAATCGTATTTCATAATCTTTAAAAAATATACCAATTTTGGTGATATACACATTATTTAAATGATAAAGTAAGAAATGTTACTTGATTATTTGATATTTAATTAAATATTTGTTAATTTATATAAAATTATAGTTTATAATACTTTAAATTTTTTTTGTAGACAATATTGAATTTTTAAGATATTGTACATTTATCGAAAATGCATAATAGTATAAGAAATTCAATAATGTCATGAAAACGAGAAGTAACAATTATTTATTTCATTTATTTAATATTTGTTGATAAATAATTAAAAAAAATCTATTTATTTTATTAATTATTCTTAATACTCCAGAGTTTGTGTAATTGTATGTTAAATTACTTTTAGAATAAAAATTCATACCAATCTTAGATCTACAGCAAAAGCTAGACTTTATCAAAATGCAATTCTGCTGTTCTATAATAAAATGTATTCAATAACTCTAAAATTAGAATGAATTTTCACACTATTTCATTTAACGATGAAAAACAAAAGAACCTTTGGAAAATCAATTTGAAAATAATAAAAAAGAAAACAATTCTTCGAATGAAAATAACATCACGGACTTTTAATCAAATAGAAATCATTATTTTTTATTGTACAAAGCGCGCGCTCTCCTCTCGCATACATTAATTTAACATTGTAAATAGCTTCAATGAAACTGTAAATTATGCTTCTTCAAGACACTTTTAAAAGTACGCTTCGCGGAGCTCTCCGATGTATATAAATATAAAAAAAAAATGCTTTGTTAAAGTACTTTAATTACAAGACTCCCTGGCTAAGCTAATGTTCAAATGAAAAAAAAAGAAAAGGGAAGAAGTAGAAGAAAAAAATAGAGGAAGAAAGGGTAGGCTATTTCACTACGTTTCATAGCCGTTTTACTTTCATTATTCTTACGCGATTCTTCACTCGTTCAGCTGGCTCTTTTTTTCTCTTCTTTCTTTAAGATAAGTTTTTTTTTCTTTCTTGAAACTTCCTCTTTACTCGCTTACTACCGAACGTGTATACATAAACACAGCTACAATATTCGATCACTATAACCTTCATTTTCATTGCGTACCATTTTCTTTGTTTTTTTTTCTTCTTTTTTTTTCTTATTCGACGAAGCAATTATTCAAATTGCAGTTGCTTCTCCAGTTCATTTCTCTCTGCATCAACGGTACAAGCGAGAGAGAAGAAAAAAAAAGAGAACGAAAGAAGAAAAAAACGAAGTTTTGTATCTTCGATCTGCTCTCGTAAAAGTCTCGTAAAAACACTTGGGATCTCAGTTTCTTTTTTTTTTAACGCCGATTCGATAAAGAACGTCGTTACAATACGTATATACGCGTTCGAGTACATTATATATATACGAGAGACTCTTATATCTATATTCAACTTTGTTGTGTTCAGATATAGCCTGTTACACGTGTAATTTGGAGTACGCGCTTGATTTTTATGACGCAAAAGTTTCAGATCGCAAGATTTTTTCTCTCTCTTCTATAATATCGCTTAGCAGGGATGCGATATATTTCTTTATTTCATGCACTTTGAAAATATATTGACATGACTTTTATCAATGCTCATTCCGAAGATTTTCTTACTTCTTTTTTTGCCTTTATTGTTTCTTGCAACAAGTGTTTAGCGTTGTGATGGTGACGGGGTTTTATTAAAAAAAAAGAGCTTGGTATTTTTCCGTTGGTATATGCTCATTATGGAAGGAAAATATTTAATTTAAGTTCCACGGTAGTGTTTTTGTTATCTTTGCTGGATCGATTGTATAAGTACTTAAAAAAAGTTATCTTAATCTTGTAACAATTTTATTCTTTAAAAAAAAAGAATACGTTTTATTTTTATTTAATTTCATATGATTTTGATTATTTTGACGTTACGACTGACAGGACGTATCTGATGTAGCATGAATTTTGATAAATTATAAAGATATTTAATGGAAAATATTAAAATTAATGATATCTTTAACCTTGATATACTGAAATTCATAAATTTTCATTATCAAAGTGGTATAATTTTTTAAGTATCAAGGAAACAATACAAATGATTTTCTTGAACTCCTATTGTGAAATTATACGTAAATGTTTCGTTTGATGAATATTTAAAAACATACAGTTTTTTGGTATTGAAAGCTTACAGTGCCAAGCGTATCAGTTTACGAAAAAAAAATTTTTTTGTAGTGCAGTAGTAAACTTTTTAGATAGTCACTGTAACTTAATACTAAAAATTCAATACCTTTGTACTTTAAAGCTTACAAACAAAACTGAACTTTTTTCAAATCATAAAAAAACATACCCTTTGGTGTATATAATTTAATGTTTACAGAGTAAAAATTGATGGTATAGAATTTTCTAAGTTGTGTTAGCGAAATAAATCGAATCATAAAAAAGAAATTAAGTTTTTATGTATAATTATTGTGTGATAACAAAGAGTATTATAAGCTTTATTCCCAATTCAACAAAAACGAACTATTTATGAACTCAAAAAGTAGGCCGAAAGTGAAACATTTCTCTCATTAAAAATTAGCAATCAGTAATGTACCGCATTTCTCACGTGATATACGATATTTCTTAATTGCATGATGTACTAATATTTCCATAGTGACCAATAAATAATAATATTAAAATAAAAAATATATGCCTTCTAAAAAGAAATGAATGACTTTTGAAAGACTAATTAAAAAATATTTTTAAAAAATTATAACTTTAAGATAAAAGAAAGTATGTTCTGCATACAAAATGTGCTTATATATATAAAACTGGTCTTATTACCAAAGTCTTATAAATTAAAAAAAAAAAGATTCGCTGCAGCAACTTTTGCACTATACAGTAATACTTTCTATCCACGAAGTACAAAACAATCTAAACTTGTATAGAAAAAAAAGAAGAGAGAGAGAGAGAAAATGAAAAAGAAACAATCCTTATTGAAAAAAATCGATTTGTCATAGCCGTCTGGGCGCATCTTTCAATATAAAGAAAAAGAAGAAGAAGTAAAAAAAATATAAAGAAGACAACATTCTTTTATAGTAACGCGTGCAAAAGAGGGGTAAGAAGAAAAAAAAAAAACTAAAAAAAATAAGAGAGAAAAACGTGAAGACGCCAACATCAGCTTTTGCGTACAAATACGGATACGTTGCATATTCAACCCCTAAGGCTTGGCATCTGCTATATAGTTAGCTTGCTTGTATATAACTTTTGGGTGTAGCGACTGGTAAGAGAGGAAGCAATCGATGCGATGCGGTACGCTATACTTTTATACCGGAGAAGAAAAAAAAAGAGAATTCACGTGCCTTGTTGTTATGTGAAATTTTCAAATTCTTTTATTTCAGAAAATTGAAGTGCATGTGAAGTGATCTGATAAAAAATTTTTATAATTTTTTTTTAGGTTTTAAAAGAAAAGACGGGTACGCATTGTGCATGCGCATATGTGCATTGTGCGATGAATTATTTTCATGAAACTATTAAACAGAGTTAGGAAAGTATTTAAGTGCAAAATTATTTTAGTACTTTTTGATTTAGTCTGTTTAAATTAATATTATAAATTTTTTTTTTAAATTAATGAAAATATTTGATTGTTTGAATTCTAATACGAATTACTTATGAATTTGGAACTTAACCGTTAAATATAAACTAATGATAATAAAATTGGGATATGCCTAAGAATGATAAGAAATCATCTAAAAGCCTTAAACAAACCTGTCTAGTACCATCACAACTATAACTAAAACTTTAAAGCTACGTAACCATCAGCCTAACTAATCACTTCGATAATTTGTCTTTATAAAACTGCATAGTTTTATCGAGAAATTAGCAAGACTGTAAATTTTTTACGTACGTGAGATGCTATCTACTTACTGCAAGCATACAAAGACTAGTATTTTTTAATTCAAATTGAAAAAATTTTTGATCACGTAAATTATTAATAAAATCTCTGTATAAACAATTCAAGTTGAACGTGTTTGGAATACCAAATAGTATTCAGATTATGGTAATGAAAATAAGAGTCATTTATCAACATTACAATATTTAATAATTTAAATGTCTATGACTAAAATAATATAATCATAATCTTGATATAAACTGTCGACAACTTTATTTATATTTTTATAAACTCTTGTTTCAAATCATCAATAACAGATCAAAATAACAGACAATTTTGATTTTGCTGCTATTAATAATGAATATATGATTCTCCATTATAACTGAATCAATGATTCTTATTGATTTATCTTTTCATAAAATGATTATTATCGCACAAAAATTAAATAAACAAAATTTAAAGTTTAATTTTTACCTAAAGTTTACTCGAATACTTTTGAGGCTTATCGAAGATCTATCGACCCTTTGTATAGATTTGTCTCCACTTCTACTTTTGTCTAGTCAAACTAGAGCGAGCTTTAATGCTTATATACGGGTGCCTTGATATGTTTCCTTCCAGGACAGTTAAAAAATATTGTTAAACTAATCTCCGCTCCCAAATCTTTAAGGGCCATTCTTTATTCCTATCCGGTTTAGTAATATTTAACATTTAAAAAAAAGAAAAGGAAATCCCTTGAAAAAAAAGAGGAAAGATGAAAAGTGAAGTGAAAAGAAAGAAGAGAAAGTACGCTGGAGATAAATAAAGTGAAAGAAAATGAGATAGAGTCAGCAATGAAGAAGAGTAAGAGAGACAGTAAAGTGGAAAAAAGAAGCAAACAAGATCTGACAAATAGGTAGAGGGGATATAACGACGACGACGACGTTACTCTCTCTCTCTCTCCCTCGCACTCTTCAGGCCAACGAAAAGTTTGTGCAATCCATGTCCGGGATCGTCGACGTGCAGTTTCACTGAGCTTGAAGAAAATACGAGGAAACTTTTCGATTTCGGGCATATACATATATACCGTGTACATACGCCAACGATATCAGACGGACAAGTGAGTAAAAAGAGATTAAAGGAGGGGGGTAAAAAGTGGAATGATTTTTTTTAATAATAGAATAAAAATTTTTGAAAACATTTTATTTACATTAGAAATTATTGATTCGACTGTCGTTATTTGTTAGACAAGTTTTTGACAGGTTTGGCAAGTTATAATTGCTTTGCTTGTCAGATTTTGTTGTTTTTTTTTAATTCAGAAGTAATTTAACGCAAACTTGATGTAAACTTTATTTATAAAGTTTCAGTAGGAAGCAAATTAAAAGATAATTTTGCAGTATTGAATTTATCTCTTTGTTAACTTAATAGCTTTACTGGATTATTTCTTCTCTTGTTCATAAGCTTTTCAAATTAAATTTTAAAAATCTATCATAATGAATATAATTCCGTATATTTGTTGGTTAATAATATTTTATTTTACGGAATAAATAAAGTTTGGAACGTGATGAAAATGCAATGATTAAAAAGATTCTTTTCAAAGTTTCCATAGAATATTACGAAATTGATCAAATAAATTTTAATGACAAATAACGTATTTATTATTCGTCATAAATAGGTCAACCATATTCCATTGTCTTCTTTTCCAAATTATTCATATACGAATCAATATCCACAAACTTTTACAGATCAATATCGAAATTTCTCCTCTCCCTTAAAAAACCGCACATATACTAATATACCATTAAACTTTACCAAAATTTTTTTCTAAATGCCAATAAAAAAGTTGTGCGAAAACAAAAGTTTAATCAGCTCCTCTTTTATTGTAAAAACAGTTTGTTTATCATTTGCCGCACGTACAATATGTATCATTCTGACTCTCGTATATATATCTTCACTACAGTAGCAAGCAAAGCCTAATGCAATAAAGTCCTTTACTTCTCTCTTTGACGACGATTGTGGATTTCCTGTGTATAGTATATATAGAAACCATTACGTTAAGAGCAAAACTAGTATATATAGCTAAAAGAGACAGATAGAAAGGCTATGTAACCTTTTGCGTGAGGAACGTTTTGGAATCGGAGCGGAAGAGGATTGACTATATACTGGCTTACTCCTTTATACTACCCTTATGATCCCTTCCTCTATATATATATATATATATATATATATATATATATATATATATATATATATGTACATGTATATGTGCTTAAGCTTAATACTATAAATTTATCGTTAAACGATTAAGCACTGAAGTAAAGAGAATATTGTTTTTAAATTTTCTTATGCCATCGATATACGTAATAAATTATTAGATTTTATTTTATTTTTCCGCGAGCATTTATATACATTGACTATATGCGGATGGCTTTAGTTTTTCGGAAAAATAATACGGGATATACTCTAGGAGGATTTTAAAAGCCTTTGAAGATTTAATACGGTTATAGCCGGAGCGATCCTTCGTGGATTTAATTGTTATATCCCTCTCTGCTTAAGTTTGGCTTAAAAATTTTGAAATATTTTAATATTGTTATATTTGAAATGATGAAAATTAACCAAAGGAAAATTAATTTTGATGAACGGAAAAAGCTGGGACTTCATATATTGCGATAAATCGCAACAACAAATGAATCTGGACTTTTTATTTGTTCTGGGCAAATATTTTATGAGAAATTCATTAAATATTCCAAATACATCCGGCAGTGGAAACAAAGAATAATTTTTAACTTTATGGGGAAATCAATAATGTGCAATACTAAAAATATGAATAGTATTTGAAACTACTTAGAAAAAAATATCTAAAATAATTTATAAATCTTTTATTACTTTAATTTACTGAATATACCGTTAAAAAGTTAAAGTAATAAAGATAAAATATTTTATAAACTGTAAAAAAATTTTTTCCGAGTTCATTTTCCACGGTAGTACTGAAAAAATCCTTTTTTGAAAAGAATTTTCATATAACCTCTAAAAAATATCAAAAAATATGTACTGACTACTGCTCTGGCAACTGAATAATTCCCAAAAAAAAAATAAATGAGAGTTGAAAAAAAGCCCCAGAAAATCAAACTGTTATATTCCAAATAAACGAATACAACATCATGTTCTCTCATCTGCAAGAGATTTATTCTTTCGCTATTTTCCACGAGTAACCCATAGGTATAAATTTTTTCACTGCATATCTGACGTTTAGCAAATACTTCTTCATTGTTTTTTATTTTTACTTCTATTATTTTTTTTCGCTTCTCTAGGATGTTGTTGTTATGTTGGAAAAGCTTTGTCTGGTATCTTCACTATATTTCTATCTTTCTATATATATATATATATATATATATATATATATGGTTTTTATTTGCACGTGAGTTAGTCCGGTGACTTTAGCTTGTACGTGTTTGTTTATCTTTCCTTCTGACAGAACATTTTACTAGCTACGTTTCTACTTGCTTACGAGTCGACTTTTATTATGAGCTTTGCTGTACCGTTTTATTTTTTTTTCTCTTTTAACCCATTTGATATTATACGGTCGAGTTTATCGTATCCAAACAATCGGAAATCCAATGGAATGCCGAGTAATAGAGTTTTCTGATCTTTTGTATTTATTAAATATTTTATTTAAATAGAAAAATTATTAACGCTCTATGTGCTGTAGATTATGTTAAATTTAATTAGCATCAACACCACGGGCTAATCAACTTTTTTATCTTGTGTACACGGACAATATTGGCCTTTTTGCAAGTTTAATTTGGTTCTTTTGACATATTATTTAACGTAGAGTTAAGAACTGAATTCGCGACAATTAATTAAGAATCTGATTCCTTAGCCGGCTAAGACACCTAACTCTACGTTTATTCTGATTTATTAATTTTCTTTGATTTTTCTCGATTTTTCGGATCTGTTTCATTGGATGTTTTTTTAACGTTACTTGAACGCTATTTTGTTAATAAGTTATAATCATAACTCATTTGATATATATTGAATTAAAATGTCAATATATGATTCCATTTAATGGCTAGTTAATCCCTAGTAAAAATGGATTTAAGGAGGCTCATCATGCTAGGACCGTATCATGTTTTGGGTTCCTTGGTGGTCTTTGTATTATTGCAAATTTTCATAGATGAATACAGTCTATGTTTCTAAATTATAATTATTATTATTTCAAGAACAAAAATCATTGCATAAATATATGTTAAGAAAAAAATTTTTTTTTCTTGAAAAGCTCTTGTGACTATTTACTTATATACGGCACTATACAGCGGACTTCGTAATATGTATACACGCGCTCTGAGCGTCTTAGAATTATCACGCATGCGCAGTATATACCAGCTGATTCTTTCGATTCTACGTTAATCAAATATTTTCAACTTTTACACTTAATTTCTCTTTATTTTGATGGCTTACCCTCTTTTTTATTCATTGCATTGTAATCCTTATTAAAAAATCTATATCCCTCTAGTTTTTTATAAAAAATCTTTGCGTAGAGATTTAATTACGATAACATTTGTTGTTCCATCGTGCATTTTTCACATAAGGCCTGTGTATAAGAACAATGATTTGACACATTGATTTCTTTAAATTTTGATGGCTTACCCTATATTTTTTTTTAAGCAATGAAAAGATGGAAGGTCAATGAACATTTTTTCAAAGTTTCATAAAAATCCATTCAGTTTAGAAAATAACATTGGAGACTGAGGAGCCTCCTTAATGCTATTTCTTGGCTTATAACCATTTTAAATGGGTAAATTTCTACCAGAGTACATATTCTTATTCGTTTTAATAATTACATTTGAGGTCGTCAGTGGCACAGTCGGTAGAACGCTGGATTCGTAATCTCGAGGTCCCGAGTTCGAATCCCACTCTCGGCCGATTGATACAAGCACCACTGTACGTTACACGTGCTTTGTTCACAAACATGCTGCACACCTCCGTCGCCAATTAGCATCCCAATGATAGCTGAAATAAAGCGACTTTAAATAACATTAAAAAAAAATATTCAGTCATTGTTAGTGACTGGCTTGATCCATTATTTTTTAACAATGTAGTATGCTATTTCTAATACTGGGACATTTTTTAATGTGGTAAAATATTATTTTAACCTTCGAAGAACGTTGTGGGATCTGAGAAAAATATTCTTAGCTAGTAATAAAGTAGTATGATTTTTTGAAAATCAAATTTTGTATATCATTTTTTATTATCGGGAATTTTTCCAAACTACATTTTTTAGAAATTAAACAGTAATATTTAAGCAATAATTGGCAAAAAATCCTGCTTAAAATATTGAAAATTGTGTTAGTCATTATTTTTTTTATTTAATTGTGATAATTTGATACCAAACGAATTTCATTTAGGAAAAAAAGGAATACAGGAAAAACATCAAGATTTTTTGAATTTAGGAATGTAAATAGTTTTAGTTGGATAAATCTTTGAATGTTATTGGATTAATAAAAAAATTCACGTCTGTCGCTTATATTTCAAAATTGCTTTCCAATACTTTAAAAGCATCATATAGGTTAAATTAAGCTAATCTTTTTCGTAATTGCCTTTTATTATCACTAAAAGTTTTCTTTCACCCATATTCTAACCATTAATTGTATTTTATTTTAACATCCGAATTCTAATATTAAACTTTTTTCCTGAAATAGTAAAACTTTTGAAATAAGGAAAAATTGTGAATTCTCTAGCGACTATTGATTTTCAAAGATGACCCAGTTTTCCTTTCATTAAATCCCTAAATTGTGTGTCCCCAATAGCCTTCTCAAGAATCATATAATGTCTTATGTAAGTAATCTATTATACCTCATTATTCGCCATTTCAAACTTTTGTATTATTTAAACACATTAAAAAATACAAAGCACGTTATCTGATTCAAAAAACAAAATATAAAAAATAAGATCTAACATCGTGAAGTAAAAATTATACGTTAACTTTTTATAAGTACAGTACAACTTAAAAGGAAGATGCAGATAAAGTGCTTGTTTTCTTTCTTTTTTATTATATTCCAGGTATAACAGTAGCATTTTAAAAAATAAGCTTAATTTCTGTCTACATTTTAATATGTTTTGTTGCACACTTTTTCAAATTATAACTTAAAAGAAAAAGAAGTATTTAGCTCGTAATATAATTATAATAAGTTAAAATTTAAATTTTCCTGAAATTCGTATCACGTTAACATTAAACGCAAAGGTATAACGTTACATAAAAGCCTAGCAAATTAAAACGAGCCAAGTTAATTATTTAATATAAACATTATTCTCCTTTCTATTAAATTGTATAATTTTAAAACAAATGCAAAAAAAGGCACGAAACGAAGAATCTCGAATATTTAAATAATTCGTACGAAATGTCAGTTAATTACATTGTACCTACGCGTCTGGATTTCCAGCATAACGCTTCAACGTTTATTGAAGCAAGAATGTTAAAGGCAAGAGGCAGGAAGGATTTAATGCCTCTAGGACATACCAAATTCCAACTTAATAATGCTAATATTGACCCTTATATACACAAAATCTCATTTTCTCTTTCTCTCTTTTACTTATCCCCCGCCCCTCCTTCTACAAATTATTACTGTTTAATGAGATAACTTCGATATTTCTATTATTACTATATACATTTCAAACTGCTCTGTGCATTATATATGATCAAATGGTTTGTATCTGCAAGCTTATAATAACTTTCTTGTTATTATGTGATATATATATATATATATATATATATATATATATATATATATATATATATTCGGCACTTTAACCAATCATCTTCTGTACTCTCTGCTAATTATAGCAACAGATTGTATTAAGTGTTTAAACGTTATAAGACGTAATTTCTATACCCATTTCCGACACCCTCTTGATACTAAGGGGGTAATTTTCTTAAGTGTAAGACGTATCATTTCCTTTATTTTTCTTTTCTCTCCATCTTTTTTTTTAGAAATTGGTAAGAAAGTCTATCGATCTTTTGTATCCTTAAAGAATATGCTTTTATCGTTGATGAATCATGTTAGTAGAGGAAGAGTTTCGAAATAAAAATAAAGAAGGTATTGATTATATAGGATTATTTATACATATAGGGTTATTTTTGTAATTTTGTTATATTTAATTGAAGTTTTCATTGAATTTTTAATTGAAATTAATGAAAAATTTTGAATGAGAATACTAGCTTTTAAAAAGATTATAAAATAAAGAAATTTAAATAAGAAACTTTTTGTTTCTTTTACCTCTATAAATAAAAAATAGATATTCTTAAATTAAACCATCTGTATTTGAAAAAACTCTAAAAAAAATCTTCCGAACCCTTCTTTTCAAAATTTTTTCATACGCTTTCCAACGAAACAGTAAAACTTTTTATATTTTACCTCGGCTGATTAGTGTGGGCAATTTTGTGTGAGCGGGAGTGTATTTTTATATAACTTTATGAATAGATTTAGAAGTCATTGGAACTATTTGCCATGTAGTATTACTTCAAATGAATTTTAAACTCTTACAAGAAGGATATGAGAGTTTCGACTCTTGTATTTTCTTCTGACTTTGAAATATTCTTTCCGTAAAATTATGAAGAAAATTCGTTTTGTTCAACACTTGATTTTATTTTAAACTTATGAATTATTTTATTTGAATTTTAAGATTTTATTTGTTAAATTTGCTATCGCTCTAATATTCTATAATTTTTTAACTAATATAATAATTCTAATAATTCTAGAAAATTTTTTAAAGAATTATTCGAAAATCGAAATGGATGTAACTTAATTCTTTAAAAATTCAAACATATCATGTAAAATTCAATATTAATGTTTTTATATTAAATTGATCTAAACTTTGGTATAATTTTGGTAAGAATGGTAAGAAAAGGTATAAAGTCAAAACTAATTTCAAATCTTTAATAAAGTCTTAAAATCCAGTCAAAACATTTCATACTTTTGAAACGATCGGGTGTTATATCATGTCCATGTTAAGCCACATAAATTATTTAAAAAAATCATCCAACAGTCACGTTCTGAGCTAGCTATTGAATTGATCAATTAAGTTCAATTTCATTTCATATAATTATATTTTAGTTTCGAGATAAATTTTTTTTTCTATCTCGAAGCTCTCTCGAATTCTAATTGACAAATAATTAATTGTACACGCTATCGTTACACTTAATTATTATTTCCTAATTTTTGGAATAAATAAAATAGAGAATAATTAAAAAAAAATAGCATATCTTGAAACTTTAATTAGTCTCTTTCACTGTAGATAAAATTAAAAAATTAACTCTGTATTGAAAACTAAAATAAATGCATGAGTAAATTGGTTATCTCTAATGAAGATAAGTTAAGTTGAGCGTGAATCAAGCTTTATTCAACGTATTCATGAAGCAAGGCACAATTAAACATTTCGAATAAGTAAAAATAAATTTGCAAATTAATTTTTAATATAAAAAGAAACAGTCACAATGCAAAAAGTAATTAGAAACGAATGAAGCGTTTTGAAAAAGTCATAAAATAATTTTTTTCAAATAATAATAGATTGTTATTGCAGTTTTGTATTTAATAGCTTTTGATACAAAAAAATTAATATTCTCTGTTAATGCTGAAATAAACATTAATTTTATATTTTAACAATTAGTTTTTGCTCCAGTTTCTCAAGCAAGTAATTAAATTCGTTAAACCTGAAGAAAAAAAAGCATATAAAAACAAAATACAATCAACTAAAACCACACAAAAGAAAATCTTAAGTGAAATAAAAGAAAAAAAAAGAACTTTAATCAACCCAACAGTATTCTTTTTTTTTTCGAAAATTTCAATCCCGCACCCTTAAGAAAGCACCTCGTATAACAAACTACATTATATCCTCTCTCTTTCTTTATTTCTCTCTCTCTCTCTCTTTCCTCCTCCTCGTAGTCGTCGTCGTCAGTGACACGAGCGTACGTTACTATACATATACGTTACGTCCCATTCTCGTATAAAACGTACAACACACAAACTCCTACACTTATCCACCCACCCACTCATACAAGTACACAGCTATACGTATACGTATAGAAGTATATTCAGGGCGTAGGGTTCGGCGTTCCCTCCATATATATACATAAGTACAATCTAACAGAAGCAAATGTATATGTATATATATATATATATATAGGTTTTATAACCTCGCGCATGCGTTATACAAAAGGCAAGTTGAAATGAGCGTGATTCAGTGTGTATAAGAGTTTTGGTATTGAGATAGCTTAGCGTTCGTCCTTTTCCCCGGTTTTAGTTTTAGTTGCGCGCGAGTACTCCCGGGTCACGGATGTCTAGTCAAACGTTTAATAGTTAGCATTGCGTTAAAAGAAAACAATTTAAAAATGCTACGTCGCGTAAATTATAAAGATAATGTGTAGTTGAAGATAAAAATAATAATGCCGAGAATAAAACTCGGCAAGTGGGCCTTACTGTTAGGCCTGCTAGTACAGTTGCTACTATGGACGAAGGTTCAAGCTAAAAATGAAAATTGTGAGTGGTTAATTTTTTTGTTTTTTTTTCATTCAATGTGGGCAAAGGGAATATAAATGGTTTGCAAAGGGGATGTAAATGGTTTTGTATGTAGGGTGGTGTTGGTGTGTAATATCCATATGTATACATGTAATGGTGGGAATAAGGAGTTCCGCGTGGTTTGCGTTTCGAGGATGTGCTGTGCTAGTGGCTTTATTTCTCGATTGTATAAAATACTCGACAATTTATTTTCTCTTTTGCTTCGACAAAATAATGAAAGAAGAAAATTCGATATCAATGTATTTGCTGCTTTTATTAAAGATTCTTTTAATCAATTTCTTTAACTTAAAAAAATTTCTTGATGTGTTTTTAGAATTTTATAGTTTGCATCTTGAATTTTGTTAATTAAATTTTTATAAATTGATCATGTAACTTGAATTTTTAAGTAAAAAACAAAATTTTGGATGAATCGTGTAAAAATATAATTATATCACAACGATTCACCGTTACGTAACAATGTAATTCAAAATTCAATACTTTAACAATACAATGCGAACTTTAAAAATTCCCTTAAAACCTTCATTAATTGTTAAAAAATAAAACAACAAATTTTATCATCCATGTCATGATACAACAAAATAATAACACGTTATTACTAATACGATATAATCTTCATGCTTTGATTTGTATTTTAAAACACGGGTAACTTTGAACTTTAATCGATCGCTGCGCGTTAAAAATTAATCTGCAGTGCTTTAAGCATGCGATGCCGCACAGCTTTTGACGATATATTTATTGATACTGATCGTTCGATTTGAACGATAATTTTGGTAATTTGATATCCCCGCACGTTTTGCTTTGCTTATTTCTTTAATGGCTCATTTATTTAATTCAATTGCTTCCCCCGCGTGGAATTAAAGTTGGAGAATGTTACTGTGAAGCTGAATGCTTCTTGTTACGATTCAAGTCACAATTGCAATAATTTAGATTTCATGCAAATTTGTTGTCGGTGTTTTTATTCGTATGAATTGTTTTTTTTTGGAAAATTAAAAGAACAATTTTTCATTGCAAATGAAGTATTGGATTGGAATTCATTTTTGTTACTTACATTTTTTGAAAAACTTTTGTCGTACAATATATTTTTCGTTAAAATTACTAACGAACGTACGGTCAAAATTTGAAAAAAATGTATTAAATATTATAGTATTATTAAATTTTATTTGAGATTTCATATCATCATATAACAATTATCTATATAATAATAAAAATAAAATAATAGCAAACCGAAAACTCCAGAATAAAAAAAAAATTGTTAAAACAAAAAAGGAAGGAACAAATAACTAAAAATTAGTGAAGCTTAAAGGTGCAATATTTTACTGTTATAACGAGACCACATACGTCTTCGATCATCCGGAAATAATTGATGCAGTTATAGGTTTGGAAATTCTTACTTCGACCATCACATTCACGTGATATAGAATAGTCTGTTGGATTAACGATTATATCGTTTCATTTGATAACCAGTCGAGCTTAAAATATCATTTTAATTTTGGAAAGTTTAGCTTTAATCGTGAATTTCTATTCATTGATTTATTTTATTTTTAGCAATAAAAGAGTTGAATTATATGATTTTTTTTAATGAAGATAATTAACTTTAAAAATAGGAATATCTTCTTATATCATAATCAAGTTGGAAGTTGAAATCTATCAATTCTCTCATATTTTATTTAAATAACCTCTGAAAGCTAATATATAATTGATAAGTCGTTACCAGTAATTTTTTATGTACTCTGATAGAAATTGTAATATTAAAAATGTCCATCAAACAAAAGAAAAGTCTGAGGAAATGACTGGTTCTTTGTGTCAAACGTAATATTTCTTTAGTAATGCCTAATTTTATTGAATTAACGCAATCTTTAAATTTTTGCAATATTTATCAATGATTTTTCGTTAAAATTTCGTGTTGCAAAGCGAATAGCTTAACAAAAAGCAAACAAAACATATTATTAATTAATGAATTTATATTAACCTTTGGGTAGATATTTAAAAAGCTCTTCAATTTGCTACCTGATTCTTTCTCTCTTATTAACATCCATAATTTATTGCATATTACTGATCAATTTTGAGACAATAAAGACAGTATAGTGATTACATATGTTCAAAATGCTAGTGAAACGGTATAAAATATTTTTATGTTCACAAACTCTCTGAGAAAACGTTACATTAATGGTAGAAAAACTTTCAAAATTTTTTCGCTATTGCCCGTTTTAACTTGCCATAAACGAGTTTAAAAAGAAAATTCCATTATATATCAATAAAATTATACAGTTTCTGCAATTTTTTTATAAAACTGTACATAAATTGTATATGGCAATAAATAATTCTGAATTTGCATTTAAAATTAAATTATTTTTGCAATCATTTTTCAAAAAACCTTTGATTTTGTTAAAATCATCACTAGCTGTTATGACCTGATTAAAAAAAAATCTTTTATAAATAAACTGACTTTGAGTTTTGAATGCTTGGGATAAAAATTGTAAAATGAAAATTCAAAATTAATAAATTTAATATTTATTTTATGAAGGGATGGATGTAAGCCAAATAAAGATATTTATATCTATATATACATATTACATATATATAACTTCTTTTATTATCAGTTTATAACAAAAATTTTAATGTATTGTTATAAACAAGTGAA
This sequence comes from Anastatus disparis, assembly GCA_017163975.1. Classification (NCBI taxonomy): domain Eukaryota; kingdom Metazoa; phylum Arthropoda; class Insecta; order Hymenoptera; family Eupelmidae; genus Anastatus; species Anastatus disparis. Next base: position 2,974,330 of record JAFFSR010000226.1, read on the forward strand.
ACTTTAACAAAATCTTTTGTTTTAAATAAATAATAGCTGAAAGTTCATTGTATAAACTTTTTGTTTATTAATAATTTTCATAACTTTTCAATGAAAGAAAGCTTATATATATATGTGCTTTAACACATAACGCTAACTTTAAAAGGTCATAGTGCAAATCTTTTTTAATGGCCGAGCTAAAGTAAGTTTACGTTAATTTTACAACAGCGTTCATTACACAAACACCTTTTTATTAACGCGCTTATATCCGGCTTTATTATAACAGTTTTTAATAAGTGCGACGTTAGAAAAAATAAATAAAAAGTCGAAGCAGCAAAAAAAAAGTAAAATATTAATTATTATTTCAGGTATATACTTTATGCAAGGTTTAGCTTTAATTAATTTAACTTTTCTAGATATTTGTATTTAATATTCTCTCTTTGTATAAAGAATTTTATTAAATTAATGCGTAAGAAATTATTGAATAAATAATTTGATGGAATGTTTTTATCAAAATTAAACATTTCAATATTTAAGGTTCATTGCTTAAAGCCATTGCAAAATTATTTGGTATGAATGATGAAATTTTAAAAAGAATAGGATTTCAGTATACTAATATAAAGTTGGCCCGATGTGTTAAGAAAAATCAATAGATACAAACGTACCGTAAAAATAATCGAATTACTTTTCTATAATAATAAATAAGAAACGCAAACCAACTTCTTAACTAAAAACATAATTTATTCAGCTCTTACGTACGATAAAAATTATTACAACACATTAAGCAATCGGGCAAAAAGCTTATAAAACAATTCGTAGCGAACTTATTGAACCAACCAAAAATCTATAGTCTTTTTATGTATCCCACAAGCAAGCGAAAAAAAAGAAAAGGAAACTTTCGTTTTCCGCCTACACACACGAGCTATTTTATCTTACTCTCTTTTTTTTTGTACACGAAAATGAGAGAGAAATAGAAAAAAAAAGTAACGAAAGAATAAGAAGAAACGAATGAAAAATAAAAGAAAAGAAGAAGAAGCAGCAAGCAAGCAAGCAAGCTAAAAAAAAATTGTTTGCATCTCTCCGTGCAAAAGAGTCGCGACGGGATGTTGATTAGAACAGCTAGAAAAGCTCCTACATCTTCGCGCAAGAGTTGTTCTCGTTAGGGGCTATATGTCTATACGGCTATATAACTTTATACATACATACATCTGTACACATACGTATATACATGATGAGCCTTTTCCCAAGTATTATATATGTAGTAGTAATAGTATTAAGGGGTAAGCCATAGGTAGTAGTAGTAGTAGTATTAATAGTAGTAGTAGTAGTAGAACTCGGTTGGAGAGTAATATTGATCGCCGGGGGGGCTTTACATTGGGGTATACCTAGTATATAGCTCCTGAGTCAAGAGAGAGATGGATAGAGAAGGGAGAACAGAAGGTAAAGGGCAGACTATGCTCGCGTTCACGCGCGCGCGCATACATATACCACAGAGAGAGAGAAAGAGAGAGGCGAAAAGGGGAAGAGAGAGAAAGGGATGGAGAATTTTTGGAGAAGGGAGAGAAATGCTGAGGGAGGTTTATATATAGGGGTGGTTCAAACATTCAGAAAATATATATGTGTATATATATACACGTAACGTATAAAAAAAGGTTTGAAGAGATATATATGTGTATATGTTACATATAGGGCTCTGAGCAAAATGCCGCTTGTATAGGTGAATGTGGGCCATTTTACGATAAGGGTTGCCATATTCTCTTGTTTCTTTTTTCCCTTTCGAAAAGAGAGAAAAAAAAAGAGCGTGTAAGAAATTATTTCTTTTCTCTTTGCTAAAATATTGGTACTGAGATTTTATTTATTTTTCCTTTTTTCTTCAAGATTGGTTAATGTGGATAAAATATATGTACATATTGCCATGTCACGTTACATATTTTTTTTTTATCTTTCAAATATCAATTGTTAATGTATTAGTGTATAAAATATTTTCTTCTTTACGTTTTTCTTTTTGGTTCTGATTTTTTTTTTTCAGAAATCTATTTTTTAGATACCATTATTTAAAAATTCGAATAAAAAAAATTAAAGTGCTGTAAATTTTGTACTTGATTTATGACAAAAGAAATGCTCAAAACACACTTTCGTGAAAAAACCAAAAGTTCATTCTCTAAATCTCTCCGCAAAATACCAGTGCAATTTCAATTTAAAAAAATTTTTAATGCTTCATTCATTCCGAAGTTTTATAATCTTATTAAATATTTATGAAATTTCCATTGTAAAACATAAATAAACAAAAATTCCCAAGAGAATTTCAAACAATTGTTATAACTTCAGATATAATAAATTAAGAATAGTTCCTCTCATTCATGCTATTTATGAAAAAAAAGAATTTAATAAAAACATATTTTGAATATTTCTCATAAATTTTACTCATTCTCTCTTGAATATTCAAGTCTTTATCAACGTTTTCCCTTACTTCTTTTTTTCATTTTTATTTCCTCTTCTTCTTCTTTTTTTATCCATCTTGCTCTTATTCCGCCCTTTGTCATTTTTAAGTTAAGCCTCCTTTCGCCTCTTTCCCTCTTTTTTCCTCGTGACTTTTACAGCGTACTTTAATATATATAGTTTTTTAAGGCTATGGAATAATAAAAAAAAGAGGCGCATATCCAAAGTCAATAAAAATCCTACATATCCTATATGGTTCCTATGTGAGTTTTAAATACAAATTATAACGTTTCTTTTATTTTTTTAAATTCTCTAAGTAACTAAGAAAATATTCTTCTATTATTTATTTTTCTTTTATTTTTTCTTCTATTTCGTATTATTTTTTGTTGTTTCTGTTATAATTAATACTTTTTCTAGGATATGGATTTAATAGAGTTTTCTCTTATTTACGGAGAATTAATCCGCTTGCTCAGATTCTGTTTGTGCAGCGGCAGTGCGCTCGCCTATCGAGTGCGTGCATGTATCGGAAAACGTATATAAGCAAGTCAAGTGAATGGATTTTCGTTTCGAATAGATGGCTTTCAATTTATACGATAAATCATTTTTTTTTCCTTCCCTCTCGCTCTCTCTTTTTTTTTAAATCCAAGATGTTTATTCAAGGCTTTTAAGCAGAATTAGACTTTGATTTTTTTTTATATTTTAACTTTCAAGTTGGATTTGTTTTAATTAGATTTGTTTCGGTGAAATTTTTCTACGATTCATTATGTATTTCTTACAAATTTATGTTTTTTTTTTAAAAACAAAATTTGCAATTTTAATATGATTTTGTTAAACAAATAATGTATTTGAGTAATATTTTATATTCTTTTAATTTTCAATAAAATCTCAAACTAAAAAATTATTTAAATAATAACTAAAAGAAAAAAATTATTTTTACAATAAAGTTTATAAGAAATAATTACATACAACCAAAAAACAAAATACATTATTTCAAATATTACAAATAACGTGTTAAATCGAGAAAATAATTTAATTGAAACTGATTTGGTTTGCAAATTCAGCTACTTCTTGAAGTCCGACGTTTTTGGATCGATAAACTGAAGTTAATTGTAAGGTACAAACTTAAATGCCAATAGTTATCATTTTACACGAAATTCAATTGAATCGGCTACTAATCAAACGGATAATTACATGGCGAAGAGAAAAAAGATGTCCAAAGCTTCTTTTCGAAATCCTTCATTAATTTTTAACTCGTTACTATTGTAAATTCTTGAATAAAAAAAACGTAAGCTTATTCGAATCTTTTCAAGTTTAATTTATTGCAGAATTAGAATCTGCGTTTAATATTAACCTTAGTATTTATAAAAAGCAAAAAATATTACAATATAAGATTTTTTTTAAATTTCATTCAGAACTTTTATGATTAAATTAAGTTACCATCACAAAACATGAAATGATAATTTATTAAATTATGCTATAAAACAGTAGCATCATTCAATTACTTGATTAATTCATTATTGAAAATTCTAGTGATCTATTTACTTTGCTCATACTGAAGCATTAATGAAGTAACGATACTCTGACAATACCTTTTTATCATTGGAACGTTGTAATTAAATATTAGCTTTTTTCTTTTAATTATGGATGCATTTACTGATACGATAAATAATTTATGAAATGAATTATTCGCATGGGTCATAACCACAGCTCCGAATTGAATACCGCGCAATTCTGATGAAGTTATTTTTGGAAATAAATTAAGTGCTACTGTAATTTTTAGTACATACATTTCGTATTATTTTATTAAAGAATAAATTTTTATAAGAACTTTTTAATCATTAAAATTATCATAAAAGTTTATTTTTCGCCGTTAAAAAAAATAATACCCAACTCGACTAGTCATTACCAGATGACAATGAGAGAAAGCAACGCATACAATCATTATTACCCTAAGTAAATTCAATGTTATATAGCAAATGAAAATTTGCGCGTCGATGAGAAAGAAAAAGTAAAAAAAGAAACACGCACACACGTACACATAAAAGAAGAGAAGAAAAATAGTCACTAAGTCAGCATAAGGACTCTTTGAAATCGCTGAACCGTGATAACGTAAATGACGATGACTGCAATTATCCGATCGGTATGATATATATATATACATATATATAGAGGGCGTAGAATAGAAAAAAAAATATCGTTGAAGGAAAGAAACGAGGCGAGAAAAGTTAAAAAAAAAAAATGAAAAAAGAAAGAAGAAGAAGCGAACGGAACTTTGTTTGTTCACGTTGAGAGTAAAAGAAAGAGACAGGAATTGTGCTTTCAGATTTAAAAGTACAATGGGGGTAGACGAGGAGGATGAACAAGAAGGAAGAAGATTAAGGATTATAAAAAGAACCGCCGTTAGTAAAAAACAAAAAAAAAAAGAAGAAGAAAGATTCGAATGAGAGATGCTAAGTCTGGCTTGGATAATATGTATAAAGAGCGAATATAATCGAGAAGAAATCGAAAAGTCTCCTCTCTCCCGGATAATGGAAGCGAAAAAAAAAAATTGAATGTTCCCTGTAGGATGTTTAGCCATCGAAGATCAGAGAAGAAAATAATAAAAAAAAGAGATAGCTCGGAAATAAACAAGAAGAAAGAAAAAAAAAAAGAAGAAGAAGAAAGAAGACAAAAGAGCAACAAGAGGAATTGACAAGAGTGAAAGGATAGAAAAGCGCCGAAATAAGGGGATGATAAAGAAAAAAAAGGGGTTGAGAGTATATATACGAGGTTCAAAGAACTTTACATAGTAAAAAAAAAATCACGTCAATGCCAAAAATAAAAAAAGAAGAAAGAAGAAAAATAAGGATAAGAAGGAAGATTCTAGAGGGTGTTTCGTTCATATTACTTTAACGTAAAACTCAACTAAATCTCATCTCAAGATTCAGCGTTCACATGGATCCCCATAAATATTCTACATAAATGAATAAGAAAGAATAAGAAAAAAAAGAAAGAAGAAAAAAAATTGTTGAAAAAAAAGAAGATCGAAAAGAGTGTATGGCATATATCTTCTTCTTGTTCTGCAAAAAAAAGATAAGAGAGAGAGAGGAGAAATAAGAAAATAAAATTGGCATCCTATAAGCGTTCCTTGGGTTATTCGATGCGCCTTAGAACTGACTTTTTTCTCTCCTCTCTCTCTCTTTCTCTCTTCTTGCTTGAAGAAAAGAATAAAAAGAATAAAAAAAAGAAGAAAAAAAAATTGTGGATGCGATGCTAAGAAGACGCCACAGGAATGCCGAAGAATACGTGATGCATTACTTAAGGGCGGTCACGTCCTTTTTAGCTCTAGCCGTGCTAGCTACTACCCTGTGTTACATGCTAGATGAGTCTTTTCCTATGGTGGTTATACATAAGAGAAAAAAATATATAAAAAGAGAAGAAGAAGAAGAGAGGATCTGTGCTATGAGATACTTGCGTATATAATAAGACAAGCTACTTTTGTATGGAACTCTTGAATTCTTTCGTGACGAAAGAATTGACGAGGGGTTGGGTTCTTTTTTTGTTTCTTCTTTTTGGTTCATTTATATTTTAGGGGTGTTTATTACATTTTTAGATATACGTTTGCGGGATTATTTGAGTGTTCATGAGTCAAGCTTTGTAACGATATGTTTACCAAAATGAAAGTTTTGTCGAGTAATCTAGAGATTTATATGATAATGATTGTATTGATTGAAATATTGACAACTTTTTATTAAAACTTTTTATATGAACGATAAAATTCTTCATTTGAGAATCTTCTTTGAAATAAATTCTTATTTCATAAGCTGGATTTTCTATTCGAACTCAAATAGCTACAGAAAAAAGATTTGATTAACTTGAATAAAATTTGATTGAATAGAATACAATTTTAATTATGACATATTGTCATCAGATTTATAAAAATATATATTTAAACATGTTTCACAATTACATCAATTCTGTGAAACTCGGATTTCATAGCTACACGAAATCATTTATAAAAGGTGTATATTTTAAAAATTTAAAATTGTTGTACAATAAACCCTGAAACACGTATTTTCGCTGTTTTGTTAAACAAAAACAACATATATTACACGGCTGTCAAAATATAAGCTCCGCAGAATTGGCTTACTCTTTTTTTCAATTTGCCAAAGTGCGAACATTCGCGTTATCAAGCTTTTTAATAATTTCATGTATAAATAAACAGATTTCATCCTCTTATCACGTACTTGCATATTTATATACACGCGTACATGACACGAACTGTCACTGTAATCAATATCCACGTATCTGTACAATATACGTTTATATAAAACTATTTCACGTACGAGACAGTAATTTCTTAATAAATGTACAAATATAAAATGGAACGTATACGAGAAAACGAGTATTAAGGTTTATGGGTTATACAGTCTTATGGTGTATCTAAGAAAATAGTCGAAAAAGGTTGACACTTATATACATTTCATTCTCTTTCTCTTTAGTTATCTTTTCTCTTCTCTCTCTGTCTTTTTACGTACGTGGCACGAGGATGAAGAAAAAAAGAGGAAAGAAAGCATTTTGCGGGCGTTGCACGACTAGCTGTAGGCGGTATCTACTTGCTGAAGCTCGCGTAAACATGTGTAGAACTGTATGCGTATACGTACAGCTCTGCAATATGTGATTCTATACCTTCTTCTTTTTTCCTTTTATTTTAGGTATATCGTTGACTTTTCTATGTATTTTGAAGCTTACCACGCATTTTACTTTCTATTTTTCTTTCCTTTTTCTCTTTATCTTGTTGTCTCTTGGTCTTTTTGAGCTCGGCTGGAAAAAAAAGAGGAAGAATATATATAAAAAAAATGAAAGAAGTGGCAGAGCATACTTTTGTTATTATTATTGGATTTCTAAATTGAGCGAGTAGTGCTTGGTCGGTCGCGGATAAAAGCTTTTTAAAATGTAATTTGCGAAAATTAATGCATCAACTGTATGGATATAACACTCGAGCACTTTATTTTTTTATTCTTTTTTAGGTTATTTTTTTCTTTTTTTTTTTTAATTAAAATTGCTATATCTGTTGGAAGGAATTTGCCATTGCTTAATTGTGTTTGAATTTTTATCAAAACTGCGTGGATGGTTAATTTGAAATGTTATATTATTGATTGAAATAACTGGATGGTAGATAAGTTTTGAATTAAAAAAATTTTTCATGGCTTTGATTTCATATATGCTACTTTTTCATGTGAGATTTGATTTTAAATGATTTTTATAAACCGAACGTTTTTTTTTTATTACTTTCAGTTTCGCGTGTCACGTATCAAAATTTATTAATTCATTTGTTATATAATATTTTTATGGAAGTAAAATTATTTTGTGATTTGAGACCGTTGAAAGTTCATTTCATGATTTCTAAAAATATATAGAAAAATATGTTACAAAAAAGTCGGATGTAAAACAAAAAAATTATTGAAGTACAAAGTATTTGAACTACTTCGCATCGTTAGATAAAATTTTAAACAAAAAAACTAAAATATAAAGCTTTATAAAAATAGCTTTATTTATCATTCTTTTTGTTTAAAAAAAAGAGAAAATAGTATACGCTCCGTAAGGTATTTTTTTGTACTTACGTTAAACATCAAAGTAGCAAAGATTTTGTTGTCAAAGCTTTGACAAAATTCAATTGTATAAAATGCTTTGTACGATGGAACATTTTTATAAAATTACTCTATAAAAATGGTTCTTTTACCTTACTAAAATCAACTTATTTTAACCTACATTAAAAGAGAATTTCCAATTTTAAAAATAAAATTTAAATAGTGATTATTGCTATAAAATGATAATTTTTAAAGTAAACCTTCCACGGCTTAAATTATTCATTCGATGATAAAACAAAAGGTTTCGTAGAAAAAGAATACAAAAAAACTTTTTTTTAATATTTTTCCTCTATACTAGTTATTCTTTCAAACTTTTATTTAACAAAGTATTAAAAATTCATATCCCTTAATCCTTTTTCTACAGTTTCTCTCCCTTTTATTTTCCAAAATTCCCTTTTTTTCGACTCATGTATAAATCCCTTTAAATTTACAAAAAAAAAAGAAAAACTTTTCCAAACGTTTTAAGCTCAAGCATCTATGCATATATATAGCAAACTCCTATATCCTGCATCTCATCAGTAAAGCGGACCATTAATTGCACAGCTGCAGCTTTATAGTTTTCTCTCATCCATTCTCTCTCACTCTCATTTACCTTCGTTCGGAAAATTTAGCCAAACTGACCATCTCTGAATTTTAGCCAAGCGTCGATTTTGAAGTGGAAAATAAGCGCTTGCGCATTTTAGTTTAGCCCATACGTTGCTCTATCTCTTTTCTCTTTCGTTACAAAACCACTTGTTCCCGTAGTAAGGCTTCTATGTACTTGCTAATAATTTAAAGCTGATCTGTAAGAATATTCAATTTTTAAAGCTGAATCTCTTTTTTTTTTATTTTTCAACCATCGACGTATAAATTCTGATATATGAACAATAATAATTTTATTATTTTGTATGTTATATATATCAATGATTTATAGTAAAACGGAAAATAATTATTAATGTTTATTGTTAACTATCAATTATTGGAAAATAATAATTCATGATAGGTTGGTTATTTTATCGTTGATAATAAACTTAGATTTTATTGTTATATTAATGTATTAAAAGCCAACGGGAGAGTAAATAATGTTATAATATTTAATGGTATTTTTAAATAAATTATCATTTAAATATTCGATTTGTTCTTAAATTACAATATTTACACATTACAATAGATTTTGATTCTATAAATGAAGTTTGAATTATTCATCGGTAAAAAAATTTAGATTGAAACAAGCTTTGTTCCAATTAAAATTTACAATGCTGTTTAAATTTAACGACGCGCTTGTTTTTTTTTTTTTTTTGTTAGCAAAGAAAATTGAAAATTTTATAACAAGCAAAAAAAAGATAGCTAAATAAAAATGCCAGGGAAGGTATTTGGTCTAATTCAAAAATCATTTTTTTCCGGGAAGTTGATGCTTGTCAATTTATTTTATAAATAACGCGACTGTTAATGACGCTTTGTTTTATCCGCTGATAAAAAAAAAGTGTTGAGTATGCGGATTAATATTTTTTGAGTTTGATTGAACAATTGGAAATATTAAATAATATATTTAATTCAAAAGCATTAATTGCTATTATTACAAAGCTAATTAACGACGGAGGTTTCTCAGTGTTTTTATGAACAAAGCTCGTATAATGTACAGTGGTGCTTGTAAAAATCAGCTGAGAGCAGAATTGGAACTCGACTCTTCGAGATTACGAATCCATCGCTCTACTACTGAGCCACTGACGACCTCTGATGAAAAGTTAATTTCGAACCATTAAAAGGCGGTCGGGACCATTTGCCGCATGGGGGCGCAGCGATCAGGTGAGAGAAAAATATAAAATATTTTTTACATAGCGATTTACAATTCACTGAGACAATAATATACCTCTAATGTTGTCAATAACTCTAGCCATATATATTTAGAATAATTATTGATGCTAATCTTGTTTGAAAAGTCTAAAATATCGTTATAAAGCGAAAACGCGAGTTAGAGCCGGCGTAAGCATATGTATTCATCATTCTTTAGTATTACTTTCTCTGTTGCACTAAAGAAAAATGCACATGTTTACATTGACTCTATCACGCGCAGCATTTTTCGCTTTACAAAAATATTTTAGACTTTTCAAACAAGACTAGCATCGATAATTATTCTACATGCTATATATGGCAAGAGTTATTGACAACATTACAAGTATATTATACTGTCTTAGTAAATTGTAAATCTGTGTATAAAAAATATTTTAAATTCTTCTCTCACTTGCAGCGCTACCAAGCGGCAAATGGTTTCGACCTCCTCTTAAATTAAATTTCCAGAACTTTAAAAATGATTTAATAATCAACATACAAAATTTATTATCTCGCATAAAGAAAATATATTACTTTACATTATTATAAATTTTTCATCTATAAAACTCGCGAATATATTATAATTCTTATGCGTCTTGAAGCCATCGCTTATAATTCCTTTAAACATTAAAGCTCAAAAAGTATTCTTTGCCGCCTACGTACCCGCCAAATATGAGAAAAAAAGAAGAAAAAAAAATCGAGCCGTAAAAAAAGAAACGCCTATAAAGCTTAGCGTTGCCTTTGTTGTGGATTATCTCGCAATTTTCTGATGTCGTATATACGCCTCTGGCGTCATACAACTATGCACGAAGGAAAAGAGAGAGAGAGAGTGAAAGAAAAAAAGCTAAAGAAACAACAAAATATAACGTTCAATGGGCAAAAGCTGCGTGCATGTAAAGAAAAAAAAGGAAAAAATAAAAATTGTCTCGCGTGTTATTTATCAGTGCAATATACGTATGGTGTATGTGTATATATGCGTGCGAGTCATGAGTTTCATGAATGACTTGGATATACAACCGTTTATGTATATATACGCTGACTATAAGCCGGTCCTTTTTTTCAAAGTCCGAAAGAAAGAGAGAGAAAGAAAAAAGGTGATGTAGCCTTTGAAAGAAAAAAGGGGTATCCAATGTACGGGTGTATATGTTTAAAGCGGTTGCATTTAAAAGCATCGTCGAGCTTTTTTCAGTCAAGCTAATTACGTGACACGAGTGTTGCATACGTGTGTATATGTATGGTAAAATTATGAAAGACCAAGTTGTATCATGTGTCGGTGGAGTTTTTATGTGTTGGATACGTTTGTATATAAAAAGTTGCGTGAATCGTTCTCGTAATCATTTTTTTTTTACGAGATACACACACTGTATGCGGCGCATAGTACGAGGCGAGGCTTGAATGAATTGTGACGTTCTCTCGTTTGAAATTTTTTTTTTCTTCTTTTTTTATAGTTTGATAATTGTGCAGTTGTTTTTTTTTTGCAATTTTTGTTTGAATTTTTGAAGAATGAAAATTTTGAGCTTAAATGAATTTATTTTTGATGTATTGGAGCATTTTCATTTTTGATTTTTAATGAATTGGTTTTTCGTCTAATAACAATCAATTTTTTATTGATAATCAATGAGAAAAAATTATCAATTTTTAATAATAGTTTTTAATGTTATAATAATCTGCACAATCTTTTTCTATGTATAATTACACTTATTTTTATATTTTATACAAAATACATATTTTTTTGCGTACCCGCGTAAAAATTAAACCATTGCCAATATATTGCCAAGATAAGCAACTATCTTGGCAATATATTGGCAATATATTAGCAATGGTTCAATTTTTACGCGGGTACTTAAATTTTAAACTAAATAAAAACAATAATTTTCAAATATGTTCCCAAAAGAACAAACAATAAAATATACTTCTTTTTTCCATTTCTTTAATACGAGGGGCTATTCACTATAAGAAATCATTGACCACCTTCAGATGAAATCATTTGAAATCATTATTGAAATTATTTGAAATCATTGAAATCAATGAATATTTTTGTATTTAGTTTACAATTTAAAATATTACCAGAAATATAATACTAAATATTATTTAAATACCAGATTAATATGAGCTGCTCTGATAAATAAAATAATTTTTGATTTTTGGGGAATAGTATCGATATATAATATATAAATATTTATGAGAATTTTTTTCTGGAATTGAAAAAAAATGAATGATTTTAATCATAAGCAAAACGCATCACACAAAAAATTTTTATGTAAAAGATAATTTATATCAAAACAAATAAAAAAGAATATATGTGAAAAATGAAAAAAAGAAATACTAACAAAAAATTTAAATAAGATCTATAAATAAATAAATAAGCATAATTTACTTATGTTTGAATTTCTCTCTTTGTATCTGTCACACACGGCTGATAAGTTGTTCGATCATAGCTCTTATGTTGGTCAATTTTTTAAACTAACTTTGTGTTTAAAAAATTTAATTTTATGTTATACAAACATTATAACTAAAACTAGAATTCATAGGCGACACTCAGTTTTCAAATATTATTTTATCTTACTTCCTCATCATAAAAAAAATAAGAATAAAATGTCCTATTTAAGGATTGAGTGTCGATTATAAGTTCGAGCCTGAAATTCAAGCAAGGTATATAACATTCAGTTAAAAACAAAAGTTATGCTATAGTCGGTCGTCGAAAATAGATTTATATAGTGTGCATGTTGATGCGTGTTTATAATTTGTCCATATTCATTTGTTTTACAACTGTCAGTTCAGTTTAATTTTGTGTTTTCTACTATGCACATAGCCAATGTAAGTACAAATCTAGAATAATTTTATTATTATTGAACACATTGTTGGTCTTTTTATTTACTAAAGTGATAAAAAGTTTTTGTTTTAATTATGCAATTTCTTTGTTTTTTTATTTTATTTTTGTGGTGTTAAAATATAGGTATTATTTTAATTTTTATATGATTCAATAATGACGATTTAGGGATTATAATTTAAAGTAAGCTTAACCTTCATAAATATTAATTTTAATTATCTTGGAATGATTTCGGAATTATTTGAAATCATAAAAAATTTGCTTGAAATCATTTGAAATCATAGAAAATTTGCTTGAAATCATTTGAAATCACTGCCTACCATAGGCTGTTTTGAAAATGTTTGAAATTACAAGTATAAAAATATATTTCTGAAATCATTTCGAAATCATTTGAAATCATTTTGAAATCATATGAAATCTGTAATCATTTTGACACTTTTTTTAAAGTGAATAGCCCCTCGCTTTAATATTTACTAAATAATACATCTACATAACATCTAATAACATAAAGCAATTATAAAATTTCACAGAATGTAAAAATTCCCAAATGTATGATTGTCTTGATTACGTGATTGCATAGCATGTTGCCTATAATAATTTTACACTATTTATCCCTTCTATCCCCTTCTCTTTTCTCTTTATGTAAAGTTTTAGTGACCGTAATTTTCATGCCACTACTATTACCAGCATTACTAAGTATTTAGTTAGTCTGAACTATTCAAATGGCAATTTTGATGTCCCTTGGGTTAAATGATAGTGGAGAGAAAACTAATCATGAAATGTAACGTTGGTAAACCTTCAAATTTTATATGACTACTGCCGCTACTGCTGCTACTAACTAACACATGAAGTTGCTAAATTTTAGCTTAATTTAACTTTATTTTAGTATTGTTGTTGTAATTGCAATTGAAACTTTATTATATTTGTTTGGAGAATTTTATTTCTAACTTTTAACCATATTTATCGTTGCCATGAATAGCAACGTTTCTTTTCTTTTATTTATTTGTTTTTTAAGTACAGAAAATAACGGTAATTCAATTTTAACGTAATTATTTTTTTAATTTACTACTTTTACTTAACTTTATTAACATTTCCGTAAAATTTATTTGCAGAAATTGTATTTATTACATTTTGTAGCATTACGTTTTTGCAGGTTACGAATGTATAAAAGCAATTGTTCATAAAATTCTGTTTTCAATTAAATTTACATCCATTCGAAAAACAAGTCTTTGTGTACGCTTTAGTCAATAACCGAAATATCTTTCGAAAAATGCTTATGTATGTTGTAAATTACAAAATTAAAAATTTATTATGACTTATGAAAAAAAAATGATTACAGTTTGAACGTTAAAATTTGCACAAGAGAAAATTATTTTTTCGTGAATCATTTTTTAACAATATTGTAAATTCAGTAAATTATTGATTATATTATGAGACTGTAATGTAAAATATTAGAATTTATAAAATACATGCGTATATTTGTCATAGAGTTACATTCTAGATTTTTTTTTCTTCTTTAACGTCGCTATACTTATGCTATTTATGATACTAATCAGCGACGGAGCTCGTAAGTGTGCTCGTAAGAAAGCACATGTATCGTACAGTGGTGCTCCTATCAATCGGCTGCCGAGAGCGGGATTTGAACTTGCAACCTCGAGATTACGAATCCAACGCTCTACCGACTGAGCCACTCACCAGCTCACATTCTAGATTGATAATTTAAAAAAAAATATTAAATTGAACTCTTCCACTTAATAATAAGTGAACTACTTCTACAATCCTCTAAGCTGTATCCTTTTAATCTTCAAAATCTTCTCTAATCCACACTTCTCAATCTGTCTTCCAATTTCACACAAAAAATTCAGAATATCAAAAAAATGATATAAAGATTAAAAACATCAATTATAATTTGTTTATATTACATTCAATAATAATAATAATAATAATAATAATTCTTCAAAAATTCATATTAAAAAAAACTGAAAAATTAGCAGATGAACTATTAATTTCATTCCACCAAGCTTGCAAGCTCGTTTTTTCCGCATAAAAAGAGAATAGGGATTGGGTATATAGCTTTTATATAGCTTTTTCGTTTAGAAACTCTCGAGCCCCCGGTATATACTCTCTTTTGACAGTGTCACACCTCTGACTCGTTTATCGACGTCGCTCTTTGGTACTTTTTTCTATATAGAATGACTGAATGTGTATACGTGCGCGCAAAAGGGACGGTGAGTGTATTGAGAGTATTAGAAATGCCCTGTAGCCTGCTTTCGACAGGTGAGACCTTCCTCTTGTGAATTTATAGTGTGAAATGAAAGCCAATCGATTGATCGTCCAAGCTTTTATTTCCATCTCTATTTTTCTTTCTTTTCTCTCTTTATTTTTCTCTCTCTCTATTTCTGTCTGTCCTTTTCCGTTAATGGACCAGAGACTAATGTGCCTTTAATGAGCGCCTACTCTTATACATGTCATTTTCCAATGGCCTCCCTCTCTTGAATAACTTGATCTTTTTATTTTTTTCACGAGAAAAAAAGAAGAAAATAGTCGTTCTATTGTTCTCCAAAGTAGTCGTCTCTGTGTATACGACGGATTGAACAATTTGCTACGGTTGACTAATATACTACAAATCAACGAGATAATATGAATGTATTGTCGGACGATGTGAGAGAGGGATTAAATAGGATACGTATGCTTTTGTTAATAATGGAAGTGGATTTGAACTTTACGATGTTGAAGCTGGCGCAGTGAAATATTAACATGAGAAAATTTTATTATATATGATTATTGAAATTTTGCAATAGAGATAATTAAAAATTTATGGGGAGAATTTTTTCAGTCATGTTGTGTATATATTTAAACATTTCTAAGTTTCTTTAACTTTTTTTCGTTTCTATAAAATCATTTTTACGAACAATGTTTAATATATTTATAACATTTTATAATTTGCAATAAAAACTTTTGATTTATGTTTACTAAAATTTTGATCAATTTTTTAAAAGATTTTTTATTTAACTATCGACGCTACAGTTTTTTGGTTTGATTCAAACTTGTAGCAAAACAATCTATAATTTTATTGTTGGTTCATGAAAAATTATGTTTTATTACCAAATTATAAGTATGATTGCTGTTTTTATCGTAAAACTCAATATTAAGTATTTTAAATATTTTTTATAACGTTTTTTCTTTAATTTGGTCGATAACATCAGATTTTGAGAACGTCTACAAAAAGCTTGCATCACATATTTTTAAATAAAAATGATTGATTATTGAAATATTTTTTGAAATTTTGCATAATAATAATAAATTTTAATAAAATAATAATTATATAAGATCGATTTAGTTTCTAGCACAGCAATTTGAATTAATAATTAGAAAACAGATTTTTCGAAAATCGTAGAATATTAGTAGTAATATATTTAACTAGTCAGACATTTAAAGTCCATGCATCGTTCACGAAGATTTGCTATCAAATAATGCATTACAGGATTATTACAGATATTAATAATTACGAAATCAATAGCCTACAAACGTTCTATCATTACATATTTAATAATTAATATTGCATCATTAATTGTTTAAATATCGTCGCATAAATTTTCATTAAAAATTTCATTTATTATTAAAAAAATATGGTTAATCAATAATCAACATTGAATTACAAATTTTCTTCAAGTAAGGTATATTAATGAGACAAAGTAACCAAAAGTCACTTGCAATATAAATACATAAATCATATATTTGAAAATGCACTTTACAAATGTTAACTGAATATTGTAGAGTTAATTGGATTACTTAGTTATCTAGGCAAGTTAGAAGCTTTAGCAACTATATCGTTTCTACAACCACCCCCACTCCACACGTTTAAATTAGCCCCTTCTATTACTATTCACTCTGTCTCTCTCTCTCTTTCCCCTCTTCCCTTCTCCAGTTTAATGCATGCGATTACAACTACGATAACACTTCTATATAACATGTGCATTTAATCTACCTTACTTGTGCATCATCAATTTTACAATTTAAATTCAAACACGATAAATTTGTTACTATGTATTTTGTTGAGCAACAAATTTAAGGTTTTTCTTTTATTTATATTAAACGATTCATCAACATTAATTTCATTTGCTGAGTATTAAATTAGATATTCTTGAGAAATGGATTATATGAATTAAGGTTTTGGAGCAGAATTGCTTGTTCATAAACAATACTATTCGATTGTTAAAATTAATATTTTTTAAAACAACATTATAGAAGTATACTTTGAGTAATTATAAATCAAAATTATTTTTGAGAAAAAGTTTGTTTGTGTGTGTGTGTGTGCGTGTGTGAGCGAGTACATATATGTGAAAAATGTTTTAAGCAGTTTAAGAACAACTGAAGAAGCTTTATATTTTAAATTTGAGAAAACTATATGATAATGTATTAACCGTGATTTTTTTACATTGACTTAATTATTTTTACAGTATAATATTTTTTAGTTCTTCTAACAATCTTTTTCTTTCATCATGTCTTTATAATAAGAAAAACGTCTATTTTTCAGACAATTTTATTGATTCAGAATTCTCAGTAAACTTTATTTTGTAGGCTTCATAAAATATTCACGTACTACCTCTTTTATTATTTAATTTTTTATAGGCAGGAAAAGTTTATTCTCATTAAATTCCAGTTGAAAAATGCTTTGTTCAAAATATAATTAATTCGCGTAAAAGTAATTATAAGGCTTTTCTTTCACAAGTTTAAACATTAATTAAATGATCTTAAATTACATTTATAATTAATTAGAAAAACCACTAGCTACTTCTTTCGATTTTCTACTTTATATAACAAAGCTGTATGACGTTTTCTAAAAATAGTTACATTCACTGCAGTCATTTGCAGATTGCTTTGAATTTACTTCTATTATAAAATCTTACACAACACGAGCGGAGAAATAAAATTTTCAAAAAGATTTATTGCGAGAAGCAAGATGATTTGAATATTGTGAGTTAAAATATAAATATTTTCAAATCCCACGTTACCCTCCGTATCTTTTCCACAATCTTAAATAAAAAAAAAGAATATACATTTTATAAAAATAAAAAAATTTTCGCAATACCATTAAATTTCCGATATTTTTCTATAAAATTCGAAATTTACATTTTTTCCTTATTTTTCTTGTATTACAGATTTGGTGAGCGTCCTTTGCAAAAATCACTTTCTTAGGGATCTTTATAGGAAAATAGACGGCGCGGTGCTAACATCGCAGAACGAGAGAAATCTAGATTGCGCCGTAACATTTCAAACGCACAGTATACTTCAGCGATTTATGCTCAAGTTTGATAGACTGCAATTGGACTGCAACGATCATCTTTACATTTATGATGGAGCTCATTCTGTTGGTAGTTTCAAGGTGAGTTTAAAAAAAAATAAAAAAGATTGTAAGAAAGTGCTTTTTTATATTTTTTTGAAAATTTTAAATTTTCTATGTATTTTTTTCCGTTTTTTGGTTTAACTTAATATAAATTTGAAAATACTCGAGCTTCAATATCTTGGAAGTGAATTTTCGAAGTCGACGGTTTTGCGACTAAATGAAAATAAAAGTTTTAATAAAATTCTTTTTAAAATTTTCCTTGAATATTTTTGAATATTCGATAAACGTAACTTTGCTCTTTAGGCGAATAAAGGTTAACTTTGTAGGAAATTTTCAATACTATTTTCCTCGATATAACGAATAATAAATAGCTAAAAATATTCAACAGAAATTAATTGTATCTTGAATCTGCTGATAAATCGATAAAGCACAACGTTCGATTGCTATATTGCAAAGCTATGTAACAAAATTTTTAATAATGTTAAATTTGCAATTATTGGCATGCAGGTTCGAAAGTGAGAAAAAAACATAAAAAACTCATTATAAAGTCAAAATTAATTCAGTTTTGAAACGGTGTACTTACAGTCAATTTAATTTTGAAAGGACGACGCTTTTTTCAATCCAATTAAATCAGTTTTTATTTAATTCAGATATTATGTAGTCCAAAAATCCTCATTTTGTTTTTCGATATTAAACAAAATGGAACCAAATATTAAACGAAATTGCATTGGATATTTTACACATTTGGACCCCATCCTTTTAGCTTATATATATCATTACATGAATTTATACAATTTCTCAGAGAGAAATTCTACAAGTAAAATTACCATATTTTATTTTAAATTATTATATATTCATTAAAAATTAATATATATATATACACGATAAGAAGTTAATATATGTAACAGATGTAGTTTGTATATTTATGGAAGACTTACCACATACGTTGCAATTTATGTTCATCTCTACAGAAATTTTCGTACAAGATATAATAAAATGAACTTTAAATTAAAAAATAAAAAATAAACATATTCCACATTTAAAATAAAGTGAAGTAATTTATACGATTTTCTTTCGATATGCAAAAATAATTTTTATGAGTTTTATAAAAACAATAAATCAATTTTTATTTTAAATTTAATAAATATAAATGAAAGATGATAATATAAACGATCAAATTATTCTAAAGGAAAGTATTAAGTTTATCACGTCCTCGTCATTTTAAAATTATTATATATAACATATTATTTAGGATACAAGTGGATGCTTTTATCATAAAAAGCGTCATTCTACTAAAGTTTAAGGAGTTCATTCAATTTCTCAAAAAAAAGCGAAGTTTAAGAGGATATTTCGAACTTTTTCGTGCTATGAAATCATTTTTTGAAGGGAACTGTAAAAAAACTTTTTTTTTCTTCTTTCATTTTTTTTTATACACTCCTTTCTTTTTTTCTTTATTTTTTCGAAATGACTTAAAACTTCTCAAGAAAAACATAAGTTAAATTAACTTCTCAAACTACTATATCTTAAACTGACAACTTAAAAATAATCCAATGAAATGAGAGTTTCCAACGACAACTAAATCCCTCAAACTCCTTATATATTAAAAAAAAATGAAGAAAATAATTTTTCGATACTTAATTAAGAAAACAAAGACATTAATTCTGTTTGATAAAAGTACAAATAAAAAAGAAAAAAAAAGAAGGTAAATTTATCTTCCTTTAGTTATTAGCATTCACTTCAACTAGTTAGTCATTAATCAAAACGTATAACACGATAGTTGTAATTGGACCTTAGAAACGAATCAGATAATTTCATCTACTTTTTTTTTTCAGTGATTATAACCGAAGTTCTTTTTTCCTTCTTCTTTTGCTACTTCTTCTTCTTCTTTGTGAAACGTAAGACCATGTGTCGCATGTCGACAAAGAAACGAAATGGGCTGCACGTCGTACCGTTACTCTTGCGAGGTTGAATTTTAATGCATTCTCTCGCGTATAGAACATTATAAATTCCAAGCAGGGAATGAAAGAAAGAGGTCCTTGGAAAAAAAAGAAGAAAAAAATATAAAATAAAAATGAAGAATAAAGAGGGTCAAGGAAGAGAAGCTAGTGCTGAAAACTTGCACCATTAATCAAGTATCGTTTCTTCATACTTCTCTCTTACCTCCTTACACACTTCCTTTTTTTTCTTCTTCTTCTTCTTCTTCAATCCATCGACATAGAAGATGAAGCATTCTTCTTCCTTCTTTCTTTTTTTTTTTCTCTTTGAGTATGAAAACTTTTCTCTTGAGGAAAATGTTACCTTCCTCTTCTTAATATTTCCCTTTCGCTGAATACCAAGATCACATAATAACTCAGGATAAAGGCTGGAATAAAAATCAGTTTTATTTAGTCTTTTATTTCTTCTTCTTCAAATGTACACAAGACGCCTTTTTAAATTTTATTAACCTAAAAATCTTAATATTGATTTAGACGAGAAAAATAAAGTTCACGGTTTATTCTTTGTGCTAATAACGTTACAGAATGAATTATTACTTTGTTAAATGTTTTAGTCAAGACTTTCAAAGTACTTTAGGGTGAAAGGTAGCATTATGGTCGATGTAGAATATATCGATCAATAGGATTTCAAACTTTATTTTCCATCATTATGACATTAGCGAACTTTTTTCCTAGAGATTATAAAGTATTATGTTCTTAATTTCGATCAATATTATCTTGATTATAGTTTAATTTGTTTAATTAAGTAAGATTTCTTTTTTCTACATTTTGAAAGAAAAGATAGAATTTTAGTTAATTTAATTTTCATTTGTTTAATGGATTTGAGCACGACGAGAAGAAAAGATTTAATTATTTGTTACGTTAATGAATCACTGAGAAGAATTTTACTACCCTAGAATTTTATTATTTCCATCGATTAAAGCCATAAAATTTTTTTTATTACAATCTAATATTTTATGCACATCACAAAAATCCATGAAAAAAGGAATTCGTGAAAGAATTATATTCAATCATTAAATTTAGTATTTATAAATTACGTAAATTAATTATGCCGAATAAAGTGCATCTGTATTTTTACCCAAAAAATCATGAAAAATTAATTGGAACATGCGACTTTAATGTATTTATATTTGAAATAAATACTCGGTTTGTAAATCTTCAGCCAAATTAAATCCAATCGTTTCGAATCCCGAAATAACTGAAAGAGTCGATTTAATCTTAGCGCGCCTTAATTAAACGGCATAAATGTTAATACGATCAATTAAAATATTCGCGCATTGATTGCACAGTGATTCGCGTGAAATCAAAACTCGATATTATACAAATTATCCTTAATAAATCGTTTTGCTCCTTCTTTAATCCATAAATACAATGATAATTGTACTAAATACCGAACAAATGCATCATCTCGTAAAAATCCGTATACTCGTTTCAACTTGATCTTCAGCAAGATGTTTTACTTTTTTATACCTTGGAACAAAAACTAACCGCCTGCGCCCTTCGTAAAACGATGGAGGTAGAAAAAAAGCTGAAGGAAAGGAAGAAAGAAAGAAGTCCAAGAAAGAAGAAGTATTACGTTATACAAGACAGTAGTCTAAGAAACTGTTGCGAGTATCCCTCTGCCTCCTTCCAGCCGCACATAATACATCAGTTAAAAGAATAGTGGTAGTAGTAGTAGTAAAAGCAAGTTTTGCATAATGCTAGGAGGGTTAACTTTAATCTTTTTTATGGTCTGCGTAATGGCCCGTTAAGCACCACCTTTATTACCTTAGCAGCACCTTCTATTCCTTCTTTTTTTTTTCTTTTGCTACTACTGCTACTGCTGCTTCTTTTTCTCTATCTCCATTCTCTTCTTCAAATAAGCATCTATGCTCTTCTTCTTCTTCTTATTCTCTCGAACATATTTTTTTTCTTTTACTTCTTTTTTTTTTAAAGGAATGAAGGAATTATGGCGCTATATATTTGATTTTTATAACTCTGGCAACCTTCTTAATACTGAATTCTTCTTGTTTTCAAATGCCCGTTATAATGTGAAATTTCATAATTGCAAACGGCTCGCTAACTTTATTATCCGTTAAGAGAGGAAAAAAAATGTACGTATGTATATAAAAGATTTTATCAGTCCGTGTTGTAAAGGTGAGCGATTAAATAAGTTTAAAGGAATTTATTAGATGAATTTTTTGCTCTTTTTATTTTTCATTACTCGAATCAGCGAAGAATGAAATATGAAAGATATGTTCTTTGAAATTAATGCTTAAGGTAGTTTTTATGAAAGTATTTTAACTTTATGCTTTTTTAATCAAATGAAATAGAATTTAGTTTTTGTGTTTAAATTTGGTGATAATTGAGTATGTATATCTTTCAGATGATTACAATTTTTTAGCAAATCTTAAGAAATTCCTATTACAAAAATTATTTATTTAGATTAAAAAGATTTAACAAATACTCATAATAAAAAGAATAAAAAAAGTGGTTTGACACTCTATTTATTAATTGTATATTATTAGAACAATATTAAGTTTCTTATATTGAATCAGATAAATTGGAAAAAAAAATCTAGGAATCTAATTTACACTATTCCTTGTAGTTATATCAACATAGGCAAATGTGTTTTTATTTTACTTAACGTCGTTGTATTTATGCCATCATTACGATGCTAATTAACGACGGAGATTTTCAGCGTGTTTGTGAAGAAAGCACGTGTAACGTACAGTGGTGCTTGTATCACTCGGCTGCCGAGAGCGGGATTCGAACTCGGATCCCCGATATTACTAATCCATTACTCTACCGAGTGAGCCACTGAAACCTCAAAATCTAGATAATAATATTAGTATAAAAATAATCAGCTAAACCTTCAGATAAGATCGACGACGATATTGGATCTTAAGCTTTCTTAATTCATTGGTAGAAGTACTAGTGTAAACTCTTTTTACTAATTAGCATGACAGGAGTAGCAAATATATAAGATAAAACACACAGTTTCTCGAAACCTTAATGACAGTCTCAAAACTTGAATAACCACTAAAATTTAATAAATATGAAAATTCTAGAGGGAATTTCAAATGAATAGTTCAGCTCAAAGAAATATTAAATGATTTAAATATCAAGATTTTACTACTGGCTGGCATTAATTAATGCTAGAAGTTTTAAATAATTGATTGAGAAAACCTCAGAGTTATTTGTCTTAAATTAAATATTATGATTAAAGTGTTAAATTTTATTCTTAATTATCATACAAATAGTTATGATAAGACAAATTTTTTTATTTTATTAATGATTTAATTGTTTACATTCTTTTTTAAAGTACTTGTTCGAGTTATTATAAATTGAAAAGAAATAATTTCAAAAAACTACACCAATTTAAAAAATTTACCATTGGTTTTACTACTGATTCTCTTATTTAAATTTTTTATAATTATTATGCAGAAAAAAGAAAATTTAAACAAAATTGAACCAATCAACTGAAAAAAAATTTATTATTGTATAAAAAAATGTAATTTTTCTCTTTTTCATTGATTTAACAATGAGACTATTTAAATTACTAAGGTACAAAACGAAACGATTTTCATCTACAATTATTAATTATAGGAACAACTTCCTTTATACAAGGAAAGTATAGTACTGTCTTTATAATTTAATTACTAACATTTTTTAAATAAAACAAATTTAAAAAAAGAATTCCATCAACATTTGTCATTTGCATAACTTTTTAATTTTTTAAAACCATAAAGAAACTTGTAACTTTCGGATAATTTCAATGTAAAATTGTTTCGCCGAATAATTTGCAACTGTACCTCGCGGCATTTGAATCTTAAAATCGCTGCTCAAGTAAGTTTCACTTGGGAGCTCTTTTTCGCTGCTCTCTCGGACTTGCGGAGAAATTCTTTAAGATATTCTTATTTCCATAAAAGAAAGAAAAAAAAGGGGGTAGAAAAAAAAATTAAGAGAAGCAAACGGCAGACTTTCTGTCTGATAAGAGCGTATCCAGTTTCATTTGCTTTTGAAAAAAAAGAAAAAAAAAAGAAAAGATAATCCATTGTAAATGAGAAGTATATAAAAGTAAAAAAATCAGAAAAAAAATTAAGATAAAAAAATGAAAAAAGGAAGTAGACATTATAAACTAATTTAAAAAACATATTTTTTAAATTTATTTATAAATTCTTTTGAAGTGCTTCATTACAGTTTTTTAATTGTATTCTAAAATGTTCAGAAAAAAAGTTCAAAATTTATTATTTCATATCATTGAATTTATAAAAGTTGGTACAGTTACTGCGAAATAAAATAGGATAAAATTAATCTTTAGCTCGAAATAAATTATTTCTATATTTTTTCATTATTTGAACTGATAACCTCTCCACAAAATCATTCAGTTCTGTCAAAAATTTACCAATAAGTACGTGCGGTGCATACTTTTCTTTGCTCAACGAAAAAAAAGCATTAGTACTAAAATGCATCTAAACCATAACAGTTTAAGGTATAAGAAGTTAAGTTATTTCACACACACTCTTCTCTTCTATGTACACATATACGGTAAAGCTGTCAAAGTTTAAAGGAAAGGTCAGAACATAACGCAAACTTCCTACCTTAAACCACAAATACGCAGAGCTTTTCTCTCTCTCTCTCTCCTATTTTCTCTTTACCATAACACTTCAATGTGCACGTATATATGTACGCTTAGAAGCAATGCACGCGTAAACTCTCAAGCTTGCGCGGGTTATACTTGTCGACGTGCCCAACTTGTTGTAAAAGCTTCGACTATATATATCTTTTTCTCTCTCTCTCTCATTCACTTCCTTACTTTTTGGCCTATTTTATATATACCTACATATACATATAAAGAGAGAGAAAGAGAGAGTTTTGTCCAAGTGGTTAAAGGTAGTTTTAAGTAGTATGGTCGATTTCATACACACATACACTCTCTGTATTTCTCCAGTATCCGTATTGGCATGCGAGTGAAGCATTGTATTACTCTCTGAAGTTTTCGTAAAGGTATTTAGCTGCCTATGGCCCTTTGTAAATGGCTAAACTTTTTGGGGCCGCTAAACTTGTTGTGATTGCAAGTTATTTATAAACTGCTATTAAAGCTGTTAATCAATTATTTTGATTTTCTTTTCCTTTTCCGAATTTATCGTTCTAATATATTTAGTTTTACTTTTTGTTTTAATGATTCTTTTTTTGAATGATCGACTTATTGAAAAAGTTATATTATTGCTTAATGGCCTTTATTTATTAAATTACGCAAATAAATCTTGGTTTAATCGGCAAAATTATTGCGGATAATTATATTGAGTAATTTAATCTTCGTTAAGAAATTATTTTTCTACAAATTTTGATATGCGAGGTACCAACTCGCTCGGAAGTAGTAGAATATACATGATATCCTTTGCGTTTTGATTCTTTTTCAGCACCATGGGATTTGTATAATTCGAATATACATACATCAAAGTGATTTTGACTAACATTGATTTATGCAGATTTTAAAATTTCCAATTCGCATATTTATCGAAAGTGCGATATTATATATAATTAAACCATTTCGTAAAAAATAATATATTTTCCAAATAATGCAACCTTTAAAAAAATGAGAAAAAAATCAACATTTCATTTTCAATGACATTAAATTACCGGGAATCATTTTGAATAAAGTTTAACATTTAAATGTTTCTATTACCGTATTTTTATTTGCCAAAAAAAAAATTTTCTCTCTCTTTTTTACCCATTTTTATATCCCTTAAGCTTTTTAATTATTTGCATAGATTTGCATAATATACATTTTCAGAAGATTATTTTTAACGACTGATTCTACACGAGCTTTTATTGCCGGATTTCAATCTTGTGAATTTTTATCGTTATTTCCAATCATGCTCCGGAGCATTATCAGTGCTATTTTTTTTTATTTTTTTTTTCATTCTCTCTCTATTTATTTTGCATATCAAATGTGTACCCTTCGTATATTTGTTTTACCTTTTTTCTCGCACTGATTCACACGCTTCGCATATATTTAGCGAGATTTCAATCTCGTATGTATATATTTTTTTTTGTTTTATTAATGAAATTTGTGCTCGAAGCACGGCGTCGACAATTATATTTTATTTATTAGTTGCAGTCTTATTTATTTTTCATGTATTTTGGTTCTGTAACTTTTACATTTTTCATACAACGCTAATGCGTAATTGGTTGTATTTCAAGTGGATTTGTAAATTGGCTACTAAATTTATTTGATACGTGTTTTTTGTGATTACAAAAAAAAAAACAAATAAATAATCAATATCGATTATTTGTTATTTTCAATTAAAAGAAACGTTAAGATCCATATTTCATTTACGTCCAAATCAAAGGAAGAAATAAATTGCTAATAGAATTTCAGTCCAGCAGTAAAAAATTATTACCTATTCATCATACCTCGAATCCCAATAAAATTAATGGATCACTTGTGCGACAACGGAATGAAAAAGAAAAATTTTTTTTTTTATACAAATGGACTATCGTTAAGCATTTGATACTTGATGAATTACGAATCTCGTATACGAAACGCACTTAAAATAAAAATATAACGTTACATAATTCACCTCGCCGACTGTATATAACCAGCAACAGTCTTTCATTTCTCCGACTCTCCGACGAGTTCGATGGTTCTCGAGTGTCTGTGTGCTACTGCTGCTGCTGCTCTACTCGCAAGTTCATCAACAATCACAGATGCGCACACATTTATACACCTACAGCCAACACACATAGATACATTCTTCTTCTTCTCCTCTCTTTTTTTTTTATTTCAGAGTTCATCCAACCAACTCTTGTTCCCGATTTCTCGATTGTAATACACGTCGACTAAGCTTCTACTTTGTGCTTCTTGTTCCGTGTCTCGCTATAACGTTCACAGTATAAGCACACCCACACTCACGAACATATAACATAAATGCACGTGCACACATATAAGCTGACATAATAGGTAAATGATATATACATATATAGATATTCATTAAGTTCAAAGCCAAATACAGGTGTATTTCAACGTGCACACAGATATCCTCAAACGTGTACATGTAAACTGGTTCATGTACACGTGTCTATAGATATACGCGCACTATGTACACGAAATTACTGTATACTTGTATATACAGACATAAATAAAAAGAAAGAGGATAACCAACGAACTCGTCTCAAGAGAGAGAGCGAGGTCGCATAAATCAGCGCCTTGGCGCTCTTTGTATATGTGTATATAAGCTGTAATACTGGTGCGCGGTAATTACAGTCACCTACCTTCATTCCCACACCCTTCATTTGTTTTGTCTTTACCGTGTATAGTAATAGTTGTAATATCCTACTTCCTTCGCTGTACACACTGATACGAATAAGAAAACTTTAACTTTAAGGATACTACTCTGAAGGTATAACTTTGTAACGTACAGATATATACGTGTATACAGGGAAGATTTTAGCTTATACCAAGAGACAGAGAGAGAAAGAATGATTGTATATACGACAGAACGGAATTTCCATTCGTCAAGGCGACGACACATAAGACACCACCGCATTCATCGTTTTCCTCTTCCTTTTGGGGAAGTTTTCATGTATACACGTATAGTTTTGGGAGAAAACGACTAATTATACGCTTCGCGGAAGATTAAAGAAGCGAACTGTAAAAGAATGGTACTACGCCAGTTTTTAAACTTGTATTCTTTCTTGTAATGTTACTTCTTTTTTTCTCTCTTCCTATTCAAACTTTTCGATTCTGGGAAAACTGAGTTTAGGACGTCTTCTTTTCTTTTCCTTTTCCTTTTTTATCGTTTTGTACAAGTTAATATGTTTTTCTTTTCGTTTTTTTTTCTTTTGCAGGAATGAAATTGGTTGAGCAGAAGATTCTTGTTTGTTTTGTTTTTTGTATATATTTTGTTTTTTTTTGTTTCTTCTTTTTAAACTACGTTTGAAACTGAGTAGTTTGCAGCAGCAGAGCCAAGCCAGCCAGAGTTAAATAGTATTTTTCGCTGGGGTGGCTCGAGAGACTTTTGATGAATAAGTGATGCGCAGTTTACTGGAGCTTTTTTCACGCGCGTTACTTCCTCGTTTTCTTTCTTGCTCTATTTTTTTTCCTTCTCTCTCTCTATTTTTTTCAGAATGTTAATGGGATTTCTCGCTACTTTTTCTTTTTTTTTTTTTAAGCGAGAATAAAACTTTCTAATGCTACTGTAGTATGAATATTAATTTAAATTTTTGAAAATTTGATTATAATTACATTTAACGCGTTATATCAATATTAATAATGATTTTTTTTTTGGTGTTTAAAAAGTTGGTTTACTCCCGTCTGATGTGCTGAAAATTGTATTATACGTGAAATTGAACTTAATCTCATATATAAACAACTAAAACTACTTTGTTCACCGAATAAACTTTGTCATGAAATTTCATTAGATTTAACACTTAAACGTATTAAAACTATGAGGTTCATCGTTATACCTATAGCTGAGTTCATAACTGATATTATCTTGCAAATCTAAGAAAACAGATAAAAAATTATCATTTTCGTGTTTTTTTTCATAATTAATTGAAATTTATTTTTAACTTTTTGAGACCAAAATCATATAAAAAATCAAAACTATTGATCAAATATTTAAAAAAAATATTGGAGAAATATATTTATTATTAATTAATTAAATATATTTCAAATAATTGCATGTATTAAATTGGATCAAACGAAATCTCATTTGTAATTAATAATGTTTTTTTTTAATTTTATTTAACGTCCTTGTATTTATGCTATCATTATGATGCTAATTAGCGACGGAGGTCAACAGTGTGTTTGTGAACGAAGCACATATAACGTACAGCGGTGCTTATATCAATCGGTTGCCTAGAGCGGGATTCGAACTCGGGACCTCGAGACTATAAATCCATCGCTCTACCGACTAAGCCACTGGGACCTCTCTTCTTGTATTGTTATACATCACAAATATTTTAAGTTTCTATCGACACATCGGAAATAATTGGCTTCGTTCTAAAATATTTATTACGTCACTTTTGCTTGTATTATATGAAAAATTGAAAAAATTAAACGGAAATAGATTTATGACTTAGAAGTCACAAATGGTTATAGTGGGTTCACTGTTGTTTAAATTTAAATTATTCAATTTTTTACCACATTTCTTTTCATATGACAATTAATACTTTCTTATAGTTGGAAAAACATTGCAACCATAATAAATAGAATGTCTGACAAGATTCTAGTTTTTTGTATGTTCATCGTAACAACATTGATCGTACACTTCTTTTTTTTTACAATCCAATCTCGTAGTATTCTTTTGCATCACCAATCAATTAAAATACAAAAATAAAAACTCATTAATTCACGTATTTGCAGAAAATATCTAAATTGTCTATTTAAAAAAAGTTATAAAAAATTTTTATTGAAATCATGCTATTTTAACCCATTACGAAAATACAACAGTGCATCATTTTTAATTCCATCTTCGTTATCTCGACCGCGTAATATCAGTAAACATTCATTATCATAACAAACTATAACATTGTTTACATACCCGAGTACATAACTTATATATAGATAAATATTTTTTTTCCTTGAAAAACTGTTATTTTATTCTTGTACATATTCCAGCAAACCTTGTATGCTCTACTCTCTTTTTCTCGTTTCATAACGTTCGTGCATATGCATAGTTTTTTACGCTACGAACGAAAAAAAGAAGCAAAATATAGACTCTCTTGTATATCTAAACGTAATTAACGCTGTACGCGGGAATACTAATTCGTAATTACTGTTTCTTTTTTCCTCTTCCTTTGGCACTTTGTTATTTCTCTTACCGACTGATTGAAGATCAGCGTGGCCAAAGCTTATATTCTTGGCTCTTGTGTGTGCGAGTTTATATACGTATAGAATCGAAAAAGAAGGCTTGGCAATGTATAAGAGCTAAAGCTTAAGCTCAGAGATGCAATTATGATAAACGTAAGAGCTTCTTCCGCTTCCAAGCTTCGCTTGTACGTCTTATGCACAAGAAAGAAAGCGTTTAACTATATACAAAGCTCTGTTTTACTTTCTTTTTTTTTTCTTCTTCTTTCAAATACAGCGTGTATGCAAAGGTACGTGTATGTGTTGGCGTGGACGTTTGACTGTATATTTTGCATTGCGTCGCTTTTTAGTTTACTCGCTTCTTTTTTTTTAACTAGGAGAGTATTTACATATGTGCTTGAGAAAGTAAACGGATGGCGAAATAGAGAGGCGTCAATGGATACTGAAGATTGGAGTGAAAATGGTGCAAAAAGAAAACGAGATGGATAAGATAAGAGAGATAAAAGAAGAGCAGATGAGGACTAAAAGAGAAAATAGAAAATACCTTTCTTCTCTTTTTTTTTATACATACAAGTAAAACTTTATTTAAAATTAAAGTGTTTTCTAGAATAAGGGGATATTTTAATATTTTTTTTGTTTAATTAATAAAACTCGAACACTAAGAATAGTTTATGTAAATAATTTTTAAATATTTCAGAATATTTAACACTAAATAGACTTGAGTTAATTCTTTTTGTGAATTCTTCATTCATATGAAATGAAATCAAACGAAATTATTTTTTTTTTACTTTGTACTGTTAAAAAACTTCACAAAGAGTAAATTTTTATAGACCATTGTATACATGAAAGTGAAATTTTGAAATTCTACAAATTATTTTCTGGAATAAAGTTGTATTAATAAAATTGAAATAAAAAAAGAAAAGTTATGATTAGTGTAATATTATATAGGGTATTGTGGCAGTATAGAAAATTAAATAAACAATACTTACAATATTATCAAATGAAATGATTAAATTTTAAAAATCAATCAATGTAGGCCATAAAGATAAAAGTAAATTATCAATCTTTTTAAAATTTGTATTATTCGATGTTTGTTTTAAACGAATAAAAATATGTTCAATGAAAAAAGCAATTAAATTAAACGAAAAAATATGAAAAAGAATTAGAATAATATCAAATTAGAGTATGACAGATAACAAATAGTCTAGCCTCCTAAGTAAAAACACTCAAGATAAAGTTTCACGTACTAGATATATCTTTACATGATTATAACTTCTTAAAAAAATGCAATCACGCTGTAATATTTTTCTTTTCAAAGTTCTAAATAAACATTTTTATACTTGAGTTTTGAAGAGTGCTGATCTAAAGTACTAAAAAAAGACGTTCGCTGAAAAACAAAAAGGTGAAAAAAAAACAAAGATGGAAAAGTAGAATTCCTCGTCGCACATTTCCGATTCCAAATTCAAATGAGGCGCTCTTCTCTGACCCCTGCTAGCTACTCCTTTCTCTTTCTCATTTCTCCTCTTTTTCACTTTTCTCTTGCACGTGATTAGAATTCAATAAGGCACGTGTGACGCGAAATTGGTTTTCAATTTCGAGTCTCGAATGTTAATTCATGAGCTATTCTGGCTTAAATCACGCATACATCAATGATAAAGAAAGAAGTAAAGAAAGACAGTTAAAGAAACGTTTAAATTGGCTAAATGTTAAGTGGATAATTAGAATTCATTCGTCCAATAAGAGGAGCGATTAAAAATTCACTTTAAAACGTTTAAACTTGCGGAAATAACATTTCAGTTCAAAAAACAAAGAAAAAATAAGAAAAAGAAAATGTTAAAGCATAGCATGGAAAGAAAAAAAGACAAGCGAAAATAAAGAGAGAGAGAGAGAGAAAGAACAAGAGAGAAGGGTTAAATATCGATTTTGTTTTAAGGGCTGATTCATCCCTTGCAAGAGTTAGCTTTACTTCTATGTGTAAGTGAAAGCTTATACATTGTAGTATAGCAGCGGCCATCGACCTTGTCTTTTCTTCAGCCAAGTATATATGTATGTACATACACACCATAGCAAAAGGACTGAGCTCTACAATTTCTAAGCAATAATGAACTGCGAATACAGTTGGACGCTTGGAGTACGTTTGCGTGTGTATAACTGGAAAATGATATGACTGTACATAGTTAAGGAAATGCTTTTATAAGATTGTTGATTTAGTTCAGTGCTTGATTAGTTAATGGACTGAGGATTTTAGATTTTTGGTACCCTGGTGGAAATTGAAACGTTTTTTTTAACATTTTTTGGCCAGTAGAAATGGAAACGCTTTTTTTAACATTTATTGGCCATTTATTTGGCATTTTTATTACTAATAACCTCAAATTTTTATACACACCATTTTTAATGCTCACATTTCTACCAGGGTAGTTACGGTTATTTATATTTATAAAAAAATTATTGTATAATTAGTAGCATTTTTATTCTTATTCGTTCAAAATTTATTTTTTATACATGAAATTAAACTTTAATTAGAAGAGCAAAAGCTTCTAACAAAAATATTATTTCTTAATGAAGTCGTCAGTCGCTCATACGGTAGAGAGATGGATTGGTAATCTCGAGGTTCCGAGTTCGAATCCCGCTCGCGGCAGCCGATTGATACAAGCACCACTGTATTTTACATGTGCTTTGTTCACAAACACATTGACGATCTCCGTCGCTAATTGCCATCTTACTGATAGCATAAATACAGCGACGTTGAATATAAAAAATTGTTTTTCAATTTTCAATTGTTTAAAAATTAGTTAGACGGCTAAATGGAGTGCCTTATATTTTTATTTTTTATTTTAAAAAAAATTTTCAAGTCTCATATCGTTGGCAATTATATTTAAGAACATTAGCTCATAACATAAATAAATAAATTTTAAATCAACGATTCTTACTTTGAATTTTAGTAAAGAGTAAATTGATATAATCAATTAATGAACTTGCTAACCATTAATTTTTATTTTTTTTTAAAATCATTACTTTAGACAACATTTAAAAAAGCATCAATCATTTGAGCTTTTTAATAATCGTTCAAAATTCAAATTGACACTCGACCTATCCAAAAATTCCTTCTCAAAAATGACCTAAAAAATTTTTGTTATAAAAAGTCAGTTCAATAACCTTCATTAAACGTACTTCATCGAGGAATAGAGAAAAAAAGGCAGAAAACAATCGATCGATCAGAGAAGGTAGACCTCACATGACAAGCCCGGTAAATCAGTGTGACCTAAATCTCTTCTCTTTGCTCTCAAGTAGCGTGTTACTCATTCCCTCTCTCTCTGTCTTTTTTCTATTTTTTTTTTGCTTTCTCTCTTTTTCCGGGCTAAAGGACTAATTTCGCAAATCCTCGAAGCTTTACGGTAGAACCACCGGACAAGAGACTTGCACTTCTTCGTTCCCTTTTTTCTCTTTATTTCTTTCTTTGACCCTAGATTACTAACGTCTCCGCTTCCCTTTTTTTATTTTTTTCCTTCTGGTAGCTACTTTAAAATCTAATCTGTACTTATATATTTATACATGCACAGATATATACGCGTGACAAGTGTAGAAAAAAGCTTAAATTCGTTTCCGTATCATAGTCACTATGGGAAGCAGTTTGCTTCTCGCGATTGTACGTGCACCTTATTTTCCGCTCTCACAAGGGAACGAAGAGCAAGAAAACTAGTCGACAGAGCTATGTAAATGCAGATTAGACTATAGAAAGCCACGCTTGTATGTTAACGTATATAAAACCCAAAAAGTCCCAATGCTACATGGCTATATAGCTCTTTACGAAAAAAGATATATATCTAATCTCTCTCTTGCCATCTGAGAGACGCGAATTTTCCTTCTTCTATTTCTTCCTCGTACGTTGTATATACGTTTCTTCTTTCTTTTTTTTCTTTCTTTATACTTGAAAGCTTGTAGAAAAGTTTCTTTTCTTTGGGATACATAGTGTACTTCGTTCTTATCCTTGTCAGTGGCACACTTTGGATTTGAAAAAAGAAGTGGCTGCTTCTTCTTATTTTTTTTGTCTGTATATATATATATATCTATGTGTGACGATGAAAAGGAATAGAAGAGAGTTTTATAAAAGTAAAAGGATTGTAAGGATACGAGCATGAAAAAGATATTGTAACTTGATCTTTTGAGCTCCATTTGAAGATTTTATGATGATTTGATTATGGTTATCGTGACTCTTTTGTACTGTCTAGATTTATCAATAAATAATTTTTAAATTACTTTTCTGCGTGAAATTGAATTTGATTGAAATTTTTTAATTCGCACATCTATTTATAAAAGTAATCTGACGCAATTGCCTGAAATTAATTAATCCTCCACTAATTAGTAGAGGAAGTCGCTGTGGCGGAGAGATGATAAGGAAATGCTTATGCGAGCAATCAGTCTAATAGAGAAGCTTGTGTAATCGTTGCATTTGTATGTGATGTCACGTGGTTGCAGTATTATAGGGTATTTGCGCCATTTTGTGCAGCACGTAGCATGCACAAAATGGCTAACGTTGTAATATAGTGCCATGTCGTGTACATAATTGATCTTACTAAATACAATAGAATTCGGATATGGTGATCAAACCATTCAGGGTCTGCTGGTTGATAATAGCGAAGCGATGCATAGGTATACCCATTTAGTTGAAAGAAAATCAGAGCCTATGATTTGAGGTACTTTGATTAAAATTCCATTTTAAAGTTCACAGTCAAAACGAAGTACTAAAATGTACCTCAACTTGACTAGGTACAAATCACTCTTTATATATCTCTTGGCGTCTAATGTTAAATCTATTCTCTTCTTTACTAATCTTTACCAAAAGTAGACTGAGAATATAAATTTTGTTTATAAATTTTATTTCCGAATGAAAATCGAAAGAATAAATATTTAAATAGTAAAAAACTAATGAACCATAAAAAGAAAAATATTAATACCAAATATAATGACTAAAGAATAAATAAAAATAGAAAAAAAATTCAACTAAATTATACAATAAAATTTTTATCAACGCTTAACAACATTTTACGAAGTAAGTAGAGAAAAAGAGAGTAAAAATAACCAAGAAACAAGCAGCCGCCGATGTTTCCACCATTATATTTTCATGCTTCACGAAGAGGATACTTATTCCTCCCCCCTTCCCTCCTGGCAAGCTTGCATTGGAATAGGGAATGCATTTTTTTTTTTTACCGATCGCAATAAACCGACGATCTGTGCAAGCTTGTACTAGGCAGTGGTGGTTGGTAGTGGTAGTAGCCGAAGCCAAGATAAAAAAAATTGAATCAAGCCGAGGTAAAAAAGTCATTGAAGCGTAAATTCTAGACTGGCTTTTGGATCGTGGCATATTTTGTGGAGTTCGCCATTCGAAATTAATCTTTCCGATTCATCGGCCGTTAGACTCTTTCCATCTATATATATGTATAAATTCATACCATGTATGTGTATGTGGGTGCGAGTGTTTCTATGTGTATGTATATTAAACGCATGATGATTGAATTGCTTTTGTAACAGACTTGTAATAAACGCGTCCCAATATGATATTACTTAGTCACCCGTGAATATTTTCCCTTACTCATTTTTTTTGTTTATTTTTTTCGTTTGCATATATATGCCAGGATAAAAAGCTTTACTTCCTTTATTATTTTTCTCTCTGTACAGGTCGCTTTATTTCCGCGGCCAACAAATTGCTTTGTATATTTCAGAGGATAGAGTAATTTTTTTTATTTTCCAAACTTTTGATACACAAAAAAAAACAAATGATGATGGAGAATCCACGAGAATCATTGATATGGGGGATATACGCTATGTGTTTTGGATGATTGAATATAAAGGAAATGGAGTATACTTTTTTTGGGACAATGGAGAAATGGAATGAAAAAAATGATTCTAGATACGCTCAATGTTGGGATGTTCGAATTCTGTTAGAAACATGAGTTTTCTAGATGGTCGTCACTTTACACGAACAAAAAAAAAGAAATAGTTTATCTAAAAACAAGAGTAAAGCGAGATTTTACAACAATAAAAGTATTGTTTGTTTGATGAAAGGGATTTCTTTTTTTATTCTAAAGCTTTCGAACTCCAAAACTTATTTTTTTATTTAAGAGAATACGAATCATAAAGGAATTTAACGCTTCGATTTTTTTCATAAGTGTTATTTTTATTTTAAAATGAAAAAATTTTTTAAATAAACTTTATAAGGGTAAGAACAAAAGTACCATAAAAATTTTCACCATAATGAAGAAATTTTTTACGAAACTTAATTTAATAAAAATTTTATAAGAACATTTACGCGAGAATATTCAAAAACTTTTTTATTTATAATCACAGATATTTGAAAACTTTTTTATTTTTGATAATAAATTAAAAATTTTTCAAATATATTCTTATAAAAGCTAAATTCGTTAATTCTAAATTTTAGAAGCTTTATTTCAAAGTCCTTTCTCTTCTATGTTCAATGTTTTCTCTTTTGTATTATCGCACTGTACTTCTGCATTTAAACGTTTTGGTTGAAGGTAAAAGGCAAATAATAAGCTTAATGTGGACATATATAGTATAGAATAATGAAAATCATCAAAGTTTTGAATTATACGCCCTGCAAATAATGTTTGTTAATTCATCCTAGTATCTTAAGCATTGTACAATACAGTTGTGTTAAATAAATAACTTACCTTTTATTTATTTTATACTACTTTAAATTTAACATCCGTCACTATTAAATACAATATTATTTAACAATTAACTTTTTTAATTCATTCTTTAAATGATTTTCTATAATACTTTCAAAATATTTTCCTTACTCTTTGGTCAATGCAATCAAAGAGAATCGAGCAGAAGCGTAAAATACAAGGAAAAACTGAAGGTAAAGAAAACAGAAATGAAAAATGGTTCCTGGAAAAAAACGAGTAGATAATTAAATATGGATAACCCATAGGTTGTAAGTTTAAGAACAGAAGTTGTTTTATACTTCTTAATTGGTACGGGAAAAGAGAGACGCGCCGTCTAATAATTGTATACACAAGCGCACGCGAAGAATAAAAAGAAAAGTGAAAAGGGGAGAATAGATTAAAGCAAAACAGAAAAGAAATAGAAAAAAGTTAAAAATAGAAAAAAAAGAGAGAAACAAGACAATTGCAAGTGGCTGTAACAAGAAAAGTTATTACATAAATTATGACGTGACAAAATGTCGCAAATAAATTTTCTAGTGGTGTTGAATTACCTCTTACGTTACACGTACCATTAGCATAAGAAACACGCGTTTTTACCAACCGATTAAACTTTGCTTTACTTTGTTACCGCAAATCTTTTATTTAGTTAAATTAGCGGTGTTTATATCAGTAACTTTATGAATTTATTAATAGAACGAAAGTTCTTTTTTACCTTTCCAATTGAAGTTTTTCTAATTATTAAGTTGCTATAAGTAACTTCGTTGTTTTTTTTTTCATGAATCTAAAAGTCGAGATTAATCAAGCTTTTTTTAAAGCTTTTTGAATGAAAAATTTCAATTAATTCGAAATGGACATTTGTACAATTTTATCATAAATAAATAACGAATAATACCTGCCTTTCACAGTGTAATTTTATTTTTCTTTGACTTCAAACGAAACGCGTACGTTTACTTTGATTTTCATGCAACTCGTGAATAATAATTCATAATATATTTTTCGCGCTTTAATTTTTTGCAGAGCTTAAAAGAATTTTTAATTAAACACTTTTGTGATAGATGATATTCGATGTGTTAACTATAGGCTTGTGAGATTATCAATGCCTCTCGTTTTATTTTTAAATGAACAAATATTAATTACTGTTATTTTATAGCTTTTAAATATTTGAATATTTTGCTTGCAGTGATTGATAGATTTTCCGGTTTTAATTAATTGAAATATTATTTACATTTATTTGATACTTTCTAATGATGTGTAGAGGGAATGGATGCTTTATATTAAAACTTTTTGAAATTAAGAAAATTTACGGGGTAAAAGAAAATTAATGAAATGGTTTTAATTACGTTGGCTGTATCGTTAGATTTAAGGATAGAAAATAAAAATCATCTTGTTGAATGATTGAAATTTTCTTAAATACATTTTGGTTGTGAGATCGTCAGTGGCTCAGTCAGTAGAGTGATGGATTCGTAATCTCGAGGTCCCGAGTTCGAATCCCGCTCGCGGCCGATTGATACAAGCACCACTGTACACTATACATGTGCTTTCTTCACAAACACACTGAAGATCTCTGTCGCTAATTAGGATTGCAATAATAATATAAATACAGGGACGTTAAATAAAAAAAAAAAAAAATTAACTTTAAGTCTTAGTTGGTTTTAGTTAAATTTCAAAAAAAAATTTTTTTTTTGTGAATTTTGTACAAATGTTTGGCATAAGTTTTTTTTCAAAACTTTATTTAAATCTTTTACGTAACAATGATTTCATCAAACGAAAGTTTGGATAAAGCTTAAATTTTCCAAAGCAAAGAGATTGATTAAACAATGCTTTTATCAATAAATTTATTATACCTTTGACGATTTTTCACTTTATCCAAGATATTGTAGGGATCAGAAAAAGAATGAAAAGTATAACAACTAAAGCATTTATTCGAAGCAGAAATTATTATCAATAATTATCATTATTCCCGCGTAATTATAATCCATTTAAAATAATAAATTATTACCCTGGTGGAAATTGAAACGTTTTTTTTACCATTTTATGACCAGGATTTTTAATATTTCAATTTGAGAATATTTTTACATAAAGATTTTTTTTTATTAAAAATAATATTTTTGAAATTTCAAACTAAGACTACCTTTAAATTATTTCGTACATAACTAAACTTTTTTATATTTATCTTCGTAATAGTTTTAATATAAATAGATTTGATAAAATTAATCACTAAATTCTTTTATATAAAATTATAAATAACATTCTTTATTTGTAAATAATAATAATAATATAAATTTTGCATTGAATTCCAGGCGGATTTGTCATGTAGAAATACGATGCAGAGCGTTGGTGCCATCTACACGCACACGAATTTCGTAACCTTAAAATACGTCACAGACGCCTGGGGTACAGACACCAATGGATTTCGACTTGTTATCACAGCTGTCAAAGATCCGAGTAAGTTAAATTTCATCTTTTTTCTTCCATCACTGTCCAACCATTCTTTTATTCCAAAATTTTTAAAAATAAAACAACAATACCAAATCATAACTGAATGCAAAAGAAAAATTTCATCTTTAAATCATTCTTTGCACGGAGATAATTATGAATTCATTGAATAATTGAAAAATTGTAAAAAAAAAGAAGTTGAAAATTAAATGAACTATAAATTTATAGGATTATTGATTAAAGAGTTATAAAAGAAAGGCAAAGTAACGAAAAAATAAAAAGAATGAAGAAAAAGAAAAGGAGAGGAGGCAGCTGCTGTAGTGGAAAGTACGTGATAGTATACTGTAAAAGAATAAAAATCCTTTTTCTGGAAGATACTCTATTGATAGAGAAGAAGAAGACTCCGAGTAAAAAGTAGTTATAAAACTTTTACCAATACAAGTTATTGGCAGTACAGTATAATCAATACTATCCGGAATTTTGTAAGAAAGTAACGAAAAAAAAGAGAAGGGGGTTAAAAGTTATAGAATAAAAAGGGTTGAGAAATATTGTTTTAGATTAAAAGATATGATTTATGAATTTATCTTAATAACTTAAAAATACTTTTTTGTTCTTAAAATAATTGTCTTTAAATTTTTACGATAAGGAAATTGTTATAAAATTGAAAAAATATATTTTCCATCTACAAGGATCGAGCATTGTATGAGGAACTTGGATTTTCTTTTGTTATTTACTCTTACTTAATTCTGAATAAATTAAACATTTAATTAAATGAACATCTGGTTTTCAGTTATTTTATGTAAGAAAATATATCCTAAGGTTACAAGAATATCCTAGACGAATATACAACATCATTTTCTTCCTTGTTAAACAATTTTTTGTTTCGAACAAACGATAAAAGAATTCTAAATATTCCATCATTACGCTCATATTACTATGTAAACATAAAATTTAAAATCTTTATATTTACAATACATTCAACATCCGTGTATTATAAGTAATGAAATTACTGAAAATACAATTCCACAATAATAAATTACAAAACTCATATAAAGTAAAACGAGATTTAAAAAAAGGGGGAAAATGACAATGCACTTGTTCCTCCGTATGAAAAAGCAAAGCTTGAAAAATGAAAATTGAAAAGGAACAATGTAACGTGCAAAGAGAGAGAAAAAAAGATAGTAAAATTATTGACGTAGATTGTTGGGGCAAGAAAAGAGTGAGAATGAAAAGACTTGTATAAACAGTTTTGATAAATGAAAGAGATTACAAACTAATGGACAGATAAGAAATAAAAAAAAAGCAGATTATATGAGTACACAGTGGTAATATGCACATTTTTTACACAGCGTGTGATTTGATGATAAGTTTAAAGATAAAATAATGGATATTTATTGATCTAAATGAAAATAGGTTGATTTTATAAATTTTAATTTTGTAATTTTTTACCTATTTTTGAATAGTTCAATCTATTATTATATCAACAATGATTTTTAATAAAAATTTGAAAATTATTCGATATTTAATCAGAAAAACCGATAAAATAGAAATTTTTCATCGACGAAATATTTTATGGCTTAAAAATAGTTTCATCGGAATAATCCAATTTTCTTTTTTTCCCAAAAAAAAGTCAACAAAAAAAAAAGTAAAAGTTCCTCTATTAAAAAATAACCAATTCGAAAATTTCAATTTTCGGAGAAAAAAATTCAATCTAAAAAGGGAAGTACATACACAATTTCTCAAATATTTACAACTGAGTAAACTTTAACGAAAAATATAATCTGTAAAAAGCAAATATAACGTAATCCTGTAAAGTAAACGTACACAAGTTTCGTAAATAAAAAAAATGTAGAAGAGGAAGTAGAAGAAAAACGTACTCCGGTGATATAAGAAAAGGTGTCTCGGATGTGCTCACTTACACAAATGATGGATAAAATTCGTTTCTACAGTCATCTCTCTCTTTCTTTTTCTCTTTCTCTTGGGATAACGGACACCAAAGGAAAATTTCAGGTTATAGGAGTACAGTGTGTGCCATCTTTGGGGAATATCTAGAGAGGGAAAGAGAGAGGAAAACGGTTTACGATGCTGGTGGGGTTGCACATACTACTCGACGTGAGAAATTGGTTAGGTCGAATACACTCGGTAACGGATTTTATTCGCGTTGAGAGACAAGTTTCCATTGCACAACTGACATGCTCCTCCTCTGCCTCCTCTTTACTCCCCTTCTCTATTTCACTTGATCGTGGCCTTTTTTTACCTCTTTTTTTTTTAAATCTCGGTAAGATGTCAGTTTGTATGAGCTTTTTATTGGTAAATTTGTCAATATTGAATTTTATAAATATCTGATTTTATAAGATGAATTCTTTTAGATTTCCATTGCATGTTTCTGCTATTATAAATCGTTATACATCTGAATAATTCTATTCTATTTTCTAAAAAAGCTTAGAGGGAATATTGTTCACCAAGTATAATATTACGTCGAAAAATAAATACCATAGAACGTTAACTTTTCATTCTAGTAATCACTGTGCTAATTAAAAATTTTCATTTGCAGTTATAAAAGTATTAAAAAAACAGGTTGATTGATTGACATAACCAGAGATAATTGGCATTTAAAAACGTATATCATTAATATGTTGTGAACGCTGTAAATCCGTAAATCCAAACATCAACAGAGCGTTCGATAAAAAGAATATCAAGATTAAAACTGCCTATTGACATGATGTTTAACATAAAAACAAGAGAAAAATAGGGATTTAATTAACCAAGTTTTATCAAATGAGCTCACTAATTTTCGTAATGCAATACCAGAGAAATAAGAATGCACCGAGTATTTGATTTTTCCGTGTACGATAGCTTCTCGTTTTTTCCTACTACTGCTTTTTTTCTTCGTCTCTTCTTTTTTTTCGTGATTTACCACATTTCTTTGTTGAACTTATAACGCAGAGCCGTAAGGCGAAACTGCTTTGGGTGTTGGAAAAAACATTGATTCATGCGCGTCTGTGTGCCTCTCTCTTTCTCTCTTTTTTTCCCGCACTCGCGCCATTGCTTTCTGTTACTATGAGTCTCAGAGAGACTTCCGTTTTGCTCTAGGCTCACGTACTTCCGCCTTTTCTTTTTCTTCTCTCTTTTTTTTTAACATCTTCTCTCCTTTTTTTTTTAACTCTACCCCTTTACCCTACTACCTTTGCTTTTTTTTCTTCTTCTTCTCTCTGCTGTTTTTTTTCTTCTTTTTCCATCCGCTGTTCAACCTCGTCTCATACTTTTTTACATTTCTTTTACTACCAGGCACACACAACTCACTGGCCTATTTTTCTTCTCTTGCTTATATTCTTTTTATGCATTTCTTTTCTTTTCTTTTTATTCTTCATTCTTTCTTTCGTATTTTGCAAAACTTTCTTTTTGATTTCAATCTGAGCTTTTTTCCTCTCTAGTTTTGTCGGATTGCATTGTGTTGTACATTGATGTATCGATGTCGATGACTATGCTGATGAAAACAAATCAATTCTTTTCTTATTACATTTGTAGTCTTGTATTTCCGAGCTCTTTTTGTTCAAGCTTTCTTGTGTTCCTTTATTATTATTGTTATTATTATTGTTGTTGTTGCTATTATTTTTAACAGGAAAATATTTATTTTTTTATGCATCGAGGAAAAATATATTTATAACTTTCTCATTTTAGAATATCATTTGGGAATTTTTATGTATATATAATATTTATTGAAATCGTAAAAGACTTGAATGTAAAATAGTTGAGGGAATACAATTTATCAAAATATGAATTACTAACAATTTTTTCACGTAAAAAAAACATTTCCATTACAAAAATTTTTTATTATTTTAAAACTTTTGTAGCATTTCGAAATAAATAAAATATTTTGCATTTTTGAAACTTTTTAAAATGTAATGCATTTTTTGTAAGTAACGCAAACAACGAGTTAATAATATCAAAATTTATCGATTCTATTAAAAAATAATATATTTTCATTTAATCATTCGAAATTTCCATATCGGTTTTGATAAAAGCAAAAATATTTACTTTAAAATATTTTTTCGAAATATACTGCGCAAAAGTACTTTATTTTTACACATACCTCAGGAACTGAAAAATGTGAATATTCCAAGTAAAATTCTGCACTGAAAAATATGTACACTGTGAAAGTTGGGACGTGTCGGAAATTTTCTACGAGTATATAAAAAAAAAGACAAAAAGATTTGCATAAAAAAAAATTTTTTTTTCAAATATTTATTCAAGAAGATAGTAAAAAATTTTCAACATGCTGGGTAACTGTTATTACTTTTATATGAAATTTTATTTAGTTTATATAATTACTGGTGAAAAAAGGTTAATAAATATTCTATTAGTCAGTCTAAGGGATATAATTCGTAAAATTTGATATTGCATTTGTTTTACACGAATATTTTTTTTTATGAAAATAAGGTTCTTTTCAGAAATTAAAACATTTGATTAAATATTCAATTAAATAACTTGTCAAAATAAAAAATAAATAGCAAAATAATAAAATTGTTAAAAAAAAAATACTATATTCATAGAAATACGTATTATAACTTTTATATGTTACGCAAAAAGTACAGTGTTCTAACGTTTTTTTTTTATATTTTTCGCCGACATATTTTTTTCTCTGCTTGTTATTTATATAGTCGTATAGTGGCGCAAAAAAAATAAAATTGAAAAAAAAATTGACGAACAAAAAAGAATTTTGAATTTTCCAACCATTTTCCCCCAACCGTATACGTACACATGCTCTACTGCTGCAGTAGTAACAGACGCTTAGCTCGAGCCAGCTTACGGAATATCTTGCTTAAGCTTTTTTTATGGCCATAACGATTTTACATTCCAATTTTCCGCTATACGTAATAACTGACGCGGACGAGAAAAAAACAACGTTCGTCATTGAATAAACGTTACAAGTACACGGGAATAATAGAAAATTATAAACTCAAAATTTTACTTTGCACTTAAGTGCATAATTTCATAATTTGATTAAAAAAAACTTTTGTTTATTTTATAATATTTTGATACACTAAATTCCGACTATATAAACCTCCGAAAAGAGAATAGATTAGCGTAGAGTATGGGTCATGTATTTTACAGTAAAAAAGAAAACAATAAAATTTTTTGGCTATCTGCATCGAGGTCAACGTACTGACTAAGCTCCGACTAATACGAGAGCTT
Organism: Anastatus disparis; assembly: GCA_017163975.1. Classification (NCBI taxonomy): domain Eukaryota; kingdom Metazoa; phylum Arthropoda; class Insecta; order Hymenoptera; family Eupelmidae; genus Anastatus; species Anastatus disparis. The sequence goes on from JAFFSR010000226.1 coordinate 3,018,472, forward strand.
AACGATAGTTCTTGTAAAATATTATGGATAAGCATAAAATGGTGCATGTAAATTTTGTAAGTCCAAGCGAAAAATAATGAAAAAATATAAAATTTTATCTTGAAAATTATTATTTATTTACAAAATAACTTTTTTCTATTAGCTCATGTACTATTTAAATATTTATGAAAATCATATTAAATGTTATTTTCAAAGTTTATAATGTATTTTTCAAATGATTTTGTAAAAAGTAAGTTTAGATTCGATTAATGCATTAGTTATTATCTTGCAATTAGTTTGGCTCATATGGTATTCCACATTCCATGCATAAATAACGCTTGCGTGACCAAAACAATCGAACACTCTCTCTAACTCACTCACTCTCTTTTTGATCGAATCGATTGAAAATTTCTATGTTTATATAGTGAGCGAGGTCATAAGGGCAAGATGTTTTGGTGTGCATCAAAATTTATAGTTTTTTTTTAATAAAGTCAAGCGAGAAATGTTAAAATTATTGTGTTTATACTCAAGGCATTAATTAAAAAAAAATTAAAAATTCATTTTTTTAATCTAACCAAAAATTTATTCTTTTACAAAAACGTATGCAATTAGATTGTTTTGAAAAAAAAACAATTTTTTTTTCATTAATAATTTGAAAATTTTCTACTTTTCTCATGCATAGTTATGCATTTAAAGCACAACTCTATTAAGTTTTGGAGAAAATGCTTTCTCTAGCGTGGTAGATTATATCCATAGGATCATAGCTGAACACACTCCAATCTCAAGCTGGAAAGCTTAATTGACCCCTTTGGGATTAAATCCCTACGAAGGTTTGTAGTAGTATAAACTTTACCTCTCATCTTCTTCTTCTCTCTATCTCCCTCTCTTTTCAACCTATTACATAGTTAGTATATATAATCAAACTAAACGCGAGACAAAGAGAGAGAAAAAGGGCAAAACGTGTCGTTTAGCTTAATATTATTGACACGCAGTTTGTAAAGAGCCCGTCAATATTTACTTATTCGGCTCTATTGTTACGGATATATATTATAGAAATTTTGTGCACACATACGCGCGTGTGTGTGTGTGTGTGTGTGTGCGAGTGGATCTGTAATTTTGTGAAACTTTGTCGTGTTGAATTTAGCGAGAAAAAAGATAATTTATTGAAGCATTTTGATTATTGACTGTTTACCGTGCGCTTTAAACAAATGAGCGTAAATACGATGTATGTATTGCTCTCGATCATTTATTGCTTGTAAATATGAAGTTAAATATAATTTATTGCTTTTTTTCCATTGCACAAATAGTCGATAAATATTGATGAAATTTTAACTTGTTTCAATTAATTTTTTATTTATTTGATGCGATGATTGAGTAATATTTTAAATTATATTTATTTACAGTTTTGTACAATTATCGACATATGAGCTTTTCTTGTAATCTTTGTATATTTATTGAAAAGCATAAAGTTTTGCTCATTTTTATCAATTATTTTATTCTAGACGTGAAAACTATTCATAATAATTTTTTTAACGTTCTTTCTGATATTAAATATAAAAACTGTATTTTCATTTATGAAATACGCATACTACAATTTGATGTAATTATTTGTTCTAATTAGTACACCAAACATATCGACAAATATGAAAATTGTAAACTGAAGCATCATTACAATGAAATTTTAACCTAATAACTTCGATAATAAATAGTTGATGAAATCATCCGAGTGAAGTTCTCTCTCTCTTTTTTTTTATTAACAAATACTCAATTAGCATGGGTAATTGTCCGAGTGCAATCAAAACTTTAATCTCGATATTGGCGTATCTGCGGTGCAAAATGTAATAATCAGCTTGCACAGTATACAGAAATAGTAAAATGGAGTTTTGGTAATAGAATACGTGCGAAAGAGAAAGATAAAGAGATAGCCAAGTGAGTAGGCGAACTAGAAGAGAGAGAGGGAGAAAGAGAGATAAAAAATTTTTAGTATGGTAAATAACCAGGTTGAGTCCAGAGAACGCGAATGACAAACAAATGGATTACCATGTTGGGTTTTGTGGTTTAACTTCGATTCTAAACACACACATTTACACGCACACACACTTACACCTACAAACATATTTACACATACACATACTCATACACTCGCACACCAAAAACACACACGCATACACATATGCTCACGTGTTCGCGTTTGCTTTCCTATAACCATGTTTAAGCTTATTCAATCGAATTCTATCCGATGAAAATATTCTATCGAAATTTTCTCCATCAACGAATTCGTACCTCTTCATTTAGTTTAAATGGTTCGTGGTTTCTCTTACTCATTCCATATGCATTTCCGATTGCATTTACAGAGATATATGCACATTCGCCTAACAGATATACAATAATAATATTAGTCAAGTTTTCGTTTTGAAATTTTTTAATATAGTCAAGGTATGTTGCTATAAGTATTAAGTAAAGAGAGTGAAACAGAGTCCTGGAAAAGTAAATACTAGAAAATTTATTACAAAATAAATAATTCTTGTAAAAATAATTTCATTAGTTGCCTTTACTAAAAAATGAAAAAGTTTACGTTATCTTTGAGATTGCTAATGGTTTTTAATATTACCTTTTTATTTGTCTTTTACAATCAATATTTAGGAAAATTAATATTGGTTATGTTATGCAAACACTTTAATAGTCCCTGTAATGATGAACACTTCTTTGATCTTATAATTCTTTTTTAAACGAGTTTCAAACGATTTTATTTTTCATAGATATATATCTTTAAATATTTGCAAAAGATACGAAACTTAATTTAACTTTAAAAACTTTTAGCATTGAAAATGGATCAATAAACTTACCGTTTAGATTTCCTGATGAACTTTGGTTACTTCATTCAAGTTCTTCGTATTTTTTCTTTTTCCTTTTTTCACAAAAAAGTTTGACGGTTACAGTAATAGCAAAAGTAAGTTAATTTAAAGCAACTTATTTCATCAATCAAATTACGAAATAACAATTCGAAAATTTAAGTACCATTCGAAAATATTGGGTTGATATTTCAGTTGATTTTAGAAAATTAAATTATGATTAATCTAAGAATAGTTTAGAATCTGTAGAATTCAAAATTTGCCCCCTAAAATTATTCTATCCGAGAGAGAAAATTGACTGACACTGGCATTTCGAAAGGTATGAAAGGTATTATGACATGGAACATTAGACTGGATAGAGGATGATTTTATTGTAATATGAGAAATCGACTTCGTGCCGGCTACCATTCAAATACGAGAATCTTTATTAAAGTTTAATTATGATAAGTATTTTAATCAAATTCATCAATGAAAGGACCCCGGAAGATTCTTATGGGTTTCTGGGTCCCGGTGAAATTTGATAATAGTATGACCAAATTGTAGCTTATTTTTTTCTGAACATAAGTCTCCATGGGCTCAAGTTCCGAAAATGCACAGATTTCAAGTAAATAATGATTAAAGTCGTTGATTTCTGGAAAGGTTAGAGTGACCGAAGGCGTAACTTCAATTGTTCGATATGCTCATTATATAGTTGTTATTTGAATAATTCATTAAAATAATTTTATGTTTAATAAACTTAGAATTATATAAAATATAATATTTTGAAATAATTTTAAAAAAACTTGGAACATAGAATTATTACACTATTATTATATACAATAAAATAATTATTTTTCAAATATTTTATAATAAGAAAAAATATCATTTGATGTGTTTATGGTTCATGGGTTTATAATGATTTATGGGTTTATAAGTTAACGGTTTATGGGTTCGTAGTTTATGGGGTTATGGCTTTACAATTTATGGGTTTATTATTTATGGTTTTATTGTTTATGGGTTTGGGGTTTATGGGTTTATCCATTTATGAGTTTACGATTTATTGGTTTATGGTTTTATGGTATATGGGTTTATGGTGCATAGTTTATAGGTTTATGCTCTATGGGTTTATGGTTTATGGGTTTATGGGTTTATGGTTTATGGGTTTATAGGTTTATGGTTTATGGGTTTATGGTTTATGGGTTTATGGTTTATGGGTTTATGGTTTATGGGTTTATGGGTTTATGGTTTATGGGTTTATGGTTTATGGGTTTATGGGTTTATAGTATATGGGTTTATGGTGCATAGTTTAAAGGTTTATGCTTTATGGGTTTATGGTTTATGATTTATGGGTTTATGGGTTTATGGTTTATGGGTTTATGGTTTATGGGTTTGTGGGTTTATGGGTTTATGGTTTATGGTTTATGGGTTTACGGTTTATGGGTTTATGGGTTTATGCTTTAAGGGTCTATGGGTTTATGGTTTATGGGTTTATGGTTTATGGGTTTATGGCTCATGGGTTTACGGTTTATAGGTCTATGATTTATGGGTTTATGGGTTTATGCTTTAAGGATCTATGGGTTTATGGGTTTATGGGGTTCTGGTTCTTGGATTTCGGTTTGTGGTTTACGAGTTTATGGTTTATGGGTTTATGAGTTTATGGTTTATGGGTTTATGGTTTATGGGTTTATGGGTTTATGGGTTTATGGGTTTATGGTTTATGGGTTTATGGTATATGGGTTTATCCATTCATGAGTTTACGATTTATTGGTTTATGGTTTTATGGTATATGAGTTTATGGTTCATAGTTTATGGGTTTATGGGATATGGGTTTATGGTTCATAGTTTATGGGTTTATGGCTTCATGGTTTATGGTTTTAAGGTTTATGGGTTGAGGGTTTATGGTTTATGGGTTTATGGTTCATGGGTTTATGGTTTATGGGTTCATGTCTTATGGTTTATGGGTTTATGGTTTATGGTTTATGAGTTTATGGGTTTATGGTTTATGGGTTTATGGTTTCTGGGTTTATGCTTTGAGGGTCTATGGGTTTTTGGTTTATGGGTTTATGGTTCATCGGTTTACGGTTAATGGGTTTATGGTTTATGGGTTTATGGGTTTAGGCTTTAAGGGTCTATGGGTTTATGGTTTATGGGTTTCTGGTTCTTGAATTTGGGTTTTTGGTTTATGGGTTTATAGTTTAGGGGTTTATGGTTTATGGGTTTATGGTTTATGGGCTTATGGTTTATGAGTTTAGAGTTTATGGGTTTATGGTTTATGGGTTTATGGTTTATGGGTTTATGGTTTATGGGTTTATGGTTTATAGGTTTATGGTTTATGGGTTTATGGGTTATGGGTTCATAGTTTATAGGTTTATGGCTTTACTATTTATGGGTTTATTATTTATGGTTTTATTGTTTTTTGGGTTTATGAGTTTATGGTTTATGAGTTTATGCTTTATGGGTTTATGCTTTAAGGGTTTATAAGTTTATGGTTGATGGGTTTATGGTTCTTGGATTTGGGTTTACGGGTTTATGGTTTATGGTTTAAGAGTTTATGGTTTATGGGTTTATGTTTTAAGGGTTAATGGGTTTATGGTTTTTGGATTTGGGTTTACGGGTTTATGGTTTATGGGTTTATGGGTTTATGGTTTATGGTTTATGGGTTTATGGGTTTGTGGTTTACGGGTTTATGGTTCTTGGATTTGGATATACGGGTTTATAGTTTATGGGTTTATGGTTTATGGGTTTATGGTTTATGGGTTTATGGTTTATGGGTTTATGATTTATGGGTTTATGGGTTAATGGTTTATGGTTCTTGGATTTGGGTTTATGGTTTATGGTTCTTGGATTTGGGATTATGGTATATGGGTTTATAGATTATGGGTTTATGGTTTATGGGTTTATGGTTTTCTGGTTTATGGGTTTATGGTTAATGGGTTTATGAATTTGTGGGTTTACGATTTATGGGTTTATGGTTTTATGATATATGGGTTTATAGGTCATAGTTTATGGGTGTATAGGTTTATGGTTTATGGGTTTATGGTTTATGGTTTATGAGTTAATCGTTTATGGGTTTATGCTTTAACGGCATGTCGGAGCTGCAGCAATTGAGTTTTGCTTTTTTTATTTTATCAATATCTTTTTAAATTCATAAATCAAACAAATATTATGACTTGTCCGCACTAAAGCTATATTCGTACAATAATTTTTGTTAAAATAAAAAATCATTTGGACTTGTTATTTTTTTATGAGCTTTGATTGGAAATTAGATATTAAACTCGACAAACCTAACCTTAAAATACGATACATTGAAAGTTTTTATTATAACTTTGTATGTATAATATTTTGGTGGATTTCTTGGGTTGTCCGCACTAGAGTTTAATCTTACAAATATTTTCTTTGTAGTAAAAAGACTCGAATAAATGCATCGTTTATTCATAAGTTAGGATTGGAAATGTTATTAGAAGGCGGACAGCTTCGTCATGCTCTTAAGGGTTTATGGGTTTATGCTATAAGGGTTTATGGGTTTATGCTTCTTAGATTTGGGTTTACGGGTTTATGTTTCGTGGTTTGTGGGTTTATGGGTTTATGGTTTATGGGTTTATTGTTTATGAGTTTATGGGTTTATGGTTTATGAGTTTATGATTTATGGGTCCATGGGTTAATGGTTTATGGTTCTTGCATTTGGGTTTATGGTTTATGGGTTTATGGGTTTATGGTTCCTGGATTTGGGTTTATGGTTTATGGGTTTATAGTTTATGGATTTATGATTTATGGGTTCATGGTTTATGTCTTTATGGTTAATGGGTTTATGCAATTATGGGTTTACGATTTATGGGTTTATAGTTTTATGGTATATGGGTTTATAGTTCATGGTTTATGAGTTTATAGGTTTATGGTTTTTAGGTTTATGGTTTATGGGTTTATGGGTTTATGGGTTAATGGTTTATGGTATAAGGGTTTGTGGTTCATGGGTTTATGGTTCTTGGTTTTGGATATACGGGTTTACAACTTATGGGTTTATGGTTTATGGGTTTATGATTTATGGGTTTATGGGTTAATGTTTTATGGTTCTTGGATTTAGGTTTATGGTTTATGGGTTCATGGTTCTTGGGTTTGGGTTTATGGTATATGGGTTTATAGTCTATGGGTTTATGGTTTATGGGTTTATGGTTTTATGGTTTATGGGTTCATGGTTAATGGGTTTATGAATTTGTGGGTTTACGATTTATGGGTTTATGGTTTTATGGTATATGGGTTTATAGTTCATAGTTTATGGGTGTATAGGTTTATGGTTTATGGGTTTATGGTTTATGGGTTTATGGTTTATTGGTTTACGGTTTATAGGTCTATGATTTATGGGTTTATGGGTTTATGCTTTAAGGATCTATGGGTTCATGGGTTTATGGGGTTCTGGTTCTTGGATTTCGGTTTTTGGTTTACGAGTTTATGGTTTGTGGGTTTATGAGTTTATGGTTTATGGGTTTATGGTTTATGGGTTTATGGGTTTATGGTTTATGGGTTTATGGTTTATGAATTTATTCATTCATGAGTTTACGATTTATTAGTTTATGGTTTTATGGTATATGGGTTTATGGTTCATAGTTTATGGGTTTATGGGATATGGGTTTATGGTTCATAGTTTATGGGTTTATGGCTTCATGGTTTATGGTTTTAAGGTTTATGGGTTCAGGGTTTATGGTTTATGGGTTTATGGTTCATGGGTTTATGGTTTATGGGTTCATGTCTTATGGTTTATGGGTTTATGGTTTATGGTTTATGAGTTTATGGGTTTATGGTTTATGGGTTTATGGTTTATAGGTTTATGCTTTGAGGGTCCACGGGTTTTTGGTTGATGGGTTTATGGTTCATCGGTTTACGGTTGATGGGTTTATGGTTTATGGGTTTATGGGTTTAGGCTTTAAGGATCCATGGGTTTATGGTTCATGGGTTATGGGTTTCTGGTTCTTGGATTTGGGTTTTTGGTTTATGGGTTTGAAGTTTACGGGTTTATGGTTTATGGGTTTACGGTTTATGATTTATGGGTCTATGGGTTAATGGTTTATGGTTCTTGGATTTGGGTTTATGGTTTATGGGTTTATGGGTTTATGGTTCTTGGATTTGGGTTTATGGTTCATAAGTTTATAGTTTATGGATTCATGATTTATGGGTTCATGGTTTATGTTTTGATGGTTAATGGGTTTATGCTATTATAAGTTTACGATTTATGCGTTTATGGTTTTATGGTATATGGGTTTATAGTTCATGGTTTATGAGTTCATGGTTTATGAGTTTATAGGTTCATGGTTTATAGGTTTATGGTTTATGGGTTTATGGTTTATGGGTTTATGGTTTATGGGTTTATGGTTTATGGGTTTATGGGTTAATGGTTTATGGTATAAGGGTTTGTGGTTCATGGGTTTATGGTTCTTGGATTTGGATATACGGGTTTACAACTTATGGGTTCATGGTTTATGGGTTTATGATTTATAAGTTTATGGGTTAATGTTTTATGGTTCTTGGATTTGGGTTTATGGTTTATGGGTTTATGGTTCTTGGATTTGGGTTCATGGTATATGGGTTTATAGTTTATGGGTTTATGGTTTATGGGTTTATGGTTTTATGGTTTATGGGTTTATGGTTAATGGGTTTATGAATTTGTGGGTTTACGATTTATGGGTTTATGGTTATATGGTATATGGGTTTATAGTTCATAGTTTATGGGTGTATAGGTTTATGGTTTATGGGTTTATGGTTTATGGTTTGTGAGTTAATCGTTTATGGGTTTATGCTTTAAGGGTTTATGGGTTTATGCTATAAGGGTTTATGGGTTTATGCTTCTTAGATTTGGGTTTACGGGTTTATGTTTTGTGGTTTGTGGGTTTATGGGTTTATGGTTTATGAGTTTATGGGTTTATGGTTTATGGATTTATGATTTATGGGTCTATGGGTTAATGGTTCATGGTTCTTGGATTTGGGTTTATGGTTTATGGGTTCATGGTTCTTGGGTTTGGGTTTATGGTATATGGGTTTATAGTCTGTGGGTTTATGGTTTATGGGTTTATGGTTTTATGGTTTATGGGTTCATGGTTAATGGGTTTATGAATTTGTGGGTTTACGATTTATGGGTTTATGGTTTTATGGTATATGGGTTTATAGTTCATAGTTTATGGGTGTATAGGTTTATGGTTTATGGGTTTATGGTTTATGGGTTTATGGTTTATTGGTTTACGGTTTATAGGTCTATGATTTATGGGTTTATGGGTTTATGGGTTTATGGTTTATGAATTTATTCATTCATGAGTTTACGATTTATTAGTTTATGGTTTTATGGTTCATGGGTTTATGGTTTATGGGTTCATGTCTTATGGTTTATGGGTTTATGGTTTATGGTTTATGAGTTTATGGGTTTATGGTTTATGGGTTTATGGTTTATAGGTTTATGCTTTGAGGGTCCACGGGTTTTTGGTTGATGGGTTTATGGTTCATCGGTTTACGGTTGATGGGTTTATGGTTTATGGGTTTATGGGTTTAGGCTTTAAGGATCCATGGGTTTATGGTTCATGGGTTATGGGTTTCTGGTTCTTGGATTTGGGTTTTTGGTTTATGGGTTTGAAGTTTACGGGTTTATGGTTTATGGGTTTACGGTTTATGATTTATGGGTCTATGGGTTAATGGTTTATGGTTCTTGGATTTGGGTTTATGGTTTATGGGTTTATGGGTTTATGGTTCTTGGATTTGGGTTTATGGTTCATAAGTTTATAGTTTATGGATTCATGATTTATGGGTTCATGGTTTATGTTTTGATGGTTAATGGGTTTATGCTATTATAAGTTTACGATTTATGCGTTTATGGTTTTATGGTATATGGGTTTATAGTTCATGGTTTATGAGTTCATGGTTTATAAGTTTATAGGTTCATGGTTTATAGGTTTATGGTTTATGGGTTTATGGTTTATGGGTTTATGGTTTATGGGTTTATGGTTTATGGGTTTATGGTTTATGGGTTTATGGGTTAATGGTTTATGGTATAAGGGTTTGTGGCTCATGGGTTTATGGTTCTTGGATTTGGATATACGGGTTTACAACTTATGGGTTCATGGTTTATGGGTTTATGATTTATAAGTTTATGGGTTAATGTTTTATGGTTCTTGGATTTGGGTTTATGGTTTATGGGTTTATGGTTCTTGGATTTGGGTTCATGGTATATGGGTTTATAGTTTATGGGTTTATGGTTTATGGGTTTATGGTTTTATGGCTTATGGGTTTATGGTTAATGGGTTTATGAATTTGTGGGTTTACGATTTATGGGTTTATGGTTTTATGGTATATGGGTTTATAGTTCATAGTTTATGGGTGTATAGGTTTATGGTTTATGGGTTTATGGTTTATGGGTTTATGGTTTATGGGTTTATGGTTTATGGGTTTATGGTTTATGGGTTTATGGGTTAATGGTTTATGGTATAAGGGTTTGTGGCTCATGGGTTTATGGTTCTTGGATTTGGATATACGGGTTTACAACTTATGGGTTCATGGTTTATGGGTTTATGATTTATAAGTTTATGGGTTAATGTTTTATGGTTCTTGGATTTGGGTTTATGGTTTATGGGTTTATGGTTCTTGGATTTGGGTTCATGGTATATGGGTTTATAGTTTATGGGTTTATGGTTTATGGGTTTATGGTTTTATGGTTTATGGGTTTATGGTTAATGGGTTTATGAATTTGTGGGTTTACGATTTATGGGTTTATGGTTTTATGGTATATGGGTTTATAGTTCATAGTTTATGGGTGTATAGGTTTATGGTTTATGGGTTTATGGTTTATGGTTTATGAGTTAATCGTTTATGGGTTTATGCTTTAAGGGTTTATGGGTTTATGCTATAAGGGTTTATGGGTTTATGCTTCTTAGATTTGGGTTTACGGGTTTATGTTTTGTGGTTTGTGGGTTTATGGGTTTATGGTTTATGAGTTTATGGGTTTATGGTTTATGGATTTATGATTTATGGGTCTATGGGTTAATGGTTCATGGTTCTTGGATTTGGGTTTATGGTTTATGGGTTCATGGGTTTATGGTTCTTGGATTTGGGTTTATGGTTTATGGGTTTATAGTTTATGGATTTATGATTTATGGGTTTATGGTTTATGTTTTTATGGTTAATGGGTTTATAAAATTATGGATTTACGATTTATGGGTTTATGGTTTTATGGTATATGGGTTTATAGTTCATGGTTTATGAGTTTATAGGTTTATGGTTTATAGGTTTATGGTTTATGGGTTTATGGTTTATGAGTTAATGGTTTATGGGTTTATGCTCTAAGGGTTTATCGGTTTATGGTTCTTGGATTTGGGTTTACGGGTTCATGGTTTATGGTTTATGGGTTCATGGTTTATGAATTTATGGTTTATGGGTTTATGGGTTTATGGTTTATGGGTTTATGGGTTTATGGTTTATGGGTTTATGATTTATGGGTTAATAGGTTAATGGATTATGGTTCTTGGATTTGGGTTTATGGTTTATGGGTTCATAGTTTATGGGTTTATGGTTAATGGGTTTATGGTTTATAACTTTACGAGTTATGGGTTTATAAGTTTACGGTTAATGGGTTCATAGTTTATAGGTTTATTACTTTACGCTTTATGGGTTTATTATTGATGGTCTTATTGTTTATGGGTTTATGGTTTATGCGTAAAATAAATGTAATAATTATGAGTGCGAGTATTTGATTTTATGAACAACTCAAATAAAGCACTCGACTCTACGAGTTCGTGTATGAAATTGAGCGGGTTACTCGAGAAAAATATGAATAACTTGAATTGTTCGTAAAAATATGAGCTTCTCACAGTACTTGAATAAATCGATTATTCAAAGAAATATGAATTACTCTAATAACTCAAGTTACTCAAAAATATAGGTGTTTTTTCATTAATTTTTTTAGTAGAAACTAGTTTATCTTCTATTTTTATTTTGGAGCGGGGGCTTCCCCTTCCCGCCAACTCCGGTAGGTGCTTTGCCACATTTTTATTTTTATGTTATCATATATTAATGCCGCTACTTCGTGTATTATTAACAAATGTATACTCAATGCGGCTGAAAATGACGCTTGTGGTGTATGAAACAGTAATATATTAACCACGCAAGTAAAGGTGTTATTGACCTCGCCTTTATTGTCGCGTCTCAAGCGTAAATCTCTTATTCCACTCCCTTGGTTAACAATGTAATATTCTCCTTTTTCCTTAATATCGACATTTCTTTTAACTTGGAAAATATTTTGCTAATATAAGTTGTTTAAGATTGTACAGTTTAACGATTCAATTATAATTATCACTACGTAACTATATGACTGCAATGACATATAATCATCACAACAGTTTTACATTAATAATAGTTATTACTACGTAACAAGAGTGATGACTATAATCACGTATAATCATCATTACAGTTTTATAATCAATCATAGTTATTATACGTAACTATAGTATTGACTATAATCATTAATAATCATAACCATAGTTTTATAATCAATTGTAGTGATTACCACGAAACTATAGTAATGACTATAGTCACCTACAATCATCACTACAATTATATAATCAATTCGTGATTATAATTGATGATTATATTCACCTATAATCATTACAATAGCTTTATAATCAATTATAGTTATTATTACAAAATTATAATTAAGACTATAATCACCTACGATCATCACTTCAGTCCAACATTCATTTTTAGTTATTGCTACATAACTATAGTAATGACTATAATGACGTATAATCATCAATACAGTTTTATAATCAATCATAGTTATTACTACGTAACTATAGTATTGACTATAATCAATAATCAACAATAATCATCACTATAGTTTTATAATCAATTGTAGTTATTACCACGAAACTATAGTAATGACTACAATTACCTATAATCATCACTACAATTATATGATTAATTAGAGTTATCATTATTACCAAATAATTATAGTAATGATTATATTTACCTATAATCATTACAACAGTTTTATAATCAATTCTAGTTATTACCACAAAATTATAGTTAAGACTATAATCACCAACGATCATCACTACAGTCTTACATCCATTTTTATTTATTGCTACGTAACTATAGTAATTACTATAATCACGTATATTCATCATTACAGTTTTATAATCAATCATAGTTATTATTACATAACTATAGTATTGACTATAATCACCAATAATCATCACTACAGTTTGTGCGCTTCTTTAAGCATACGCTACATTCAGCACACGCTAATTTTCTCATTTCGCGCTAGATTTAGCACACGCCTATTTAAGCAGAATCTAGTCTTAGCGCACGCTGGATTTGGCGAACGCTAATTTCAGCAGACGCTCATTTCGGAAGATGCTTTATTTAGCACCGGCTAATATTGCTAGTGATTGCTAGATTTAGCGAACGCTAATATTCCCATCTAACGCTGGATTCAGCGAACGTTAATTTTAGCTGATGCTAATTTCAGAAAATGCTATATTCAGCACTAGCTAATATTGCCCGTTATCGCTAGATTAAGCGCACCCTAATTTTAGCAGTCTCAAGTATTAGCACACGCTGATTTTGCTAAAAAAATCTAAATTTAGCACACGCTAGTATTAGTAGACTCTAGTTTTAGCACACCCTTATGCCGCAAGCTTACGCTAGTTTAAGCGTGTGCTTCTTTTAGCATACGCTATATTAAGCACACGCTAATTTTTCCATTTCGCGCTAGATTCAGCACACGCTAATTTTGCTAATGTGTGCTAGATTTAGCGCACACTAGTTCTAGCAGACTCTTGTTTTTGCGCACGCTAACATTGCAAGCTTACGCTGGTTTTAGCGTGCGCTTCTTTTAGCATACTCTATATTTAGCACACTCTAATTTTTCTATCACATGCTAGATTTAGCACAAGCTAATTCTAACAGAATCCAGCCTTAGCGCCCGCTAGATTTGGCGAACGCAAATTCCAGCAGACGCTAATTGCAGAATATGCTATATTTAGCTCTGTCTAATATTGCTAGTGATTGCTATATTTAGCGCACGCTAACATTCTTATTTCATGCTGGATTCAGCGATCGTAAATTAGAGCGGACTCAAGCTCGCAAATAAATGCTAGTTTTAGCACACGCTAACATCGCAAGCTTACGCTAGTTTTAACGTGTGCTTCTTTTAGCACACGCTATATTCAGCACACGCTAATTTTTCCATTTCACGCAAGATTTAGCTCACGCTAATTTTGCTAATGTGTGCTGGATTTAGCGCACACTAGTTCTAGCAGACTCATGTTTTTGCGCACGCTAACGTTGCAAGCTTAAGCTGGTTCTAGCGTGCGCTTCTTTTAGCATACGCTATATTCAGCACACGCTAATTTTTCCATTTTGCGCTAGATTTAGCACACGCTTATTTTAGCAGAATCTGGCCTTACCGCACGCTGGATTTGGCGAACGCTAATTTCAGCAGACGCTAATGTCGGAAGATGCTGTATTTAGCACCAGCTAATATTGCTAGTTATTGCCATATTTAGCGCACGCTAATATTCTTATTTCACGCTGGATTAAGCGAACGTTAATTTTAGCTGATGCTAATTTCAGAAAAAACTATATTCAGCACTAGCTAACATTGCTCGTTATCGCTAGATTAAGCGAACCCTAATTTTAGCAGTCTCAAGTATTAGCACACGCTGATTTTGCTCAAAAAATCTAAATTTAGCACACGCTAGTATTAGTAGACTCTAGTTTTAGCACACCCTTACGCCGCAAGCTTACGCTAGTTTTAGCGTGTGCTTCTTTCAGCATACGCTATATTCAGCACACGCTAATTTTTCCAATTCACGCTAGATTTAGCACACGCTTATTTCTCTAATGTGTGCTAGATTCAGCGCATGCTAGTTCTAGCAGACTCGTTTTTGCGCACGCTAACATTGCAAGCTTACGCTGATTTTAGCGTGCGCTTCTTTGAGCATACTCTATATTCAGCACACGCTAATTTTTTTATCACATGCCAGATCTAGCACAAGCTAATTCTAACAGAATCCAGCCTTAGCGCCCGCTAGATTTGGCGAACGCAAATTCCAGCAGATGCTAATTTAGAAGATGCTATATTTAGCTCTGTCTAATATTGTTAGTTATTGCTATGTTTAGCGCACGCTAATATTTTTATTTCATGCTGGATTCAGCGATCGTGAATTAAAGTGGACTTAAGCTTAGCGCACGTTATTTTCGCAAATAAATGCTAGTTTTAGCACACGCTAACATCGCAAGCTTACGCTAGTTTTAACGTGTGCTTCTTTTAGCATACGCTATATTCAGCACACGCTAATTTTTCCATTTCACGCGAGATTTAGCTCACGCTAATTTTCCTAATGTGTGCTGGATTTAGCGCACACTAGTTCTAGCAGACTTATGTTTTTGCGCACGCTAACGTTGCAAGCTTAAGCTGGTTCTAGCGTGCGCTTCTTTTAGCATACGCTATATTCAGCACACGCTAATTTTTCTATTACATGCTTGATTTAGCACACACTAATTTTAGCAGAATCCAGCCTTAGTGCACGCTGGATTCAGTGAACGCTAATTCCAGCAGACGCTAATTTCAGAAGATGCTATATTTAGCACCGGCTGATATTGCTAGTTATTGCTAGATTTAGCGCACGCTAATATACTTATTTTACGCTGGCTTTAGCGATCGTAAATTAAAGCGGACTAAAGCTGAGCGCACGTTTTTTTTTCAAAGAAATGCTAGTTTTAGCATACGCTAACATTGCAAGCTTACGCTAGTCTTAGCGTACGCTTATTTTTGCATATGCTATATTGAGCACACGTTAATATTTTTTTTTTGCGCTAGATTTGGCACACGCTAATCATAGCAGAATATAGTCTTTGCGCACGCTAATTATGCTAGCGTCCACTGAATTTAGGGTACGCTAATTTTAGCTGACGGTAATTTTAGCAGATGCTATATTTAGCAATAGCTAATATTGCTAGTTATCGCTAGATATAGTGCACTCTCATTTTGGCAGTCTAAAGTATTAGCACGCGCTTATTCTGCTAAAAAAATCTAAATTTAGCGCACGCTAATATTAGCAGACTCTAGTTCTAGCGCACATTAACATCGGAAGCTTACGTTAGTTTTAGCGTGTGCTTCTTTGAGCATACGCAATATTCAGCACACGCTAATATTTCTATTTCATGCTAGATTTAGCACACACGGATTGTAGCAAAATATAGCCTTGACGCATGCTCATATTGCTAGCGTACGCTAATCTCAGCTGAAGCTAATTTTAGCAGATGATGTATTCAGTACCGACTAATATTGCTAGTTGTCACTAGATTTAGCGTACATTGATTTTAGCAGTCTCTAGTCTCAGCACCTGATAATTTTGCTAAGAATATTTAAATTCAACGCCCGCTAATTTTAGCAGAGGTCATATTCGGCTCACGCTAATATTGCCATTTTACGCTAGATTTAGCGATTATTAATCAAAACAGACTATAGTTTAAGCACACGCTAATTTTGCTAATGTGTGCTAGATTTAGCGCACGCTGGATTAAGCATTCGTTTATTTAGCAGACACTGTATTTAGTATACGCTAATATTGTTATTTCACGCTTTATTAATATATTCTTTCTCAAAACTATGCCACAATCATCATTTAGATGAGCGAGGATATAATCTTTGCCTTTTTTCAGCTGGTTTATGGTGTATGAATAGCTATTTCGTTATTTAAGGTCAGTATTTGCTTGTTTACTTTCAAGGAGTTCGAAATACTTGTTTAAATAATCAAAGACTAAACGATGACTTCGAATTAATACATAAAGGAGCTTATATTCCTACAAGCTTAACAAAAGAGCTATTTATTGAACTCTTATTATTGCGACAGAGTCAATTGTAAACACGTTAATTCTAAAGATTTTTTACTCCTTTAGTGTAAATTACGTCAGGCCCCATTTTTGATAAGTTTTTCCTTGAATCCTTTAATAGTATATTACGTTCCGAGGCACGGAACAGACCCATTCCATGCGCGTGTTGGTTCGCGAGGCGAAGCCGAGCGAAGCAAAACACGCGTATATGATGAGCCTGTTTCGTGCCGAGGAACGTATACGATATTCCTTCATGCCCGGCCGGAACTTTGCCACCCCAAAAAGTGACAAAACTCCATTTTTAATAAAAAAAAATTCGTCAAAAGCGAAGAGTCATCTGTTGCGTTATTTCGTTGTAGCGCGCATGCGCAAGCAACTACAGCATACAGTTGAGTTCGGTAGAGAAAGAGAGAGAGAGAAAAAACCGAACATAGCAGCACACATAGCAGTTAACATAAGATACACAGTAAATATATAAATGATAATTCAAATTTAAAAAACGTGAGAAATAATGAAATGTGTTTATAATACTTTTATATTACTATATTTTGTGTATGGAAACCTTTTAAAGTGCAAAAGAAAAAATTGTGAGTTAAAACAATTGTGTATGTTAGTGAAGTTATAGTTCATTTTAATAAATATAAATGTATTAATATCAAGTGCACAAAAACAAAACGTGTAAAAACGTGAATTTAATTATTTTCTTTGTACAAAAATAATCATGAAGTGTTTAAAAGAGTGTCGTGAATTCAAAGAAACGTGTATGAAAAAGAATATCTATTTTAAACGAAAGTTATAATTCGTTATAATTTAAACTAATATATGTATATTAGTGTATTAATATCGAGTGTGTTTGTTTATTTAAGAACTACAAGTATGATGTATGCATTTATCTGTTTAATGCTGAGGTTAGACATTCGCGTATATATAGATATAGTTTAAGTATACAGCAGACAGCGAAGCGACCGAGAAGACGTACAGTTCGTAGCTGCGGGGTGCGTTCTGCGCACGTATGTAACGGAATAACACGAATGTATTCGGCCGGTTCCCTGCCGCATGAGGAGCACTTTTAGGCGAAGTTCCGGCACGGGTATGAAGGAAATATATTTTCATTGCTCGCTAATTTTATTAAACGCTATTTTAGCGCATGCTAATTTTGCTAGCGTATGCTAGTTTCAAAGTACACTAATTTTAGCAAACGTTTGTTTTAGCAAGCCCTTATATTTCTAGTGGTTCATAGTTTCAGCTTACACGAGTTTCAACAGTTGCTAGTTATAGCACACGCTAATATATCTAGCGTTCGCTAGTTTCATGGTATCATTATTATTATTATTATTATTATTATTATTATTATTATTATTATTATTTCTATATAGATGTATGCATGTGTAAATTAAATAAAACTAAATCCATATAAGAAATAAAATTCTAGATGTACGTGTATATTATACAGATCTATATCACGTTAAGTCACACATATTGAAAAATAAAAGAATTAAAAACATTCTTTGACGTATTTAGTTTAATTTTTTGCGCGTCTTTCTTAAAGCTTTATCACATTAGCTCAAGCGCGTTGTACTGTTAACTTTGCGCGCGCTTTAACCTATACTCTACGATGGGTACTACGCTTTAACCTATACCTCGGGCGCGCTTCGCGCGTCCTCGGCAATTTCAGCTCAAGCGACAAACATTGTTCTCGTATTATATTCCACCTGAATACGGCCAAAGGACATATATAACTAATATTGCTTGTACCTATTCTTACAGGCACTTAATCAATGTTTTTAAAGATGCAAAATTTCACTAAGATTTCCAATTAGCGCTGTATCAATTTTTATCAATATCTTGCCCGCAATTTCGTAAAA
This sequence comes from Anastatus disparis, assembly GCA_017163975.1. Classification (NCBI taxonomy): domain Eukaryota; kingdom Metazoa; phylum Arthropoda; class Insecta; order Hymenoptera; family Eupelmidae; genus Anastatus; species Anastatus disparis. The sequence continues at coordinate 3,037,016 of JAFFSR010000226.1, forward strand.
TAAGTAATTTAATACATGAAAAACATTTCTGCCCATAAGACTACATAGTCTAGGGGCCCACTACAAATCCCGTGGCTATTTTCATGTCCCCTCAAACACCAAAGCTTTTCTTATGTATTTTGACCCTCTCAATCCGAATTTCGAGGGTGTTTTGCTTAAAAATGGGGTGAAAAATAATTATAAACAATTTATTGTTTAATTTTTGGAAATAAGTACTTTAAACCCAATAAAAACTATTCCTGATATTTTTAATGAATATTTTACGTTTAAATAGCTCCATTCTATTAAGGAGCATCTGTGGCGTAACCGGCTAAGGCGTACGCCTCATACGATCTCTACACATTCGCTCCGAGGGGTTCGATTCCCGGTGAAAACACCTGAAATTTTTTTCAGATGTTTTTCATCGGAAAAAGAACTTCTGAGCGCGATGGGTAAATATTCCTGGCGTAGGTTTTCTCCTGGTGGAGTTTTCCCTACGTCACAGCCTTAGGCCTGGGCAAATGCAGGAATCTACCGTAGAAATCTACTTACCGACTGTTCTAGGAACGCGGCAATCTGAGATTTCTCGGGGATGGGTAGATTAAAAATAGGTAGGAAAATAGGTAGGAAACATAGGTACAGGAAACATAGGTATGGTAAAATAAAGGTAGGCAAACATCCTGACACAGAGGTGGTCAAGGATGTCGGTAGCTTGGCCAAGAGGCTGCACCGGGCCAATCGGGCGAACTAGATAAAAAAAAAAAAAAAAAAAACTTCATTCTATTAAAATAAATTCAATAATAATCAAAATTTTGTTATTTTTTGTGCAACCGGGAGCGACCTGTTTTATCTAGCTACATCGCACGCGACAGATGCGCGGTCGATAAAACAGGTCGCTCTCGGTTGCACAAAAAAAAATAACAAAATTTTGATTATTATTAAATTTATTACTTTATTTTAATAGAATTAAGTTATTTAAACGTAAAATATGCATTAAAAATATCTTATTTTCAAAAATTTAACAATAAATTGTTTATAATTATTTTTCTCCACATTTTTAAGCAAAACACCCTCGAAATTCGGATTCAGGGGGTCAAAATACATAAGAAAAGCTTTGGTGTTTGAGAGGACATAAAAATGGCCACGGGATTTGTAGTGGGCAGTTAGACTAACATGTTAATCACTGGAAATTAAAAACATTAATAATTTTTTCATGGGCACCGAAGGTCTACAAAAATTCATTTGAGTCATTCTTGTGACAATAATGACCTATTATTTCGATATTATCGTAATTAGTCCCGTCGATCGATTTACGACAGTACTACCTTAATAAATTTATACTTTTGAAAAGTTCAGTTTTCTTTTTTATAATAAATAATATATGTTTCTAAACAATTGACTAGGTAAGTAATACTTTATACTTTTTCATAATAGTACATTATGCAACGAGTGTGTAAACGCTTAATTTACGAAAAGAGAAGTTCACAGACAGAGCAGAAGGTAAGGGCTGTAACGAGTTTCGTATCATAGCCTTTACACACACGTTTTAAAATATATTTTATACAACAAAAGCCTAATAATCATATTAAATTTATTATTTTGAGGTCAGAGTGGTATAGAATTAATTAATATTTTAGTATAATAAACATTCAAATATTTTTAAAAATAAAATTAAAAATTTTAAATATAATTAAAATATTGTAAAAAAAAGAAGCAGATGAATATGTATGATTTCATGTTTTATATTTAATATAGGAGCTTTAGCCTAGTGTCTAAGATATGGGCTTCTGACAGTCAATGCCATGGATTTAAATCTTAACACAAACATTTGTTCATTAATTTTTTTAGTCTCAATTTGCTCTTACATAATTTATTCTCTTATACAAATCATTTTTTCTATAACAAAAATTCTATTTTTTTATTAGATTAAAGTGACTTAGAGCTGTACGGTTGTCTAATAAAAACATTATTCTTTTTACGTAACTATTTTCTTGCACAATACAATTAAATTATACACTGTAAAAAAAATAGCGGGTAATATCGCGAATGGTCGACGGTTTCAATGCGACGATACACCGTCGATGTTATTTAACATAGTTAAAATGCGACGTATATAAATGATTTTACGAAAAAATATCATGTTCAGTTTACGTAGAATCACGCCTTTTAACGGTGTTACATAACCTCGACGGTAAGTGGTCGCTTAGAAACACTCGAGCAACGAAGTGATTTCGCGCTATTTTTTTACAGTGTACTAAAAAATTATTATTATTATTAGCGTGCGCTAAATCTAGCGTGAAATAGAAAAATTAGCGTGTGCTGAATATAACGTATGCCAAAAGAAGCACACGCTAAAACTAGCGTAAGCTTGCGATGTTAGCGTGTGCTAAAACTAGCATTTATTTGCGAAAATAACGTGTGCTAAGCTTGAGTCCGCTTTAATTCACGATCGCTGAATCCAGCATGAAATAGGAATATTAGCGTGCGCTAAATATAGCAATAACTAGCAATATTAGCCGGTGCTAAATATAGCATTTTCTGAAATAAGCATCTGCTGAAATTATCGTTCGCTAAATCCAGCTTAAAATGGGAAGATTAGCGTGCGCTAATCTTCCCATTTCAGTACAATTATGATGCAAAATTAGCGTGTGCTAAATCCAGCGTGAAATGGAAAAATTAGCGTGTGCTGAATATAGCGTATGCTAAGAGAAGCACACGCTAAAACTAGCGTAAGCTTGCGATGTTAGCGTGTGCTAAAACTAGAGTCTACTAAAACTAGCGTGTGCTGAATTTAGATTTTTTTAGCAGAATCAGCGTGTGTTAATACTTGAGACTGCTAAAGCTAGGGTGCGCTAAATATAGCAATAACTAGCAATATTAGCTGGTGCTAAATATAGCTTTTTCTGAAATTAGCATCAGCTAAAATTAACGTTCGCTAAATCCAGCTTGAAATGGGAAGATTAGCGTGCGCTAATCTCCCATTTCAATACAATTTTGATGCAAAATTAGCGTGTGCTAAATCCAGCGTGAAATGGAAAAATTAGCGTGTGCTGAATGTAGCATATGCTAAAAGAAGCACACGCTAAAACTAGCGTAAGCTTGCGATGTTAGCGTGTGCTAAAACTAAACTCTACTAATACTAGCGTGTGCCAAATTTAGATTTTTTTAGCAGAATCAGCGTGTGCTAATACTTGAGACTGCTAAAATTAGGGTGCGCTAAATATAGCAATAACTAGCAATATTAGCTGGTGCTAAATATAGCATCTTCCAAAATTAGCATCTGCTGAAATTAGCGTTCGCCAAATCCAGCGTGCGGTAAGGCTAGTTTCTGCTAAAATGAGCGTGTGCTAAATCTAGCGCGAAATGGAAAAATTAGCGTGTGCTGAATATAGCGAATGCTAAAGGAAGCGCAAGCTAAAACCAGCGTAGGCTTGCAATGTTAGCGTGCGCAGAAACGGGAGTTTGCTAGAACTAGCGCGCACTAAATCTAGCGCACATTAGCAAAATAAGCGTGTGCTAAATCTAGCGCGAAATGGAAAAATTAGCGTGTGCTGAATATAGCGAATGCTAAAGGAAGCGCACGCTAAAACTAGCGTAAGCTTGCGATGTTAGCGTGTGCTAAAACTAGAGTCTACTAATACTAGCGTGCGCTAAATTTAGATTTTTTCAGCTCAATTAGCGTGTGCTAATACTTGAGACTGCTAAAATTAGAGTGCGCCTAATCTAGCGATAACGAGCGATATTAGCTAGTGCTAAATATAGCATTTTCTGAAATTAGCGTCTGCTGAAATTAGCGTTCGCCAAATCCAACGTTAAATGAGAATATTAGCGTGCATTAAATCTAGCAATAACTAGCAATATTAGCCGGTGCTAAATATAGCATCTTCCGAAATTAGCGTCTGCTGAAATTAGCGTTCGGTAAATCCAGCGTGCGGTAAGACTAGATTCTGCTAAAATAAGCGTGTGCTAAATCTAGCGCAAATAGCTCTTCATAGAAAAATTAGCGTGTGCTGAATATAGCGTATGCTAAAAGAAGCGCACGAACTGTGGTGATGATTATTGGTGATTATAGTCAATACTATAGTTATGTAGAAATAACTATGATTGATTATAAAACTGTAATGATGATTATACGTGATTATAGTAATTACTATAGTTACGTAGCAATAATTAAAAATGAATGTAAGACTGTAATGATGATTGTTGGTGATTATAGTCTTAACTATAATTTTGTGGTAATAGCTAGAATTGATCATAAAACTGTTGTAATGATTATAGGTAAATATAATGATTACTATAATTTTTTGGTAATAATAATAACTCTCATTAATTATATAATTGTAGTGATGATTATAGGTGATTATAGTCATTACTATAGTTTTGTGGTAATAACTACAATTGATTGTGAAACTGTGGTGATAATTATTGTTGATTATTGATTATAGTCAATACTATAGTTACGTAGTAATAACTATGATTGATTATAAAACTGTATTGATGATTATACGTGATTATAGTCATTACTATAGTTACGTAGCAATAACTAAAAATGAATGTATGACTGTAGTGATGATTGTAGGTGATTATAGTCTTAACTATAATTTTGTAATAATAACTATAATTGATTATAAAACTGTTGTAATGATTATAGGTGAATATAATCATTAATTATAATCACTAATTGATTATATAATTGTAGTGATGACTATAGGTGACTAAAGTCATTACTATAGTTTCATAGTAATCACTACAATTGATTATGAAACTGTGGTGATGATTATTGGTGATTATAGTCAATACTATAGTTACGTATAATAATTCTGATTGATTATAAAATTGTAATGATGATTATACGTGATTATAGTCATTACTATTGTTACGTAGTATTAACTATTGTTAATGTAAAACTGTTGTGATGATTATATGTCATTACAGTCATATAGTTACGTAGTAATAATTATGATTGAATCGTTAAACTGTATAATCTTAAACAACTTATGTTAGCAAAATATTTTCCGAGTCAAAAGAAATGTCGATATTAAGGAAAAAGGAGAATATTACATTGTTAACCAAGGGAGTAGAATAGGTGATTTATGCTTGAGACGTGACAATAAAGCAAGGTCAAAAACACCTTCACTTCCGTGGTTAATATATTACTGTTTCATACACGACGGGCGTCATATTCAGCCGCATTGAGTATACATTTGTTAATAATACGTGAAGTAGCGGCATTAATATATGATAACATGAAAATAAAAATGTGGCAAAGCACCTACCGGAGTTGGCGGGAAGGGGAAGCCCCCGCTTCAAAAAATAAATAGAAGATAAACTAGTTTCTACTAAAAAAATTAATGAAAAAAACACCTATATTTTCGAGTAACTTGAGTTATTAGAGTAATTCATATTTCTTTAAATAATCGATTTATTTAAGTACTGTGAGTAGCTTATATTTTTACGAACAATTCGAGGTATTCATATTTTTCTCGAGTAACTCGATCAATTTCAGACACGAACTCGTAGAGTCGAGTGATTTATTTGAGTTGTTCATAAAATCAAATACGCGCACTCATAATTATTACATTTATTTCACGCATAAACCATAAACCCATAAACAATAAGACCATCAATAATAAACCCATAAAGCGTAAAGTAATAAACCTATAAACTATGAACCCATAATCCGTAAACTTATAAACCCATAACTCGTAAAGTTATAAACCATAAACCCATAAACCATAAACCCATAAACTATAAATCCATAAACCATAAACCCAAATCCAAGAACCATAAACCATTAACCTATTAACCCATAAATCATAAACCCATAAACCATAAACCCATAAACCATTAAACCATAAACCCGTAAACCATAAACCATAAACCATAAACCCGTAAACCCAAATTCAAGAACCATAAACCCATAAACCTTTAAAGCATAAACCCATAAACCATTAACTCATAAACCATAAACCATAAACCCATAAACCATAAACCAATAAACCCATAAACCATGAAATATAAACCCATATACCATAAAACCATAAATGCATGAACCCATTAACCATAAACTCATAAACCATAAAACCATAAACCATGAACCCATAAACCATAAACCCATAAACTATAAACCCATAAACCATAAACCTAAATCCAAGAACCATAAACCCATAAACCCATAAACCATAAACCTGAATCCAAGAACCATAAACCATTAACCGATAAACCCATAAATCATAAACCCACAAACCATAAACCCATAAACCCATAAACCCATAAACCATAAACCCATAAACCCGTAAACCCAAATCCAAGAACCATAAACCCATAAACCCTCAAAGCATAAACCCATAAACCATTAACTCATAAACCATAAACCATAAACCCATAAACCATAAACTAGGGGTGTGCAAATACACGAATATTCGAGCTCGAGTCGGGTTCTTTCTTCGAGTTCGAGTAGAGTACTCGAGATCGTTGAGTACTCGAAAAAATCCAAACTACTCGAAAAATCCGAACTACTCAAAAAAATGTGAGTTCCTCGAATGACTCGAGCAACTCGAATGACTCAAGTTACTCGAATGACCCGAGTTACTCGAATGGCCCGAGCTATTCGAATGGCCCGAGTTACTCGAATGGCCCGAGTTACTCGAATAACTCGAGCTACTCGAATGGCTCGAGTTATTTCAATCGAACATTTCAAAGATAAAAAAATTATTAATTATTTCAAAGAGTAGGGTAACAAACAAAATAATATTACGTTTTATTATAATAATTAGAAAATCGCTTCTTTATTAGATTATCTTAATATTAGAATGAAAAAAACTTATTTTTTCTACATTATCGGATAGCAGTCTACTTCTAATATTCATAGAGTGTTTTATTTCAAGTTAGTCGAGTATCTCTAGTTATCCGAATAACTCGGGCCATTCGAGTAACTCGGGTCATTCGAGTAACTCGGGCCATTCGAGAAACTCGGGCTATTCGAGTAACTCGACTCGTTCGAGTAACTCGAGTCATTCGAGTAACTCGACTCGTTTGAGTAACTCAAGTCATTCGAGTAGTTTGACTCGTTCGAGTAACTCGAGTTATTCGAGTAGTTTATACTTTTTCGAGTAACTCGAATTATTCGAGTAGTTTATATTTTTTCGAGACACTCGAATTATTCGAGTAGTTTATATTTATTCGAGTAACTCAATAAATTCGAGTAACTCGAAAAGTTCGAGTTAATACTCGACTCGGACGAGCTCGAGTCGAGTCGAGTAATTTGATCGAGTTACTCGTAGTTCGAGCTACTCGCACACCCCTACCATAAACCTATACACCTATAAACCATGAACTATAAACCCATATACCATAAAAGCATAAACCCATAAATCGTATACCCATAAATGCATAAACCCATTAACCATAAACCCATAAACCATAAAACCATAAATCATGATCCCATAAACCATAAACTATAAACCGATAAACCATAAACCCAAATCCAAGAACCATAAACCCATAAACCCAAATCCAAGAACCATAAACCATTAACCCATAAACCCATAAATCATAAGCCCATAAACCATAAACCATAAACCCATAAACCATAAATTCGTAAACCCAAATCCAAGAACCATAAACTCATGAAACACAAACCCATAAACCCATAATCCCATAAACTATGAACCTATAAACCCATAAACCATGAACCCATAAGCCCGTAAACCCAAATCCAAGAACCATAAACCCATAAACCACAAACCCATAAACCACAAACCCATAAACCACAAACCCATAAACCCTTAAAGCATAAACCCATAAACTATAAACTCTTAAACCATAAACCATGAACATGTAAACCCAAATCCGAAAACCATAAACCCATAAACTCATAAACCCTTAAACCATAAACCCATAAACTTATAAACAATTAAACCATAAATAATAAACCCATAAATAGTAAAGCCATAAACCTATAAACTATGAATCCATTAACCATAAACCTATAAACCATAAACCCACAAACCATAAACCCATAAACCCATAAATCATAAGCCCATAAACCCTAAACCCATAAACCATAAACCCATAAACCATAAACTCATAAACCATAAACCCATAAGCCCATAAAATGAAAACCCAAATCCAAGAACCAGAAACCTATACCCCTTAAACCATAAACCCATAGACCCATAAACCCATAAACCCATTAACCCATAAACCATAAACCCGTAAACTATAAACCCATAAACCAAAAATCAAAATCCAAGAACCAGAACCCCATAAACTATAAACCCATAGACCCTTAAAGTATAAACCCATAAACCCATCAATCATAGACCTATAAACCGTAAACCCGTGAGCCATAAACCCATAAATCATAAACCCATAGACCATTAAAGCATAAACCCATAAACCATGAACCCATAAACCATAAACATATAAACCATAAACCCATAAACCATAAACCAATAAACTATAAACCCATAAACCATAAACCCATAAACCATAAACCCATAAACCATAAACCCACAAACCATGAACCATAAACCCACAAACCATAAACCTATAAACCATAAACCCATAAACCATAAACTCATAAACCATAAACCCATAAACCGTAAACCCATAAACCATAAACCCATAAAACCATAAACCCATAAAACCATAAACCTAAAAACCATAAACCTAAAAACCATAAACCATGAACCCATAAACCCATAAACTATGAACCATAAATCTATATACCATAAACCTATAAACTATGAACCATAAACCCATATACCATAAAACCATAAACCAATAAATCGTAAACTCATAAATGGATAAGCTCATAAACCCTAAACCCATAAACAATAAAACCATAAATAATAAACTCATAAATTGTAAAGCCATAAACCTATAAACCGTAAACTTATAAACCCATAAATCTAAAAGCCATAAACCCATAAACCGTAAACTTATAAACCCATAAATCTTAAAGCCATAAACCCATAAACCGTAAACTTATAAACCCATAAATCTTAAAGCCATAAACCTATAATCCTATAAACCCATAAACCATATACCCATAAACTATGAACTATAAACCCATAAACCATATCCCCATAAACCATATCCCCATAAACCATAAACCCATAAACCCATAAACCATATACCCATAAACCCTAAACCCATAAACCATGAACTATAAACCCATAAACCATAAGCCCATAAACCAAAAAATTATAAACCCATGAACCATAAACACATCAAATGATATTTTTTCTTATTATAAAATATTTGAAAAATAATTATTTTATTGTATAGAATAATAGTGTAATAATTCCATGTTCCAAGTTTTTTTAAAATTATTTTAAATAATCATATTTTATATAATTCTAAGTTTATTAAACATAAAATTATTTTAATTAATTATTCAAATAACAACTATATAATGAGCATATCGAACAATTGAAGTTACGCCTTCGGTCACTCTAACCTTTCCAGAAATCACCGACTTTAATCATTATTTACTTAAAATCTGTGCATTTTCGGGACTTGAGCCCATGGAGACTTATGTTCAGAAAAAAATAAGCTACAATTTGGTCATACTATTATCAAATTTCACCGGGACCCAGAAACCCATAAGAATCTTCCGGGGTCCTTTAACGGTTATTTTAATTAAATGGATTATTAATGATTATTGACTTGAAAATTGTGAGTAGAAATTTAAAAAATGCAATTTTATTATAAAAATTTGAAATTAAAAATGACATAATTTGAATATTTTTCCAATTTTTTCATCATTATCAGATACCAATACACATTTAATTACCTTTTTAATATTGAGCCTTCTTTTAAATTGTTTACGTATTTTATAAGAGGTTTTTAAAATCTGTTTTTTTTTTATTTTTTCAACAAACTTCTATTCTGATTGTTTATTTTATTTTTTCAAATTAAAGATTTGAAATTCATTTCACATTAATTTGCAATAAAAACATACTTTGGTAAATTTTAAAAATACTGCTTGCTGAAATAGAAATTAGAGAATTCTCCACCACCATATTTTTAAATTGAAATTATTATTCATATTTAAAATAGATTCATTATGATTACAACAAACACATACATTTTCCCAAAATTTAAAAAAAAACCTTCCTCATTTTTTCCCGACAAAAAACAATCTATTACCATACACGGTTGCTTAACATATTCATCTGAATATTCCATGCACGCAAAACCAACAAAACGTCAAAACCTATAGCTTTAGAACCCGTTTTTTTTTTCTTTTTTCAAATGAAAAGCACATAGAGAGTGTCAGCTGAGTTCATACCCTTCTATTTCTTCCACGAATGCAATTTCCTTATACTAGCATCTCTCCGTTTTTTTTACGATCATTTTTCGTTTGCACGTATATGTATATATCGATCGAGAGAGAAAAAGAGAGAGAGAGAGAGGAAAGGAAACTTATATAGTACCAAACATCCAAACGCGTACTTTGTAATAAACGCTTTCTCTTGTAACCTTTTACCATTGGGTTGTGTGTCTGTGGGTTTGACGATCGCGTGGAAAAATGAAGTTAAAAGAATATGAAATGCGAAGCGTTCTTTTTTTTCTATGTTTGACTTTGTTTTATTTTTTTATTTTCTTTATTCTTTTTTTTACTGAGAAATTTCTTTGGTATGTAGTAATGTCTTTTTTTAAATAGTACGTAGGCGATTTTTTTTACCAAATAGATCTCATGGATTTGAAGAAATAGTAAGTTAGTCATTTTTAAAGATTTGACTAATAAATGTAAATGAGCAAGAAGAATTTGCGACAAAAAACCGATATAATAATTTATGTATTTTAAAAGATGTAAGATTAAATATAGAAAAATAAAAAAATGTAATTTTTAATAATACTCAAAATTTAATATTTGAATTTTATCTCGTATTATAAATTTTGAAATATGTTTACGCTCCAAATCCAAAAACCGATAAGCAAAAATTCAAAAAATATATCAATAATTAATTGTAACAACTCGATATTCTATCAATCAATTAATTAATATAATATCGAGTTAAACCTCCATTAATTCCATCCAGATTACACCTATTAACGATTTTCGATCGTCCGATTAAATGCGTAAATGTACAAAGTCCATACGCGCGCTCACACAGAGAGAGAGAAAGAGATGATTCGTTTCTCATAAAGGTATTCGGTACAAAGTAGTAGCAATGGCTTTTGTATACGTGTGAGTGTAGGCGTCTGTGTATAGTTTGTATTACGCAAACATCATGCAAATGCATAAACGCATTATTTGCTCATACATAGAGAGAATTTCAAACTATCTCTCTTCTCGTCCTCTCTTTCTCTTTCGTCTATTACCAATGATTTATCCATTTATCGTGTACAAACATAATATATGTATACGTGCGTGTGTGTGTGTGTGTGTGTGTTCACACGCGATTATGCGTGTGCGTTCGTATGTTTAAAAGCATTCATACGGAAATACGATGAGTATGCTCGTGAAGTCGTGTCTCATTCTCCTCTTTTTGTTTGGATAAGCATCCCTTTAATTGCTTATGTGTGTATACGTGTACGTATAATATGGTTGTGCTTGTGTCGTGCTATAGTTACGGGTAAAACGAAGGGCAAACTAGCCGTAAAGTGTTAACATGTAAATGCATGTTCCCTTTTAACTCTAAAACGTTTTGTATGTTTGTATTTGCAATTTACTGATACTAATTATATTCCAACTAGCTGACAATCGTTGTTGTTGTTGCTGTTGCTGCTGCTATTGCTGCTCTTGCTCTTGTTGTTGCTGTTGTCGTTCTAATTATAGTTGTGTTAAATTCCTTATGAATGTTTTCTTGTTAAGTGTAAATTAAGCCTTTCTACTAGTCTGATAAATTATTTAGGTTCTGCTGAAAGAAAGTAAAAATAATAAATTGTTTTTGACAACTGTTTTTACACATACAAATTATGTTGAATTAAATAAAAACGCGTTTAAAACAAATTAAAAGAAAATAATGAACAAATGCAATTACTATAGCTGCAGTTACTATTATTTTACGTTATGGCCTGTACGCTAAGAAAAATAATAAAAAATCAACTTCTTAAAAGAATTGTGTTAAGTGCATCATAACATTGAAATTACAGCCATTATTTTAAAAAATTGCTATAATTTAGCGTGAAATTTGCGAGAAATATTATAAAACTTTCTACGTTTTTGAAAAACTTTATATTAAACTATAACAACTTTTCTCCTGATGACAGTCTTTCTAACAGCTAATTTAATTATAGCAATTTTCGCTAAAAAGTTATTCTCAATGTTTTACGAGAACTTAAATACTATGAAACTTGGATCTTGACTATCTTATAGTACATGGTTTTATAATTAATATAATTAAACTATTGTTTCAAAATTTGTTTCAATGAGTTTGGAATTTTGAGTAAATGTATATATATATATATATATATATATATATATATATATATATATATATATATATATATATATATATATATATAATTTTACATATAAATATATAACTCATGCTCGTATACACATACGCACACACACGCACCCCCCTCCACATGCATACACACACAAACGCACTCTTACACACAAATATATACACATAAATATATATAAAATCAATAACGATAGGTAAATATTTCAGAAATTAAAGACCATTACTTAGTTTCCATTGTTTTGGTTACAAAAACATACATTATGACATAGTCAAAATTCAAACCCTGCCAATATGATGTTTCCCTATTAAATACTTTGTTAAATTAATTTGAAAGTGCAGTCATAACCTTACATAACAAAAGGCAAGTTTGACAATTTTAAAACATTAAAAGCAATCGTTTCAAAAGTTCAAATGTCATTGCTATATAAATTGCCTTTTATTAAGTACTAAAATCCATCTTTTGTAACGGCTGCATATACATACAATTTATAATACAGCGCAGAGACAGTAATATGCAATTTAAGTCCTCTTCAAGCATTGTGACACACTTGATAAAGTTATTTCTATTGATGTAATCTTCAACGACGAGACATAAACTTGTTGTGATAATGTCTTAAGAGGCGGTCGGGTCTATTCGCCGCTACATATAGGGTGGCGCTGCGGTCAGGTGAGAGAAATCTATTAAATATTTTTTATACAGCTATTTACAATTTTCTGAGACGACAATATACTTTTAATGTTGTCATTTCCTCTAGCCATCTATATGTAGAATAATTATTAATACTTATCTTGTTTGAAAAGTCTGAAATATTGTTATAAAGCGAAAAATGCGATGCAACGTAGGACCGATGTAAACATGCGTGCACCTTCCCTTAGTGCGACAGAGAGAGCAATACTAAAGAATGATGTATGCTAATGTTTACGTCAGCTCTACCTCGCGCCGCATTTTTCGCTTTATAACAATATTTTAGACTTTTCAAACAAAATTAATATTAATAATTATTCTACATATATATGGCTAGAGGAAATGACAAGATTAAAAGTATATTATTGTTTCAGTAAATTTTAAATTGCTATATAAAAAATATTTTATATTTTTCTCTCACCTGACCGCAGCGCCACCAAGCGGCAAATGGTTCCGACCGCCTCTTAATGCGAATATGGATTAGCTAAAGAATGTTTATCTTGCAAACAACAATTTGCCCCGTGAACGATGATGATAAATTTAAACTTTGTTGATGAAAAAAAAAGTGCAAACTTGTTGAATAAAATTTCATTTTAATTATTTATATACAAGCACGATCGATCTTAAACGTTAATGAAGATACATTTTTGAGCTATTTAATGCATTATCTCTGATTATCCGAGTATTAAAACATACTTTAACATCCATATTATAACCGTGCGAAAATAACATTTTACTTTGTTTCGAAACTTTTCTTCCGAACAAATTCATCAAGCGCAATCACACCTAACAAAAAAAACGAACAAGAAAACTAAAAAGTTACCGTGTAAATTTACTACTTTTCCAGCGGATAATAAACATTTATTAAACCTCATAACGCAAAACTAATTAGATTACTTTTGCTTAACGTGCTTTCGTAAACAAAAAATAAAAAATAATAAACTTTGGCTTATCCTCAACACTTTTATTTACACCCCAACAAACTTTTAAATTGGTATATATAGCCCGATACAATTTCCTAAACATGCATAAACAGTTTATATAAATATCAAACTTAAACGAAAAAAAAGGCAAAATATACTCACTTTTTAATAAATTTAATACTGTACGTAAACCGCAAACAAATTAATAAATTACGATCGCTCAATAGAAAGTTCCATTAAATTCGAAGGCATAATCAAAAAGTATAAACCAAATGACAATGAAAACAGACTTCCGTGCATTATGGACTATACTTGAAAATTCAGCATTTAACCACCATGCCTCTTTCCCTCCCATTCTAAAAGGGTTTAATTCATATATACAAAACCATGAAATATATTGGTATACGCCGAAAAGGGGGGCCATAGAACAATGATATGAGCAATGCAGTAGGAATGAAAGGTGTACGTATACGAGTTTTCATCGTATATAGCAAAATAACCGGCTTTACAAAATTTTCAATGAAGTTTTAAAGCGATGCGGGGGAAAAAGGAAAAGAGACTGCATAATGAAAATTTATATCAGCTGCAATAAAACAATTGTAGATAGAGAGTATAGATCGTTTCTTTTTTCTTCTTTTTTTTCAGCTTTTATAACACTTAATTCTGTACAAATTCTCGTTTTGAAGCTTTATAAAAGGAGAGCGCGAGAGAGAAACAAAAAGGGATAGAGGTGAAGGCAATTGTTCGTTATTAACATCGTTAGCCATCTCGTCATCGGTGTTAATCGACTCATCTTATTCAACCTTTTTATATAGTTGTGTGCATAGGTGTGTGTGTGGGTGTGCGTCGGTATAAAATCAAATAGAAATATATACATACACATATAGGTGTATATATTACATATATATCTGAGTGTGTGGATGTATGGGTATGCGTGTGTGTTTATGTGTGCGAACATGCAAGCACGCTAGTTGTTAAAGTCGTTTCGGTAACCCCATTTATAGACTCAAATGCTAATATATGTTTCAAAAGCAATCTAACACCAAAACAAGGCACGGACGTTGCGTATATGTTATACCAAAGCGTTTATGAGTTAAGCAAAGGACATGGATTATAGGATTATTGTATGTGTGTGTGATTTTGTTTTTTTTTTTCGTCAATGACATGCGAAACATGTACTAATGCATGCTTGTTTACATAACTACTGAGATGCAGAGATTTTCGTTTAATTGTGTTACATACATTGTTTGATTGATGTTGACGGGATTCGTTATTATAGGATTGTGATTTTTTTTTTCATTTGGATACGACTGGAAAAGTAGTTAAAGTTGAAAAATTAACCATTAAGGTTTGTTTTTCAGAGAACGAAATTTTATCAAGGCAATTTATGCTAAATCTTGTAACCTTTTTTCTATTTGGATTTAAAGAAATAATTATTTGCTATATAAATGGTTAATTTGGATTGAATCAGTTATTCATACTGAAATTTATTCCTTGATTAATATATATATCAAATAATAATTAAAAAGCATTATAAATTCATGCAATCTCTGTTAGTTTAATTCTAAATAAAAATAATTATATTAATTATTTACAGCGTTACAACGATACTAAAATTTAATCCTCTTGTTAGTAATAAGTTAATACATATTTAAAGCTTAGTGGAAATCATTGAAAATAAATAATTTACAGAAAATTTTTTATTTCAGTTTAATTAAAAGAAAAGCTTAATTGTGATACGATTTAATTAAATTTCATTGAAGATTTTCATAAAAATTGATAATTGAATGATATTTTAATTGCAATATAAAAATATATTTTAATTATCATTAAAATAACAAAAATAATTATCTGCATAAAGTGTAAAAAGCTAAACAAAAATTTTCCATAGCTCAATTAAAATGAATGTTCAAAGCAAACGAATGAAAATTAACATTTTAATCAATCAAAATTACATTTAACAATGCAACGATGCAATAATTATTTGTAATCACTGAAATTTGATCGATAATGCAATTTTAATAAACGCTTAATCCGTCGAAACAACGTTCATAATACAACATATTATAATACAACAATTTTACCTTCATCGCATACGTGTACGTGCACACGTCGACAGATGCGATTCGGAAATTGCAAATAATTAAGTTCCGGTATTATACTCGTAGGTGTAAGGTTTATATATATATATACATATATTGTATATATATAAGCGAGAAGAGTAATTATATTGTATTTATACACATTCACACACATAGAAACGTTTATTCTAGGTTGTCCATATTATAGAGCGTTAGTGCATTGACTCTTATACAGATACTAAGCAAATTAATGTACAGTTTATACGTAAAGAGAGTAAAGGGTATACTTTTCAAGTATATACCCAAAGGTTTTCAAGTCCTCTTGGTTATCAATCGAGCTGGAATGATGGTCCATTTTATATATTCACTTTAACGCTTTTGATAAAAGACACCGCCAGTAGTGATATCGATACCATGATTAATCTAATAAGCTGTTTTTACTCAAAGTCTGAAATTTCCTTTTTAATTGAAAATTAATTTTAATATCTTTATTGAATTATGAAAAATATGCTTTTTAGAATAGTGTTTTAGATGGATATTTGGTTTGATTTTTATCCAATATTACATTGCTTAGTCGGTTACGTAACTTACGTCATAAATTTAAAAAATCTTTTTTTTTTGTTTAATTAAATATAAATATTTGGTTCTTATAATTTCTCATGATGAAAAATACACGTATCAATTTACCTAAATTTATAATTATTACTTCAGAATAATCTTAACTGTGACCGAAATTTTGAATGTTGAAAAATTCAAATTAAATAGATTCATTAAGGCCTTTAATAAGGTTTCTTTTTTAATCACCATTAAAATTTTTGCTTACCTTTTTACTTTCATTAAACTGTTCATTTAAATTTTTAGTATGTTAATGAAATGTGTCAACATTGGAAAAAAAATGTCAAAATTTTAAGAGAAGAATTGAAGTAAAAATTATGATTTTACATTTAAAATTTATTGATAAATGTTATAAAATTTTCACAGTTATAATTATTCAGTTTTATAAAATCGTATTGTTTTTCTTAGCAAAAAGGAATATACATTACTGCAAGGCATTGCTTTAAATAAATAACGTGACCTGAATCCATATATAAATTATCCATTGATTAAAAAAAAAAGTAATACAAAATTTTATGAAGTAAGAAAATTGTTGATGGACTTTTACATCGTCACATATCATACAAAGGCATTCAACGCTTCAACGATTATTTTATTTTTCATCCAATACTTTTCATGCTCATAAATAAAAATACAGCATTGTTTATTCATTTTGCATTAAATTAAATAAATATATAAGGAATATCTGTATTTGCAATAAAAAAAAACAAGAAAAAATATAAAGGTATAAACTGTTAGAGATTTTACTCAGATATGCAAGGTTCGTACTTCAATTCTATACGATCAATTTATTGAAGTTTACTTACAACCTAACGTATTATTGATTATCTATTTCTAACTGTATAATAGTTTCGAAGAAGTAAATATGTAAGATTTACCTTAGTAGCTAATGTTATTTTATTGAAGTAAAATGGATATGTTTCTACCAATGTAGTAGAATAATGAACAATATATTTATGAAAGTTTTTTCTTTACGCATTCGTAATAAAATTTTTATATTTTTATACTATAAAAAAGATAACTACAGTCTACCTTTTTATGCAAAATTATTGGTATAAATTATTAAATGGACAAAACTAGTGATTTCGCAATATGAATTAACGTCAAATTAAAAATTTATGATAATTTTTCATACGAATTAAGACATAAAGAAAAGTCTTTTAGATTCTAAATTATTTTACAATTATTAGCATGCTAAAAGAAATAACATCACGATAAATCATTTAACATTTATTGAAAATACATACAGAAAAATTTCAAACTATAGAATAATTCGTGCGAAAAACAATAATGTAATTCCAATTTCAATAAACAAAAAATTAAATAAGAAATGATAAAATAATTCACGAAAAATGTTATTAACAAGCATGGAATGCAAAAAATAAAAAAAAATCAAACTAAATGTTAAATTAATAAGGTGACCTAAATCATAATTAATAGTATTTCATCATTAAAGCCTTAAATAAGTCTTTTCAATTAAATAAAATTTTACGAACAATCATAATAGTTCGTTAATAATAGAAATAATTAAAATATCTAAATTTTTATTATAAGCTTACTTTACACACGTATAATTTTAATATTAATTACAAACAACTCTTTTATAACCTGCCTGATTGTACAAACTTTTTTTCTTCTTTTTTGTTACAGAACACGCATGCAAAGATTTCCGGTGTACACTGAAAGAATTTTGCATCGATGACGATCTTGTCTGCGATGGTATTAGTCACTGCGAAGATGGTTCCGACGAAGCAACTTCAACCGTCTGCGTCAGTAAGTATATCTTCACTTTTTATAATAAAACTTTTCTCCTTTATTTAATTTTTCTTTCGTTCTTCTGTTGCTTAATGAAAAGTTTAAAAAAAAGAGAGAAGATCTGAAAGGAAAATTTTATTTTAAATGTTTACGTTTTATTTTCATGGCAATTAAATGTTTATAAAGTTAAAATCGTCTATATAACGAAGTCAAAGGGTATATCTTTTATTGATATTACATTGAAACGTTAGTTTTCAATAATTAAATTCACCAATTGAGAATATCTTTTTCAATTTTATATGCTCTTCGCTGTTTTATTTTCATTAAATTTTAATTAACTCTTGGAGGTTACCAAACTCAAAGAAAATGATATTATGTAATTTGTCAAACGTTCTAATTACACATTGAAACATTGAATTACAGAAAAATAATAGACCAAAAATATATTATACCGACGACTGCACGAGTTGATTTTGACTTGAATTTTCAATTATTATTTAAAACAAATAACTGAGTTTAGTATTGTTTGAATAAACTATAAAGATATACAACTGGCGTATTCGTATTAAAATTTATTCTACATTATTAATTTCATAAAATCATGATACAAGGGATATTTTAATAATCAACGAATTTTCTAAATTAGAAATTTAATTAGTAATTTAATTTAAATAATAAATTAGAAGATCTTTAGAGCACCAGACATTTAATACCAACTTAAATTAATGATTGCGAAACAGGGATTTTAATTAAGGATACCAAAAATAAAAATACATTGTTTTATTTATTAACATTTTTTTCTACCTTTAGATACACAAGCGCAAAAATTTATGCCCATACATATGCATAATTTTGCGCAGGCTGTTGCAATTATGTAAATCAAATCACATATGAAAAAACACATGTTTAAAAAAAAAACTTTTCTTTTAAAACAATAACTTAATAACTTGTATATTTAATTTGTATGTTCTATTACGTTGCACTTTTATACTGCTGTCATTGTAGTTTTCTTTGATGTTTAAACTCTTTTTAGCAACCGTCGTCTAAAAGAATGCAAATTGAAAAAAAATTTTATTTATCAACTTAAATAAAACTATTAATAATAAAACATTACTTTACCTAAATTTCTCGATTGCTGTACAATTATATAATCGGTTTTATTTCACACAAATCAAAAGTACAAACGATAGCTTAAGGTTTCATGTTCGAATGTTACTGGACTTAACTGTGAGATAATGTCAATTTAAACGTTACGATCGAGATTTCTAACACCTACTCTAGTTCGTGATTTGTCGATGTGACAATTTTTTTATGGAGTTGTTTATTAAATAAATACTCATTCACACTTTTTTTTATAACAACGATAATAAGTTTCTATGACCTTGTAGTTTAATTATATTTGTATATCGGCTTCTAGTTTCTATTATAAAAGTGAACCAGTGATTTTTATTTATGTAGGGCGTATTTTTTTTTAATAAATCGTGAAATTAATTAGTTTGAGAAATTTCATTTCCATAAATTCAATATTTATAATATTTATTTTTGTATTTTTTTCATATTTATTAAGTTTAAATATTTATTGTGTATATTGTGTATTATCATTATTGTTTATCGGATACAACATATCGAAATGTAGGTCTTGATTTAATTCAATTATAACTTCTGTAGAAATTGAATTCATTTTGAGATTAGTTTATGACAAGTTGAAGCGCGTGACAACATAAAAATGTCTACAGTTTTTTTATCATTACAGTTTGTAGATATAAAAAATGTTATATTCTATTTTACGTGCATTTCGAGCGTACAAAATTACCACAACAATTTTTACTGCTCATAAACTGGTCAGTAGTGTCACGCATCTCATAGACATCAGTAAGAAAGATAGAATTGGGTAGAAAATTGAACAGTTTCTTAAATATTTACCAAAACTTAATATAAATACACTAATCGATAATGTAATGTCACCCTATTTTTACACTAATAAATAAATATTTTTTCATTTTATCTTAACTAAAATTTTCTATATAGATACACGGAGCGAACAAATCGGGAATACTTCCTTGCGCCCTCTACTGCAATAGTTCCGTACGCACGTTTTTGGAAATAGGCCTTGCGTACAAGCAACGATTCCATAACCCATCGGGAAAAAGTCCGAACGCTTATAGGAAAAAGTCCGAACGCTTATAGAGCGTTCGGAATTTTTCCCGATGCCTTATGGAATTGTTGCTTGTACGCAAGGCCTATTTCCAAAAACGTGCGTACGGATGTGTAGCAGTAGAGGGCGCAAGGAAGTATTCCCGATTTGTTCGCTCCGTGTATATAATCAATTTGTAAACTCTCAAAAATTTTTTTTTATCCTAGAATATTAAATTGTTACGAGCAAAACTTTTTCAAAGAGGAATATACGTATGCGTATTAGTTATATACGTATCGCGGTCGTATTAAGGAGACTTATCGGCGAGACCAATGTTTGTTGCTTAGGTAGTAGTCGGTCAAGGACGCGCTTGCGCGCCCAAGACTGACTACTGCCTAAGCAGGAAAAAATGGACTCGCAGATGATTTCTTTATGCGGCTAAGATGCGTAGATGACTTTATGTCAACGAAGGTCGTATGAGGAACTACATCAATATAAATTTAATTTCTTTTTTATGTTTAAAAATGTGTTAATGTTATTTTTTAATTCGTTGTTTTATTTTAAAATCACGTTGCGTTTAATTTGCTGCTTACTATACGGCTGTTAAGTATCGACAGGAGGAAGAGCGTTAAGAGTTAGGTGAAAGGAGGAGAGAGAAAGAAAGTGCGCACGCAACTTCACCAAAGTTTAAAGGCTCCCCACTCTACAAGTTTTAACATGTGAAAGAGAGAGAGAGAGAGAGAGAGAGAGAAAGCGTCCAGTGTGCCGGCCAATCACCGCCTTTCTCATGTCATAACTTGTAGAGTGGGGAATGTTCCTATTTAGCGTCAGGAGCATTACTAACTTTAAAAAAAAAGTTTACTCGTTGTCTCGGCACAGGTTCTCACGTGTATTGAAGACAACTTAGATGTATAACGCTTTGAAGAGCTGAAGTAGAACGCATTATACGGCTCAGTGATATCCAAATAATCACCAATATAAAGCACATATAAGATGTCTATATGATATAAGCGTGCTCCGTGAACATAACCCCGAATACGACCTTCTGTGACATAAACATACATATATATTATCTGTGTTCACTATTTCTGTGTATAATATCATTGTGTGGAAATATTAAGTGTAAAATAGTAGTGTTGAACGTCTGTGTTGGCTTTATTTGTGTATAACATCATGAGTACGAATTCAAAAACTAACTATGAAAAAATTTGTATTAATATTCATTCTAATATTTTGTCAATAATCGTGAATTTCATAGTTATAGCATTAACAAGATTAGCTAAACAACAAATAACGAAAAACAAGTATTTCATTTATATACGCATAAAAAAAATACTTTTCAGACACTGAAGCGTCGACAATTTTGGGTATGGAAAGTACCTGGTTTGCAATGATGATGGTTTGCATGGTCTTGGCGATGGCAGGTCTTGTGACAGCTGGGATATTATGCTTCTACAGGCAACGTGTAACAACGCCTAGGCATCCACATAACGCACATAATGCACAGGGACATCCACCTGTCAGCTATCCATGTGAGTATTCATAACACATACATCATATTATATACATACATGTATTATTAATTATATATAAGTAAATTTGTTTAGACTGAGATCAAAGGGATTATTTTTAATATTTAAATTAATTGTTTCGTGGAAAATTTTAATGATTTAATTAATAATAAGTTATGAAATTGTTTTAGTTAAAAATTGATACAAATAATATATCTTTAAATTAATATTTTACTTTTCTTTAATTTTTAAGTAAAAACAATGTTAATATTTTTCTTTTCAATGTAAAAGATATTTCTGTTTTGTTAAATGAAAACTATTAATTTAAAGTATGTGATTTTGTTGAATAAAAAATTCAAAGTAGAATAAGGTTGATAAAAGTGTAGTTTAAATTATTCAAAGATATAAAATAATAACGTATATCGTTCTATACATAAATCCTTTTTTCTCATCTGATAAGGAGAGTGTCAAGAGTCCTGGATATCGATTTTAATAGAATGAAATGATTCCGGAAGCAAAAACATGAAGAATTCCAAAATTTTAGGCTCTAATGTTCAATATTTCGCTAGTTAAAAGGGACCAACCGTTGAAAAATATCATTGGAAAAGTTACTAGATTTTTAAACGTTTATAGTTCTTATGTATTAATAGCTGGAAGCTTAAAACTTTTTAGAAAACTGAGCTCAAATCCTTTCGAAGGAACAGTTATACTATATAGAAATATTATTTTTTTAAAGTTATCAGAGCTATAAAAATTGGAACGAATTTGAGCTTTTATTATTAATTAATGTTTGAAAAAGTAAATTCAGGTCCAACTTTTATTACACTATTATATATCTTTGTAAAAAATATTATTTCTATATACACTATACACTATAAATGCTATTTCGAAAAGATTTGAGCTCAGCTTTCATTAAAGAAAAAGTTTTAAGCTTCCGGCTATAAATGCCGAAGAACTAAGCGTTTAAAAATCTAATAATTTTTCCAGTGACACTTTTTAATTGCTAGTAACTAAGAAAATATTGAACGTCAGGGTCTAAAATTTCGGCTTTCTTCATATTTCTGCATCCAGAATCATCTTCCAAAATATGAGCATAATCAGAAACCTGAACCCTTGACACTCTCCTGACAAGTTAGCTAGATTCAATTAAAATCAATAAACTTACATCAACAAAAACCGATCCCAAAAATTTTTCACGTCATTTACATAATATTATTTTAATTTAGCAATATTGTATTAGATATCACACATCTCAATAATTAGCAAATTTGCCATTGTAATTTTATTTGATTCATCAAAGCAAATATCCAAAAGCAAACATTTCACCGAATCAAATATCACTCCCCCCCATCAATCTTAATAAAGAAGAGAAAAAGAGCAATTTTTTTTTCTTTAAATAAAAAGTAAAGCACAAATAACACAAATCAAAATTTTTTTCAAAATTTATACATCTAGCACAAATATGTGTTGTGTATATGCAATAATATAAGCTCTAATAATTAGGGACACATATTACATCATTATTGATTTAAGATATAATTTAATACTATATAGCTCGTGTATAGAAAGGATCATTATAATTAAAAAAAAAAAAACTTTATAGTATATCATTAGCGATCCTATAAAGTCGTCTTTACAATTTGCGTATACTAAATATGGAAGAGGCTTTCATTTCTAGAATACATCGGAGGGTAAGAGTATTGGGGGGGGGGGGGGTCAAAGTTTATAATCGATTATAAATAGTTAATGGCTATTAAGTAAGAAGATTAATTTTCGTGTGAATGGAAATGCGACTAATGACTGATTGCGTTTATGCTCATAATGAATATAATAGTATACATATTCATCTTTGGTTTAATGTGTTAATTTGATTAAATATTTTAATATTTGGTTTTGTAATAAAATTGATTTTGGTGTGTAATTTATCATTAGTAAAATAAGCTTCTTAAATCTTTATAATCTTAATCTTAGTACTCACAAAAATAGATCAGCTCCATGAACAATGTGGCTTTAAATTCAAAATATTTATTTTGGGATTAAAATGATTCACTTACGGATATTATACAATTTTTAAAAGTGGATAAGATTATCGAATAACAGATCAATTAAAACGTAGATTAATTAGTTGATTATCCGATTGATCAAATTTTTTTAAGTATTTTTAAACTTGAGAAATAGAGATTCATTAAATTTATGATAACAATAGTTAAATAAATCAATAAGTTATTTTGGTAATTTTTCTTCTTTCCGTATTTGCTTTATTAATTATCAAAAATTATAATTATATTCTCGCTGATTTATATTTAATAATGAACTTGTTCATATAAAGACATACTTATTTCGTATTTAAATAAAACTAATTATGTTTTTGTATTTTTATTACATTTATGTTTTCACGTATACATAGTTCAATTTCAGCTAAAATAATAAAAAATTAGTACAATACAAAGACAATGCGAAAATCAATATTGCAATTCTTACAATTTTTGAATATTATTTTAGAGTCCTCGAAAACATCTCTATGTATCACCCTTACAGTTCATTCAATAAAGTTCATAGTATTTATATCTCTATAGAGATTTTTTCAAAAAATTTTAAATCGAAAGCAATAACTTTTGAAATTCTAATGTAGATCAATTGTTATTACCATGCCGCATTCTCTTTGAACTATTATTTAATTTTTAACTGCGTAATACATAGATTTATATGATTATTATTGAAATTTTAATGAAATAAACATCGAACAGCAAACGTAATATTATTGTTGTTGCGAAATAAAGAAATCAAATATCATTATCCGGCATGATCAGATTAGCACTTTGAATAAGATTTTCATGTATTACACGTGTAATTGAAAATTTGATATTTGAAATATAATCGTGAGTTCACAACATAATTTGCAACTGATTGAAATAATAGAAAATTAAACTATAAACAGATAAACTAATTATTTTAATCATAATAACTGGAATACAATCATCCATTTATTTGCCAAAAAAATAACAGTAATAATATAAATTACTTTATCTACATAAATTATTATATTGTTAATAAATATATAATTATTATAGAACCATGCATACATATAGCATTCGCTTTGTTGAATCAATTTTCAATAAATTTTGAATAACAGTAATTGTATTATTACTATACGGAGAGAATTTGACATCCGATAGAAGCTGGGCTCGAATTGACTTTCGTTACGGTCATTCGGGACAACAAATCACTCGACAATTTGAGCGGGAAAGGTGTGACAAATGTATTCTTCGACAGAAGCGTACCTAATACCGAATTTTCCATGTACACCGATCCATTCCAGAGAGGCTTTTCCTAATCAGAATTTGTCCCACTGGGTTTGCCTATAAAGGATTTCCCCTCTTCATAAGCAATACCCCGATGGGCGAATACGGAATCGGCTGGAGAACTAAAAATGAACATAAGGTGCTATAAAAAGCAAGACAGTAATAAAGGCGTAGAGGATATTTCGAAGTCTGTATAGAAGGCGGATGCGGAAAAAATTATTGTGTTGTAGAATCTAACGTATTTAGTTTGAAATCATTAGTTTTTATAAACATGTTCTTTAGTTATAATATGAAAATATTTGACCAATACAACTAAAACCTTCGAATGTTACGACTAAAGATTTTACATGCAAAATATAAAGACTAAATTTTTATGTTTAATTTCTAATGTGTATTCTAAAAACATAGATGACGAAAAAAATGAAATAAATGAGTAATATGACATAGAAGTAAATAAATATATTGAGTTTTTTAAAAATATAAGAAGATTGAACGTATATACTCAAAAGTTTATACCAAGAAGTAATACGTCATAGTTTCTATATATTTACTGATAAAATATTATAATATAGAAAATTGAGGTGGTCAGTGGCTCAGTCGGTAGAGCAATGGATTTATAATCTCGAGGATCCGAGTTCGAATCCCGCTCTCGATGGCCTATTGATACAAGCATCACTGTACACTATATACATGCTTTGTTCACATACAAATTGAGAAACCTCCGTCGCTAATTAGCATCGTAATGATAGCATAAAAATAGCAACGTTAAATAAAAAAAAATATAGACAATCATAAAATAGGATTGTTTTAGTTATTTTTGCTAATTTATAAATTAATTAAATATTTAAATATGAAGAAGGGCCAAGTGCTATAGATTTTGGATATAATAACTACAACTTTGGCATAATAAAATTTAGTCTCTTTAGCTTTCACTGTCAAAGGTTTAAATAATACAACAAATACTTTTTTCCGTACATCAAATTAAAAAAAAAAAATTAAATCGAATGAAAAAACTTAACGAATCGCCTTATTTATCTTGACAAAAAATAGTAAACATTTAGTATAAGCTTTTCGTACATAGAGATGTTTTCCATACGATAGAATTTTAAAGCTTTCAAGCCAAGTATACGTGCATGTATACACAATTTTAGAATACAACAGAGTCACTCCATTAAATGGAGCGTGACAGCCGGATAACAGTAACGGGGGGTATATCCAACGTTGCAAAATTTATTGGACTTCACTAGTTAGAGGTTATACTGTGTAAAGTGAAATATCTCACGGTAATATTACCACTGAAATCAGTCGTTAAGGAAGAATTCATGGAAAATTTATTTTGCGTAGATTAAGTATTAGGATGTATGATAAGAATTTAGATATTAGAATATGAAAAAGATAATTTAACACGAGATTTAACATACACTTTAGTTTTATTAATATTATAGATGTAAAATTTTATCACTCTTCTCGATAAACAAGTTCATATTGAAATACTCGTTTGAAATTTCCAGAAGTTGATAAATTTATACACTGAAAAAAATTTGGTTCTACTCAATAAATATTTATTAAAAAATTTAAAAGTAAGGATTTTTTTCAGTTGAACAAATATTAAATTAATTCAATTTAAAGTTTTTTCAAGTATAGACTACCGTATGCTATTTCAAACAAACATTTTTTCAACTTAACATTTTAATAAACATTTATTGAGTACAATCAAATTTTTTTTCAATGCACTTAATAAAATGACAAACAATAACGTAAATACTAAAATTAGAGCATGCTAAAAAAAGAATAAAAATTCTTAAACTAATAAATCAATTGATTCACTTGCTTGCTAGGCAGATTTGTAATTCAAACGACAGAGGTTGACCCAGGTTATATAGTTGTAAAACAAAAGCGTAACCACTTACTGGTACTTAAACAATAAAGTACTTTTAAAATCGCCATATACGAACTCATCCATTTAAGTTTCATTTTAAAATGCATGCGGGTACGTCCGCTTATTACGAGGTTACGCAATAATCTGCATAGCCAAGCCTTTTTATTTTAAATTTCTTTTTTTTTTCTCTCTTTGCGATTTATTGTATTATGATTTTGATTGTTTAATCCCTTATTCATCCCAATCATATAATTTTGTAAATATTGCTGTTTATCGAGTTTAGTTTTATGAATTTAAATTGCATTTCATTCTTACAATTAATAAATGTGAAATGATTATCCAATTTTTTTCTTCTTTCTTTATTTTTTCATGATTTGCGAAGATAATAAATTCACTTGAGTTATAGCTTCGTAAATGTGATGTAAAATTTCAAACTGTTAGTCTTTTTACGAGCCATAATCATTAGTACTTGATACGATTTTATTTTCATTGTAATTGAAGATTTCGTTTTAAATTTTCAGAATGTAAATTAACATTCTGTACTATTTATGCGCAAAATTTTAAACATTTATAATTTAAAAAATTTTTTCAAATGTCTACTTTGTTAACAAGATCCTGTAATTTATTACGCAATTAAAACTTTAATATATTAAACTTCGCTTAAAGGTAGATATGAAAGAAAATTAGCGCAAGTTCACCGAAAACTTTTTTTTTAGAAATTTTTTTATTCTTCAGCGTAACTTTTCAAATTTACGAAATGATTCTAAAATTTTCTCAAGTGTAATATTTTCAAAATTTTAATCTAAAACGAATATAACTTTTCTTATTTTTTTTTTTAATCTATCCTTACATTATCTTTTATCACGATATCCACGTATAAATTTTAACTTAATTTTTTAAATTCAATCCATCTCTTTATATTTGTCAAAATTTCCTAAAAACCAAGACAACTTTGCGGTTGTTCTATATAGCAAAGGTAAGAGAGAAAACGGGCAGGGGTGAATGTTTAGTAAACGTCGTCGAGGGAGCATTTTGCCTTTCTCTTACTGGCAGAATTCCAAAAAAAAGGGAACATTGCCATTTCGACCCATTCCTCCCCTAATACACACACTCACGATGTTTTGTCGTATCCTACCGCTTGAAATGAAAATGCTTACAACTGGAATTCATTTCTTTTTCCGTATGTGTGTGCATATACTTTTATAGATATATTTGCAAAAGTTGAATTTTTTTGTTATTTATTGCTTTTGTTTCATGCCATAAAATTTCAAAATTAAAGTTACATATTTTACAATTGGATTATTATAAATCTTTTTAAAACTGAAATTAAAATTCTCTAAAATTATTTACTCGAACTATTGCTCTTATATATTCAAGCAAAAAAATTATCGTTTAAAGAAAAATATGATTATCTTAAAATTGGAATATTTACAAAAGAATATTTAATGCGCAACAGGAAGAATGTCATTCTTGATAAAAAAATCAATTTTGCGTACCATAAAATGATATCATTTCCGCAAAAAATACAAATTAATAACTTTGCTTTTATAAAAAAAACTTATTTTTTTTTTTTCATTTATATCTTTACAAACATTCAAAATTTTTTTTAATTTGAACAAAGTTTATATACATTCCTTAATGTATACATTGTTTTTTTAACGATCTTACAAAGTTTTGCCTTTTTCACCCAGCCCAGCTATTGTATATATAAAATGTCTGTGTACAGAAAGGTGCTCATTTGCAAGTTTAATTAAACTGTAAGCGCGAATATTTAATCTGAATAATACCTTTTGTTGTAAAAAAGAAAGAAATAAATAAATAAAGAAAGAAAGAAAAAGATTAAATTAATTCGTTTAATTGCGAGTAAATTGTTTTTAAATAATTTGTTAAATAGATAAAGAGCCGTCTATATCTTGACTATTTATTATTTAAATATTTGATTTTCAATTCATTTAATCATATTAAATTTTATTTTTATTTGAGAAAAAATGTAATCTTTTACTTTTAGTGTTAATTGTTTAAGTGTACAAGAAACAATAAAAGTTTATTATAAAACTAGAGATAATAGAATTCAATAATTAATTTCTTATTAAAATATTATTCTTATTATTACTGGTATTAGAAATTGAAATATTTAAATACCAAAAACTAATTTTGGAAAACAATAATTTGAAAGCAAATAATAAATTCAAAATTTTATTTGAAAAAATCTCACGTATTCATAATAAACTCTCTTTTACCGTTCTAATGACCTTTCAAAGCGCATTATAAGTTTTCATTCAATACAATTTAAAGAAAAAAAAAGAGAGAGAAAAGAAAAAAAGAACAAACTAGTCGGCTAACGGACACGAATAACCTCTTCAATTTACGAATACCTCAAAAAAACCCAATAAAACACCGGTATACGTATAAGTATATACTTGATATGCTAACAAAGCAAATGAAAAAAAAGAAGCAGGAAGGAAATAAAAAGAAATGAAAGGAAAAGAAAGAATAAAAAGCGAATACTCGGAAATTGACCCACTGGCATATTTCACGTGATGGGTGTATATAGCGAATCTGACAATACCACAATTGGACTCGATTAATTAAGATTTCCAGTCATGTAGACACAGGTGTATGAACCATCTAAAAAAAAATTAGGCCATACGTATGTATATGTGCATATATATATGTATATACATACACATCATATGTATATGTATATATATTTATATATAAAAGTATAATTATTTAAAAAATTTACGATTATGTACTAAACGATTATTATAACATTAAAAATGAAAAAGTTAATAATCGTTCCAATTAGCACGGAAACTTTTTTCAAAAGCCATTATGGAAAGTAAGAGTTAATTTAGTTTAGTATTTGTTTGAAAAAGTGACGTGAATATATAAAGAGATACAAGAAAGTATTGTTACACATGTTTTCACTATGCCGTGTAATCTGAACGTTCATCAAAACGGAAATGCCATATGTGTGTACGTATGTATATATATGTTCCGTTTTATTTATCTCTAAATGCAGAGTACAAAAGGTGAATTTTAAATGTGTACGTACTGTGAGGTATAATTTTTTGCTTTATGCGTTCGATGAATCGTTGAATCTAGTTTTAGTTTTCAGAAATATTTAATGTGGTTTGAAATTTAATAGTATATTTTTATTGGTAAAATTAATATCCTTGTAAATATTATTTGAATAAATTTTTTTAAATTTAATTTATTAAAAAATTTTATGGTTGACTGTGAAATTAAATTTGGATTATCTTTTTTTTAAAAAAGAATGATAGGATTAAATTCGTTTTTCTTTATTGTCCCTTTATTTTCCTTATTGTCTTATCAAGTTTGGATTATTTTATTCGGAAATTATTTCATATACATATATTCAGTTTATATTGCTTTAATAAAGATATCACAAAAATTTCTAATTTTATATTTTGTTCTTTTTTTTGGGTGAAAATAAAAGTTTATCAGATTTTCAGATGATTTAATTTTGAAACTAAATTCCGTATATTTTCAATTAGTAAATAAATTGAGATTGAGAGATATAAAATTTTTAATAAACTATGCTATCAAAAAATAAAACTAGGTTATTTTTTATAACACAAATAAAACTTTTCCATTTTTTTGCTAATCTACATTTACCATGATAAAAAATATTTTTTTTTTATAAACATTTTTAAAAAAATGCGAATATGAATGTTTTTTTACGTAATATAATTATATAAATGTTATAATTAGCTTCGTTAAAATACATGTCAAATTTGCATAGAACTCGAGTCTCTTTTCTCTGCGTATTTCATTTTAAAAATTAAAAAAGCTAATATTCAAAAGTAATTAAATAAGATATTTTTATCACGAACAATAACTATTGAATTTTATTGAATTCGCATATAATTATTACTTCAAATTTATGTAACAGTATTTCCATAGAATTTTATAATCTGATAATAAATGAATGCACTGCAATTTTAATGACAAACATAAGAGTTATAGCTTCAAATATGCACTGAATATATTTATTTCTAAGTACGTTTGTAATACAATTTTTCATTACAATATCTATATCTTTGATTACATAACCGAACCTAATTCCTAGCTAATCGTAAACTAAAACCGTGCGAATTAAACTAGCTTTATAGGAATGTTGAAAGAGAAAAAATTACTATGTACATTTAAAGTGTTGAAAAAAAGTAGTCTTAAATAAAATTTTATCCTTGTTAATCGTTTAAAGCTTCTCTTCGTATAATCCATCAGTATATATTCGGCTTATCTCTTTCGCTCGCTTTTTTTTTTTTAAACCAATGAGTTTTCTCGTTAAAAATGTGTGAGGCTAATGACACGTGTTTAAATCGATTTGAACTTGGCAATATTAGCGTTTCTTATCTCTATGAGTAAATTTTATACTTTAGCAATTTATATATATACATGTATGTATATATGGGACATTTCATTTCAACTCGCACGGTCAAAAAATAAATCAAAAATATATATTTATTGTAAATATGTTATTTCCAACAAAAAGTATTTTATCAACTTTTTTTTAAAAGTTGATAGTTTTTGAGAAAGAAATTCATTAAGAAATTCGTTTAACTAAAAATTTGAAAAATTCGAAACATCCCATAACATCTAACTTTTGACTCTGAGCTCTAAAAATTTTTTGTACATTTTGAGTACTAAATAGAATAAATTCCCAAAGTTGTAGCGATTTTAATTTTTTGACCGCACAAATTGATATGAAATGTCCCATATATACATAATAATAAAATATAATTTATAGAAAAATAAAACAGTCTCAAAAGAATCTTGTAGAAATAAAAATTAAAAATAATTAATTCACTCATTTTTTGATGATGTCATTAAACTTTTAGTTGTGAAGGTATATACATATATATTTTTTTTATCTTTATGTTTATTTGGCTTCGAGAGTTTGAAATTGTTATAGGTCACGCGATATGCGAATCTACGATTAGGAAATATCTATTAAAAGGCTTATCTTTTGCTGAAAATTCGATTGCACATCAACTATATATTGAATTAACTTTATTTTTTTAACCTTCTTCTCTTCCTTATCACATTAAACACTATTTTTTACAACGACACAATAAATATTTACACGCTTTTATGTACATACATATATTTTTGTTAGAAATACACATTATACAGTAAATTGCGTCAATAAACGTATATTTAATCGTTTATTGCGTAATTAAAAATTAATTTTATTGTTGTACAAAGCAATCATTTTGAAATTCGAAATCTCGTCAATTTG
This sequence comes from Anastatus disparis, assembly GCA_017163975.1. Taxonomy (NCBI): domain Eukaryota; kingdom Metazoa; phylum Arthropoda; class Insecta; order Hymenoptera; family Eupelmidae; genus Anastatus; species Anastatus disparis. The sequence goes on from JAFFSR010000226.1 coordinate 3,069,577, forward strand.
GAAATCATTAAATTTGATAATTATTTCTTGGATTTATTCGAAAAGTTTGTTCACAACTATTGTGTAACTGAAAATCACAGTAGTATTTTTTATACGTCTATTTTTGAAATAAGTAATTTATGTACCTTTTTCTTAATTTTATATTAAAAATTTTAGAAAATTTTATGAGTCATAATTTTTAAATGGTATAATTATTAAAAATTATGGTTAGACTATTTGAAATTTTTTTTTTAATTTGATTGAAAATGTAAGTTTAATACATTCAAAATATTTAACTTATTAAAAACATTTTTTTTTTTAATTTTTAATTTCATTTTGCATTAAAGGCTTATACAGAAAAAAATATAAATTTCCTAGAAAATGAAAATATAATTTATCATAAGAACTTGCATACATTAAACAAAAAATGAATTTTAATAACTTATATGCATAATTCAGTTAATACTTTAAGCACTCAACTTGTTAGAAATCTTCCTCGAGTTGAAAATAAAAATTTTTATCATTAAAAAATGAATTATAGCTATAAAATATATAATAATAGTCAAACTTAACCAAGAAACAATTATCTCGGTTATTCACAAATTCATATCGCACTCACAATGAAAAAAAAGAATGAAAAAAATATGTTCAAACACAGTAGGGTATTTCTACGAAATACCTTTTAAATAACCACAGCTAGCATTGTCATGCGATATGCTTTTATTGTACTCAATCATGCCAAATGCACTTTCCTTCCCCTTCTTTTTCTCTCTTTCTCAAATCGCTATTAGCACTCTTTTTTTTTTTTTTTTTTATTAATCTCATCTCTCCTTACGTCTTATCACATTCAAAGAATGAAAGAAAAAAAAGAATGAGACTAATACTAAAGCGTAAACATTACTGATAGTGCTTATTTATAAGAAAGGCCTGAAGGTAATACATACAGAAGAACACAAGCGATTGCTCGTCACACCGAGAGACCCAAGTCCGTTTGTTAAGATTAAAATTAACGGACGGAAGAGAGTATACGAGTGAACGTTTGTATCCATCTAAATATATATATTATACATACATATATACATGTATATGTATATATGTATGTATACATAAAATAATGTATGCGCATCCGGCGGCGGCAACAACGACGGTGGTGGTAAAGTTTAAGCGGCGGCTAAAAGCTTGCCTTTCAATGTTTTGAAATGACTAACAACTCGTCATTGTCGCCGTGGCCACGGCTAAGAGTAGTTGTACGTCAATTGGCACAACAACAACATCAAAATCAACAACAACAACAACAACAGTTAAGGCAAGAACAACAAGTACGACATAGAAATTTTTATTTAACAGATCCTGTTGGTGAGCATCATCTTGAAGCCGGTGCTGTTGAAGTTAAGGATAATAACAAAGACGAAATGTGTTGGATATACAGTCCAAGTACGCGTAAAATAATAGCTGTATCATTGGGATTTTTCTTTCTATCAACGACGTTGTTACATCAAGTACTTACCCAAAATTTGACGTTCGAAGGGAGAATCGAGGACAATGAATTTGTATTGTCTACCAAGGATTTTTTCATCGGTCCTTGTCTAGTTAACACCAATAAAACTTGTCCAGATCAGGAGGTCGCCTTTTTTCTTTACACAAGAAATAATATCGACGACTCCCAACAAATTTTGGTCAACGATACTGGCTCCAATTTAGCCGATACGTATTTCCAGCCTAGCGATCCAACGAAAATTATTGTTCACGGATACAATTCGGACATGCAGCTCGATTCGTTGGTCGACATTAGAGAAGAATATCTTAAGAAAGCACAGCATAATCTTATTGCTGTTGACTGGCGTAGATTAGCAGCTGGTCCATGTTATCCGATAGCTGTACACAATGTGCCACATGTGGGTGAATGTCTGGCGCAATTAATCGATAGACTTAAAGATTACGGAGCCAAAGATATACATGTCATTGGTTTTTCGCTTGGTGCTCATGTACCTGCTTATTCGGCCAATCATCTTAAACCATACAAATTACCAAGGATCACAGGATTAGATCCAGCGATGCCACTGTTCATAACCGTTAGCAAAGATGAAAAATTAGATTCCGAGGATGCGGATTTTGTCGACGTTTTTCATACCAATGCGTTTATACAAGGCAAAATCGAACCTGTTGGTCACATTGATTTTTACATGAACGGCGGTATCAATCAACCTGGCTGTTGGGAGAAACGTAATCCATTTGGTTGTAATCATCATCGAGCGGCCATGTACTTTGCCGAATCAATTAACAGTCCGATTGGATTTTGGGGCTGGCCGTGTCCAGGATTTTTAGCCTATTTAATTGGATTATGTCCGCCAAGATTTCCCGCTGTTATAGCTGGCGATCCTGTTGATAAGAATTACAGAGGCTTTTTCATTGTCAGGACAAAATCTAAAAGTCCTTTTGCCCAAGGCATGTTCACAGTTGAACCTCTGTTTATGCTAAATTTGTGATCGATTCTCATTTTTTCTACAAAAGTGCGGTGAAGTGATTAGTTCTCAATTTGTGAATAAAAAATAAAACAGTATGTTTTGTGCTGGTGAAAGTTTGCATGCGTGTCGATTATAAAAATGTCATAGGAAAAAAATAATATCAAAATATAGGCAATATGTACATATAGACTTCTAGACTGAAATTGAACAATTGCTTTTTTACATATCGGATACGTACGTATTTTTTTACAATATTTATATAGTCGTTAGAACAAAGCGTTTTTTAAAATGTAAGTATGAAGAGTGACAATGAGCGAGGAATGTTTCCCAGAGAAATGAGTTTCTTTTTTTTTTCTCTTCTTTTGTGAGAATTTATTTTTATGCGACACACTTTTACTTAAGTGCTGGATACTTAAAAACACGTTAAAGAAGTGAAATCTTAATTATACTCGTTAATATTGATCTATTCAATTTCATTATAATACATTAAACTATTATACACTTGTAAAGTTATTTATTAGATAAAAAAAAAGTAAGTTATTTATTACATTCTTTTTCATTGTAAATTTTTATCGTTAATTGTAGTAGTGAGTCATCAAAGTTAAAAATTATATAAAGCATACATTACAATTAACTTGAAAATATGAAATAAAATTTAACGTCATAGATTGTTTCAATAAATAAAATTTGATTGCCAAAAAAAGTTTATTACAATTAAAACATTAAAAATTAAATTTCGATAAAACTATGCGCAATAATGGTTTTGTGTTCCTATACCTAATATTAACGATATATTAAAAAAAGAAAAAAATTGTCCAGCATGCTATTGTTACATTGCGTTAATAAACAATCCATCAATTGTATCAGTTTGATTGTTATACGAAATAAGCGTATAATAATTTTCAATTTTGGATTATATAGTATTATACATTCTGCGTACACAATACATATAGATGTATCTTTGATATGCTTGATAGCGTTTCGGTGTTATACGCTCTCGTTTTATCGTTGTGTGAAAGTATACACAGACACGTGCGATCTGAATATCAATATTTGATTGAACGTATATACAATGTTAAGTTAATTCATTCATAAATTTTTTATTTCTCTCTTTTTTTCTCTTGTCGATATATATATATATATATGAAACGAACAATCATCGATGTGCTTAATTCTCATGTATGTTTTGTGTCTGTCGATCGAAATTAAAATTTTTGTTTGATTGAAAAATATTCGATGAAATTGTTAATTTAAATTTTTTTTAAGTACATGAATTTGATGAATAATGAAAATTCATAATTTACGTTTTCGATTGAAAAGCACTGAAAAAAATGAAAATAATGTCAGTTGAATAATATTTTTAATTAAAATAACATTCTTTTTACGAAGCACTTTTAAATTTAAAGCATAATTCATTGAAATTTGTATTTGAATTTAACGTTTAATTTATTCAAAAAGGACATTATTATTATATTTATTACAATAAATAAAAGATGTACCGAAAGCAAAAAGCAATAATGTAGTTAATTAAAAACTGTCACGAGCAATTAATTACATTTTTTAATAGAAAAAAATACATAACAAAAGAGACGAATTATAAAGCGCAAGTATGAAAAAGAGAAAACAAAGAAAAACAAATAATCTCAAAAAAATACGAAAATCTATTCGTTATAAAATGTAATTACGAATTCGTAAAATTTTTTAGTTTTTTAGCAACAGGTTGTTTTCTAATTTAATGCTCAAGTTTTTGTTAGAAGAAAAATAACGTTTAACCTCCATCGCGTTTGAACGCTCGAGCTCACTTGTAAATATAACATGTATATTTGTTTATACAGTGTACATAATACATAATTATATTTTTGTTATACAAAAAATACATATTAAAATGCTTTATATTTAATTTAACCCTTTGTCCTCTTTGTGTACCCAATTATTATACATATATGGATTTAGCTGAAAATTTAATGTTTGCACGTTATATATACATTTTATTTGTGAGTAGCGATTTTAATTTTATTTAATGGCTATTTTATATGGATGTAAATTTTTATATTATTAATAATTGTATTTATTTATTTCTATGTGGTAGACATTAGAATTTTTATTTATTTGATTTTATTTCAATAAAAGTTAATTTGTTAAGTTTTCAATCAAATCAAATAAAATATAAAAAATATATTATTATTTTATGTTTAATTAAATATGTTTCGCAAATTTGAACAAACAATTATTTCATTCAACTTGAATAATACAGATCAAACTTGTATATTTCTTGCATTCAACTTTTCCGTAACGAGTATTCAATCCGCAATCCCGTAGGGCAATCGTACATCTCAATTCAAGCAACAAAAAAAAAGAAATAAGAAAATATATCCTTGAAAAATAAAATAGAAAATAAAAATAAAAAAAAGAAAGAAAAGATAGTAAGCCGAATACGAACTTTCCCTACACTTACCTGGAGGGCATATAAGCTTGAAAATTTCTAATGCATTTTCCTCTCGTTCTCAACCAATGTATGCTCAGTAAGGTAATAGAGCAAAGCTAAGGCTTGGCGCATTAAAAGTTGAAGGGATTGTTTAAAAGCTTGTTTCTTCTATTTCTCTCTCTCTCTCTCTTTTCGTTGTACGTAGTAATTTTAAAGTTACAAGCCTGAAGCTGAAAGCTTTGAAAATACCACAACACGAATTTCATGTCTACGTTACTTACCTATACGTATACATACATACGTATACTTTTACTCGTTACATTTTATTTATCCTTCTTTTTTTCTCTATTTCGTAAAATCTCTTTGTAAAGTTTAAGAAACTGACAGGTCGAAGCAATGGATGTTAGTTACAATGAAAGTTTAACGCGCTATTATATATTGTAGAAAATATCGATCGTTGTAAGGTAAAATTTAGCATTAAACTTATAAAGAGAGATGATTTATATAAAGTTTAAACTGACAAGCTGTCGAATATTATGTTTGTCGTTTGTGAATTTTATATATACAACGTTTTCAGGAAATAATTTCAGATTTTCTAATTTATGGATGCTTGCAATATTCAAGCGAGCTGGAATTAGTTTATGTGAAAGGGAAAATTTATCTTCGTGGAAATTTGTATTAGTTTGAGGAATATTTTTAATATTTATCTAATTTTTCGTCATTTTCAAAAAGTCATATTTACTTTTTTTTTATTAGTATTTATATAAGTAATTATTACTTTTGATGATTATCGGTAATTTTTCCTGATTTGCATACTTTACAAGATTAAAAAGATAACAAAAATGTACGTTGAAAACATTGTTTTCTTTAAAAGAATAGAAATAATTACACTAAATTTGTGTGATTAAATTACGTGAAAATATGCAAATTAAAAAAAGAAAAAACTGTTAACAAAGCAATTCTGAATGATGAAATAACGCAAAGTAATACTAAATTATAAAGTACCAAAATTGAAAGATTTTTCGTATCTGAAAATCCATCGATTTTTTTACAATTATGCTTCATTACTTAATTATAAAGTATTTTTACTTTTAAATCTTATATTTCGTGAATAGAAGCTAAAAACTTCTTTATTATGAAAGTAATCGAATGATCAATAATAAAGTCTAATAAAATTTTAGTCATTATAATTACATTAAAATCTTTCTTTAATATTCTAGATTTCTACGTGCTTCTTAATTCTAACCCAAATACCAATATTTTATTATTAATTTTTCTACAATTTACAATATAATGTCTTTTTAATTTTTTGCCAAGTGCGATCGTACCATATTATTTAAAGATTATATCATTTTCTACGTATAAAAATGACAATAATTAGAACTACATCGATAGTTTTATTTTTCCAAAGATAAGCTATCAGTATAATAACAATAAAAATGTCATTAACTAACCTACATTTGTTATAACTAATAATTTGTACAAACTTATATAAAGCACTTGATTCATGATCTATTTAGGTTCAAAAAGAAAAAATTTATGCATATGTGTTAAGATTATCAGTTTAAAATCTTATTGAAGCTTTGAATTGCAATTTTATTGTAATTTAAATAAGTTATGCAATAATGAAAATATATGAAGTTTTTTCAAGCGAAAAATTATGACGACTTACATTGTTAAATAAACTGACGGAAAAATACAATAGGATAAAAAAATATTCGCTACAATTGGAAACAAGAATTTCAAACAAAAGAATTAACCGAATTATTAGGTCACTAGAAGTTAAACAGCTGATGGTAATAAAACCATCTATGGTTTGTTTAAACTTTAAAACAAATATTTTTCAATTGCCAACATTTCCTCTAAAAACAATATAAAAAAACATTGACTTTTTGACTAGTTTGCACAATCTCCTTCGAGCCATTGATTCATATATAAATCTAAAATAACTTATATTCGAAGAAACGCAAAAAGGATAAAGCACGTGCGCGTATATGCGCGTCAGGATCTTTGAAATAGGCGACGTAAGGAGAAATAAAAAGAAAATGTTAAGAGGTAGAAAAAAAGAAGAGAGAAAGAAAGATTGTGGAAAAGATATTGAAAGTCTAAAGGATATACGTATGTATGTACAATCCGAGGAGAGAAAAATAAGAGAAAGAAATAGAAGAAAAAGGAAGGGTGAATATTTTTTTTTTTCGAATGTGGTGTGCAATGGCATCTACCAAACGACAGCTAGACGATTCGATATTACTTTTACAACAGCGTGCGACTATGCAAGGGGGGCTCAAAGTGAGCGTCGCGCATATGTTAGAGGAAAACTTGTATTATTTCTCTTTTTTTTTTATCTGTCTATTGAAAATCCTTGCTACGCGTAGAATTTGAAAAAAAATTACGGATTTATTGGAAAGAATAAGCTTTTGTTTTATAAATTTCATTTTTGGTTTATTGAATATTGAAAATTCGGAGCTTTATAAAAAAAAGAACAAGAGTTTGTTTAACATTTTTTTTATCTTTTTAATAAAAGTTTCATGAAGTTGATTCGATTTAAAATTTTGTTTTAACAGAAAATATTAACATTTCACATTATGAAATACTATATGTTATGTATACGTATTAGGATTTACGTAACGTACGTATAACAGTTATATAACATTTTTAAAAATATTATTTTTTCATATTATTCTATCCAGAATAAATGAATTTTTATTTTCCAAATCGATAAGGATTTTATCATGATTGGATGAACCGTGAAATAAAGACCTTTCGATCAGAAGTAGTTTTTTCACCAACAATATAGCCGTAAAAAGATTTTGTTTGCAAGTAAAAAGTGACTGTACCTTTAAAAAAAATGTTACTGAATGAAAATTTTCTCATTTTTTTCCTTTTGCTTAAAACCGTCGTAAAAATACGCTAATTTAAATTTTAAAATAGTGGCAGTGAAGTCTTTAAAGAAAGAAAAAAAAAAGTAATTCTAAATTCACTAGAACATTTTTGCGGCTGAAGTTTTCGTTAGAAGCTATTATAAAACCAGAATAGTATTTAAGCCAAGGGTTAAGTTTTGAAAAAAAGTTTTTCATAGATCGTTTTGCATAGGCAATTGAACTTTAGTTAAAATAGAACTGATTTAAAAATGTGTTATTTTACAGAAAATATGACTTGAAAAATGGTAGTGGAACGGAAATTAAATAAGGTTAAGTAAGGCGAATAAAAACAAGAGAAAACAAAGAAATCCAAAAATAGATAGTCCAAATACTTAACAAATACTTAATTATTATTACATTATGAATTTTTTTATTCTTAATGAATATACGAATCAGAATTTTTTAAAATTGCTTTTAAAAATGTACTACGCATTTTTTAAAAACATTAGTTGATGACAATTTACGTACTCGTCATTAAAAGTTGTTTATTTTATTAAACTATAACTTTTGTTTATTTTATTTTCAAATATTAAAAATAACTCCCAACTAATTATGCAGAACAACTTTTTTTTTTTTAAAAAAGAAAGAAAGTATACGAATGTAATGTTATATCTCCGTTAACGAGCAACTTGACATATAACAGTATACACTTGAATACGATGCAATTATTTAAAGTTAGAGAAATGCTTTTTTTTCTTCTTCCTTTTTTTTCATACAAGTTAGTTTACTTTTCAGAAAATTTGGATTAAGTATCGCATCGTACAATGCACGAGTGCAATTACACAAGTTTTTTTATTTAATAATTCGGTGTTTTATTTAATAAAAGAAATACTCTTGTTTCGGACGTGTAATTTTATGTTTACTCGTGCTTTCAATCAAACTTTATCTTCCTTTTTTTAAATTAACAATATTTTCTTATTAAACAATAATTAAATTTAAAGGAATCGTAAAACGATAATGATTAATCTAATCTTAGAAAATTTTAATCATTGTGGCGTAATTTTAGTTGGATTTGTGACGTTTCGAAATAGATAACGCACGTGTTCGATAAGGATGTACAAATTACTAACATGTGCTGAATAAATGGCTTTTAGGATAGTACATATACAATAATTAAAAAGACTTCAATCTTCCTTTAGCTAATAAAGAAATAGATGTTTATCATAACAAAATATTCTGTATCTATTAAATTTAAAATACGTTAATTTTTAAAACAATTCCAAAATAAGTCCGATTCCAAAATAACTCATCCATATTGATATTTTTTATATACATATAAAAATAACTTTTTTTAAGCTTAAAAATATTTATGGATTGTACAGACCATAATTACATTGAAAGTCTCTTCTTACGTATAATTTAAAATACATTCAAAAATTTAAACTCGTTTTCAAGTAAAAAAAAGTAAAATAATATACCGGAACAAAGAGTGAAATAACTTGAGTAACCTTGGCTTTGAAAACAAAACGTTATTCACGTGATAAAGCTTGCTTATATTTATACGCTTTATATGCACATTATAATGACTAATCTGTGCGATATTAGTGACCGCAGACAAATTATAACAATTCTTTTCGTTTGTTTTGTGAGTAATTATAAAACGCACGTTTAACCTCAGACTTTACAATGCTTATCGAATTAATTTATATGAGCTTAATTATGTTTGTTGCGAGATAAGATTATTTTTCAAGATTAAAACGAATTTTATTAAAGGGAAAGTCCGAAGTATTTAGAAAGTTTTAACAGATTATTCATAGAAAATTAAGTAATCAATAGAAAAATAATTTTTAAGAGTAAAAAGAAAATCATAAATTTTTTTTAAGCATAAATTATACAACTTTTTATTGATGTAATTCTAATTTTTGCACAAGAGGTAAAGATACGATTTTGACACTTATCATTTTCCTTTTACTAGCATTCTGTCTAGTACAAATCATACGGTTTTGATTGAAAGTATTGCCATTCAATTTCGAGCCGTTTACTATCTCCATTTGTTTAATATTTCTTTATCGATTTCAAAGATAACTTACCAAAGTATTTTATCGCTAAATTTATTTTATATCTTCTTAAAAAAAAAATTATATATTTCACATATAATTTAAAAAAAAAAAAAACAAGAGAAATATAAAATTGTCGTCTTTTTTATCTTCAATCAATTGATTTTCCAATAGGCGCCTAATCCCATTCACGAGAAGAGATGCTCGTAAAAAACATATACATAAAATTTTTTTTATCGAAATATACTTTTACAGCAATATTTGAACGGATGTATAAAAAAAAAGAATTAGCATGACTTGAATTGTAAAAATCGTACGTTTTAACATCAAGAGGATCTCGCAATGTTTAATAAAGAACTGTTAAGGTTATATATTAAAATATATTTCTCAGTAAGCACTTTTATTCTATAGATTTCTTTTGACGAAACGTTATTTGAGCTTATCGGAAAAGTGTTTTTTTAATTGTAATCGGTATAAGATTGATTTATTGATGTAAAAAAATTCATAAAGTAAATTAAAAAAGAAATAATCGAATTAAAAAAAAATTAATTAACTCAATCGGTCGTTTAATTAATTTTAAGTTATATATGAGAATAAAATAATAATTAAGTAAATTCAATAGAAAAACCCTAATTATTGGATTTAAACAAAAATTTAGAAATTCACAAAAAAAATAAACTTATTTGATTGGTGATCTGTTATCTTTTTGTTGAATCTGCTAAAAGATATGTATTATAAAAAGTTTTTACTATTAAACTACAATAATTATATAACATGAAAGCTACAAATTATTAGACTCTAGAATAATTAGATAAATGATAAGAATAAATTAAAGAAAATATTTGAGCCTAAATTCTGAATAATTGCAGTGCAACCAATGTATGGGTCAAACGGTGCGTCAGCTGGTATGCCAGCAGGTATGACAAATCTTAAAATGGGCCCAGCATTAGGTGGTATACACGGTGCAACGACATTACCACGGCCGGGAAACTGGCTGCACCCTGCGGGCCTCAGGCACGGGCACAGCGCGGCCCGGGTCCGCCTCTACTGCCAGGCAAAGTGAGAAACCACGGTTCTGACAGGTAATCACAAATATTTATCTTCACATTTATTTATTATTAATTTAAAGGAAAAATTTTTCACTTATAAAGACAAAAAAATAAAAATTTTCTAGTAAAAAGCACCATAAAATTTTTACTTCAAACAAGAATTTTTATGATACTTTCAGCGAATTTCACTATAAACTAATTTCTGGCCATGATAGACTATGATAATTTTGTTATTAATTATCGTAATTTTTAATATACCATTTCTCAGCACACTTATTTTTATAATAACAATTTTTATTTTATATCAAATGTTTTATTTACGAAAATTAATGATTTTTTAAAATGCGAGACTATAAACTGATATTAATTTACAAAGTTTACTTTATCTTTATAATTTGACACAAGTCGATTATAAAATTTATTATGAAAAAACGATATTTATAATTAGTTTGAAAAAAGAATAATATTTATAAATTCCTCGTCTCTATTTAAAAAGATTCAATTGTTTCTTTGTAAAATACAATTTAAATATTGAATTTTAAAACTTTAAGTTATAAATATTACTTTTATCAGACTGTTAACGAGGCATTTCAAAAAGTTTCAATTCTCATATAAAATAACATTATTAAAACTATAAATATCATAATAATAAAATATAATTTTATAATTCAATCTATTTTATAAAAATGAATAAAATTTCAGAACTTAATTAGCAAATTTTTTTGAGTTATAAAAATTTTAATTACAAATAAAAAATATAAATTCATATTTTAATAACTTTAAGCTGAACCATATGTTAATTATGATAACATAAATTATTCAAAGAGTTTATCTAGCATAATATATTAATGCAATTATGTATTTGTTCCAGCGATATATCTTCTAGTCAGAAAGATGAGTGGTTTGTGTAGGTAAGTTAACAATGCTTAATCACTATTTCATGTATTAAGTACGTTATGATTAATCAAATTTTGAAAGAGCATTAAAACAAAGGGAATCAAATAAATAAAGTAAAATGCTAAATTATCACTGTAAACCTGATATTTTCATTTCGTTGTTTATTTACCCAAATAGTAAATTACTTTTATAATAATAAGATTGTTAATGTTAATTGAAGAAAAGGCTTTTAGATTAGAATGAATTATCCTATAAATTTTTATTACAATAGATTATTATATACATATATTTTAATAAGCTGATAAAGCAGAAATTTTTATTCAAAAGTAGTAGTAATAAATAATCACTGATTTATAATAAAATGAATAAATAAACAAATACTTAAATTTCAATCATTTGAAATTATTAAATTATCAAAATTTATATCATAAATATTAAAAATTTCATCATTTCAAAAAACAATGATTTTTATAACATAAAAATACGAAATCTTAAAACTAACACAAGAATCGCAATATTTAATTAATTTCTAATAATATTTCAATGTGTTTGCAGAGGCTGGCCTGGACCAAAGTCCGCAGGGTGAATAAGAGCGGTGGTGCCCTCACCGTTCCCAATCTCGACGTTTCTCGTCAACGTATTAGGTGACCTCAAATCGTCGCTACGCTTACTAGAAAACAACACAACAATGATAACAACAACAACAATAACAGCAACAGCAACAACAAGAAAAAACAAAAATAAACGAGCAAACCAGCACCAATTCGTCGCTAAACATGATAAATAATTTTAAAAAAAGGAAAGAAAACGAAAATTAAACTACTAAAAAGGAAAATAAAGAAAAAAAATTTTCACCGCTTTTAAGAGCGCGGAAATAAAGCACGCACAAAATATTAATGCGCATAATGCTTGTTGATCTGGTTATTTTTTTTTTCTGATCCAGACAACAAAAAACGTTACTTCTTTGGCAAGCGCAAAAAAGAAAAAAAAAAAGATAAAGAAAAAAAATTTTAAAACAACAAAAAAGCGTCCGAAATTTTTTCACCAATTGCAAGATAAAAAAAAAGGACGCGAGAACCAGACTGTTTTTTAAAGCGACCGATTTTCTTTTATCGTTTTATGTACCGTTTTAAATGAGAGTTTAAAAAAAAAAGAAAAGAAAAAGAGAACAAAACTATGACACATATCTTCCAAAAAAAAAGAAACTGTTTTTTCACGACGTTTACGTGATTTCGATATTTACCTTTTTACAAAACTTCTATACATTTTTTCGAAACGTCTTTTTACCGCTATGTAGTTTAAAAAATAAATAAATAAATAATAAATAAACAAGCTTAGAGGATTTATAGAGGATAAAGACCAAAATTCCCGATACTGTATTGAGTCATTAAACAAAGAATAAGAAGAAAGAAAAAAAAAGTTAAAAAGAGAGGCAAAAAAAAAACAAAGAATTTTTAAGAATAATTACTGCGGAAGCTACGAAACGACGAGAGCCACGCGATTGACGGCAAATTGTTACTGAGAGATTGGATGATTATAGATATGAAAAAAAAGAAAAAAAAATAAAAATAATAATAAAAACCAAAGCGTAGATATAATTTACGATGCGTGAGAGATTATAATTGCGTGCATGTTGATGAATATTATTGAACAAGGCAAAAAGTAAAAAAAGAAAATGGTACCACACATAAGAAATACACACATTACACACGTAAATGAACAAGAAAGCGAACACACACACACATCACACACGAAAAATTAAAGAAAAATGTTTAATGTGCATTTTGTGAAAAATATTTTATTGAATTATAAAAGAATATCATGTTATAGGATTAGAACTTTTAAAATTACAACGATTAGCGAATGTTGCTTTGTATTATGTATTTTTTGATTTATATTAACACAATTTATAATATTTGTTAATTTGCACAATAGATGCTTTCGCTCAGACTGATCGTTTAGCTTTATTTATACTTAACAATATGTGCATATTGTATTTTTGATTATTTGTAACAATAATATTAACGGCAAGACATCGATTTTTTTATAAAAAATAAAAAAAGGGAAAAATCAGACCATGGTACTGTAGCTAATCGTTAAACTTGTACGAGATTTTTGATTATATTAATTTACGCAATCACAATTACCATGTATAATTAAACACGATAATTTTTAAACGCCTGTACCACGGCACTTAAGAAACCGCTTGATACTACAATTCCTTATTTTTCTTTATTTAAATATCTCAACTCTCTTACCATTTTTTTAAAAAAGCGATCATATTTTTTATTATTTGTTTCTATATACATATATACATAAGTTTATACATAAAAGAAAAAAAAATAATAAAATAAATAAAACTGAGATGCGAGTCTTACTTTGTACACCCGTCTATTATTTAATCATGTGAAGGAAAAAATAACGGGTGAGATAAGAATACGCTCGTAAAAAAAAATAATAATAAAGAATCCTTAGTATTAGCGCTGATTACGCTAAAGCATTCCATCAATCGTTTCAGAGAACGCGTTGCTTTTCTTTTTAGACTGACTCTTTCTATTAACTTTTAACGAGGCATAATGTATATGTGTGTATGTATGTAATAATGTTTCAAGTGAAATTTTTTAACTTTGTGAAGAAAGCAAAAATCAAGTAAACGTTTTTATCATGTAAACGTTTGTTTGATGATGTCTTATTAAATGTCGTGTAAGTGATTCTACTATTTCATAGTTTATCTTGTATACTTTGTATTGATTAAACTTTTAATTTTTCTAATCTTAATTTGTAATACATTGCACTTGACACTGTTTATGAAATAGTAGATTAACTACATGGTTTAAAGTGAAAGTTAATGAATTTCACGTGGAATCACTCATATATAACATAATGTGCATGAAAACAGTCTAGTCTGGACTGTCATTATGGTTCTTGACTTGAACTACTTCAAAACTTGGTGATTCAATAGTAAAATAACGTTATTGTATTTCATTAATCGAAATTAATTTTTTTTTTTAAATATTGTGTAAATAATATAATATAAAAATGAAGAAAACTATACGAAATTGTATATTAGTTCAACTAAATTAAGTTAGTTTATTTTATTACTTACACTATTTATGTGTTTCAAATTCTAAAATTTCAATTTTAACAATGTTTACAATAAAAGCTACGAATTTTTATGTTTATTGTTGAAATTTATATTTTATTGCTAAAAAAAAAAAAGTAAAATCTTGTTTCACCAGGTAATTAGAATCGAACTTGACAATACTTGAAATATTTGTAAGAAAAAAAAAATAAAAAAAAAACATAACTGTAGTGAATTTGTATGTCATCTTTCATTCATCAAAGACGCATATCATCTGTTTAATCTTTGTATCTCAAGAAACTTATCAGAAAAAAGTAAAATTTTTTAAGCTTAGATGATGCGAAAACTAAAAATCTATGAAGTTACCTTCGCGAATCCACGACGAACTCTCTGAAACGTAAATAAGAAAAAAAAAAGAAAAAATATTTGTAAAATACTTGTATTTACCATTAGCCGTTCAGCTTTGTGCCGTCTTTATAGAAAAAAATAAAATAAATTATGAAAGCGATTAAAAGAAAATAAACAAGCGTATAAATAAATGAATGAATATATAAATAAATATATATATAAAAAAGAAGTATATAATATATTATGAAAAAAATAATAAAATTTAAAGAAAAAAAAACCAAAACATTGATAAAAGGTAAACACTCAATAGCAACTTTGAAAAGAAATTCCATCTAAACGCTAGCATCCTGAAAAAATTCAAAATTATCATCACTTAATCAGAAATACATTATTATGACAATTTATTTATAAAAAAAGAAAGTTTTTTGTATATAAATATTAAATTTCCCATGTTTGATCCTCTGTACTGCAATATTCCTAAGCTAATTAATTTAAATGCTCTTCTTACTAAAACACCAAATAAATTTGGAATTTTTCACGGTGGTGCTTAACCGTATACTTGTCGTATAAAGCAAGACATAAACGATATCATTAAACTCCACACAAATATAAAAAAAAAAAAATAAAAAATGAACTAATTTCTGTACAGAGAACAAGCGACATTAAACTTTCTGATGATCGCCTTTTCGTACGTCAATTTTTAGATTTCTTTATCACAACAGGAAAGAAAAACATCCACCTAAAATTTTTAACAATATTTCTGTTTTTTTATATCTATTTGCTACATCTTTGCAAAAATTCTTCGTCTCACTGGCTTTTGAAAAAAGAAAAGATACTTAACAATTTCAATTACGAACGAAGCTGCAAGAGAATAAGCAAAAATTTATAACCAAAAGTCAGAGTACTTTATTTGAAAAAAAAAACAATAGAAGAAATAAATAAAAAATAATTATTTAGGGTGTAAGAAAGAATAAAGAGAAAAAGCGATAAGTATGATAGAGAATAAAGTATCGAATGTGTAAAAATGCGAGAAAGTTAAAGAATATTAAGTTGCTTTAATTATTCTGAATGCATGTCCAACGAAAAGGTTTTATCGTCGTTGATATGGATTTGTAAAGTAAATAGATAAGGCATCCGTAACAACGTTGAAGCGAAAAGTTTTACGTCGTTCGGATACACGGAAGCTAGCTCTTAAACTGCCATAATGAAATATTTAAAAAATGTAATGAAAAAAATAAATAAAAAAAAACTTAATAAGTAATAAAAACAAGATGAGAGAAAGATGCATAATCGCGCTAATGAATAGCATATTGTATTTATCGATTGAAAAAAAAAAAATTCTATGGGTATATCGAACGAGAAGACACTTTTTTTAAAGGAAAAAAAGTTAAATCGATTTGCGAGTGAGTTTCTCGTTGGCATTTATCCCTAGTAAAGTCGAGCAGTTATTATCCACTTTTTTCTTGTAAAAAAAGTTTTTTTTTCTATGCCACTTTGGGATGACTTATTATTACATTGTTGCTTATTACTTTAATGAAACAATGCATTTCTTTTTTCAACAAAAAGCTTTTAATACTTCCTTTTTTGAAAAATCAATCGAACATGCAAGTAAAAAAAATTTTTTTTTTATAAAGAATTTAAAGTAATATTTCTACAAATTACTACTCGATGTTATTTACTACTGAAATCATTGAAATCTCCAATCTTGTAAGTTTTTGAACTATAAAGTTGAAACTTATTCGATAGAAATCTCACATTGTATGTAAAAATAAATATAGTAGTTCAATAAAGAAAAAAAATGATAAATCGTTAGGGCTTAGCTAAAATTGTATGGTATACTAAGATCAAGTTAGATTCGAAAATAATGACGTTTTCAAATTTATATAACAATTAAAATTTTCAATTTCTTTTCTATAAAAGTTATTTTGCATTCACTGCAAAATTAACAATTAGATCAACTAATTACTGGAAAATTAATTTTACGGTAATCAGTTGATCTAATTTATAATAGATTCTTCATTCGAATCTGTGAAATTCTAATTAGAAATTTTACTATGAAAATAATAAATTAGTAAAAACAAATGAAAAATGTTTTAAGGAAAACGAAAGCGTTCATTAATAAATTCGGAAAATTTTGATGGAGTCGATAGATGTTTTTGTGCAAGGCTTGCGTGTAAATATGAATTTAGTGACGATTGAGAGATATTGATTTACCAAGTATTTATGAATAAATCAGTGTGAAAGAAAAATTTTTAAATGATCTTATAAAAGGATCCTAAAAAAATGCTCATAAAGAAAAAAAGTTAATGATGTATCTTTATACGTTGAAGCTTCGACTTATAATTAATATAAAATACGAAATGATTGAATAAATAATTTGTCATTGAATATTTAAAATATGATCTTGTACAAATTGAAAAAAAAATTGTATATTTTAAATTAATTATAAAAACATCATAATTCACTAACTTATAAAAACACGTATAAAGATACATTTAACAATTCATTTTTTTTGGATGAAAAAAATCGGCGGGTTCAGAGATAAAAATAAAAATCGCCAATCGTCCCAAGCAAAAAAAAAAATCATTTGTATGAATATTATATAGAGAATTAATTTCGCTCTGCTGCAGCAGTTTAAGCGAACGGATAGTCATTGCAAATTAATGTTGTCTCTAACGAAAAAGAAATTTTACAGACGTTGCGTATCTAAATATGTAGATTAAAAAATGAAAAGGAAAAAGGATAAGAAAAAAAAATAAAATAAACATCCTTTTAGTAAAATAAAGAAAAAAAAGAAAAAAAAATTAAATAAATATCGCTCGAAAAAAAATAATTTTACGGCCGCTGGTAATGGCTGTAATTTATATATTTCATTGGAATGCTCATGAAGTACTTTGATTTTATTGCTTGAAAATCATTGTGCTGATAATGTCTGAATACATGATTAACAATACTACTAGCGTAATTTAAACAATTTTAATATTCAACAATTTTTCTTTTTATACATTTTTTGCGGGTATCATTCAAATTATTGAAATTTTTAAAATTATTGTTTACTATTTTTAAACTCAGACCTAATAAATATTGAGTTAATAATTTATCAATATTTGGAATGTATAATTAATAACCGAAATTTAAAAAAAAAGGAAAAAAAATTGTTTAAAAGAATAGATGTTTTGTAAATTGTGTACTCTCTGAGATTTTAGATTTTAGGTGAAAATAAGAAAAAATATCGCTTCAAATTTGTTTTGCCTAGAAAATATTCAAATGAGATTATAATTTGATTTCCAGAATAACTAAATGATATTATTAAATGTAAGATTTTTTATCAAAGCGGAATGAAATATTATAGATGAAAATGATATTTTATATTTTGATGTGTAAACGATAAAGTCAATATGAACTATTAAAGTGCTAACGTTTAATGTTTCGTTTATATTATATACGCTTGCAGTAAATACATTTCTTCTTCTTCTTCTTGAAAAAAAAACAATATTGAATTCGTATAAATATCTATGAAGTTAGTATTTTAATAGTTTTTCTTTTATAATTATAGAGTCAAAGGAAAATTTTCAATAGCCGACAGGTAAAAGTCGACTTTAATAGTAAAACAAAAAAAAAGAATAAGAAAATGATAATTTAACGATAAGATGTTATAATTGATCGACGAAGAAAAAAAAGAAATTAATTTTTACAAAGATAAACCTTAAAAATATCGTTTCAATTAAAACAATTTTATAACATGTATCATAAAATAAATTAAACCATTTATTTAATTTTAGCTTAGCCTCATCGAGCATCTAATAACACTATCATATTTCATCGTAGATATTTTCATTCAATGCAAAAGTTTCTTGAAGTAAAAGAAATAAATAAAATCATGACTATAGATAGTCAAAACGAAAAAAAAAAACACAATTTTTTACTCTACAAGCGAACAAAAAAGAGACGATCATAAACTATCGCAAACTGTACATCGATTATTATTATTAATCGAGTACCGTTTGAAGAAATTAATTGAAATAATTTTCTCGAAGAAAAGCGCTCTAGTATCGAATAAAAAAAATAGTGAAAAAAAAAGAAACATCAGTGCAGTGTATTGCGTAATATTTAATATTACATTTCACATGAGATAAACTTTTAGGAAAGATTAAAAAAAAATACACTGCGCAACGTTAACAATAAATAATGGGAAACAATAACGGATAATTTTTCATACTGTTTTTACTTTTTATTACTACTGTCGCTACCTATAATTGTAATTGCTAATATCCATCGTTAATCGATAATCTCATCGTATAAAACTTACTATAAATATATAATAAACGAATAAAAAAAAACAACGACAAAATGAAACTTGAATTTCACACATACAATACCAGAAGACAAAACGAGAAGAAAAAACATGCTTACATAACAACTATAGAGTCTAATAGAACATTAGAATGTTTCTTTTTTTGCGTGAAATTTAAAGATTGCGTGAGCGTAGCGATGACACTGGAAATTAATACAAAAGAGTTAATAAAAAAATAATAATAATTCGTGACGTTATAGTTAATTAATGAAAGAGTAAAACGATGAAACGAAATAAAATGGTAAACGTATGAGCGTATAGGTAGAGTAAGTAGGAAAAAAAAATAAAGAATGTACGAATGATGAAAGATGTATGATTAGTGATGAAAAGTAAAAAAATTTTTTTCTTGTAGTACGTACGCTTAATTTTTTTTTTTACATAAAAAAATTGATGAATTATTTTTTGGTAATAAAGTTTTTTTGTATCGGAGGTTTTGCATAACTGTTTATTCATGAAATTTAAGTTTGACGTATGTAACGGTTAATAACTTTAAAAAATTTAACAAATATATAATGGTGATACATCGATTTTTGAATTTCATATAAGCTTTTTGTATACGAAAGGTGTAACTTAAAAAAATGCAGATAAAAATCAACGTAACATGTTGTAATGGATTTATTTGTACATCTGCATTAACGAAATAAAAAGAAAAAAATAATAACATTTGTCATTTATGCGTCTAAAACAAATCGCTTTCGATGTCAACTTTTATCATTAGCTTTAGCGAGTAGAGCTAAAACACAAGAAGAAAAAATTAATATTGTTACGATATCGAATTTGGTGATTTGTAAGAGAAAGTATTCTTTTAATCCAACGTGTGTTATTATTTGTGCTTGCAGCAAAAAAAAAAAAAAAATTCAATTAATAATGAAATTAATATTATCTTTATAACTGTAATATTAAATTCATTTATAGAAACTGACAATATTTGTAAAAGTCAAGAGAAAGATCTATTAACGCATAAAAGGAAAAGTAATTGTAGCATAATTGAGAAAGAAAAATAAATAAATTAAACATCAATTGTCATAAATCGTCTAGATATAGATATAAGAAAATTATGATTAAATTCTTCTTTTTTTTCTTCATTAAATAGAAATTTGAGGTGGTCAACAAAGTCGCTTGTTTTTTGCGATCATTTTGACCGCAATGAAAAACTCTGTACATTTAACAAAAACAGAAAAAAAAATAACTCGGTAAAAAAAAGAAAAGAAATTCAGTTTGCTGTAAATTACCATCAATTTAAGACTAATATAAAACGATGCGAAGATTATTGAAAAAAAAAAATAAAATGGTAGTTTCGCATGACGCTCAATATAAATACAATCATTTCCAAAGTCCAAAGCACGACGAATTCCTAAATATTAAAAAAAAAACAAATAAATAAAATTATCTAATCGTAGAGTCATTCTAACAAATCGTTAAACAATGTTGGATGTATTTCTGATCAACTAGAAAAGAAAAATAATCCAATAAACATAAAACAGTTATTTTAAAACATGTTTTCTTATTTTAAAATAACGTTTACGTGGTCGTGCTTTGGGTCATTAATCCAAAAGAGATAAAAGATATATTGAAGCTTCGTCTATGCGCATATCACATATAACGATGTATTTTATAAGACATACCATGCGAAATCTTCTTATTTCATATGTTGATATATAAAACTTTTTGGTAAAGTACGTACAATCCCAATTTTTACTATAAATTTAGTATTTTGTAAAGATCGTAAGCATATCTACTTTATACGTATTATTATGCATATCAGGAATTTGAATTCTTCGTGATAGAATTCTAAAAATAATCAGACTGCATGTAACTCTATACAAGATTTTAATAACGTTGCATCAAAAAAAAAATTCATCTTATTATTAAATAATCATTAAAACAAAATCACTTTGAAATATTGTAGAATTCATTACTAAAGAAAAAAATAAACGTTCGATATATGTAACGACAATGGACTTTGAAACATATTTGTAAAAAGAAAATGAGTGAAAAAAAAGAATTAATTGAAAGCCGAATTTATGATTTCGCATAGTATGACTTTATTGTAGGAAAAAAGCAGTAATAAACTCTTCAAAGATAATGTGACTTTGTGGAAATTTTAAAAAGGGGGTATGTGTGAATTTCCAATAAAAATAAAAAAAAAAGCTGACACTGAAATAAAAAACCAAAGGAGCCATCGCTACAACTGTAAGGAAACAATAAAAAAAATTCCAATTATCTAATATCCGTAAATATCCTGTATACCAAAAAAAAGCAAAAAAAAACGATAATCGAAATATTGTAACCTTCTAGAGGTATATGGGTAGAAAATTACCTAATCTCGTATGGTTTAGTTTGGCCACTGATTTGTCCATGTGTGTTCGTTAATGTTTTTTTAGTAATAAAAATATTTAAAAATCTAATGCTCATTTTTTCAAACCTTTCAAATATAATATTGTGTTTTTATTCATGGATTTTCATAAATTTATTTTTAACAAATAAAAATCAAGGGAAGAACAGGTATTCAACTTCTACGACTTATGGAACGTAAATTTGTATTTATCCTAAAATAGGCTTAAATAGGATTTGCTGAACGTACGACTCTACATATCTTTTATTATTATTTTTTAAAAGTTTTTTACAAGCAGTATTAAAAGTGGACCACAAGAGTTTAATATGTTTTTTGAAATCGTCAATATTTTTGTTTAATTTAAATAATTTATTTTATCAGGATATATAGCCTCTAGATATGACACTATTTTGGTAAGTATTATATTTATTTTATAATTTCACTCGACGATTCCCAATCACACTTCTAGTGATTGGGAATCGTCGACATTTTGTTAACGACGTTGATTGAAGGATGGAAAAAGTGTTATCGTAGAATTACTACTCAAATTAAGGGGATGTATAAGGTATATGATTTATACGTTGTTACCGACATTGCAGTTTTCCAAATTTTTAATTTTAATTCAAAAAATTTCTAAAATATCTCTATATTAGGCTTTTTATCAGTAAAAATGAAAGGCTGTAACACAGAGATATTCTTAAAATTTTTGGATGATGGATAAAATGTTTGGAAAACTGTAATGTCGGTATTTTACATTCCCTTAATGAAATAATTCCATTATTCACCAACCAGATACTACATTCTGCAACTCAAATGAATCAAGTATGATATTCTTATATGCATAGATATGCTATTTTTGTTTTGTTTCTTATGTCGGTAAGAAAGATGAGAATTTTCTCGCTTTCCTCTCTACTTGGTTACTTCCGAAAATGAGAACCACTCCAGCTCTTTGTATGTGAATGATAGGAAAACAACTCCAAAATGCAAGCTATTGGATGTTGTGAGGGACTTTTATTCACTAACCTTGTACTTACCTTCTATCTATCAACATGTTTACCACGAAACCACGAAATTGTTTAACATATTGCATCAAGGTAGCGCCATTTTTTGGTTATTTCGAGTCTTCGTGTTTGGTCTAATGTGACCAGGCGTCCATCTCGACTAAAAAGACCCAAGAAAATCTTTCAAATTTTCTAGAGTTGTAGGAAAATTTCTGACCTTAAGAATGTGGATTTTTCTTGTTAATTAAAAAAAATTTTATATTAAAGACTCAATTATAGTCGTAATTTCTCAATCGCGAATTCGAATAGCTTATTTCAATTCTTGTAATTTTATGAAGAAATTGTATTAATTGAGAATCAAATCATAGATTTCAAAAATATTTGAATAATCTTTAGGATCAATTCATTTTAAAATTGTTAATTTAATTTTTTTAACGATATCAATATGATATAGATTTTTATTTTATTTTAAAATATTGTACTTTTCATGATGCATAAAACTATACCACAAAAAGTTAAATTTATTCTATTCAAACTTTTTTCATATTTAACATCATTTTTGTTTTAGTTGAAGTTAGCAAAGTAAGATTATCAAATTCCAAAGGTATTGAAGTTTCTTGGCAAGGTGAAAATTCATATTTGGAAATTAAATGAATAAGTCCTAATTTAGTTTGCAAAAGTCCAAGTCTCATTCCTACAACATTGTAATTAAATTTAATATAAAAATATATCTTGTGAAAATAGTGTCAAAAATTTTATTAATAATTTCAAGATATCTTATACAATTCTTACCAATACAAGTTCTTGGTCCATCGCCAAATGGAAAGTAAGTATTGGATTTAATATTTTTTTTATTCGTTGCTGAAAATCTTTCTGGATCAAAAATATTTGGCTTTGGGAAATATTTTGGATCCATGTGAATTGCATGCATAGGTATAAGAACAGATGTTCCAGCTTTTAATGTTACTTTCGTTCCAGGAATTTGATAATCATTTTCTGCTTTTCTATCCAAAATTGGTAAAATTGGATACATTCTTAAAGTTTCAGCAACGATCATTTCTAAATATGGTAACGATGACATTATCTAAAAATATCAAAATTACATTATTCAAAAATTGTATGAAATTTAAAGAGAATAAAGATGAGTGACATAAATCGGCATTTATGTCATGCCTATATGTGGCATACGTATTCTATTATTGCACCGTCTTTATCGACCTGGCTACGCTCGAATGATAACCACACGGTACATAAATGGACTGCTAATGCCATGGATAAGTATGACAGTAGATTTATGCTAATTAGTGCTATTAAATATCGTATGATACTTGTGGCACAAATGGCCTACCGCACGACGTGTAATGTACTATAATGTTTAATACGAAATTTATAAAAACATACCATATCGTATGTTACTTTTCCATCATTTTCATTTAAAGCATTTAAAATTTCTTCTCTCAACTTTTGTTGAATATCCGGATTTCTAGCTAATTCATATAAAGCAAACGACATTGTGGAAGATGATGTTTCAAATCCACCGGTAAAGAAAATTGCAGCTTGAGCTATAAATGCATCATCGTTCAATTCTAAAAAAAAGTAAGTAGTATAATGTACAATAACTTTGATTATTTATTTACTATTTTAAACTTTAATTACTTACTGTAATTATTTGTTGAATCGCGCTCTTGTTCATTCTTCAAATCAATTAATAAATCAAGTAAATCTGCCCTCTTAACACCAGAATTCATTCTCTCATTAATAGCCATTAGAAATACATCTTTAAGAAATTTCGTTTCATTTTTACCAAAAACATATATTCTAAAAATTTTAACAAACAATGGTATGAAAAATACTGATAAGAATTCCATGTGTCGTTTGTACGTTC
The DNA here is from genome assembly GCA_017163975.1 of Anastatus disparis. NCBI lineage: Eukaryota > Metazoa > Arthropoda > Insecta > Hymenoptera > Eupelmidae > Anastatus > Anastatus disparis. Next base: position 3,094,315 of record JAFFSR010000226.1, read on the forward strand.
TCTCAAAAATTGTTTTTCCAACTTTTCGCAATAAGCTATTAGGATCTCTTAAGCAATTAAATCTTAAGCCGTATGCGGTTATGCCAATTAAATCCGTCGTAAATATTGCACAAATTTCTTTGACTTCTATCGGGCGGCCGTTACCTGCAATACGAATTCATTGTTTTAATATAATTTTGACGTATCCTTATGCTAAAGTACTTATTGAATAATATATATTTTTTAATAAAAAATAAAACAATAAATACATGTCATATTTAGACATTACATGTAAGAAAGGGCGGAACTTGTTGATTATGCAGGTAAGTAGACTCACTAGGAGAGGGTCTGACCTCCGGATCACGGATTTTGCTTAAACTTTAGGATAAGTTTTTAGGTATCAAAATATGGAAAAAAACAAAATATTAGACCCTAATGCTCAATACTTCCCTAGTTACAGGTAATTAGAGAAAATCACTGGAAAAGTTACTAGATTTTCAAACGCTTATAGTTCTTCAGCATTAATAGCTAGAAGCTTAAACCTTTTTTTAAATGAAAGCTGAGCTCAAATCCTTTCGAAATATCACCTACAGCAAATCAAAATATTATTTTTTTCCATAGTTACATCATTTTAAAAATTATACTACATTTCAGCATTTATTATTGATTAATGTTTTTAAAGGGAAATTTAGATCAAATTTCAATAACGCTGTAACTATGGAAAAAAATAATATTTTGATATGCTGTAAAAGATATTTCGGAAGGATTTGAGCTCAGCTTTCATTTAAAAAAAGGTTCAAGCTTCTAGCTATTAATGCTGAAGAACTATAAGCGTTTGAAAATTTAGTAACTTTTCCAGTGATTTTCTCTAATTACCTGTAACTAGGGAAATATTGAGCATTAGGGTCTAATATTTTGTTTTTTTCCATATTTTGACATCTAAAAACTTATCCCAAGGTTTGAGCAAAATCCGTGATCCGGAGGTCAAACCCTCTCCTAGTCAGTCTTTATCATTTGTTGTAAGCAGAATATGCAATTAAGATCAAGTTATGATTATCAAGTGAAGTATACGAAACATATGCATAGAAAAAAATTTTTTAATTGTAAGATATAAAATATATGGTTAGGATATACGTTATGGTTGTAGCCATAAGCTTTGTTCATGATATTAAAATGTTCAGTCAACATAGCCAAACTACATAAAACTTTTTTATGTAAGCTGTAGTTATGCCAATTAAACGTCTGTTTCTCACATCTAATGTTTAATGTAGTTTTTTTTAAGCCAAAAGTCAACTAATCAAGAATTTTCAGAAATATCGCAAAATGTGAAAAAATATGTCTATAAGCCCCGCTCTCCCATGGTAAAAATGTGATTTTGGCTTTTTTAAGTATTTGAGTTTTGTTATTCTGCAAAAAAAAATTTTGAAATATTAACTAAAATTGAACCAAACATTCTATAAAATATACTGTATCAAAAACTTCAGGAAATTTCATATAAGACTATTTTCAATCTAATATACGAATAATAATAATAACATTTTACCTTCCAACTTCAGTGAATCCAAATAAATCCCAAAGTCTTGATCAATTTCAAGCATTAATTCAAACATTTTTTTCATTCTTCCGGAAGTAAATATTGGTGATAATTTCTGCCTTACATATTTCCATTCTGGATTTTGCAACACAAACAGATTCATTTTGCCAACATTATCTGATTTATGAGAACTTGTATTTCTACTTGAAAAATTATTAAAGTCCTTAATTAGCACATGCTTTATTATTTCTGGATCACGAATCAATAAATAAGGTTTATCAAGTATATAAAGCCCGACAAATGCTTTATTTTCATGGCGATCGTACATATCTTGTAAAACATTAATCACTGGTTTTTGAGCTAAAATGCATGCTTTGAAATTTCCGAAAAATACTGTTGGACTAATTTGCGGAACACTAAGTTTCTTCCAATAATTAAAATTTCTGGTCAAGTACAAATAAATACTAATCGATAAACTAAATAGAATAAATAACCCGTCAAGTCCCCAATATTCCGTAATCAACGCCATAATATTATATTGTTGCACATTTACACACAAAAAAAATGTTAACTTATTTTAATTATAATTTTATCATTCAGCGTAAAAATATTTTTGCGACTTTCGCATGTACATCTAGAATAATAGAAAATGTTTTACTAAGAAATAAGTTACCAGTACATAAATTTTATAAGACTTCAAATTTAGTATGTCATTCAATTATCACGTAATAAAGCATAATAAGGTAGCTTAAAAAATTTCGTTTCAATTAAACTACCTATAATTATTTTTTTTTTTTATAAAAAATTTAAATCTATACTTAATTATAATTCATTCTTTATTTTCTTTGACATAATGCCATGTTTTTCATATAATCATATTTGTTTTTTGCGAGGAATACTCATTGAACGCATACATTTATCTGATATTAATTTTAATAGGTGGAAATGTAAAAAATAAAATAATATTAAATAAAACGACTTTTTTTTATTTAAAAATACGGTTTGTTTTTATTAACGAGGATGTAGTTACATTAATTAAAAAAACAATGCAGTGAAAATTTTTGTTTTGATTTGAAAAACAGCAATTATAAAGTACATTTTTTTTTCTTTTTCAATACACGGCGTTGACATTTATGTAACAAGACTTATAATCAAGTGCACGATACATTTGAAAAGTGTAGATTGTCACTCAAAAAAGCTTGTTATCTTGTTATCTATTATTTTTTTAATGAGGAGTTTTCGAGCTAATATGATGGTATTAAATCTAAAATCATTTTAGTAAATGTTGATGAGCCCCGATTCTGTCCCAAAATTTATTAATGATTTTTAAATGAATTTTTAATTGTACATTACCATTGTAAATTGAAAATACGTTAAAACAAGCTGACTATTTAATTAACCAAAAATTCTGATGATAAAAAATTTCACCTTTATTTAATCAAAAGATGATACAATAAACTATACCGATATATTTGAATGAGGTTGAATTTTCTGTCTTTGTCTGATAGCATTTTTAATCATTCACATACAAATTTACGATTATAATAAGAAAATAATAGCAGCCATAGCTAGAAATAAGTATTATAAAACAAATTTCATGGTGATGAAAAGATAATGTTACCCATTTTAAATAAATTGACATATAATTTTTTTAATAAGAAGAATCTATCTATAAAAATTTAATCAAATAAGTTTCAGGAAATTATTTACTGCAATTAATGATTTAATGAGAATTAATAGTTTTTCATATTATTTTCTAAACTTACAAAGAGAGTATTTGACCTCTGGGAAACGGATTTGGCTGAAACTGCAGGATATGATTTTTTGATTAAAAAAATGAAACCGTGTTTTTTCTTTTGTGCTAATAGGCCCTATAGACGGAGATATAAACATTTCTTCGAAAATGTAGTGAAAAAAAGTCTTTATAAGAACTTGAATAACTAAACAACTAAAACTCTCACAGAAAATTATATAAAAAATAAAAGAGAGTACAGGTTAAAAACTTTAATTTAAGCTTTATTGCATTAAAAAATCTCATATGGTTCAAAAGTTACAGGCGATTAAAAAATGCTAATGAAATAGGGTAAAAATTTGATCGTGTGTTACATGCTAAAAATATTAATAAATATGTAGTAATTTTCAATTAGGCACAACTTTTGAATTACAGAAGCTTTTTTGATGCAATAAAGCTTGAATTGAAGCTCTTAACTTGTACTTTTTTCTATTTTTCATACATTTTTCTATAAAATTTTTAGTTGTTTAGCTATTCAAGTTTTTATAAACGCTTCTTTTCTCTATATTTTCGAAGAAATGTCTATATCTCCATCTATAGGGCCTATTAGCACAAAAGAAAAAACACGGGTTAATTTTTTTAATCAAAAAATCATATCCTGCAGTTTCAGCCAAATACGTTTCCCGGAGGTCAAATACTCTCCTTGTTAGAGGATTTTTTTGAAACTTTGAAAAAATAATCTTTAAACTCTCATTTTTTTGGTGCACTTAAAAAAGTATAAGGTAGGCGCTGAAAATTTGAAGAAATTAGACTTTATGTGAAAAACTCATGATCGCACTACAAATTTAATTGTAATTTCATTACTATACTATAGTTTTAAAAAAACTAGAGGGATGCAGATTATTTATTGAAGATTGCAATGCAATTAAGAAAAAATTCAGTGAGCAATGAAAATAAAAAGAAAATAAACGTAAAAGTTTAAAAATATTTTACCAATGTAGAATCGTATAAATCAATTGGCATACGCGCATTCGTGCGTAGAATACGTGTATACAAGTTACCAAGTCTGTTTGCCATGTATACAAGTAATCGCAAAAAAATTTTTTTCATCATTTTCTCATGCAATGGTTTTTGTTCTTGAATTAATAATTATATTTAAGAAATAAAGAGTGCATATAGTTATGAAAATTTACAATAGTAAAAGTGCCCTACAATGTGAATGATTTATTAGTAATAATTCTTTACTTGTAGTTTAATTTTAAAAATAATAAAATTTAAGTAAATATTATTAAGAATCAAGTTCCTCTGCGTAGTTTTTAAGTTAGAATGATTCAAATATATGTGAATGATTTTGTGACACTCATGTGTTAATATACAAGCGCCCTACAATGTGAACGATTTATTAATAATAATTCTTCGCTCATAGCTGCATTTTAATTAAAAAAATAAAATATTATTAAGAATTAAATTTTTTTTTCATTTATAACTTTGAAAAAAAATAATTTTTTCAGACACAATTTTTTAAAAATCTTTTAGGATTATTTGCCAAAGAAATTATATACATCTGAAGAAATACAGCTTAAGAAAAAAAATTTTAATCCTAACAAAATAGCTTATAACTTCCAAACAATCAAGCATCAGATCAAATTGGATGTTATATTCCTTATTATCTTCTTATACAGCTATAGCAATATTCATGATATAAACAACAATAAATTAGTAAATATCTTACATGTTAATTTTTATATTTAATCAACTCTTTATTAATTCAAGTCAAGACATCGATGTGAGCCTCCTTCTTGAAGATATAATAGAAACAATTTCATCGAATAACAAGTTTCCACTGTGTTTAGTGCTTTTAACCGTCTTACGATCTCTGGGTGGCTCAATGTTGTGGCAAGACGTTTGTAGTTATTACGATTTCATGTCAATAATTAATAAATATGAGTATATTTATTGAATTTGAAATGACCCGCATTATATTTTCATTTGTTTTTACTTCATAATATGCGCATATCATAAAAATATCAAATATAATTGAATATTATTATTTGTATTATATCGATGGAGTGTATTTCTTTAATTTCCTGGATTTCTAACTCCATTTTTGATTGACTTTCCTTTTCTTTGAGCATTGGTAACTCGAGTGCTGATTGTTTCTCCGTATGAGATTGTTGCTGTTCAGCTGCACTTGGTAGATTAATGGATATCTGTGGACAAGTTAAAAAGCAATATATGTTTGATTTTACGTTTTCTTTAGGTCAACTTTTTTGTTTTTGCTCGACGAGATTAATCTATTTAATGTAGGACGATTTTTCCAATCCATTATTCCCAAAGGACATTTTTCCCAATGGTATTTTTTCCCAAGAGGGACGTTTTTTTCCAAAAAAACATATAATTTTGAAAACGAACTTTTTAAAAAAGAACAAATATTCGAAGACTAACTTCAATCCAATTCATTCTTTTGTTATATCTTATTTTGTTTGGTTATTTTGCGTAGAAGAATATTAATTTTATCTACTACGGAAAACTTGATACAGCTTTTTAAGTACGAAGTTCGGTTTGTTGATGTATCATTCAAAACAGCTCCTACTCTGTTTTATCAATTTTTTTCCGTGCTAGGAGCTGTAACGCAAGTTAATATGAATCGTAAAGCGAAGACGATCAGTTTACCATTTGTACATGCACTCTTGGAAAATGAGTAGCGGGCATCGTATGAAAAAGTTTTTGATATTGTTATCGAAGAAGGAAGAAAACTCGGTTTCACGACTTTACCAAAGCGCATAATGACTGACTTTGAGTTATCAATTATACAAGCCGTACGAGCAGTTTTTGGTCAAGATAAAATAAAATGTTGTTTTTGCTTTCTCATAGAGAAAGCATTGTATTTTTATCTGTGTCAGAGCATTTATCGTCATGTTGTGGATGAAGGTTTGAAGACGCTGTATAACAAGAATGATAATTGGTGAATAAAAGTGGGCTGTCACATGCTCTTTGCACTGGCTTTTGTTCCTGCAGAGAAAGATGAAAAGAACTTTCAGCTTTTACGTAATTCGTTGTGCGATGAATTGGAGCCCATCTTAAATTTTTTTGTAGCGACATATATTAAATGTCTGAGTGCGAGAAGAAACAATATTGTATCAGACTACTTTCAATATGCACGAGCTAATGATGTATTAACATAGCTAAAACCTGTTGGCTATAATGTTAAATTTTAAATAAAAAAATATATTGGGGAAAAAGTTTTTGCGGGGAAATTATCAGTTGAAAAAATTGACTTTTGGGCAAAATGTCTGTTGAGAAAAATGTCTATTGGGAAAATAGGATTGCGAAAAGTGTCCCCCAACCTTTAAAATGTTTTATGTTAATTAAAAATTCAATCAAATAAGACCACAATTAAATAATGATTTAAGGAGGCTCAATAGTCTCCTGTGTTATTAAGGGCATGACAGAGCTCGCTACCTTCTAAAATAATTCATTAATATTTTAATTCCAATTTCACGAGTAAACGGTACGTTAGATCGAGTTCTTTCGTTACAATAAGAAAATTTGTAATATTAAACTTGAGTGCGATTAACTTACAGAATTTACCAAAACACTATACATAAAAAGTTATGAACAAGTTTTGTTGTAATTTCATTACTTTATAGTTTTTTATAAAAAAACAAAGTGGGTATAGATTTTTTAATGAAGATCGGAATGCAATCAACAAAAAAGGGGGTGAGTGATGAAATTAAAGAGGAAATAAACGTAAAAGTTTAAAAATATTTGATCAATGTAGAATAACGTTTATTTAGAATTTATTTAGAATCATATGTTTGGAATCGAGTGTATCAGCTGGTAGATACTGCGCGTAACTCGGCGCATAATGCGAAGACACATAGGGTGCGTGTGTACAAGTTACCAAGCCCCCTGTGTTCTGCCGTATATAAGTAAGTAATTACAAAGGGATTTTCATGGTTTTGTTCTTGAAATAATAATTATATTCGAGAAATAAAGAGTGCGTGAAAATTTGCAATAATACAAGTGCTCTATAAAGTGAATGATTTATTAAAAATAATTCTTCACTAATAGTTGCATTTTAATTTAAAAAATTAAATAAAAATAAATATTCTTAAGAATTATATTTTTCTATGAGCACTCTATAAGCAATATTGTCACTTTATTGAAACACTTGACTTTGTATAGAAGTAGAAAATACTGAATAAAATCTAATACAACATATCTGATGAGGTTTATTAGTATCATCGTTCGATATATCATTGCATTTAACCATGATTTTTGTTACGATAATGTCTTGGAGGCAATGATAAAACTACCAAAATTGTTTGTGTTGGATGCAGTATACCGAAAAAGGTTACGTGTAACGCCTTCTGACAGTATAGCAACTCTTTGATTGTTGTCGCATAGTCACCCCCAGTATTGGGTAGACAACAGAGTTGGTTTAACATTAATTATACGCTCACAGTTCATGACTGTAACAGCGCCACCTCGACTTATTTTTAACTAACACGCATAATGTAACATATTTAAGAAAATTTTTTTAATTTATACTTTTATTTATTGAAAAAACATTTTTCTTTGATTAATTTAACATTAGAATGATTCAAATATATGTGAATGATTTTGTAACACTCACGTGTTAGTTAAAAAATAAGTCATGATGACTCTATTCCAGTCATGAACTATGGAGCGCACACTAACGCTAAAACAACCCTGTTCATGACGTCCAATAGTTAATTTCAAGGCGTCCACGAAAGGGCAAGAATATCGCATTATTTTTAGCAGTTGGCGTAATTTTGTATAAATGATATGAAAACTATATAATTTATAAATTATTGTTGTGCCGTAAGTTGTCGAAATTTTGCAATATTTCAATTTTTATTAAAATCCGATAATTTTAATAAAAATTGAATTGACCACCTAAAAGTAATTTTAAAAAAGTCCCATTGCGCAAAAAAAAGAATATTAAAAAGTCCCAGTGGGCAAAAAAAAATCATTAAAAGATGGAAGGATGAAGAGCCCAACAGCGAATTGTGGTGCAACGGATCAACAATGCAGTATCCAAAGCCATTTAAAGTTCAAGAACATGATAAAATTTTTCAGTTCTGGTTGTTAATAAATGATTTTGAATGCTTACTCTGCAATTGAGATTTTATTCAATAAAAATGACAAATAAAACTTTATTGTATGAATACATAGAAAGTAATTAATTTTATGCTATATAAATAGATTCATAAACTTTTATAATTGTTTACGAATATTTTTAGTCATCTTACCTACAATCAAATTATAATAATTAATTTTAATTTCGACTGATAGCACTGATTTCTAATTATTATTTTATATGAAATTTATTCATGTTAGAGAAAGTAAGCAAATTGTTATTAATGTCAGAGATCAAACTCGATGTGAAATAATTCAGAAATAAATAGGAAACGTGTGAGAAATGCATTTGCAATGATATGATGCTATAAAATTTATAATTTGTTTTAATGAAAACAATATATTTTTAATTTAACTTACATCCAAAGCATAACGATTCTTAATATTTATATCTTTTGATATACTGAATCTATTAAAATCAAAGTAATTGAAGATATCATTTATATTAAAATTTACTTTATTTTGATTTAATATATTTATAGCACTGCGGGACCTAAATCCGCATTTAGGTAACGCTTTTCCGTTACCTAGGTGGCACTTTTTTACACAGTGTAATAATGAATTTACTTAGATAATGTACGTACATAATAAGAAATAATTTGATATGTAAATTATTTTTTAAAGTATTTTCATAAATAACAATAAGCTGTAGTATATTGGAACTCTTTTACATTAACATTCTTCAAATTAAATAACAACTATAAGCAAGTAAAATACGAGTAAAACTAAAATTGATAGTAGCGTAACATGTAAAGCGAAGAGGTATAGTCATTTCGGTGTTGTATTATAAAATGCTCTGGGGAACCCCCTATTACTACGCACGATTGCTATTGCTATATACGTAAGTTACCTCCTCACCGCTCCTACGACGCTAATTCATACGTGAAACAAAATTTAAATTTATGACTTCATAGAAGATGATTTCAACAAACAATTTCACATAATATAAAAATAAATTGTTATTACACATTTTAAGTATATTTTTGAAATTACAGTCTTTTTTTTTCTTTTTCGATCTATTATTCAAGAAGCGATTAGTTTTAGTTTATTTATAGTTTTCGTTTCTTTTTTTCGATTTATCATTCACAGGATGCGTAGTATTTGGGTTTTTATAGTTTTCGCTTTTATTTTTTGAATTATAATTTGTGGAGTGCATAGTTTTTGTTTATTACTGATTTTGAAGAGTACAGATTTAATTTGGCGGATTTATGTCACACGTGCTACAAAATAGTACACGATACTCGTGACCTTAGTGGAACTTTATTACACGGCCGTGTAATGTATCGTAATGTACTATTTTAAAATTAATTTGAAAATTAGAAAAATAATTTTTGTTGAAAAAAAATTTATTTTATCGAAACTTTTCTTATATTTAATACAGTACTCGTTTTAGCTATAGTTAATATACTAAGATTACTAAATTCCATGGGTATTAAAGTTTCTTTACAAGGTGAAACTTCGTATTTAGAAATCAAATGAATGATTCCTAATTTAGTTTGCAAATATCCAAGTCTCATACCTGTAAAATTATATAATATTTAATATAAAAATATGCATACATACGCGAATGAAAGATTTTAGTTAGAAAATAGTAAAATTGATTTAACAAAACATCAGGATATCTTTTTATTCTTACCAATACAAATTCTTGGTCCATCACCGAACGGAAAGTAAGTATTCGGTTTGATATTTTTTTTATTTGTAATTGAAAATCTTTCTGGATCAAAAACGTTTGGTTTTGGAAAATTTTTCGGATCCATCTGAATTGAGCGCATAGGCATAACAACAGGTGTTCCTGCTTTTAATGTAAGTTTTGTTCCAGGAATCTGATAATCATTTTGTGCTTTTCTATCTATGAATGGTAAGATAGGGTACATTCTTAAAGTTTCGGCAACGACCATATCTAAATATGGTACTCCTGTCGTAATCTGAAAATATCAATATTACAATGTTGAAAAATTATAATTGAAATTTAAAGACAATAAACATTTTAAAAGAATAAAATAATAGGAATGTTTAATGTGTAATTTATTAAAATATACCATTTCATAAGTTACTTTTCCACCGTTTTCATTCATTGCGTTTAAAATTTCTTCTCTCAATTTTTTTTGTATATCTGGATTTTTAGCTAATTCATATAACACGAATGACATTGTTGAAGACGAAGTTTCAAATCCACCAGTGAAAAAAACAGCTGCTTGTGCTGTAATTTCATCGTCTTTCAATTCTGAAAAAAAAAATTAATCAATATAAAAACTTTAATCAATGACTTATTGTTTAAATCTAGTTACTAACTATAACTATTATCTTTCTCTTGTTCATTCTTCAGATCAATTAACAAATCAATTAAATCTGCTCTTTTAACACCGGAACTCATTCTCTCTTTCATGGCCATCAAAAAAATGTCTTGGAGAAATTTCGATGCTTCTTTGCCAAATAAATACAAGTGAAAAATTTTTACGAGCGATGGTATCAACAGTCCTGATAAGAATTCGATGTGCCGTTTATAACTGTTATCAAAAATACCTCTTCCAACTTTTCGCATTAAACCATCGGGATCTTTTAATGCATTAAATCTTAAACCATAAGCAGTTATTCCAATTAAATCTGTTGTGAGTAATGCACAAATTTCTTTGACTTCCAATGGACGTCCGTCACCTAGAATTTTAATTGATTATTTTCTATAAAACGTAAATTTAATTTATAAGAGATAAGTAAACTAATATTAAATATAATAATTGAAAATATTCAAATACGATTTTGTTTATTGAATGTTTAATACATTTTTGGTTGTAATGTTAAGTAAAGAATAATTGGAATTTTGAATGTATTAAAAAACAATGTAGTGCAAATTTTTGTTTACACACTTAAAAAGTTATAATTCAAAAATACTTATTTTAAATTTTCTTTAAAAATTCAAAATAATATCTTTTAAATTATTTTTGCATTGCAATTACATTATAAAATTAGAAGCAGATAGAAAAAATGATTTTATTAAAGCATAATTATATAATAATGAAGGTAACAAAAAATTAACAAATGATTTTGTTTAGATACTGGTTTAGATACAAAGCTTTTGCAACGATAAGAAAAAAAATATTAAAAAGATATTTATTGATTTAGCGATGTAATAACATATCACATCACAATAGATAAAAATTTAAAGAATTGTATTTTTATCGCTTACATAACATTGTTGAAATTTTATTTTTTTCATTCCAATGACGTGCATTAGTAAACAATTTTTTTCTGGAGTATATAAAATACTGACTTTACAGTTCATCAATTTTTTAAAATCTGAATTCAAAAGTTTTAAAAATATTTATGTATATAATACTTTAATTAATAAAAAGCATATCATAGCGATATTTAAAAAAATTTTGAATAAAAATAAAAACTGCAATGTCGATAACTACGTATAAATCATATTCGCTATTGCATCACCTTAACTTTGAATGATTGAAGTTTACTATTTTACCAATCTGCACAAAAAGTGCTAAAATATCAACCAAAATGAAATTAAACATTCTATAAAATTAATGTTACTAAAAAAATCTTTTAGAATTGTTTTATCAGATAATTTTTAATAAAAATTCTAAAACTGAATAGTTATAAGATGATTTAGACTTTACCTTCCAATTTAAGTGAATCCAAATATTCACCAAAATCTTTATCGATTTCAAGCATCAATTCAAACATCTTTTTTATTCTTCCAGAAGTGAATATCGGCGACAATTTCTGCCTGATATATTTCCATTCTGGATTTTTCACGGTGAAAACACTATTTTTTCCAACGCTATCAAATTTATGAGAACTCGAATTTTTATCGGCAAAATTATTAAAGTCCTTGATTAACACATGCCTCACTATTTCCGGATCGCGTACCAATAAATATGGTTTATCAATTATATAAAAACCGACGTATGCTTCGTCTTCGTGACTTCTATAAACATCATCTAGAATATCAATAAGCGGTTTTTGAGCTAAAAGGCATCCTTTCAAATTTCCGAATAATACTGTAGGATTAACTTGCTTAACGCCACGTTTCTTCCAATAATTAAAATTTCTTGTTAGGTACAAATAAATTCCAATCGATGCAATGGATAAAATAAATAGTCCATCGAGTCCCCAATATTCCGTAATCAACGCCATATTATTATATTATAGCACATCTACACACAATGAAAGATTTTTTAACTTATTTTAATAGCAATTTGATAAATAATAAAAAACTGTTTTTCCGACTTGTGTACGCACATCGAGAATAATACAAAATGTATTACTAAGAAATAAGTTACCTGATTATAAATCTTATAAAATTTCAAATTTGACGTGTCACTCAATAATTATTCTTTATTATTCTACAACATCATGTAACGCGGTAAAAAAATTTCATACTCGTCAAGTCGCTTACTGAGCAAAAAAAAATTCTACTGCTTTTAAAGTATAATTTAAATTCCCTGTATTTATCTCTTTTTGTACTCTTCTTTGAAGTAGCTAGACTGCGATAATAATAATCAGAAGTATTTTGCATACTTCAGCTCGAGAATCTTTCTTTCTCCTTTATGATAGCAGCGGGACTTTTTGACGATAATGTATACAAGATGAAAGTGGGGAAATTCCAAATGACAAATATTAACCAATTGACAAAATATTCAGCAATGTCGTATAAACAATTTTTGCTTACATCTCGATGATAACTGATAAAATAATTAACGAACAATACTATGTCACTCTGCAAATGTCTTTTTGAACTAATGGCACTTTGATCATTTATAAAATACAATCCACTGCTATAAGGAAACTTTCAACATATTATCAAGCTTGTTGTCAATACTTTATCTTAGACTTTTTGCAGCGGCGTGTTGAAGAAAAAATAAAAAACTCTAATGAGTGTTTTGATGATTACGTATGAAAACTTGCATCAAAAGATTTACAAAAATTGAAATTGTTACTCACTTGGGCATCAATCTCTTTAATTAATATTTACATTTATAATTTTTCGGTTTGGCATCGTGTGAAGTTGAGGCTATAAAATTTATATTTACCATTTTTCGATTTGGGATCGAGTGAAGTTACAATGAATTTTGTTTGATTTATTAATTTCAATAATTTTTGGTGTTTAAGCCATTAACTTAAACTACTCTAATTCCATATTGCTCATTAAAATCTAAATTAATCCATTTAATTTTATCAAAACAAATAAGTTCAAAATATAACTTGTTCGATGCTTTTACTGCAGATTTAATAAAAAACGCTAGATTGTCTATTTTTTTAAACTCCATAAAAAAAGACTAATCATATTTAATCCAATATAATATTCTCGTTATCAAATTTCGTTTAATCTTGCTCAATTTACCTGCAGCGTACTCCTTATTGCGATCACCGATTTTTGATAACTATGATTACTAGCTTTTAAATCGCAAATAATAAAGAAAGCGACAATGAGTTTAAAATTGTTTTATATTTTGTTATAGTCTTTAATCTTTAAAAAAATAAATAACAATCAACATAATAAGTATTAAATAAAAAAAAAGAATGTTCCGAGCTAATCAATTTCTTTTTTTCTTTCTTAACGTCGTTATATTTATGCTATTTGTAATGCTAATCAGCGATGGAGCTCGTAAGTGTGTTTGTGAACAAAGCACATGTAAGTAACGTACAGTGGTGCTTATATCAATCGGCTGTCGAGAGCGGGATTCGAACTCGGAACCCCGAGATTAATCCAACGCTCTACCGACTGAGCCACTCACCGGCTCATAAGAGAATCAATTAGAAAGTTATAATAAAGTCACTTGTTTTAAATAAAAATAAACTAGGAAATCAAACAAAATAAGTGATTCAAAATAGTAGTAAAAAAAGTACCGAAGTTTGTTCAACTGTTTGAAATGACAAAAAATATCTTGAAATCGTAAAAAATTTTACAACACAAATGCAGTACACAAAATGAGAAAAAAATATACTGAAATATTTTAAAAGTAATACAATATATTTTTTCAATTTTCAGAAACACATAATTTAAACTACAACTACAAATATTTCCATCAAGGAATATTTTATCAAAACAGCAATGCAATTAGCACATTTATAAATGAAGATTGTCCTAAAATGAATAAATACTAAAAATAAAAAGAAAAAACTAAATCTAATATGTATATCACTTCCTATAACGAATAAAACGTCCCAGCAGACGACCCACTTATATGTTTTCTTTTCTCCCTTATTTACATTGTAATAATCAAAACAGATTTCACGTGAGATTACGAGATTGCGTGTGGTTACAACGTCTTTGTAAATATATTAAACTAAATGTCGTTATAGATCCATCCAATTTACAATTTGTCATTATTACTATTACGTGTTGGGGCACATGTGTGATTTTTTTAGGCCATTTTTTTCAGCATTTTAATTTATAACTCGAGATATCATGATTAAATTAACATGTGTACGGGAGAATTAGGACATTTGATATTTAACGTTTAGAAAAAAGGGTCCTTTTTTATTGGATCTGTTATCTTTAGTCATTTTGAAAAGGAGGACTGTATAATATCGAGGACAATTCGTTAAGATTACTCGTTTTTTTTAAAGGAAATCATGATTCGGTCTTAATATTGCCGAATTTAATACAAATGACAAATGTGGGCTATAAGAATTTTTTTTAAAATTTATTACATAATTGTATCTGATGTAAAAAGAATACTGGAATAATTTGTCATAAGTGTGTCATGTATAGGTATTAATATTTTAAAGTAAAAATATAAATCGAGTATACAAGATTAATACGTGACTTTGCGATTTAAGTTTTGCATTAAAGTACAACTCATTTTAATTTTCTAAGCTATAATTTAATAATACAGTTTACATAATTTTTTTCAGATTAAAATGTTCGTTTTTCAATAAATAAATGATGTAGTTTGCAGATTAAAAAAAAGATACTATATGCAGCACTTGAATTAGTAAATTTATCTTTAAAAATCATATAAAATTAGTTTCGATAAACTAATTGTTATTTGTTTATCTTTGAATTACTAAAGCTCATAATAAATTTTCTGTTATACTTAAAAAAATTTTGAATTTTAGTATTCTCATGGAAATGTTATTAAAATTGTAAACGAAATTGTCTTTTTTATACGGATGACAAAATAAGGCGTTTCCTTACAGCGACTCGTGGCTAAAAGAGATCATTTAACGAAAAATAACAATAATTATCAGCTAATTATTAAATGGCTATACGTCAATCGATTAAGTAAAAGGTTCAATAAACTCGAGCTATAAAATCACGTCCTGCGATAAGATTGCTTATAGTGTACATTGTATAGAGTTACATTTGTATAATAAACAGGCGATGAACGACTAAAGATTATAAAATGAACAAGTAGGTCGCTCAATGTATCCTTGTGTATATTTTTTATATATTTTCCCCTCTTAATGCTCCACTAAAAAGGATTTCTCGTAAGAAGTTAATTTTTAAATGATTCGTGGGTTGTCGGTCGTAAATAAATTATTTTTACAACTGTCGACCAATCAAACGAAAAGAAAAATAAAAGGGAACTCATAATTCTGTTGATGTTAACCCCTTTTCGTTCATTTTATGGGTTGAAAATTTTATGCTGTTCCTTATTAACGTCGTTTGAAAGTTAACGTATGTTTCTGAAATTATATAAAACACATAGAAAATTGTATCTAAGAGTTTTTACTTAAAATTTGGAAAATTTTTTTTTTTTAAAACATGCTATATAGTACAACGATATTGAATGATAAATGAAAAATCCATAATTTCTTATTTCAGTAAGTCAAAACCTTTTTTTTCGTCGCTATATTTATGCTATTTGTTATGCTAATCAGCGAAGGAGAGACTCCACTACTATGTCCAAGCCTGTATCTTTTTGCGTTACAAAAATGTCTTGTTATAACAGTTGTTCTCTCGTTAGACTATTTCTACATTTTCTATATATTTTAATCCAATTTTTTGACGCTATGTGGGTATGGTAACTTGTTCCACCTAGTAAATTTTATCATGTTTATCGAATAAGTAGTCTTAATAAACTTATCATTTACGCGTTCAATAGAATTATCCCGATTGAAATGAAATGCAATTTATCATTATATTTAGTTTTTTTAACCTCGTTAGATCAATTTTTAAATTGTAATCCTTTGCGAAAGCGCGTTGAATTATTTATTAATAAAAAATTAATTATTCTTTTCTTTTTTATACGCGTTTGAGTCTGGTTCATCCTTGCAGAATTGCTTTGTGCACACGAAGTTTATTTTTTTCTACAATTATTGTCAAATCATATAATTCTTCACTTTGTTGAAAAAGTTTTAGATCTCTAGATATTTTATTTTCTATAGAATTTAACAGTTCACATGTTACAATAACTTTACCTTTAATTACAGAATCTATTTCGAACAAAAAATATTTATGTTCATCTTTAGTTTTCGATTTAACATCTGTTAATGAAGATTTTAGTATATTATTTGTTTCTAGCAGACAGTCATTGTTGACATTAATTTTAATAGACAATTTAATTTCTCTATAAAGTGAAGAATCTTCACGAAACATATTATGTAGATGCAGTGATGCATTAAAATCATTAATGTCATCTTCAAGAACACTTTGATGAACAGATTTTAAACTAAAATACCATGCACCATCATTTATCTCTGTTTTAAAATGTGGTGAATGCCTATTATCATGTCTACATATATCGAACCGATAGTCCTTAAATGGTATCTCAATATCCAATGTCGATGTATAACAAGCGTTACCCTTATTCATCGCTTTCGTTATTTTACCATTATTTTTTTTTATAAAAAATGGGCTTGGATATCGTGGAATCGACATATTAACAAATTAAATATCTTCTATTGTATATTTGCACAAATAATCTGAAAGTAAAATATCATTTTTTCAGTTACATATTAATATCTAATAGTCATATATAAGATAATATTATATGTTATGCCATGTCTTTTTTCAACAGAACTAGTTCTGTTTGTTTGAACTAAACTTTTTGTTCGTGTGCTACCGTTTCCAAACGCCATAAATTCTTTCGGAATAAGATATTTACAATTTCTACATAAGAAAAGATGAAAGCTATTGCTATCGTTTTATCTGGTATTATTCGAAGTTAATTGCGTGTTAAAATTATAAAAAATTTTTCACTAAGTCCTTTAAATTTGATAAAATTTCACAAAACGTGGATTCAAAATTAAATATAAAAGAAAAGCTTCCATTTTACGTATACTATATTATATACATAATAATGTTTATATACAATCTATATAATATTCATAATGTTTACATATTTGTTATTTATCTTTGTAAGCATGTGAATAACTTATATCGAATTTAAGAACTGTTAATTTTTCATGATAACGTGTCCCGTTATTATGCGAAATAAAAGGTAACGAAAAATAAAGTAATAAGACTAAAATGAAGCAATAACTTTTCCAAAAAATTTTATCGCTTTCAAGTAAGAATTTGGTCTTATAGATAAAAGACACTTTATGATGTGACATTTTATAAATATAAAAATTAAAGAAATAAATAAAAAATACATACCTTTATCTAATCTTGAAGAAATTTATGAAATATTTTCTTATAAGTTTTGCATTAGACTAATAACTAATCGAAATTTTGGTGTTCGTTACTTTTTTTAGATATAATAAAAATAAATATCTAGAACTAATAATTTTATTTCGAATAATTTCTTGAACTTCTTTTAAGATTTTTTATTGCGCTAAATCTAATTTATAAAATTTGTCTGAAATTAGATTCGTTGTAATCGACTGTGCTATCAATACTACCTTGAAAAGAGGTTAGAACTCTGGTTTTACTCTATGACGACGAATGGAGTTAATGTCGATAGCGAATATTCGTTGTAGTACAGAAGAAATGAGTGCTCTCCACGAGGCTACTTTCTACTAGTGACTCTTACTTCATTGGTCTAGATTATCTAGCTTGTAGTGCTTATACATTATTGCGAGCGGATTTACAGGTATATCACCTATCATCGCTGTACAGAGACAGTAAAGTATTTTAATTGGTAGGCTTAACTCCTTCTGTTCGATCCCGTTGAAAAAAAATTAAATTTCAAATAGCTTTCAAAAACATCCAGGTAACATCACCGTTAAATTGGTTTTTTGAAATCCTGCAACTATTATCTTATACTTTTTATGATGAGATTTCATATTCAAGAATTGTTGGGGGTTCGAGTATTTTTGAAACACCTTGTATATCTTTCAGTTTGCCTTAATGAAAAGATGTGGCTTTTAACTAAAACAATTTTCCCATTTAAAAAATACTTTTAAAGATGTTAAAAACTGAGCGATTTACGAACCAAATAAAAATCAAACAAATGACATAACTAGATATATTTGACATTACAGAGTAATGTACTATTTTTTCAACACCTAGCCCGAAAGTATCACTTTTTTTCCTAGCGTCGAAAAAATAAAGTAGTATTTTTGGCCCGATGTTGAAAAAAATCGCATTTTCATCACGGGAACAAAAAAAGAATACCTTAAATCGTATGTTTGTCTCCCTCGCCTTCGGCTCGATTGAAAATTTACATACGAATTAGCACATTCTTTACTTTTGCTCCCAAGGTGAAAAATATAGTATTTCACTCAAGTGCTTTTCGCCCTCATACTATTAAGTCGACTCATCATGAAGGCTAGATAGATCTTTCTTTGATAGATTTTCTGTTGAATATACGGACTGAATGAGATAAAATCGCTTATGGTAAATTCTATGACATCTGGAAGAAATAAAGAGAACTACACAGCTAAGAATAAGAAATTCAATGGAGTGTCCTAACATCAATGATGCAGCCTATAACGACGATTTCGATCTCACAGTGTTAATCATGTTATTTAATAGGAAACGATCGTTAATAATTTAATGAATTAAAAAAACCGATTGGTTCGCATTAAGAAAGATCCATCGTGTCTTTTTGATTAGCTCATGAAATAGTGACAGGGCGAAAAGCATTTAAATGAAAAATATTTTTTCTCAACAATTATTTTAGTGAACAATCATATAAAGAATTTTACATTACCTTGATGATAACAAACCAATCATTCTCTTTAATTATATCTTTTCATGTAAATCCTTTGATTTTTTATTTTGTTCGTAAATATTTTTTAATAATTAACGAACATTTTCTATTAAATAGAAAAATATTCCAATTTCATATTGCAATTAAAATACCTTAGGTATTTTTAATATTCCACCCTTTTAATTGTATAATTACCTATATTTATGTTTTACATAAAAATAAAAAAAAGATTTACTAGGGTTACATAAAAATTAACATCAAAATTATCCTTTAAAAAAATTATTTAATAACCTTAACTTTTTTTAATAGTAAAAGATAAAAATTAGTACCTAATTTAAAATGAAATGCAGCATTTATTTTCCATGCGTATTTTGAACTAATTTTTTTTTATTCCTCCATAACTTTTGAACAGATTAAGCTTTTTAGAAGAATATTTATTCTAATAGTAATAAGAATATATATTCTTAAAACTTTTTAAATAATGATAATAATTTGGAAAAAAAATGATCGATAGGTATTATGCAAATACGTACATGAGTGCCTAAAATTATTCATAAAAAATGCAAAAATCGTATTAACCTTGCTCAAGGTCTCTCGTAATTAAGCTCTTGAAATATCGTTCATCAAAATTTCAATATGATCATTCGCAATATACAAGTCCATCGTCAATTAATTTCAAATTTTATCTCATTCGTCATAATTGTACATAAAGTTACGTCAAGCCAATTGTATATTCATCGTACAAAAAGAAAAACGTTTTACTAATATATCTATACACACAAGTTTATACGTCAAGTTAAAGGCGAAGGCGAAAAGAGATTCATATATAGCAAGTTGGGTACTACTATTACCACTTTGCAGGTACTATACATTGTTAGCATGGAACAAGTAAAAAAGAAATAGAAAAATAAAAATCTAGAGAAGGGATGAAGAAGAAGAGTTTTAACACTCAGCGTAGAGTATATAATGCATACTACTATACTAAATGTTAAGGGTCGATATTCAAAGCCGGTAAGGTAAGTGTATATCGAATATATGCTTGCTGAGAAAACGGTCAACAGTCGCATGCTAGTCGTGCGAGCGTTAAGACTTTATATATACATACGTTTGCTCTTTTTTTTTCTCTTCTTTCTTCTTTTCATTTTTTAAGTTTGTACATATCGTAGACGTATGTTTTATCGAAATAAATTTTTTCGTGCGTTATTCGAAATTTGTACTTTATAAAATTTGTGATTTTAGTGAAGAACAAAAGGTGGGTAATTTTTATTAGTAGATTTGGAAAATTTTTTTTAAATTATTATCCAATTGAATGAGTGTTAAAACAATGTAAATTAAATTGAATATAATTTAATTTTTGTAAATTATTATTGGACATTATTAGATATCATGAGATGTTTTATATTCATTAACAAAAAATTCAGTTACTTTACAACTCATATCATCGATAGTTTAATTTAATATTTTGAATGAAAATTAAAAAGTAAAAAAATAAAAAATAATCGTAATTAAATTAAATGTGTATTTCTCTTATAATAAAAATTAATTCAACATATTTCACACCTAAGATTGTAATGTGAAACAATAAAACGATAACAGGAAGAAGTGTATAACACGCGATTAAAAAAAAATGCGTTAAAAAAAAACAAATAAAATTAAAGAAAAATAAAGAAAAATTCATTGAATAATAAATATCTTAAATTTTTATTGAATTGAAAATTTGTATTGCGAGTTATTATCGCTTATAACGTATGGAAAAATTTTATAAATTTCCTATGAAAGAATACGGAAGGAGAAAAAAAAGAAAAGTTACGAACAGCTAAAAATTCGTCGAAAAAAAGGTATGAAAATAAATATAGATTGTGATAACATAAAGTACAATAAAAGTAATATTTATATGTTTTTTATTTATTTAATATTCTTTATGAATAAATTTTTAGGCATGACCGCTACACGAGGTGCTTTATATTTTTAATTTATGAAATTTTTTAACAGAACTGCAAATTTTATAAAAAAAAAGTCTAAATGCTACATTTTTCATCTAGTTAGCTTTGAAATTAACATAATTTTGTTTGAAAATTAAGATTCAAAAATATTCTCAGAGTATGCAGTACACATAATAGGAAAGAAAGAAAGTAAAATAACGTCATTTCGTACCCTTACTGTTTCTCGTCACTGTTATGCATAGATAGAAATCTGTAATACAACGTACTTTTCTAACGTTTTTTTTATTGAAACTAGCGACACGTTTACGACATAATTTGGCTGAAATTATAAATGCAAATTCATTTAAAACTTCTGAAAATCGTTGGAGAAAAGAAATGTAAACAAGTCAAAAAACTAAGAGAACAAGAATGTCACTAACATCATCGATTTTCACTTACTTACGTACATCAAATAATTATAAAGTTGCTAATGTTCATTTTTTGTTTCTGTAATTATAAAACGCAAACAATTGATTCTGTTAAATTTTTTAAAAGTACTCTCTAATTATAACAAAAACATCCTAACAATTATGTCATGTATGAAATCAATAGACACCTAACATTAACTATTTTAATTAACTTCAGCAATTATTCATCAATTACAGGAAAAGAAAATTGCATTCTTCGGATTTTTTTTTACAAAACATTATTATATTTTGAAAAAATTTTATAAAAATATTTATTTTATAATAATTAAGTAAATTTAACCTCACTGTGACAACGAAATCCTAATAAAAACATTCTAATTCATACATATCATACATGTGTGCTATTCCAAAAAATGCTTTATATATGTTAACTAAAATTACACGAGTATAGGATCGTGTTTGTATGCATAGTTCTCAGTGTCTGACATGTGTCGGCCGTTACTACTTGTTTTGCAGCTTAAAATTTTGGGGCAAAATATTGCAGTAGTTGAGTTAGAATATAATTTTATAGTCCTTCTATTTTAACTCGTTAAAAATCATTTATTTGTTTTACTTACAATTAATGTCTGTTAATTAAAAAAAAATTCAAAATACTGAAAAAAGTCAATTCCATAAGTTTATCATTATTTTGAAATAAACAAATATTTTTTATTCATTTATTACTCGATAAATTAATATTAAAATATTTCAAGAATCCACACACAAAAAGGTTCATTAAAAAATTATTTGCTGTAACTTCAAAACTTTCGCGATGAATATTTAAACTTTGAAATAAAAGACTCTTGTAACCCTGTAGTTTTATGCAGATTGCAATCGACCAATGCATGTCTCATATTTAACCTTACAATAAGCATAGATTTTTCACGATGATTATTTTAAAATCATAGACTGACACGTTCGTCCTTAAAATCAATCTATTAAATTATAAAATCCTCATTGTTTACATTTGTAATTACGAGATTTTCAGAATTTTAAACAATCAATTTTATCGATATTAAAGTTATATGTGTATATATTTTAGAACTAAAAAGTTTTTTTGCCTTAAATGAAAAAAAAGAAAATTTTTAAAAACCATAAAAGACGTTTATACTTTTATAACACTTATAAACTCATTATTTATTAAAGCTTTATTTTTAAATTATTTGCATCGACCAAACACATATAACTATGCACGCATTGCATGTTGTCACTCATACGTACCAACACTATCGCACAAAATGCTTCAACATTTACATCAACTGTCATCCCGCATTCGAGAAGATTCTTAAATTGTATATAACTAATCGTATTTATTCAAGTTTTACTCTTATACTTAACTGTTTTAAATTTGAAATTAATTTATATACGGGCTTTTTGTAGAGGTGGTAATGTGTAATTATAAAGTTATGAAAAATTCATATTGTTTTATTTTATTATTCAAACTATAGTTTTTTTATATTATTATTTTTATAAACATTATAAGTGTTATATTTTTTCTCCACTTGATGCGACAAAGTTCTTTGTTTAACTAACAATGCTGATCGATAAATTATGCGAATATTAATGTTAGTCAAGTATTTAAAATTATCTTATTGAAGAAATTTTATCATTGTTCGATATGTTCTATTATAATTATAAATTTACATAATGTATAACAATTGTTAAGAAAAAAATTGCTGCGAACCATTTAAAATACGTCGTTAAATTATCAGCTAAAAAAATCGTTTTAAAAATCTTAATCGAGCAAAAACTTTTTTTTTGTAAAACTTATTACTGTAATAAGATTTATATTGTTTAATTGGATTATAAAAATATTGAAATATTATATAAATATAATAATGTAATCTATAATTATAATTTTCTTTAATTCAGCTTAAAAATCCATATTTCTCGCGAAATTTTCAATATAACGAACGAATTAATTAAGAGTATATACTGTGCACGAAAGTCACGTGACTCAGGTGAATCATAAATTCTCAGAAAAACATTCATTACGCCATATTACACAAAACCTTAGTGCTTCTAAATCATTCATCAATGAAAGTACTTATCTATAAGTAAAATCTTGTTTCATAGATTTTCATTCACAACAAACAAAACGTCCATAATATTGACTTAATGCTTTCTTCATCGATGAATTCATCTTATTAAAAAAGGAACTTAAATGTCCGTTATTACTTTATAATTGTTGAACGACTTTAAGCAATCGTTTCTTAAGGGGATTGTTTGCGACGCACGCACGATTTCTTTTGATTATGCAATGTTATACGTATATATATAAATATGTCTGTAGTCGTTGGACTACTTTCTTATACAGTAGCGGCAGTAAGTTTTCGTGACGCAAGATTCTTTATACGATAAAACTGTTTTTTTCACTTCCGCGTGATTGCTTGCACAAAATACTTCTTATTGGCAAAAAAAAAAATCACTCATTTTTTTTGTTGGGATATACGTTTGGTATAAAAGTATCGTGCGCAATGGCCATTGAGATAACTTTTATTTGAAACGATTTTAGAAATGAATGATAATTTTTTACTTTTATTCTTTTGCTTTTATAGCGGAATATTGTAATATTATCTTGCCTAGCTTATTCTGTTGAGATGGAAAAGGAAATGTTTTTGCACGTGTTTCGGTACTTGACTTTAATTTTACTATTGTAATTGTGAAAATAATAGAAAAGAATTTATCATTTAGCATCGTTACAATAATTGAAAGAAAATCTCTCGTTTTATTTTAGGGTATTATTATATTTATATGATTTTATGATTTATCTTGCATGATTATAGAAAAACTTGTGCACGAGATGGAGATAAAAAATGTATTGAAAATTATATATTTCATAGTCTATGCAATTATTACTAATTTTAACATGTGCTTAATCTTTATTTTTGATTTTTGACAACTTCGGAACAAATAAATGTACTGTACCCATCATAAATTCATGAAAAAATTTTGACGAAAGCCGTATAGTATCAACTCTGCTTCTACTAATCGAACAAAAGAAAAATAAAAAAGCGAATTAAAGTAGATATAAGTACTAACTTTTCATGCGACGTAAGATTTTTTTAAACAATTTTTTCAATTTTTTTTCATATTTTATTTTTTTTTATCATTTGTGTGTTTTTTTTTTTTTTAAATGATTAGTAAAAAATTCAAACGGGACCCAAAAGAATTTTAAAAAATCGAAAGTTCATCACTAATAATTTTTGTTGTTATGATGGTTTTTAATAAGTACATGTGATTAAATTATTAAAGATACAAAATATAAAATACAAATAATAATTATTATACTGTGCAATATTTATAACTAAATTTTATTAATCATATATTATCCAATCGATTATTTTTTACAAATATAAACAGCTACCAATTTCAGCTAGCATTTCAAAAAGTGTACATAAAAATATTTATGTTAAATGTAACTGATTATTAAATTTTTATAGTTGATTTTTTATTTTTACTTCATAATATTAAATTATTTGTAACTTTATTAAAAGGCGTCGAA
Organism: Anastatus disparis; assembly: GCA_017163975.1. Taxonomy (NCBI): domain Eukaryota; kingdom Metazoa; phylum Arthropoda; class Insecta; order Hymenoptera; family Eupelmidae; genus Anastatus; species Anastatus disparis. The sequence goes on from JAFFSR010000226.1 coordinate 3,119,683, forward strand.
TTGAAAAAAATCATCGTTTATGAGTTTTAGATTTTTTAAAATTCTTTTGATTTCCGTATGAATTTTTCTTATCAATATTTAAAATGAAAAAATATAAGTGATTGAATAAATTTTAAAAAATTTGAAAAATTGACAACTTTTACTTTTGTTGTGCGGTAAAACTAGAGACTATACCTTTTAAAGGAACACTTTTCATCAAAATTTTTTTCATAAATTCATAAAGTGTTTTGTAATAAACCTTTAATTCAAGAATTTTGCTTAAACTCAAAGTTAATTTTAATTTAACTATTATGATTGTAAAAATTTTAAAAAATAGCTCGATCCTTGTCATAATTAAATCATAAAAAAGAAATCTTTTTGTTTTATTTTAGGGTAATAATAAGACATAATTATTCTTGAATAATTATTAAAAAATTGGTCATAAATTATACACAATTTCTAAAAATTATTTAAGTCTTGCCTTTCTTCAGAAGAAAAATAACATCAAAATAAAAAATACATTTTAAAAAATTTTATTTTATTTTTAAAAAATGATAATAGAATTATGCACACATACTTTAATAAACATACAATATAATTGAAATAATGGAAAATTAATGACATTTTTAACGCAAAATGATACATACAGTTTTTGTGCGATACACAGTTCGGTAACATTATCAACAAGGGAGCTTCAACAACAACCTTGGTTAACAGCATCGCGAATCATAAAATATCCTATGCTGAAATTAATGACCTATTGGGTAACTCTAATTTTAGCTTTTTATCAATGCTATTAACATCTCGATTAACATTTTCATCTAACTTTCTTTTTTTCGGCGTTAGATCACTTTGACACCTTGATGGAGCACTGTTGTTGGAAATAATTTTATCAATTCTATTATTTCCACTTAAAGATTTTCTCTCTTTCTTGAGGAGAGAAGGAGTAACATAGTTGGTTAATTCTTTTTTCTTTACGTACTTAATGTCAATGGTCATCCCTTTTTTGAGCAATCGAATTTCATGTGCTTGTTGCATAGTAGCTTCGATAAAAGTTTTAAGGTCGGTTGTAATATCTATACTTAAATTTTCTTTTTGTTGAAATTGCAGACCGAAAAACCACATAGAAACATGTTTACCTGGCTCAGGTATCAAAGGAGGAAATGTTTCAGGATTAATGTGCACCAATGTGACGTTTGGATTTGTTTCGAGTATCGTCGTTAAATTTCGAATTTTTGCTTCAACTAGTCCACACCATTTGAGCTGATCCTCTGCTGTTGCACTACTTGCTAATATTACAATATAATGTTTATACCTAGCAAAGAAATTTAAAGGTTCGAACAACTTGTTCCATGTTGTTTTATCAGCGTTTATTTCTTTCATAACTGATAAACCGTTTTCTATCTCTTGTTGAATTATTCTCCTTGTCGATAATGACACATTAAAAGTCGAATTTTGCTGTGGATAAGCTGGTGTGATAATAGGCATCCAGTGATCTCTATCAGCGAGATTAATACGAGGATCCCAAACTGAAAGGCCTAAATTTATATTGTCTGGTTTTTTTAACAGCATCGGTAGCGGCCATGGCCACATTGAAAAAATTTTAAAAAACTTTTCTAATAAAGTTGACGCTGTGGCATTGGGATACACTTGGCAAGTTCTTGCAACTAGCATAGCCCAAGATACGCCACCTAAATAACCTGATGCATTACTGTAAATTTTCTTATTTTTCGCCCACAACTTGACGGCCATTAACGTTAATTTGAAATTTTCAGCATTAGGCACCAAACGTATGATTTCATCGGTCACCCGACATCCGTTTAGACTTCGAACACTTTTAGTATCAATATTGATCAAAAGTTTATCATCATTGAGTTTCAATAACTCAGGAATACGTATTAAATGCAGTCTTGCAAACACCATATCTATTTCTATGCTATCAAACACTAATTTTATCACTGGAACAAATGCCTCTTTCACGGCTCTTAAATCCGTCACCTTTGCTTGTGATTTTAATAAATCAACGAATGAAGTAAAATAATCATGTCTTTGTATGTTGTAAGGGACAACACACAAGACATCGATATCAGCACCTTTAAGATTCACACCCAATCTGTATGATCCAAACGTGTAAATTTTACCTCCCACCTGATTAGCTACACCTGCCTGCATGCCTTGTTTAATGCTAGTATCTTTTATCCATTGTTTAACAATGGCATCCAATGAACTCAATACTTCTGCTCGATGATTGCGTTCATTTGTAGTTTCAAAAATATTGCACGAACTAAGAACTTCTTTAAGTTCGTTAGTTCTTTTAATTTCACTGGTCGTTGGCTCTGCTAAACTAATTGGCGATGTCAAGCCAAAACTATCCGGATTACAATTTGTATTTTTACTTGCAGTGCTATTATTATTTATTTGCAAAACCTCTGTTCTATGTCGCACGTTCTGATTATTGGTTTTTATGCGAAAGTTACTATGTTTATTTGACATTGTAACAAGTGTATATGTTGCAAGATTTAAAATAAAACTGTTCAGTACTCTTTCACTTCTGAAATTTCATTGACTAAAAGCCACATTTATTTTTGCAAACAGAACATACATGGAGAAAATTTTTCTAGAAAAATTACGGTGACGGTCACTGAAATAGAGGGACATCGTGGAATTGTATGAAAAATTATGAGCCGTTACCGTAAAAATTGGGCAGAATTCTGATAATTTTAATTGTAACGCCTCATTTTTCATACTATTCTACAATGTCCCTACCTGTAAAGGATAGATGAAATCGTTGGGTTGTCGGCACAAGGATACACGTCGTTTTTCGTTTGGAAAAGCGACGTGTATCTTTGTTCTGCCAACTCGACGAAATGATAAAACAAGGCGGAGTTGAAGAAAATATTAAATTTACCTTAGATTCTTACTATAAGATCCTCGTATATCTGGGGTTTTAACTTGTAGACGGGAGTGTAAATTGCGATTAAAATTAGGTAAAAGAATTTCAGTATAACATCAAGGATTTATGGGATATATTTTCTCAGTTATCCAAACTTAGTGAATCTAAATCGTAACCTCAGGCCTACCTGGGAATATTATGATTTTATTAAAATATGAAAATAATTAAAATACGAAAAAAACAGATCGCATAAGCACAAAGATAAAAAATAAAACCAACTTTAATTTGGACTAACTTTTTAAATTTTCTATTAAAATATATAAAAAGCGGTTGAAGAAGTATTTTTGTAAAAACAATTTATTTTGTTAAAAAAATATTTAATTTTTATTAATAGCCGTTGTGACAATGTAAAAATTTTTATGGAATAATTACTTAAATTTTACATATCCATGTATAGGAAATATTCATAATAGTATTTTGTGTAACAAGTGCGCGAAATAAGGGATTCTGGCACGAGTGAGAGTTTGTCGCCCGAGCGAAGCGAAACTCACACGAGTGACAAATCCCGTTGAGCGCACGTGTTACACATACTATTTTTTGACTCAAGTTGCGCGAAATTCGATGCGTACATCGATTATTTTGAACATAAGAATTTACATTAGTATTGTATATAATGCTTTGATATCGAGAGAGTCAATTATTTATAATATTAATTTACAGGGATTCGGTGTGAGACGGAAGAAGGGGGGAGGACTTGAGATTCGGGGGGCGAAGCCCCCCGCCTCCGAAATATAAATAATAATTCATAAAATAAAAAAACACAATTTATAAAACAACTAAATTTATATTCTGTGAAAATATATTTGATCTGATTACATTTTGAAAGATTATTGTCAAGACTATAAAATAAAGGTTGATATCGAGAGAGTTAATTATTTATAATATTAATTTACAAGGATTCGGAGTGAGACAGAAGAGGGGGGGGGGTCTTGAGATTCGGGGGGCGCAGCCCCCCGACTCCGAAATATAAATAATAATTCATAAAATAAAAAAACACAATTTATAAAACAACTAAATTTATATTCTGTGAATAGTATTTTTCGATACTAGTGCGTGAGAATGATTTTTTACTCGTGTGGCGGTTTGCGCCCGAGCGAAGCGAGGGTGAAAAGGTCACACGAGGAAGAAATCACTTTCTCGCACGAGTATCGAACAATATTTTTTGACACGACGTGTAAGAAGCTCCATTTTCGCACGTGTCACTTTGTACAGCGTGCGCGAAATTGAGCTTCGCGCACGGAGTGTCAAAAAATATATTTGATCTCATTAAATTTTGAAAGATTATTTTCAAAACTATAAAATAAAGGTGAAAATTATTTTCAACTTCGCCTATCAATCCATTGACCTATAGAAAAAAAATTATGTTATTTTAATTTTACCCCATATCAGTTCACATACTGTTTATGTTACGCCCGTTGAATTGATTTTGCGCACGCCGAATCTATTTTGCGCACGCTGAGTTTATTTTGCGCACGCTGAATCTATTTTGCGCACGCTCAATCATTTTGCGCACGCTCAACTTACAGTGTGTCCGAATACAGTATTTTGCGTACGCTACAAAGGCACGCGAAATTGAATTTCGCGCACAGAGTGTCAAAAAAATATTTCTAAAATCATCTTTTTAAAGCAGAGTTAATAGTATATTACGCAACGAGTGCGTAAAATATGTGATTATCGCACGAGTCGGTTTTGTCGCCCGAGCGCAGCGAGGGCGACAAATGAGACGAGTGCGATAATCACTTTACGCATTAGTTGCGTATATTATTTTTTCTAACAAGTGCGCAAAATTCTAAGAATGACAAACTTGCGTCTGTGATAGCATGTACAATCTTGTTCGAAGGCTATCAAGATTGTAAGAGGTAGTCGAGGTCGGGGCGCAGGACGGGGTCCAGGGGCGGAGCCCCGGTGGGGTGCAGGGGCAAAGCCCCTGAGAGGGGTTCGGGGGCAGCGCCCCCCCGCCTCCAAAAAAATAAATAATATTACTAATATAAAAATAAAATTAATAAAACCATCAACGGCAAGCTGGAGTAGAACCTGATATCGACCGAGTAACAATTGAGTTGTTTGTTATTTACTCAAGTATTAATCGGTGTATCTTCAAATTAAAAGTTGAGCGCAATAGATATTATTATTATGAACATCTATGCACAAGAAAAAAAAAAATCTACCGCTTTGTTTTTGAGAAAAGTAAGTAACGCCAATGTTTTTTCGCGTTACTTACTTTTCTCAAAAACAAAGCGATAGATTTTTTTCTTCTTGTGCATAAATATTTGTAATAATAATATCTATTGCGCTCAACTTTTAATTTGCAGATTCACCGATTAATACTTGAGTAAATAACAAAAATCTCAGTTAGACAAGGATAGCTCTCAAATTAAAATTCCATGAAAATATATTATTAAAATAATAATTGAGAATTCCTCCCCCCTCTTTAAAACAATAAATAAGAAATTATTTAAATGATTAACTCTAAGATTAATTAATAAGAGAGTTCACGTATCGCGAAAAAAATTGTACATAGCACTTTAAAAGAGCACCACAAGAGCTTTCAAATGAGATGTATAAATGTCTGTTATGATGTATAGTTCCTGAAATATAATACTTTAAAAATTAAAAAAATTTTTTTTAGATGAAATCATTTTACGCACGCTCAAATCATTTTACGCACGCTGTATTCATTTTACGCACGCTGAAATCATTTTACGCACGCTCAAATCATTTTACGCACGCTCAAATCATTTTACGCACGCTAAAATCATTTTACGCACGCTGAAATCATTTTACGCACGCTGAAATCATTTTACGCACGCTCGATTCATTTTACGCACGCTAAACAAATGCGTCTCATAATATGATATTTTATGTACGCAAACGGGTACATGAAATCGAATTTTGCGCACGCCGTTAGAAAAAAAAATTTAGAACTCAATTATTTAAATAGTTTCTTTTCATATAAAATTATTAATAAATTTGATCTTTTAGTTTGAAACGCAATTAATTAAACTTTCAACTTATTGAGTTACAATTTTAAGATTTTTTGAAAAATTTGCATTGTCTGTAAAAGTTTATTTGTGAATTAATAATTCTAAAATTTACGATACTGTAATGAACCTTTGAAGGTATCAACTGTTATAAATCTTTAAAGGTAACAGAAATTTTCAAAGCTATAGTTTTCTTCTTTTGCTACCCCTTTTTTTCTTTATCATTAAATTATATTTGAAACATGCAAACCATATTTCCTTACTGTATTTGAAAATAACCAATTTAACACAAACTGTAAATGACTAACAAAAAATTTAATAATAGAAGTAAGTATATTATTTATGGCATGGTTAACGACAACGTGAATTTATGTTTTAAAACTAATATTGGCTACTGGAACATTTATAACTTACCACAAAGTACGTAATTTCTGATCACCTAGGAGGTATTTTTGATCACATATTTACATGCGAAGAAGTAAAAGTATGTGTCTTTTTCACATAAACTAAGCACTTCTAGTATACTTTTAGAAAAATGCAATTTCTTTTGTCATTTGAAAAAAAAAACTATATAAGCGCAATGCAATTGTATTCAAAATAGTGTATTTTAAAGCAGAAAATTATTGTGACAATATTGCATCAAGGAGTAAATAAATTCTTAGTTAATAAACAATTTGAAGGAAATAACAAAAATTCAAATAGCTGCGATTCTTGCCATATTCTAGCAGTTCGTGAAAACGTACTTTTTATTGTGAGAGATAAAATGATCTCCTTATTTCTGCTTCTGGTAACTAATTTTTGCAAAAAAATTAATTTTTTAATTGGAAAAAGACAGAGAGATACAATAGCCATTTACATGTAAACTTATTGCATAGAATGTAAAAGCAAGATTAAATCAAATGATATAAAATTGTTTGATAAATATATTTTTTCCAATCAATTCAGTCATATAATAAGATTAAAATTTCAGTTGATTAGACTGAAATTTTTTCCAACGAATTAAAACATAGTTAAACTATCAATGTGGTCCAAAACGTCAGTTTTTTCAAAAATATAAAAAATTTAGTAAATGATAATAAAACAGTATAGGTTAAGAGCCTTCAAAATTAATGAAATAGAGTTAAAAATAACATTAACAATGACGTATTTTTCCTGAAAATCCGAATTTATACTATGAAATAATGGTTGTAGCAATCATCTAAATTTTCTAAATATATTTACTAATATTTTAGAAAATTAAGATTCTTACTTGTAATAAATTAAAATTTTCATGTACTTTAAAATTTTGGTAAAATTGCCATGTAGAATATATCTATATCTATGTAATAAATTTATTTCACCGGCGCCATTGCCGTCCAAACTATATTTATATAAATAAGGGTCGAACTCCTCCTCTTTAGATGAGGTACGGCTAAAGTCTATAGATCAAATCCGATCTTTCGAAAGTCCGTTATTTCTTTTTTTTTTGAGCTTTACCTAGAATTTCAAAATTTTGAATGACACATAATATTTTTCTCTCTTGTATATATATTTATGATTGTTTAGTTTTCTTATATTAATGATCATCAAATAAATCTGATAAAAAATATTTTTTTGTGGTTTTTTTTATTATATATTTTTTTAATTCAATAAATATTAAATACGAAGTTGCATTTTGCATTCAATATTATCTTTGACAGATTATTAAAAACATAAGCATAGTAAGTGTAGACGAACAAAGATAGGCAAGATGGACTCATTAAAAAAAAAAATATGACTTTCTTTGAGAGGACTTAGGGTTTCTTTTGTACCTCACATATTTCTCTATTTTTCATATCATGCAAATGGAGTTTGTTCATTTCTAGTCTGATATCAACAATTCTCAATGTTTTTTTATTTATTTATAATATCATTTTTTATTTATTTAAACGTCGCTGTATTTATGCTATCATTTCGATGTTAATTAGCGACGGAGATCGTCAGTGTGTGTTGTGAACAAAGCACATGTAAACGTATACAGTGGTGATTGTATAAATCGGTCGTGAGCGGGAATCGAACTCGGGCCCTCGAGTTACGAGTCCATTACTCTACCGAGTGAGCGACTGAAGACCTCACACATAATATTTATTTTAATGGTCAAAGAATCCTATCTGAGTCATCTTTATTAATTTTCACAATCTTATATGCATCGTTGCGATGTTTCGCTTTCTTTTGGTTAAAGCCCTTCTCAAGTATCTAGAATAAATATATTGCGAGTGAAATATTATTTACAATTAAATATCATAATACTTTCTACTATGAAAGTTGCAAATAATGTTTGAAACTATGTTATTAAAGATTACAATAGGGCAATGTAATATATTTATTATTATCCATACTGTTGAGACTATGTGCATTACTTCAAAAACTTTAATACTTATAATACGTTAAAAATATAGCTTTGTTAAAATTAAGATGATAATTAATTTTTATTAATATAAACAAAATATAAAACACAAAATTAATGCTATCACTATCTCAAAAATAAAAAATATTTTGTCAAAAATTTAAACTAATTTAATACAATCAACTATAAAAAAATCTATTATATCTCTAAAAAAAGGCTTTAACATTATAGATAATAAAAAAGTGGGAATTTAATTATAACAAAAATACACTTGAAAAAATACTGAAATCAATAATATGTGGTCAAGTTTTAATATGATTTAAAATAATACTTACGAATGATATTCTACCTATATTTTGATGATAATAATGAATCAATAAAAAATTCCTTTGTTGAAAATGAAGTGTAAAAAAAGCCATATAAAATGTTATTGAAAATATAAAACTATCTTGAACAAAATTTAAAAAATTAATAAGTAATTAACGTAAAAGTAAGAATAAAAGTAATATTACAGCTATAAACTTGCCAGGCCCACTCTACAAAAGTTAAATATATCATTAATGTTATAAAATTAGATTATTTTTCATTGAATACTAAATTGTGAAAATTAATATATATTTTTAATTTCCTTACGAGATTCTAAAAAGTCAATCCGAAAAAATGTTTTAAATGAATGTGTGTTCACCAAGAAATAGAACTTTTGTAGAGTGGGCCTGGCAAGTTTATAGCTATAATATTACTTTTATTCTTACTTTTACGTTAATTACTTATTAATTTTTTAAATTTTGTTCAAGATAGTTTTATATTTTCAATAACATTTTATATGGCTTTTTTTACACTTCATTTTTAACAAAGGAATTTTTTATTGATTCATTATTATCATCAAAATATAGGTAGAATATCATTCGTAAGTATTATTTTAAATCATATTAAAACTTGACCACATATTATTGATTTCAGTATTTTTTCAAGTGTATTTTTGTTATAATTAAATTCCCACTTTTTTATTATCTATAATGTTAAAGCCTTTTTTTAGAGATATAATAGATTTTTTTATAGTTGATTGTATTAAATTAGTTTAAATTTTTGACAAAATATTTTTTATTTTTGAGATAGTGAAAAAGATTTTTTTTTAAAGCTAACTTGCCGTAATTTTACCTTTTTAAAGGTTTTTTGAGGAGATATCACAACTTTTTCAAAGTCGAAAATTCTTATCTCAATAAATTTATTAACTTTACCGATAATCTGATACTTTAATATAACACTAATTTTATAGTTAATTCTATCAACCTAATTTTTATATATTTATTATTATTATAAAATATTTTTTTTCAAAAAATTTTAATCTTATTTTCTTCCACACTTTCAAATTAATCAACTATTATAAAACTTATTTTGTCTAAATATCGTATGAAAAACTAATTAATTAATTAAGAATGTTTTAAAATATGTAAATATTACTTTTTCATTTGTTGTTTTCATTTTTAAATACCAAATCGGTATTACCGACTTTTGAATTTCGCCGCTTCCAACTGTTGAATTTTATGTACGGGACGTTTTACTGTGCACGCGCGAACTGTTCACATGAACGCCCGTGATTTTGCGGCAGTTCGTCAGCTATATAGAACGAGACACTAAATTCTTATATTACTTATTTACGCGATGTCTTTATACATTTAGCATGTTCTGAAAGCATTTGCCTGAATACATGCGTTCATTATATTAAAAGATATAACTCGTATTCTCTTTCTTTTTCTCACTCTCTATACTCTCTTTCTCTCTCTCACTTATTAGCAATCACACAACTCGTATTCTGTCTCTTTCTCTCACATCAAACGAAAAACTCTCCGTCGTTCTCTAACATCCGCCGGAAATCTGAAACAACCCGATATAGAAAAGAAATCGACAGACTAACCTGTAATAATATAAAAAAAAAATCATGAAAACTTGACTTTTGGCCATGTGTTTTTGTTGTCAGATAAAACATTAGATCATTTTATGTATACTAGTAACCAAATAATATGTAAATATTGAAACATAATCATTTATTCAAAGTTTTAATCTTTGAACATCTCAAATTCAAAGTAAATAGGGAAAGCCGTAGCGCTATCTTGCCGTAAGGAGCGCTACAGCGCTCCCTGATATTAGGAAAGCTATAATAAAGTAAATGCTGTTTAGTTTATTTGACTCTCTGGAAAAAGATAAAATTTAGACAAAAGATAAAATTAATGTAATTTATAAAATAGAATATAAAAATTGTGATGTATGCTACTTAAGGCTAACAGGCTAAATTAACATTAAAATAAATCATTCAAACATTAGAATAAGAGAATATGCAACAAATGTCAACCATAAAAGAAATAAATCTGCAATTTTCAAAAATTTGGAAGAGACAAAACATTAATTCGACTTTACCATTATTGCCATTTATAGTAGATGTAGAATATGTTTACTCTAAAAGTCTATCGCCAGAAATTGTTGTTTATAGAAAAAAAGCAATCGCCACAACATACACAATTTAAATAATATATATGAGACATTTCACGTTAACTTTCACGATCCATTCTTTTTAGAAACTAAAAAGTTTTTTAAAATTTTCCTTATTGTAGCAAAATTCTATTATTATTCATTTAAAAATTAAAAAATTAAACAGTTAAAAAACAAATTAATCAAGAAGTATACTTCCATTAATCAGATAAGTTAAAAAAAACTGCATATTGTAGTTAGCTGAAATTCAAGTATATTCATTCCGTTATTTCATTGTATTTAATTTAATATACATACTTCTACGGAGTTTTAAGTTAATTTACGAATCTTCACGTTATTCATTCATTTCCAATTTACTTTACAGTTTTTATGATATTTTGGCCAAAAATACTTAAAAGTTCATGAAAGTAGCATTTCATAGCCAAAATGTACGTAATTTTACTAAATTTTATGTTATTTTTATGAGCTTTTACACCATCATCATTTTAATTATTTTTTAAGATATTTTGGTCAAAAAGACATGAAAATTCGTAAAATTAGTGTCTTAGATAAAAAAATATACGAATTTACTTTTAATTAAAACATATTTCAATTTCAATTGATTAGAAAGCTTGTTATTCTTATCATTTTGATTTTGAAAATAATGAAATAAAAAAGTTAATCAAACTCATAAGCTTTCACCAACTAATACATCAAAGTTAGAAAAAAAAAGAAAGTTATCATGTTGATAATCGTATATTAAACAATAAACAGTTAGCCAAACAACACAACGTGTAAGAATTAAAGTATCGCACATAGCACGAACAATAGAAGAAATAATCGAATAAAATTCACCTTGACAGTGCGGAGCGCTTAGCAGGTCAAATGCCTAAGCGGCAATGCTATATTTTTATCCTATAGATCCATTTGTTTTAATATAAAGTTTTATAAGCATTAAATTGCCTTGGATATACGAAGACAACATTGTATAAAAAATTCCTATGGACTTGACGGAATGTCTTTTGCTTGTACTTGAACGTGACGATTAGCTTAATGAAGGATTTAGCGAAATTAGTGGTTATGGATTGATTATGAAAATAAGTGACCTACTTTTTATATATCATATGTTAGATTTCAATGAAAGAAATTTTTATGAATGAATGTGTTTGACATTTGTCGCTCCGAATAATTAGTTTAATTTTTAAATTTAATGATCATTGATTGATATATTATTTTTTTTTTTTCAAATAGAACAAATAAATAATTTAATGTAACAAATTCATTATTCAAAAAGCATAAAAATAATAATTTTATTAATGTTGATATATAAATTGTTTTTGAATTAAGAAGAAATAAGCCTATAATGAAATCCTTTTTCTGGTTTTACAAAAAATTTTTTATTTTGGAATTAATAAATTTTTTTTTTTTGACTTCTATAAATTAGATAATAATAAATAAATTTTTAAATAATCGTTACGAGTGCCGTATATTAGCGAATATAGAAAAAATGCAAAAAATGCAAAAGTGCAGTTTATAAAAAATGAAGCAACCATAAGAAATAAAAATTGCATCAGTGAGAATGGCTCAACGTCTATCGTGCAAGGCCCGGGGTTCAATCCACATTGTGGATACTTTCTCGTCTTTTTTATAATTTAATTATACTAATCGTTTGGTAATAAAATAAATACTTTTTTTATCAATATATTTATTGTTGTCAAAATTCATAAGACTAAATATTCATTGTAAACAATGAATTTTACAAATTATAATTATTCTCTTCAGATCATTTAAGTTTAATCATATGTATTTATTTCTTCTATCTAATGAGAACAAAATTATCCTCGGTTCTAATGAATAATCAGGTGGTACTTATCTGCGATCATCATAAAACTGATTGAGAAATAAACTCTCAAGAAACGAAAAAACATTTAATAAATATATTATAAAATGCGTTTCGGGTCTGAATTCTTTTGAGAGCCATCGTCAGTAAAATATAAGAGAATTCTCAAAAACATTTGTCTGTTACACTTATTGTAAAAGGGTGATAAAATTCATTAAGTGCAGAAAATAATAGTACTGCACGTACTATTGAAAAGTTAATCTTTTTATAAATTTTAATTTAAAATAACTCTAATGGAAATAATGAACTAAATCTAATAACAGTAAAATTATTTTCGACTCTTTATTTTTGTCTTTACACATATACTCAGACATTAACAGATCTATTTTTATTCAAAATATGTATTAACTTAATTCAGAATTATGATACGTATAATCTCAAGGTTCGCTAATATATAGCATTTATTTATTTCAATCTAAATATTAAATAAGTTGTTTTATAATTCAAGTTCTGATCGATTACAAATATAGCTTATACAAAACAAACTTTCCTGAATGTCATATTATGAAAATTCTTTTATAGATCTAAGTAATTGAATTTAATCGATTAAATATCATTTTTTCTGAATGTAGGTAAATATACGCAAAAAAAATCATAATATACTTTTTTTAAATTCTAAATGAAAAAAAAATAAAATAAAAATATATTTAAGGAATTTTGATAAAGGTATTATATTTTTTTTATCATAAAGTGATGTATCTAACTTTCTATAACTTATTTTTCTTCAATTTTTGTGCCTTTCAAAGATTTTACTAAATTACATATTTTCTCTAAAAAATCATTTTAATTTAAAAATAAAAGAAATATTATTGTAAAAAAAGTAGGAGTTAAATAAAACTCATTAAATTACAGAAATAAATAATGAAGATAACAAGGTGGAATTGTTATGTTGATGCGACGTAATGTTAAGCTATGCCCGGATGCAGCAGCGCAAAGTTTGCCGCTGCCGCCGCCACTGTATCAATGACGGGCCCAACAAATTTGGGGCCAATACAGCCCCAACAACAGTTGGATTCATCACCGTTAGTCCTAGATCCTGGACTATTTTCAGAACCAAATACAACTGGTCGTTATTCACAACGTCCAGAATTAAGGCCTACAAGAAGAAAAATGAATGGGGCAACGTCTACAGGTCAGCCTGTACAACTTACGCCTTTGTGGGAATATGTTGTAAGTTATATTTATGCTTATTATTCTAGATTATTCAAATTGTATTGTATTTTAATGTTATTATGTCAAAAAATAAAAATAAAAATTTTCTAAATATTTTATTTCATCGATGACATATGTTATTTTTTTTATTGATTTTAATTCCTAAAAAAATAATAAATAATATTATTTTTGAAATCATGAAAAACTATATTTTTATTGCCAAATTATAAGTAAAAATAATTCCCATAAATCCCGTAATAAATATTAAATTTATGGTATTTTCTAAATTTTTATTGAACGTTATCGAAGCCAACTTAACATTACGAACATAGCTAAATAATTTTAATAATAAATGTAATAATTTATTTGTCCTAAATATAACAAAAAAAAAGATTATTTATTCCTTTAAAATTAAAACATTTTGACATCTTAGTCCTTATCGTGAGGTCGATAGTAAATTTTAATAATTATACTATAATAGAAGATTTCAATTTAATATGAAAATTTTATTCCATCCAATAAAAAAGCGTAAAAAAAATTATCGAATTATGATTCATGAATTTTTTTTATTTTGTATTCGTGTAGATATTTTAATATATTATCAACCCAGTTCATTATCATTGACATTTCTATCATAAATAATTTCAACAGAGAATAAGTATTTTTGAACTTCAAATTTAGCTCTTTCGAATTCTTGCTTCTAATTTAAATATATTTTTAAAGCGTTAAATATTGTTAAATCATTATTGAAATACATAAAAGTGATTGAAAATAACTATTATATAAAAATTAATTAAATTACAAAAAAATTTCAATCTATCCATTAGGTAAGAACGCGAAAATTCCCCAAAGACGTAGATCCCATAACAATTTTCGAAGAGATCTCAGAGCGATTACGTGATCCCGAATGGGAAGTACGTCAACATGCACTCCGTGTTCTCGTTGATGTTTTACCAACTTTTGATTCTGAAAGAATCGATAATGTCGCCAATATTGTACTACCTGATCTCATTGATAATCTTGGCAATCCCGCGCCTGCTGTTAGAAAAGGATCTTTGGATACTCTTAGGATTTATTTATTGAATACGGCTAATCGAGATGATGTTACTAGAAAAGTGAGTTCATCTTAGTGTTTTATTAAAATTTAATACTCTTTTTATTGAATATTTATGATGATAATAACCGTCTTAACTGTTTACTTTTTTCTATAAATAAAAAATACACCAATACAAATAAGAAGTTTTATTAGAATATTTAATTTTGTTAACAATATAAACAGAATTAATCTCTTCTTGTATTTACAATGATTGAAATATCATCTTAGATCTTGCACGATGGTATGAACCGAGCCGATGTGTTTGACAATTATCAAACGAGCATAGCTACAGGCGTCATTCTTAGTACACCATTACTTCTTTTTCCATCGCGTTCAAGTACACGGCCATCTAATGAAATAATACGAGACGCTTGCCAAGCATTAGCTATGCGAATAGTACAAGTAACTCACCAAGAGTCGGCTTTACGTTCGCTTGCTAAAATTCGTGAAATAATCGGGGAAGAAGAATTTAATAGTTATTTAAGGGAAATGGACGATAGTATGAAAAGGAATTTTGATTTGCTTTGTGAAGTTTATGGTATAAGAAGAGGATCGAGTGGAAGAAAGAGGCCAAGAGTGAGTGATTTCTAGAATAATTTAATAACTCTTATCTTTAAAGTAAATGAAAAATGCTTCCTGTTTATTTCATATTCTAATAAGCTATCATTAAAATCGAAGTTACAATACCATTATAAATATTAATGTCAGTATTGATTAGTATTGACATCGATTGTCTCTAATAATATGTTTAAATATTGATACTATCATGCCAAATGAAACTATTATTTTGATCCATAACTTTAATTATAAAAGTAATGTTTATAATTTGCTTTAACTATGGTTCATCAGTAATGTTCACATTATTAGTAAAATATGAATCTTATAATAACAGTGGAAAATAATTAAATTAATTCGTTTTGTGTATAACCTTCAGTGTGTAACGAGGGCTCTCTTATACGCTTGCCACCGTTATGTTCTGGTAGACTTTTATGTTATAATGTCTCCAGTCTGTTACCAGATGGGCTAGATCTATCTTATTATATTTATTTCAATGTTATTATGTAAATTTAAATTTGCACTGTACTATAGCATTACAAATCATAAATCCTTATCTTAATACAAAATGTTCTTCTCATAAAATTTATTCATTCTTCTTAGTCGAAAACAAAATTAGCTGAGAAAATTCATCGCAGAGATTCAGTGGAGGAATCAATCACTGATGTCGTAGCAGTAGATAACAGTTGGGAAACCGATGATTCGGATACATCTGGCATTGCTGAAGATGACGAAGGTGTACCTAGACTTGGTTCAAGCTCGAGCGTTACATCTGCTCGTGTTGTACTTGAGACTGAAATCAAGTTCAATGAAGAAACAGCAATTACGATGACTATTCTTGAAGAACAAGAAAAAGCATTGGAAAAGGATAAAGATAATAACGGAGATGATGAAGATGAAGAGGAAGAGATAGCAAACTCTAATTTGACTGAAGGAGTGACGCCTCAAGATCGACGAAAAACTCCAAGGTAAGATTAGAATTTAAAACTTTAAAAATTTGTATTTATTAGTTTTGAATGTGTAATTTTTAAAAACAAAATTTACCCCTATTGGCAAATAATGTTTAATAATCTTCTGTATCTAAATATTTCACTTTCATCCTCATAACAATTTTTCAGACGCGTACATTTTGGTGGTGAAATTGTTAAATTACGTACACCAGATAGCGAAAATGATTCCGTTATCTCTGAACAACAGCAAAAACAATCACCAACATCAATACCTCGTACACGAATACCATTACCAGTTGCCCCTGCAACGAGATTACCACCTGAACGGCCACCAAGACGTCGTGTACGCTCTTCATCTCAACCATTAATTAATACACGTGGCAATCAACAACATAGACCCAGACGATCGGCATCAACTAGTCCTAGGAGAGAAGTTTATGTGCACGATGCTAATTTGAGTCCGAAAAAAAGTATATTGACAAAAAATTCCGAATTTGGGGATAAGCAAATTGTTAGGTACAAATTTTTAAATTTAATAATTAACAAAATTGTTTATTTAGGTAATTTATTTAAGAGGTAGTTTAATATAAATATTTCCGTGTATAAAATTTTAAAAGATGCCCAGACTTATTTGAACATTTAAACAATAATCACTTTTTAGGATTAGAATTATAAATCTCATAACAAATAGTACTTCAACATAGAATATTATGTATTCCTAATCTAAGATATATCATAATAAATAATCAAATAAAATTTTAAGAATTAGATTTTATACTGATTGATTAATTTTTCAAATCATATTACAAACCATAAAATTTCAGTCCTGATAAAACATCCGAAGTTCGTAAAGCAACATCACGTCCCTCCCGACGAGATTCTATGAGTCCAGCATTATCACCTCAAGTTATCATGCCGGAAATCAGATCAACACCAGAACCTTCTTTTCGAGTTTGTGAAGAACCTATTAACAGATCACCAAGAATAGAAAAAATTACCTTATTAAAAAATGCAAGAAGTCCAAGTCCAAACTTATTGGGTGATGTTTGCAAAGTGGAAATGGATGAGATCGATAAAGTTTTTGGTGATAAAAGTGGTATAGATTTCCAAGAGAAAAATTTAAAAGATCAAGAAAATATTATGCGCACGGTTTATCGATCCAAATCGGCATTGGAGAAGACCACTAGGTCCTCTACATCTCCACTAGGAGATGGAGAGGAAACTAGTCCAGGTACTTTTTATATTCAATTAAGAATTTTAAATTTTGAAATTCAACTTCATAAAAATTAGTGTCAATAAATAAGCTTTTTGGTACAATCAAATAAAAAATTATAAAAATTTGCTTTGCTTTATTGAATATCCTTCAATATAAATATTACTTATAAAATAACCGTCGCTCATCACGTACTCTGACGAACTGAACTGATTTAACTAAACCAATGACTAAGCGCGAGTCTCAACTTACTGTTAAAGAGGGCGTTATATACAAATACGTATACTTAACTTTAAAGTATAGAAAAATTTTCACTGCAATTTTTTTTTACTATTGCTCCACTTTCATAAAATCAACTTTGTGCAGGCAGAGAACGTCGTCGCAGTCAATCGGCAAAAGTTCCAGGTTTCGAAGTATTTCCACGTCAAGAAAGAAACTACATACTCATGGAACTATCCAGTCCCACAAAGGAATCAAGTAGACGATCTTCTCTTCAAGAATCACCAAGTATTGAAGATCCTAAAAATGAAAGTGTTAAAGGTGATTCAAACAACGAGTCTAAAAGTAACAATAAAGATACGTGTATAAGTGAAAATAATAGAAACGAGTCGCAAGTCGACTCTAATAAAACAGTGAATAGTGAAACGAACGATGATAATAACGTAGACATGGAAATCGAGAATGATAATGAAATACATTTAGGAATACTTGAGGAAGATTTAGAAAAATCGGCGCTGGACGCCAAAGAAAGATCATCCGATAGTAGTAGTGATGGTGAATGGAAAAATAAAGAACCTAGCTGGGAAGAACTTGGACTTGTTGACGAAGAAGTTTTAATTGATTTTCATAATAAGGTGAGTTGACACATGGATCTTTTTTCAATATTTAGTTGATAATCAATCATCAAACAATATTAAGGATTCAAATATAATAAAAACAGTCAAATAATCAAATGCGTGAAATATAAATTTACCATATTATTTATTTATCTATTTATTTATTTACTGGATGCAATTCTTATGAAAATAATGAAGATAATTTATATTATTTCATTCGATTGTACGCTCCCTGTTGAATTATATATGTATATACATTTTTATTTCATATAATTTATGCGAGTAAAATATGAACAGAGTATTTGAGAGTGCTTTCTTCTGAGGAGTTTGTACGATCGATAACATGAAACCACTTCCTTTTATACTTTAACTAAATGCATTGACCTGTTAACCATACTTCAAAAAAGAAAAAGAAAACAATTTCGTTTGAATCACTATAATTTGCAAAATTTCTTCTATTAAATCTAGCAAATATAACTTATCGATCCGAAAGTTAACTTTAGTCAAATGATGATGACCGATTAATATTTAATAAATGTTTACAATGAGATTTAACGGGTTATCAATTATTTATCGATGAAATTTGGACGGATGATAACTTTATGTTTACTTTTTAAATTTATTATATCTGCCAGGTAAACTATGTAATAAGGCATACAAAAAATGTACTTTCAAGGAATTCGTCTGTCGATCGATAACCTTCTCTTATAGCCACTTAAAACTAAACTATCTTCCGAAGTTTCTTAAAAAAAAGGAAAATAAAAAGAATAGCACGATGTATCTTCACTTTGACCGTTGGATTTTATTTAGGTCACGAGGAATAGACGAAAAAACAAAACAGGAATAAAATTTAACGTGAATTCTTTTTTTTTCAAAGCAAGCAATATCGCAAATGACTATAAGCTCCGTGATTATTGATTTGGAAGTGAAACTTTTTTTTTTCTATTAAATAAATTATACTCGGCTTTTAAATAATTAAGCATTATAAAATATATATACAGAAATATAAAACACGTAAAATATCGTTCGTGAGCAGCCTTGAACGATCGATAATTTTATCTCTACATTTTGAGTTTAATACCATTGACCCTAAGAAGGTTTTAGAACTATAGTTTCAATCATAAAAGGAATATTGAGCAATTCATTATGCAGAAATTAATAATAATTTAAAAAATAATGTTTGAAAAAAATTATATTCAAATATAAAATTTTATCGTATTTATAGTTTAATTTAAAATGTGAAGTTTCACTTAAAATTTAAATTGATAATATCTACGAAATTTCAGTAAATTTATAATTGGATGTCAAAAAGATAAAAATTCATTTTTTGAAATTTATCCTTCCTCGTCAAATTAAACAGATCCTACATAATTTTTTTAAAATCTAACAATAAACATATAATTTACCTTTATTCTTCAAATTTAAACTGGTTTAAAGATAACTTTATTTTTGTAGAAATATTCCAAAATGTTTATTAAAGTAAAATAAAATGAGCATACTCAATTTAATATAAATTTAAATTTTATCGTTCACACGAAATTTAGCGTGTTTTTTCAAATTCATTTTAAATCTTAAAGTTTTGATTGTATTATAATTCATTAAAACAATTGCCTTGAGCCTGAACCTTTACCACTTTATTAATGTGCAAATGCATATATACTATCATATGATTTGTAAGTACTGTTATAAATAATACATGCAACGCCTTGATCTTTTAGAGGTAAGGGACAAAGTTTATGATAGAAATTTATTTATTGTTTTTGCTTACGTTCGAGGAAATGGAAATGACTTTTTTTATATTTATTAAAAGAAATTTCTAGCATGAAAATATAATTTTTGAATTAATACTTGATTAAAAATTAAAATAAAGCGCTTTATAAATTATATAATTTTTAAAGTACACTAGAAATCATATAAATCAAAAATGATGTTTATCTAAATTTTATTTTTATTTATAACTACTATAATAAAATATATAACTATTGCAATAAAATTATAATTAAATTTTTATTTTCAAATCATTACATCTATATTTTCGAATACTTGAATTACGTATTTTATTTTTCAATTAGAAAAGTGAAACGGAGGTTTTGTTGCTATTATTTAATAAGCCAAGCATTACTTGCCCTCAAAGATTAATATTTAATAAATATGGATGATTTTTTAAATAAAATATAACAAATAGGTAAAAATATAAATAACAATAAACGTTTAAAAAAGAATTTTTATTTGGAAAAATATAAATATTTTATAAAAAGTATGGATAAATTATTAATCAACATTACTGATTTAAAAATTAATTTTATTTTTTACAAAATTAATTTATAAACATTATTTTTTAAAATATGCTATTTTATTCAAATTTCCTAAACTGAATGTTCTTTTTGATTAACAACACATTATCACAAACGAAAAAACGCAACAACATAACTATAATAAATAAGGAAAAGAAAATCACGTTCGGTATCTAAATCTTAACTGCAATAAAATTTCATATATTTGAATTCCTAAAAAGTTCATTGCACCATACTAAAGCAGAAGTCAAGCTCGATCTCACGAGCTTTTTGACAAGTCGCCCTTAAAGTCGACTCAGCTTACACAATAAACTATATACTTTTTTTTGTTGTTGATAAGTAACTCGCGTGTGTATTAAATAGCTGCGTGTTTGTGGTACAAGTTTAGGTGTATATACATGTACAGGCTGAAAGTGGGTCATATAACATGGTTTGTCGATCGATTTTTAAGCGCGCAAAGCTCTCTCGCGTTAAAAGTTCGAATCTATGTATATATATATATATATATATATATATATATATATACATAAAGTGTTAGCATGCGTCTTATATAGACGAGTTTATAGACCCGCAAAATGCTTTACACTATACTTGTAATTCATTATGTGCGTCACTTGTTAATGTGCGCATATATTTCAATTGACGTAGCGAAAATTCAGATTTTGTTTTTTTTTTTATTTTTAAGGATTTACTGGCAAAATGAGATGCCAGAAATGCTTTTTTTTAAGTCGATACAAGGATAGTTTTGCTAAGTGTTTAGTTAAATGAGAGTCATTGACACCTTTGGAAATGAAAAGTAATGTGATTTATAACAATTTAAGATGTAATTATCAATAGAATTAAGATGTTTTGCAATATTTTTGGTTGAATATGTTAAATCATGTTATTTACAAGACACGATTGTCATTGTAAAAATTTTTGTTAAAAATAGCGTTAACAAGGGAAATTAAATAATATTTTAAATTATTTTGATTGATGAATCTAAAAGAGCTCTAAAATTATTTAATTATTTAAAAGTTCATGCATGTATTACGGCAATGTGCAAAAATATACATTAGATTCTTATATACATCGAATTCTATTCAATTGTTGACAAAAAGTTTTAAAAAGCGGAAAAGAAAAACCAAATCGATTAAAATAACTTGCAACAAAGTTGGACATTTAAATTTTGCACATTGTATTTGATATTTATGTTTATCCACTTGTTACTTTGTAATTGTCGTAATAAAGCAATGACGTTTCGGTCGTGCTTTAAAAAAAAGAACTCGTATGCACTTTTCCACTTTCTATTAATTAATGTAGGTGAAAAAGTTTTTGAAGTACAAGGACAAGCGAACTTGATATTGTTTACATCGAGTAAATCAACGGTGTATTTCTGAATTTTTCATTATGTCCAATGTTAGCAGCTGCCATTAATTATTTTTTTATTGAATAAAAAATTTTAAACGTTACATTTTTTGTTCCATTATTCCAGAAAATTTAAGTATTTATACTTAAAATGAATTATTTAAGGAATTATTGAAATGTCATTTACGATGGATTAGGTAATAGGAATGCATAGGCCAATCTTTATTCGATTTTTATAGAATAAAAATTAAATTAAATACCAAACATGTGAATAAACGATACCTCGTATTATACATGTATTGGAAATAAAATCAATATCAAATCAATAATTAATATGATATTAGCTGATTCATTAGAATCTTTTTTGCTTTTATTACTATTTTCAAACTTACATTAAAATGAATAATATTGATATTTCGTTTGTAAAAAAATTTACATCCTATTTTTTTATGTTAAATTTCAATTAATATCACATTATCTTTTAAACATGATCAAACTTTATAATGTAGTTTCACATTATAGTTACATATAAATTACAAAAATATATATTTGTCATATTTCCATTATAATGTATACGTAATATCATATAATATAAATATAGTTATTACATCATTTGATGAACCAATATACGTAAGTTAATTATATATTTTTTTAAAATGTTTATTTTCTTTGCAGTTTACATATCAAAAAATATTTTACTGTTGGCATTAATAAATATTGTAATTATTCATAATGTTTATTAATGTTCAAATTATATTTTGTTAATTCTATGAATTATTTACAATAGAGAAACCAATAAAGTATATAAAAAAATCATTTCGTTTAATGTATTCTAAAACTTATGATTCTCATATATGCGATTAGCTTTTAATTACACATGAGACTCTTGTAAGAGCAGTTGAAAATTTATAAGTTTTCAAAATTAAACAGCACTTATAAAGAATTTCTATATTCATCATATAAAAAATCTCCAGCCATTTTTCGTTCCTGCTCGATCACTAAAAATCATTATAAAAAAAATAATAACTTCACTAATCACGTGACCGAAGTAGCGAACTCATAATATTTATCAGCCGTATAACCAAACAACTCAAAATCCAATTTAAACTTATCGTAAAGTTTTTCAACGTGTTCCTTGGTAAGTTGACTAAAATAAACCTCTGCTGGATTACGATTGTTGCCGGTATGTGTATTATGCCGCCATCGTGGTCTTATCTTGTCGTTGAGACCAAACTGATGAATTGCATATGCCTGATCGCGTTGTAAAGTCTCAACCTGTCGGATTAACAAAAATAATGGTGGGTTCATGTTAGTTCGAAGAAAAAAAAATAAAGAAGTTTGGTAAATTTATGGATATGCTTCGTTCGAAAAAAATAAAATTAGATTAATGGGGTAGGAAATGATGTTTTATTTTTTCTCTTTTGTTTGATTTGATGGATTTTTATTTTTATTAGTAAATAATAAAAGAATTTTGGTGATTAATTTAGCGATATGATGAATTATTATATAATCAATGAACGGAATTTTCACTAATCAAACACGATGAAATGTTATAGTTTTGATAATATATTAGAAATTACTACTATTAAATGATTTTATCAAGTTTTAATTAACACAATTTACCTTTATATGTAAACCTAATAAAAAAGATTATTAATCTTCAGAATTTAAATAATGTTAAAATTAAATAACTGTAAAAAAATCTAATAAAAAAACAATTTCCCTTTGCGTTGGTTGTAATAAAAGAAATTATATCAATCTCGAAGGGATAAAAAAAAATTATTACTTAATTATTTGAAGTATAATAAATTATTAAGTTTTTCATCTCTTGAAGAACAATATAATTTTCTTTATTACGAAAAAAAGCAATGTAGTCTATACGTTTAAACGAATTGATTCATAACACTCATTTCATAAACTCATCACAATACACACTTTTTTAATCTAAGCAATCAATCATAAATAATACTTCGTTACTCAAAAATTTACATTAACATTCATTCACCAGCAAATCACAACAATATCAACTTAAACAATCGCTAAACAAAACGACCACTCATCGATCTTAAAAAAAAAAGAGAAAAAAGCTTCTCAACATTGCAGTCTCAAAAGAAAAAGCTCTTTAACCGTATAGCGCCACGTAAAGTACCTAAAACATCAATCACCGTACCAGTATAAAGATAAAAAAAGTAAAAAAAAAATAACAATCTCTTACAGTAAATTTTACACCACATCGCGACCATTTCTTTCGTTTCTTACTTTTTTTTTCCTTTCTTTCTTTCCCGCATATTGCTTGCGAGTATAACAATTCTAAAAGTACATTGCCCCTGTGGGCGTTGTATACACATACATGTAAGTTTAAAAGGATATAGAATGTAGTCAGAGACGTTTTCTTTTTTCCTTTTACCTTGGCGATAACGTCGTAATTAATCAGGCAAGGCGTGCAATAAAGATAATACGGAGTCCAGTGGTCGTCAGCGTAGTTTGCTAAGTTTGTACCGATCAAATAATCAACGAACTCACGAAAAGTTGGCTCTATACCAGCTGGTTTTGGTATGCCTGGTCGAAGTATCACTTGATCGCTGGTTGGCATAGGACGATTTTCATCTGCAAATCATGCGATGTATTTAGGATATTTTTTTCATCAAGGATTCATATTTAATATTTTGATATTTTTTATCAATATTTTGATAAAACAATGCTTATAACTAGTAAAACTGATAGAAAATTTTCAAGAATGTACTAATTGATGGGGTCTTATTAAATGTTGATATTATATCACATCGATATAAAAACAAATTGATCATATAAAACAATATATCATTGCTTCAGAATTAAAAGATCGTATCTAGAAAGCCAATTGAAAAAGATCGTATCTAGAAAGCCAATTGAAAAAGATCGAATCTCGGAAGCCAGTTGAAAAGCTCGTATCCCGCAAACTACTATTTTTGGCTCTGATTAAACTTGATATCATTCATTAAATACTTGCGAGATTTAGTTAAAAATGCGAAAATTTATTTCGCGTGTGCGTACAAAAATGTTTTTTTCGCATTTTAAACCAAATACCGCAAGTATTTAATTAGTAATGCCAAGTTAAATCAGAGGAAAAACAGTAATTTGCGAGATATAACCTATTTTAACCGGCTTCTGAGATTCTACAATGTCGAATAATTTTTTATTTTCTTCAACATCGCTGTATTTTATGCTATCATTACGATGCTAATTAACGACGTAGGTTGTTTCAGTGTGTTTGTGAACAAAGCACATGTAGTGTACAGTGGTACTTGTATCAATTAGCCGAGAGCGGGATTCGAACTCGAGTCCTCGAGATTATGAATTCATCGCTCTATCAACTGACCACTGAGACCTCGACTTTAATAATTTCAGGTAAAATGTTAGAGGTAATGAACTTTCATACCAGAATAACTTTAATGATTCTAACGGTTTTAAATAAATTATATGATCTTTTCAATGAAATAATTATTTAATGTGTCTTATTTATATAATTATATTGAATCACGTAGGAAAAATTTTTAATACAATTTCAAATCTCAACAGATGAAATACTTTGATCAAATTTCAATTTTAAAATCTCACCTCGATATTTTCGCACAATAGAAGCACCGTACTTTTTATAAAAATGAAGAGTGCCGTGCTCTCTTCCAGCTACTGAATTTTCCAGCTTGTCACGATATGCGCTGAGTAATCTTTCAAAAGGATGCCTCACGATAAGAAGCTTACCTGTTTTGTTAAATATCTAAAGAACAAAAAATTTTATTGTTTTCTAATAACTAATATATATAAATGACGTAAAATAAAAAAAAAAAACAATTTTTTGTAACAATACAACTAAAAATTTCTCTTGATGAAACATTTTAAATAGATAAAAATATATCTCGTAGACGATAAAAAATTCAAAATTATGTAATTGATTTCATAAAATAATTACTTCTTCAGCTTCCGGATAATCAATTTCCGGCATTATTTTTCTTGCAATTGTTGAAATTTGTTCTTTTCCATTATTAAGTTCCTCCTCGCTTATTCCATTGAGCAAACATAAATTATATATCCACGTTGTACTTCCAGATTTATAAATTGGACAATACGATATATTATGTTTACTGAAATTAAAGTAGATGTTATTTATGATTAATAAATAAAATTTTTAATTAAATTCAAATTAATTAATTATTAATTACATTAATTATTAAAAATAATTTCAAATTTCCATATTTTAAGAAGTTGTGTGCAAAAAAATTGCATTGTATATTATGTTTAAGTTAAAATCGTATTAGAAATATTTAATATTATATTCATTTTTTATTGACAAATAATTTATTTTCATTTATGTGCATGTTTTAAAAAATTGCGCATTATTCTATTTTATCTGAAAAATTGTAGTACTATAACAACTTGTTTTAAAAATTTTTTTATTGTTCAATAATATGTTTCACATCAAGAACATACTACAATATTAATAACTAATTAATCTTATTTTTATATACAACATTTTGAACGACAAATAAATTATCGAGACACCAACGTTGAAAAGTAGTTAAAAAGATGAAGAAATTGAGTCATCAATCAGTCGTCTTTTTAATGCAGTACTTTAAATATTACATAATAGTTACCTGTCTATGTAAAATACACTGTATTGTGGTGCTGGAGGCTCTTTAAACTGAACTTCATAACTAGCAGTTTTGTAAGGACCCATTTTGTACTTTTTACATACTTTTTTAACTAGGGCTATTCTTTCTGCATTTTCTAATGCTACCACTTTCTGCAAAGTATTTGATTTTTATTTTTCATATATTATACTTTTATGGTTGTTCTTATTTAAGTTTAAAATATTGGTTTTTTTGTACCTTAATTCTTTGAAAATCAAAATTTTTATCGAGAAGCTCATTTTCAGTATTAAGATGTTTACTTTTCACTAATATTAAAAGAACTAAAAAACTAACAATCAATCCAACTAAAAGTTTTGTTGAATTACGTCGGAAAATTCGTGACATATTCACCATTTTTCATTAAAGTTTAAATTGAAATATATCAAAAACTAAATCTTTTTATTCACATTTTTTTGGATTCACAATCTGAAATTTTTGAAAAATTTCATCGATTTATTAACAAATTTTTTGCAATTTTACATTTTACAAATTATAATTATTTAATATGCGTTAAAATGAAATTGTAAAAATATATTTTTTATATTTAAATCAATACACGTGCTATTATTATCACAATAAATATTTATATTAAGAATCTAACACAACCTTTCGTGAAAACTGAAACAAATTACAACACTCTGTACTATACGTCACAAAAAAAAAGAAAAAAAATGTGATATTTCACGTATAAAAATAATATCACAGAGACACAACGAGTTCAATCACCCGGCTAAATATATCGACACCTGAAATCTTCGAATCATTCTTACAAACTAAAGCGCTTAAAACCTATACACATTTGATACATTCAAAGCACACGAAAAAAAAAGAAGAAGAAGAATCCGGCAATATAACTGGTTTTCTTCTTCCTCTTTCTCTTCTTTCTTTAATGGTACCTATACAATATTATAAGTGGTGGGAGGCACAACCTTGAGCGGCCATTGATCTAAAGTGCATTACTAAATAACAGTTTGTACAGCTGTTTAGATATTACAAGCACGATTCTTCTTCTTTTTTTTCACGTATCGCGTTACCTGTAACTTTATTATTTTTTTTTCTTTGTTTTCGTATAGATGAACCTTTTAGTTGTGTTTTATTCTTAAAATGACATTTTGAAACGTCTGGGTTATAATTAATCTTTCTCAGGTTCCTAGCAAACAAGTGTCTCGTTGCATAATTCTTAATTGTTCTTGAAATTATTTTACGTTTGTTCAGAAATCTTCTTATTCTGCATAATATTTACTAAGTTTTGGATATTTGACAAATTAAAAAATAATTTTAATTCTTATAGATTGTATTGTAAGAATACGAACAGTTGAAATTTCATTTGAGAATAAAAAAAAAATTCATGGCAATACTGTCGGAAAAAAAATTTTGCAACGTTGAAGAGGATATTTTTAAGTCGATTCATTTTTTAATTTATTTAACGTCGCTGTATTTATGCTATGATTGCGATACTAATTAGTGACGGAGATAATTTCAGTGTGTTCGTGAACAAAGCACATATATCGTATACAGTGGTGCTTGTACAAATTAACCGAGAGCGGGATTCGAACTCGAGTCCTTAAGATTATAAATCCATCAAGCTATCGAGGGAGCCACTAAGACCTCTTTTTTGTGTTGAAAGGAATAAGAAAATATGTTTCGGCACTGAATTCTTCTGTACGAGCTATTATCAGTAAAATACAGAATAAAACATTGCAGACATATTTTTATTAAGTTATTCTCTCACTTTCACGTAATCGAATGATGCTTTTTTGCACCTTTACTCCGAAGCTTAGAAGAGATTTTGAAATTTTTTTGGAAAAAGACATGTGTTAAGAGTGCCTATATTATTAATATTGTAAGCGCCTATGAATAGTTAAAATTTGACTCTATAACATTGAGAGGCAATTTGAAATTCAATAATTTTAAATAATTATAATTTAATTAAAGAAAACCAAGCATTTCAATATATTTCGTGTTTTAAATGATTTTCTTAAATAAGATTTAATACACTCTCGGTTACAATTATGTTTTTGTAAAACAAATCTTTTATTTCTTAAAAATCCGATGATTTTTGAGCTAAATCGACATTTCATGCAATCTAATATTATATTATTTTTTAGATGTATATATGTATAATAAAATATGTACAAAATGAAATATAGAAAATATCTAAAATCCTTTAAGTAATATAAAATTTATTTCACAATCAGAATTATTTGATTATTGTTCTATTCTAAACTTTTTGAAAATTAATGCGTTATTTTAATAGATATAACTATATTATTATCTTAATATATTTAAAAAAAAAGTTAAACAGAAAGTCATATACAAAATAAGAAAATTAAAAAAAAAAAGAAAATTAATCTAATAAAAAAAGCTTAACAAAACAAAAAAAAATAATACCTCAAATGCAACAGCGATGCACAATGAATCGTAGAAAAAAAGAAAAAGTAAATCCTTTGCCTCGGCCAAGTCCTTGACGATGACTTTGCTTGAATAATTCATAAAAAAAAAAGAAAAGAAATTAAACTACCCTCTTACACGAATGAATTACACGTCAAGAAAACTTACCACGTGTATATATATATATGTGTGTGTGTGTGTGTGTGTACGCGCGCGAATATGTTATATATACTTGAGAATGAAAATTTGAGAAATGAAATTTCCTGGGACTTAACAATGTATCCTTTTAAATCTCCGTAGCAACTATTATGCGGCTCTCTTTAATTCACTTTCGCGTATACGTATATAAGGCTTGTACAACGAGAAAAAGAGAGAGAGAGAGATAAAGTAAGATAGATACCGCATAAAGAAAATAATTAAAGCACACGTGTTGCGTGCATAGAGACTTAGAAAATACCACAGCGGTGTATACGTTGTTTTCTAAAGGTTTATTCCATTCTCTTTCTCTATTAAAAATCTATTGAAAGCTGCACGCAATAGTACAGCTTTCTCTAAGGGCATTATCGCAATTCATCCAGCTCGTACATCGTTATACTGTATTCATAATTTTCTGATTAAGAAAGTGGATGTATGTACAAGGAATGAGAAAAAAAAGGAGGAAATTAATTTTATTGTTATTTGGAGGGGAATTCTTTAAGGAGGAAATAACAAGTGACGTATAATATTATGCGTTTTCTGGGAGCTTGTGATTGTGGAAATGAGATTATTTGAAAATAGGGAGGAATTTTATCTGAAAAAAAGTTTATTGGGTTTTATTTAGGTTAAATTTTACGAAGGATTTTTGGATTGATAAGAAAAGAACTTTTATTTTTATTCTTAAGAAAAGAAAAAATTATTCTTGTAAATAGATTGAATAGATTAAAGTTATTTAAGACATAAGGAAAACTGAGAAAATCCAAATATAGTTTTTACTGTAATGACAAATGGAACTTTTATCTTTTATTCATTCGGAAGAAAATAATTACCTTCATAATCTTCAAAAACTTGAGTTGATAAATTTTAGATTAATTTTTGTCATAATTCAATCCATCTAAAAGTCTATAAAAAAATACTTCTATAAAAATTATAAAAAATTTTTAAACGTGATTGATATTTAGAACAATCGAGATAGAATAATACATTTTACCATTACAGTATTTTTAAAATTAACTTCAAGTTAAATTCTAATTAAAATTAGAAAACAAAAAAATTACAAAAATTATTTAACCGATCAAATTGTAGCAGTAAATCAACTTTTTTTTAAATTTAATTTAACGTCGCTGTATTTCAGCTATGATTACGATGCTAATTAGCGACGAAGATCTTCAGCGTGTTTGTGAACAAAGAACATGTAAAGTACAGTGGTGCTTATATAAATCGGCTGAGAGTGGGATTCGATCTCGGGACCTCGAGATTACGAATCCATCACTACCAACTGAGCCACTGACGTCCTTTCAAATCAATATTAATAAACACAATGGTTAATAAAATCCTAAAGATATTTGTATTGTTTTACAGGAAGATTGGCGCGCGCGGGTACGCGGCCTAGAACGCATAGCCTCAGCTTTAGGTAAACCATCAGCTTTAGCTACCGTGGAGCCGAGACTTGGTTCGTTATTACACGCTGTACTTGGTGGTGAAAGAAGTTGTCGTGTTGCTGCTGCTGGTTTTTCAGTGGCCAAGGTAATAATAACGCTCTTACATACTAATTTCCCGTTTTTTTATGTCGTTCTTTTTTGTGCCAACAAAAATTGTTTTTAATGGAGATTTTTATCTTTATGTAATTTTTGAAGATTTTTAATTTTTTTTCTGATAAAAATTTTGATCGATTATAATTTATTTTTTAATTTTTAACTCTTTTAAAAGGTTTTTTTTAAATTTTTATTATTAATTTTATGCTCATGACTTTTCATAAAATTGAATATTTAATCCTAATAATTATTTAAATTTTCTAAGGTTGCGCTAACTGGAGTATCAGAAGAGGCTTTGAAAAATCGAATGTCTTTAATAGCTTGGGGCCTAGCACGTCAAGGAGGTCCAAATGCTGCTAATCTTGCGAGGCTCGCTATGCTTCGTGCCAGTCCTGGATTATTTCTTGAAAAGCTTCTTCAACCGCAATGCATTGGTGCCAGAAATTCAAAGGTTAGTTGTATTATTGTTAAAATAAGAAAAAGAATTAAAAGTTTATAATGAAAAAAGTTTATATGAGAAAAATACTTATTTTTTTTAAAGTCATAACTTAATTTATAATTTTTAATATAGTTACTTTTTTATCATTGAATTTTAATATGAATTAAGCAACTTTTTGAAACATAAAATGAAATTTAATGAAAATATGAATAGAGTATAAATTACAAATGTTAATAATTTAATTCAAAATACGATATTTTTTAATGAACCAAAAAGGAAATTGTAAATTTAAATTACAATACGGTTGAAATTTTAAATTAAAAATATAGTAATAAATTATTAAAATATTAATTAAAAATTCTCTGTAACAAAACTTATGCATTAATAGCATTCATAATAACATCAATAATAGCCAAAACTATAATTTAAAAAAAATGTTTTCTGATTGTGTAAACACTGATTATCCACATCATTTAAAGAATACTTCAATTACATACATTTAATAAAGCTAAGATTTCCATCTCTAAACAAAAAATATTGTTTCTCTTTTATTTTTTAATCAATGATTGATAAATTGAATAAAATATTTTATAATACATTTTCGCATCAAAATATCTATTAATTTTTATGCAGAAATCAACTAGAAATTATTGCAGTTACTTTTGAAAATACTTGTTAGTCAAATATAAATTATAATCCAAATGTTATTTAGAAATTTTTCATCGTAATAAATAAAAACAATATTTCGTCAATAAAATTAATATTACAATGTTAAAAAAAAAATGAAAAAAAGCTATATTTAATTTATCTGTATTTTATGAATAATCACAAAGATCTAATTTAAAATCTTTTTTTTCAGATGCGCGAGAACACATTGCAACTACTGATTTTTTCGCTTGTCACCTTTCCCAGTACTGAGTTCAAGGTGAAAACGGCAATTGACAAGGTAGTAGCAATGGTCGGGGATCGTAGTAAAAGAGTACGTCATTCCGCTCTCGATACTTTGGCTGTGTTGGCTCAAATTTACGAATCCGAGGTACAGGATTAATTTGATTGTTTTACAGTGACGTAAAAAAATTTACATTTTTAACTTTAAAAGAATAGAAACTTTTTTCGTATCAGGGCACACTAGAGAAACTGATATTTCTAAATCAATTTTTATTTCTATTTTTTTAATGGGTTTATTTTTAAAATATCATACTTTGTCATAAAATGAATTAAAATTATTATTTTACTTTTTTTTATCAAATGTTTATCTATTCAATAGATTAGTATAAATATATTAAATTTGCGTAAAAGATATTGAAATCAAATATATTTATATTTTCATCGAAACTACAAAATAGTATGAAAAATATTTTATTTTCATACAATCCTCATACCATGACATCACACTATCATTACTAGACATTACAATGAAAAATTCTCAATCAATACTTTATTTTCAGGATATTTTGGAAACTAGTAAAAACTTTACTAAAGGCAAACAAGATGGTCAAACAATTCATGCGGCAATTACAGCACGATTGTCTAGAAAATTATTACCCATGGTAACGGTCGATGGACTTGTTGTTTATGGCCTTCAGATATCACCGAACTCTCCACATAATGGTAAATTTATCAATTTTTAAATAGAAAGTACTACGCGATTGTAGGGTTCAATGAAAATTTTGTGTTATTAAGGCTATAACGTGAGATCTTAAAATTGATTTATAATAATTTTCTATTTTTTTTGCAAAAAATATCTTTTATGAATATTTTTTCAAAATTCATTAAAGAAATATAAAATCGACACTACACCTGTACTTATAAATATTGAACGTCTTTTCAATATACTGAAAAACTTCTGGAAAAAAATGCTTTAGCTTGTAGTATGTATCATAAAGATTATTCAGTTGAATTTTCAAATAAATTCATTCATTAAATTAAAGAAATTTGGATTTCTAGTATAAAATCGAAAAATTTTAATATATAATATTGCAACCCAAAATTCGCAATGAATAATGAATGAATTTATTTAAACATTAAACTGAATAATCTTCACCGTACACACTCCAAGCTAATGCATTTTTTTCCTGAAATTTTGCAATAAAGTAAAAGGATATGAAATATTCATGAGAACAAGTGTAGTGTCCATTTTACATCCCTTTGAATTAAAAATAACTTTTCATCATATCATTTTCTAGTTTTAAAATTCACGTAAATAAATTCATAATTTAATTTATAAAGTTAGTTAATGAAAATGTACGATAAAAACTTTATGCTAATTAAACATTAACTTTTCCATGTTTCATAAAAATTCATGTATTCGCTTGTGCTTTTTCTCAGAACAAAAAATCTGAATTTTTTCCCATTATTATAAAAGCCCATAATTTCAAGTGAATAACATATTTTTTAAATGCATTACAGGCGCCGATGTAGAATGGATAGTCGCTGGAAGTGGTTCGGTATCACCTGGTACTGGTCGCACGAGAGGTCAATTAATAGCCATGTCGAAAATAGAAAATAGCGCAAGCGAACAGTAATGACTATTAATTTACTATTTTACCTTTTAGCTTTTATAAATAAATAAGAGCTACGTTAACAATAATTTATTTAAATCTGTGTCTTCGTGTTTTTCCTGTTCTAGAAACACGGTGAAAAAGTCAAAAAGTAGACCGGCGAGCGAGCATAGCATTACAAATAGTTCAGTTAGCGAATTGTTAGAGAAAAACGAAAGAACGTCGTCGTGGAAACTTTTACCTTCGTCAGATCAGGTTAAAATGAAAACATATTATTGTTTGTATTGTAATGCACTTATAAAAAATAAATAAATGTTGCAAATAAAATATATTAATATTGAATATTGTAATATCGAGGTTTTATTGCTGATGGATTGTAACTACTAATTATATTTGTATACATATAAGAATACTAATATTATCTTGGTGTAGAGATCGTCAGTGGCTCAGTCGGTAGAGCGATGGATTCATTATCTCGAGAACTCGAGTTCGAATCCCGCTCTCGGCGGCCTATTGATACAAGCATCACTGTATACGATACATGTGCTGTGTTCAAAAACACATGGACGATCTGCGTCGCTAATTAGCATTTCAATCATTTCATAATTACGCGACGTTAAATAAAAAAAAAATTTAATACAGATTTCAAGTGAGCTGCTATTTGTCTTTATCGGTATATAATGTAATTTTTATTTTTTAGCTAATAAAATAAATTGAAAAATGCTTAATTATTAATTATCTCAATGTTCTTTTTTTCTTTTATCATTTGAAAATTTACAACTTAAACGAAAATTTCATCATGCTTCAATTAGCATTTAAATAATAAAATTTTGAAAAATTTTAATAATCTTTGATAATAATTCATAAGAGTGAATTTATGTACGTAAAAAATAATCGATTATTTCCTCAAAAATTTTCGCGGGCTTTTTTTATTTACTTTTTTAATGTGTTAGTGTTGTTCATTTTTAACTGTTAATACAGTTGAGTTTTGTTAATTTTGTTCGTTGAGTTTACAGTTTTTTTTTGTCGTATATTTTAAAAAGTATTTTTATGTGCAATAAAAAATGTTGTCCGCTTCTGACCAAATATATCGTTCAAGATTTTTAGTATCATTCATAATAATCAATGCACAATTATACTTGAGTTGACATTTTATGTATTTTAGGTTTTATAATTTAGGTTATAAAGAAGCAGATGTTTATATTTGCATTATTTAAAATCAATATCATAAGAGTAATAAAAAATAATTGTTTTTTATATATTTTGCAGAATGATAGACAAAATCAAGATATAAAATCAAGAAAGATTATTCGTGCTTCCAAGTCTGCTGATTTTATAAAAGGTAATAAAATTTTATTTTAAATTTCCATATTGATATAAGAAGTACTTATTAGTAATAATAATTTTACTAATCTTTTTATAGGTAATAATACAGAATTTGAATATCGCAATAACGACGAAACGCTTGAGAAAGAGAGTAGGATCTATAAGCCATACGCAACACCAAAAAGAGCAGAAAGGAAATTTGAAAATCAAATAGATCAAGAAACAAAGGCACAAAAGTCGAAAAGTGAAGAATTATCAAATCAGGTAAAAATATGACTTTTAATTGGCATTCTAGAATTAAAAATTAAAATTTAAAAAGATGTTTTATTGGTATTAAAATTACGTAAAAAAATGACAAAACATTAAAAATCAATTATTGAAAGCAATGGGCTTTACAAAACCTATTTTTATTTAATAAACAATAAATTTTTCTTGACAAAAGAAAAAATTAAACTTAAAACAACATTGAACACATGAATTTTTTAATTATTTTCTAATCAAATAAATCAATTACAGGCACGAGTCAATAACATCGTATTAGAACAAGAAAAACGATCACCGCCAAAGCAAGAATCTCGAATACCAATTTACACGGGTGATCGTGGTCTAAGTACAAAAGTTGGCAGCTCAGAGCAAATTGACGATAATCGTGATAAAAGTCCGGCTGACATAATGGCGCGCAGAGATAGTCGTCGTTTAGATTACGGAGATAATGATGGGTGAATATTTAATTTTTTAAATATTAAATCAAATTTTACAAAGTCTAATGATTTGTAAATTAAATTTTCGAATTTTCTTTGTGATTTGGATTAATTTGAAAATAAGTTAAAGAGTATGCAAGAATAAAGAAATTGTATCATTTTTACCAGACAAATAATAGTCTCTGAAAGTTTATTTCAAAATGGTTAGTGTAATTTTTTGTCTGACAAAAATACGTGTCTGAGTACTTTTTAGTATATTTTAATTTGATCGAAATATGAGCTACCTTTCGTCATTTGTAAATGTTGAAACAGTTTTATGTATAAATAAACTTCAAAATTTTATTAAAGAACAAATTGTTATCAGATAAAAATTAAAAGCATACTTTTTGTTTTGACTTGACAAGCTTAAAATTTTTATAAAGGGATAAATATTTCTGTGTGTTGGTTTTAGAATTCAAAACAAATATTAAATTGAGGTCTTTAGTGGCTCAATCGATAGAGTGGTGGATTTGTAATCTCGAGGTCTAGAGTTCGAATTCCGCACTCGGCCAATTTGTACAAGCACCCCTGTACGTCACATGTGCTTTATTCACAAACACACTGAGAAACCTCCGTCGCTAATTAGCATTAAAATGAAAGCATAAATACAACGACGTTAAATAAATTTTAAAAAATATCTTACTTTTTAAGCTTTTGATTTTTGGGAAAATAAAAATTTTTAATATCATATATTTATGTCGATACTTATATTTTATTCTTTTTTCAGTTATATATCTACGCAACAGAAGCGAAGAAGTTACGTACCAAAAAGTGCAATACCTCGGACAAATTATACGTTAAATTATGCTAATTATAGTAATAATTTTAGACATCCACAGTATGAAGATATGGATTCTGATTTACAGGTAAAAAGAAATATTTCATCAGTTGTGTTACGCATTAAATTATATTAAATTAAAAAAATAATAATGAAATAATTTTTTTTCAGACGAAACTTAAAGAAAATTATAAATATTTACCTAATCAAAGTTTCAAAGAAAATCATCGGACATTGAGTTATGAAAAATTAAACAAAGGTTTTGATACAGTCATTAAAAATTCACGAGCTGGTTTAAGAAGCGTACCGCACTATCATTATTCGTCGAAAGTCACTGAAACGTAAGTAAAATCAAATTTTTGGTTAATAGAATTTGCAAATTTAAAGAAATTTAATTATTTTCAATGATAACAAGTTATGAAAGCAACATTCTTGGAGAATCTTTTCTGACTTTTCTTTTTAAGACCGCAGATAAACAGTATATTAATCCACAATAAACTACATAGTAAATTTTGTATTCATCTGTTTATTATTGTTCTGTATATAATTTATCTATTGTATTAAAAAGAAAAGTCCCAAAACAAGCTTCTGGAAATTGATGCTCATGAAAACTAATTAAATTTTATCAAGTTCAAAATTTAAACTTGCATCTCTTAATAATTTTAATAAAATAATTAATTTTAAAAGGTACGAATCTATATATCAAAGGCAACGACGGCTGCGAGATGATAAAAATACACGAATGTATGAAACATCGCCAAGTCCTGTGATTTACGGCTATGATTATGATAATAATTATAGAACTAGTAAAAAATCCGAAATTCAAAATGCAAGTATATTTTGCTTTTTTCAATATCAATAGTTATGTTAATAATTAAAATATTACGATGCGAAGAGGACCTTTTTGAATTCAATAGAATCAGTATTTTAATAATATTTTCACAAAATCAGATTTTTAGAATGGTAATTAATTGTTATACATAAAATATGTATAAAAATAAACATTTTTATGCAGCACAAATATTTCTGTTTGATGATCTCAAATAATTTTTTTAATTAAAACTCATTCTTCAAAGTTAAAAATTACTAACAATTTTTATTGGATAAAGGTACAACTTCATGAATATCTTTTCATGTAAATAGCCAAGGCTTTGTGGATTTTAAAAATTAACTTCACGTATTCATTATGGCTTCTATTTATGAAAAATTTTTACTAAAAATTTATTGTTAAAATGAAATATTTTTAATAAATTCGTAGTTAGTTTTATTTTAGAAAACATTTAGAAAATTCAAATATGATTATTAAAAAATTTTTTGCTCGGAAGGAAAGGATGAGGATATCAAGAACAGATATTTTAGGTTAACAAATATCAAAATTTATATATATTTTATGAAAACAATTTTTTAAATTTTAAGATGTTGTCAAATTCAATACAGTTTTATTCCTGTAATGAAAATTAAATTGAAATTAGTAAAATTTTTAAAATACTGTTTAATAATATGGTTTTTCTGCTAAAAGTAATGTTAAGATGTTGACCAAAAGTTGACTTCAAATTTTAAAAATCATTAAATTCCATTTATAATTTAATAATAGAATTAAAACCATTTCATTTATAATTCTATTAAGAATTAAAACCATTTTATTTAATAAATAATTTGATAATATTGCAGGATAATAATACAAGAGAATCGCAAGTAAACAATCGAAATTCACAAAAAAGACGCATGTTCATATCTCCGTTCGATGATTATTTGCCCCAGAAGCCTGTAGGAATTTCGTGAGTATATACAAATATATTTTATTTATAAAATTTACCTTTCCTTTAAATATGCAAAGCTTTACATGAGGTTGCCGGATACCGACACAGTTTTCTTCCTTATCCTATCGATTTTTGCTTCTACGGTATGTGAAATAAAACCTCATGAAAATTATTAAGATTTTGTAAAATAATAAAAAAATTACTTTCGTTACTAATAAGAATTGATTAATTTAGGTAAACATTATTTAGTATGAATGATTAAACGCTGGCACTTGGAATTTTTAAATTAACAAATTTCATGAAATATTTTATAAGAATCATAAAAAATATTAAATTAATTGTATCAAAAAAAGATTCTCTAAGTTATAAACTTTTTTTACCAGTAGTTAATTTTAACTGCAAAGGTGAATGCTCGCGTTTTTCATTCGATTAGTATGTTTTATTACTTTTTACAATAAAATGTATACAGCATCAAACGACATGCAAGAATGAATTTAACTATGTCATTTTTCACTGATAAGCTTAGCATATATAATTTACAGAAAATTTACAGTTTACTGTGTTTGTTATTTCTTGCATTTGTAATTTAGTTTTCAAATTATTAATCTTTTAACGATTCATCGAATAAATTTAAATATTTATCTTGCAATTATTACTTAAAACAATAACGTATCAAGCGAGAAAAGATAAAGAAAATCAAACACCATTATTCACCCAATGAAACTGGGTTTGAAAATAAATTTCATTTCACGATTTCATCCATTACTTATGCACAAACTAATGTAAATTTAAACCTAATAAACCATCTTCATAAATTTTCCCGGAGAACAAATGGACACGTATTTATTATCTCGAGCTCGGTCGTTGTACTCACTTTTTTTGCAGCGACAATAGTTTATAAAATTAGGGAACAAAAGATAAGCATTGTATGCCATTTGTGCATGCTCTAAAGAGATCATAATTTTGGATAACACAAATCACGCTATGCGCTAGTTCGTAGCAAATAGTTGATTGCTGATTGCGAAATGTAAGAAATTTTAATTGTTTATTGAGGATTTTATTGTTTATAATATACTTATTTGTTGTCAAATTATTTAATGATTTTAAATGTTTGATTTATAAAAAAAATTTTAATAATTAAATATTTAATAATGGGTTTTTAATATTTGTATCGAGAGTTGAATTATTTAAAAAATGTTTTATATTAATATTTATTACGAAAAAAATATCCTAAATATGTTTAAACGTTTAATATTAAATTTCATAATTTTTTTGTAGTTTTTATATTATAATTTTTTAGTAAATAATTCCGTAAAAAACAATCATAAACATAACATCCTTCGAAAAAGTATAGCAATTTTCATTTGTATCTTTTCTAAACTAGCTTTGGTAAGTAACACTTTAATAAAAACCGATAAAAACTGTTTCAATAAATTATATCGTAAAGTAAAGTTACTCCTTATCGACTTGATCAATAATAAACTTATTTAGAAAATATTTAAATAAATTCATTTTTGTATTTTATTACAGAATAAAATGAATATCTATCTAATATCTATCTAACACTGTAGTAGATGGAGGTCGTCAGTGGCTCACTCGGTAGAGCAATGGATTCGTAATCTCGAGGTCCCGAGTTCGAATCCCGCTCTCGGCCGATTAATACAAGCACCGCTGTACGGTACATGTGCTGAAGTTCACAAACAAACTGACAACCTTCGTCGTTAATTAGCATCGCAATGATCGAAAAAATACAACGACGTTAAATAAAATAAAAATAAAAAATAATTTCTTGATGAACTGTTGTTATTTTATCTAAATCCTCAATATTCTACCGGTGACTGGTTTACTCTATTCCTTCACCACTCTTTTGAAATGAGTGACTATCGTAGGTACTTTTTATCAGACTTGCTTTTTTTTTTGTTTTTACCCGATTTATTATTTAAATTCGTCCTCTAAAACTGATTGTAGCGTGCATTCTAATAATTTTATATCTATAGAAATTAGCTTAACTTTTTTTTTTCAAAAGGTGGCTATAGACTCTGAACAAATGTATTTTACACTTACTAGGAGAGTATCACACCTCCGGATCACGGATTTTGCTCAAACTTCGGGATAAGTTTTTAGATGATAAAATATGAAAAAAGCTAAAGTTATAGTCATAAATACTCAATATTTCCCTACTTACAGGCAATTAAAGAAAATCACTAAAAAAGTTACTAGATTTTTAAACGCATATAGTTTTTTAGCATTGATAGCTACAAGCTTGAAACTTTTTTTAAATTAAAGCTGAGCTCAAATCCTTTCGAATTAGTAGTTATAGCATGTAAAAATATTATTTTTTCCCAAACTTAGAGCGTGATAAACATTGGACCTGATTTTTCTTTTAAAAACATTAATTAATAATAAAAGCTGAAATTAGGTCCAATCCATATTACGCTCTAACTTTGGGAAAAAATAATATTTTTACATGCTATAACTACTAATTCGAAAGGATTTAAGCTCAGCATTAATTTAAAAAAAGTTTCAAGCTTGTAGCTATCGACGCTAAAGAACTATATGCGTTTAAAAATCTAGTAACTTTTTTAGTGATTTTCTTCAATTGCCTGTAACTAGGGAAATCTTTAGTATTTATGACTATAACTTTAGCTTCTTCCATATTTTATCATCTGAAAACTTATCCCGAAGTTTGAGCAAAATCCGTGATCCGGAGGTGTGACACTCTCCTAGTTAGTTTAAGTCAATATTATTCTTAATTTCGTCTATATACTATGGACGTAAGGTTTTTTCATGATTAAAAATGGCCAATGTCATCTATTTGGAAAAAAATGCAAGGCAATCATTTAACTACTTTTATACTTTTATGATTTATTTAAAAAATCAGTCAACTGAATTTAATTATGATATTCCATTGGTATCTTTTTAGTAGATTAGAAATTGCTCAGTGTTTAATCTGAGTACCTTCAATAGCATAAAAAATAATGACCCATAACCTGTCAAATTAAAAAAATCAAATTTTAATTAATAGTAATACTTAAAATACTTTATTAAAACATTCACTTTCATAAAAATGCAAATACGTTACTGTGAAAAATACCTTAGTCAAAAAAGTTAAATGACAATTTTTTTTTAATCATCAGAAACAATCAAAAATATTAAAAATTACCATTACTCTTTTTCCAAGAAGCAAATTCATTAATATTTAATATTCAGCAAAAAAAAAAAAAAAATATGATGCACATTAACATCGATTTCTGTATAATAATTTTCTTGGAGATAGTACTATAACAAAAGGGGTGACAATGTTTTTTTACAGTTACGATGCGGAAGTTCACGTGACTTAACGACAAAATAAAAGCAAAAAATTATTCACATTGTGATCAGTGGCATCGATTTTTTTTTCTTATCTACTCTTCGCCAAGATAAATTATACCGCTGTACACTCATAGACAGTTAAATGTACATATATATACAGAGTTTTTAAGTGCAATTGGATGCGGGATATATATTTGCGTGCTAAACTCGTTTAACTATTATCCGGGCATTACTCCTTCTTTTGAATATTTCAAGTTCAATCTATATTACGGCGTAGACTATACGTTTTTATTTGAATCCTTTTTTTTCCTTATTGTTGTACGTCGCTGGAAAATTTAATGATTCATACATTATTGAATTACTAAGAAAACTTAATTTGATTAAATCTTTTAATCTAGTTCTTTGATTAATGTGTACCTGAATATACAAACATTTATATATTTTTCATACTTTATGCTGTGAGTTATTACATAATGTAAAAAAAAGATTAGGATAATAAAAAAAAGACCTAAATATCGTCGATTAGAGAATAATTCCTAAAAATTGAAATATTATTTAATTTATATCCAGTTCTCATTTTCGTGTTTTAAATTTATTTCATGAATAACATCATAAAGATTTAATCGTGATAAATATAATTTTTAAGATTTATCGATGATAATCGAAAAATTATTATATTTTACAAAATTACAAGTTCTTACATGCATTTTATACAAAAATTAATTTAGCACGTTCTGATAATTTTTTAATTATTATATCAGTAATGTTGTATGAAATTATTCAAATAAACTAATATTCGGGTTTCGTTCCAAAAAATTTCTTAAATGACCTTTATATTGTGTTATATTTGTTATCGTGTGACATGGTCAAAACACAATATAAATTTTTATATCTCAGGTACATATCAATTCACGAAGGAAATTAAGTAACAAAGCATATTACATTAAAAATTTATAAATTCAATCAGCATCTGAATTTTGAGGTTGGCTTTCTTTCATCAATGAACATAAGTTGTAATTTGTTCAGAAAACGAGATCATCGAATAAATGATTTACAATAATTTTCCGTTTCGTTGTTCAACCAATTATTTCTCATTTTCTTTTCAATCACTTAAACTTAACAACCATATCTATAATTGAAGACCCAAACTGAAGCCTTTCTTTTATAGCCTATACATAGTACGGGGGAAAAAATTCTATTTATAAAAACTCATCTAATTTGCATTTCCATCCAAACGAGTATTGAAGAAAAAGAAAGGAAACAAATGCCGCGAGGTTGAAAATCGAAACCTAAAAAGAAAAAAAGCTTTTCATTCTAATTGAAAACGTGACTCGCTAAATTTGTCACCGCAATACCGAAATGAAAAAGTGCATCGGAAAGCTTTTTTCGCGCTTGGAAAAGTAACAAGTAAACTAAGGAAAAAAAGGAAAAAAACAAATATGAAGAAAAACGTCTGTTTTTTGTACTCTAATATTCGTATAACTAATTCATGTTATTATTAAGAGGGAGGGCTCATTCTTCCTCACGCACGTTAAAATATCTTTCGTGCGTCAATGGCCTAAATTTTTGCGTTTTATCTAGGTCGAGCATAATATACATACAGAAAGAAAGAAAAATATATAATAAAAAGGATAAAACTATCACGCACATAATATACATTGCCAAATATCGATCTCAAAAACACCCAGGACTGCGTAATTCATATATACATGTATATACCTACAAAATAAGTTCCACGTAGGAATGCCATGTCAAACGATACGAGTCGATAGACCGTTTTTTTTCTTCCTTTCTATCTTTTTTTTTTATTTTCTCTCCTTTGTATGTCTTTTACTTGGACAAGCGAGACATTTTGATGGAAAGAGGCCAGAATGGGGTTTGAATTTTTCATGGAGCAAATAATTAATTTAAACAAACTGAGTTTTTTTTAGTATACTTGCTGCAGGTCATGGCTGTTGGAATTTTCAAATGTTTGCGCAACCTCGATTAATGATTTTCGAACGTTTAATATAAATATTTAATATTTACGTAAAAATTTTAATTGTTAAGATATTGGATTGATTTTGCTAAAATAACAAACAATTATATATTTAACTAATATATTTCACTAACCCTTGTTTGTTTTCTTGCTGTCTTTTTAATTTATTTCATCAATTTACATAAGAACGAGTAATCGAAGACTATTTCATTTCATAATAAAAAACACGACAATAAATATCCAATATTTATGTGATGTTCAAAAATATTATGTGAAATGGATGAAAAACATATAAACTGCGTAGTAACTTGTAGGAAACTACGTCTTTATTTCTATTTTTATATACCATTTCGATAAAACAAAAATATCATACAATACGACTAATTAATACTATTAATTATAAAATAATTTTTTTAATTTTATTTATAAATTTACCTTCTCAAAATTAATTTTTTTAAATTTATACTGTAAGTTAC
Organism: Anastatus disparis; assembly: GCA_017163975.1. NCBI lineage: Eukaryota > Metazoa > Arthropoda > Insecta > Hymenoptera > Eupelmidae > Anastatus > Anastatus disparis. Next base: position 3,163,868 of record JAFFSR010000226.1, read on the forward strand.
TTAAATAACATTATATATTAAAAACAATTTAATTTAATGCACATTTAGATCATTTGTGTTATCAAATATATTAATTACTTATTTAACGACACCTTATGTAATCAAATTCAAATATAATTTCACAGCTTTTCACATGCTGATACAATCTTAATTAGGAAAAAACCGAAAATTTTTCATATACCAAAATCATGACCTGTTCCAATATTAGGCACGTGTGATTAATGCACACGCATTTAAATCACCGCATAAAACATACATTAAAGTTACTTTACTTCCAAAAGTCATACACGTGTCTCATAAAACCGGTATACCCCTTTTTTTCTTCTTTTATTCGCGTCATTACGATTGCGGTCAGAAAAGGGGTCGTAGTCCAGAAAAGCGAAGGGGAGGAATTGGTCAGCGCGTGCAATCGATTATTTGCTTATTGTGTGCTTTATACATTGTACGTATACGAATTATCTCAATTTTCCTAAGCTTGAATTACCTGTGGGAAAATTCTATACCTGATTGTTAATCTGTTAACCCCTTTTCTTTTATCGGATCTTGCATTTTTATTGACACTTGGTTGAAAAATTGAAGTGACGTAGAATAATATGGTTTAAGTTATAACAATTTTTACATGTTAGAGAAATAAAAATATTTTCATTAAAAAATTAGCCCTTAGTACCAAGAAAAACGTCTGTTTTAATTCTTTTTTAACTCCTATTAGCGCAATAAATCAGATTTAACCAAACAAACTATCGAAATAGAAATTAAAATTATTATTATGCATATTTTAATAGAATAATAATTGCCATAGATTTATTAAAATCTTGTAAAAACTTTAAGGATTGAAAAATCTTTTAACGGTATCAAAGTAAACAAAAATTCGTCATAAATCAATCCTAAATAATTTCAGCACTATTGTTAAATAATTTCTAGGCATTATAGTCTGGGCATTAAAGAGTTTATTCACATTATATTAATTGCTTAGAATTTATTGAATAGAATACGTTCATATATATTAACCCTTTCAGATCTAATGTAACATTGGAATGTACATTGATGATTTTTGTTCTTTTTTTAATTTTGTAAAAGTTATGTATAGTTTTTTTAAATAGACATGCGCATTAGATTAAAGTGGGCTATTTTTTATCTCAAACTGGGTGCCCAAGTTATTATATAAGTGATAAAAACTGAAAAAATTCGAAAAGAAAAAAAATTTTTTTTATTTTATTATAAAAACGACCTTTACATGTTCTAATCGGCAATACATTTTTTTTTTAATTTAATTTAACGTCGCTGTATTTCAACTATCATTGCGATGCTAATTAGCGATGGAGATCATCAGTGTGTTAGTAAACAAAGCACATGTAACTTACAGTGGTGCTTGTAAAAACCAGCTGAGAGTGGAATTCGAACTCGCTACCGCGAGATTATGAATCCATCGCTCTACCGACTGAGCCACTGATACCTCTCGAATAAATTTCAGTAATAGAAGTCTTATGAATCTTTTATCAACTTGGGTTAACATATGTTAAAGTAAACGTTTAAAATAAAAGTTAATCACTCAAAATTCTTCAGAATTCTAATTTATTGATTCTAAATAACTTATGTCTACATAAATTTCTATACTTAAATATCGTCAAATTCATAATTATATGGGAATGGGTTGAAAAAGTTTATTTTCAAATAAATTATTTAAATTTTATATTTAGATTTTAATAAATGAGGTTTTAAAAATAATGTTGTGTTATGGTTAGGTTTAATTTGAATCTCAAAGGGTTAATTCCATTATATTAACGTGACCATCTGTCAAATTTCCAAATTATCTTGTACTTAATCATACAACTCATAGTAATTTACAAAATATTATTGATTTAAAGATACGCGTCCATATGTTACGATTTAATTTCCAAAGTCCGTGTAAGTGTTCGATAAAGTCCATTATTTTTACGTCATCCGTCTACGTCAACATTTGTTAGATTGCTTGTCACACAAAATTTGAGGATTGCTTTCTATTAATAGTAATAACAAAAGTTTTTCTCACCAGGAATCGAAAATGATTATAACATGACCAACGTTATAAATATCCCCTTATAAAAAAGTTATTTCCGGAAAGAGTAAATATTCAGAATCTCAAGCGTGATTGGTCGTTCACGATTAAGGCGCTAAAATTTAAATTTAATCTTATTAACAAAATTAAAAACTTGAAAAAATAAGTAATTTTGTTATTCCATCATATAATCAAATAGTGTATGCAAGTGTCTATTAAACATAACCTAAATTCAAATGTGCGAAATTCGTTTTACCTAAGCATTTTCAATAAATACTTACTATTTAAAAAAAAATTCTTAAACTTTATATCCAGGTGTAAAAAAAAGCAAATTTATGAAATGCAAATGCAAAATCTACCTTGAATAATCAATATACACTCATCGTACATACGTAGATATAACAAAAGGGTTGCGACAGAGTACATAAAAACGGTCAGTCTTATTTTGCGCGACTGAGCACAAAGAGGGTTCAAATAGTACATATTGTACAATTGTACCGAGCGCGCAATTGGGTACAAAGAGAAATTGAGTCTATGAATAATTGATTATAAAAACGAACATTTATCAACGTTGATAATGCCATTTTGATGCTTCGAAGGGATAAAAATATTGAGAACAAAGTAATTTCGCGCGTGTTCAAATAAAGATTGTTTATTATCTATGTAGGAAGCAATTTAAATATGAAACGTATTTTTTCTTTTCTTTTATTTAAACGTATGAAAATAGGACTGTTTTAAATTTATAATCTTGAAATTTTATTTTTTTTCATATTACTTATGAATTTAGAAATAAAATAATATAAAAAAATACCGTAAAGGACGTAATTTCTGATGATTTAGTAAGTATTTCTGATCACACATTTACATGCGAAGAAATGAAAGTTTATTATTTTTTTCACATAAACAAAGTACTTCTTATTCTAAATCTATTTTTTCTCATAAATTAAAAAAAAGTTTTTCTTACTAAAATCTTATAGATTATGATTTTTAATCAATAATGATCAGAAATTACGCACTGATCAGGAACTACGTCAAGTATAAAAAAAGTATGTACGCAGTGGTTACAAACAGAATAGTCAGACATACTATCTTACTTTACTATATATTTTTCAAACTATTTTTACTTATTTATACTAATTCATTGTGTTGAAAATACATTATTTAAATTTCCAATAAGAAGTTTTTTTTAAAAATGATAGTAATGAAACCATTATATATAGCAGAATTAATGCCTATTAATTTTCTAAAAATATGCTACATTTCAAACAATTTTCATTAGTGATATAAGTTTTTCAAAGAAATTTCAAGTTCAAAAGTTTATAGAAGGTTGAAAATTATTATAGCCTTATTGATTGCTAACCTTAGAATTACGCCCATAAGCTTATCAATTACTAATAATCGATTTATAAATCAAAAACATCATAACCATTCGTTGAAACTTAATTAAAGATTGAACGATAATAAAGTTCTATATCCTTTTTAAAATTCTGAACATTAAAATTTCATTCGTTAAAAATAATGAAATTACAAAAAAAGAATTTTTTTTTATAAATATCCTCGCATTAATCTTATATCCCATTTCATCAGCGCAAAAAGAAACGCAATCGAAAGCGAAGCAAGCGCGTTATACGTATTTATCGCGATATAAAAACAAAGAATGGTAAGCGAAAGAAAAAAATAGGGGTAAGTTAAACAGTATATATATATATACGTATATATACCCTTTTTAAAACTATTGGTCGGTCAACCGTCTCCCTCTCTTCACTCGTTCTCTTATTTCTATGGTTTTACACTATAGCGCCAAGTGGCGCGAGCTGTATTATCGAGTCAGTCGTGCGTGGTCTGTTGTATAGCGAGCGTTACTATTATTTCACTTTGGGATTTATATACAGTGGTTTATTGAATATAATAAAGCTTCGTTTAAATGTGCGCGCGAGTTGTTGTTTTTATGTAAGGGAAAAGTAAGGTGTTTTTTAGGTATTAGACGTGTTGAATTTTCGTTAATTTTATATATTGTGAGCGTGTTTTTAATTTTTTTTTTTAATACTTACGAGAATGATTTTGTAGGTGGTTTTAATGATATCATCAAATTAGTGTTATAAACGTTTATTTATTTTTAGTAAGGAGAGTAAGTTAAATTGTTTTATTTTTCTTCATTCTATTGATGTTCCGATGAGAAGTTTGCTTTTAATTGTTTGTTTACTTTCGTCTGATGATGGAGGAAATAGAAAATTGAAATACTTTGTTATCACTTTTTAGATTAAGTTTTTGACTTTAAGAGTATTAAGGTTGTTTCTAGAAATAAATAAAATACTATTTTATTTTTATTTAATTTATCGTCGAAACTTAACATTATATTAATGTTAAAAAGTTTAAATATTTTTATAAATTTTTATGATAATATATAAACAATTTATTTCTGATACTTATATTGTTTAAGAAATGTTATTCATATTCAATGTTATATATTTTATTGAGTTTTATTATTAATCAATTATAGTTTATAAGATTAAAAAGATTTTTAGAAAGATACTATCAAATATTTTTAAAAGAATTAAATTTTCACACTTATTTCATAAGCTAAAACTTGTTTAAGCATATTATTATTTTTTTAATTTTTATTTCTTTTTTTCAATTTTATCAGTATTAGTTTAAATAGAATATAAAAATAAAACAATTAATCACAAAAATATCTAGGAAATTCTTTCTTAATAGAAGTTTATATTTAATAAATTTATATAATACAATCATTAGAATTTTTAACATGAAAAAATTGAAATTGATATTTAGTGTTCATCAATTCCTATTAGTAAATTAAGAAAAATGACATTTGATATCAGTAAAACCACCTGTTAGCATCGATCGGTCTTTCAATGTTGCTTAAAAAATAGAAAAAATAATCGCTTATATGTATTAAATTCCTTCATAATTTAGAATCAATAAATTTAACTTGTTAACTGATTTTTTCCATGTGTCAACAATACAAAAGTACGTAGCAATAAAATTATTGCGACGCGAAAAATATATATAACTAGTATATTATTCATCGGGAAATTTAACGTTTCTTTTCGTTTTATCTTTCTATGTATCAATGTTGACTTGATTGTTTAAGGTGAAAAATTGCCTGACTCATTTTGGGTTTGTTCTACTTATTTCATAAAGTGACGGAATAATTTTGCGCTTTTTTTATTTTATTTAATGTATCTTATGTATTTCAAGGCACTGTAAACCATAAATCAAAAATAATTTGTTACTCAATATTTGTAAATCAATCAAATTTCTCTACAATTAACAATATATTTTTTTTTCATAATTGACTGGTTAAACTCGTCTTGAAAAATACATTTATATTTTCCTTTGATTAATTTTAATTTATTAACAAAATAGCTAATTCTAATTACATTATAAATTTTTTCATTTATGTTGAATCTAATAATTTGTGTTTATAAAACCTTATAACATTCATTACAAAAAAACAACATTGGCGTGCTAGATCTATCAAGATTATAGAGTGAACAAGATTAAACAACTTTTATTTATTAATAGTTTCTAGGAAAAGTCTTATTCTTCTAATCTAAAAAAAGAGATGTGTAAGACATTACTCGTGATTTTTATTGGACGAAAAATAATGAATTTGATTGGTCGCCAGATGATGCGCGCGCAATCATATATAACCTCTAAAATATAAACTGATAAACTAAAATACGTTCAGTAAGTTACTAATAAAAAAAAAACGACAAAAAACAAAAAAAAAAAACCATGAATCATTCAAAGACTTTTTTAACATTATCAAATCATCATAACAACAATTATAAATCAATGTTAAATTTCTTCTTGAAATGATATCACAATTGATAACCCGACGATTAATCTCGTCGGCGTTAATAAAAAAGAAAAATAAACTTTCAATATGATCTTCAAATATTGTGTATGGTCAGACGGGGCCAAAGACGATGTTAACGGTAAAGTTTTGATAAACGGTAATGGTACAGTTGCCTCGACAACATCGCCATCAGTTGTCATAAAACCATTGAGTAATAGCAGTAGAAAATTCACCGAAAGTTTATTAGGATGTTGTCCGTGTGCATTCAGATGCAGACGTTCCATTGGCGTTGATGGTTTGACAAATGGCCATTTAGTTACTGAAAATGGCATTACAAGAGAACACGAAGAACCAACACCTGTTTTTGCTTTGAGGATGAACGGCAGTACCAATACGATGTATGAATAATTATTTATAGAGATTAGTAAGATTAATTTCCAATAGATACTTAAGATGTTTTTTTGAGAAGGCGTAATTGGCGGGAATAATAGTACATTTCACAACGTGTGTGGAAAGCCTTTATTTATGAAACAAGAGGCTTACGCATATTTCGTTTTATTGAGGCACCCGGCTTTTTTAACCAGGATATTTCAATGAAATCAAATAATTTTCTTCTAATTTGTATTCTAATTTTAAAGTACTTTCAGTTAAATTAATAAAATAAAGTTCATTTTTCCATTTTTTAAAATTAAAACAAACTATTTGAATAATTAAAATTTAAAATTGATTATTTTAACCCTTTTAGGCTCAATGTACATTGATGATTTTTTATTTTGTTTTAAATTATGTAAAAGTTACTCATAGTTTTTTTCAAATAAACATGGATTAGCTTAAAGTATGCTATTTTCAATCTTAAACTGGGCCTAAGTCATTAAATACGTGATAAAAAACTGAGAAAACTCAGAAAATAGAAATTTTTTCATATTTAAAATTGCATATTAAATGAACACTAATCATCCAAAAATGGTTATCAGAACATTTTATAAAGAAATAAAAATTCAGGTCTGACAGGGTCAATTAAAAATTCATTATGATTTTATAAGAAACATTGTACTTTCTAAGTACGACCTCACAAAATTGGCCTTCACTTAAAAGTAATACTTTTATTATTTATGATAATTATTTTAGTAAAACTTTGCATATTTTAAAACATATATAATATAATATTTTATTCATTAACTTAGCTTATCTTCAATATATGTAAAATAATTTAAAATAATTATTTTTTAGATTTTAATAATGAAAAAAATCCAATTTTATTTTTATTATCAAATAAAAATAACATTTTATCAATTTATAAAATTTTAAACAAAGCCAATATTTGAAAGCAATAAATTACACTAAAATATTAACAATAAAAATTTTTTTTTTACAGAGACAAAGAAGCGGTGGAACAAGAAACAGACGACAGTAATCCAGAAAGAGTGGACTCAGGTCGCACGCATAGCGGATCGACAAATATCAGCGATCTTGCCTCCTCCTCGCCTCGTCACGGTAAGTTTTCGCGTGTCTCTCTTTTTCTCGTTTTTTTTCGCTTCATTTTAGCGATCACTGAATGATAAGAACGTGGGAGGGAAACGACCTTTACGATATATAGATTTTCATATTTGTAAAAGCTTTTTCTTTTAGAATAAATACAAAATTTAATGGCAGTTGAATGATTCGTATTAAAATTTTGAAAGCTATTTTTTATTGTTTTACATCTACTAGAAATTCAATTTTTTAGTAGTCATTTTATCATTATTCGAAATAATCAAATGATAAATAGCAAAGAATTAAAAAATTTCTAATTTAAACAAAAATAATGTAAGAAATTTAAATAACTGTTTTATATTACTCAGCTAATTATGAATTACAATAAACGTGTTAAAGAAAATTAAAGTATTGATTACAATTCAAACTATGCGTTTAAATAGAAATTAATTCTTTTGCTCGTCCTTATAATAAATTATAATTTTAAGTTAATTATAAACTTGTTAAATTTTATAAACCAAATATTTTTTAGAGTATTTGTTGTATACTTTTTATGGCAATTAGGCCTGATTTTAATATTGAAAAAAAATTTTTATAAATTTAACAACCCTTTAATGACAACAACAAAAATTTCGTAAGTTTAGTTTTATAAAATACACATGAAATAAAAATAAGAATTCATTGAGACTTGGAGTAAAGACTTGCACTTCAATAGACCATAATTTTCCTCTGTTGATGTGAAATCTTCATTCTCACGTTAATACAGAAATTATCTTTCACGTTTTTTTGTACACAAAAAAATGCAGTATGTACTTGCAAGTCTTCATATCTTTTAAAAGCATTAAAAAAAAAAAATTCACAAAAAGCACTTTAAAAGTCAAGACCATTACAAATCAATCTGAACTAACCCTGATGATATGCTTGCCATACAAATATCTATATATAATCTTAAAATACATATAGGCACATACCCTCATCCTTATACATATACATATATATATTCATGCATATATATGTAAGATACAAAAGCGTCCGTCTATCTTTTTTACTACCCCCCTTCATCCGCCTCCTCCTCCGCCTCCTCTCGTCGCCCACAGTTTAACGGATCGAAAACAGTTTGCAACTGGAACGTAAGGTTCTTAACCTCAGTTAAAGCTTTATATGTATGTATACGAAACGCGCCATAGTAAATCCTGCACGACTAGAGAGAATGGAGTAAGAGAGACAAAGAGAAAACTGCATATAGTTACTTGTGCATAGAACTTTAGTGATCGATAATCTTCTCTTTCTCTCTTTCTCTCTCTGTCTCTATATATCTATGTGTATATGTATACGGAACAGAATATAAGGAATTTCTTTCTTTCTTTTATTTCTCTCTTTATCGGTATTTTTTCTCTTTATTCTTTTACTTTTTTCCTTCAGTTCCTTTTTCTCTTTTTTCTGTCTTTTTTCTTTGCTTATTGCGTTAAAAGCTAAAAGCTCACGAGCATTTGACGATTTCGAGCAATCGATCGATAATACAAGTGAGTATTGCTTGCTTTCCGACGTTTTTCTTGTTTTATTTTTCGTTTTTCTGTAGTACGTTTGCTTTAATAATAAATGATCTTTCATTGGTAATAAAAGTATATTAGGAACTATAATTCATCAAGTTTTGTTGAGTTATTTTTTAAAACAAATATGTTAATTTATGGGAAAATTAAAATAATAAAAATTCCTTACGGAAGTACTTGGAAAATTTAGTTTCTAGTAATCACAAAGCTCGTGAAGTTTTAAAAACGAAACTTTGTTTTTCCTTTTCTTTCCACCTTTGAATATAATAATTATGTAAATCGTATAATAACATGGAAGACCATAAATAACGACTATGGAAATTCAAAATAGTTTATTAGAGCTTATGATTGATGTTATTGCGGTAAATATAAAAAATATGAATTAATATTCAAGCTAAATAAAACAATAATTTGATATCACTGGATTATTGATTATGTATTTTTTGTGTTGGACAAGGTTAAGTTTTCATAATTTACGTATCTATATTCATATTATTTTAGTCATTATAGGCTTTAATGTTCAAATCAGGATGAGTTTACCTATGTATTTTATTTTATTAAATTCAATCGATCAAAGAAAATAATTTAAAAATCGAGTAGTAAAAATACACTTTTTTTATTACTAAGAAAAATTAAAAAAAATTAATTTATTTTTCAAGTTTTCATGCCAACATTAATGAAGGGGCCGTATTTTTTTATTTTATTTTATTTTATTTAACGTCGCTGTAATTATGAAATGATTGAAATGCTAATTAGCGACGAAGATTTTCAGAGTGTTTGTGACAAAGCACATCCAACGTATAGTGATGCTCGTATCAGTCGACCGAGAGTGGGATTCGAACTCGGGTCCTCGAGATTACAAATCCGTTGCTCTACCGACTGTGCCACTGACGATCTCTTTGAAAAAATATTGATATAAGGAATACGTAAATTGCCTTATGCGTCATTTTGATTGATATCTCGTTGACACTTTAAAAATATTATTATTCGCACTATAATTCAAGTAATTGATTAATCTTTATTATGTGATACTCGGTTTCATGAAAGATTTTATCGACGGAGGTATTTCGTAAAGAACTATAATTTTTTATTTAAAGTTTATTATTTTTCTGAAATGGGAGTTCAAGGAAACATGCAATGAAAATTTGAATTTGTTCAAGATAAGAATGCAGATTTAACCTTTAAAGGAGTAGCCTTTTATGGAAGGTCAAAAAATTTTTTTATTTTTTTCTGAAATTAAAAAAAAATTACTGGGTATATAATTATAAGCGTTTATTATACACTCGTTGAAGTATTAAAATAAAATTTTTAAAGTAGAAATATTGAAGTATGAATGATTTAAAGTGTCGGATACAGGGCCACCTTTAAAAATCTTCTCGAACTTTGGGCATTCTGGCATCTCGAAAAATTAGAAAATTCAAAATAATTAAAACTGTTAATCAATATAGCTTAAATTGAATATAACTTTGGAAAAAATTATTTTACAATCGTCGAATTATTTTAATAACCCTCGTAAAAATATCTTTGAAATTTTCAAAGAGGAACTCCCTGAGTAAAGGTAGATTTGTATTAAATTACAGAAATGAAATACCAATATTAGAGAAAAAAGTACGTTTCGGGCACGAGACTACTTATTTACCCATCTTGAGTAAGATGTATGAGTTTTTAGTTTTTGTTAAATTTCTGTTTAAAAATTTTATCCGTGAGATCTGAGTGGCTCAGTCGATAGAGCGATGGATTTATAATCTCGACGTTAAATTAAATTGAAAAAAAACAATTTTTCAAATTCTTTGTCTTTAAGAAAACTTATAGAATTTGACTATTTATTATTTTATCAATTTATTCGTCTTAAAAATTAATAATTATTTTGATATAAAACTTATTAAGAATAAAAAGATTTTGATTAATACCATATTAAATTAAATAATCGCAACGCAAAATTTTTATCGCTTTCTTCGTCTTATTTTCAATTATTAATATACGCTGTTGAAACTAGCTTCCAAACTGTGCATTAAAATTAATAATTTTACTTTAATTTTAATATAAAATTGCATAAAAATTAATAATTTTATCATAATTTTAATATATAACTATAAAATTTGAAGTAAAAATTAAAATTTTAATAATATATTGGAAGCAAAATTCAATTTTTTTGCAGTGTAATTTTAATTTACGCATCTCATTATATCATGTATTTTTATTAAGTTGTTATTTTAAAATATCTGAGCAAAAATCATTAAAACAAAAAAACTAAATATCAAGTAAATAATACAAAGTGAGGGATTTTGAACTGCTATATACAGAATTTAATATTTTTTTTCAGTCGATCTATAGAATCTACATTCTCGCACGTGAAACATCTACGCAAAAAACACGGAAGTCCCCATCATAACATCTTCACCGCCCCTATTTTCGCTCTTTTTGACAACTTTTCAAAAAGCTTTCGCGTATGATTTATTCCGCGTACATTATTGATTTTTAATAATTTTTAAGTTTTTTTTTCTTTCATTTTTAGGTTAAGATTTAGTTTTGTAGCTTTAGTTACTGATTCGTTATAGCTATTATGTTTTATGGCAGCTTTTTTTACACTTAAACATTATGTTTCTTTAGTAAATTTAAAACCAATAACCCTAATACCCCTCTAGGCACTACTTGGGTCTTTGAGTTGTTGGTTTTAAATTATTGAAATTATTTTTAATTTATTTCTTAAGTTAAATTCAAAACCAATAACTTAAAGACCCAAATACTCTTCTAAGGGGTACTTGGGTCTTTGTGTTATTGGTTTTAAATTTAAATAAAAAAATGGAATGCTGAAGTGTAAAAAAAATTGTCATAAAACATAATAGCTATGACAAGTCAGTAACTAGTGCTTCAAAACAAAATCTTAACCTAAAGAAATGAAAAGAAAAATTGAAAATTATTGAAAATTAATCAATCACAAGGTAACAATCATACGTGAAAACTTTTCGAAAAGTTTTCAGAATGCGCGAAAATTTTCTTGTCTTGAAGCGCGAAAATAGGAGCGGTGAAGATGTGGTTGTGAGACCTTTAGCATTTTTCGCGTACGTGCTTTTGCGAGAGTCTATAAAGACACTGTTTTTTTTTTTTAAATTTAATTTAACGTCGCTGTATTTATGCTATCGTTGCGATGCTAATTCGCGATGGAGCTCATCAGTGTATTTACGAACAAAGTACATGAAACTTTCAATGGTGTTTGTATAAATTGGCCGAGAGCAGGATTCGAACTCGGGACTTCGAGATTATAAGTCTATCGCTCTACTGAGCCACTGATAACCGTAGAATTTTACATTTATGTATATTTGAATTATTATCATATTTATTTGAATTATTATTACGTATATTTGAATTAAATAAAAATAAGGCTATATCCTTAAGGCAAGCAGAAGTTAATTATTTTAGTTTTAACACGTTTAAACAATCGATTGGATTATTAATTGGCATTTTTGATTTCTTTAAATATGCATGAAATAAATTAGAGTAAACTTTCGTTTTAATTTTTAACTCATAAAAGTTTAATTACTTGTTAACCTCTATTTATCAAATAAAATATGTTTTATTCTATACACCGTTTGAAGCTTCAATTGCATTTTAGTTTTAAAATTTTAAAATTAATTTAGTAATATATCAGCAAAAGAATTTTTAATCAACATCCGCAACAACTTAAATTTTTATAAATAAATATTATTGTTTAAATATTTTTCAACTAAAAGTCGTATCTTGTTTATAAGTACAATCATTTTAAAGACGAGTAAAACGTACATTAGCGATTCCTAGATAAACGATTCAATTCCACGTATTGCTATCTTAACATCAAAACCAGCAATTTTGTCTGTCAACTTTATTAAATTAAGTGATGTGACTTTGTATCTGTCAGCCAAGGGAAGGTTTTATCTGTGTTTACAAACTGCGCAAAACAGTGAAATATTACTGTTAAAATCTCGTAAATATATTAAGTAATTACATTAGCTCAAGTATACTTTTAAATAACAAACAAAATTAAAAGCCATCCCATAAAAAAAACTTTTCAATTTTAACGATGTTCCAATAAACGATAAAAACAAACATTAAACTAAAAACCAAAATAACAAAAAAAATCATAAAAAATCTAATTTCAACTTAAACCCACTATTTGCAGATGTAGAGGACGCAAGAAGAAACAGTGGAAGCAGTTCATCGTCGAATCGATCGTTAACAGTAAGCGCTCACAGTAGACTTCGTAGCCGTCAAACTTTGCCAGCACACACGGAAAGCGACGAATCTAATGGTAGTATTAGAAATAGTCAAACTTCATCGCCGCTACGCTCGCGCAATGATGATAAAGCTTTCGACGTTATATCGGCTAAAAGCAGACGCAATACACCTGATGTCGTAAGTTGATGTTTTTAAAAAAAATTGTAAATGCGATTAAACTTAAAGATAATTTTATAGTTTGCTTTGAGATAGCGATGTTTATCATGGATTTTTAGAATGCGAATTTTTTCTTTATTTTTACTAGCAAGTCAAATAATGGTTTATTATTTATTGCTTTTTTTCTTCAGCATATCTAATATCTCAAGTGGTATTGTTAAATTAATCTATATTGATTTTATTATCAATAATTTTTTGAAAAAATTTCTATTTTAATAATCATGCGTGGATATAATTAATATCTCCTTCATTAAAATGAATTGAATTAATAAAAGGATAATTAATCGTTAACTTATTTTAGTCAAGTTAAATTAAAACACGATGTTACTCTTTAGTTCTTTAGTGAGTTTATCCAACTCGTTTTAGGAATTTGTACCTCGTTGACAAAAATCTTAAAATCAATTTTAATTAAAATAATCACTTTTGAAAATGAATAGATTTTTTTAAATATTTATAAAAAACATTTATTAAAGTAAAATAATCTATTCCATTTTTCTTCATTCGTCCCATACAGATATCCCTCCGAACGGAAATCGAAGAACTAAACAACACATCGAGCAGCGACGAGCACAATTTTTCAAAATCAGCTAAAACTCAGCATCAGCGTTCATCAACCGATACATCATCCGTCGATTCAATAAACAACAATCAATCGAAATCGCGTAATAATTCAATAAAATCAATGGCCATGGAACGCGCGCAATCAGTCGAATCATTATTATCGGAACGCGATAACGATGATTATCGAAATAAAAATGAGAATTTAACGATCGATTGTAATGGTTATAAGGATGACGATGGCTCGTACAACGGTAGTAATAAATCAAGACCGTGCTCAAGATGTTCCAGTGAAAAGGAATACAGTGCTAGGGGTAGCAGTCCGTCAAAATCGATGGTAAGTTTCAAAAGTATCAATGTCAAGTTTATGATGGATTCAAGGCTATAAATATTAATAAAATGCATATATAAATATTAGAATTGAATTTATCAAATACGTAAAATTTTTTCAATCAATAATGCCCTAATATATGATCGCTTACATTATTTATTAAAAATTAATGCACGTGCAAAATTTAATTTGGTTAATGAGATGTCTATATGTATCCAATTATCGAATTAATAAAATTACTTTTATTACAATAACAAGGAAGATAGTTATTTGTAAGACGGTTTTATTCAGGTCAAGTATAACATACATTCCGATGCAACAATGTCATGTCATGTATTTTAAATGACATCAACTTTGCAATGTCGAGATTTCAAGAATCTTAAATATAATCATATATTACTTTTTTTTGCTTTTTTCATTATCATTTAAAAAATTTTTTAAATAAAATAATAATACAATAATTAATATTACATGATCAAATGTCAAAATGATATTGACAAAATAAATTTTGAATTACGTACTATACTGTAGAAAATTTTATGTGATTTGATAAAAATTTTGTTGTTCAAATTTCACGGATGATTACGTAAAATTAATATTAAATTTTTTGTGATCTAACATTTTTGTATACTTCTAAATAACAAAGATTTTGTTCCAAATTTATATGCAAAATATATATAGTTTGTTATTCAAATCATCCCATAAATTATAATTACTCATACTATTATTCAAAATTGTGTATTATTCATAAATTTTGTTAAAATTTTTTTTACAAATAATTTTTTGCAATGTATGCTTATTTTATATTTAGTTATTATTAATCAACACTAATTTTTATGCTTAATAAATTAACAATTTTATTTTTATTTTAAGACAAATTTGAATAATGTTAACGACGATGCCGACGATAGAGAGCCTTCCGAGTCTCCTGAAGAGGAGGACGCAAGATTTGAAACATTGGACTTCCGAAATGCAAATAAAGAAACAAGTGCTTCGAGAGCTTCGTGTAATTATGATAATGATTTGAGGAATACTGATTCCAACGTCACTTTGTATAGTTGCAATAGCGGCGCTAATGTAAGTTTTGTATTTTAAGAAATAATTTAAAAAAAAGAATTTTAGTTGAAATTTGAAATAATAGTTTTATTAATTTTAATTGTAATAATTTTAATATTTCTTTAATTTTAATTTCTGTTATATGTAAATTTTATTTTTAAATTGAGTTATTCACTGTGAAAATTAAATTTTTTAGTTTTAATTACGTAATTTAAGGGACTGTATGTAAAGTTACTTTTCCAATATTTTAGTAATATAAAAAAAAATAAGTAACTTACGTAATGCAATATAAGGTGACCTTGTCATAAATATTTAACGCACTATTTGTACAGCAGCTTAATTATTTTTCTGTCGATTACAATTATAGCCCTATACTTTACGCTCGCATGAATAATTCATTAAGTTTAGCCAATTAACGAAAAAAAAGAAAAAAAAAACTAAAAAATTATTAATTATTCAAGCCACGATTAGCACTTTATTTATCCTTTCCTTTTATTGCAGTCACCAAAGAATTCCAGTCCAAGACATTTTGTTACTGAGGAACAAGAGTCTAAGGACTCCGAAGAATCGGATGGTGTACCGGCTTATGAAATAGGGTTTGGTGAGGTTGTTGCTGATCATGATGTAGCTGAAAGCTCGGAAACTGGTAGCGATGATATCGACGATGTTGGTGTTAAGCCACAGGTTGGTTTTTTATGTATCCATAAATGCATACGTTCATGCACATGTATACACATAAAAACATATGCATGTGGACATGAATATCAGATGTATATGAACATATGTATTTGTGAGTGTATACATGTATATATATCGATTTGATTAACCGTTCGCGCTTAGCCTTAATAACTGTAATAATTCGTATCGATTTGAGCTCTGGAAAGTGTTATTTTTTTCATTCTTTTATTTATAAGCTCTTATCGATCTGTTGAACGTCTTAATGAAGTCTAGCCAGGAAAAATGTTTATACATGGTTTAGAAAGTATGTGAATAATTTAATTTTTTATCCTATATATTGAATTTCACTACGTTTTAACAAAATTCACGAAAATCTATATAAATTTATTGTTACATAAAATTTTAAATTTTAATTTCAATAATTGATCAACAATCTCAATAACGTAATGTTAGAAAATAAATAAATTATAAAAAATTAAATTTTTTTTTTCTATAACAGTCGCGTGTGCCAACACCAGTAGATTTGCCAAGAAGAATATTCAAAGTATCGCCTTGTAAATTGAAACCAGAACCAAATTGCAACAGGTCGCATTCTATAGGTCATCGTTACTTCGAAAAACATGTTGAGAAAGCCTCAAAAGCGACACAACAATGTTTTACACATTTGGACAGTAAAGATTGGTATGTCAATGAAGTACTAATTTTTTTTTTTTTTGCTTTAATGTTAAATTTTGATTTACAGATATTTGTTTAAGATTAATACGAAATTTTTACGAGTAATAATTTAGTAATTATTTCTGATAAATTTTTCAACCAATAATAAAAATAGAAGTTCAATGTGATTAATTATCATAATTATTTTTTAAGTTAAACAATACTGAATATTAAAAATCAAGTAAAAAATAAAAGTTAAAATGTACGATCATTTTTTATTTTTTTATAATTTAAAATTAATTAAAAAAATTCTAGGGATATAACATTAAAAGGCTTGAGAACATTGACGCAAATAGCTAGAGAAGAACCGGAACAATTGGATGCTTGCGCGCCAGGATTACTAGCACGAGTTCTTGGTAAACACGTTAAAAATTTGCGTTCTCAAGTTGCAAGGGTCGCCTGTGCTGCAGCTGGTGAAGTTTTTAGTGCACACGTACGCGGAATCGATCAGGTACTTATTTTACTTACAACAAATTTTTTTATCAATAAAAGGTTTTTATTAGTGTACTAGAAAATATTCATTGATTTTATTTTATATTGATTTAAATATAATATGGTAAATTAAGTAAAATAAAAATTTGCTCTAGTTTATCTAGAAATTCCGAGTAGAAAAGAATTTTCCTAAAATAAATGTAAATAATAGATAATAACCGTTACCTCCTGTTCGAATCAATTGTAATTTTTTTTTCTTCAAATTAACTAAATTATGAATAATTGAAAACAACTCCAATTAACTATAAATGTATGTTAATGACTG
Source organism: Anastatus disparis (assembly GCA_017163975.1). NCBI lineage: Eukaryota > Metazoa > Arthropoda > Insecta > Hymenoptera > Eupelmidae > Anastatus > Anastatus disparis. Next base: position 3,181,271 of record JAFFSR010000226.1, read on the forward strand.
CAAATAAATATTATTCACAATAGCAACGTAAAAAGTTATTTACACTTATTCGCGCTTATTTACATTTATTAACATTGGTTTATTATTTATTATTATTTACATCCTTTTCCATTAGATATGCTATTATTACTCTTTAAAATTATTACTCTTTAAAATGTGCAAATTATAAAATAGTGTGCTGGTGAATTTGAATAAAATATAAAAATTAAAAAATCAACATAACAAAGAATTCTTTTTTAATAATATATTTTATTAAAATTTCATAATCCTCAGTACTATCTTCAACGTTTTTTCAAATTTAACTTTAAACTTAATAACTTATAAATGCTATTGTTTATTTTTCTCAATATCTTTTAATTATTTAGGATCTCGACGAAATCGCTGGACCATTATTACACAGAACTGCCGATACAAATAGATTTCTTCGTGAAGATTGTAACTTAGCCCTAGATAGTATGATTGAACATTTCCCATCGCATCGTACTATCATGACTATTGCTAATCGGGGAGCTAAGTAAGAATTTTATTATTTATCATATTCACAATCATAACAACGACGCTATTGATTTATTGATTTATTTTTTATTAATGTTCGCTTTAGTCATCAAAATACAATTGTTCACGCGACAACGGCACGTCTATTGCACGATATTGTCAATGAAATTGGTCCAGAGAACGCAATGGTCTTACCGCGTGAAGTTAGAGAAAAATTATTTGCCGCAACCGCTAAGCTTCTTACAGATGGAAATTTACAAGCAAGGTAAAAAATAATTAATATTTTGTTTTTCTTTCTACTTTTAATACAACGTGTAATATTTAATGGATGTATTTAATTTTATTGTAGGAAACATGCTAAAGAAACGTTCCGTCTTCTGTCGCGTTGTGAAGGATTCCGGAAAGCATTGACCGACGCAGTACCCGAAACAACATTACGCCTTATCGATAAAACTTTGAGAACTCTTTAATTTAATGTACATACAAGAAAAAATAATACGAAAACAATGAAGACTTTTTTTTCTTGTTTTCTTCTTCTTGTGAACAATATAATAAATAATCACAAGAAGGTACTCTGATAGTTTAAAAAAAAAAAGAGAAAAGTTGAAACTTATACTTTTATTCAAAATTCCATCTTTGAGGATAGTTAGTATATAATTTTTTTTTTCTGAAACTTTCAGAGTATTTAAGATTATATAACGCGTGCAATATTTATTGATTAAACAAAAAAAAAAGAAAAACTTGAGATTTCAATATTTAAATATAAGTGTTTTTAAAAAAATGAAACGTTAAGGATTTTTATGTACGTCGGATGTATGCGTTAATTAATTTTGTTAAAAAGAAGAAGAAGATGGATTAATGATGAAAAAAATCGAAAACGACGCGCATGAAATTTTCATTTTTGTATTCTCATAAAAACTAACCGAATGAATTCATTTTTTTATACTCGACTTGTATAGGAGAGAATGAACGTAATAACTAAAAAAAAAAGAAGAAAAAATAATATTTAACACGAATAAAAAAAATGTGTCTCGCCTTTAATTACTGTATAATCGCCGCCTGAAAACTCATTAAAACTCATTAATAGTGCCTTGCATTTTATTTCATAAAACATGTTTTTTTTTTTCATGAAAATGAATATACATTTGTATTCATGCACATATTTTTTTATGTATCAAATAATACAATTAGTGATTATTAGATGGCAGAAAAAAAAATTAGTATCGATTTGATCAAATCATTTCGATTTTATTTTTGAGTCTCATTATTTTATAGAGAAGATGTGAAAATCAATAGATACACGTTATTTTCTTATTGTTTCCAAATTTTTTGGATTCAATAATATTTCTTGAGCTCATTTATTTGGTGGATGTAAAATTAAAAAAATTTTTGTAAAATTAATATTACTAAACATTTAAAATAAAATTTGTAAATAAATTTTCTTGATTTTCACATTTTCTTATGTTGGGCTTGGACAAGTTCATCGACTCATTAGTTTGAGTTAATGATGATACTAACCACAGTCTCGAATTATGAAAAAAATACGTCATTGCTTCTAAGGCAATGTTACTGTTTTGTAAATTCAAATATTAATTTAACTCATTATTTCAAAATTTTCTCAAATCATTTGTTTGATTGTTCTTCGTCAAATATTGAAGTTGATTTATAAAAAAAAATGGATTCTTCATCCCTTCATATTAGTTCACGTGTAGAATTTATCAGATGCAATGTATATAGTCATGTAATCATGAAGAGATCACATTGATTATAAATAATAAATATTATAATCATGCTTGTTTTTTTAAAAAAAAGAAATTAAATTTCTTTTTTTTTTAACAAAAATTTTCGATAAATAAAAAGAACTTTTTAGAAAAGAATTTATTTTCTTTATTTTTACTGACATTCCAAATATTTAAAAGAATCGAGAAGAAAAAAAGAAAACTCCAGTATTGTTATCCTCAACTATTTCCTTTAACCTAAAACTTCGAAATGATTGAAGACTTGAAACAAAGATAAAGCTCTCACAACATATAAGTTAATTTCTACCTTCGTTAATTTACGCATGAAATAAATTGCTATCAATTTAAGTATTAATAACAAAGTAAAATGGAAGTCATTAAAATAGACTGTGATGAAACTGAAAAGAAAGATATTATTTATACACGATCACATGGAGAGGAAGAAGGAGCAGAAACTGAAATTGAAATTATAATCAATGGCATTGAAAATATTGTAAGCTCTTGTTATTTATAAAATACTAAAAAATCAAAAAGAAAAATAGATTAAAATTATTGAAATTTTTTTTCATACAGATCAGAGACAGTACTTTTAACATTAAAGTTACAATAGATCACGAAAATATGCCTTTAGGAGAAAGTAGACCAGTAAAGATTTATTCTAGCTTAGAAAATACGTGCACGGTATATCCTATAGACTATATGACATTTTTACCATATTCGCCAAATGACACGAAGAGCATATCTGATCTAGTATCAGCCCCAATATTAAGTAAATGTAGAAATTTATTTTATTTTATTCGTTATCATAAAATTTATTAAAATTTATTCACCTTTTTTTTCTTAATTGAAAAAATAAATTCACAATCTTAAAGAGCCTTTAATAATATTAGATTTACACTGAAGTATTAGAAACCCATCGATACGTAAAATAAATAAATAAATATTTATATATATTTATTCTTACAGAAGAAAAATGAAGAAAAAAATTTATATTTTCACATTTTAGATTAAAATTATTTATGATTACGAATAAAATTAAAGTAAAAGAATCATTACTATCGGAATTAATAAAGTTAAAATTATTTTCCAAGTTAAAGTATTCGAGATCATAGAAACTATTGAAACGGTATCGACTAAAAGCTTAGATTCCAAGAAAAAGGATAAAAGTTCAGCATCCGTGGCATCGAAGCGTGTATCCAAAACTGAAAATAAACTTATTGGAACTTGTAACGTCGATCTTATACCGATTGTCCTAGGTATCATAATCAAAATTTATTTATTTAAAAATGAAAAATCACGCGCATCACCAATAATTTCAAATTATTTTTTCAAATTATATTTATTGATTATAATGATAGGCATAGTAAGAATTGATTTCTGAGGTCCTCAGTGGCTCACTCGGTAGAGCGATGGATTCGTAACTCGAGGGCCCGAGTTCGAATCCCGCTCTTGGCTGATTTATGCAAGCACCGATATACATTACAAGTGCTTTGTTCACAAACTCACACTGATGACCTCCGTCGCTAATTAGCTATCGTAATGATAGCAAAAATACAGCGACGTTAAATTAAATTAAATAAAATTGAAAATCATGGAATAATGTGTCTGGTCGTCATTTTTAATTTTTTTATAGCATAAATACAGCGACGTTAAAGAAAAAAAATTGAAAACTCTTGATATCAGAATAAATTCTATTTGCAAGATAAGAAAAATAGAGAAAAAAAGTGAAACACGAAAAAAAACCCCAAGTTCTCTCAGAAAATATTATTTTTTTTTTTAACGAGTCCACGTTGCCTATCTTTGTTTGTAATCTATACTTACTATGTCTATGCTTTTAATAATCTATTAAAAATAATGTTGAATACAAAATGCACGTTTATATTCAATATTCGTTAAATTAAAAAAAATATATATGATTAAAAAAAAACAATAAGTAATGACTTTTTATTAAAATTATTCGAAAATCATTGATAAACGAAAATTAAACCAATGATAAATATTTATAGGAGAATCGGTTTTCCGTGAAAAAGTAGTACTCGAAGCTGAATCGTATTCCTGGGACGAAGAAATAACACCCTGGGAAAATTTACCAAGATTAACAGTTACATTAAGATTAAGTGATCCTGAAAACGTCGTTATAGATTCAGATTTCAACATTTTATATATTACAGTAGAAAGCATTTACAATCCACCATTGATTTTCAATGATGATGTGGAATACAAGTGTGCCACAGTATTACAAAAAGCTGATGATGTATAGTTTGTTTTTTATTTATTTTCTTTGATTTTTATTTAGTTGATTAATTAATATACTTAAGACAGTAAATTTTAGACAGGAGAATCTCCAGTTATTTTCGAGCCTGGAAAATGGACTGATTTTCACGATGTCGAAAAGACAAAAGCATGGAAATCCTTGCAATATTTAAACAACCGTGCACGATTATCCACATACAAGATCAGTTGCGACAATGACGCAGTAAAAAATGAATTCAAATGCGAATTTGATTTTAATGTAATTTTCATTGATTATATTGTTTTAAAAATTTTTTATTTTCACTCATACCAAGTACATTTTATTTAGGAAGCTGTTAAACAAAATAAACCGAGAATCGAATGGAATATCGTACACAGAACTTTATTATTACCAAAAGATATAAAAAATATTCAGGATAAAATAAAAAAGTAATTTTCGATACTTGTTAGAATAAAAGAACAATAATAAAACTTTAAAACTCTGAAAATTCTAAGTTTTAGAGTTTGAAAGCGTTGAAATTCTCATTTGAAAGATTCAAAGTTGCGTGTATTCGAAAGTTTAAATCTTCAAAAAGTTTCTGATATTTAAAAAATAAAATTGAAAAACTGTAAATTTCGTATAGAGTTTTAATTCTCTGAAAATTTCCAAGTTCAAAATTAATTTTCTCATTTTTATTAATTATTTTAAAAATTATTAAAAAGGTACAAATATTGGCCTTTCGAAATAATGGTGACTGAAAAACAAGCTGGAGATGAACACTCCAAGCTATCCAAGCAAATCGGCATCGATGAATCAAATTCAGCCGTTTATCAATGCTACGTCGATGTTAGTAAACTTCTTTTTCCAGGAAGTAAGTAATTAAAAAACATAATTATTTAGCAAACATAACTTAAATATTAATCGTAAATAGGAACGCAAACGCGTGTACTGGCGCAATTATACACTCAGAGCTCGTCCGAAATGGAAAAGAAAACTGGAATAGATTACAAAATTTTTGACATGAGCAATGAAACTGCTGAAGAGCTTGCTAGTGCGAGAACTAGTAAAACATTTCGACAAGATAGTTTAGATATCGTATGAAAATTCACATTGCATTTCATCATCATATTTATAAATATTAAAATAATTTTTTTACAGTCTAATTTAGGTTCAGAAGAATCGGTTGAAAGTTTTCCAATTGTTACAGAATGTGGAAAACCAGTTCTTATTTTAATTGAATTTCAGTTGTATCAACCTTTCATTCCTGCTCGTGTTTTGGAAGATTTTACAGAAGCGTTTGTATCATAATTAATAAATTCTAAAAAAATTTTCATTAAATTATTCAGTAAAGTAATGAAATTTTAGAATCGACGCGTTGAAGAAAAAACCAAAGCCAAAAAGACCTTTTTATTGTTACACACCAGATTTGGTACACGAACAATACATTAATTGCATAAAGCAATTGGTCGACGTTATCGGTGAAAGTTATAAAGTTAGAATAAATTAATTACTTAAAATTAGTACAAAATATAATTTTTTGTAAATTATTGTTTTTAATTAAATTTTAGGATTTTGTAGAGCATTGTGAATGCGTAGAAAGAGAAAAGGAAGCAAAACTCAAAGCAAAATCAGAATCGACAGAAGACAAAGGCCCGTGTAGTAAACCACCAAAATCAAAATCCATCGATGTCTCATGTCCCTATTCTTATATTGAAGTTTGTTATAAAAAAAAATATTTTTCAAAATAATCCATACTATAAGTTAGATTTAAAATAATCATCGCTTTAGGACGAGCTGAGTCGTTTCCGACAATTTCTTCATGAAAGTGGAAAGTATGTAGCGATACGCTCAACATTAAAGAACAAAATTATTGACGTGCTCGATCAAAAATTTGCTTTAAATTCATCGGAATGGTATTCGATAGAAAATCAGGTTCTAAATCACACTAATTTTTTCCAATTTATTTTTATTTTTCATTAACAGTCCTTGATAAAAATAATAAAATTAAAATTTAGAATTTCGTAATTTCGTGTTACAAATACTTAATTGAAGAAATGCATGTCGCACTAAATACCAAAGTTGATACGCACTTTGAAGAAAAACTTGTTCATGACAGTTATCAGAATCTGTGGTTTCGAGCCGAAGAAGCTTACGAGCTCGAAGAATATGACAAAGCAGATACATTATTTACGAAGGTTGATATTAATAACAATAATTTATTAATATTTTCTTGGCTGTTATATTAATATATTTGATTTTTTTATTTTAGATTGTTTCTAATGATCGGCAAAATCCAGATTATTGGATAATTTATGCAATGTATCACATTAAAATTTCTAATATTGACGAGGCAACTGAATGTTGTAAAATAGCAATTGAGCTAGATAGTCGGCATAAAATAGCGTAAATTTTCCTTTTTTTTAATTCATCAAACATAAATAGTTTAAAATTAAGAATAAAATATATATGATTTTATTTTATAGATTACTTTTTTACGGTGTGATTCTCGCGATAAAAGAAAATTACGACGACGCAGAAATATTTTTAAAAGGTGTTACACATTTTTATCCGAGATTTGCTGAAGGCTGGGCTGTTTTACATTTATTGTACATAAAAATTCAATACTATCCTGGTAGGAAACAAAAATTATCAATTCAATAAGAATGCAAGATTTAACAATTTAATTGTTTTATATTATTTAGGTATTGATCTTACACTAGAAATAGCTGAAAAGTGTTTAAAAGACAGAGTAAGAGAAACCGAATCAATGGACATCTTAAAGGAAGAGCCAATGGCTTGGTCAACAATGCTTTGTCGACAGAATAAAATATTCCTTTTAGTATCGACGTTATTGCTCAAACTAAATCTTTACAATGTAATTTTTTAATTATTAAAAAATAAGAGTATAAATTATGTTTCATTATCGAAATTTTAGTTTGCAGCATTGGCTTTGGCCCAAGAGTTATGTCACTGTGGTGAAAAGACAGTCGAAGCTTTATATTTTCTAGCTGTAAATTACTATTTACAAGGCAATTACGATACAGCCTTGCAATATTTAAACGAAGCCGATGATATTATTGGATTAGTAAGTTGAATACGTTTATCTTTTACTTTTGTTTAAAAATGTTAAAAGCTATTTATTTTGGCATCCCTTCTTATAACTTATTAACTGCTACAGGACATAAAACATTCTTTGTCCAAAATAACGTTATTTAAAAAATATAAAAGATGAACCACTTTATCATTTCTAGATTTTTATTACTCAATTATTTTTATTTAATTAATAAAATTCATTTGAATTTCGCAAAGTATTTGATTTGTTTAAAAACATTAACTTGGAATCATTGAAAACGTTTAAAAGTAAATCTGATATCTGATAAAATAAAAAATAAATAAACATACACCTAAAGCCTATAGAACTAATATTTTTCAAATTATTTAATTTGAGTACAGAGGCTTTATCTTATGTAAAAAAGCGTATGTCAAAAAATAATTATCGATTTCTTGTATATTAATTAATATCTATGATTGTTCATCTATACTAGTAAGTTAACTTTTAACACACCATGCGTGATATTTTTTTTATTTTTTATATTTTCACTTAGAAAAATGAAATTGACACTTCCCAGGAATACAGCGTAGCTGCATTGATGGGCCACTGTTACAATAAAATGGAAGATTATCCAAAAGCAATTGAAAGTTACGAAGCCGTCGATATGATGTACGACAGGCCGGAAGATATACATTTGGTACATCTGAGAATGGGCTTTTATTACATTGATATTGAAGAATATGTTCGCGCGAGAAACGTTTTTTTACGAGCTTGCAAAACTTCGGCAACTTGCAAAACCTGGCTTGGCGTTGGGATGGCCAGTTATCATGTAAGATTTTAAATTATTATTCTTTATAAAAAAAGCATTAAATATATCTCAAGAATTTAAGAATATTAAAATTTATTCTTTTTAATTTTTTTCATTGCTCGCATAATAAAGTACTTGTTGAAATTCTGCTCGTAATTATTAAACTTTGAATATTTATTAATTCAATTTCATATAAATGTGAAAATTCATGTAGCAAAAAAGTAATTTTACGGATAACAATATTAATATATCTAAAAATCATATAATTGAAAAAAAAGTCATTGAAAATTATAAAAATAAAATTACATCTATATTATTTAGCTTGAAAAATTCGATGAAAGTGAAGCTGCGTTAATGGAAGCTAATCGAATTGACGGTGAAGATCCAAACGTATGGGCATATCTTTGCCTCTTAAGTATGTCGTTGCACAGATACGAAGAATTTTCTCAATGTTATAGACAAATGGTCAAGGTATGCAAGGAATTTGATAAAATGAATAAACATAAATAAAAAACAAAAAATTTCTTACAGCCATTACAATTTTTATTAACAATTCATTTTTTTCTGTCTGCACTTTTTTTTTAAATCTTATTAGAACAATCTTAGGAGTGACAAACTTTGGCGGCTTATAACACAATCAATGGACATTTCGGGTTACAAATCCCCAGTCGATACATTCGAAGATTTTACTGATAAATGTACTTGTTGAAAAAACAGTAGTATTTTTCGATTAAGGGAACAAGAGGGAAAGGGGAAAGTGGGGAAGGGGCTATGCACTTTTTTTTATGAACATTTATATGTTCAGAAGATTAAGAATATTTTATTTTTACTTTTAATTTTAACGATATTATTGGAAGCTTTAGTTAATTTTTTATTTTTTTAAGTAACTTTTGTTTTAGTAAATAAAGAGTTTTTACTATAAAGAGTCTGATATGCTACAATTTTTTAAATAAATTTTTACTTTTGTTAACTTGTTTTTTTTATGATCATTGGCTTTAGATATAGTAACAATTTTACATTTTTTTCCATATGAAAATTTAAAATCATGTAAATTTAATATATTTTTTATCACAAACCACGACAGTTAATTTACTCAATTGATCTCGAAATTTATTAAAAAAATTTGTTGTTCATCATAAAAATATATTTATTATAAAAATAGTAATATAATCGACTTTTTGAAAATAATTTAAAATACTTTGATTAATATCAATGCTAAATTGACTGTTAATGTAATTTACATTAAGTTAAAAAAATAAAACGTTATAGTATTGCTATAACTATATTATTTAGAGCTACAATATAATATATGCATAGCCCTATAATAGAAAGTTAAAAGTTTAAAAAGTAATTTTATAATGTTAATAAAAATTCTTTAAAAATATTACATAAATAAATAAAAATAATAAATTTTGATGGTAAAAAAAAATAAATAAAGCTCAAAAGAGAAAAACACCAAGATAAATAATAAACTATAAAAATGCATGCATTAACTAAGTAGGACAAAGATAATGCTAATACAAAATAAAACTTAAAAATAACGATTTCAAGAAAATACGTACAGGATATACACTGGGTAATATTTTAAATACATAACCAAAAATTAATAAAAATGACGAAAACACAAAATAAAAACTTTTTTATAATACTATAAAACATTAATAAGATCTTTTGAACTGTACGTATCCCTTGAATAAAAGGACTTTTTATCATTAATTATCTTTAAACATTCTCAAAACACTTTTTTTTTCATTGATTCGTTTTCATACGCTTTTGTTTCAAAATTTTTTTTTATCATATATTGCTACGTGCATTAATTCTAAGCGCCTTGTGTGTCGAATATATAAAAATATTTTGTTTTGCCATCCACCAAAATAAATATTGCATACTGCAAAGCTTATTATATCACGATAAAAAATAATTATCGAAAGGTATGTTATAAAAGTAAGAGCGTCGTTTTCGCATTTCGACCGCTCTTGATTTAAAATACATATATTGTTATAAAGCTATTTTTTCACAAAACAAAAATACTTGATTTTTTTTTTTTTCATACTTTTATGAAATATTTTTTCTATAACATAAAAGCGATAGACTACTACTCGTTACAATTTTTTATTCTTGAATAAACTCAATGGAGTTTATCAATTAAATAGTTTCCAAGTTTCATAAAATAATTAATTATTTTTTCATTAATAAAAAAATAACAATTATTTTTTTAAATTATTAGGTATGTAATCGAGTCTCAACAATATCTTTTTTCTCACAGTATACGCTTAACGAATGGCACTAAGCTGATAGCACTTAACAATTTCTTTCAGAAATAAATAAACTTTTTTTTTTTTTATTTTTAAAAAATATATGTATAAATGAGTGCATTCTATTATTAACTGAATAAGTCGTTCAAGTATTGTATATCGCTGATGAAATTAAACAACTTAGAATGAGTGAGCAGTGCATAGTTTTATTTCGTTGTGTGAGTAACAAAATTCAGTTTCAGATTTGTTACTCTGCTTAGTGAATGTTAAGCACTTTAAATTATATTAAGAAAAACGAAATTATATTAGAATAAATTAATTTTTTGTAATTTAATACAAATTAATAAAGCATTATAATCAATAATATTAATTGATTAATAAAAATTACAAACGAAAAACATATTAAAACAATTTAATGTACTTAACATTATTCTTAATTTATTAAAATGTAGTCAATGAATTTATTCTCACTACAAAATTGTTTATAATATTAATGATTAAAGCTTATTTGCGTTAAGAAACAATAGTATCATTATAAGAGTTACAATCCTAAACTCCGCAATTCCGCTAGAAACGTGAATAGGTCTTTTCAGTCGAAAAAACTCGCTAAAAAAGCGAAGATAAAACAGCAAACGAAGGAAAAAAAATCATTCTATTATTATATGTATATATAATAATTCACAACTCGCGAAAATTCATATAAAAATTGTCTGATGCAAATCAGACTTTAAACGATTAAGAAAATAGACTTATGGCTGCTTTTTTACACCAAACATAGATAAACCAGCCTCATCAGTTTTAATATACAAATAGGAAAAAATGCTTCGATATTTCAACACTGATTTTGGTTTCATATGAGCGTCATGTTCTGATTTATATTTTCTTCATTCATTATCATCTTTATCACAATCTTTTTATCTGGCTAGATTATCACTGTTTAGCGAACACTTACATAGTAGTATATGTAATAGGTAATATATTCGTTTAATTTTGCGCGTTTTTTTTTATTTTCTTAAAAACATGGCCTTTGAACACTACAGACCTTTCTTGCATAAGAATTTGAAAATACTGACAAATCTTCAAGATCTTAAGCATTCATAAATCTTATATGTTATAATAAATTATTATTGCATCCTTACAAGTTGGATTCTTTAAGAATCAGAACTTTATTTAGGTTACTGCCTTAATACTATGAAAAATCTATTTTTTTTTCTTAATAATTTAATATATTTAATATATTATTTAATCACTATAAATCAGTGTTAAAAATACAGCTCTTATTAATATCATAGCTTCTATTAATTTTAATTTTATTAAACAGCTGCATATATTGCAAAATTTAGTCTTTAGTAACCTTACATCTACGTTTAATACTAAAAATAGATTTTTCATGTATTTAAAGTGCTACTAAATTATCCAACTTTTAAAAATTTAAGTCTTTTATAGTAGAGTAACATTAGATTGTATCTTTTTTTTGTTAAAGAGATTAGAATTTTAATTTTCCTTTGATTTTTCAATTGCAACTTTTGTTGATTCTTCATTCACAGAATTCTTTTCTGTAACTACTGCATTCTGTGCTATCGTTTCAACTTCTAATAGTTTTGACGATTTTAAACTTTCATTAATATCTTTAATAACATTAGAGTCACTGTCTTTGGTAGAATCTTCTGATACTTTGCTTACTTCTTTTTCTTCATTTATTACTGTATGATTTTTTTCAACTGCTACAGAAGTTTCGTTGGATGCGGCACTAAGATTATCACAGATTTTAATAACGTCTTCACATTTTTCTTTGGTTGTATCTACTGAATTTACTTGAGATTTCTTTTCAGAATCATTTTTAACACTGGTTTCAATGATTGTAACATCAGAATTATTTTGGACTTTGTTTAAATCATTTATCAAATTAGTGTTAATAACAGGTTTGTTTTCAGAATCATCTGTTTCAATAATTTTAGATTTATCTGATTCAATTGACTCATTTGTAATATTATTATCTACAAACCCACTATCATTGGTTTCATTTGATCGATCAATAATTTCAATAATTTTATTTTTTTCAGGTTCAGTTGATTTAGTTGTAGCATTGTCTTCACAACTCAATTTTTGATCTTCAATTATTTTCTGTGATTCATTTTCCTTTACATCTTTTGATTCATTTTGCTGGACATCAATAGAATTATTTACGTTGCTTTTTTCAGAAAGTGTAATTTGAATTTCTTCATTTGATATATTTTCTTGGTTATCTGCAGATAAATCATTTATTTGTTCTTGTTCACAAATATCTTTATTTTTCTCAAAATTTATAATTTCAACATTTTCATTTAAAATATTTTCTTCTTCTTTTTCTTGAGAATTTTCAACTAAATCATCATTTTTCTCAATAACTTTGGAGTCGTTTAAGGACAATGGTTCTAAATTATTTTCATCTTTTGTACTATCTGGAACTTCACTCGAATCCTTAATTGCTTTTTTAATTTTAATTTCATCACTTGTTTCTACATCATTATTTTCCCTTTTTGATTTATTATCAATTTCATTATTTTCATTTTGTTTTTCAGCAAATGTAATATCTTCAAGATTATTAATTTCATTGGATTCATCAGTTTTACTATTGTCAATAATATTTTGAATGTGACTATCGCTTGCATTTTGGACAATAGACTGAGCATCTATAAAAGAATCGTCTAATGTGTCAGATACATCTGAATTTTGTTCATTTGTATCGTTAATGTCATTCGAAATATTTTCAAGATAACTTTCATTGTCAGCTTTGTCTTCTATAATGTTATTATCGAGTGATTGTTCAGAATTATAATCGGAAGGAATCGCATTATCGGAAGTAGAATGAATATCTATATGATCAGTTTTAGGTTTTTGAATTCGTTTTTGAACTCGCTGGGGTTTTGGAGTACTATTAGTAAATGGCTTTTGATCTCTAGTGTCATTCCTTTGAGAGTATGGAGTTTTAGCATTTTTAGGACGGGAAGATGATTCATCATTCCTAAATTCCTTTCTTTGTGGGAAAGGAGATTTCGAATTACCTTCTTTCTTTCTTTGTGGAAAAGGACTTTTTGGTTTCTGTCCATTATTGAAATTAGCACTTGCTGTCTTTTCATCAAAAGACTTTTGCCTTGAAAAATTATTTAGCTCATGGGTTGTTACTTCAGCATCAGATTGGCTACTATAAGTAACTCGACTCTTCTGTCTTGGACCAACTCTTCCAGTACCAGCGATACTCGGTGAATTTACTATAATTATATTTTTTTCTTTTTATATTGTTGATCATTATTTTAACGATAGATTAAAAAAATAAAACAAAAATATGATTGCAAAATAAAAAAAACAAAACAAAATAGATGGTTGATAGCTGCATATGAATATAAATAAAAAAAAATTAAAAACCTTTTACGCTCATCACTGTTCCTTTAGTTTGAATTCCATGATTGACTGTTACTTTGAGACTTTGATCAATAGCAGTAACCATTCTATCATCTGTAGGCGATAATGGTGCTTTATTGTCTTGTTGTCTTTTAAATTCGTGTGATTGTTCATGATGCGGACGGCGATAATCTTGGTGTCCATGATTTTTTTGTGATCCGTGATAAGTACGATTTCCACCGTGACCACGATTAGAATGATCATCTAATTCATGAAAATTAAAATTAATTAAAAACATTTTTGATATTTAATAGATATAATTTTATTATTAAATTTTACATGACAATGAAAATTTTATTCATAATAACAAAAAATTATATAATAATTTTATGGTAATCGTGATATTTTACAAAATAATAATTAAATAAATCTTAAATATATTTTATTATAAATAATAAACTTTTCACTGTTTTAACTTACTTTCATAATGATTGTTTCTTCTATCATAATTATTTGATTCTCGTCGATTGTTATCTCCTTTCCTTGCATTATCTTTTTCAATACTTATCTATAAATATTGTTATAAAAATGTTTACAAAAAATTATAAGAAAGATGAAATAATTTTTGTACTTAAATATTAACCTTATTGTTATCCCATTCTCTGCGCCAATTGCCTTCAGCTGTTTTTTGTCTATTGATTCGAGCCTCATCAATTTTATTGCGTTCTGCTCTCCAAGCTTCATATTCTGGAAGAGATTCTTCTTTGCTGTAAAATGCTTGTGGACCTCGGTTATCCTGTTTGCATTTGAAAATATTGATATAGCAATTATAATTAGAAGTAAAATACTTTTAATTTTAATATAAAAGTTTATTTTTTTTTCTATAAATAGCTAATATAAAATTCATGTGAACTTACTTTGAAAAAAGCTTCTTTAGGTCCTCCTCCACCATTATTACCTCCACCACCTCTTCTTCTTGGCCCTCCTCGGGGTGTCTTATTCTTAGATTTATTTCTATCTTCATCAGCTCTAGTATTATCTGTTGAGCGTGTTTCTCTTTCTGAATCAGCTAAAAAGTTATATTTTGGATCTGGGGGAGGACCATCTCCCTAATTAACAGAAATTTAATTTAATCAATCAGTTTTTATGTTCACAACATTTAAAAAATAAATTTTAAATACATACGTAAGCAAACTTATGATCTTTCTTAGAAAGCCTTTCTTGAATTCCTGAATAACGTTGAGGTTTATCATTATGTTCTTTATTGAAATTTTTATTTTTTTGAGTATTTTTTGGAGGAGCTGAAAACTCAGGTGGTTCTTTCCTTTCCGGCCAATCATCTGATGGTACTAATTGAACTAAAGCATTCGATTTAGCTGCATTTTGTTTATCAGCTTCAACTTCCTATAACCAAAAATATGTACATTATTTATAACTAACATTTATTATAATTATAATAGAACATTTTAATAAAAACCAACCTCATATCTTCGTCTTATTTCTTCATTTTGTAATCTTATTTTATTAATCTTTTCTTCAAGTGCACTGGAAGCCATCTAAAAATAATATTTAAATTAACAAATTGTAACTTCTAACTCAATTCTATAATTAAAAAATTATTTTTTCAAATTAAAATGGTACAATTCTAAAAGAAAAACTAATTTATCTAAATGTTTATAAACTAATAAGTTATATATTTATTATTTTATCAACAATTGAATACTTTAAGATATCTCTTGTTATTATCAATTAATTAATTGATAATGTTTAATTTTTTGCTTAATTGTTTGATAATTTTTACTTAACTAATTTTGTATTAATAAAAAATTAAAGTTAAATGTAGATGTATAAAAATGAATTTATATTTATCGATTTATTAATGACTGCCAAGTATCACGATGAACTATACAATAGTATAATTATATGTATCATCATATGCCAAGTAAAGAGGCAGCGAGAAAAAGTGACGGGAAGATTTGATTGCCCTAAATGTTTCTACTCGTCTAACAGTAAAAACAGTACGAGAACTGGTTTCCAAATTTAAAAATCATAAACATCGATTCTATAGAAATGTATAGATATATTTCTACACACCACACATAATTGACATTTAAAACCGCAAACGCACATAAAAATGATTGTCTTATTGTTTTATTTTTAAAAATGAAATGATGATCGAGCCTGCTATCTCGAAAATTGTAAAAAAATTTTTTTATCTTAGAAAGTGTCATAAATCATCATAAAAGCATAACATGAAAGCGGAATGAAAAAAAAAATTGGTCTTCGCTAAATGCAAATAACCTAACCTAACTTCTCGCGCATGCTTTTTTCTAAATTCGCTTTGCTTTGCACTTACCTTTAAAAATTATCCTACAGTGTCACTTATCACTAATAAAAAAAAGGAATCGTCTTTCCCCAAACGAAGATTTGAAGCAAGAACAGATATGTCCTGCAATATCTTCGCAATGTCACTCGCGAACTAATTTACGACCTTTGAAGCTCATCTCGTTATGGAGGACCTTTAAAATAAAACAGTTTTTTATTAACTACACATACTCAATTCCTTTAATTTTATTATTTATACTATTTTTACCTATTTTTTCAATAGGTAGTATCTATTAGTTTAAAATATCAATATTACTTTAGAAAGACTTTTCGGAGTAAAATATTCGCTTTTATAGACCGAAAATTCCACTCCCGTTGTTATATATTTTTTATCTCTCTCTTGGCTACGACCCCTGGAGAAAGTCAGCAGCACATGAAAACGAGAACGGTGCTTGTATCAATATATATATATATTCACACTTGGCTCACATCAGTATAGGTTATAGGTATATGTTCCCATTCTCTCACTCATCACTTTCTTTCTTTGTTCTTGCCGTAGATTGATTTAATCGGTCAGGTGTTGAGGCGTTATCATTCGTTGGTATTGTTATATCTTTATATCCTTGGCGGATAATGTAGATTAATCTCGTTGTAAGAGCAGGGTTGGTTTAGCGTTAATGTACGATCACAGTTCATGACTGTAACAGCGAGTAACAGCGCCACCGCGACTTGATTTTTAACTAACACACGAGTTCGAAATTTAAATTTTAAATCCAAATCATTTTAACGTTATATTGATGAAAAATAAATTTTTTTCAACAAATAAAGTTATGTATTAGGAAAAATCAAAGAAATATTTTATTTTGCAATATTAAATTACAATAAAAGTATCCGAATTTTAATTTCGAACTCGTGTGTTAGTTAAAAATCAAGTCGCGGTGGCGCTGTTACAGCCATAAACTGTGATCGTACATTAACGCTAAACCAACCCTGTGTAAGAGTTGTAGATGTCCTTTTTCGTCAATGATTTTTATGTTGAGATTATTCATAAAAAGAATATTATTTGTATTATTTCTTTTAAAAGATTCGTTTTTTCAAATTTTTTTTTTTAATTTTACAAGAAAAAATACAATTTCTTACAAGATAAATATTTTTAAAATAATTTTTTCATGACATAAAGAACAAATAAAATAAAAGAATAATTTAATTGAAATTAATAAAATACAATGAAATATAAAAAAAAGCGGCGATCTTTTGATGCGAAATTCGTTTTTTGAAAATTATTAGCAGTTTTTCTAAAAAAATTTTATATAGTCATATAATTTTTAAACTGATAACTGCATATAGTTTTCACTAAAAAAATATTAAAGTTGAAACTATAAAAGCGATTTAAAAAAAATTGGTTCAATATACTTCAATTGTTCAAAAGTTATCAAGAAATAAAATTAATGCCAAAATCTAATTGGAAATATGCATAACATTCAAATGCTGCATTTTACTTTACATTTTATTTTAATTTTTATTCCTTCATAACTTTTGAAAACTTTGAGTTTTTTTAATCAATTTTTTCAATAGAAAGATTTTAATTTCTGTTTTAATAATTGAAAAAAATTAATTTTAATAATTTAAATAATTAGATTAAATTGAAGATATCTAAAATAAAGGAATAAATCATTTTTTTTCTTATTTTATTTAACGTCGTTGTATTTATGCAATCATTGCAATGCTAATTAGCGACGGAGGTTGTCAATGGGTTTGTGA
This sequence comes from Anastatus disparis, assembly GCA_017163975.1. NCBI lineage: Eukaryota > Metazoa > Arthropoda > Insecta > Hymenoptera > Eupelmidae > Anastatus > Anastatus disparis. The sequence continues at coordinate 3,199,320 of JAFFSR010000226.1, forward strand.
ATAAGGCACATGTTACGTACAGTAGTGCTTGTATCAATCGGCTGAGAGCGGGATTCGAACTCGGATACTCGAGATTACGAATCCAACGCTCTATTGAGTGAGCCGCTGACGACCTCGTCTACTGTATATCTTATAGGTTTAAAATTAGGAGATTGTCATAAAATATATTTTTTTAGCGTAGATAAACTTTACAATATTGAATTTATTGATTAGAAAACTGAACATGAAATTCTTTTTATTTTATTCAATTATTAGTCAAATTAATGAAATTAATTGTTTAATTTCATTATTTAAAAATTTAAAAGATAAATTAAGAAATAATTGACAAAACATTTATACCTTCTAACGGCTCAACATCTCTACCGTCGAAGCTCACAATCCAAAGTGTATGATTGTCAATTGATATTTCAATTGGATAATTTAAAAATTCAGCATTCATAATACGAAAACCATATCTAGTATTGTGGAAATTAAAACTAAAATAATTTCAACTTTAAAGAACTTTTGATACTTGATGAATTTTTAAAGTGAATCAAATTATAGTAGAAAAATATAAGTGCATGGAATATTAATTTTAAGTAATTTTTATCAATCTTTTATTACTTTTATTCATGAAATATTTTGAAAAGTTTGTTTAACACCAATGCCATAAAAAAGTGAAAAATTTTATTCGAATTATTTGGGAAATTGTTTTGACTATTAAATAAGGGAATTTCGCAATTTATACTTTTTTCTTTTTATATTTAATTTTCTTGGCTATTGATGCATTGAAACTATTTTAAATCCTTAGAAAGAAATTGGAAACAGTCGATTTTCATCCAACCAACGTATTTATTATTTTATATTTTGTTTATATTATACCAAAAATCGAAAAAAATAAAAAATTGATATGAGTCCTACACGACACATGGAGATAACGGATTAATAAGCAACAGGGACAAGAACTGCACTAAAATTATTTAAATTTGTATATTTTTCATACAAATTATAAATGCCCATCAATTGACCAAATTTTATAAAATAATTGAACAAATTACTCTTGACAAAGATTAATTAAAAAAAATTCATTTGTTTTTTCATTTGTATTGCATTCCTTTTAAGGGTAACAATAACAAAAAATAAAATATTGAATTTTGAAATTGTCTTTATTTATTAAAGAAAATAACGAATATAATCGAAAAAATTTCATTCTAAAGATATAATAAATAAAATAAGCTAAAAATAACAAACATAATCTTGGATATTGACTGTACGCAATGTGAGTATTTCATGTAGAATGACTTACAAATTTCGACATTTTAATATTAAAGTTGCATTGAATTTTTTAATAATAATTAACATCTTTCGGTAATGTACTTTTCTTTTTAAGTGCGCAATAGTATTTTTTTTCTACTTCCATGAGATCGTGAAAAGTTATGGCAAGTGGCATAATAAATATCGATCAAAGCAATAAATTATATTCAATAATATCAATTAAAAATTATAATATCAATGTATATAAATGCTAAGTATTATAATAAGAACAGACGAATATTAAAAATGTACACCATAGCACTCTTTTTGTGCAAGTTAAAACGTTAAAATCACTGATAAGTCGTCATTAAAGAGTACACAAAAAAAATTAAAGTATTATTACAGGATTAGATTACATTATTATCAGCATCGCAATTGATAATCTTGTATGTAAACGTATTTCATTTGTAATTGATAATTTTTTCTACATATTTTATTTAACATTTTTTTTATTTATTTAACGTCGTTGTATTTATGCTATCATTACGATTTTAATTAGCGATGGAGGTTTCTCAGCGCGTTTGTTAACAAAGCACATGTAACGTACAGAGCGGGATTCGAACTCGGATCCTCGAGATTATGAATCCATTGCTCTACCGAGCGAGCCACTAACGACCTCATTACATTTGAAATTTAATTAGTTTTTAAGTATTTATTCCTTCTTAAAAATAAAAATTCATAATTAAACAACAATTTTCCATAAATTAAATTTATTTAATATTTCCCTTTATTTTAATTTTTAATTTTTTATGTATCAATACATCTATTTCATAATTTTTATTATTATTATTTTTAAAACTTAGAAAGAATATTTCGTTTAATCTTTTGTAAACATCCTTTAAAAATAATAGTATCTCAAAGTTTACGCAAGCGCAAGGAACTTTAATTACGCATTTTGTTTTGTTAGGTGACACGACTCGCTAACAAGCTCCAATTATAAAAAAGCTTAAATTAAAATTTTTTTTAAATATAATATATATCTACATTACATCCTAGATACATTATAACATAAAATAAAAAGTCTTTCTATACATGTGAACGTCATGTATCTTTCTCATTTAAAGTTAATCTCACACTTAAAATTAAATTTCACAAAATCTTGTTTCTTAAGATATCTCATTCTTTAAGTTTGCAAAATATATTATTCAATGTATCAAAATGAGTGTAATAAAAAAAACATAATAGTTATTTTTTATTAAAAACTCTCTGTTTTACGAATTCCTTAAAATTCTAAAAGTTCATAATTTCTCGTTTTCACCCTTGAATTCTGAATAAGATTAAAAATCCCATTGCTAAATCGATGATATTATAAATCACGATCAGATTTATAATAAAATAATTCGTGAGAAACTCTTTCAATTACTTTAAAAAAAAAAATTTGACTATATTTGTTGGCTTTCAAAATTAGTTTGCTGTCCATTTTTCTCGTTGAGGTCTTTGTTATTTAAATTAATGTCTTCTTTCTTCGTATTTGTTCCGTTCGCCCTGCAAGATTTTCTTTTCAGATGATTAGCAAGTTTATCTGTTCTGGTAAATTCTTTATCACATTTCGTGCATTTGTAAGGCTTTTCACCGGAATGCGCGCGTTGATGGCGTTTCAAATTTGAGGAATTTTTAAATTTTTGAGGACACTGATCACATTTGTACGGCTGTTCGCCGGTGTGTCGTCTATAATGTTTAGTATAATCTCCTTTGTGATTGAAGGATTTGCCACAATAGGCACAGATTTTAAGTGGTTTAGGATTCTTAATTCTTCTATTGAGATTACAGGCTGGTGCAGAAATTGTGATGATGGATGTTATTCTTGGTTTGTTGCCCAGATTATTATTTTCTTTCGCTATTGTGTTCTGGCTGAAAAATAAGAAAAGTATGATTTACTTTTAATTATACATAACAATTCATTTTTAATTCATGAAATTCTCTAATAATATAATATTGAATTAATATTAAGAACAATTATTTTATTATATTAAAAGAATTACTTCTTATTACTTATAATGAAGAAAAAGTTATATTCAAATTATTGAAAAATTATGTATTTGTATTATAAATTATAACTAACGGTGGAAGTTTTTGCATTACATACATGAAACAATCACGCATAATTGTGTATATTAATGTTTTTATCAATCCATTATTGAACTATCGTAGACTTTTGAAACCATAATGAAAAATAAATATAGTACGTTGCGTATTTCTCTATCAACAACGTATATATGCATTATTATAGTTTAAAATTTTAACACAATAATATACGGAAAAATGCTATTTTATTTAAATTTATCAAAAGTTTTGTCATTTTTATAAAAATATTTCTAAATAAATTTCGTAATGAAAAAATATTAATTCTTAATACGCATGTAATCGACGGTAAAATATTACTTAATAGTTCTTTTGCAGACATTTAATAATTAAACAACGTAAATGAGTGGACTAACGAAATTATCCAGAAAGATCACGTTATTTTGAAATCTCAAATAAAAACGCTCCAGAGCAAATTCTGGCCAAACAGGTAAATTATAACAGCTAAAATATTATAAATTATATATTATTTGTTTGTAGTTTATATAAAATCATTGAAATTAGGGATCCATCGAAATTACATAAGACTGCTTTCTCTATTTCTTGACGCTCCTCCCTCTTTATAAGAAATCGTAAGATTTTCTGAACCGCCTCTTCTCCCTAATTATATAAAAATTCACGATTCAATGATTGGACGATGTGCATATTTAATAATAAAAAATTGTAAACTCAATGATAAATTTGCTTGTACTTTACCCTCCATGAGTCATTTTTAACATGAAAAATATATGCAGAAAATGGCCGCATAAATGTTACACTTTAAACTTATTACATCAAAGAAAATTACAACTTTGATTACTTTTAAAACAAAATTTCAAGAATAGTTTAAATTAAATTGCAGAATTAAAAATTAGATTTTTAATATAACTGATATTTTTTTATAGATACCCATATGGAAACGATTATTGTGAAAAAAATATGAAAATAACTGTTAATAATTGTAAAAAAACTACCGCCATTGAGACATTAACAATCAACAACAGTTGACAGTAGTTAATGATTATTATAAACAGTTAATAATATCTATTATTCATAATTTTTCACATTTTTTCACAATAGTTATTCAAAAAAATTATTTCCATATGGGTAATTTATAATGAAAAACAAATATGGACAGCTTTTCTTACATTTTTTTTTTTATAAAATAAAAAAAAACTAGGATTCTTATGTAATTTATAGATGGTTCCTTAATTTTATTTCATAATTAATATAATTTATTAAATTTTTATTCGAACGGTAAATTTTTAGTTCAAAGTAAGTTTTTAGGTTAGAAAATGATTATGCGCCGTAAATAAAAAAAAAACATTTCGTTTGGCTCGATGTTTTACAACGTTTAATAATATACTGTATTCATTTTTTTAACATTACTCAAGATTCTTTTCTAGTGATGAAGTAAAAAATTATTAAACTATGTCAGTAGATCATGTAGTACTAATAAATCGAATAATATATATTAGCTATAAATTTTAAGTATCCTCTAAAATTTAAATATGACACCGAACTATATTTATTGCCGACCTGAAATTGTTTAAAATAGAAAAATCTCTAGTGCAAAGTTTACATTTAATTATTATGTATCACAAAAAGTATATTTTAAATAATGAACTTCACCGTCATTTTTTACTAAGAAATTAATAATAATTTTTTATTTTTATGTATATTTTTTATCCAAACTTTTTAAAATATAAGTAATTACGTTAAGTATTAGTTTCTAGGAAGTATGAAGTCATACTATTTTTAGAAAAACAAAGCAATCTTTTATACTCAATTTTTACAGAAGTTTATATCATATTAGATTAATTATTTAAAATATGCAATTAAAATTAAATTCAAAAGAAAAAGAAAATAATTTTTAAATGGACTTACTTGTCAATATTCAAAAGATGACAATCATTATTTTCTTCACTTGGTGCAATGCACTGGTTTTCTACTGCCGTGACCATCATGGCATCTGGACCGTTTGAAAAGTCAATTAAATATTCCATCAGATTATCATTTGCCGTCATTACTCCCATCCTCATGGAATTCATTCTTTCTTGATCGTACATTTTGCAAGTTTTGGAAACTGCAATTTTTTTTATAACTTCACCACACTTGTATTCACCGGTCAATAATTAAAATTTAAAAAAAATTATCAAATATTTATTATTTTTTTATTCCAACAAGTTCACGAATATTTAAATATCGATTATAAAAAATTTTCCTTAAAAGAAAAAGGAAAAAAAGGCTAAAACCACAAAATCACAACGGGTTCTTATACCCTCAACTTGCAGTCGAATGAGAATGTCGGAAGTAACGAGCTAACTTGTAAACGATGACACACGATTATTATCGTATAAACGTTCAAAGCCTAAAAGTTTCGAGTGTACATTGCAGAAAAATTGGTGGGGATATGTGTATTATGTAGCATTCTAGTATCAAGACGACGTTAAATGAGTCTAAAACGTCGGGAATTCCCGATACGGGGCTTCCCCGCTATAGTCGCTTTAAGAATTTTGCATCCAAAAAACATAATATTTATTTAGCACATACATTATTGTGCTTCTATATTGGGATAGTCCACGTGTGTTTGTTTTGATTTTTTTTCAACGTAAATAGAAAACCAGAATTTACTCATGGTTTTTTTGTAGGATGTTTATATTTTTTTAAAAATTTTTTATTTTGGTTAATGAAAGAAAGTACGTTATTGAATTGCAAAAAACACGTGGTAAGTTATCTAAGATGTATCTAAATAAGAATATTATTGATAAATTATTACGCACGTTTATTGATAATATTTCATTACTTTTTAACGTACTCGAAATTGACAGTTGGAAGTGCCAATATTTAAATAAAAAATAAAAAATATTAAAAACTTGGAAATTTGATTTTATTAGCGTAAAAATTCGTTTAAAATTATTTTTATTACAAGTGTAAAGTGAAAATAATTAAATTTTTTAAACTGAAATAATATCCTATATTTATGAACTTGAAAAGTATATCTCATATGACCATCTTTTTTTTGCTTCCTTATACGATAAGTTTCAAGAGATTAAGATTAGGTTGTGTATTTTGATAAAATCACATGTTACCACGATTGAAAGACTGAAGATCAGTAAACACAATTATAGTTCATCAGGAAAAAAAAATGTAATTTAAAGTTTAGTAAATCAATGTTTATTGAATAAACTTTATAGAAGTTTGGAGATTATATGTATTTTTATTTATGATTTTTCAACTTCATCAATGGAATAATTTATTTTTAACTATGAGGAATTAAATGCTATATTGCGCTAAGTGCACACAATTTTTTGTTCCTCGTTCGAAGAAAAAAGTAAGAAAAGTAGAGAATCACCTGGACGCGCATTATATTGTATTTGCCCATATTCAAATAATTTTTTTTTAATATGTACAATGAGGTGTGAGTATTAAGATATTAATAACAGTTATGAACACTTGTAAATATTTATTAACAGTTATTCATAGTTATTAGCAATCGTAGTTAGTAAAAATAAAATAGTATATTATTCACCTAGGGAGTAAAAACGAAAAATGTCTTAAATCGTATGTTAAATGTAACATACGATTTAAGGGATTTTTCATTTACTCCCGTGGAAAATATACGATTTTTTTACACAGGCAGCGTACAGTGGGTACCTTACTTTTCGCTAGGAGGGAGTAAAGTACCCACTGTACGCGCCCTGTGTAAAAAAATATTTTTTGAAATATTTAAATTTTCTATTTATATGAGAAAATTTTTTCCATGACAATAATTTTTATAAATAATTTTAATATTATTTATCTTGAATGTTGCGAGGATTACGAAAATACAGAGGAAAATCTTCGTTGTTAATCTAATAATGTTTAATTTAAATGTTTTTGTGTTAGATAGTCGCATCGGAGTGTTGGTAATGACTGACAAAGTCTTTTAAGAAGATGAAAACTTCCAAAAAGCGCTATTTTCCTAAATCAACCTCTTTTATTATGAAAAGTATCAAAAAAATTTTCTCGACTGGTAGAAACAGGACTCTTCGGAATCGTCATATACGACCATTGCAGCGCAATTTTGACCATAGGTCGTCTTTAAGCGATTTTATGACCCGTCTGGTCCGGCTGTTGACCAGATGTGATGACAAAAACGCGGGAACGATTCTGTACTCTTTTTTTATACAAGCTTAAATTCCACTTCGAGATTTAATTGACTGAGGAAAACTGACATTAATTTTATTGTTTACGATTTGTATATACAATAAATTTGTATAGATGAATTTAAATCTTTAAAAATTAAAAATTTTTAAAATAGAAATTGCCAGTTGTTGGCAAAAGTAAAATTTAAAATACAACATATGTTAATCATGATGTGAAAAAAATTTTCTTTTTTTAAATATTAAAAAAAAATTCTGTATATATTATATATTCAGAAAAAAACGATAGTCTCAAGTATACCAGCTACTCTTTTAATATTTCTGAAAGTCAGAAAATTGTATTATAAATCAAACAATACTTTCCACGGCATTAAAAAATATACTTAAAGTGTGTTTGTACACTTGGACAGATGCGGTAAATAATACAGCAATTTTTTAATAACGATATTTAGAGAACTAAAACTTTTTAAAAAACTTTCTTAAACTTCAATGTTGCTCATTAAAGTTAACAAGGTTTACTGTGAATGCTTTTGTGTTAGATAGTGTCGGAGTTTTTCGAAGATGAAAACTCCGAAAAAGCGCTGTTTTCCTAAGTCAACCTCTTTAACTACAAAAAATATATATTACAAACATTTACTCCACTGGTAGAGGCAGAACTCTTCGAAATCTTTATACGATACAACCCTTGCAGCGCAATTTTAACCATTGGTCGTCTCCAAGCGCTGTTATGGCCCGTCTGGTCCAAACATCGATCAGATGTGATGACCAAAACGCAAAAACAATACTGTATCTTTTTTTGTACAAGCTTAAATTTTTCTGTGAAATTGAAATAACTAAGGAAAACTGATATTAATTTTATTGTGTACAGATAAAATTTGACGAATTTATGTGAATTTATTATTATGTCTTTCTTTGTCAAAACTATAAATCTTAAAAATAAAAATTGCCACATGTTGACAAAAGTAAATTTTAAAATACAACATACGTTAATCATGATAAGAAAAGAATTTTTTTTTTCTAAATATTACAATGTATACATTATATATTCAGAAAAAACTAATAGTCTTAAGAATACTAGTTACCCTAGTATTCTATTAATATCTCTGAAAATCTGAAAATTCTATTATGAATCAAACGATATATTCCATGGCATTTAAAAATATATTAAAAGTGTGTTGATTCACTTGAACACATGCGATAAGAGTTATCGAAACCACGACGTGCGTTTTGACCACACGTAACTCTTGCAATTTTTTGACAACAATATTTAGAAAACTAAAAATTTTTAAAGAACTTTCTTGAGGGGATGTAAAGCGAACGCTACACCTGTACTCATAAATTTTGCTTATCTTTTCATATTATTGCAAAGCTTGAGGAAAAGAAATGCTTGTAGTATTTACCATCAAGATTATTCAGTTAAATTTTCAAATTAATTCATTTAGTTTTTCAGAATTTTGGTTTTCAATATTATATGTTAAAATTTTTAAATTCTGTACAAGACATCTAAAATTCTGAAAAACTAATGAATGAATTTATTTCAAAATTTAACTGAATAATCTTCATGGTACATACTGCAAGCTAATGCATTTATTTTCTTATAATTTTGCAATAAAATAAAAAGATAGTCAAGATTTATGAGTACAGGTGTAGTATCTGTTTTACATCTCCTTAAGATAAAGATTTATATTTTTCCTTTTATAATAAAAAAAATTTTTTTAAGCACTAATAATTGTAAAAAAAACAAAAAATTTTATTAGATTATTTTAACTGATCATATTTATAAACATTATTTTTAATATTAAAATTTTCTTAATATCCAACTATTAAGTTATAGTTCCTCATGTAGCCTAATTAGGACATAAGATAATTTATGTCTTTTTTCCGTTTATTCAGGTTAAATCATATTCCACCTGAATACGGGCAAACGACATAAATGACAGTGGAATAACCAAGTTACCTGTAGAAATTTTAATGTTTGCTTTTTTTTAATGATAAGTTGTTACCGTTAAATAAATTTAATTGAAATTTTATGAAAGTACAGATAAGATGGATATTCCAAACAATCGTGCAATTTGTTTTTAAACTTTAATAGTTCACGAAATCAACTTTTACTTTTTTCCATAAAACTCTCGTATTTTTTAAACTTAATCCCATTACTTTTAAGAATTAAAAAAATTTTTTGCATATTTTTTCAGAGATTTTGTGTTTACATAAAGATGTAAAATTTTAAACAATACATATACATGCAAATTATATAAACGATTTCTTTATTCATTTATTTATTTTAACCTTGAAAAATTAAAATTTATAGTTTAACTTTTTAAACCATAATGATAATAATCAGTTATCACTTTATGATATAAAAGAAGCTGAAAATTGAGATATCTGTGCATTGAGTCGTTTTTGCATCATTTATTACACTATTAGGGGAAGAACAAATATTTGACGAATTAACAGCACGATAAATCTCGTCTTAAATTAAACATTATTATGAAAGCGGGGAAGAACAAAGATAAATCTTAGTACCAAAATTCATTCATTCATATAATTTTATATTTTTTTTCCTTTTAAGAATCTTTAAAAAAAGATTAATTTAAGTTTCAGTAATTAAATTTCACGCTTAATTAAATTATTCAATATTTTCTAAAACTATTTACTCACATACTTCGTTTCAATGTACAAGCTGCAAGTTTAACTTTATCTATAAATACACATATGATAACATGAAAAAAAAGTTACATACTGAACTAGATTACTTGCATGAAAACATAAGCTACAGTATAACCAACATCAGCAGTAGTAAGCTCTTCTTTAATCGGTGCATATGATTAAATTTTCTAGTATTTGACCTTCGCTATCGGCTTTTTTAACATCCTCTGACGTAACATCGCTTGATAATCTTTCCATTGAAGCTACACGAAAATCGTGACCATGAAGATTAAACGGATGGTTGGCATCGTAAAGTACATCTATAGCGCATAAATGCATTATTGTTTTTAATGCATATATACATTATGTGACCGAATGTTATATAAAGTTTATCGAACTTTACGATTATGTAGCGGTGTGATTTTTCTTTTCTATTGTTAAATTAGCGGAAATTGTAATTCACGTTTGATTGATGCATAGAATTTTTCTCGTTTTTTTTAAATAAGTTGTAATGCATATCTCTGATTTTTGACAGTAGAGATTTTGTAAATTAATTAAAAAATAAAATTTAAATTAATTTAAATTTTTATAAAGTATATTGTAAATGATATAAAAAAAATATAAATTAATTGATTATTTTAAAAGGTTTGTCTGAATTTATTTTAATGGCGAAATCGATATCTATTATGACGACTAAATAAGATAAAAGTAAATGAAAAAATTAGATTTTATAAATATTCAATCGCTCAGAAATCTTAAAGCTTTCACGAACATTATTGATATTTTTCTTTCTATTTTTTATTTTCTGGTTTAACAGAGTGTTGAATTGTAATTGGCTGCCGAAGTTTTACGAACATTTCAGCTCACTTCATCAGGGCGTACATAAAAATACTTTCAACCAATCACAGTTATCAAATCTGAAAACAACAATAGAAATTCAATCAAATAAAAAATTGATAAGATATTAAATTTTATCACCTAAAATTCAATCTCACGTGCGTCAAGAATTTTACGTACTATCACGAGAATTAATGCAATAATAATGACCAACTTAATTTAGAACATATAAGGACAAGAACAATAATTAGTTTCATAACTCTGGATTTTATTTGTATCGCAAAATTCGATCGAAGTCTGTTTATAACATAAAACAGCATTTTCTATGATTCCATTATGGAGTTTCCACTTTTTGCTTTACTTTCCCTGGTAGAAATGTTCCCGATTTTTTCTCCATGGGTTGGTCAATTTTTTTATATATTTCCATTCGTTGCTCTATTAGTTCGCCAATATCACCGCTAATGGCGTCACGTTTTACGCCATTCATTGCCCAACCGATATGGGAAATTTAAAGTTAGGCTTTATATATTAATTATCACAATCGTTATTACAATTATAACACATGAATAAACATCACACGCACACGTACATATAAAATAATTAATTGATTATCGTTTTAGAATTGTCTTTGATTAAAAGCAACATGTTTTATTTTTATTAACTACGTTACATTTTTTATAGCTTTTTTCACTATGTTCACAATTGAGGTTAAGTATATAGTCAAAATTTTCAACTTTACACGTATTATTTTCATCACTTTCTTCAAACACATAATCCTGTACAAACTACTTTGTTTTTATAATTATCTAAAATTTTTTTGCTCTGTATTTTCTTTTTCACTATGTTCACAATTAAGCTTAAGTATACAGTCAAAATTTTCAACTTTCACACGTATTATTTTCATCACTTCTTAAACACATAATCACTTTACAAACTACTTTGTTTTTATAATTATCTAAAATTCTTTTTGCTCTGTATTTTTTAAACAGTAAATACAGCAGTTATATTATGTAGCACACGTTTGATTTCAGAGTCTACCAAACGTTAGTTAGTTGTCGCGTTCGTGTTCGCACTTGTCACAGACGCCAACTGTTAAACCGTCGGCCATTCATTAGTAAAATATTTCGCCAACCGTTCACAAATAAAATTGGGCAATAATTGAAAAATTGGGCATTTTTGTTGGTGAAATTTCTACCAGGGTTATATTACAATAAATTAAATCAAAATATTAACGATTTTTTGCCCAGTAGCTTGAAATATAATAAACAATATTTTTTTCTACATTTGATATATACAGTTGTATTCCTATAATGTATATTTTTAAATATTTTTAACAAATGTAAATAGAATAAAACTTGATGGAATTTCAGGCATAGTTTAGTGCCTATGGTTATAACTATAGTTTTTTATACGCATTTCAATAAAAAGATTCAAAAATAATTCATAAAATAAAGTATCATATAAAATTCATCAAGAGAATTGTTTCTTTAAAATAATTGAGTTTTTGTTTAATTTCATTTAAAATTTACTCTTTCAAAAGCTTGCACTACTCGCGTTTAAATTTAAATATTTTTTTCAATAAGCCTTTGCATCAAAGTATAATAAAAAAGATTGTATTTTTAGTGTGGATGATAAGATTATCATGAGTTAAATGAAAAAAATCAATCTTAAGATTTGAGAACGTCAGTGGCTCAGTCGGTAGAGCGATGAATTCGTAATCTCGAGGACTCGAGTTCGAATCTCGCTCTCGGCTGATTGATACAAGCACCACTGTACGTTACATGTACTTTGTTCACAAACGCACTGAGCACCTCCGTCGCTAATTAGCATCGCAATCATAACTGAAATACAGCGACGTTAAATAAGTAGAAAAAAAAGTAATATCAATCCTGGTAGTAAAATTGCTGCTCGTAAACTTTTAACTAATGATTTTCAAAACATTTTAATACTACCCGGTTGAAAATAATTATGTAAAATATTTACGTCAAACTAATATATTTTAAAGATTAGCTTTTGTAATAGTATACTTAAAAAAAATGTATTTTTCATGATCGTATACAATGATTATTAAAATATATATTTATGTTTGAATTATTATGTTACATTTTATTTACAAAAGAATATATTTATATTTCAATTGACTGATATCGATAAATTTCAAAACAAAAAGAAGAATAAAATTTTTGAACAAATATTAACGAACAAGCTAAAGTTCAATAAGATTATTATTCAGAATATATTTTTATAATGATTTTAAGCTGGTGAAATTCAAACACAAAATAATGATTGGTGAATTGTAATTGATTGATAAACGAAAAGAAGTTAACTTCAAAGTTGACTTACAAATAATTATTGTGCATGTATACAAGATTTTAATTCCTAATGCCAATATTAACAATGAGCAAATAACTTAAAAACTTTATAATTTTTTGTTCACGGTGCCTTTTGTTCATAGTAACGCCCGAGTCGAATCGATTTTAAAAAGAACGAAAATACTTCAAATGACGTTCTGGAGTTTCATTCATTTACGCTAAGGAATGAGTATGAGAATGAGTTTCTTCATATGTTGAAAACAATAAAAATATTCATCTTTTATTATAAGTCAGTCATATAATATCACTGTTTTGAAAAAAAAAACTTCTTTTGCTCGTGTTTGTGGACCTTTTTAATTTTGTCCATTACTGTATAGTAATATGCTAAGTTGAAAGAGTCCACATGCACGAACAATAGGATCCTTACACAAGCTTTAAACTGGCGATAAAAAATTCAAGCTGATTGTAAGTCTTTCTTTGAAGAATATAAAATAACAGGAATGGATGGAAACCAGATTTTTCTCTGACTTTGAAGCATAATCATTGATATTGTTCGTTGATTTTTTCTACATTTAGTTGATACACTTTTGTTTTTTGAAAAAAGGCATTTAAAAAATTTTTCCACTCCTTCATTCGTCCGTAACAATAATTTATAATATAGTTATAATTTATCATTCTACATTAATGAAAATATGGATGCAAACCATCACATCAAAAGTAATTGTCACTCGTAAAACTTCTTGAAATGTTAATAAAAAAATCATAAAGTGTCATTAAAGAAAATCTTTGAAACGTTATAAAGTATAATTAAAAGTTGACTATGTAATAATATTCCAATAAAAAAATAGTTTGATGTTAAATTAATTTTTTTTTCATCGATGTAACGTTAACGATAATATAAAAGAAATATTTTAATAATGTACAAACAGTTAGTGCATGATGTCATAATTGCCGCACAAATGTTTTATGCATTCGATCGCGAGAAGGTAATAAAAACTATCAAAGTTTTTTTTTACAACGTGACATTATCTATAATTTTCGAATTATTCGTTAAAAATTTTTTTTTCTTATCTTGAAATTGATATTACTTGGAAATCCTATTTTAACGATCTCTTTCATTCAGCTAATAATGAATGAAACTTGATAGTAAAATTGCAAATTGATTGGTGTATAAATTATGTTAATATTATACCGTATATTATAACTCATAAATTATAAATAATTAAGGAAAAAAATGAAAATCTATATTACCTTGGCGGAATCCATAGAGATTTTTACAATAGAATTCGTCATTATCTTTTAAATAAAACTTATGAGAAATATAAAATGTTATGGTTCAAGTATATTACATAATATCATAATTTGTCAAAATTATTTAACTTTTGATCAATCCGATTCATTAATTAGAAGAAAATAATTTAATAATTATAATATTTAAAATGACACAAAAAAATTGACAAAGAACAAAATTTAAGTAAAATGAAAAAGTCTAAATTATAAATAAATAATAATAAAATTTATTAATTTATTAATTCAAAATTTGCACACACGCTAATACACTGGTTATAAAATTTACATCGTCAATCACTTTTATCATATATATCAAAGTCAAAATTTATTAAATTTAAGTTTTCTACGATAATTAGGAATCATCGTTATATGAAAAATTTAATAGGATTTCAAAGATGATTGCGAAAATTATAATACATAATGTAGCCCATGTAATTACTATTGATTTAAATATATTTTATCCTTATATTTAATTAATGATAACTTTAATTCAAATGAATGCTTGACGTATCAAAGTTTAAATTAGAGAATTATTTTCAAACTTCTTTTATTATTTTCGTGGATTATAAAAGACAAACACGTGCTTATTTATCTTTTTAAACACTGCTCATTTTTATTATATCGTACAAAATTATTGACGTTGAACTGTTTAGCTCGAACCTATCAAGCTTCAGCTATATCTATAGCATTTTTTCATATTTTTATATAAAAAAAACATTTTTCCTAGTTTTAATAAAATTTATTTTAATAACAAAAACATAAACACGATTAAAATCTTATACTTGAATGATTATCGAAATCATTTCTCTTTCGTACAGTAAACGTGCGTCACATATAAACAGAAAAGTAAAAGAATCATAATTCGTTGGGAGAAAATAAACAAGTTGGTTTTGCAGGTACTCGGGAATCCAGTGTTGCATAATAGTCAAATGAGAGGTGGACCACGCGTAAATAATATTGCTTAACTTATTGGATGTTTTTTAAAGAGCAACGATCTGCCGTTTAAAATTTAGGTCAATCAGTTTGTTGTTTGTGTAAATTTATGGTTGATTAGAGATTTAATTCTATTCGAAAAAACATTCAACCATTCGGTACTAGTCCATACATATTAATTTATTGATTACTTTCTAATAATTTATTATAATTAATAACTTATATCAAAATATTATTGATGTAATATGAATTCATCGACTTAATTTTGAATATTCAAAATTCAATTTTTTTATTATGTTCCTGTTCATACATGTATCTATTAAATACAATTAATTACAGAAAATCTAAAACATTTATTCCTCTTTTATTAAAAGAACAAAAAGTTTATGTTCGTTCCAACTAAGATCATTATATTCGTTAATTAAGCGATATGATTAGAATTGTGTGAAAAAAAAGATTGCTTCATTAATACCTTAATTTTATGAGATCTTAAAAAATAATACATAGATGCATTAAACACTTTATAAAATATTTTTGTATAGTATACCAATTAATCACGCTTTAATCATACCTTTCATAAAATTTAAAGAAACGTTTTTTCATACTTATCAATTATATAACTCTCTGTAAAATTATTTCAATCAAAATCATCTTAGCCTTTGTTTATCATTCTTATCTTTTTCAAAGTGAAAATTGCAAGTACACGTCTATCCATTAAATATCAACCATTAGTTCATCAAACGCTTAGAAAAAGTGATAGCTATAAAAGATTTTTCACCCTTCGCAAGAAATCATATCAATAATTTGATGAATTAAATACACGCAGCGAATCACTATTACAACAATTAAAATAATAAAAGCAAAATCCGTGTAAACGTTTTTGATTATTCAACAAATAAACACAAGAGTAATATCCTTCGTATATAACTTTCATAGAACGGATGTGTCTTACCGGATTATTCTGTATATGTATGACTATATGATATTATATTACGTATATGTATTATCAGTCAGATATATTTTTTATTTAATACTAATGTATTTCGTCAGCTTTTTTGTTATATTAAAGATTAGTCAACAAAACATTATAAATTTTTCGATGGTCTTATTTTTGGAACAAACAAATACAAACTGCTTGCTATAATAATTATATTTATTTATTGTACAATAAAAAGTATAGGAGATTATTTTATTTACTTTTAAATATAAAAAAAATATTCAAACAAGACCAAACGTTTATTTCTATTATCATTTGTTTAAATTATCTGCAAATAAATCTAACTAATGCATGCTCATCAATATTTTTATGCATTCTAAACCTTTCTAATTCAGCGGCAAAACAATTCTGTTATATTTAGCTATTTATACATTAAATTTACTCGTTTAAGATTCTAAAAACAGACAAAGCATTCATATTTATAAAAAAACTAACTCTTATCATCGTATTTTGTTAATAATTTTGAAATGAATTCTTATATCCTTTCAGAAAAATTTTGGGCATACAATATAATTATCTAATTTTATCTATCATATTAAAAAATGACAAAATTGAACATTTGTAAATTTTAAAAAATTTTAATCCAATTATATTGTTTTAATTATGTTTACATTGAAACGGAAAATAGAGAAAGCCATGCTTCCATCTTCTACGTATATTATCTTATCTTAGTCGTGGCCATGGAAAACCTTTAAAGAGCGAAAGGCTTCGGATTTTAAAAAGATTCATGCAACAGCCTTCAAAAGGTCATAAGCCTTGGTTTAACATTTTACGGTTTCTCGCATATGATAAACTTGACTTTAATCTTTAAGGCACAGAACTAATGCATTACAATAAAGTCATATATTTTGCCTTTGTTTTTTCAAAAAAATTTTAATAATATACAAAGTTTATTATTTTTTTAATGTATTTCAGAATATAAAATTTAATTTCAAACTCTACATTAATAATATAATAGCATATGTGATATAGTTTTGGACAATGGGTAATGTGAAAAATTATAACTTTTAAATTATTAAGTAATAATTAATTATGAGATTGTGACATTGTAAAATTGAAATTTAAAATTGATAGTTTAATTAAATTTTTTGAATGTATGGGTACTAAATATTTTAAGTATTTATAAAATAGGGCGATTGATAAAAATTTATTGTGAAAGAGCATTAATTGCCATTTTAATTTGGAAAATTTTATATTTGATACGGCTGTTAGGTGTATCATCATTTGTTCTTACAGTATATGAATTTTTCTAGGATTGATATTCCTTTATTAAAAACTTTACTGAACTAATCTATTAGCTTAATATTCCGCTATTTTCTTCCAAATTTCAATATTTCAAACAAATAATTAATTTAATCCAGCGCACGTTCACCTCAATAGCAAGTCCACGTATCTGTCTGCTATTGACAATGATTAGCGGTTTTTGGCATCATATGCTGGTATATAATGGTTGGAAACAAACGGTTTGATTGTAAGGACAATCGTAATAAGCCTTACTTATGGTGTAATAATGTTGTATATGAAGGCTATACATGACACTTTGTTGATGATTCATGATCTTGATAGACATGTCGACAAGCACGTATTCGCCGATCCGTATATGTTTGCATGATTCATTTAGAATTTTCTTTTTTAAAGGATTTATTATGAATTTTTATGATTTCCGTAAATATTTAAAATGATTAAAAATAATATTTTGGCTTTCTTACAGAGGAAACATTAATGAAAAAATATTTTAATCAATTATCAAATTATGCTGCTTAAAAAAATATCTGTATATGACAGTTATTACGGAAATTAAATTTTATTTCCTTGCTTATAATAATGTTGCTGTAATAATACAGCTTCCAGTTCTGAGCAACTATTAATGTTAAGAAAACATGAGGTTTAGAAGCCTCTTAAATTAACGTTTCACAGTTTGAAACATTTTATTTTATTATACTATTCGTCTTTGCTGAAGTCAAAACAAACATCTTCTAATGTAATCGTGTCCCATCTAAACATCATCCCGTAATATTAAAATCGAAAAAATTATATATTTGTTGATTAAATTGGTTTTCTGCAACATATTTCAGATACTTACTTTTTTAAGATTTAGAAATATCATTTTATGAAGGTCGTCAGTGGCTCAGTCGGTATAGCGATGGATTCGTAATCTCGAGGTCCTGAGTTCGAATCCTGCTCTCGGCTAATTTATGCAAGCACCACTGTATACATTACATGTGCTGAAGTTCACAAACACACTTACGAGCTCCATCGCTAATTAGCATCTCAATGATAGCATAAATACAGCGATGTCAAATAAAATAAAAAAAAAGAAATATTACTTTTGACATAAAATTGGTTGTTATCCGGACTGAATTATCCCAAATACATCAAATTTTTATTCTGTATTGTTTTGATAAATACTATTTTCATAATATTATTTTTTAAATTAACTAATTTAAAATTTTTGAATCAATTTTTTTTGTACCTCACCGATGTTAATGATGTTTATTAAGCTTTACGCAAAATTATACTGATGTGGGGAAAATTTATTCATATTAACTTTGCGATAATAATTCTGCCATACACATTTTTAATGAATTTAGTATTATTAAATTTTTATTCGGTTATAATTATTTAATATATTTGAAATAAAAGACAAAAGTAATCAGATTCATTTTTAAATTCTTTATTTTATTTTATTCCTTTGTGTTTTTAATCTTTTACTTTTAGTTCGACAATTTTTTCGCTTCTCAAATAAAATTTACCGCTCATTAGATTATCATTTTGAGATGCTATTAAATATTTGTTAAATGTATTAAAATATCGTTTCTTCATTGTAATTAATTATTTGAACGAATTTTTCCTTAGACTTGATAAAAATGACAAACAAGTCACCTAAACGTTAATATCTTAATCGATTAAATGTTACTAGTATATTTCTACATCACAATTAAAATCAAACCAAAAAAATTTCTATTACATGAGAAATATGAATATTTTAAATGCAATATGTAAAATTTTGAAAACATATTTTTATTCATAAATTAGTTTATAAATACAATCAGCTATAAAAAAAAGTATTCAAAACGTCACTCATCATCCTCTCATCTATTCGCATGATTTCTTCCTTACATACAAAGTCTTCTTATTCTCGCTTGCTAATTCTCATGATTTATACCTTTTTGAAATGAGAAATATCTTACAATTCATTTATACATTAAAAAATAAACGAACATTACGCACACTTTGTAGTTTTATGCAAACCGCATTTTAATAAGTATAATAAAACATAATTTTATAGTTTATTTTTTGCCTTCTTTTAATTATTGCACTTCGACGATCAACTTTAGCTATACCCATGGACGATAATTAAGTATCTATACGTTAATTCTACGTATTTAGAAAAATATTAAAATCAATATTTATGAGTATTCTAATTACAAATTACAAAGCGTTAATACATTATCTTAATACATTTATAGGTAAGTCAAATTTTTTTCTTTCTTTTGTTTTGATTTTTTTTTTTTTTTTAATAAAGTTTAAAGAAACGCCGTTGACGTACAACTTCCTATCTGTATATCACAGTATAAATCACCTTTTCTAACTTTATTATAAAAATTGTTATTTTTAATACTTTAAAAATCTGGAAAACAAATTGAAAAGAAAAAAAGTTAGTAGAAAATTTGCTCTGACATGGTGCCGAATAATATCATAAATGCTATTTTCGCTGTAAAAGGCAAATATTGAAAAATACAAGCTCGACCAAAAATCTATTAAGTCTCTTTTAAAATTTTATCAAATTATTCATTAAATTAATAAATTCAACCGAGACCGAATATTTTCCTAAGTAGTACATATATTTTATTCGTAAGTTTATACCTATAGTATCAACAAACTTCGTCAATTAATCATGATGTTATACATTTGTAAAATCTAAAATAATTTTATTTAAAATTAAAACTATAAGCTGCTTCCGTTATAAATAGACAAGAAATCTTCTACTTAAATTTAAAGCGCTACGAAATTATATATAAAACTATAAAATTATCCTAATTTATGTTGTTGAGAGATATGCTTTATATCATTATGTAAAAAATTTTAATTATCTAAATTTGGCATTAATACAATGCAAATACACGTCGCAAATCATATCTCTCAAATAATTAGCGCAAGGATTACTTATTATTATACAAAATTATGACTTTTTTTAAAAGGCACCATCTTGTTTTTCGCATCACACGTTAATACTTGTAAACGATAATGCAAAGGTGGAAATGTAATTTTAATTATTGTAATTGTCATTCGTGAAAATAAAGTAATCGTTATGAATGAAATGATGTGAAAATATTGATTTTTTGGAAAAATAATACCCTTTTTCATGCTTGTCAATTATATTCCAATAACTCAAAAGTTGTAATTTAACTAAAAGAATTCAATAAAAATCCACCTTTGCTTAAAAGCTCCTATGGTCTTGAAACAATTCTAAAAAGTTCTAAGAAATCACTCATAAAGCAAAAACCTTTGCACTAAGAAAATATCCAATTATCATATAAAACCAAATCGTCGATGAAAAACTTGCGATATTATTCGCTGAGCTAGCAGCGCGAATTTCATTGAGTATAAGCGGCAACCAATTAGCAATGGAAGATCGAACCTTTTCTTCAACGTGATCGATTTCGTTTTCACTTGTATCGGAGTAATCGTGTTTGTTCTTACTTCTATTGGTCGTCGTAGTCGTTGAAACTTCTGATGGATAAGCTGGTTTGTAATTGCCGCAACGTGGAAAACCCGTTGGTACTGGAGCAAAGTCTTTATGCTCGCCGATCTTGAATACTAAAGCCATGCCTACTTCGGAATGAAACTCGATGTGACAGTGGAATAACCAGTAGCCTGTGCAAAAAAATTTCAATGTCAAAATATTTTATGATTGTAGAATTTATATTTACATAATGGTTTTCAAAATTTCTGTTCTTAATTGTCGAATTCTCAAAATGCATAAAAGTAAAATAATAAAAATAAAATTTATGCAAAGAGTATGATTTATCGGAGGCGTGGTAAATGATTATGTATGGATTCTTCAGAACCAGTTTTTTTTTTTTTTTGCTTTTTCAGTGACATTGGAGTTTTCTACTTTGTAGTCACATGTTTACACAAAGCTATAATTGTAGTCAACCCATAATGGCACGTATGCAAATTGTGCAACATAAAAAACTTCGTACCGTTATTATTGATTTTTTTTCTAAGTAAAACCTTTAATCTATTTCAATTTAACCGATCATAATCAATGCGCTAGATACAGGGGGGAAGAACCAATACTTAATCTTAGAGTCAAATAATAATTGTGTGTTTCCTTATTAGATAGATCAATGAAAAATAACATCAAGGTAAATCACTTTGAACCTTAAAAAACTGCACGTACAAAAAATTCTTTAAATACTCGCTCCAATTTCGCAACTACAAATATACTGAATTTTCCTCGTGATTTCGTTATATACGGTTTTTCCACGCATGGCAGACCTACGCGTGTCATTTGAATATCTAAATCAACTATCACCTGGCGGATAAATTTAATGCGTATATAATATGACAAAATAAAAACTTACCTGGATTATTAGCATGAAAACGTATAACAGTGTAACCACCATCAGGAACAGTGACCGTGTCTTTGATCGGCGCGCGTTTTAGTTTTCTATTGATACGTCCTTCGTTATCGACCCTTTTAACATCGTCCAACGTAACGTTGCTCGCTAGTCTTTCCATTGCGACAACGCGAAAATCGTGACCATGAAGATGAAACGGATGGTTGGCGTCATAAGCTTCACCTGTAAATATACATGTATGCACGCGTACTATTAGCAGTATCACATGACTTTGACAATATACGCATACACGTATGCCCATATGTTAACACAAATAAAGTTCGTCGAACCGTGCTATTATGCACAGGTGTGACTTTTTTTCTTATTCTTTTCTATTGTTGGATTAAATTAATTGATGTTTGATTGATGCGCGAGGGAAACTCATGAGGAAAATTGCGCGCGGAGAGAGACATGGTTTTTCTTACTTTTTTTTTCTTTCTTAATGAGCTTATTAATAAGATTTCTATTTTTCAATTATGATATGGTAGAGTGTATTTTTTTTCACGAGTCAAGGAAAAAAGGTGAAATTTAATTAGACGCTGATTAAATTACATTTCTGAATTAATCATTTGTAATATTCGAGGGCTCAATGGCTCAGTCGGTAGAACGATGGATTCATAATCTCGAGGTTCCGAGTTCGAATCCCGCTCTCGGCGGTCGATAGATACAAGCACCACTGTACATGATACATGTGCTCTGTTAACAAACACACATTCAAAACCTCCGTCGCTAATTGGCATTGTAATGATGGCATAAATACAGCGACGATAAAATAATAATATTTGCGGTTCATTTGCTGTCTTATGAAAATTAATTTTTGCACAAATACTAATACTATATTTTTTACTTAAATACGTAAGATTTATCTCTGAACACTATTTCTGAAAAATTATAATTGATTTTAGAAAAGATAATGTATATCATTCCAATACAATTTCTCGCCAAAACGAAACGGAAAGTAACCAATATTTAAAATTTAAAATTGAAAGAACATAAATTATTTTAACGCTTTTAAAGCAATTGATTAAATTAATCGAGAGGTGCTAATTAAAAATTGTAGACTAATTGACGTTATATGTATGTTGTACGTCTCATTATTAGATATTGAAAAAAGATTAAAGATATTCAAATCGAGATACTAAATGTAATAAAGATTAATTGGCAACGTGAGCAAACGCATCTCATTAGAGTATTTTTAATTTTTAATGCTAGGTGTAGTTTTTGTATATCGAATTTAGATTTAAGCGAAATAATTAGTCAGAATTGATAAAATTTAGAAGTAAAAAAAATTATTTTTATAAAAAGATTTAGTGAAAAAAAATTGATTAAAAATTTATCGATGAATATTCATAACGAGATATGAAAAATTATTTATTCACCGCAATAACTTCGATGCCACTATAAAAATTATGAAAAATTTTCCTCTACCTGCTCATAATTACATAAAAAAAACTAAAGTTTTCCAGAAATAACGAAAAAAAAAAAAAATAAATGTGCACATACATTTCTCAATCTACAAAAAAGAAATAAAAGTAAACTTGACGCAGGTGTAAATAACTCATGCACTTGCAATATGTGAAAGTAAAACTGAAAAGATACATACATGTATACATATTATGAAAAAAAAAAACTCATCTTTGTTGAAGTATTTTTTTACTGTATATAACAATACTTGAGCAGCACGTGCTTCTTGTGTAACGGAACACCGGCGATTTATCAGAGTTAATTACATGCACCATCCCGTACAATTTATCTTTCTCTGTTTTAATTTAACTTGTCTACTATATGCGCGCTCATTATAGTAAAGTTAGTATTTTTAAAAATAGAAATGAAGTTACAGATTGTTTTAAATCATAATAGTATAAGTAATTTATCAATATATTTGAAATGAACGTTTTTTCGGAATTATTGATTAAAAGATGAGAGTCTTGGAAAAATGTAAAAATTTTTATAAACATTTTTAATATTATTCAAGAAAAGTTTATTATCAATCTAAAATATATCTCGAGCCTTAAAAATGTAGAATGCTTGATTCTACAACTAATAAATCATGCGAAACATCAAATTAGCACATCAATTAAAATAAACAATCCAAATACATATATAAATAATAATAAAAAAGTACCACATACCTTCATCGACGAGTATCAATTCCACAACGCTGTCAAGCTTAACTTGTAAAACATGCGGGCAGAGGCAATAGTCAGTTTCACAACCCTTAACAGTACTGGCATTGCAAAATGTGCTAGAATCGATTAAATCGATCTGTGACATTAGAGGAAACGTCGGCATCTTCATCGATATGTGATTCAACTGAGGCGTTTGAACTCGGCTCAGGTTGTGCATTACTGTTGTGTTATAAAAGAATAAAATAAAAAAAGTTTAAATTATTGTAAAATTGCGTAATTTTTAAATGAATCTTATATGTATAGCGAGGATTTATTATACGAGCGTCAGAGTGGAAAAAGATTGTTGAGAAATGTTTTAGAAGACAAGACGTACGGTGATGTATGTTAATTAGTCACATGGATTTTTGCAATAGTTTTCAAACTAATGTGTAGTTTGTGTCAATTACTTTTTTTTTTCTTATATTTGTTGTAGTTATGTACGTGTTTGTATATATAAAAACTAAAAAAATTGTAATTATTATTTAGATTTCGATAAATTAGATGAATTTTCTGAAAAAGTAAAATTTTACATACTTTTGTATGATTAAAAAAATATTTAATTAACTGTCATTCAGTCACAATTAAATTACAATTATCTTGTTTCAATTTGTTTCTCCTTGTTTTTACATTGTATAAATTATCAATAAAGTAGTAAATATTTTACAATTGTTAAATTAGTGTCAATCAAGACGTCACGAAAAAATGTCGTTGAGGAATTTTTCTTCATCGAAACAATGTAAAGTATAAAAATTAAAAGTCAACTATAAAGTAAATTTCAAATGAAAAAAAAATGCTACGATTTTAAAATTAATTTTTTTTTTCCTTTTGAATAAAACGTGTTAGCTAATGATGATATGAAAGAAACGTTTCAACGTTAGAAACAGTTAGTGCCGTGAAGTCATAATTGTTGCTCAAAATGTTTTATGCATTTGATTGCAGGAAGTTATAATAGAAGAAAAAAACTATCGAAGATTTGCACGTGTCTTTATCTATCATTTTAAAATTATTTGTAAAAATTCTTCGTTTTTTTTTCAACACAATGTTAACGTACATTTATGTTAATGAACTTGAGAAAACTTAGTTTAACAATCTTTATCATCAGACTAAATTAATGAAATATCTAATGGTAAAATTGCAAATTGGTTGGCATATGCTTTATGTTACGCTGATTAGATGCTGTTTAAAATTCACAAATTATACATAATAAAGGAAAAAAAAGTTAATAATTAAAATACTGAAAAAAAATCTATGTTACCTTGGTGAAATCCATAAAGTTTTTTACGATGAAAATCGTCATTATCTTTCTTGTAGAAGTCATAAGATATGTAAAATTTATAATCCGGCTCTCTTGTGTTAGCCTCATTATCTTTATCGAGAGCATCTAAATGCGGTATGCTTAATACCTCTTTACTTTCAGTCCCTTTGTTCAAAGCATTGATTTGCTGTAATGTCAAAAAAAAAAATTTTTCTTAATTAGTCAAAGATACACTATCAAGTGTTCATGTCATGTTAATTACTTTATTAAATACACACTATAAGTTTATCTTATCTTATCACTAGATAATTTTCTTTTATTTAATAAAAAGGTTTAAATAATTTATTAATTCTATTTATGATTAAATATCAAATAACAAAGATTGAAAAAGGGAACAAAACCGAAAATTAAAATCAAATAAAATCAAATATTTATAAAAAAAATACCATTGTTAAAGCTTCTTTTGGAGGTAATTCGTAAGATACATCTTCTTTAGGATCTTCTTCAGGCGCGCCTTCGTAACGCAAGATAGCAACTTGATATGCTTTAGTAAATTTTGGTCCACAATCAAGTAGTCCTCTAAATCTTATCCAATAGTTGCTAATGTTTTGATTCATTTCAACGATTATGTCAAATCTTTCACCGGCATAAGTGACTAGAGATTTAGCTATGGAAGTTATATCAAATTAATGATTTAGTAAAACGTTAATGTAATAATATTTATTATTTAAAAAAAAATTTTATTCGAATGTCTATTTACAATCTTTAATTGTGAAAAAAGTTTTAATTAATATACTGAACGATATTTTAAAAAAAACATGCACATGACCACCTATAAAATTTTTTAATTCGCTTTTTTTAATTTAACGTCGCTGTATTTAAGCTATCATTATGATGCTGATTAGCGACAGAGGTTGTCAGTGTTAAGTGAGGAAAGCACATGTAACATACAGTGGTGCTTGTATCAACCAGCTGTCGAGAGCGGGATTCGAACTCGGAACCTCGAGATTACGAATCCATCGCTCTACCGATTGAGCCACTAACAACCTCGTCTACTGTATATCTTAGGGTTAAAATAAAAAAAGATTGATATAAATATATTTTTTTAACGTAGATAAATACGAGAAATTATTTTTACCATTATTTTAATGTTAAAAATAAAGAATACACATTTACCTTCTAACGGCTCAACGTCTCTACCGTCGGAGCTCACAACCCAAAGTGTGTGATTGTCAATTGATATTTCAATGGGACAATTTAAAAATTCAGCGTTCATAATACGAAAACGATGTCTAGTGTTCTGGAAATAAAAAACCAGAATAATTTCAAATTTAAAGTGATATTATTTTTAAGTAATTTTCTTAATTATACTTTCATAGACTGTTTAAAGTTGGATTTTAAATAAAATGATTAATTATAAGTGGAGAAATATTTACAATATTCTATAACTTTATATATTTTATTATTATTAAATAATTAATAAAATTAAATTAATCATTCAGATAAGTCATGATTGATTTCTTATAAAAATAACCCAAATCGTACTTATTTTAACAAAATTTAATTAATCACATGAAAATAAACAAATTTAACATTTCTATTTCTAATAATTATTGATCATCTTTAATATTAGTAATCGTTCTACCGCAATTTTAGTCACAACAAAAACAAAAACATAACCAGGACCTTATTAATTCAAATATTATTGAAGTCATTCATCTTTTGGACATCCAATATGCGTCACGTAAGCAAAAAAGGAAAGGTGGCAGGAAAAAATTCTGAATTCAGTATATACGAGAGTAAAGAAAAAAGTTGATTTAACAGGTGCCCAGATTCATCGTTGCATAATAGTCAAAAGAATGGTGGATCATACGCATTTAATGTTGCTTAATTTAAGACTTTTTTTGGAGAGAAACATATTAAAAGATCTTACGCTTAAAGTCGATCGTTTAATTTTTTTAAATTACAATTTTATGGTCGATCAAAAACTTTTTATTAGTAAATTATACTGTCAAAATAAAATCGCTATTAAAACTTCCTTCCTGAATAGAATTTCAAATATATAATTAGTTTATTAGTATAATTAAATTCCTTGAAACATTATCCTGTTAGAAAAATAAGTGTCTTTTTTGCGTGTATTTTTTGGTGTGAATTACTCATTCAATAAAAAAAACAATCAGTATCGCACATTAAATCGGTTCGGTAAATCCCGCGTGTATCAAACCGCTCGCCACAAAATTTACATTAAAAACTACACGAAAAAAATAAGATAACTCATCTTTCTTCCTGAAACTGTTCACTCCTCGAAATAACCGCGTCATTATCTTCAACGGTAACAAAAAAAAAAAGTGCTTCCTCAATAACAAATCACCTGTTCCCGAAAACAAATTAACCGAAAAAAAAAATCTAGTCTGCGTAATACAATGCTTAATTTTTTTTGCGTACCTGTTTAACCACGAAACTAGCCGTCGGCATAACAGCGGAATTCCCATCTCGTTCGGGTAACGTATTGACGAATCTGCCAATACCATTGATCAGTAGATTCGGTGGTTTGTTATCGCCGCTGCCGTGGTAATGCGCCAAAAATTTATCAAGACCAAGCTCGTGATCCCAGTCTGATATCAGCATCATGTGCTCGTCGTAATCGTAAAGATTACGAAGCTGATCGAGCTTTGGCGGCCGGCGAATTATCATTGGACCGAACATACCGTCGCCTCTTTGGAAACCTAAGATACAGACAACCAGAAAAGTTCTATTTTGGTCAATGTTATCGTTCATTAGCATATGGCTGATGGATTGATATTAATTATTTAGTCAATTATAAAAAAAAAATATTTTTTTCTGTTTAAGGCTATGTATCCAATTAACCAATAGTCTATTTTGAGATTTCTTTTTTAGGAATCAGTTTCAACAGAATTTACACCATATCCTTTTGACAAACTTGATATAAAAAAATGGTAGACAAGAACAACTTTTTTTTTGTATTCCCTGATGTTATAAAAAAGGATAAGTTTGATACATTTGGGTTGTAGTGATTAAAAAATGTAAATTTTTAAAAATTGACATAATATTGAATAAATTGACATAAGATGAAAACGTATTAAGTATAAATCAAAAAATTAAAATTCAATCATTATCTTCCCAAAAAAAAGCGGTATTAGATCAAAATTAGTTGAGCAATATTAAAATTCTGAATTTGTACATACACGTGCATAGACATATTCCAAAAATATTTTATTTTGATTTTTTATGTACGTCAAAACACGCTTTTATTAATTTATTTTTAAAATTATTTTTTTCTTTGTGTGAATACGAAATTAATTTGATTATTAATTTTCTTTGGGAAATAAATAACATTAAATAACAATAAACAAAATTTATTGTACACTTAAAATTTTTATTACTGCTAATGTTAACTTTTTTATGGAAATAATATGCCATTGAATTTTCAAAAAGAAATCTATTAAATTTTATCCCGACAACTAGGAATTAAGCAATTCTAAACACGTTCGAATTCCATAATACGTGATGTTCTTTCTTACATTATGTATTTATTTTTTTTTGTTAGTTGACATATCTTACAACTTAATACATTTTGTAGTATAATGTGGATAAAAAAATTGATATACAAGAAAATAGATAAATTATTCATTACAGAGTAAATTTTGAAACAAAAAATTTTTTTCACGACAAAAAATTTTGTTGTTTTCATCCAAATTCAAATTATTTTTTTGTCCAAAGATTTATTTGATGTATGTAAAAGAGTTGTAAAACATGTTTTACTCATTCAAAATGTAAAACAATATGTAATATTTAATCCTGAATAGTTCACATTGTCAACCCATATTTAACTGTTTAAACGAAAAATATTGCATGTCTCTATATCGACAAAACATATTAAATTGATGTTTTATCGTGTCAATTTAGAGAGTTGTTCAATTGAGCATAAAAATAAAGATAACGATCAAATAATCACGTGAATCTATTGTTACTAGTAAAATAAAAATAGAGAAATTCATTTGTACTATAAAACATTAAAAGCTTATGAATTTTATGTTTCGATATTATGTTTTTTTCTGAGTAGTAAATCAATTTTTAATGATCCTAGTTATATAATAAATGTTAATAGATTGACGATAAGATAAGACGTGGAAAATCGAAAAATAAGTTAAGGATTAATATTCAATATTCTTAGAAAAACAGGTAATGATCAAAATCCAATTTTTAAAAAAATATATAATTTTTGACTGCATTATCTTCATAACACATGATTCAAAAAATAAATTCCATGCAAAAACCAAATTAAAAAAACTTACCAACATGAGAATGCCAAAAATGTGTGCCAGGAGTTTCAGCTACAAAATTATATCTAAAAGTATCACCGGGTAAAATTGGACATTGGCTAACAAATGGCGTACCGTCCATATACGGGCTTTTATGCAAATGCTGCCCGTGCCAATGAACTGTCGTACTATCGGCGTGCATCATGTTCGTTGCATCAACTATTATTCGATCACCTTCGCAAACCTGTTATGAATGATAAATAGAAAATTTAAAGAAAAAAAGTTTAGCTTTTATTCAAATTATTATAGCAAATCATTTAATTGTTATGTAAAATTAATGTTTAACACCAATAGTCATTTTAATGTTGAATTTTATTATAATACTATATGAGTTCAAAATTTTATTGTATGATTTTTCCTATTTGATTTATTTGATAAATATACCGATATAATTTAAAATATATATCGATTCATCGAACACTTCATTAATTTCTTAATACCAGTATTAAGATTTTCAATAGCAATTATAATCCATTCTATTCACTCGAAGAAAAAAAAAAGATATAAAATTATAATCAGTAGCTTAGTATTTAAAAATAGACGTGTTATTAATCCATCAAATTAGCATAACTTCAAACCCATTCAAAGCTTGATTATTTCGATTATGAATATTCAGCCATCAATGAATAATAAGAGGAAGTACAGAAAAAAAACTTTAACTAATTGTAATTGTACAGAAAATAATCTTTTACACCGTTTTATTGAAAATCGAAAAAATTCTTTTGAACGAGCGCTCGTTAAAACGAGACTTGCATTATTGACTCGAAAAACCCCAGAAAAAAAAAAGATTATTGCTTCATTAGTAATACAAATGTAGTTAGGAAAAATTCATAAAAAATGGATGAAAAAAAAGGAGATTTATTGTAGTTTAAGTATTCCTCGAATAAACTTAACACGATGATACAAGCTCTGCACTGAATCAATTAAAATTTATTCGTACGATTCCGTTCAATTTATTTAAACTTAAAAATCATAAAAATAATTCCTGCACTTATAACTGTAACATTAGTTTTCGGAAAACAAAATAACGTATCCTTTATGTTTCTACGTATGTCCGTTAAAAAAAAAAAGTGATCTGTTAAACCAGTAAACTCACTCTATTAAATTAATGTATTTAACTGATAATTTAGTGACGCAAGCAAATACTTTTGTTTAGTTTAAAATTTATGATTTATTACAGTAAATCTTCTTACTCACATTGAAACCCATGATTCATCAACGAAATTCCCAAACTCAATAAAAAAAAAGGTAGAAAAAAAATAGAAGAGAAACTGATGTTAAAAGGATTTAAGAGCTCTCGTTACGTTACAATTATGTATCCTCATTTTTATATACTGCAAGTTAATCACACTTATTTTCAAGAATATCGCATCTCATAAAAATGAAAAATAAAAACGACTTTATCAATCGGACGATTTAAAAAGAAATAATTTTTCTCTAATCAAAATCACCGAGCAACTCATCCTTTTGTCTCGCAACGTCTATAATCTGCATTTCAATCGAACCTACATTACAAACATTGCGTGAACTATTACGCGCGTCTATTATAATTATAAATCTTTTAATTTAACAACCACGATCATCGTTTTAAAAATGCTAAAAAGGATATATTAAACGTAACAATAAAGAAAAAAAATTATGACGTGTATCCCTATAACATGATAATACGATGCTTAAAAAGTTATCCCGGAACATCGAGCCGAAGGACGACTCGTTTGAATGAACAACGTAACAGCGCGTATAGGCGGTTGTTAAAAAAAAAAGAAAAAAATTTATATACGAGCGTCGTTGCGAGATTAATGTAAGAAAAAGGATATCGAGCATTTG
This sequence comes from Anastatus disparis, assembly GCA_017163975.1. Classification (NCBI taxonomy): domain Eukaryota; kingdom Metazoa; phylum Arthropoda; class Insecta; order Hymenoptera; family Eupelmidae; genus Anastatus; species Anastatus disparis. The sequence continues at coordinate 3,231,057 of JAFFSR010000226.1, forward strand.
TTCGACGCTTAATTTTAAATGCAATATGAGAGAATCACGTGTTAATGTCTTGTGCTGATTATTCCATGCGAATAGGCACGAGAGTTGTATTCTTCTTCATATATAGCATTTTTTTTATGCATAGTGGAACGATGTGCCTTGATAGATTAGTCTGGTTTTATACGTGCGGGTACTTTATTTGCATTATGGGTATATGTGTCTATATAGATAATTTAGAAAATTGTTTTTTTTTTACTGAGGTATGGTGAAATTGTGAGGTTTTCTTTGTTTTTATTTATTTATTTATTTTTTGCTTTGTCATTTCAAAACCTTGGATTATGAACATTAATATTTGATTTGTATTTTTGTGATTTATGTCTTTTTTATTTCTAAATTTTTATCATATTTTTCAAATTAAGTAGTTGTTAAATAATTTACTTTATATTTACTAAATTATATTCAAATTATTAAAATGTAGTGCATATAAGACAAATTCTCTATAAATGTAAATATTGCAAGATCATTATATAAACTTCCAAGTAAATATTTGAAACATTCAAAGTAAAGATTATCTTTGACACATTTCAGTTTCTTAAAAACAAAAATTTTTTTTGTTCATTTATTTTTTCCCCGTGTATGACAACTTTACACAATAGCGATAAAAAAGCTTCTCAAGTACGTTCTCAATAAGGCTAGACTAAAATTTTATACAATGTTTAAATGTTTATTTACTACGAACATCTTGATTTCTCATGGATCATTGTAGTCTAGATTTTGGAAAAAAAAAGAAAGAACGATATTATGCGAGATAACGTAACACAAAGACCTAATTATCAAATTTTTTTAAGCTATAATTCGTAATTTGGTCGCACTATTATTTTCAAGTGTAATAATACGAAGAAAGAAGGATACAATGTTTTTTTGCTCTATTGTTCGCGGCAAATAATCAGCAAGTAAATCTAATCGATATTTATTGTTGAGTTAATTTTGAATCGTTCCTCTTTAAAAATAAATTTAAAAAAAGTTCTTTTTTTCCTCATATATTTTAGTATGTTGAAAAGATTTATACATCTTATTTGCATATTTATGAACTGTAAAATTGACGTAGTATTCATTTTTTTAATCATCGCGTTCGTAAAAAAAATGATTTACACTTTCTTATCTAGCATCTCAAATTTATAATTTTCAATAAAAATATTTTTTTGACGATTTCTTCGCGAAATTTTTTCGTACCAAAACAAATTTTAAAAAAAAGGCGTTCATCAATAACATCAGTTAATCCAAGCATATCGCATTAATCACGCTTGTAATACAACAGAAGGAAAAAAATAAAAAAAATAATGCGCTTCGATATTATCCTATCTAGATCGCGCCCGTGAAAAAACCTCCGCACTAGCGTATTTGTCTAGCGAGCCAAAGCCGCTATTCAAATCAATTTGCGTATCATAATACGCGCGCTCGCGAGCGAAAGGCTTAAAATGTTGTAAAATAAGAGAGAACTTGTGTAAGCCTTGCGTTCGGCAGTTTACAGCTTCTCTATGGCAAACTTGACCTTAAGTTTTATAGGCATAACCGTTGTCTTTTTTTATTTGTTTTTTTTTCTGTTTACTTCCGTTTTCCGTAAAAATTTTAGTGACGTAGAAATATTTATTTCCCTCGATTTTCTTTTAAATACTTTGTTTTTTTTTTCTAAAGTGCTTTAGGATGCTTGTGTAGAAATTTTAATAACCAACGTAATGTAAGTATTGATGGTTTTTTGACATTTTCCGTGCGTAATACGTCAAGTTTCAAACTTTTAAATTAGCTAATGATAATTGATTCTGAGGATCGTGATAATCAAATTAATAAAATCAACACATTAACCGGCTATTGAATTAAACGAACAACTCATACACGTGCACCAGATTCAGATAACTCGTTTATTTATGATATGTATTCGACATTTGCATTGCGTCATTATTGAATTAAAGTGATTTTTATTTAGATTTAGTTTCGATATCCAATTTTAATTATCGTAACGTTGCGATGATTGTTTCAAACTTACTTATTACAAACATGAAACAAAATTTATGAATCATCTAGAGAAAATTTGATGGTTGAATGTAATTTAATGCTCGTTTAGTAAAATTTTAAATATAAATTATTAGTCGATTATTTTTAATGAGGTTTTAGTAAAATATTTATTTTCATAGATTTTTATCAGTCTAAAAAAAATAAAATATGTAAATGCGAATTGAGAAATGTTAATATTAGAAAATTACATCAATATTTTAATAAGCATAATAAATTTTTTTATTTTAAAGAAAGTAAAAGTTTTGTATTATTCATCAAATTTATTTTTAATACAAATAATATTTGATAATACTTAAAAGTTATATTATTATTTCTTAATTTAACCTGTTATTATTCTAATAATGATTTCATCTTCTTTTTTTTGAATATTTTGTTTAATCTTGACTTTGATTTTGATTCTTAGTAATATTTGTATAGATAGATAAATATTTAATAACTTGTATTGAAAGTTAAATTAAAAAAAAAAAAAAATTATTGAAAAGCCGTTTTGATTGCTATTAATTGACTACTTATTTAATTTTATTGCTTGCGACATTACTAAATATAAATTTTGATTAATATTTAATGTAAATACCTGTACTGTGTTAACTTTATACATTTTTTATAATGAATTTTTATGTTTCTATCTACATATTAGATAATAATAATATTTTATTTAAAGTATCTAATAGTTAATAAAGTGTAAATTCTTAACAACTTTTTTATTTGAAAAATAATCTCGTTTGATGTAATAAAATATAAATTAACAATAATTTAATTTGTTTATGTAAATTGAAAACATTAAAAATCATTATAACAAATGATCAATAATTAAATTTTATCATTTGCTCAACTAATCAGCAAATTAAATTCTATAGACGTTAAATAACTTAATAAAAAAAAAAATAGAAAAAACATCTCACCTCAATGGAAGGTCCAGGCATCGATCTATTAACCACGACCAATGGTCTTTTAACACCATCGGCCGGTATACAATGCGGTCTAAAGCAATCGGTTTTATTGTACGGGCAATCGTAGCAGGCTTTGCTCATGGCGTAGTAATGTTCTATATGAAAGCTGTAATAACATTCCATAGGTGGTTCATCGTCTTTGCAAGGACGTCTGCATGGATGTAAAAGCCAGTTTACCATGTCGGCATTTGCATCGTTAGCTTCGTCGTCGTCTATCCAGAAGGGCTCGCTATGGGCTGTTATTACTGTTTCTGTGTATACCAAACAATTAAATTTTATATTTTATTATTATTTTTCGATCTTTCTTTTGTTCTTGTTATTTAATTGCAATTATGAGTTAATTTTTAATGAGTATTGAGAAAAAATTAATTTGATCTTTTTTTTCTAAAAGTTATAAAATTATATTTTGAATAATAGCATTGTTATTATTAAAGGTAATTTTTTTAAATTAATACAGGTAATAATTATTTCAACATAATTATTTTTATACATTATTTTATTTAACATCGCTGTATTTTTGCTATCATTACGATGCTAATTAGCGATGGAGATTGTCAATGTGTTTGTGAACTTCAGCACATGTAACGTACAGCGGTGCTTGTATAAATCGGCCGAGAGCGGGATTCGAACTCGAATCCTCGAGATTATGAATCCATCGCTCTACTGACTGAGCCACTGACGACCTCTTGTATGCAAATATAATCAATAGTATTTTAAAAATAAATTATGGTAATATAAATATGCTAATTATAAAAGATGCCAGTATTTCAATATATTTAGATGTATAATATTTTCCCCTTATGATTATCATTGATTGTTTAAATTTTGCCGGTAAAATTTGAAAGCAGATAATTTTTTAATTAATAATTCTTAAGTAGTAAATGGTGTTAATAAAATCGTCTGTTACTACTGAAAAAAATTTTTATTTCAAAAATAATATTGATTAATCAAAAGGAAAAATAAATTCTTCAATGAGCATTTTATAAATTTTCTTAATAATTTACTTATATTCTATTTTAAAAATGAAAGATAATTACTGCTACATATTCTGCTTTCTCTTTCATATTAATAAATATACACACAAATATAAAGATTAGAAGTTTTACATACATCAAGAAAATTTATTGTCAACACATAAATTATAACTGTTGATCAAAATACATTAATGAATGACTAAATTTTACTGAAAGTACCAGTGACTATTAGAGAGTATTTATTTATAAAATAATTTAAACGATATTACTTACCGCACTGGCACAGTTGTACAATTACTTGCAGAAATATCAAGAGCAGCAATTTCTTCTCCATTATGAATTTGAATTTTTATAAAACACTGGAAACAAATTTCACTAATTATATTTTTGTTTATGTCATTCAAATTTTGAAAAAATACTTTCTTAAATTTAATTTTTCTAATTATAAACAAGCAACCGAAAAAAAAAATAGAATCTAATCAACAGTAAACAAATGTTTTGTCATCGGTTTACGCGATAATTTTATACAGTAACACAAGTGCCAACCATCTATTTACACTCATACAACTTAAATCACCACTTAACACACAAAAATCAAAATTTACCTGCACTTGGAAAAATTCTAAAATTTATGTAAACAATTAAAAAATACACTTTTTAAAATTTTGCAGGAACTTTAAACGGCATTAATAAACAAAGAACAAAAATTAGCGCGCGACATATACATATAAATCCAATCACTTAAGTCGAGAAAAGAACGCTCTCTTTCTTTTTATATAGGAGAGGCGATCTTCTCATTCCGCGCTGCCGTAAGTATCTAATAAGACAGAAACTTAAAGCCACCTTACCGATTCCTATATACACACAACAGACAGCTACGGTACGAGAGAGAGAGAGAGAAAGATACGTTCACCAAACGCACATGGTTATAGTATATATGAAGATCTCGGGTGGTGGTATTTACGCACGCATGTATTATATGCACGTACCTACGCAACGTGAATATCCCCCTCATTGATTTTATTTTATTTTTTTAAAGAAATGGAGAGAAAAAGAGAGCGTCATGCAAGGTGAGAGAATTTTTTGTGCTGGAAATTAATGCTTCGAGGAAAATCAGCTTTTACATACGAGGAAAGTTGGAAATTACCGCGATCCTTTTTTTTTTTTACAGATCCATGAGTATGGTTTTGGTAAAAATAAAGAGATTATAAGCGCGTGACGCGATGAAGGACCGGTATATGATTTAAAATAGAGTGTATTAATTAATCGTTAAACTTTTATGAGAAAGATAAAAAAAATACAACCTATTACTTCCGCATCTATAAAATTTGATTCTGATGAAAAACCAACACGTGTGCACGTATATCCAGATAAAAGAAATGCTAACAGTTTAATTTTGAGAGTTTGTCAATGAAAATTATTGAAAGACGTCAAACCTCTTAGTTTTTTGTTACCAATAATTAAGTTCAAAGTTTTAAAGAAACGTCTTAACTTATTAATTAAAAAAAAAATAATTTTAATTTAATAACGTTTGAAAATTAATCCCACTTAATTCAAAATATTATAAAAAATAAAAAAAATTAGTAAAATTTTCTTTTTTTTTAATTGACAAAATATAAAGTCAAATAAAATTTTGAATTCAATACACCGTATTACATAAGGCCAAATTATTTTTAATTTTATTTAACGTTGCTGTATTTTAGCTATCATTGCTAATTAGCGACGGAGCTCGTCAGTGTGTTTATGAACAAAGTACATGTATCATACAGTGGTGCTTGTTTTAATCTGCTGAGAGCGGGAAACGAACTCGAGACTTCGAGATTAAGAATCCATCGCTCTACCGAATGCGCCATTGACGACCTCTTGGTTTACCTTTATATTTTACACTGTTAAAGAATTTTCTAAAATCAAATAAATAAGCAAATATTTATTAAAAGCACGTTAATATTTGCTCAAAAACTTATTTCAAATAAAAATTTACTTAGTTGAAATAAATATTTATTTTAATGAAATAAGTGTTTGCTAAATGCTTATTTACTATACTTTTCAGTAGATATGATTTCAGTAAATTTTTTTTCAGTGTATGAAAATTGCCATATTTATGAAAACTTTTGAACTAATACATATAGTTTTATGAGTTAAAATATGAGACAACTTTTGCAGTTTATTTAAAAATTAATTTTATTTTTTCAATATTTCAATGGTTATTTTTCTTTTTTCTTCAACCTCATTATTCTTTTGCCATAACATGATATATAGAAAAAAAAACCAAAGTAACGAATAAATAATAATTAAGAATTATTGTTTTACAATAATATATGTGATATTAATAAGCATAAATTAATCAACGATATAACAATAATTGTTTCCGTCATATTACATAATTATCATTTAAAACAATAACAAAAAGGTCAAAAATAAATGCGCAAAAATTTAAGGATAAGCACTCATAACTGTTAAAAAACATCCCTTTTTATCAATTAAATTGACAGTATATAATAAAATTGATATTTTGAGAGTAATGAAATAAAGTTTATTAATCTTTACAAAATAAAAGATGAATACGTATAAAGTATTTATTCATACTTAATAATATTTAATAACAAACAGCTAATGCAAAAGCTAATCATTTAATTTCATATGTCGATTTATTAGCGTCCTGATGATATTTATTGTTCAATGCAATTGCAAGAAAAATACAAATGATGAAACATTTTCCAAAGTTTCATTAATACAACCTTAGAGAAAATCTATAAAATCGATGTTTAAAAATAAATCCATTACAATTGAAAATTAATTAAAATTTTAAAGATTACCCATCTGAATATGGTGAACTTGAAAAAAATAAATAATAATAGAAAATTATGAAAAAGTATCATATACGTGAAGTTTATCGAAAGTATGTCAATGTTAAAGTTTATGAAATAAGAAGATTCTCAAGTTTAATTGTGATTCTTCGTTATTTTTTTTTCGTGGTAATATAAACCGTACATATGTATATAATAGGCTCATTGCGGCAACTATGTTTTTTAAGCATTGTATAAAAATTATATGATGTACGATTGCGAAACGACGAAATTATTATTTTAAATTTTTATCATCAATGAAAAATATAAGATGTGTATGGTCGTATAAAATTTTTTATGCACGCTTACATAAATGACCAGTAATATTGAAGAAAATAAAAACAAGTTCGAAATTTTATTTGTTCCTGCTGAATCCAATGGGTTTAATGTATATTAATTAATGCGAAGAAAGTTTATTATAAAAAAAAAAACGTTTTTTTAATTAAGATTCAGTATTGGCCAATATTTCATAATTTAATTAATAAAACTCACAATAAAAGGTTTATGTTAATGATTAAAAACTTTTTCTTAAAATACACAAAATTAATTAAAAACATTACAACAGTTAAAATAAATAGTTCCTTTGTAAACGGATACGTTTACGATTATGTTCATTGCATTAAATCTTTTTTAGCCTCATCCTTGTAACTATGGAAGTTCTATCTAATTGACCATCTCACCTTCCAAATTTCAAATTTATAATAAACCATCAAAAACCGTATTACGATATCCAAAGTACTTTATGTTTTCGCATCAGCAAGTAAGCATGACCGCTCAAGAAAAAATAAAAAAAAAAAATTACAAACTCAAGGCTCATGATATCCTTCTGTACTATGCACAAGAGAAAGAAAGAAAGAAGAATAAAACTATTAGAAAGAGCCCATATAACGTTTTATCTGTGCGCGAAGAAGAGACATGAAAAAAAAAGGAAAGAAAGAAATTAGTGTCGTTTGCGTGTAGATTCCATTGCGCACACGTACCTGTACAATATAATTGCATTTACGAAATCGCCCCTGACCACCTTAAGGCGGCAATACGAGAGTGCGCACATATACACATACGCACACGCAGGCGTAAACAATTTTTTATTGCTTAATAATATGATAAAAATTTCAAGAAGGTACACGCACTTAAGGATTTATTCGCTAGTTTTGGATTATTTATTATTATGAAAAAGAGGTGCTGAAAATTACACGTGTCAGAGCGCGTACGAGGAATGAATATTTTTTTTTTCATTTGGTAGATAAGGCTAATGAGTTTGAATTTAAAGTTTAGCGATTTAATTTGGTTATTTTTGGATTTATGGATTTTAATGGTGTTTTCGTAAATGTGTAATGAGGAAAGTATCAATAGTGTATTTAAGTTACGTGATTTGTTTTTTATGACATAATATACTATAAAAATTTTAATTATATTCAACAGAGAAATTTAATGTTCGAGAAGATATTTACTTACCAGTCACGTTATTTTATAACAATTTAAATAATAAAAATAATCAGAAGGATTTATTTAATTTTATTCAAATTATAATGGCATTATAAATATTTGAATATATTCTAGATTTTTATAATATATTTTTGGTAAAGTTTCATCCGAATTATGCGAAAAAAAAACTTTATAAGTTTACTCTTCAGCAAAACAATAATTTCTCTTGATGTTGAAAAAATTTCTTTTATAAAATTTTATTTTGCTTCTTAATTTAAACAAGAAAGGCTTAAGTTTAGAACTTAAAATTATTTATAAAAAGTCTCTTTTTATATTATTCGAATTCCTTAATTTATCATTAAAAATCTTTATAAAATTTTAAACAAAGTAACTTTAATATTATTTGCAAAATTAATTTCTTATTTGGATTTTTAAAGTATGCACTTGTATATACATGTATATATTAATTGAATAATTTCTTATTCATATATTTGGAAAAATTTCATCACTATTTATTGCATAAAAAAAATGTTCAGATAAATTCAAATTATTGTTAATAGTACACTTATTATTAACTTTTTATTATATAACATGACATTTAGTTGTCATTATTTAGAAGTTAATGAAAATTACATCTAAACGTTTACGGATATACACAATAAACGTATTTTATTACCATCTTGGTAGTAGGTTATTTATAAAGTTCTAGTCGATTAGCTAAAATGGTGCAATGTTTGAAGCACGTAGCCTTTGTATATATTTTATCGTTGTTTAATTATGAATCTTTAACTTTCGTAACGTTTAACCATTTTCTTAAATATGAGATCATGACAATGAGCGACAAAGGAACTAGTTTTATTAGCGACATATTTTTTTATAAAGTAAAATTAAAATAGAAGTGTTAATAATAAAGCCAAAAATTCAATTATCAAAACATGTATACTTACAGCCTATTTTTATTTACATATATCTAGTCTAAAGAACTAATAAAAGTAAATTTGTTTTACATTAAGAATTATTTGTAAAATCTTCTTTCAAGTAATTAATCTATAGATTAATATTCAAAAATTTTTCTGCTTTCTTATGATATTTGCAAACATTAATAAAAATATTCTCCTAATTTTAGTAATTTGAAAAAATATTAATAATAATGAATATTTTTTCAAAGTTGATAGATTAATTGATTGTTTTTTAAAGCTACTTTTTCTGAATAGATCAGTTAAAATATAATAATTTTCAAAAGACTATGAATTATTATTACGTAATTATTGTTTTAACTAAAAATGTTTCAATCATTGAAAACGTTCTAATGTTGCATAAAAGTATGACGTAAAATATACATATTTTTAAAGTGAACCTTGCACGCATGAAGGAAATTTTTAATAAATTAATGAAGCCCTCAATATGTTTAAGATCATTTGATCAAGTATACGATATTGTGCATTATATATTAACAAAAGTAAACATGCTCAATATTCTACAAATTATTAATAATTCTTGACATTTTATAAAGCTAAAATCTTTTTTAAATGATATTCAAATAAAATTTTTCTTTACCTATTGAATCACTTTTGCTCATTTGATTTCTTTTATTTCATATTGACATGCACCCAACTGTATCAATTCACAAGTTTAAACGAAGAAAAAAAAGAACGAAATTGTCTAATATTAGCACACACGAAATTTCACGTACTTTTCCTACAATTTTCTTCTTCTCTCTACAAATTCTTACCTAATTAATATTATGTACCTTCTCTTTATTAAGCAGAAAAACTCGTCGCAGTCGGAGAAAATTTCGAGATCATTCGGCAAAGCAGTAAAAGAATATTTAAAAAAAACCAAGTAACGGAAGATCGAAAGCGACACTTTTTATTTTTATATAATCGAGCAGCACTTGTGAATATATGAAATTTATACGTACGTTAAATAAAAGTGGAATAATAAACGTGCAGACAAAAATTTTTCCAAATCATTTGTTTTTTTTTTAATTTCTATATAGTACACAAATAAAAGTTAATTTTATACTAACGACATGAGATCGACGTTTATTGTGTATATGTACATCCAAAATCCAGGTGAATATGTATATAATTGACACTTTATCTCTGTGTGAATAGCAATTTATAAAACTTAATTGTTGCGTTGGATTTAGGATTTTTTTTAAAGATAAGATGATAAGAGGTGAAAATAGCGCATGTACGATGACTTTTTATAAACCGAAAGAAAATGTTCACGTCACATTTGTGTGATGCTCAAAGACATGGAAATGTTTTAGGATTTATGAAATATAAAAAATAACGTTAAAAAGATTATTTTAATGGTCAGTATTGTTGAGAAAAAAATCATTGGACAATTTAGAAAATCTTCAAGTAAATATAATAAAATTTAATTGCTTAGACTTTCCTAGTATTTTCTTTCTTTCAATTAATGCAGCGCAATAATTTACAAGTATATTATATTATTTTACAATCATTGATTGGCCATTTATACTTATATAAGTCGGAGAACATTTAAAATTTTTACGATGCAGGAACTAAATAACTATTAATTTATTGAATTAAAACTAAAGAAAAAATATTTCTTACTTTAAGATACAATTTTAATAATACGAAATAATAAGTTGTTCAAGTAAATGCATGAACATATGCTCTACATTTTGTTTCGGACGTTTTTAAATTCTAAGCTCTTAAATTAATTTTAATTATATTCCTTTATTTAATTAGAGAAGAAACTTTATCGTGTTATAAAAGCACTTATAAATTATTAATAAACAAAGAGAACGTAAAATACTGACGATACTGTTTTCCAAATTTTTGATTTTTGCATTTTTTGGAAGCAAAAATTTGTGAACTTTCATTTATAATAACTAAATAACTGTACAGCTAGCTATGAAAATTAATATTTTCTCTTATGAGAATAAATTAATTTCATCTTGTTTGACATACTTAAACTTCATATTCTCTGCCCTTAATTTTTAATTTTGCAAGTGTATCAAACTTTGCTTGGAAACGAATTTATAATATTATATTATAATAGTAAATTATTCACCTAGCTTGAAGAGGCTGGATTTACGAAACAAGAGATTTACAGTCCAAACCGAAGGCAAGCTTTCGTAAAAAGACCTTTATATCTGTGGTGGATAATGTCATTTTTTTACGAGAGACTAATCTGAGAAATGAAGTTGTGATTTTAAAGTTGGAATGAAAAAAAATTACTTAATTTTCACATGAGAAAATATTACTTTTTATTATACAAGCTGCGAATGACTTTTTATTTCTATCGATGGTGACTAATTTTTTCAAAAGAACCACATTTTTCAATTAGAAAAGGGCAAACAGATGCTTTATTTTAAAATAAACACAGAGAATCAGGTAAAATTTTACCTGTTTTCTAAAAAGTCATTTTTCCTTTTCAGGTATGAGACCATTGTAATTCTTTATTATTACTGAATTTTCCAGGTATGAATTTTCTATAGTTGAAAGAGATGCAGACTCAAAAGTTTCTTAGTTTCTTAAAAGATGTCCTGACATGAAAATCAAATTCAACTTAAGTTTCTTGTTTTCAAACACGTATAGACCAGTGAATAATTTTAGAAAAAGATTGTACTTTAATTTGAATTTTTTTATTTCATCTAATAATTCACTATTAACGCGCATTGATTATTTTAAGTGAAATGGAAAAAGCAAAAGTGAGAAGAAGCAGTCGAATTTTAATTAACGCTGTCTTTGAACAAAACTACGCGGCAGTGAAGTACTTTTTGCAGAATGGTAGTGATGTCGATGGTGAAGATAGTGAGGGTAATACACCTTTACATCACGCTATACTGATAAAAAATTTAAAAATAATTGAATTATTACTGCAGAATAATGCTGATGTAGAATCGAGTAATATTCATGATAAAAGTCCATATGACTTGGCTATTGAATTAAATGATTATAATATACCGAGGGGTTTCTCACTAAAATACTCATAGAAAAACTCTTCCGTACTCTCAAGCATTCTTTAGTTCTCATGCGTACTCTCCAATACTCTTTTGGTGAACGCTTTAAGTAAATGAATACGAAAAAGTTTGAAAGAGATTTAGTGAGTATGCAAGAGTAAGAATGAGTATTTGTAGAATACGAATGAATATTGAAAAGTATGCAAGAGTACCAATGAGTATTCAAGAGTACGCAAGAGTACAAATAGAATTTTAGTAATATTGATTTTATTATTTTATTGATTTCGATGATAAGTCATTTTATATCATGTTTGATAAATAGAACAGATCGTAATAGATCTTATTAATATAACGCTGAATTCTGAGTCTTTATCTAACAACCCATCTCTTTATCAATATTAGTTAAGTTTACGTAAAAATTATTAATTATAACAAAGTTATAATTAAAAAAGAATTTATTTAATAAGAGAAATATAGTTTTTTTAAAAAATGTACCTATAAAACGATTGTTGATGTACTTATATCAATTTATGAAATTTTCATAGGTAAAACTTTTTCCGACTTTTTCTCAACAGGGGACAATTAAATTTTTAGTCAACTTTATGAAATATTATTATACTTTAATCTAGTGAGGACAAATAACTGGTTTTTATAATATTTTTGTAAAATAGTAATTCTAAAGGTTATATTTTTTCATTTTGCCAATATTTTATTTTTCTCAACTGTTTAAATTCAACTTTATCCCTTGCATAGATCAACTTTTAAATCCATTTTTCACTAGTAATTAACTTTTGGTAATAAGAATATTTTTTGTTGGGAATGACATGTAATATACAACTTATTTTTTGCCAAACATTATTTTTAGGCACGACCGCTATACGGAAGTGCCTTATATTTTCGACATCGCGAAAAATGTAACCCTTTAAAATATGTTTTTTTATGATAAAAAACTTATTTTTATAGCAAAATAAGATTATTACGAGGCTTCCTTAAAATGTATGTATGGATGTATGTGTGTGAGAAATCAAGTTTATGAATTTTCTCGACGAGTTTTTATCCAATCTGAATAATTCAAACGGGGAATTGTTTCAAATAATAACACAAGTAAAAGTTCCTATTTTGAAAAAAATCGTTGGGAGCGTTTTTAAATAGGCGCCTTTTAAATGGTCAAAAAAATGGATTTTTGGTAATAACTTGAAAAATACGATTTTTTTTCAAAAAGTATATAGAATAAAAGTTATAGAATATAAAAAAATAAATCTTTTTTATATCATACATTTTTCTCTGAAGTTAATATTTTTCAAATTGTTCATGAAAAATGTTGAAATTAAAGGCTTTTTAATGATAATTTGATAAATATTATTTTTAAAAAAATATATATAATATTAAAAAGATGTACCTTATTTTTTTCTATAAATTTTATATAATATACTTTTTTTCAAAATTCGCTTTTTTCAAGTTATCACCAAAAAATCATTTTTTTAACCTCTAAAGGGATAACAGTTTTAAAACCGCTCGAACGATTTTTTTTAAACTGCCAATATTTATTTGTATTATTGTTTTAAATCATCTCCCGTCGGAATGATTCAGATCAAATAAAAACTTTATACAAAACTTTACTTTTAAGCTACTGAACTATTTTTTTTCTTATAACTTTTGATAGATTATCCTATCCAAAACTTTAAAAAGTATACATTAATGAAAATATGTCTTTTTCACATAACATAAATTTTTTTGAAATCAATCAACTTAATTCACAAGAAAAATTTAAATAATTATAAATTGGTTTTTTCAAATAAATACAATAAATTCAAACCTCCTGTTGAAAGATACGGTAAAAAATACAATGAAAAAAAGAAATAAGATTAACTTTTAAGGCTTTTGCGTTTGTAAATGATTTGTTTTAATATTCTTGAAATATTAAATAGCGAGCGCGAAGCGCGAGCGTTTTCGGTCGTGCCTTATATGCAAGAAGCGGAGCTTTTTGCATGCCTTGCATCGCGAAGCGATGGCCGATTCATCAATTATTTTTTATTTAGTTTGATATTTACAATGTAGAAAATTAATTATTACTATTATTTTAATTATTTTAGAATATTACATAAAATATGTATATGAAATGTAACCAGTAACATACAAAATATTAATTACATAATATTAATCTTATAATTTAAATTTCCTTTTTATTCACTATATTCTAAGCGAATCAATAACTGGATTTATTTTATTAAAAATTGATGTAATAATCACTTATTTTGAGTAAAAATTTTTTATAATAACATTCAATTTTAAAATAATTGAAATGTTACTTAAAATAATTTCTTACCTTATTTCACAATTTAATAATTAATCATTATTAATTAATTATTGATTGATTATTATCAACCTATTGACTCATTAACCGATCACGTTATCGATAGATTTATATATCCACCCATCAACCCATTGATTTATCAACCCATCTACCGATTAATTCATAAATATAACAACCCAAAATAACATAGATTTATATTCAACTCAACTGAAAAAAGAACTTGAAACATCGATTTTTAAATGAATATTCTATCTAAAATTTCCGTACTCCTTAATCTTTTGAATATTCAATAATTTTTTTGAATACTCATTGTATTCTTCGCACGCTCTTTAATTATTTTGAATATTCATCTTACTCTTTGCATACTCTCTAATTTTTCAAATACTCAACTTACTCTTTGCATACTCTCTGATTTTTTCAAATACTCATCTTACTCTTTGCATACTCTTTGATTTTTTCGAATACTCCTCCTACTCTTCGCATACTCTGATCAATTTTTAAACTCCAATACTCTTATAAAACTCTTGCGTACTCACAATACTCTTACAAAACTCTTACCACTTTTTGCAAGAGTATTTTAGTGAGAAGCCCCTCGTAATATACTCAGAATTCTTTTGCAATATACAGAAGAAATTATTGTGCATCAGGATATTAAATTGAAAGAATATCCCGAAGATCTGAAAAAATTATTTTATACAAAACTCGACGTAACGTCGAGTGATTCTAAAGGATACAGTGCATTGCATCATGCTATAAAATGTAACGATTTAAATGGAATAAAAATGCTTATTTCAAGAGGCGCTAATGTTCGTAGTGTTACGTGGGATGATGATTTTTTTCCTCTTCATTTAGCAACAACAGCAAAGTGCGTCGAACTCTTGTTACAAAAAGGTGCCAGACCTGATGCTCCAAATATCGATATAGGTTCTCCTTTTTATGCATTAGCGACAAAGGCGCAAGGAAGCCCAGCTTATTCTGTTAATAGAGAGGAACGACATAAAATGATTGAATTACTTTGTAGAAACGGTGCGGATTGTGTTGAAATTATTTGTCAGGGCCAACGAGCATTCAATGGACTAGGAGCAGAATCAATAAATGGTTTAAAATGTGTATTAAAATTTATGGCACTAGTAGAACATGAGCGTCATTATGTAAGAATAAACAATTCAAGATTAAATAACGAAAATAATGTATTATGTTCCTTCTACAAGCAATGTTTAAAAGAAGTCGTATTATTAAAAAAAGAAAAAATTTTCGATCACTTATCATCATATTTTGATTTTGCAATGAAGAATAGTCAGGAATTATCAAAATATGTTAATAATACAAATGTTCTTAAAGCATTTAAAAATAAATCTAGAATAGCATCTAATTTTCCGATATACCATGAAATTTTAATAAGACATTTTAATGAAGCTATGGAGAAGAGAAAGATAAGAGAAGACGCTTGCGCCAATTTGAGTTGTGTTATACCACGCACTAATGCACAGCATTTAGCTGTTTACGAAATATTAAATTTCTTAGGAACAGAAAATATAGAAAACTTAGCTGAAATTTTTTAGCCGATCAAGTTACAAAATGATAAGTAAATTTTGTGTTCAGAATACTTTAAAGAAAATATGTGCGTTATTTATCGATAATGTAAAAGTGCATACTAAACTATTTCTGTATTTGTTCATGTGTGCTATATATATTTAATGTACTTTTGTATTTTATTTAATGGATTGGTTGAAATTTTTTAATATATTAAATTAATTTATTATTCTTCTATGATTGTCATTATATTTTACAAAAATATGCATATTATCAAAAGAAAATTCATCAATCACCCTATATTTAAAAATTTTTTTTTTATTTAAAAAATAAAGGTATAATAGCAATAATTTTACGAAATATAATGAAAATTAGTATTTTTTCAAAGGACTATTAATATGCATATATTTGTCCTACATAACTCAACAAAATATCACAAAAAGTTTAAGAAAAAGTTTAAGCTTTCATTTAAACTTTGTTACGTCAAAAAATATCATCATGTAATGACTATTAATATTATAGGTTTTTAATTTCTAAATTCGATTGTTGATAATTTTAGAACAAATTGATATTTTGTGACATAAAAAAGCATAAATTAAAGCTTTTGTCTTAAACTTTTCGTAATATAACTTTAAAAAAATTTCAGAATAAACGTTTTTTCGTGATTTTCAAAACGTCCTAATGACGTCTTTATGACTTCCTGTGCTAAAGAGTATTATTTTGTTAAAATAAAAAACATGTAAAACGGATGCTTTTATAGATTACTTGAGAATTGTTAGGAATTTAATGATATATGCAAGCCAAGATTATTTTTAACATTAATTTATTTAGCTTACGTTTTGGAATCATAAACTTCCCTCTTCATGACGGAAATTTGGATATATGATTATTAATTAACTATACTAAGAATAAAAAACATAATACATTGTATCAGTTCGTTCAAAAAAGGGAAATTTATTAGTACACTAAAAACGTCGACTTAATAAATCAATATTCAAAATAATTTTAGCCTATTCAGATTAATAATTTCTTTATCTTTTATATGTAAATAATAGGGTTATTAAAAGACAAAAGTGAAAATTACGAAATGATTTTAATTTGTATTAATAATAATTATTAAAATCATAATTAGTTATAATTAGTATTATAAACTTGAATGATTCTTTTATTTCATTTTATAGTTTAGATTAGATTAGATATTGTTTATTTTGTATTATAATTACAAAAAAGCGTGAAAAATTACAAATAAAGTTGAAAAAATACATAAAAATACTTTAAATAGCCTTGTACATATAAAATCAAAATAGTACAGTATGATATCACAGTCATAAAACATAATAGAGATAGTAATACTGTAATAGTAAGTCAATAAATTAAATAAAAGCGATATCACAGATAACACGAATAAATACATGCAAAAAGTATAAATAATATAGTTAAAAATCAGTCTCAATATCTATCAGTCAAAATAATTACATAAAATCAAGCGTGTAAAGAGCGCAGTCGAAATATCAGCAGTATACAGTAAGTTAAAATCACAGCAAGTTGAATGTACAGTAATATACAAGTCAATCTGATAAAAATATAATCATTCACTCTATGCACACACATCCTACATACACGCCAATAAATACAATCATGCCTTAAATCTATAAAGGGTACATCACATAATAAATTAACACATATGATATAGTCCGAAAATAATACTGTTTAATCGAGGTCGAGTAAAAACCTCCTCAGAGCGGCTTTAAACCTGCCGATTGATGGAAGATTTTTAATATCAGCAGGTAGGGAGTTCCAAAAATGCGCACCTTGAACTTGAAAGGAATTTCTTCCAGTCTCAGTGCGCATGAAGGGCACCCGCAAGATCTTTAATCTCACCCCTAGTGGTCGCTCTGGGTATATATCTAGTGAAGAGACCCACTAGATATTCGGGAGTATTCATACGTACGATTTTGTACATAAGTACAGCCATAAAATACTGTCTCCTCGAATCAGTACGTAGCCAACCCAAAGCATGTCTATGGGGAGAGATGTGATCACCCATTCTCACGCCTAATACATATCTCACACATGAATTTTGCATTGTCTGTAGCCGTCTTCGTAACTCCTGCGAAGCATCGAGCAAAACCACTGAGCAATAATCAAGATGTGGAAACAGCAGGGCGGTTGCGAGCTGCTTACGCAGAGCCTCAGTGGTGTACCGACGGAAAAACCGCAGGCTATAAATCACTCTATTGAATTTTTTAGTCAGCATATTAATATGCGGTTCCCACGACAGTTTAGAGTCGAGTACAACACCAAGGCTCGTAACGGTGTCAGAGAAAGGAATACCGATACCGCTCCCCAGGTCAACCGTCCTTGGCTCACCCGAATAAAAATTTTTAATAAAACGATTACTTCCAAAGACGATCGCCTTTGTTTTACTAGCATTCAAAGTGAGAGAAACACCAGCAGCCCACCCCGACACCGCCCTGGCCGCCCTCTGTAAAATACGAATCCCCTCGTCCACATCATCATAAGGGACCTGTGTATAAATTTGAAGATCATCCGCATACAGCAGATGCCCGACGCAACCAGAGTCCAGTGCGTCACGTACGTCATTTATGTAAAGGCAAAACAACAGAGGCCCCAGCACCGAACCCTGAGGTACTCCTAGATTGGTTGTTAGCCAATTCGATTCCTCCTTCAAATGTGTGGAAACCATTTGTTTCCTACCTGATAAATAGGAGTTAATCCATCCGAGTGCGGCCCTGGAGAACCCCATCGATCTAAGCCTCGCAAGAAGTTTGGAGGGAGAGATCGTGTCGAATGCCTTACTAAAGTCAAAAAGTAGCAGTAACGTGACAAGTTTCCTGTCTAGACCTGACCTTATATCGTCCGTAAGCTTAAGTACAGCAGTCTGCGTAGAATGGTTTTTCCTGAAGCCCGTCTGCATAGGATCGAGCAATTTTTTGGATGTAATGTACTCCTGCAGTTGGTCATGGGCGATCTTCTCAAGAACCTTTGAAAGAAAACATAAGATGGCTATAGGCCTAAAATCTTTTGGTTGCTTAGGTGCAGCACACTTTTTCAATGGTATAATACGTGCTTGCTTCCAACGGCAAGGGAAGACCCCCCGTGCAAAAGAGGAGTTGAACAGAGTCACAAGATGTTCACCAATAAATGGTAAAGCTTTAACTATCACGCTTTGCGGAATGCCATCCTCACCACAAGCCTGTGAGGAAAAATGTGAAATTGCAAGAACAACATCATTAAAACTAATTGGTTTAAAGGTAAACCCACTTTCATTGCATTGAGAAAGAATTCTCAATCGCTCTTCACTATCCTCCTGCGGCGAGACTGACACCCCAGCAAAGTGCGCATTAAGCTCATCCGGAGTGAATCCATTCAAATCCCCTTGAGGTCCGGATAGCAGTCCCAGGTCTCTCAACTCCTTCCAGACATTACCACCCGCAAGAGCATCAAACAGTCTATTGTGAATATAAGCAGTCTTAGCATGGTCCGTGCGTTCGTCTACCACCCTACGCAACCGCAGAAATTCAAGGATATACTGCTTGTCCTCTGTCCGTTTGTATCTACGATATGTAGCATCTCTCTTACGCCGCATCCGTGACAATTCTTCATCTACCCATGGAAACTTATTCTTATTAGGCTTGAGCGCTTTCAACGGCGCCAAATTCTCGATTGCAGCAGTGAGATTGTCACAGAGGCAACCAAGTGCAGATTCAGGGTCAACCGCGTCAGTCATAAGCGGCGACCAATCACAGCCGGCAAGTTTCTCTCCCAATGCAGTTGGACAAATATTTTTATAGTTCCTATACATGATAGGTTTTTGATCAAAAGTTATAGTGTTGCAAGGCAAACAGACGTCAATTAAATTATGCCGACTGTGAAAGCTCGCCGGTAGGTTCCGTGCATCAAGCACCACGTCGTTGTCATCAACAAAGATCAGGTCAATCCACGTGTGAGACGTAGGAGTATGATGCGTAGCACCGTGCTGGACCAACTGTAACGAAAGCTCAGCCGACAGCTTACTAAGAAACTTAGCATCACTGCTCTCTTTAAGGAGATCGGCATTCAAGTCCCCATTATAATTTTATGGGAATAGTCCGAACAAAAATTTCTCAAATCAATCAACAAATTAGAGTTTCTAGTAAACGAAACAGCAGGAGGACGATAAATGACAGAAACCAGCACGGGCTCGGAGCCGCCAACTTGCACAGAACAGAAAATATATTCAGGCACCTCCGGCTTACCGCTACTATTACTAGTTTGCGTCTCCGAAGTGGCCAAAATAGTGCATTTTAGATTATCCTTAATATACAAGGCAACTCCTCCACCACGCAAGTTTCTGTCCTGTCTAAACACTTTGTACCCCCCGACTCGAATGACGTCATCCGATACAGACGGACCCAGCCAGGTCTCAGCAACTCCAAATATGTCGTAAGAATGATAACCACTTAAAAGTTCACGCACCTGCCCAATATGAGCTCTCAAAGAGGTCACATTCAGAAAGCACGCGCGCAGTTCACCCCTCCTCCCTATTCGACTCTCCGAAGAGGACCAGCGCAGTCATTGGGGAGAGGCTCTATCTAAGGACATCCCACTATTATGAGGTTTACATTTATCATTATCAGTAGTTCCATTATTTGTTAGTATAGTTTATTGACAATATTTCTTAAAAAAAGATGTGAAATATTTTTTTTATTTAATACTTTGTAAGATGGTTTCACTGATTTACATTTTATAAATTTAATTATATGAAACGTTACGAAATAATTGTTAGTAGTAATTTAATGAGAATCATAACAATTAATATCAACAATAACTGAATTTAAAAATTATATATGATTTTTATAAAATTTTAAATATTTTATTTATTTTATTTAAAGGCAAAAGTAATTGCAATTCGCATGATTATTTTTTTTTGGTGTAAATTGTATTAAAAAACACAAATCTCATTAAACAAGTTGAAAACCTCTCAGTCATAAAAGAAATTCTGAATCAATTTTATCGTATAATCAGACTCATTGGATCTAATGCGAAATTGATTAAACGAATTTTGAGTAAGAAAATTTTTAAAATTAACTTTTGTTCTAGATAAATTTTATTAACTTTCTTAAAATCGTTTTAAACAAAAAAAGTTCTTGGTAATAATTCTTTGAAGTCTATCATTTTCGAGTAATAGACAATCGAGACAATTGCACAAGAAATAATGGTGAAAACAGATTAAAATTGACAAAATATAAAATCAAATCAAATTTTGAATTCAATAGCCCGTATTACGTAGCACAAATTATTTTTAATTTTATTTAACGTTGCTGTATTTTAGCTATTATTGCTAATTAACGACGGAGATCATCAATGTATTTGTGTACAAAGTACATGTACATACAGTGGTGCTTGTATAAATTAGCCGAGAGTGAGATTCGAACTCGAGTCTTCGAGATTATGAATCCATCGCTCTACCGACTGAGTCACTGACGACCTCTTATGTTGTGAATTTAAACAAAATATTTAAATATTACATGAAAATAATAAGCAAGTAATGCTAGTGGATTTTATCAATTTTTTCAATTTTATAGTCACAAAATTTTATATAAATTATTATTGTTGGATGTATATATATATATATATATATATATATATATATATATATATATATATATATATATATATTGTACTTTTACTTTGTTTTTTGCAACTTTCTATATATAATTAGATTAATTGTTACACGTTTACTAATAATAAATAAATTTGACTACGTTGATTATTGTGCGTATATGAGCGATTGCTGTGAATTATACACGAAATCGTTCAAATATTAGCAATCACTTGATTTTTCACTCTAATATCAATTATTATTTTGTAATTAGACATTTGATGAGGCCCTTTTTAAGCAGCGGCAGCTGTCGAGTGATTAAAAACTTTCTTTTCTCTATTGCTATTAAACAGAATTATTTTAAAGTGAATATTCCCATATTCAATCATAGGACTTCCTAGATTTAAATTATTTATTTTTTACATTAAAATAAATATAATGAATAGATATATTGTTAAATTATTATCGCTTTTAGGAATTTAATTTTAAAAAAACAAAAACATTTCCACCTAAAGGCTCAAGTATCACTGGTCAAGTCTCAGGCACTGCATATATTTTGTATACTTCATGACTAAAATAAGTTAATTTTTATGAGATATCAAAAAGAAAAAAAGAAGGAAAACGAGAAGAAAATAACATAAATCATATTATAATCAAAATTATCAATTTAAAAGTATACAATGTTAAAGTGTATTTATAATGTATTTTTCATTATAATATTTATTTTTCAAAAATATTTTTTATTTGATAATTGATTTTCTAAGATATAAATGAAAGGTAAAATAAAATGAGAAAAAATATTTTTTCACTTATAAAAAATATATTCAAATATTTACAAACTTCATAAGTTATTAAATTTAGCTTTTCAAACGTTGTACCCATTTAATCGGTAATCTCTACATCTTTGCTTTTATCTTCTTGTACTGAATTTTTAGCTTTTAATTGTTTAGACTTTCTTAGTCTATTAATTTTTTTCTTCATGGTCATTGCACCTACAAATGTTGCATAAATATGAACAACTAATTAATTTAAAAAAAATTAATATCCATTAAATAATGTTAAATGAAAATTTTTTTTCACTTACAAAGAAGGGTTTGCCATAATTCTTTCTTAACTTCACCAGTTTCAATGGCTTTGCTATAAATATTTAATAAATTATATAAAATATCAGTGACTTTAATTGATAATTGTATATAATTTTTTAAAATTTTACTTTTTTTCTGATTCTTTATGTTTCTCCAACATTTTTGTTAAATAGACAGTTGTCGCTGAAGGACTAGGAAATATGCATATTTGCATCAATGGAGAAGATTTACAATTTTTTATTAAATCCAACCACAACAGCATCTTAAATATTATTTTTCATTAAAGTTACGCATTGATTCATTATTGAATTTATTGATTAATAATAAATAATTAGTATTGATAATTAATACTTACAAAATCCAAATATTGTGTAACAAACCACAGCCATAATGATAATTGTTCGTGAGGTGATTGACATTTATAAAATGATAATAAATTTATTGGAACGTACACCATATACAAGTATGTCCTGTATTGAATAATAATATTAGAATATTAAATTTGTAGTTTATAATAGTATTATATTATATCATAATAATTTTTATTACCAAAGTAGACAATATGTCATATAAAAAACTTTAGTATAAATCTGTTTGACTTTTATGGGCCATTCTAGATATAAAAGTCTGCATATATCCAATATTAGAACATCTATAGATTTAAGTATAAAAATACTGCTAATGGGTGGCTGTAAACTTTGAAATTTTTTTACGTTAATAATTTTGTATTCACAACTGTAATAAAAAAAATTAATTTCGTAATATTTTTTATTCACCTTTGACGTGGTATCCCAAAGACAAACAGTATAAATAATAAATTAGATAAACCTTTTATCCAACAATTATTTCTAAAAATTATAATTCCACTAAAATGTACATAAAAGCTTATTATAATAATAACATTTACTTCTGGTCTTAAAATCAAGTCCCACAAAAACACTGTATATAAAATAATTATACTAATAAATCCAAAACTCCATAATGCATCAGAAATATGATTTCTTCTATTGAACGTATGATGTAAACTTCGTAAATATGCCTGTAAAATTAACATATTTAATTATTGTTACAGATATTAATTGTATAAGAATTTAATTTATAAATATACATACATTGAGATAATTTTTATAGGAAGCATATAAAAAGGTCCACATTAATATATATAAGAAATAATTTTTTTCAATACTCCTTTGACTTTTATTTTCTGTGAAATCATTTCTATCGTTTACATTTAAATGAAGATGCAAAGGGACATTAAAATTCCAATGATATAAGTCATCTAACCATGGTGAAAAACTATTTATATAATTATATAACATATTTAAATACTTCTAATTACCTGAAAATCAATGTTTCAATATTATAATGTTATGAATTGCTTATTAAAAAATATTTAAACTTACAAAAACCTATGTTATCAGTGTTATCGAAAATACATATTGAAATTATATTTAAACTATTTAATAAAAAAAAATTCTGAACTTAATTATACACATGCATTTTTTAATCTGTTTTTAGACTCAATTTTTTTTTTAGCATTGTGATATAATTTTACAACTGCTGCATAACCTAATAACCATATCAAAACAAAGTTATCTATTCAGCTGAAAATATACGAAACTTAAGAGTTCTCACTGTGACGATCGGAACGCCACCGCACTGCTATCGAAATCATTTTTAATTGTCATCTTTTGAGACTTTTTAAACTTGATAAAAATGTTTTCCCACGTATACTTACAAAGAAAATTCAGTATCAAAATAAAATAAATCGCCTCATCGCGATTAAATTTTCTCTATTATTCCTTTAGCTTTATTAATTAATTCATAAAACTTAATTAAAAATAATCTTTAACGCTTCGCTTATTACACATGGGAAAATTTCAACTATACTTATTTTTTTACTTTTTTCCAACTATACTTTTTTTTTACATAAATTAACGAATTTAAGTATTTATTTTGTATTTAAATTATATGTATAGAAAGATAATTAATACATTATTAAAATTTGATTGAATTTAATTTTACAGTTGTAACGAAGAAAAAAAGTTTTTTTGTCGAATTTTATTTAATTTGTGTTTTCAAGATACCAGTAATTATCAGTAATTAATGCAACACATAGTTTATGACATTGGTTTATGAATTTAAATTAAATCAATGTATATTAATTTATTATAATTATTAAATTAATAATTATGCATTAACTATGCGTTTAAATAACATAAATCTTACTTTAGTTTTAAATCAATCTAGATATATTGAAAATCTGATCCTGAATTGATTAACCAACATAATTCTTCAATATATCATCCTATAATCAACATTTTTATCTCTATATTTACGCCTTAATAAATTTTATTCAAATTATCATGATGAATACTTATGTTTCTCAGCTATAAAAAAAATTACTATAACTTAAATTATCAAATAAATAATTTAAAAAATTATTACTTTATCAAATTAATAATTAAATTAAATTTCTTAATTTAAATATCCCGCTAAAATTTACCACAAGGTTGCCACTTCTGCTAATCGGCAGCGATTTCAATTTCCGAGCGCACGACACTGCCACTGCTCAGCCCGCATGTAGTTTTTTTCCAAGTTTACAATCAACAAAACATGGTTAATACATATTTTTTTTTATAAATTTTCATTTTTTCTTTTATATTAATGAACAAATTGAATAACAAAAATGTCATATTGTTTATTTTTTCTAAATAATTTATTATTTAATAAAATTTTCAAGTTTTGAACAGTTTTTAAATAGTGAAAGTTTACATTTTGTTGTCACATAACCAAATAACAATGATCTTGTTTTTTTTTAAATATTTAATTGTTATTGCAGATTTTTAATTTTAAACTTTGTTTACATACATATTATGCATTCAAGACATTAAATACTGATTTAATAATTATTTTTACAAATATACTTGAATCACAACATTTGTAATGAAATCATATTAATATTTGTTGTTTCAGCCACCAAAAAAAGACTCTAAGGGGTCTTCTAAACAGCCCCAAAAGACCCAGAAGAAGAAAGAGGGAGGATCTGGGGGAAAAGCCAAAAAGAAGGTTTGTATATTACTTTTAAAAATAATTATTCTTTTCGAATATCCATTGATTAATGATAACTGCAATTATAACATTTACTTATCTTCCTTTTTAATATAAAAGAAATTAAATATTTAACATTATAATGGATAATACTTAATATTTTTTACAAATAATTATACAGTAAAAGTATACAAGATAAAGTTCGTACTGATGACTATTCATTATCTTCATTTCTATAAAAGTTATATACTAATTTTATTAGTTTATTATTAATATGAATCATATGTGTTATACAGAAATGGTCAAAAGGAAAGGTTCGAGATAAATTAAATAACCAGGTGCTATTTGATAAGGGAACTTATGATAAATTGTTAAAAGAAGTTCCCGCTTACAAATTAATAACACCATCAATAGTAAGCGAAAGGTTGAAAATTCGAGGATCTCTAGCAAGGAAAGCTCTTATTGAATTGCAGCAGAAAGGTCTCATTAAGCAAGTTGTACAACACCATGCACAGTTAATCTACACTCGAGCTACAAAGGGTGATGATCCTGCTGTTTAAAATCACTTTCCATTTATACAAAGCATCTCATCGAAATAACATTATGTATTATAACATAATCAGATTTTTTATAATAATGTAAATATTTAATAAATATTATAATAAATATTGATATTATAATAAATATTTTATAATTACAAATTTTGTTTGTTTAAGTATATTATCACAATCACAATACTTAAAAAATTTATTTTTTATGAATGCATGAACAATGAAATTAATAACAATAATTTTTTTTTTAAATGTTTAAAAAAAAAACTATTTTTCGTGGTCTTTAGAACTTAGATATATATTGAGGTCGGTAGAGCGATGGATTTGTATTCTCGAGGTCCCGAGTTCGAATCTCGCTCTCAGCGGCCGATTGATACCTGTGCGTAATATGCGTTTTTTTCTTAAACACACTGATAAACTTCGTTGCTAATTAGCATCGCAATGATAGCTGAAAATTAATTAATTTTTATTATTTCATAACTACAATTTTTTTCTTAATTGAAATATCTTACTCTTAACATTAATACATTCATGGTTAAAATTTGTTAGAATGATCAATTTGTATTAAAAAATTACCTGAGAATTTCATAAAATACTCAAGTAAAATTGCATTTATTTGAATAATAATGCCAAAAACTAAAACTTCGGAAATATCTGCCCATAGTTTGAAGTGATTTTATTTTTTAATAGTTCTCCAAAAACTAAAATTATGTAGAAAAAATTTATACAAAAAAGAGTCATTGGTAATTTTTTTAAACTTTTAATTGGACATTTGAATTATTTTTATTATTGTTTTAGGTTTATAAATTAAGTCCTTTTTAAAAATTTTTTTACTTATTCATAAAATATTTAAAATCGACAATTTTTCTTGTTGTAGACTTTTTATTTAAACAAAAAAGTCTGAATATGATTAAGTGAAAAAATGACTATTTTTTAATTATTGCCTGATTTTTACTTTAATTTTTTTTAAAGGATTTTATTTAAAGGAATAGTGATAAATATTTTAAACTAAAATAATTTCTGACAGATTTAGTTTTCATTATAGAAATTTTAAAAATATTTTAACAGAATATACATTCGCTGAATTCAATATTAATTTTTTTTACTGACTGAAACAAAATTTATTATAATCATTTGATATAAACCATTTATTAAAATTTCCGTAATTCAAATGCTCTACAATATTGGAATGCAATGTTGTTTAAAATATTTAATGAATAATATAATTAAGTGTATGTGTACTTATTTTTTAGAATTATATTTTTAAAAGAATATCATATTTTACAATAGTAGTAAAATTATTAAATCAAATACATCATTTTTATCATCTTCAATTATTAAGTTTTTTATAGAAAGAAATCTAAAATAAAGTTTTATGTTTTTTATATGTAATTTACAAATTTTTTTGTTTCAACAAAGATCTCTTTGTAAATATGATGGATGTAAAAGTGTATAATCAAATTACTCAATAACAAAAGAGAACTAATAAAAAATACTACAATTTTGCATATAAGGCAATATTAAATTTAACGTCGCTGTGTTTCAGCTATCATTGCGATGCTAATTAGCGACGGAGATCATCAGTGCGTTTGTGAACAAAGCATAGGGGAGAGTGGGGCGAATTTCCAGATGGGGTAACTTTAAGAATGCTTAATAATCTCACACATGAAAATTTTTATCCGGGGTCAGTAATATAGATTAAAAATATATATAAAAACGAACTTTTTTATACAACTTCTAGTAGATTACTTGATAATTTTAATTCGTAACAGCCACTTGTTTTTTTTCGCAGCGCCTTCCAAAACTTTTGGGTTGTCTTAATTCTGTGTGAACGAAACGATTTATCACGTAATAATAAGTTTATAGTACATTAAAAAACAAAAATTTTGACACCTAGTATGACCTGATACGTTAAGTTTAAGCTTAGTACTGACAGTTCAAAGATTTTTAATAATTTGGGGCAACTTTCCAATACAATGTTAATTAATAGGGATTTTTTGGAAAATCGCTTTTTTATTCATTTTATATGAATAATAATTTATTTAATATTCATACGAATATTATTATGTTAATATTATATTTTTGTGATTATTAATGTATTAATGATTAATAAAATAGTCAAAAATTTGAAAAAATTCGTTAAATAAAAAATTTAATTGTATTTTCCAAGTTTAATAGTACAATCGGAAAATAGCCCCTATGCAAAATGGAAAGTTGCCCCATACATGGGGCTACTTTCCAAAAAACAATTTTTTTTTCGATCCAAACTATTGTTATGTTAAATGAATAATAAGGAGTCTAGAGCAATTTTTTTATTCAGTTTGAAGTCTAAACTTAGTGTTAATGCTTTGGTAGAGTCAATTATTTCACTACCGGAGAAGAAATCTTCTCTTAAAAAAACGTCTGGAATTTAGCCCCACTTTCCCCTATGTATCGTATACAGTAATGCTTGCAAAAATCAGCCAAGAGCAGGATTCAAACTTGGGACCTCGATATTACGAATCCATCGCTCTACCAATTGAGCCACTGATAACTTCGACTTGATTTTGATAATTTTCGATTGATAAAAACTGGCTACAAGAATATAAAAATATATTTATTTCATTTGTGATGAAATATTTTGAAAAGAAATGATTAAAATAAAAAATTATCTTAAATTTCCATATGATTCATGAGTTTTTATTCATTTTTTAAAGTTATGGACAGCTTTTTCTAGACCGTTATGATTTTTTAAAAATTTACTTCTACTTTATACTCATAAAAGATTTTTTAATAAAGTTTAGATAAAAACTTTTCGACTAAAAAAACAATTTAAAATTTAGACCAAAGTACAACATTATGTAATTCTTATTTTGAATTAATTTTTATATCAATTGTAATATGTTTACATAGTATGACTTTCTGGAGTACAAAAACTATAGATGATATTAAGATCTGTTCAATTTAATATATTTGGACAGTGCAAATGTATGTTTAAAAAATAACTTATTATTTTAAATAAACAATCTATACATGGATTTGTGAATCAAAGAAAAGCGATATAAGGTCGTCAGTGGCTCGTCTATGCAAGCACTACTGTACTTAATGTGCTTTATTGCACTGGCGATTTCCGTCGCTAATTAGCATCGAACGAAATAGCATAAATAAAGCAACGTTAAAAGCGATGTGGTCGCCATCTAGCGGTTAAGTAAATAAAGAGGTGATCCATCCATAAGGTAAAAAAAACATAACCAATTTAGTCATTATTTACGTTTTATATAAATACGATATGTATCTATGCAATGTTGATTATTACGATTTTCCAACGCCCACTTGATTTTTTGCATATTTAACGCTTTAATAATTAAAAATAAGTGAGAACGCCACGTGTTTTATTATTTTGAACGTAACAGTCAGCGGTTTATCCACTGTAATATACACGTAAGTAGCATTTTTATATCTAAACAGTAGTTTTCGAACGCTTTTACATTACAAGAGACTCAACCTGTTGATTGAGCTCATTCTAAATCGTAATGCGTTTGTACACGAATGCAAATTTTATAGAATTACTCACGTACGTCCTTGAAGAGAAAATATTAATGCGTTTTGATAATTATTTATAGATATTTCGTGAGTTTTCATTAAACTGGAATTGTGCATATGTATAGTAATATCAAAGTGTATTTTCATCATTTCACCTGTTGCTGGATATTTAATCAAATTCCTTACTTGTTATTGTGCGTTATTTTGAAGTCTGAGTCAGAATATTTTTCTCTGGATTAAATATTTTTACAAAAATATGGATAAATTAAAAAGCTTTTTCAATGGACAAGAAGAGGACAATGCTGAAGAGCAAAATGGAATTATTGCACAGGTATGTTTTTCATAACTTTTCAGAAAATTTATTGTTTATATTGTTTAAAATTATTAAGTGGATGTGCAATAGCATCGATGATTAATACTGCTGTTGGTTTTACTTGATTAATAAAAATAATTCAAAAATATTATTTCTATTTGTAATTCTATGAAATGTAATTTGCAGTAGTATTTTTTTATTTTTATTTAATATTTTTCCTTTTTCATATTTATGTTTTTTAAAAGCTAAGTTTATAAAAATAGTACATTCCAATTTTTTCTTTTTCAATTTTATTTAACGTTGCTGCATTTATGCTATCATTGTGATGCTAATTAGCAACGGAAGTCGTCAATGTCTTTGTGAAGAAAGCACATGTAACGTAGTGGTGTTTTATATCACTTGAGAGCGGGATTTGAACACGAGACCTCGAGATTATGAATCCATTGCTCTACCGAGTGAGCCACTGACAATCTCTAAATATAACAAGATGATTGCTAATATGATTATATAGTCTATTTATAGAAAGATTGATTTTTTATTAATAAAGTATTGTAACTATTTAAAAATTTAGCTTTTACTAAATTTGAAATTGAATAATAAAATACTGCTCAATAATATTTATAATTAATTTTAATTGTAATTTTAAATGCAAGCCTGATGTGGATTTTGTGGTGAGATTATAAATATATTATAAATCTATTATGTATCTTTGTATTTAATTATTAATATACTAAATACTTTTTAAATATGTTTTTAGGTATCGGATTCAATGAAACTTAGTAAAACAACAAGAATTAAAGCTTTTATTATATGCTTTGTTATTGGAATTCTCTTATCAATACTTGGTTCATTTGCTTTGTTCTTGCGAGGACTAACAGTTTATGGTGTCTTTTATACACTTGGAAATATTCTTTCTTTAGGGAGGTATGTAATTGACAAATTAAATTTTTTTCTCATATAATTTCAAAACTAAAATTGATTATTATTATTTCAGTACTTGTTTTCTAATGGGTCCAGTTAATCAACTGAAGAAAATGTTTGCGCCGACTAGAGTCATTGCTACAATAATGATTTTTGTTTCATTTGCTTTAACCTTATATGCTGCTATAGGAGTAAGTATTCAAAATAAATTAAATTTCTTATAATATTTTAAATCTATACAAAATTTATATATTTTAATTGCATAAATATTCTTTTTAGCTTAAAAATGCTGGACTTGCATTATTATTTATTATTATTCAATCATTGGCAATGTTGTGGTATTCATTGTCATATATACCGTATGCTAGAGACGCAGTAAAAAAGACAGTTGAAGCATGCATCACGTAATTGCACATCTTTTTTATATTCTAACAAATAGATAATATTAACAGTTACTCAAAGTGAAAATAAAAAGAAGTTTTTATAAAATTTTGTATGCAATGTTTAAATTGCTGAACTGAAAGTGTTCAAAACAAAAAACTTTATAAAAAGCAAATAAATATTTATTTTGATAATAGATTGCTAAATTGAGTAGAGGCAACATGAAATTATATGATATCTTGATTTGTAAACATGAGCAAATTTAGCCTTTTGATGGCCTATTTTTAAAATTAAAATCAAGCCTAATATATTATCTATATACATTAGAATGTTTTATTTATTAATAATAAATTGTAAAAAATTAATCTTAAAAAAATTTACCCTCAAAAGGCTAAGTAATAATTTTTGTTAAGGTATTCTATTATATAAATTTCTCTCAATTGAATTTTAAAAGTCAATAATATATCGTATTGTGATTATGTCATAAATTTATTATTTTTCATTACTTTTTATACACTTTTTAATTTTATGGAAACATAATATCCTGAGGTCGTCAGTGTAGAAGAAAATAATTGCAGTTTTTTTTCTCTTTTAAAATCTTTTATTTAATACTCTATGCCTTTTAACAATAAGAAAGACTTTGATGCATCATTTTTATTGACTATACTAATTCACTTGAAGAAATATCTGATAATGATGTAAAAAAGTTGCATAAATCTAGAACTGTATGTATAATTTAAATGTTAAATTATTTCTCAATTAAATTAAAAATGTTAGGCTTCCAAATAATACATATATAATTATAGTAAAGTAGTATGACTTGCAAACAAAGCATTTTTAAGAATTTATACTATTAATATGCAAATATTTGCAAAAATTGTATAGTACTTATGTATAAGTTTCACATACGATGTATAACGTTTATGCAGAATGGAACTGATATTATCCTAAACATATTTGTTAAGCATTTATTTTATAAATTTCTATCAATAGTCAAATATACAATTTATTACTAATTTTCGATATTTTGTTTTTTTCCCATTACAATAAACTATCCTCTACTTCTATTAGTAATATTAATATTTAATGAAAAATATATTTTGTTATTTTTAATCTAATACTACAATTATTTTTATTGAAAATCTTCAAAAATTAACAATAATGACAATTCTGAATTATGTATTGAAAATGTAAATTAGATAATAATCCATTTAATAATTATCTTTAAAATTTAATTAGTATTCATAAATTTTGTTAAAGTATATTTTTTATTCAGAGTAATAATCATAAATTATAAAATTTATTATTTCATTCTTAAATCTTAAACATTATTTTTTCAACATTAATTTTTTTGAAAAACATCAGTACAGTAATTTATGCAGTTACTGAAATTTAAATTAATTTAATTAATTTAAAAAATCTTTTATCCATCCACCTAAGACATTCATTTAGTATAGCACTGGTTAACTTCATGCTGGTCTGGACCATTTTATCTTGCATGTATATATATAGTATGGTTTGAAGGTTGCTCTAAAAATTTAAAATTAGAGTAGAAAAACGTTACGAATTTAATCGACCAATCAGATAAACAGTTGATCTCCCACTTAATCAAAAACTCAACTTCCATTCGTTATTATTCTCCTACTCCATATTTTTTTGTATTTCAGTTCTGCGCGTTTAATAACATTTTCACTTTCTTTTCACGCAGTGGCAAGAAATACAACCGTTGGCGTATTTTGTGAGCGAAGCGACGAGAGAGAGAGAAACCGGTGTGCGCGCGGAGCGCCATTAAATAACCACATCGTTTTGTTGCGCGCAGGTCGTGAGTGTCTATACACTTCATATAATTGTGCGGTTTCTGTTGACAATTTATTTTTTTCCGTTCTCATCTTTGATTTATTTTATAATAAACGTAATTAAGCAGGTTTAGAAAAAGATTATATTTTGCATCTCGATAGAACCAGCGAAACAGTAAGTGAGAACATAAATTATTGTATTATAACAAGTAAAAATGTAAATTTTAGAAAAAGATAAAGCCTATTGACGGTTACAAATTCGCGGGCTCGTGCTGCATGTATGGCGCGTGAGAGACACGAGACAATGAGTTTTGCCTTTTAAATTCTCTCGTAATCCATTTAATTACAGTATGATTTATGATAAAAATTATTTGTTTAATATCCGATTAATTTGTATAATTTCATTTTAACTCTGTGATAGGTTAAAGTATCTTAAATTCATCTTTTAGAATTCTTTGTCTTTTTTTTTTGTTTTCGCCGCCTGTAAAAGGTTTCTGAATGTTTACTCACGCGTTATACATTTGACCTTTAACGGTTTTTAACTTTAAAATCGATTGATCTATAATTTTTAACGTTTATTGTTAAGATAGTTTTCAGAAACTAAGTTTTAAATGAAATTCTTTTTTTTAATTACATAATAAAATTGTGATTATTTAAAATTGTATAATTTGAAAGATTTTAAAAATATGATTTTCGAGGTCGTCAGTGGCTCATTCAGTAGATCGTGGATCCGAGTTTGCTTCCCGCTCTCGGTTGATTTTATTCAATTACCACTGTACGTTACATGTGCTTTGTTAAAAAAGACGCTGAAAAATAATTAGCATCGCAATGATAGCATAAATACAGTGACGTTAAATAAAGTTAAAAATAAATATAGGGTTATGTTATATTTATTCTAATTATTAAAATTTTATTTTTTGTTTTTATATAGATAGAAATAAAAATGCCAGCTCCAGATTCACATGCCAGCTCACGGCTAAATAAATTCAAATTTGCAGGAAAAAGTGATGTAAGTTTTATATATAAGCTTATAAATTTTCATTATTGTGGTACTTTTATAATTTTAAATTTTATATTAATTTAATTAGGAAGCTCGAAGAAGAAGGACTGAAGTATCTGTTGAGCTTCGAAAAGCTCACAAAGATGATCAATTATTCAAAAGGCGAAATATCAATATTGAAAATGAACCAGCTAGTCCACCAAGTGATCAGAAATCACCTGTACTTAATATGAGCATTGAGGAAATCATTTCGGGCATGAAAAGTGATGATTTGGAAGTTCAACTTCAAGCTACTCAAGCATGCAGGAAAATGCTTAGTCGAGAAAGAAATCCACCCATAAATGATATGATAGATAGAGGAATAGTTCCACTTTGTATTGAATTTTTAGGATTTCATCACAGGTATGTTTTAATGATCAATTTAAAAATAAAAATTAATTTTAAAATTTCAATAAACAACATTAATTTATTCCTTGATTATTTTTATATTTTCACAGTGCATTACTTCAATTTGAATCATGTTGGGCACTTACAAATGTGGCATCAGGAACTTCAGAACAAACGCAAGTAGTTATTAAATATGGTGCTATTCCAAAATTGGTGGAACTTTTAAAATCTCCAGCTATGAATGTAGCTGAACAAGCAGTATGGGCTCTTGGTAACATCGCTGGCGATGGACCTGTAGCAAGAGATATGGTCCTTAAAGAAGGAGCTTTACCTCTTTTAATAGCACTCATAACACCTGAAACTTCCATGACTTTTGTACGCAACATTGTTTGGACTTTGTCAAATATGTGCAGGAATAAAAATCCTCCACCACCTTTCGAAATCGTTAAAAATGCACTTCCAGTTTTAAATCGACTTTTAACTTATCCTGACAAAGACGTTCTTGGTATGTTGATAATAAAATATAGAAAATTTTAAATTCAAAGTTTTTGGATGAAAAAAATGTAATCATTCTATGAACAAATTGGATTATAACATGAAAAATAATTCAAAAAATTATATTTTAAATAGAAGTACTTATTTTTTATACTAAAAATATGCAAACTTTTTATAGGTGATGCTTGCTGGGCACTTTCATACCTTACAGATGGTCCTAATGAAAGGATTCAAACAGTATTAGAATCTGGTGTAGTACCAAAATTAGTTGAATTACTAAGCTCTACAGAAGTTACAGTTCTAACACCTGCACTTCGAGCAGTAGGAAATATTGTAACTGGAAATGATAAACAGACAGATTCAATTATTCAAGCTGGTGGTTTAAAACACCTTGCTGCTCTATTACAACACAAGAGGGTCAACATTGTTAAAGAAGCAGCTTGGACTATTAGTAATGTTACTGCTGGCAATCCTGACCAAATACAAAATGTTATTGATGCTGGCTTATTACCACCTTTGATACAAGTATTATATTCGGTGAGTTAGAAGTTGTGATTTATATAATAAAAAATTTTTTTTCGCGTAAAATTGTAACTAATTTAATACAGATATTTTGAATTTTACTGTTTACTGGACTTTCACATTTTTTTTTCAGTATTCGAAAGCTTAACGTTTATACAATTTTTTCTAGGGCGATTTCAAATCGCAAAAAGAAGCAGCATGGGCAATAACCAATCTTACTTCTGGAGGCTCAGTGTCACAACTTGCTCTTTTAGTTCAATTAGGAGTTCTTGCTCCATTCTGCAATCTTCTTGAATCAAAAGATACAAAATGCGTTATTGTCATTCTTGATGGTCTTATGAATATTTTAAATGCTGCAGAAAAAATGAATGAAGTCGACAGAGTAGCGTTAATGATTGAAGAAGTTGGAGGTTTAGATAAGCTTGAAGGTTTACAATCACATGAAAACGAACTTGTTTATCAAAAAGCCAGTGCTATGATCGATTCATTTTGGTCAGAAGCGGTAAGAATCATATTATAGTTTATATTTTGATTAATAAAATTTATAAAATTTTAAACATCATTTCCAAACAATAAATTACACAATTTTTTTATTAAATTTAAATTCAAATTTTTAATATAATTATAAAATTAAGTTTCAGTAATAATTTAAATAAATTTAAATATACATTAAAAAAATTGTACAGATAATTTTTAGTGCTTAGTGTAATCTATTTCTCAACTACATATCTATACTTTTTTATCAATATAAATTTATGTTCAAAGTTCAAATTTCACTTATATGAAAATTGAAAAATTCCATTTTATGTCTAAAAATCTAAACTAGTATAAAATACATTATTATTGCTATATATAGGACAATGACCAGAATGTGCCACCTGCTACAAACGTAGATGGTCAACTTGAATTCCAAGCTACAACCACAGCACCACAAGGTGGTTTCCAATTCTAGAAGAAATATTCGACCTAAATCATTAATTTGTAGCTGTTTGTATATATATATCAATGGTTCATTATTGCTTTAAACTTTAGTGTTTTTCAATTTAGGATATTAGCTAATTGGAATCATTTTATAAGTATCTAAATACAGGATATTTTTTTAAAAATCATATGTGGCTCAATTGACAATATTCTTTCTAAAATATTCAATTATCCAGCCAAAAATTTTAAATATAAAATATTGTTGTTATAAGGCTAATGTTATTTAAATAATAAAATTGTACTCGTTTTAATTATTTTTTTTCTATTTTTATAATAATTTAAATAAAAAATTGTGAATCCGCATAAAGTCGTTTTTATTTTGACCTTTCGAAAAATATAGTAATCATGCTAAACTTTTGATATAAAGTATATTTTTATAAAGGTTTAGCATGTTAATTATACATTAATAGCAATTTGCATAAAGTTCATATTCGAAGTGTCAATTACATTGACGCAAATTAATAGCTTCCTTAAAAAAATATTATTAATACAATAATCAGGTAAAATTGAACTATCTAAAAATCTCAAAAAGAATCGCTAATATACAGATATAACAAAATAATCTAAATGATTTCTTATTCTGCTAACTGCGCATAATAAATCTCTTGTTTTGGCTAATTACTTAAAACGTGTTTGACATCATATTCCCCTTTAGTTTTGTTTTTTTCTTTTTTTTTTCGTCAAGTATAAAACTATAAAAATACTTGGCCCGCTTGATGCGAAGAAAAATAAAACCTCTAAGCGCTGCGAGTTTACATTTAGTCGTGACATTTTTTTTTCAACATCTTTGAACTATGTACGAGCAAATGAAAAAAAAATCTATACGAGTGACTATAGACAAGCAATCATATGCATTCTAGGCTACTGAGATCTTTCGTTTTTTTTCCTTTTCAAAATTGAGATTACCAAAGAAATTATGATTTTTTTCCAAAGTATGTCATTACTTTTACATATTTTTCGGTAAGATTATTTAGTTTTATCGACCAATGAAATCACTTTGATCGTTTATTAAAAAGTGATAGACGAAAGCTGCCTTTTTTCGATCAAAAGTCGCTTGAGTTGTTTTACTTCGCAAAATTCGGTCGTCTCTACTTCTTGGTGGATCACGTAAGAAAAAGGAACCAAAAAGTGAAGCTGAAAAAAAAAATTATTAAATTTAAAAATTTGTTTCCTTTATGGAATTCACTTATATAAATTTATGGTTAATAATAAATAAATAATAAATAAAATTTTTTAAAGAAATATAAATCAAACTTTCATATACACATATATATATTTAATCTTACCGAGTGTTTTAGCATCCAACCCATTATCTTGAGTATGATTCAAAAGTTCTTGAAGAAAAGCGCATATATACAAAAATACTGTTCGCCTGATTTCTGGTAGCTGCATAACAATCTAAAAAAATTTTACGATTTTTTTATTGTAGTTTAAAAAATATATATATACCCAATGTCTATAACTGATTTAAAGAAATATATACTTATGAAAAACATTACCTGTTTGCATTGTAAATAACTTGTAGCAGCTGATAAACAAACATTATGAAGATTATATGGAACAAGAGGCTCTGCTGTAGAATCTAAAAGTAAAAGTAGGGCCTCTGCAACGGAATGAACACTACCAGCTAAAATTTTTTGTTAAGGAAAAATTATTTTTCATATAGGAAAAATTATTTTATGTATATATCTTTAGTTAAAAATTATTTTTAAGGATACGCATTGGATCTTGACTTCCGATATCAAGCCAATCCCTAATAGCTAATATTTCACCATGTAAACCTTGAGTTTCAAATAATCCTGGGGTTTTAATGCCATGTCGATATAATCTATCGACGAGTAACCATATTTCTTTTGGTACTGAATATGGATCTTGTGAAAGATTTTTATTATTTTCCTAAAAAAGAAATAATGTTAAAAATTGAAATACATGTGATGCATCGTTTTTAAAATATTAAAAGCCTTACCAATTCCATTATTCTACCAACAGGTACTTCCCTAATTGGAACTGGAATGTGTACTAAAGCTTCCATTGAACAACCAAAGCAACTACGTTCATAAGTACCTGGGATCAAAATAATCAACATGAGTAATTCTATTTAATTTACAGTATATAATTTATAATTTATACCTGTTACAGTTATAAATATATCTTTTCCATTTATTAAGTGCAGCACTAATATATCATAAAGCTTATCTTCTCCTGAGTTTAATTTCCAAGCTGAACGCTTATCCACGCAAACTTCGAGTTTAATATCACATTTTTGACCTTAAAAAATAAATAAATATATTGTGTTATTTAATATTTTAAAAATAATAAATAAAATTTAAAGTATGTAATAATCACCAGGCTCAATGAAATCTGTGTATGGGGTAATTGTTAGCCATTCTTTACAGTAGGATGTATCATCTAATTTCTTGATAAATTCAAATTCAACTGGTACCTTTTTATAAAAATAAAAAAATTAAAATCTTTAATAGTAATAGGCATATTTAATATATAAACAAACCTGGCCTGTATTTGCTACTATTAGCTCTTTAACACAGGGTTCATCAAATCTCAATGTTTCATAAATTATTTCTGTAGTATCAACAGTCACTTGGGGCAAGAATTCGTTTTCTAACTTATCTAATTTTTTCATCAATTCCTCATGAATTTTACGATATTTTATTATATCTATCACCCTTACCTAAAATTAAATATTATAATATAATTGTAGTGCATACATATTTAAATAAATATTGAAAAAAAAATTATTTTTATATTTACTTTTGAATCAAATATTGAGCTGACTGGTTTATGATCAGATATTTTCAATTCAGGATGACTTCTATAATCTAGTGAAGTTATTGCTTCGCCTTTCCATAAAACACGATCGCACCAAGCTGGAGCTCTTCCTTTTTCACTGAAAAAAATGTTTGATATAATTATTTATTCAAATATTAAAACTTTTATTTATACTATCAAATATCAAATATATTAAATGTAATTTAATGATATAAAATAATACCTTGAGTCCCAATTGTCTGTGCCTGGATCATACTTATAAGTAGGTTTGAATTTTATTTCTGCTTCATGGAAACCATGAAAAACTCTTCCAAGTCTTCTTTGTTGTTCAAGTTGATCTAATGCTAAAACAGGTATAAGATTTCCACCAGTGATCAGTTGCTTTGCAGTATATGCATCCATTTCAGTTATTCGATAATTCAAATCACCCAACCAATAAATCTGACTAAAAATTAAATTAAAATTAGAATATTTTTAATAATAATTTATCACACTTTATTTATATAAACTGAAAAAATTCTTACTCATGATCTTTAAATCCTTTTGGAGGAACATAAGTTTGAAAGTTAAGTCTTGCACAAATATCTGCATAATCTTGATTTCTTCTTTCATATTCTTCACAATGTGCAGCTAAATGTGCATTTACAAAACAAACAGATGTATTATGAATGCAACAACTTACTGCAACACCTCCTTTATTACCCTTTAAATAATATTAATTCATAAATATAAAAAATGATTCTAAAAGAATTCATTATAAATTTTAAATTATTACCATTTTACCCATTATTCCAGTTCCTACTGTGTCAACGCAAACGTTTTTTATACTTGGCAAATGTGATGATTTAGCAAATATTATCAGCATCATACCAACTAATCTTACAAGAGCAACTTGTTCATATTCAGCTTTAGGATGAAGTGATTTTGTAACAACTTGCCTCCATTCTTCTTCACGAGGTGTGTCATTAAAAAGAAAAGCTTCTTTACTTAAATCTAATTCTTGAAAACCTATTGCATAAAGATCAGGTGGAACTTCATCACTACTCAACCATTGTTCCAATGTTATTCCACTAGGTGGTTGTCCATTAACATTCCATGTGCCAATGAATATTCTAAATAAAAATTTATTAATTTGAAATAAGAGTTGTAATGTATATATTTCATGAATTATTAAAATATGTTGATAACAAACCTAAACACTTTAGTAAACGTATAATCATCTTCTTTACATGCCATTTGGTATCGAACTACTGACTCTCTTGTAGCTATTGGAGTTTTACCAGTAGCTATATT
Source organism: Anastatus disparis (assembly GCA_017163975.1). Classification (NCBI taxonomy): domain Eukaryota; kingdom Metazoa; phylum Arthropoda; class Insecta; order Hymenoptera; family Eupelmidae; genus Anastatus; species Anastatus disparis. The sequence goes on from JAFFSR010000226.1 coordinate 3,271,781, forward strand.
GTGTCGAGATACAACTAGATCTGGACTTTCAAGTTCAATAATCTAAAAAATTTTCATTAAATTTTTAATTATTAAAGTACATTTTTAATAAATAATTAGCCGATTATATTTTTACTCACTGGTTCTGTAGCGCCTTGCAAAGGATCACTTGTACCATCTAAACTACGTACACTTCCAGTTAATTTTTGTATCCACAAAAAGTCTGTGGTGGGGTTTTTAGTTTTTTGATACACTATGAAATCATAATGCATCATTATAAAAATGTGCATACAATTATAAATAATTTAAATAAATTTTTTTGAAACATTTAGTCATATTACCTTCGATTGCTTGAAAAATTGCAGATACAAGATTCGTTGTAGTAATACCAGGTCTCATTTCAAAGATTGTCCGAGTTTTTCTACATGTTACATTTAAATATACATCCGTTACATCTTTTTGCTCCTCATCTGTTCCTATATTAAATAAAAATAATTAAGAAATCTTTAGTTCTATTTCACTGAAAATGATTTGGTTAATTAGTATTAATTACCAATGTCACACTGAAAATCTTGATCTACAGGTAAAATTCTTTCTATTGTAAGATCACTATAGACTTGTAGTGGTGTACGTGAAGTTATGAAAATGACTAGAGCGTTCGTTGAACCTTTATTAACTAAAGCAAGAAGTCGTGTTGATTTCAACCAGCCTTGTATTAACATTGCCTCCATTGCCTATTTAATTAAATTAAGGAAAACAAAAAAAAATTTTTTTCTCCTCATTTTTCTCTACATTTAAAATGATTATTCTTTTTCAATCTTATGACTGAAATATGAAAAAAATGTATGCCTCTAATGGAAATGCTACTGGTTATACAAAAGGATACAATGACAACGGTTTCACCTGTGGTAAATTTGGATTGGACAATTGCCAGTTGCTCAGGCGTTGACATGATGCTTAATTATTATCTGAAAATGGTATGGCAAGTGTACTAAATGTTCTTGTATTTGTCAAATCAAACATCTTTTAGTTAAATACATATTGGAGTACAGTGTGTTTAAGTGGGTGTATTGAATACCCATTTCTTTCTAATTAAATTAGCCACTGTTCTCAGAAAATAATATTAGTCACTTCTTAAATAACTGAGAATACAACTCGCATACAATTAAACAATGAATTAACTAATATAAAAAAATGGTAAATATATTAAAGTTAATGTAAACATATTATTACTTTAAATAACAAAACCAACAAAAATTCATAATATTGTTATTGACTTTACCTGATATCACTATAGAAAAAGTATCATTTACGTATTTTGTATTCGGCACTTGTTTGCAAAAAAAAAAAACTTTGTACATGCAAAAGGTCAATCAAATATATTTGATAAATGCCATATTTAATTGGTCTAACGGTCTTTATAACCAAAATCGTTAAAATTGACAGGTGCAGTTAAAAAACACACACGGGGCGTGTTTCCATAAATTTGTCTGCGCGCATCCCCACTTTTTAGCAGCAGGAGGCCAAAAAAATTTTTTTATTATTAGAAAGAGGTTAGAGTAGCATGTTGGTAACATTGCTCATTTATACTAAATCTCTTTTTTTTATTTGATTAACGTTTGATCGATAACATATAACTCTTTATTTTTAGTTATATATTTTTTATTATTGCATACATAAATGTAATCAAGTTATGAATGAAACTTTCATCAATTAAACAGAATAAGATTTTTATTCGTTTATGATAAAATCAATAAAAGCTCATAAAAAGCATAAGAAGAAATGGAGTTTTATGGATAAGTTGAGATAAAAATTTTTTTAGTTATGATAATGTTATTGTTAAAAAACATGTCGCCATTTTATCAACATTTTTATCATTTGCGTTTTTTAGTGACGTAAAATAATGTTATCAAAGTTTAATTTTTGCGGGAATTTTCAAATGTTTTTAAATGAAGCTCATTATAATTTTGCAAGCAATTATTAGCGTATGTTCAAAAGAACTTTATATTATAATATTAATTTTCGAAGTTTGATTGCAAATCAAAAATTAATTTTTAATTTATAAAATTTTTTAACTAATTTCCTTCAGTATTATTAAAATTAAAAAAAAACTGCCTTAAAGTTGAAAGAGAGAGTGGTTTTTTTATTTTATTTAACATCGCTGTATTTACGCTATCATTGCGATGCTAATTATAGCAACGAAGGTCGTCAATGTGTTTCTGAACAAAGCACATGCTACGTACAGTAGTGCTTGAATAAATTAGTCAAGAGCGAGATTCAAACTCGGGACCTCGAGATTATGAATCCATCGCTCTACTGTATGAGCCACTGACGACCTCTTACTATAAGTTCATAAAAGGAGGTTGTTAAACAATAACTTGTAACTTTTAAATAAAAAAAATGATATGGTTTCAATACTATTGACTAACACATAATGCATGTTCTTATATATTTTATGAAATTGTAAACTAATTTTTAACCCACGTGAGTTTTGGTCTGAGCATATTCTTTTCATTATTTTTCTTGTGTTTTAATTAGCTTGCTTATAATTACCATTAGCAATTTGTTTAATACCAATTTATTAACATGAATATATCTTATATTAATTTTTTACACAGGGCGCGTACAGTGGGTACTTTACTCCCTCCCAGCGAAAAGTAAAGTACCCACTGTACGCTGCCTGTGTAAAAAAATCGTATATTCACCATGGGAGTAAATGAAAAATGCCTTAAATCGTATGTTCGTCACCCTCGCCTCCGGCTCGGGTGACAATTTACATACGATTTCAGACATTTTTCATTTTTACTCCCTAGGTGAATAATATACTATTATGGATGAAAGAAAGAAATTTTTTCACTTCAATTTTAAAATTGATAATTAAGATATTGATGGAAAAAAAATTAATATTATTTAAGAGTTTTTCTATTTTCACACGATTTGAATTTAACGAAGCTCTTATAAATATAATTAAAAAGAAATTATAATATAATTAAAAAAAATATAAAATGAAATATTTTCGATAAAATGTACCTTTATAACTTAAATTATAAATATTTATAAGAAATTGCACGTTATTTAAAAAATCTTACCTAATAATTTATAAACAATTATAATTTAAGTTTCGTTAGAAAATGATAATCATAGAAATACCATTGGTAACTCTCTCTAAAATTTTTATGTTATAATATGGATTCAAATCAGTTAAAAAATTTTAAAAAATCCAAGGGCTTGTAAAATTATTTTTATTAACAATAACTATGTAATAATTTTACAAAAAAAAGTAATATTTAAAATAAATTAATCGAAGTATTATAGAAAAAAATATTTAAATCAATGTATTTCTTCAAGTGTAAAAAAAGTTTGAATCTATTATTTAAACAAAAACCAAGAACTAATTTAATTAATAAGCGTTTCATAAATTTTAAAAAATTGTAACAGGAAAGTAAATGAAGCTAATTACTCTAATTACTGCTAAGTTGGAAAAAAAGCTTTCAAAACCGGTATTTTTATAAAGTACTGCAAAAATCAGATGAGTTAAATTTTTATTTTTATAAAAATTTAATCCAGAAAATAATTTTGATACTTTTGTAGTATTCAATATAAGATAAATTTTTGAAAAATTTGTTCATTTATTTTTACAAATAATAAATCGATAAAAAAATTAGATACTTATTTATAATCTGCTTCATTTGCATGGATTTTAACATGATTTTGAAGATCTTCACAAAATTGCACGAAGATCTAATAAAAACTCAAGAAAAAAACATTACAACAAATGTATTCAAATTTCCTTTAAAAAAAATGAAATAAATACAATGTCAAAAAATTTTATTTTATGGTGGTTCCAACGAATTTTTATAAAAAATAGAATGTTTACTAAAAAAATACCATGAAAAGTATTAGCTACTATTTCATAGCAATTTTAAAAATATAAAGTCATTAAAAAAAAATTAAAGAGAAAAAAATTATTGAAATTTAAAAATTTAACATGTACCTTTACGATAAAAATATTAAGCAATTTTATGCAAGTTAATTGCACAAAATTTATGCAATTAACTTGGTAATAAAATTATAGTTTTTTATGAACCAATAATAATGTTGTAGATTTTTTATTACAAATCAAAAATATGCCTCGTCATCGATGAAATAAAAAACTTATTTCAAAAATTGATTAAAATTTATAAGATTATAACGCTATTAAGCTTAATTTACAAGTATTTTTTTTCAAATAATAAAATTCAATAAAAATATGAATGTAGTGATTGATAAGAAACATTTTTTATAAAATTTATGTAAAAGACAAAACATATATTATTTCGGAGCTTTAACATGATACGCTGAGGTCAAATGGTCCTTTTAATGAAATAAGTGATAAAATATGATAATTTTAATGTATTTCTTTCATCTTTATCTCGAATTATTAATGGCTTAATTAAAAATTGATATTTTTGAGCACAATAAAACTGGAATTAAAATATTTCTCTTGAGTTTCTTCATTTTACGCTTAATTATATAAAGTTAATATGTTTGATATGTCAAATTTATTGTGACAATATAATTTATGTTTAACAAAAATTATATTGACGATCGTGATATAGGATATTTTATTTTTCACACCGCTGAAGGAAGCTCTTATTATGAGATCTATTGGAAAAAAATCTTATCTCGCGTTTGATTAAATTTGATTATTATCTTGAGATCTACTAATATTAAAACAATATTACTCAAATATAACTAAAATTAAATTTTAAATTCTATATACTTTTTAATTAAATTTTTTTTTATTTTTTTAATACTATGGAAGCTTTGAAAAGTAAAATTCGAAAGAATGATATTGACAATATATAAAATTTTTATTAAACGAAAATGTATAATTGTTATGATCATCATCGATTGAAATGTGCATTACGGCATAAACAAAATGAAATTACAACATTTTTTCTGACTAAAGGATTTAGAGTAAACAGGATTTATAAAATTCAAGAAAAAACACCACTGCATCCAGCAGTTCGTTTAGGATGTATACATAAATCGTTAATATAAATAAAAAGGTTTTTTTGGCTCATTTGATCGATAAGAATGAAATATTTTATAGTATTTTAAAACTTAATAAATTTGGAAATGAATATAATGATTATGGCTAATCTTATTTGCATAGAGAAATCACGCAGATACCGTCAAAAGATTATCAAATGAAGTTTGGTCTTGTGAATTTAGGAAATGATCGTAAGCATGTAAACATTCTTAATGGAAATGTACCATCATTAAAAGTGAATAGTTGTACACCATGACATTTTACAGAATATTTTAATTGACTTGAAATTGTTAAATTGTTAATAAATTTTGGTGTTAATATCACAGTTTTTTAGTAAAAGTAAAACAAACTCCACTGCTCCTGGTGTTTGAAAAAGAGTGTATCAATGATCAATATAATTTTATCAGTGCATATTAGTATTATGATTTCAATCTAATTGACTAAGACAGTATATCACTTTTTTATATTACTTGTACTTGAAAAAATCCAAAAAAACATCAAGTAAATTAGAGTTCCCTATTGAAAATAAAGACGTCATTGGACGTGTTCGGATTTGGAACAAAAAAGACGTCTTTTAAAGACGTCTTTTGAAGAATTGTTTTTATAAATATATTTTTAAAAATATATACAAAAATGTTAAAAAAAAGTAGCTATTAAAATGTTTCAATAAAGAAAGTACCCTATTGAAAATAATGACGTCTTTTAAAGACGTCTTTGGACGTGTTTGGATTTGGAACAAAAAAAAGACGTCTTTAAAAGACGTCTTTTTTTTCAATATTTAAAAAATAATACCTACTAAAATGTTTCAAAAAAGAACGTACTTAAGCTAAAGTGTCTATACTTGAAGTACGTAATTGAAGTATGTATACTGATTTTCAACTGTGAATAAACACGCAAAATTATAACCTCATATACTTGTATCTCTGAAATTTGGATAAGGGATTGCAAAGTTAAGAAAAACGGCACCTCACAGTTATAAATGTAACTACTGAAAAAATTATTCGAATCGACTATTAATTCTGTCTTTAAATGTTAGGTGGCGTTTTTCTTAATACGCGAACTCCTACGAAAATTTTAGTGACTCGGGTATATAAGGTTATAACATTTCCAGTTTGTTCGCTCAAGCTTTTCGGTCTGCAGAGAGCTGATACTTATTTTGTTTCTATATTCTTAAAGAAAGATACCCTATTAAAAATAATAACCTAATAAAATAATACTTTTTTGGAACATTTTAGTAAGTACCTTTTTAAAAATTTTGATAAAAAAGACGTCTTGATTTAAAAGACGTCTTTTTTTGTTCCGAATCCAGACACGTCCAAAGACGTCATTATTTTCAATAGGGTTAAAATTGATTCAATTTGAAATTCATAAATGTTAAAATGTCGGCAAGTTACTTTTGAAATTTTGTACTAAATTAAAAAAAAATATTTTAAATTCAAATTTTAAAAACAGATATCCTTATGGATTTTTATTAGAATTACAATACAAACGAGGTTTGTTAAAAAAAACCTTATTGGAATCTAGTAAAAATTCTTTAAAAATTTTGAGTAATATAAAATTGTCAGGATATAATGTAAATATTATTGCTCAATATTTGAGTGATTAAGATTTAAAAAATTTAAACTTTTTGGTCGAGGAATAATATTTTAATCAGATATAATTAATTGTTGTTATAAGACCATAAAGATTATATATATAAAAAAATATAGTTTATGATTCAGATTTTTTATGTCAATTTCATAATTAATGTATGTGTTATATTATGACCCTCATGCGTAAATGTGTGATCAAATTAAGAGTAAAGAAAAAAAATTTCTATAGCGTATTTATAATCAAGATCTTTGTATAGCTAATGTATCAAGTTATAAATTTTCCATCTTTTTTTTAATTTTATTTAACGTCGCTGTATTCCAGCTATCATTGCGATGCTAATTAGTGACGGAGATTGTCAGTGTGCTTGAGAACAAAGCACATGTATTGTATACAGTGATGCTTGTATCAGTCGTCCGAGACCGGAATCTGATGTCAGGACCATGATTAAGCCACTGTGACCTCATGTTCCATTTTATAAAATTTTATTTTTTTATCAATTATAAAAATTAAAGGAAAGTAATTGCCATATTCATTTATATTTTTTATTTTTTTATTTATTTAACGTCGCTTTATTTATGCTATCATCGCAATGCTAATTAGCGACGGAGATCGTCAATGAGTTTGTGAACAAAGCACATATAACGTACAGTGGTGCTTGTAAAAATCAGCCGAGAGCGGGATTCGAACTCGTTACCTTGAGATTATGAAGCCATCGCTTTATCACTGACGACTTCTCACATTAATTATAGTAATAGTAATTTTATGAATCTATTGTCAACTGGGATCAACATATGTTAAAATAAACATTTAAAATAAAAATTAATTAACTCAAATTGTTTTAGAATTCTAATTTATTGATCATAAATAAATTATCCTTGCATAAATTTCTACCCTTAAATATCGTTATAGTTCTACTAGTGCGTTAAATTATAAATATTCGTGCGGTTGATATCCACGAGGGTTGGCGAATAAGCCACCCCGAGTGTCATAGCAATCGCACGAGTATTTATAATTTAACGCACTAGTATCGAAACATATTTTAATTGGAATCCCAAAGGGTTATTTCCATTATATTAAAATGACCATCTGTTGAATTTCGAAATGATCACGTACTTAAACATATAACTTATAGTGATTGATAAAGTATTACTGATTTAAAAATACATCCTTATGTTACAATTTATGAATTCATCACTTTACCAAATGAGCCACTGAGACCTTAATTTCTAATTCTAATTTACTATTTTTTCTGTTCTTTATTTACATAATAAAATTCCTAAAAAATGAAAATAAATACCTGCTTTTCCTTATTGATAATACAATTTTTTAATTTAAAACATTAAATATTTACTTTTTTAAAATAATTAACCCAGATAGTTAAATTAATTTAAGATAGAATTAAAATTCTTTTAATGATTATCAAAATATTTTAATACTAAGTTTTCTCAATTTAAAATTGACAAAAAACCAATTTAAGCAAATCCACTGAAGTCAAATGAAAAAAATTGCATGTTATAACATTTAAATTTTAAATAAACTAAGAATTCAAACTGAATCGCTAAGTTCATGAAAATGAGGTTGTTAAATAATAAGTGATAACTTTTTACGTGTTTTAGGTACGTGAAAAGTGAATATAAATAGTTCATTTGTGAGATGAGATACTGAGATAGTATACAATAGCTTAAGTGATGATAATATTTAATAAACTCTCAATGACTCACTCGGCAGAGTAATGGATTCGTAATCTCGAAGTCCCGCTCTAAGCCGATGGATGCAAGCACCACTGCAAAAATTACATGTGCTTTATTAACAAATACACTGATGACCTTCGTCGCTAATTAGCATAAAAATGATAGCATAAATACAGCGACTTTAAATAAAATATTTTAATAATAAAAAAATACATTGTAATTAATTATATATATATATATATATATATATATATATATATATATATATATATATATATATATATATTTTTTTTTATTGTTACTTTTAGTTTAAAAAATATAAGTATATTTTTAAATTCAAAAAGATTGTATTTATTTTTTAACAAAATTATTTATTTCATAAAAATAATATTTACATGTATGTACACCTAAATGAGCAAACAACTGTTAGAAGTTATTCAATTTCATTACCATTAGGTGAATAATTATTGAATTTGTAATTCATATTTTATATAAATTGAAATAATTCTAGCAGTGGTTTAAATTCATTGAAAATCTATGAAACAATAGTATTTTCAATTTGAAGTGAAAAATATAATAAAAGTTATTATTTACAAAATAACATAACTTTTTTTAATCTTCAATTCTGTTTCTATAAACCTTTTTTCTTGCCTTTTGCTTCTAATTTACTAAGATCTCTGAAAACTTGTTTCTTCATTTCTTTCTGTCTTTTGAGTTTCTTTGCCTCTTCCTCTTGTACTCTCTTCTGATAATCAGTAATTCTCTTGTGTGTCGCTTCTTTGAGTTTTTCTTGTTTATGACTATAATTAGTTCTAATCATTTTCATCAATCTTGCCACATTTTCTTCTTTTGGTTCTCTCACAACGGCTACCCTCTGGGATTCAAATGTACTCTTTCTTTTACCAGGTACTGGAAGAAGTTTAGGCTTATCTCTATAAGGAAGATCTTTTTGCAATCCTCTTGGAATAACAAATGGTTTGAAAACTTTAGGTTGTCTTTGGATTGGCACGTAAAGACTGTCTTTATTAGGCTCAGCTTTGATATTGAGTTCGCGTTTCAGTTGACCAGTCGTTTTCATACCTATCCATTGACTTTTTTGCGAAGGAGGCAAAAGAAGTGATGTTACAGGATTATAGAATTTGGGTACATCTACACGGAACCATGTACGACAGAAAACAATATCGCTCAATTGAATTTTGTCTTCAAAAGTCGCACGAAAACAACCTTCAGGCCTTGAAACTGCTTTTTTGATTTGCCCACGAATTCCAGATACTGTTTTTATTTTTGCTCCTTCGAATTTTGCAACTTCTAAACTTGAAGTAAACATATCTTTAATAAAAGCAGTTTTCTTGAATATTTTATAAGGTACACCGGTAAGCTTCAATTTTTTCACAACTTTTGTGCTTTTATCAAGTTCAACAATTGTTCCTGTTGCTGCAATCCTAAAACCAGGTTCTCGTTTTGCGACATCTTGAACGGCTAAGATCCCTGTACCTTGTGGTGTGATAGGACCCCAAAAATGTGCCATGCAAGACACGTGTTCTGGTGTATATTTTAACATTCTGTTTCTAAGATTGTCCTCTATAAAAAAACAAAAAATAATATGTGATTACAAAACTATTAAATCACACTAAAAATGCGTAATTATACGATTTAAGAAAAATATCAATGTATTAATTTTCAAAATAAAATATAAATAAATAAATTCTAATTTTACCTAATTTTGAATATATAGCAAGAGTTTGGAATCTTCTCCATCCAACAGACAAAATAACCGGATCTTTACTTTTCAAAATTCTGGAAAACCATCGATGTTTCTTTACCCTTGTTTGTACATATCCAATGTTTTCTTCGCCAGGTAATAAACCACCTACAACCAATGGATAGCTTGGATCCAGATTAGTAATAAGTTCGCAAGGCACATTTTCAATTTCCAAACGTACATACATTCCAGGTCGAAAGCCTTCAAGAGTTACACGTACGCTATCGTCAAGATTTTCAAACTCAGATTTATTAATCTGTGCTTGACGCTCAACTTCTTGCTTCAAATCATCATAATAGGTTTTATCACTCGTATCATATTCTGCATCAAACTGTTCTTTAAGCTTTTTCTTTTTTTCAAGAAGTTTTTTGCGTTCATCTAACTCGTCTGCATTCATTTCTTTTGGAATTTCTTGCTTCTCTTTTTGCTGGTGCTTTTCGCCAGTTTCTAAATCTTCAAAGTCTCCATAAAGTTCTTCGTCATCCTCCATATCATCTAATAAAATAAAAATGAGTGTAAAAAAGTAATAATTTAATAATAATTCTAATTTAAAGAAATATATAAATAAAAAATTTGGAAATCTAAAGAATAAAATAAAAATAAATAGAGTTCAGTGGAGTAGTGGCTAAGGCGCGTGACTCGTATTCCCGTTGGCGCGGGATCGAATCCCCGTCTGGTCGCTTTTTCGCTGTCTCTGCCGTGGGCTGACACCACGTTAAATAATACGTCAAATTGTGTTGTATTGAAAATTAATTTCTATGTGTTAAAAAAGGGCAGTAATGCCCGTAGATATAATAAAAAAAAAAAAAAAAAAAAAAAAAAAAAAAAAAAATATTTGAATCAAAATTTAATTTTATAAGCTGAATAAAATTATTATTTTTATTTAAAGAAATTTAAAAATAATTTTGAAATGAAAATATTATATTTTAGTATTAGAACACTTTAAAAAGAAATATAAGTAACAGAATAAAACAATCAGTAATAATATAATTACCTAATTTTAGAAGTTCTTCAGCATCTTCAGATTCTTTCCATTTTCCAGTTACAAAACGATCTACTAACAAAGCTTTGTTGTCTTCCTCAAGCCAGTCTCGTGGTAGTTCTTTAGAAAAGAATACTGATTCTTCTTGATTTCTTAACTCACGTTCTTGAAGTTTTTGTTTTTGCTTTGCTTGTACTACATGAAATATCCCACCCACTTCTTCTTTGGGTTCTTCTTCATCTTCTTCTCTTTCTTGTTGGTGATATTTATTTTCATCAAAAACTCCATAGACAAGTCGCATCACGTTCACGTTAGTTTGCTGTCGATCTAAGAAAGCTTCTCTGGCTCTTTGAGCAATGTTTGTTTTCCATTTTATGTTTTCTTGTTCAGCTTCATTATTTTCATTTTCTTCATTTTCTTCGTCTTTGTCTTCAATTTCGTTATCTTCGCTATCATTTTCAAATTCTAATTTGAAATCCATATCTTCATCTTCACTTAATTCATCAAAACTTTCATTGTCTTGAGATTGATGTTGGTTATTTTTTTCGATATCTGATTTTTTCGAATTTTCTCCGCTCAATAAATTAAGAGCTTCTGAAATCTTATCTTTCACGTGTTTATCTTGATTTATTCGTAATTCACGATACACTTGTGGATTTTCTGCAGAATCTAATTTCATTCTTTTTGTAGACGGTTTTTCAGTCATTTTTCTCTTCTTTGATTTTTCTTTTTTTACTTTAGATTTTTCATGGCCTTCTTCATCATCCTCATTTTCTTCATCATCATCTTCATTTTCCTCCTCTTCATCATCATCTTCGCTATCATTATTTTTATTTTCTTCAACACTCATCTTATCTTCATTTTCATCTTCATCATCTTCATCATCATCCTCATTATCCTTATCATCCTCATTACCATCATTATTCAAAGTATCATTGAAAATTACTTTCCTTCTAACTCTACCTTGATCATAAACTTTCTCTTCTGAAAATATCTGTTTTACATCTTGGGATTTTATAGGCGCTGAGTCTGTGAAGAATTGAAGTTCACTTTGCTCTAATTTATGATCCAAAGTTTCCTGAGTTTGAAGCAACTGACTAACTAATCCAGTATCATCTTTGGTATGTGAATGACTTCCACCTAATTCAACATAAACAGCATCCTTATCATATACAATACCACCAACACCAGAGAATGGAGCATAAATTAAACGTTCTCTTTCAACTAATGCTCGCTTTTTTAATTGTTCTGGAAGAGGGCATGGATCTGGGAGAAAACTAATATCTCTTATTTTTAAATCTCCGCAGCCTGGAATATGTATGGAAGAATGTTTATTGAGTGGTACACCTCGTACATACCTGCAATAAATTCATCAAAAATTTATAGAAAAATATTAAATTTAAATTAAAGATAAATAAAAATTAAAAATTATAGTTACCCATAAACAGAAATTTTTCTGTCGATTTTTAAATTTTGTCTGATCAATTCAGGATCGGTCAAATCTTCAATTCTATCAACTAATAAATAAGGATGTGTTGTCCTCCAAACAAGAGGTCTAAACTTCATAACTGAAATGAATCTCGCTAAATTTTTAATTTCCATGCGGAGATATTCATCATGTAACAAACCAGATAGATAAAATAATTTTGCACCAGAATACACTTCTGTCCAAAATCTTTGTTTTAATGTTTTCTTAGTTTTTCTCATTTGTTTAGCATTTTTGATCATATCCAAATGTGTTAAAACACCCATAATACGTGGCATACCATGAACTTGACAAATATTAAGAAATTCGAAAATTTCCATTTCAAAGCCAAATGAGGCATCAATTAATAATAAAACTAAATCAGCAACTTTAGCAATATCTATCATACTGTTTATATCATTATTACATTCTATAAATGTAATTCTTCTTCTTTTTCCTGATACTAATGTAACAGGACCAGTAATACTAGTCAAAGGATGTTTTGTAAAACTTTTTATGAGACACTGTATAACTAAAGATTTTCCAACTTTTGGAGGGCCCACAACAGCAACCAAAATTGGTGGAGGTTCTATTGGAGTTCTGTCAACAACAGGTATATGTTGTTTTTTTGTATCAATATCTTGTTTTCGCCTGAATCTTCTTTCTGCTCTAATTGCAGAATTAAATGTAAATGCTTTAGGATTTCTCTGTTTAGGATCTTCAAACTGTTGTTTATCTTTTTTCTTCACTTTCTTCTTTTCTGCTTTTCTACCTGCATTACGTTCTCTGTGTGTTTTATGTGAAGCAGTATCTCCTTCAGGAGTTGACATTTTTATCTATAACAATTATCGTTTGGTCTTAATTAATCAATATATTATAAAAATAATTCTTCAAAAATAAAAATTTTTTGGTGAATCTTATTTATTTAGCATTTATTAAAGCAACATTTAATCCTTTAATATATGATTATTCGTTAAAATTTTGAAAATAACGATAAAATAAATATAATAAATTTATGAAATATAAAACCAATAAATGATAAGACTACCAATATTAATTTAATAAATTTATTTTAGAAATTTTAAACAATAGTTAACTATTATATTTACTTTACTATAAAAATCTTAATTGTTAATCTATTATCATAGTTTAAATGTTTTTTTTTTTTTTTTTTTAATTAAAAATTACATGTTTTGCGCATCTAGCACATATAACCTCGTGGTCACGCTGTCGTAATTTAATGTGAGGTTATGATTATTGCAATAAATAGAAATTAACTTTATTTAGTTAATGTTTGTAATATTTTTGTTTGTTAATAAAATCTTTTAATATTCAACATTTTATTAATATTTGACAACATTGAATATCTTGTGAATGAAATTAATAAATTTTGAAATGTATTTATAAAACTGTCAGATATAAATAATTTAATATATTTATTGTAAAAAAAAACTTAGAAACGATTTTTCATAATGTTATTTTTAAAATAAATAATAACTTACAGATTTAACAGCTAATTTTTATAGTAAAAAGTATTTTTCAATCTACACGTGTTTTTAAATCAAAATACATGATGTTACCAACGAATATAGACGCTTATAGAAGAGTACTTCTGGGTTAATTAAATTATTTCAACATGGCGCTGGATGGCACTCAACATATATTTTCGATATATATATGTTCTGTGCCAGATTTCTCGAGTGACTTTAGGAACGCTTGCAATTTGGCACCTAACCTATATTTATAATATTATATATGTTGGGTGCCAGATTTATTGGATGCGTTTTGAAACACCCAAAATCATCTGTTTTATTATTTCATTTTTACTTTTAATTTGGGGTTAGGTTTTTTTGTTTACATTATTTTCAAACTCTGTAAGTTCGAAAATAATAAAGTAAAATAAAAATTTTTAAATTATTATTACAATAATATTAAATTTATTGAAATTTAAAAACCTAATATTCATTATTATGGTAAATTAATAATTACTATAAATTTAATTATTTTCGATAAAATTTTTAATTAATTAATTAATTAATTAATTTAATTATATTATTTTTTTAAAATACTAAATTTCTATAAAAGTAATTATTTTAAAGAAATTTTATTATTACATTTAAAAAATAATTTAAATAAAAAAGAAATTTTTTCTTAAACCATATTTTTATGACATTTTAATTTAACAATTACAGTATTTTATTATTATATTAAAATTTATAATAAAATATATAAAACTTGAAAAATTTAAATTCATCACAGTTACTTTTAATGTTTTGAAGATTTTATCTATTACTTAATGTTTTAAAGATTTTATCTATGAAAATAAATATACTTCAATTGAGTTCGCTTTTTTCCACTTAATAAAGTGGCCACGGTAGGAATAAAGTAAAATATGCAACACGAGAGTAAAGCCTATTTCTCCTTCGGGAGAAATATGCGACTTTACTCTCTAATTGCATATTGTACTATTGTATGAAATTTTAAAGGTTTCAAATAGAGATCGATATCCTTTGATTAAACAAAAATATTTTTTTAAATCTCAGTTTGTTCCTTGTTGAAAAAAACCACATGGTTTTTCTTCTAAAATTCTTTGATTATATATATTATAAGAATAAAAATAAATTAGAATTCTATATTCAAGTATATAATTCTGAAATTATGTACTTTATATAAATAAAATTAATTGTAATTAATCATGAATGTATATATATGATAAATATATTTATTCCCATCTCAATAAAAATGGCCATTTTATTAAATCGGAAAGTGTGTTGAAAAAAGGCATAATTTATGTTTAAAATGTAGCGGGAGAAAAGTACTTTTCTCCCGCAAATACAATTTCTCTTAAACTAGGCGTAAGATAAGCACTTTTCTCCTACAAATTCAGAAGGAGATAAATTCTTTTTTCCCGTCAACTAAAAATTCATAAATTTATAAAAATTATTACCAATTTTCATAAAAGAATTAAATTTCAATTTTTTACAATAATAAAGAGGCCAACTTGGGAGTAAAGTCTATTTCATTCCCGGGTATTTCCGCTCCTCGCTTCGCTCATTATAGAAAAATATGACTTTACACTCTAGTTGCATTATATACGATTTTATTTCCACCTTGACAGAAATTGCCACTTCATAAAGTAGGAAAATGCAAAATTTACGTCTAAAATATAGCGGGAGAAAAATACTTTTTCCCGCAAATTCGATTCCTTTTCAATTGCGAGGGAGATGAGTACTACTCTACTGCAAATTAAAAGAAAAATAAAGTCTTTTCTTCCAGCGAATATGAATATCATAAAAGTGAATGAATTATTGTGAACTCTTATAAAAAAATATTCATTTGAATATTTTCCAATTATATCTGCTTTTGTTGGATAAAAATCACGATCTAGATAAGAATAAAACACTATATGCAACTCAGGCGTAAAATCTATTACTTGCTCAGGTACTTACTTCTCTCGTTTCGCTCACTCGGATGGTAAAATCACTCTGGAGAGAAATATAACAACCCATTTTCCTACTTTATAAAATGACCATTTCTGTTAAAGTGAGATTAAAATAATATATAATGCAACTAAGGTATAAAGTCGTATTTTTTTTCCGAGTGTGAATTCGCGACCCAATTCAGCGAAATGATACTACCCACATAGCACCGAAGCTTCCAGGAAGCTTCCAGGAAGTTTCTATAAAAGGTTCGGAAGATTCCCGGAAGCTTCCATGTAAGCTTCCTGGAAGCGTCAAATGTCCCGCGCACTTTTCATTTAGAAAGATTCAATGGAAGCTTCCAGGAAGCTTCCGTGGAAGAAATCAGTAAGCTTCCATGGAAGCTAGCATAAAGGTCTTTTTAAATCTTACAAGAAGTTTCCAAGGAAGATTGCCGCAAGGTTCCAAAAGTACTTCATGGAAGCTTCCACGGAATAATTCAAGAAGCTTACATGCAAGCTTCCGTGAAAGCTTCGATTAAAGCTTCCTGGAAGCGTAAAATGTTCCGCGCACTTTTCTTTCAGAAAGATTCAATGGAAGATTCCAGGAAGCTTCCATGGAAGAAATCAATGAGCTTCCATAGAGGCTAGTATAAAAGCCTTTTGAATCTTACAAAAAGCTTGCAAGGAATATTGTCGTAAGGTTCTAAAAATACATCATGGAAGCTTCCATAAAAAAATGCAAAATGCTTCCAGGAAGATTCCAGTGTAAGGTTCCCGGAGGCTTTGGGGAAGTCAACAATTCAAATATCATTTGGTTAATTTTATCCTTTTTCACCGTTCGGAAGGTATTGTGTTACGATTCTGTTCAACATTCTATTTTTTATTTTATATTTTACAGAAATTTGCTGTGCAAAACACATATTTATTTACAACATACTATTTTATATACTATTATATCATATTTATATGTCAATACATATTCACTTATATATTAGGATTTACGTATAATTATAAAGACGCACTTACATTTTTAGGGCAGGCGCTGTGGGTACATACTCAAAACCACCAACGTTCGACTTATGTAGTAAGTGTGGTATCATCTCACCACTTAGGGGCAAAACGCCCATTCAACGCGTATCCCCCTGTAGGCGTAACTTCGAATCGAAGGTGACGGACTTGTATGATATCATATCTGTCGGTAGTTCAATTCCCGACTAAACATAATTTTTTTTTTTATAAATTATGTTGCACATGCATATATTTCACTATTCTCATGCTATGTGAAGTCGAAAAATTCATTTTATATAGATTTTGAAATAAATTTATTTAAAAAACTTAAATAAATAATACAATACTCTTTCTTAAAACTTTATTCAATTAAAGACTTTTCTTTAAAAAAGCAACAAAATGTTTTGTGTGCTTATTTACTAGCTTAAATTAATATTAAAAGAAATTTTTTATCTAAAGTTATACAATTATAGAAACTTTTAATCATTTAATTTGTAATCTGTTTTATTCGTATTCATATAATAATCCGATATTAATTTTTAATATTAAAAAGAATATATTAATACATTAATTTAACAAAAAAGACTATATTTTTAATTTATAGAATTAATGGGGGATTATTACATAAATACGGAAAAAGCAGATTACAAATTGAATGAATTAATTTATATAATTATGTAACTTTGGGTAAAAATTTTTTATTACTATTAATTTTTAGTTAGTAAAAGAACAAAAAATATTATGCTTTTTTGAGGAAAAATCTTTTATTTGATAAAATTCATACATTCAAAACATTGTAAAGATATTTAGACTTTGTAATTAATTTATATAAACGACTTTCTCTTTAAAAAAACATATTTTTTTGTGTTCTTTTTTATTAATTAAAATCAATAAAAAAAAAAATTCTTTATCGAAAGTTATACACAATTATAAAAAATTTTTAATCATTTAAAATGTATGTTTTACTTTATATTTAAATAATCTACCATAAATTTTGTAAATTAAAAAGAGTATAAGACATTAATTTAATAGAAAAAAAAACAATATTTTTAATCTATAAAATTAAACTAATGTAAGGCAGACACTACACCTGTACTCATAAATATTGTCTAAATTTTCATTTTATTGTAAAATTTTTGAAAAAAATGCATTAGCTTATAGTATGTACCATGAAGATTATTCTATTAAATTTTTAAATAAATCCATTTATCAGTTATTTAAAATGTTATAGTCCAATGATATATGGGTAATTCTTTCATACTTTTAAAAATCATGTTACTGCGTCATTTCTCCTAAATATGAGATAGCACATCTTGTTAGCAAATGTTCACTGATTTATTGAGTTATTAGAAACTAATTTTGTTATATTTTTAATGATAATTAGACGTGTCATTTTATGGCGGATGGGGAAAAGAGGTTTTTTTTTTGAAATTTAAATGTTACCAGGCCATGTAAAATGATAAATTACCGCTATAAAAAAAATGACTACTGCTTTTTTGATTTGAAATTCACACCAAAGCTTTATCTATACACATACTTTTGGAAAATCAAGAGCATGGGTGTGTGCCTGTTAACAAAAGTACTTTCTGAAAGGTTATTAAAATGTTACCAAAAATTTATATATTTTACTTTTTTCTGGAAAATACGATGCTGTAAAAAAGACTATTCAGCGGTGACATTTTAAACTACATCAAAAGGTAATATTTAGAATCACAAAGAGAAATTTTTTTATTAGGAACGTGTGCCTAGTGTAGATAAAGTTCTTTGTTCGTTTGAAATTATACTTAAAAAACGTGACTCACTTTTGAAAATAGGTTTTTATCCACTAATATGAAAACTTAAGCTTTGATTCACCTTTTCTCTGTTGTGAACTTTGTAATTTACTATTTTATAATACTCAATGTAATCTTTAAGTTGCTTTTGAAGTATTATTTCGAGTATTCTGGAAATCATTGAATTTTTCCCGGCTATTAAATTTTCCAAATTTACATCGATTACCTAGTTTCTATCAATGTTTTAATTCTAAAGAGTTTAAACTTTAAAAAGCTCAGTTTTAGTATGTATTTAATAGCTTACACCTAGAACGTTGAGTTGAATCATCACTGAAGTTTCTAGATTTTAAATTTAAAATTTTTAGATTTAATGTTTATTAAATAAACTAAAATATTTGGTTAAAAGGAATATAAGTATTTTTATTCGAAAACATATCTATACAAATCATATACAAATCCATGTCAAATTTCATACCCTAAGATTGACAATTTTAGCAAAAATAAATTGATATTCCACTCACTTATGATTTGTAATCAGGAATCCCAAAAGCCATTGGGTAACTAATATCACTCAATTTTAATACCCGAATCGCCAAAAATGAATTTTCCAAAAAAATTGGCATTTCTGGCATATTTTATTTATTACAAAAAATTTTGTAATTATTAATGTAAATTGCGTATTTAAATATTTTCTGTAACATATTAAACATGTAAAAATGAAAAAGCTCAATGGAAAATGATCTATTATAGCCCAAAATACTTAAAAAACTGATCTGAGATATGTAAAATATTATACCTGGGTGTGATAATAATGAATATATTTAAATGTCTTATATTAAAAAAAGCTATCTTCAAAAGTGAGTAATGCGATTTTTTCTTTTATTATCATTTTAATATATCAACATTTAAAAAAAATAAATTTGATACATGTGTCTTCAATTTTTTTTAATTTATTGAAAGTAAATTTTAACACTATGAAAAATTTACTCGAAAATCTGTCTTTTGATGTTTGTTAAAAAGACTACCCTTAAAAGTGAGTAACACGATTTTTTTTTTCATTATAATACGTCAACATTCAGAGAAAATTAGTTTTATACGTGTGCCTGTATTTTTTTTTTTTTAATTTGTTGCAGGTGAAATTTTAACATTATGAAAGATTTACCCATATATTAAATTTATTCGATTTTGTACCAGGAATACAAAATTCTTATAAACAAAGGAATAAATTTATTTAAAAATTTAACTAAATAATTTTCATGATATTTACTACAAACTAATGTTTTTTTTTCTGAAACTTTGAAATAACTGTCTGTGAACATTAATATATCATTCCAGTAATATTCTGTGAAAGGCTGCAGGAAGTTTGAATAGAATCTTCCGCAAAATGTTACTGCAAGCTTCCTGCAAGATGTAAAGTAATCTTCCAAATAACATTCGGATATAACTTTTCGGAAGTTTACTGGAAGTTATTTTGTAATATTCCATTTGGCTCTCATGGAATATTACATGTAAGCTTCCCTAAACCTTCCGTAAGGCTTACATAAGAGATTCCAATGGAATCTTCCTGAAACTTTTATTTAGCTTCCGGAAAGCTTACAGGAAATCTTCCTGATAAGTTAGTAACCTTCCGTAAACAATAAAATATTTTTCCTATAACATTCCACTGAAGGCTGCAGGAAGTTTGAATGGAATCCTTCACAAAATATTACTGGAAGCTTCCTGCAAGATATAATGTAATCTTCCGAATAACGTTTCTGTAATATTGCATGTAATCTTTCCGAAAGCTTACTGGAAGCTATTTTGTAATGTTTTATTTAGCCCTCATGGAATATTACATGTTAGCTTCTCTGAACCTTCCGTGAAGCTTACATGAAAGATTCCAATGGAAGCTTCCCGAAACTTTCATTTAGCTTTCGGGAAGCTTACAGGGAATCTTCCTGACAAGTTACTGATAACCTTCCGTAAACATTGAAATATTTTTTCTTGTAACATGCCGTGGAAGGCTGCAGGAAGTTTGAATGGAATCTTCCACAAAATATTACTGGAAGCTTCCTGCAAGATTATAATGTAATCTTCCGAATAACGTTTCTGTAATATTGCATGTAATCTTTCCGGAAGCTTACTGGAAGCTATTTCGTAATGTTCCATTTAGCTCTCCTGGAATATTACATGTTAGCTTCCCTGAACCTTCCGTGAAGTTCACATGAAAGATTCCAATGGAAGCTTCCCGAAACTTTCATTTAGCTTTCGGGAAGCTTACAGGGAATCTTCCTGACAAGTTACTGATAACCTTCCGTAAACATTGAAATATTTTTTCTTGTAACATGCCGTGGAAGGCTGCAGGAAGTTTGAATGGAATCTTCCACAAAATATTACTGGAAGCTTCCTGCAAGATTATAATGTAATCTTCCGAATAACGTTTCTGTAATATTGCATGTAATCTTTCCGGAAGCTTATTGGAAGCTATTTTATAATGTTCCATTTAGCTCTCCTGGAATATTACATGTAAGCTTTCCTGAACCTTCCGTAAAGCTTACATGAAAGATTCCAATGGAAGCTTCTCGAAACTTTCATTAAGCTTCCGGGAAGCTTGCTAGAAGTTTACATTGGAATCTTTCTCGAATCTTTCGATGGAAGCTTCCCGAATCTTTCGTGCTATGTGGGTAGCGAAATAATAAAATAATACTAGTGTCATCAGAATAAAAAAAGTTTGAAAGCTGCTAGTAACTAGACATACCTCTGATAGAATAATGCTCTGTAAGTCTATCAGACATAAGTCTGATAGAATAATGCTCTGTAATCGAAAAAAAATAGTTTAAAAACCGCATTAACTATATTTATTACTTTTGCGAATATAACCATCTGAAAATCTTTCTAAACCTTAAATTAACATCTTACCAGTTTATAAATACAATTTGGCGTAGTTCGAACCACCTAAAGGTGACAAAACGCACCAAGTTTGAAAAAATAATGCTACTACGATATAAAAAAAATAGTTTCAAAGCCGCATTGAGAATATTTATTGTAGTTACAAATATAACCAACTGGAAATCTTTTAATATCTTAAATTAACATCTGAAAATTTTTTAAGAACCATCTAGTGCAGTTTTAACCACCGGGAAGTGACTAGATACTCCCAAATCCGATAAAATAATGCTACTACGATATAAAGAAAAATTGTTTCAAAGCCGCATTGAGAATATTTATTGTTGTTACAAATATAAGCAACTGGAAACGTTTAGGAATCCTAAATTATAATCTAAATAGTTTATATAACCCATCTGGTGAAGTTTGAACCCTGAAATCCTGAATTACAATGTAAATAGTTTATAAAAACCATCTAGTGTAGTTTGAACTGCCGGAAGATAAGTAGTCACACTCTGTTATGGAAAAAAAAATAGTTTTAAAATCGCAATTTATTACTTTTACGAATGTAACTATCTGGAAATCTTTCTAAACCTTAAATTAACATCTAAACAGTTGATAAAAACAATATGGTGCAGTTTGAACCAACGGAAGGTGACTAGGCGCGACCAAGTCTGAAAAAATAATGCTACTGCATATAAAGAAAAATAGTTTCAAAGCCGCATTGAGAATATTTATTACGAAACTCGTTACAGCCCTCGCCTCCGGCTCGGGCTGTAAACTTCTCGTTTCGTAAATAAAGCCTTTACACACACGTTTAATAATGTACTATTACGATATAAAAAAAAATTGTTTCGCAGTTGCATTGAGAATGTTCATTGTTGCTACAAAAATAACCAACTGGAAACGTTTACGAGTCTTGAATTACAATTTAAATAGTCTATAAATACAATCTGGTGTAGTTTGAACCAATGGAAGGTAACTAGACGCAACCAAGTCTGAAAAATTTATGCTACTACGATATAAAAAAAAAAGGTACAAAGCCGTATTGAGAATATTTATTGTTGTTACCAATTTAACTAACGGAAATCTTTCAATATTTCAAATTAACATCTGAATAGTTTATACCCGAGTAGAAATAGACTTAGGGCAAACATTTGGGCCACGAGTGGCACCGAAAGATTCTGATGTGGCCCTCTTGTGGCTTATGCATTGTATTATACGAGGTATGTAATGGGGCGAAGATCTGGGCCTCGCAAGGCTGCCGAACTTAGGGTAGACGAAGTTATTGTTTAAAAGTCGGCTTTCAGTTGTGTTGCTCAATGTATGTTAAATAAATATATATATATATATATATATATATATATATATATATATATAAATTATATTAAGATAGTTCTTTTTTTATATACAATTAAACAATTTATTTATGAAAATGTTATGTGATTTGAAAGTTATTAAGAACATAACCTCAAATTACAGGATTTACAATGGCAATATACTTTCAATTAGTCTCATTTGTGTTAGCAAATTAAAGTATCCAGTAATTGTACCTACAGCCTATGTAAGGCTAATAAACTTACAGTCGAATTGATGGTTGTGCTTGCGTCAATTTTATTTTAACTCACCAGGTGGCGATTTTCAAATTTTGCGATCCCTTATACAAATTTCAAAGACGCAAATATATAACACCAGAACGCTCTCAGTTCAATCGCATATGCTCTTCGTTTTTCGAAGTGTTGAAACTACGAGGTTTACCTCGTTTTTGTTGTTTTTTTTTTAAATGGAAAATGATTATCATGTAAAGTCATTTTTCAATGACACAATTCATGAAAAATAACGTTTTTTTTCCTAAATTCGTAGAAAATGACGTCTTTGAAAGACGTCTTTAGTTGTGTCTGAAATTTGAACAAAAAAGATGTCATTTTTCCAATGTTTAGAAAAGCTATTTAACGAATAACGTCATTTTACATTTTCAAAGACGTATTTTTTAAATAAAAATTCGTAAGAAAAGACGTCATTTTTATTAAAAGAAATACGTCTTTGAAATAATAAAAAGACGTCATTTGTTGAATTTTCTAAACATTGAAAAAATGACGTCTTTTTTGGTTCCAATCTAAGACACGACCAAAGACGTCTTCAAAGACGTCTTTCAAAGATGTCTTTCAAAGACGTCTTAGAAAGACGTCATTATTTTCAACAGGAAGGACGTCATTCGTTTTAAAAAAAGAATTTTTTTTTGAAAATTTACGTCTTTTACTATGAGTATTTATTGGAAAAATACGTCTTTGAAATTATTTTACTTATAAAAAAGACGTCATTTGGTTACTATATTTCCGGAAAATTAAAAAAATGACGTCTTATCTTGTTCCAATCTAAGACACGACCAAAGACGTCTTCAAAGACGTCTTCAAAGACATCTTTCAAAGACGTACTGGAAAGACGTCATTATTTTCAACAGGGTGTACAAAGTGACACGTGCGAAAATGGAGCTTCTCACACGTCGTGTCAAAAAATAGTGTTCGATACTCGTGCGAGAAAGTGATTTCTTACTCGTGTGGCGGTTTGCTTGAAAAGGTCACACGAGTAAAAAATCACTTTATCGCACTAGTACCGAAATATACTATTTTTAAATATATTTTTAGATATCGGATTCAATGAAACTTAGTAAAACAACAAGAATTAAAGCTTTTATCATATGCTTTGTTATTGGAATTCTTTTATCAATACTTGGTTCATTTGCTTTGTTCTTGCGAGGATTAACAGTTTATGGTGTCTTTTATACACTTGGAAATATTCTTTCTTTAGGGAGGTATGTAATTGACAAATTAAATTTTTTTCTCATATAATTTCAAAATTAAAATTGATTATTATTATTTCAGTACTTGTTTTCTAATGGATCCAGTTAATCAACTGAAAAAAATGTTTGCGCCGACTAGAGTCATTGCTACAATAATGATTTTTGTTTCATTTGCTTTAACCTTATATGCTGCTATAGGAGTAAGTATTCAAAATAAATTAAATTTCTCATAATATTATAAATCTATACAAAATTTATATATTTTAATTGCATAAATATTCTTTTTAGCTTAAAAATGCTGGACTTGCATTATTATTTATTATTATTATTCAATCATTGGCAATGTTGTGTTATTCACTGTCATATATACCGTATGCTAGGGATGCTAGGGACGCAGTAAAAAAGACAGTTGAAGCAGGCATCACGTAATTTCACATCTTTTTTATAAGAACTGAAACGGTTCAGAACACTTATAAACATTTTTCATAAACGTTATACGATGTATAACGTTTATGAAAAATGGAACTGATATTGTCCTAAACATATTGGTTAAGCATTTATTTTATAAATTTTTATCAATAGTCTAATATACAATTTATTGATAATTTTGGATATATTTTTTCCTCATTATTATAAAGTATCCTCTACTTTTATTTGTAATATTAATATTTGAAAAATATATTTTGTTATTTTTAATCTAATACTACAGTTATTTTTGTAGAAAAGCTTAAAAAATTTACATTTAAGACAATTCTCAATTATAGGTACTGGAAACAAACGTAAATTAAATAATATCCATTGAATAAATTTCTTAAAATATATTCTTTATTGAAAGTAATTCATAAACATTTAACAATTTGTAATAAATTTTTAATAAATTGATAACATTCATAAAAATAGCTTTTTTATTTTAAATTCTGGATGTGACGTCCATGGCCATGTTTTTTTGGCTTTCTTGCAGCTTTAGCTGAGCATCACGTAATGCATAGTTCAGCTCAGCAATACTCTGATCTTTTATACACAGAATCAAATTTTTTCTTTTTAATGTTTTATGTAAATTGTTGACATATTCATTTCTAGTATCAGATTCTGCAAACAATTTACAGTATTTATCCATTAATTGATTGTACGTATCAAGTAGGTTTCTTTGTGTGTTATGCTAAAACAAAAAAAAATAAAATATAAAATTATAGCTTATATTTATTGAATTATTAGGGAAAAAAATGGACGCAAGAAAGAGTTATTAATGCTTTTAAATCTACTTAATCGCTAATTTAATTGCCTATCCATTATATGATAAGTGTCTTAAAAAACATTAAAATTTTACTCACACAAACAGGAGTTTCTTCATCGAAAACTGGAATTTGTTGCTGTTTATTTTGATCGATTTCTTTTTTTTTTACTTTCTTGCTGCAAAGTTGTATGTTTTTGGTATTCCATGTTCAATAGCACATTCTTTTGGCTTTCTTGCAGATTTAGCTGAGCATTATCTAATGCACACTTCAGTTCAGCAATTTCCTGATTCTTTTTATACAGCATTGAATTTTTACGCTCTAATGTCTGATATAATTCATTAATATACTTGTTACGTTTATGGTTTTCAAGACATAATTCATCCTACCAATGAACTAAATTATTGTAAATTTCCATCAAATTCTCTTGAGAGTAACACTAAAACAAAAAAAAATAAAATTTAAAAATCGCTTATCTATTATATGATGAATGACTCAAAAAAAATAAAAATTTATTTACGGTTACTGGAGTTTTTCCTTCATCCAAAACTTGGACTGGTTGCTCATTTTGATCCATTTTTTTTTCTTTTTTATAAGAAATTAAACAAAACGATAGCGTCTTGCAATAATTAACTCATAAGCAGTAGGTCTTTTCTGCTGCATTTTTGGCGCCAGAATATCTTTAATTCTGTCGCCATCTGCAGGATATGAAGTTAGGCTTTGCGTAAAATTTAAAATTGGATTGGAAATTCCAATTTTAAATTATTATAATTTCCAATTATTCGAAATTGAGGTATATTATATATTTTGTATAATTAAAAAACCGCAAAGTACAAAATTTGTAATTTTTTTATATTTTATTTAACGTCACTATTCTATCATTACGATGCTAATTAGCAACTAGCAACGTAAGTTCTGTATGGTACTTGTATCAATCGCCTGCTGAGAGCGGGATTGGAATGGGAACTCGGATTCTCAAATTTATGAACCGTTACTCTACTATAAAATAACTTTTTATTTTATTCACTTAAATCTTAAACAAGTTGAAATATTAACTATTTTTTTTTCAATCTGATAAAAATTCAACAACAACGTTTATAAGTGATTTAAAACTAGTTTTAAGGTTTCTAAACTTTATGTATTTAATATGCAATAATTAAGAGGCGCGAACTATTGTAATTTTTATGTTTTTTAATATTTGTTAATATTTGTTTAAATATAATTAGATTATTTTTATATAGTAATTTTTTTAAATGATCGACGCTAAAATAATTGTAGAATATTTTTAAATCAAGCTAGATTTAATAACAAATGCAAATAGAATGTTAGTAAATGAACTAAAATAAAATTATAAATGTGATTGTATGCACTTATGAATTCATATTATAATTTTAAACGTCGTAACAATTTTTAATTAAAATAATAATCTTTACTTTAAATCACGTCATTTATTGCATTGTTTAAAAAAACAGGTTTACTTCATTATTATAAAATAATTTTAATCTTAATGATATTTCAAATTTATTTTTAAAATATTTGAAACATATTATTATCTCAATATTTATGAATTTATTCACTAAAAAGTTTTAAATAATTTATAAATTTTTATACAAATAAAATTCCGTTTATTCAGAGTTGTAAAATTAATTATCATTAAAAAGTAATTATGCTACTCCAGTCTCACGTTCCCTAATAAAGCCGTAAGATATACCGCAACAAATGCATAATCCAACAAAAACAATATAAGCGCATCCTTATACATCAAAGTGCAAGGCAAAACTTACTCCGAACGTTATCGCACATTTAAGTTGAATTTAGCTTGACCGTCTAATCCAAAATCGGCTTAAACATGTGGAAAGCTAATTCAGTACATAGAGTCGTAGCTCGTATTTCCTTGAAACAACAATATATATACTATGGCAATGGCGCAGTGTGGTATTAAAATCCGGCAACAACGCTTAACATTTAACCAATCGCCAGCAATGA
Source organism: Anastatus disparis (assembly GCA_017163975.1). Lineage (NCBI taxonomy): Eukaryota > Metazoa > Arthropoda > Insecta > Hymenoptera > Eupelmidae > Anastatus > Anastatus disparis. Next base: position 3,299,372 of record JAFFSR010000226.1, read on the forward strand.
TCCAATAGAATCATCAGCTGATCGATTAAAGACCACTGGCCATTGGTTAATATTCTCTCTGAAAATTATAAACTCGCATTCACCAAAAGGTTGTCCCACTTTTACACATTGCCTATGTACTTACATATATTCTAGTATAACATGCATACAGATCAGCGCTGGGGATTAAATTATTTCAACATGGCGCTGGATGGCACTCAACATATATTTTCGATATATATATGTTGAGTGCCAGTTTTCTCGAGTGACTTTAGGAACGCTTGCGATTTGGCACCCAACCTATATTTATAATATATATATGTTGGGTGCCAGATTTATTGGATGCGTTTTGAAACACCCAAAATCATCTGTTTTATTATTTCATTTTTACTTTTAATTTAGGGTTAGGTTTTTTTGTTTATATTATTTTAAAACTCTATAAGTTCGAAAATAATAAAGTAAAATAAAAATTTTAAAATTATTATCCCAATGATATTAAATTTATTGAAATTTAAAAAACCTAATATTCATTATTATGGTAAATTAATAATTACTATAAATTTAATTATTTTCCATAAAATTATTAATTAATTAATTAATTAATTAATTTAATTATAGTATTTTTTAAAATACTAAATTTCTATAAAAGTAATTATTTTAAAGAAATTTTATTATTACATTTATATTATATATATAAAAATAATTTAAATAAAAAAGAAATTTTTTCTTAAACCATATTTATATGACATTTTAATTTAACAATTACAGTATTTTATTATTATATTATTGAGAATAGTTTATTAAAATTTATAATAAAATATATAAAACTTAAAAAATTTAAATTCATCACAGTTACTTTTAATGTTTTAAAGATTTTATCCTCAATTGAGTTTGCTTTTTTGCACTTAATAAAGTGGCCACGGTAGGAACTTTACTCTCTAATTGCATATTGTACTATTGTATGAAATTTTAAAGGTTTCAAATACAGATCGATATCTTTTGATTAAACAAAAATATTTTTTAAATCTCAGTTTGTTCCCTGTTGAAAAAAACCACATGGTTTTTCTTCTGAAATTCTTTGATTATTATATTATGAGAATAAAAATAATTAGAATTAGAATTCCATTCAAGTATATAATTCTGAAATTATGTACTTTTTTTGAATAAAATTAATTGTAATTTATCATAAATGTATGATAAATATATTTATTCCCATCTCAATAAAAATGGCCATTTTATTAATTCGGAAAGTGGGTCAAAAAGGCATAATTTATGTTTAAAATGTAGCGGGAGAAAAGTACTTTTCTCCCGCAAATACAATTTCTCTTAAACTAAGCGAGAGATAAGCACTTTTCTCCTACAAATTCAGAAAGAGATAAATTCTTTTCTCCCGTCAACTAAAAATTCATAATATTAGATCGTCAGTGGCTCAGTCGGTAGAGTGATGGATTCGTAATCTCGAGGTTCCGAGTTCGAATCCCGCTCTCGGTGACCGAATGATACAAGTACCACTGCACATTACATGTGCTTTGTTCACAAACACACTGACGATCTCCGTCGCTAATTAGCATCAAAATGATAGCATAAATACAGCGACGTTAAATAAAATAAAAAATATTCATAAATTTGTATAAATTATTACCAATTTTCATTAAAGAATTAAATCTCAATTTTTTACAATTAAGTCTGTTTTTTTTTTAGTTAATAAAGAGGCCAACTCGGGAGTAAAGTCTATTTCATTCCCGGGTATTTCCGCTCCTCGCTTTGCTTCGCTCATTATAGAAAAATATGACTTTACACTCTAGTTGCATTATATACTATTTTATTCCCACCTTGACAGAAATGGCCACTTCACAAAGTAGGAAAATGCAAAATTTACGTCTAAAATATAGCGGGAGAAAAGTACTTTTCTCCCGCAAATTCAATTCCTCTTGAATTAGTGTTCGATACACAGTAAAAAATCTGAAGTAAAATCATATATGTGTTCAGTAATTTTACAAATAAAAATACTTCATTAAATGCAGTAAATTTCCAACTTCAATCATAATTTTATTAGCACGATTGTAAAATTAATAATCGTGTTGTAAATTTACTGCATTTGACGTAGGTAATAATCAGACCCACGTTGAGTGTAGTGATTTTATTATGAACAGTAGTAATTCATTTTACAAATGTATTTGTAAAATTACTATGATATATTTAGTAAAAGTACGAAATGAGTTAGTAAATTTACTACTATCAACTGTAATTTTACTATATTTAATGTGGGTCTGAAAATTACCTAAATTTTATAGTAATTTTACAACAGGATTTTTTACAGTGTAGGGTCACGAATTTACACTCGAGAAATATACGACTTTAAACCCTAGTTGTACTATATACTATTTTATTCCTATCTCAACATAAATGGCCACTTTATTAACTTGGAAAGTGAGTCCATAAAAGGCATAACTTATGTTTAAAATGTAGCGGAAGAAAAATACTTTTTCCCGCAAATTCGATTCCTTTTCAATTGCGAGGGAGATGAGTACTACTCTACAGCAAATTAAGAGAAAAATAGAATCTTTTCTCCCAGCGAATATAAATTTCACAAAAGTGAATGAGTTATTGTAAACTCTTATAAAAAAACGTTCATTTGAATATTTTCCAATTATATCTGCTTTTAAGTTGGATAAAGATCACGATCTAGATAAGAATAAAACACTATCTGCAACTCAGGCGTAAAGTCTATTACTTGCTCGGGTACTTACTCCTCTCGCTTCGCTCACTCGGGTAGCAAATTCACTCTGGAAAAAAATATGTGACCCATTTTCTCACTTTATAAAATGACCATTTCTGTTAAGGTGAGAATAAAATAATATATAATGCAACTCTGGTATAATGTCGTATTTTTTTTCCGAGTGTGAATTCGCGACCTTATTGAGTGAAGCGAAGCAAGGGGAGTGAATACTCGAGAAAGTAATAGACTTTAATCGCGAGTTACATATAGTGCTTTATTGCAACCTCAACCATGGTCTCTTTATTAACTTAAATAGAACAGGCTTAATTGGAAAAAATGCAAATAAAATTTTTTATAACTTTTTAAAATTTATGAATTTATAATTCGGCGAAAAAGAAATTATTTCCTTCTGAATTTACGGGAGGTAATACACTTCTGCCGCTTAATGTAAGAAAAACTGAATTTCCGGGAGAAAAGTATTTTTCTCCCGCTACATTTTTATAGTAAATTTTCCCTTTTTTTGCTACTTTATAATGTGAACATTTCCTGTTAACTAGGGTGCAAAGTCGTATTTTTTTCCTGAGTGTGAGTTCGCGAGCCTAGTAAGCGAAGCAAATGGAGAGGAGTAAATACCCTTTGGAAGAAATAGACATTACTCCCAAGTTGCATATAATGCTTTATTCCAACTGCAACCGCTATCACTTTATCAACTAAAAAAAGCCGGCTTACTTGTTAAAAATTCGAATTAAATTTTTTTATGAAAATGTGTAATAATTTATACAAATTTATGAATTTTTAATTTAGCAGGAAAAGAAATTATCTCCCTCTGAATTTGTATGAGAAAAGTGCTTATCTGTCGTTCAATTTAAGAGAAATGGCATTTGCGGGAGAAATTATCTCTCTCCCGTTACAATTACTAAACGGAACCGTCTATAATAGTGATAAAAATTAAATAAGATTGAATGGTTTTTTTTACAACGAATTCAAATTAAAATAAATATGCTTCTAATTCTAAATAACTAACTAGTTCAAATGAATCAACTGAACATCGAAGGAGAAATCGATATATATTGAATTCATTTGTAGAATATAGGGTTGTAATTTTCTCTTACTTAATATGAAACTTTAATTAATCTGAAAATTATTATTCTTTATGATTATTTTGGTCAATTGTATCAGAAAAATTTAGTTTAAAAAATGAAAAAAAAAATTCGTAATTATTTAATAATTTTTTATTTTAAGTTAGCTTTAAAAGTCGTTAAATATATAAATGTGCCATGAAAAAAAGTGGACCCATGATCTTTATTTTGTTCGAATGAACTCCATAGACAAAGATACAGACAATTTTCCGAAAAGATAGTGAAAAGAAGCATTCATCAGAACTTACAGAACCGAACGACAAAAATTCTTACAGAAAAAGGTCCTACAACAAACAGAAAAGGTTCTCTGATTCATAAGTTATAAATTATCAAAATCGCTGGTGAAATAGTGCAAAAAAATTCATTTGTTGCATAGTAAAGATATTAATAAAGATATCAATGCAATAAGGCTTAAATTAAAGTATTTAACATTTATTTTCTTTTATATTTTATCTGTTTTTCTGTTACAATATTAGTCGTTCAAGTATTCGCGTTTTTATAAGTGCTTCTTTTCATTATATATAAAAAAATAGCTGTTTGTAGAAACTATTCAAACCAAATAAAAAAACACCCCTATTGAAAAAATCCAAGTGATTAATCACTTGATTTATCAACTGATTTATCATCTAATTTATCATCTGATTTATCATATGATTAATCACCTGACTTTATGAAATGATTTTACACCTGATTAATCGAGTGATTTATAATGTGATTAATGAGATGATTAATCATATGACTCATTTCAGATGACTGATCATATGATTAATCATGTGGTTAGTCATGTACCTGATTTTATGTTATTATTTTACACTTGATTAATCAAGTGATTCATCATATGATAAATCACTTGATTAATCAAGTGTAAAATAATAACATCAAATCGAGTACATGACTAACCACATGATTAATCATTCGAATTCATCTGAAATGAATCATATGATTAATCATCTAATTAATTACATTATAAATCACTTGATTAATCAGGTGTAAAATCATTTCATAAAGTCAGTTGATTAATCATATGATAAATCAAATGATAATTTAAATGATAAATCAAATGATAATTTAAATGATAAATCAAATGATAATTTAAATGATAAATCAAATGATAATTTAAATGATAAATCAAATGATAATTTAAATGATAAATCAAGTGATTAATCACTTGGATTTTTTCAGTAGGGATGGATCTATTTTTTTACCAAAGAATCATATCCTACAATTTCAGCCAAATTTGTTTACTGGAGGTGAAATCTCTTTTTGCAAATAAAACGATTACATTTCATATGACCAAATTTAATAAAAACATAATTCATCGGTTTAAATTCTAATTCATAGACTGTTAAGGAGGACCCAAGTAAAATTGTTTATTTCAACAAAATTTAGTTTTTTCACGGAGATACTTCTTATACAATAAACGGCCAAGTAAAACTAGGTTCAATTAAGTTTATAAGAATATATAATATTTTAAATTCATCTAATCAGCTTCGGTTCTTAAGGTAGCTCTCTTGGGTTATACACGTCATGCAGAACATAATTGGAAAATTATTTTTAATTAGTTTTTTATAAACTTTATGCATTGAACGTAAAATTACCTAAGAAAGAGATACTTTAGAGTGGACAAAAAAAAATTATTTCATAACAATTGCAACCCTAGTCGAGAAGATATTAATAATTCAAGAAGAGATACAAAGTATTTACTAAACAGACAGGAAACTTTTTTATTTTTCATGTGATTGGAACATAATAAAGTACATTTTATACATTAAAAAATTTCAAAAAAGAGTCACCCATGGAATTTTAGTGATAGTGCTTATAGTTTCAACGTAAATTACAATTGTTTAAAAAATTATAGAATGTATTAATAAGCAGTTGTAATTTACGTTTAAGCTTATAAGAACTATCTCTGAAACTCCAAGGGTAACAACCTCTGAAATTTTTTAAGGCACAAAATGAGCTTTACTACATCCCAATCACATGAAAAATAAAAAAGCTTCCTATGTTTTTAGGAAATATTTTGTATCTCTTCTTGAATTATTAATATCTTCTCGACTAGTAGGTTGCAATTGTTATGAAATAATTTTTTTTCTCCACTCTAAAGTATCTCTTTCTTAGGTAATTGTACGTTCAATGCATAAAGTTTATAAAAAAGCTAATTAAAAATAATTTTCCACGTGTATAACCCAAGGGAGCTACCTTAAAAACCGAAGCTGATTAGATAAATTTAAAATATATTCTTATAAGCTTAGTTAAACCTAGTTTTACTTGGCCGTCTATTGTATAAGAAGTATCTCCGTGAAAAAACTAAATTTTGTCGAGAAAAACAATTTTACTTGGGTCCTCCCTTAATAGTCTATGAATTAGAATTTTAACTGATAAATTATGTTTTTATTAAATTTGGTCATATGAAATGTAATCGTTTTATTTGCAAGAAGAGATCTCCACCTCCAGTAAACGAATTTGGCTGAAATTGCAGGATATGATTCTTAGGTAAAAAGTAGATCCGTGTTTTTTATTTGGTTTGAATAGTTTCCACAGACAGCTATTTTTTTAAAAATATAATGAAAAGAAGCGCTTATAAAAACACGAATACTTGAACGACTAATATTGTAACAGAAAAACAGATAAAATATAAAAGAAAATAAATGTTAAATACTTTAATTTAAGCCTTATTGCATTGCTAAAGGTTTCATGGTAAAAAAGCTATGATTAATTAAAAATTACTTCTTATTTATTAATATCTTAGGCATGCAACAAATAAAGTTTCTGCACTATTCCACCAGCGGTTTTGATCATTTATAACTTAGAATCAGATGACCTTTGTTTGCTATAGGACCTTTTTCTGTAAGAATTTTTGTCGTTCGGTTCTTCAAGTTCTGATAAATGCTTTGTTTCACTATCTTCTCGGAAAATTGACTGTATCTTTGTCTATGGAGTTCATTCGAACAAAAGAAAGATCATGGGTCCACTTTTTTTTCATGGCACATTTATATATTTAACGACTTTTAAAGCTAACTTAAAATAAAAAATTATTAAATAATTACGAATTTTTTTTTCATTTTTTAACTAAATTTTTCTGATACAATTAACCAAAATAATCATAAAGAATAATTTTCAGATTAATTAAAGTTTCATGTTAAGTAAAAGAAAATTTCAACCCTATATTCTACAAATGAATTCAATACATATCGATTACTCCTCTGATGTTCAGTTGATTCATTTGAACTAGTTAGTTATTTAGAATTAGGAGCATATTTATCTTAATTTGAATTCGTTGTAAAAAAAACCATTCAATCTTATTTAATTTTCATCACTATTAAAGTCGCTTCCGTTTTTTATCCATAGGAATCTCTCCGCAAAAGAGGGAGAAATAGTTATTTATCCAGAAAAATTTTAAAAGTTAGAAACATCTTTTTTCCGGTCCACTTTTCGAGTTAATAAGGTGGCCTATTTTTGTTGAGGTACGAATAAAATATATTTATTCTCATCTCAACCAAAATTACCACTTTATTAACTCGGAAAATTGGTCGAAAAGAGGTATAATTTCGGGAGAGAGATAATTTCTTTCGTAAATGCAATTTCTCTTAAATGGAACGAGAGATAAGCACTTTTCTCTTACAAATTCAGAGGGAGATAATTTCTTTTCCCTGCTAAATTAAAAATTCATAAATTTGTATAAATTATTACTCATTTTCATAAAAACATTTAATTCGAATTTTTAATAAGTAAGCCGGCTTTTTTTAGTTGATAAAGTGATAGCGGTTGCAGTTGGAAAAAAGCATTATATGCAACTTGGGAGTAATGTCTATTTCTTCCTCGTGTATTTAATTTCTACTATTTATAAATACTATATGATATCTGATCCAATAATACTACAACGTTATAAACAAAAATTGTTTCAAAGCCGCATTAAGAATATTTATTGTAATTACAAATATAACCAACTGGAAACGTTTAGGAATCCTGAATTACAATGTAAATAGTTTATAAAAGCCATCTAGTGTAGTTTAAACTGCCGGAAGGTAACTAGATACCCCCAAGTCTGATAAAATAATGCTCTGTTATGGAAAAAAATAGTTTTAAGAACCGCATTACGTATATTTATTACTTTTGCGAATATAACCATCTGAAAATCTTTCTAAACCTTGAATTAACATCTCACCAGTTAATAAAAATAAACTGGTGTAGTTTGAACCACCGGAAGGTGACTAGACGCAACCAAGTCTGGAAAAATGATGCTACCACGATATAAAAAAAATAATTTCAAAGCCGCATTGAAAATATTTACTGTCGTTACAAATGTAACCAACTGGAAACGTTCAGGAATCCTAAATTATAATCTAGATAGTTTATAAAAAACCATCTGGTGCAGTTTAAACCACCGGTAGGTGCAAAAATACTCCCATATCTGATCCAATAATGCTACAACGTTAAAAAAAATAGTTTCAAAGCCGCATTGAGAATATTTATTGTTGTTACAAATATAACCAACTGGAAATTTTTCAATATCTCAAATTAACATCTGAAAATTTTTTTTAAACCATCTAGTGCAGTTTTAACCACCGGGAGGAGACTGGATACTCCCAAATCCGATAAAATAATGCTACTACGATATAAAGAAAAATTGTTTCAAAGCCGCATTGAGAATATTTATTGTTGTTACAAATAAAAGCAACTGGAAACGTTTAGGAATCCTAAATTATAATCTAAATAGCTTATATAAACCATCTGGTGGAGTTTAAACCCTGAAATCCTGAATTACAATGTACATAGATTATAAAAATCATCTAATGTAGTTTCAACTGCCGGAAGATAAGTAGACACACTCAAGTCTGATAAAATAATGCTCTGTTATGGAAAAAAAAATAGTTTTAAAACCGCATTAAGGATATTTATTACTTCTACGAATGTAACCATCTGGAAATCTTTCTAAATCTTAAATTAATATCTAAACAGTTGATAAAAACAATATGGTGTAGTTTGAACCAACGGAAGGTGACTAGGCGCGACCAAGTCTGAAAAAATAATGCTACTACGATATAAAAAAAATAGTTTCAAAGGCGCATTGAGAATATTTATTGTTGTTACAAATATAACCAACTAGAAATCTTTCAATATTTTAAATTAACATCTGAACATTTCATAAGAACCATCTAGTGCAGTTGGAACCACCGGAAGGTGACTAGATACTCCCGAATTGGATGAAATAATGCTTTTTTGACACTCCGTGCGTGAAGCACAATTTTGCGCACGCTGTACAAAGTAACACGTGCAAAAATGGAGCTTCTTACACGTCGTGTCAAAATATATTGTTCGATACTCGTGCGAGAAAGTGATTTCTTCCTCGTGTAACCTTTTCACCCTCGCTTCGCTCCGGCGCCAACCGCCACACGAGTAAAAAATCAGTCTCACGCATTAGTATCGAAAAATACTATTACAATATAAAAACAAATTATTTCGCAGTTGCATTGAGAATGTTCATTGTTGCTACAAAAATAACCAACAGGAAACGTTTAGGAATCTTGAATTACAATGTAAATAGACTATAAATACAATCTAATGTAATTTGAACCAATGGAAGGTGACTATACGCAACCAAGTCTGAAAAATTTATGCTACTACGATATAAGAAAAAATAATTTCAAAGCCGCATTTAGAATATTTATGCTAGTTACAAATATAACCAACTGGAAATGTTTAGGAATCCTGAATTACAATGTAAATAGTTTATAAAAACCATCTAGTATAGTTTGAACTGCCGGAAGATAACTAGACACACCCAAGTCTGATAAATTAAAGCTCTGTAATATAAAAAACTACACTGAGAAAAATATTCTAGTAAAAATTACAATAGTTTTAAGTAAAATTGTCACAGACTGCCATTATAGCCAAAAATTACCATAGTTTATTGTAAAATTTACAAGATATATAATAAATATTCCTATTTTTCTTGTAAATTTTACCAGAAACTATGGTAATTTTTTGGTATAATGGCAGTCTGTAAATAACTTTACTTAAAACTATTGTAATTTTTACTAGAACATTTTTCTCAGTGTAGTTTAAAACCGCATTACGTATATTTATTTTTTTTTATCGGATTTAGAAGTATCTAGTCACCTTCCGGTGGGTGAAACTACACTAGATGGTTCTTGTAAAATGTTCAGAAGTTAATTTTAGATATTAAAAGATTTCCAGTTGGTTATATTTGTAACATCAATAAACATTCTCAACGCAACTTTGAAACTATTTTTATTATATCGTAGTAGCATTATTTTTTGAGACTTGGTTGCATCTAATTACTTTCCGCTGGTTCAAACTGCACCAGATTGTATTTATAAACTATTGGTATCGTTATTTAAGACTTCTGACCGTTGTCAGTTGGTTATTGTTCTAAAAACAATAAATATTCTCAATGCGGCTTTGAAACCATTTTGTTTTATATCGTAGTAGCATTATTTTATCAGATTTGTAGGTATCTAGTCACTTTCTGGTGGTTGAAACTACACTAGATGGGTTTGTAAAATGTTCAGATGTTAATTTAAGATATTAAAAGATTTCCAATTCGTTATGTTTGTAACAACAATAAATATTCTCAATGCGGCTTTGAAACTTTTTTTTTTATATTGTAGTAGCATTTTTTTCAGACTCGGTGGCGTCTAGTCACCTTCTGGTGGTTCAAACTACACCAGAATGTTTTTATTAACTTATTTAGATTATAATTCGAGGTTTAGAAAGATTTCCGGATGGTTATATTCGTAAAAGTAATAAATAAACGTAATGCGGTTCTTAAACTATTTTTTTTTCTATTACAGAGCATTATTCTATCAGACTTGCGTGTGTCTAGTTACCTTCCGGCAGGTGAAACTACACCAGATGGTTTTTATAGACTATTAAGATTGTAATTTAGGACTCCTAAATATTTTCAGTTGGTTATATTTGTAGCAACAGTAAACATTTTCAATGCGGCTTCTAAACTTTAAGTTTTTTTTATATCGTAGTAGCATTTTTTATTCAGACTTGGTTGCATCTAGTCACCTTACGGTGGTTCAAACTACACAAGATTGTATTTATAGACTATTTACATTGTAATTCAAGATTCCTATACGTTTCCATTTAGTTAAATTTGTAACAACAATAAATATTCTCAATGCGGCTTTGAAACTATTGTTTTATATCGTAGTAGCATTATTTTATCAGATTTGGGAGTATCTAGTCACCTTCCGGAGGTTGAAACTACACTAGATGGTTCTTATAAACTGTTCAGATGTTAATTTGAGATATTGAAAGATTTCCAGTCGGTTAAATTTGTAACAACAATAAATATTCTCAATGCGGCTTTGAAACTATTTTATTTTATATCGTAGTAGCATTATTTTCTCAGACTTGGTTGCGGCTAGTCACCTTCCGGTGGTTCAAAGTACACCAGATTATATTTATTAACTGGTTAGATGTTAATTTAGGGTTTAGAAAAATTTCCAGATGGTTATATTCGTAAAAGTAATAAATATACGTAATGCGGTTCTAAAACTATTTTTTTTTCGATTACAGAGTATTATTCTATCAGACTTGCGTGTGTCTTGTTACCTTCCGGTGGTCGAAACTACACTAGATGGTTCTTGTAAAATGTTCAGATGTTAATTTAAGATATTAAAAAATTTCCATCTGGTTATATTTGTAACAACAATAAATATTTTCAATGCGCCTTTAAAACTATTTTTTTTTATATCGTAGTAGCATTATTTTATCCAGTTTGGGAGTATCTAGTCACTTTCTGGTAGTTCAAACTACACCAGATGGTTCTTATAAACTGTTCAGATGTTAATTTGAGATATTGAAAGATTTCCAGTTGGTTAAATTTGTAACAACAATAAATATTCTTAATGCGGCTTTCAAACTATTTTTTTTTATATCCTAGTAGCATTATTTTTTCAGACTTACTTGTGTCTAGTCACCTTCCGGTGGTTCAAACTACACCAGTTGGTTTTTATTAACTGGTGAGATGTTAATTCAAGGTTTAGAAAGATTTTCAGATGGTTGTATTCGCAAAAGTAATAAATATACGTAATGCGGTTTTTAAACTATTTTTTTTTTTGATTACAGAGCATTATTCTATCAGACTTATGTCTGATAGACTTACAGAGCATTATTCTATCAGAGGTATGTCTAGTTACTAGCGTCTTTTAAACTTTTTTTATTCTGATGACACTAGTATTATTTTATCATTTCGCTAGTATCATTTCGCTGAATAGGGTCACGAATTCACACTTGGAAAAAAAATGCGACTTTATACCCTAGTTGCATTATATATGGTCAATGTCCCAATCGCTACTCACGAACCTATTACTAACCGCTCAATGTTATTTAGATACGAAAAAAAATTTTTAACAATGAGCGGTTAGTAATAGGTTCGTTAGTAGCAATTGGGACATTGACCATATTGTTTTAATCTCACTTTAACAGAAATGGTCATTTTATAAAGTAAGGAAATGGGTCACATATTTTTTCCCAGAGTGAATTTGCTACCCGAGTGAGCGAAGCGAGAGGAGTAAGTACCCGAGCAAGTAATAGACTTTACGCCTGAGTTGCAGATAGTATTTTATTCTTATCTAGATCGTGATCTTTATCCAACTTAAAAGCAGATATAATTGGAAAATATTCAAATGAAGGTTTTTTTATAAGAGTTCACAATAATTCATTCACTTTTGTGAAATTTATATTCGCTGGGAGAAAAGATTCTATTTTTCTCTTAATTTGCAGTAAAGTAGTACTCATCTCCCTCGCAATTGAAAAGGAATCGAATTTGCGGGAAAAAGTATTTTTCTTCCGCTACATTTTAGACATAAATTATGCCTTTTATCGATTCACTTTCCAAGTTAATAAAATGGCCATTTATGTTGAGGTAGGAATAATAGTATATAATGCAACTAGAGTGTAAAGTCATATTTTTCTATAATGAGCGAAGCAAAGCGAGGAGCGGAAATACCCGGGAATGAAATGGACTTTACTCCCGAGTTGGCCTCTTTATTAACTAAAAAAAAACAGGCTTAATTGTAAAAAATTGAGATTTAATTCTTTAATGAAAATTGGTAATAATTTATACAAATTTATGAATTTTTAGTTGACGGGAGAAAAGAATTTATCTCTTTCTGAATTTGTAGGAGAAAAGTGCTTATCTCTCGCTTAGTTTAAGAGAAATTGTATTTGCGGGAGAAAAGTACTTTTCTCCCGCTACATTTTAAACATAAATTATGCCTTTTTGACCCACTTTCCGAATTAATAAAATGGCCATTTTTATTGAGATGGGAATAAATATATTTATCATACATTTATGACAAATTACAATTAATTTTATTCAAAAAAAGTACATAATTTCAGAATTATATACTTGAATGGAATTCTAATTCTAATTATTTTTATTCTCATAATATAATAATCAAAGAATTTCAGAAGAAAAACCATGTGGTTTTTTTCAACAGGGAACAAACTGAGATTTAAAAAAATATTTTTGTTTAATCAAAAGATATCGATCTGTATTTGAAACCTTTAAAATTTCATACAATAGTACAATATGCAATTAGAGAGTAAAGTTGCATATTTCTCCCGAAGGAGAAATAGGCTTTACTCTCGTGTTGCATATTTTACTTTATTCCTACCGTGGCCACTTTATTAAGTGCAAAAAAACAAACTCAATTGAGGATAAAATCTTTAAAACATTAAAAGTAACTGTGATGAATTTAAATTTTTTAAGTTTTATATATTTTATTATAAATTTTAATAAACTATTCTCAATAATATAATAATAAAATACTGTAATTGTTAAATTAAAATGTCATATAAATATGGTTTAAGGCGACTACGGAAGTTCGGTTCGATTTCATTTTGTAGTTTACAAATTACTCTTTCTGTTTCTAAAATTTTTTGAATTTTTTAATTTTCCACCATTTATTATAATCCGTAGAATGGTGGAAAATTAAAAAATCTGAAAAATCTCACATATTGAAAGAGTAATTTGTAAACTCAAAAATAAAACCTAACCTAAAATCCGAAGTCGCCTTAAGAAAAAATTTCTTTTTTATTTAAATTATTTTTATATATATAATATAAATGTAATAATAAAATTTCTTTAAAATAATTACTTTTATAGAAATTTAGTATTTTAAAAAAATACTATAATTAAATTAATTAATTAATTAATTAATTAATTAATAATTTTATGGAAAATAATTAAATTTATAGTAATTATTAATTTACCATAATAATGAATATTAGGTTTTTTAAATTTCAATAAATTTAATATCATTGGGATAATAATTTTAAAATTTTTATTTTACTTTATTATTTTCGAACTTATAGAGTTTTAAAATAATATAAACAAAAAAACCTAACCCTAAATTAAAAGTAAAAATGAAATAATAAAACAGATGATTTTGGGTGTTTCAAAACGCATCCAATAAATCTGGCACCCAACATATATATATTATAAATATAGGTTGGGTGCCAAATCGCAAGCGTTCCTAAAGTCACTCGAGAAAACTGGCACTCAACATATATATATCGAAAATATATGTTGAGTGCCATCCAGCGCCATGTTGAAATAATTTAATCCCCAGCGCTGATACAGATATACTCCGAAATGTATATGAATGCGTATATTTTCACCGTGGAGTAAGAGAGATAGAAATATATAAGATATAGTAATAAAGTTTTGGGTACTCTCTCTCCTCTTTATAATACGTGCTTAGCTAGAGTGCGAGAGTCGAGAGAGTCCCGATGGCGTTGGCCCAACGTTGTTGTTGAGCCGCCGACGTTGACGAGAGCAACAGCTCTAAAAAAACGTCCTCGGGAACAACGTTTAATATACTTTCCTCGTTCGCAAGAGAAAATACGGCTGAGAAAAAAAACATAATGGTAATTACATTAATTTTTTCTTTAAACTACCGTATCTTTATTTTCAAGAGATTATAGAAAACAAAAGCGGAATCTCTTTGATTTGCTGGTATTTTATATACCCTAGTGGCTTTATACGGTGCAAAAGCGAGAGTGGCTACGAAAGCAATAACTTAAAAAGTATTGAAGAGTGCGCGCGCGCTCAAAGGGGACGCTTGAAGAGGATGACGGCCACAACTACGACGAGGATTAACAAAATGCTCAACACCGAGGTTAATTTACAAGTTATTTTATTTTTTCATTTTCTCAGTGAATTTCTCGAAGGGTGGGAGGAATAAACTAGTGTAGTTTTGGTGGGTATTGTTGAAAAGTAGATTGCTATTCCAAAGTAGAATTTTCTACTTGTTTATGTATAGTTATTTTGTTTTTTCTTCTTTATTTGCTAAACTTAATTGTGCAAGATTGATTTTATCAATAAATTATGTAAAAGAAGAGTCAATTTCAGTATTTTTTCTTATTGTTTCATTTTGTGTAAATTATTGACATGTAAATCAAAATTATGCTTTAAATTCTAGAACAATTAAATAATTATTCATATATTTTTATGAAATATTTTTGATTTTGAAATACATTTATTATTTAATGACAATATTTAATCATGGTTGTTTATAAAATTTGTATATGGTTTAAAAATTCAATATCTAATGAAATATTCAAAACTTTTATTGTAAGCATATTTTAAATCCTTGAAATTTATACTTATCATTTCTAGATTGAAATATGATTGATGATTTCATATTTTAATGATAAATAGAATACTAAGCATGAAATTATTTCAACTACTTAAAAATTATAAAAGTTAAGGGATCATAATTATATTAAATTCTTTGAAATCTAAATAGTATAATTTTTTTCAATTTCAGGTTTGATATAGAAGAGTATAGAAATTAATATAAACTAGTGAATATTGTTGTTCAGTGGAGCTGACGTGTTTAAAATGATAAAAGTGCAATGGAAACAAAATGTTGCTGTTAGGTGATATAACAGCAATTCTAATATATTGGTTTGAAGGGTCATGAGAATGACTCAGAGTGATATTTTAGTCTAGGTAATGATAAATCTATAGAGATCGTAATATGATGGGAATATTGTATGAAAAGAGGCCACTTAAAAGGCCTAGGCTTGGACCTCCTGATGTTTATCCTCAGGAACCTAAACAAAAAGAAGATGAGCTGACACCCAATAATGTTAAACATGGATTCACAACATCTTTGCAGCTCTCTGATGAACATGGCACTGCCAGGAATTGCAATGTTACAGCTGCCAAAGTTGGAGCTTATTTTAATGCCATACTGGCTAAAAAAGAAGAATTAGCTACAATGCCAGATACAGGAAGAAAACGTCAACAAATTAATCCTAAAGATAATTTTTGGCCAGTGACTGCTAGGACTAAAAATGGTATTGAAGCTTGGTTTAAAGATTTATCAGGGTGTAAACCGCTAGTGTCATTAGCCAAGAAAGCTCCTAATTTTAATAAAAAAGAAGAAATATTTACAATGTTGTGCGAATATCAAGTGCCGATGCTAAGAGCTGCTTGGTTCATCAAGCTTAGTTCTGCATATACGGTTGCTGTTTCAGAAGCCAAAATCAAAAAAAGACAATTGCCTGATCCTACAACAGGTAAGATAATAATTTTTTCAGTGATTTTAACAACAAATTTATCAACTTTATTTTTTTATTATTGTTAAAAAGTTATTTTAAAAAATTTTTTATGATTTTGTCAATGTATAATATAATACTGTTGTACTTTTTGACAATATGGTTCTATTTTTTTTTTTTAATTTTATTTAACGTCGCTGTATTTACGCTATCATTGCGATGCTAATTAGCGGCGGAGGTTTTCAGTGTGTTTGTAAGCAAAGCACATGTATCGTATACAGAAGTGCTTCTATCAATTGACCACCGAGAGCGGGATTTGAACTTGAGTCCTCAAGAACACGAATCTAATGCCCTACCGAGTGAGCCACTGAGACCTCATGAATATAAATTAATGAAATATATAAAAACCAATAAACTTACAAAACGAAATTGCTTTAATTTATTAAATATTAATTTAAAGTATTATAAGTGCATGTAATCTTAAACAATTTTTATAAATTATTGCAGAATGGACAGGAACATTGATCAAATTTTTGAAAGATCAACTTTCCAAACTCCAAGACTATTATCATTTAGGTGGTCATGCAGCAAGTAATTCAAGTTCTAACAATAATGCTAATAATAACACTGCTAATGGAACTACCAATTCAACTTCTAGCAATACAGCTAGTAATGTTACAGCAAACGGCACAGCATCAACTGGTCAACCAGTGACAGCTAATGGTGTTGTGAATGTACAGCCCTCTACACCTAATTCTAATTCAACTCCTAATACACAATGTACAGCTGCAGCGACTATGAATGAAGATCATAAATTAGCACTTAAACAGTGGCATTATTGTATACAATTAGGTAGTTAAAATTTTATTAAAAAATTAATATTATGAAATTAAATGAGAAATGTTTTAAGGATTAATTTTGATAGTCTATTCTTAGTGTAAAAAAATTCTGTTTTAATTCAAAATAATTTTCTTTTTATAAAATATTAAAATTTTTAATAAAATTTAAAATAATTTTTGTGTTAAACAGCTAAATACATGTTTGAGGAAGGTCTTTTGGATAGGCAGGAACTCCTCCAATGGATCCTTGATCTTTTAGATAAAATGAGATCCGCACCATCAGATGATGGTATACTTAAACTTCTATTACCTTTAGCCCTACAGTATCTTGAAGAATTTGTGCAGTCTGAATTGTTGGCAAGGCGGCTAGCATATCTTTGTTGTAAAAAAATTGCTCATATGTGCAGTAATGTGGATACTACATGTAATCCACAAAGTCCGTCCGTAACAGCTGCATTTGCTGCAGCAACACCTGCAACTACTAATGGTGTGACTATGAATGGAAATAAGGATGGCCCACAACCAGCTCAAAATACACCTATAGTTAATCAATTAAATGCTGTATTTAATGATTATTTAAATTGTCCTCATCATCGGGATGTTCTTTATGGATTGTCTACTATTATTCAAGTGAGTTTAATTATTAGAATAAATTGAAAAATGAATTATTGTATAAAGAATTAAGAGAATAAATTAAAGAATATTTTATTAAACATTATGTCTTTTTAGGTCATAACATTAGAATGTCCAACAGCTCTAGTTTGGAATAATGTTGGCGAAGGTAAATCTATTTCCGTACTAAACGGTTCACCTTTAGATCATCTTCCTTGTCCACCAGCTGCTTTACCTAGTCCACCAGCAAGTGCTGCTGATCCAACAAAACGCCAGCTTAAAATTGCTCAAGAAAATATTCGAGCACGGTCACAAGCTGCTGAGAGTCGTTGGTCCTGTGATAAATGGCAACAAAGTAGTGCTGGTAAATAATGCCTATTTTTATTAATTAGCGACATTGCCTTCTAATGTCTTTAAAAAATTTAGGCTAATAACTTTTGAAATTTTATAGGAATGACAACGACAAAAGTATTAGCAGCTTTGGACGCTCTAGATCGACATAGTTTTGATCGTATGGATGCGACGAATTCGCTCGATACCCTTTATGCGAAGATCTTCACAAATCCTACGAAAGATACTAGTACTCCTCCTCCAACGAATAATACCACTTCTTCCACAAATCCAAATGCTGAACGTGAAAGTACGGCATCCAAAAATGAATATAATCCCCAGCAAGACGCAGCGATTGTTGAAATTCTATGTGAATGGGCGGTTAGTGCTGAACGTTGGGGTGAACACCGTGCTATGGCTGTTGCTAAACTTCTTGAAAAAAGACAAAGCGAAGCCTCTGGGGAAAATAATGATAACGATGATAAAGACAGTGTTTGCAGTAATGGCAATGGACCACCAGCTTTACCAATCTTTCAACCGTTATTAATGAAATTTTTAGATGTTGATGCGCCTGTATTAGATAATTCAAATCCTCAATCTAAGGTTCAGTTTACTAATTTAGTGCATTTATTTTCGGAATTAATCAGGCATGATGTTTTCTCACATGATGCTTATATGTGTACACTTATATCAAGAGGCGATCTTATTCAAGGTGAATTTAATACAATTCTTGAAAATCATTTGAATAATTTATAGACATAATAAATTGTTTCGTCTTATTCATCAATTTTTGTAAAATTCAATAATTGTTTACAAATCTATTAAATTTAGTTTTTATTATAAAATTTTATGAAAATATTTAATCAATAGGTCCAGCAGCAAGTAAAGCTAGCACTCCCAGTAACCGTGATCCAATGGATGAAGATAGCCTCTTTCCCGGTATTGACCTTAAACCTAATAAACTTGAACCTCAAGATCATATGCGCTCTACTAATGATTATGACGATAGTAAAATTGATGACGATCTTGATAAGATTTTACAAGATATTAAAGATGTGCATCAAAATAGTATAGATGCACCAGACAGTCCGAAAGAAGGCGATGCTTTGGGTGGTCATGGAGGACATGATGGTCTTGAATCATCAAAACCACCAACGAGTCCTAGCAGACATTTATTATATACTACACATTTTCCATTACCACAAGATGAGACATGTAGTCAACATGATTGCAATCAACGACACGTACTATTGTACGGAGTTGGAAGGGTTAGAGACGAAGCTAGGCATGTTGTTAAAAAGATGACTAAAGAGGTAACATAATTTTTTCTCATAATTATTAGAAGTTTCTATTAATTTTTTAATTTTGATGCGCATAAAACCTTTAAAATTAATATTGTACAAAATCTAAAACTCATATTAATTTAAAAGAAAGTATCATATAAAACTTTTTTTAAATCAAAATATATTAGTTATTTAGTTAATAAATTTTTTTAGGTATGTAAGTTGTTCGGCAAAAAATTTAGCATTGATGTGGCTGAAGGTGGTAAAGTCAAGAAACATTCACGCAGTGAATTCAACTTTGAGGCTATCACACAAAAATTTCAAAATCTCAGTTATTTTGATCAGCACGTAGTTACTTGGCAATGTGCTACCCAAGTCGTTGATATGCTTAATACTTTTGTCACGTCATCAGGTTCATCGTATTTACCTGTACAAGAACATGTAGCTTTTCTATTCGATCTCATGGAACTTGCTCTCAATATTTATGGACTGATTGATATTTGTATACAAATATTAAAAGAATTACCAGATGTCGAAGCTCAATTGGATGCTCGGAAAAGTATACTTGTTAGAAGTTATACGACGAACCTCAGCTTATATATTGTCGGCGTGCTCAGGAGATATCATTGCTGTTTATTGCGTAAGTTTTACACATTTTTAATGGAAACAAATATCTGAAATTTTAATCTATTTTATATTACATAATTTGTTTCGACTTTAGTTTCACCAGAACAAACGACGGTAGTCTTCAGTCTTCTTGTTAAAATGGTAGCTCACGTATCCAATCCAAGTGATTGCAGTTCAGCAGAACGTTGTATACTTGCACATCTTTACGATCTTTATTCAAATTGTTCACTTTTAAAAACAAAACCTCACAGTTCTGAAGGTTTCAACAATGCAAACCCAAAGATAAGGGCAGCTTATTATACAGCTCTTACACTCACACCATCTAATCATTTATATAATTCACAATTCATGGTAGAAGTATTGAATAACCCGCGACGTGGTGGTAAAATTGAAACTCAATGGGCGAGACAGCTTAATGAAACTCCTGCAAATCGATACAGGTAACTAATAAATAGTTAAAAATTCTAATATTAAATTAACTTTAATCATTCAAACAAAAATCAGTGAAAATTATAATAATTTTAATATTACTCTTCTTTCAGTTTCGTTTGCAATGCTATTGTTACTGTATGTAGCGAAACCGATAACGATAAACTTAACGACATTGCAATAACATGCGCAGAGCTTACGGCTTGTTGTAATGCTCTAAACACTGAGTGGCTTGGCGTACTCAGTGCTCTTTGTTGTTCCTCAAATAGTTCCGCTAATTACATCGATGTACAGAATCAAGTTGACGTCCAAGATTTAAGTATTCATAATGCGTTAGCCGTATTCACTTCAATCCTCATAGGTGAGATTTTCATTTCTATTTATTGTTAAAAAATATCTACATGAAAAAAATACCTGTATTTTCTTTGTGATGTAAAGTTATAGATATTTTTTTAAATATTTAAATAATAAAAATATTAAAAAATGTCTTTATATTAATCTCAGAATACATTTTAATATTTTACTTTTAGCGAGGCATTGTTTTTCTTTGGAGGATTTTGTACGACA
Source organism: Anastatus disparis (assembly GCA_017163975.1). NCBI lineage: Eukaryota > Metazoa > Arthropoda > Insecta > Hymenoptera > Eupelmidae > Anastatus > Anastatus disparis. Next base: position 3,320,445 of record JAFFSR010000226.1, read on the forward strand.
TATAGCTCTACCATCAATAGGAAAAGCATGCAATGAAGGTCGTGGCGATGCTGATACAGATGCAGAAGCTGGTGCTCGACTTACATGTCATTTATTATTGAGACTTTTTAAAACAGTTGAATGTCCACAACCCGCTCTCTATTCTGTCGGCACATCGCCACATCCGCTACCAAGCGGCAACCAACGTAGCTACAGTATTAAACTTAGCTGCGATAGACATTTGTTAGCTGCTGCCCATAACAACATTAGCGTAGGTCCATTGATTGCAGTGTTGAAAGCAATTCTGGTATTAGGTGATGTTACAGCCGGTAAACAACCACCAAAGAAACCTGATGCACAAATTCATGCTGGAAAAGGTGGACCCGGCAGTGTTGGTGGGTCAGGAGCTGGTGAATTGTCAATAAGTCACATATTAGGTAATGTCTTTTTGAATATCAATCAATTTTTTAAATCTCCACCTCTATAATTATTTTTCTAATAAAATTGTTATTTATGATTTTAAGGCACCAGTGATATATTAGGTGGAGGCGATGACCTTGGTTTAGATTTGGCAATGTCATCATCAAGTAGTAGTGTTGGAATGACTACTGAAAATGTCAAGGGATTATCTGATTTTGCTCAACATGTTTTAAGACAAATTTGTAGTCAAGAATGGGTTTTGGAAAGATGTTTGCAAAATCCAGAAGAGCTTTGTCAAGAGGATATGCTTCTTGATAATATGCTTACTCCTCGTCAGGTTAAAAAATTAACTTTATTTTTATTCAAATCATGTCTAATAATAATAATTTCTAATTTTTAAATGACATTATTATCAAATTTTTAGGCCCAGAGACTGTTACATATGATTTGTTATCCGGATACACCACCTGATGCCTTTCTCGATCAAAAGACTCATATTACAAACATTCTTGAGAATCTAGAACAATGGAGCTTAAGGATGTCCTGGTTAGATTTACAGCTTATGTATAAACAATTCCCACCCAACTCAGCAGATTTATCTCAATGGTTAGATACCGTAGCTAAGGCTGCTATCGACGTATTCCAATTAAATAATGTATCGGGTAAACCTGAAAAAAGATCAGATTCTATTTGGCTAGTAGCACCTTTAGTATCGAAGTTACCTAGTGCTGTACAAGGTAGAGTGTTAAAGGTTGCTGGCCAAGTTTTAGAATCTGGTAATTGGTCTAAGGCTGCTGGTAGAGAAAGAAGATCTAAATCACCGTCGATGTTTAATCATCAACCGTTCCTATCGTTAGTGTTGACTTGTTTAAAAGGTCAAGATGATCAAAGAGAAGGTTTGTTGATAATCCACTTAAATAAACGTTTTCTTTGAAAATAATTAATAAGAATTTTGATTCTAATTTCATCAAAATTATCCATAAAAAATATGACGATTGATTATAATAAAATATTTGATTTTTTAAAGGTTTGTTGACGTCTTTACATTCTCAGTTATCTCAATTTTGCACAACAAGCAAAGAAGAGAAATCCATTGGTAATGATGATCCGAAATCCCGAGAAGTTCTTCAAGATGCTTTGCAGCTGCGTTTTAGCTTAGTTGGTGGTGTTTTTGATACAATTCAGCGTAATATTACTGTAACCAATGATTGGGCAATGCTACTTGTACAGCTTGTTAGTTATTGTGTGATTGACTTGAATAATAACGCGGAACTTTTCACTACTGTGATAGACATGCTGGCAACTCTTATACATTCCACATTGGTCTCAGATTCCCAAAGTGAAAAAGACGAGAATAAGAAATATTATCAGAATTTAATGAAAAAGTTGAAGAAGGAACTTGGAGATAGAAATAATCAGAGTATACAATTTGTTAGACAATTGTTACCATTACCGAAAGTAACAATGGAAGTTATTACATGTGAACAAGTCGGCTGTATTACGGACACAAAAGGCAATAAGATTGCTGGTTTCAACAGTATTGATAAAAAGCAGGTACGTAAGAATTTTTTCTTAATGTAAGGCATAATTAACTTGATTTAATTAAATAATTATATTTAATTATTTCTTTCTTAATACTTGATTATAGACATTAGAATTATTTTGTATTCATTTTTGCAGGGACTTCAAGTGTATAATTCACAACGAGTTTCAGCTTGGGAATTGTTAGAAGGTCACAAAAATCCTGCACCCTTATCTTGGGCTTGGTTCCGCGCTGTACGTCTTGAGCGTAAACCTCTGACTTATCAGAATGCCCATAAACTATTGCGTTTTCATACGCACAGCCAAACAAGACCTGCATCGTTCTATTTAGAACCTCCACCATTACCACCTGAGGATCTTGAACCTGATAAAAAAGAATTAGAACCTGGTAAGGCAGATACGCCGATGAGTATTGATTCACCAGGTAGAATGATGGCCGCCATGGGCGGTGTAGGTAAAGGAAAAGCTCTCAAGACGAAAAGGCATCGGAGAAACAAGACTGCAACGCCTACAAATCCTATGCAACCTCAACAAATGCCAGTTAGTTTTTTTCTAAATATTATGAAAATTATTGAATTTAGTTGTAATTAAATGTTTTATTTAAAATGAATTTGTTAAACAACAGCAAGTTCCAACTTCTATGCAACAAATGGCTTATGCTGCTCAACAAGCACAAGTTGCTCAACAACCTGGTATGTTCCCAAATCAACAGCCTCAACCTCAGCAACAACAACCTCAACCGCAACAACCACAGCAACAACAATGGTATCCAAATCAACAAGCGCCTCATCCGACAGCGCCGCCACAATATCCTCCTTATGGTCAACAAATGGCTCCAACTCAAGTTGGTGGTCCACGTTATGACCGACCAGGACCAGCCCTCAATCAACAACAACAATCATCAAAAGCGGCTCTTTCTCATATGCTTAGGTTACGACTACCTTCAACTCAATTTATGGGAGCTCAACAACAGCAACAACAGCAACCTCAACAACAAGGTCCACCATCAAATGCTGCTCCACCTAACGTAGCTGGGACTGCGGCTTTCCAGGGTATGCAAAGAAATCAATTTATTAGGCAACAATTGAGGGCTGCTCATGGTCAGCAACACGGTGCATCTCCTGGAATGCAGCCACAACAGAATATGTTTGCTCCTCAGCAGCAACAACAACAACAACCACAGGGAATGTATGCTGGTATGCAGCAAGGTCAGTAAATTTTTCTTTAATAGACATATATTATTGTTCTATTGAATTAGTTGTTTTTATTCTTTTGAAGTAAAAGTTTTAATACGTAGCTTAATATTTACAAGAAATTTGTTTATTGGTACAGTACTTTCTTTTGTAAACAGAACTTTTTTCTTCCATTTTAATTTAGAAATATAATAAATAACTTTTCAAATTTTAATGTATAGAATCAAATCTTAAAATAATATTTTTTTTTTCTTTTCATACAGGCATGAATCAGAATTATGCTGGTTATGGCGGACAACAAATGATACCTCAACAGCAGCAGCAGCAACAACAGCCAAATTTGATGGCTCAACAGCAGAATATGTTCCAAAATCAGCAACAAATGATGGGCGTCCAAAATCAACAGCAAATGTTGAATGCACAAAGTCAACAACAAATGATGGGTGCACAACGAAACCAAGAGTATTTACAACAGCAGCGGATGCAGCCTGGTGCTGCAAGGCCTCCTTATATGCAGGTTTGTTATTTTATATTTTTAAATACTTTTAGTAAAATCTTAAAAACTTTAAATTAAATCGATCGGCAATTCAATATTTAAATACAATTATTTTTTAAATTATTATAAAAAAATCCTTATTTTTGGAATGTTTTATTCAAATTGTATTTTTTTATTTAGCAGGCACCTAATGTAACAATGAACACTATGGGTCCAATGGGTGGAGGTGTACAAAATCAACCAGCACCACCATATCGGCAAACTGGTGGTAAACCAGGCACTGTTAATGTTGGAGGCGTTGGGCAAGCCAATGTTGGTCTTCAACCCAATCAACACATGCAATCCGTAAGTTTAAATGAAAATTTATTTAGCATAATTATTTATTGATTAGCAAAAAATTAGAAACGATTTTTTTAAAAATAAATAATAACTTTATTAATAACGTTTCTTAATTTAAAAATTTGCTTACAAAAGTACAAAATCTCAAAATACACTTTCCTTACAATTATAGTTATTTTTAATAATTATCAGTAATTCAATTCTCGTAATTCATACATCAAATATAACTCTTTTAGCAAATGGCACTGACCCAACAGCAGCGCATGAGACTAATGGCAATGCAACAGCAACAACAGCAGCAAGCTCAACAACAACAGCAACAACAGCAAGCTCAGCAACAGGCAGGCAATGCCGGTCAGCAAGCGACTCCACAATTAGTTGCTCATTTACAGCGCAATCTCAACCAGGCACCGCAGCATCCTTATCAGCATCAACCGCCTTACTAAGTGTACTTCAACGTATAAAAAATAAACAAAAAAACTTGTGTGTGACTGTGTGTAAATTCGGCGCCTTCTAACGCGAATGGACGCATTATTTACTTTAAAAAGTACATGTGTTTTAGGAACAAAAGAAAGAAGAGCCGAGAATATTGTGAATGTAAATGTTTAAAGTATTTTATCGAGACAAGATTTTCATTTCTTCGCGTAGTTGTGGATAATCAACATACTAGAGTTAGTCAAAAGAAAAAAAAATTATGCGAATCTATTACCGATCTATTCGAAAAGTTATGTTTAAATAAGAGAAAAAGAACTATAATTAGTTTTTAATTTACACGAACGAGTTTAAATACTTGATGTGGAAAAGGGCTTCGACTGTAAATGTTTTATTCTTAATCAATTTTTACGCTGTACATGATCTTTTTAAAACCAATGTTTTTCTGAACTTTATTTTTTGTCTCGCGATTTATAATGCAACAATAAACTTGATCATTGTATATTCGAAGATAATTACGCATGAGCTGTAATTTTATGAAACGTATGTCGATGGGTTTAGAGATTATAAAATAAATATCTTATAATGAAATTTCATGATTTCAAAATTTAATTAATTTAATTAATTTAAATCGAAAAATCAACTAATGTATAAAATGAAATTGAAAACATGCAAAGACATAGAATATTCTAAGCTCATGAATTGGTTGTGCCAAAATCTTGATAAGCACAAATCTTTGAAGGAGTTGTATGAATAACGAGAATTGATAAGCAATCAATATGATTGAACGAATCGTTACAAAAATATCGTTTCTAAAAAAATAATGTCACGCAATCATCGTATTTCATATGCCTGCATAATGCCGCAGCAAAGGCTCATAAACTGTACATATTCACTTCCTCCTTCCAGCAATCTATAGCTGCATTCCTAAAAAATAATTGACAATTTTATAATAATTAGAAATTATGTAAATTTTAATTTAAAGAGTATCATTTGTTTTTTTTACCCCAAGTTTTTCTCCGATTAAGGCTTTCTGCTTATCTGTAAGTGTATTTGAATAAATAATCATGTCATTCAATTGATCAACGACCTGAAAAAAAAAAAGAGTATTAATATTTTTCCTTCTTGAGCTTATAAGAAGTTAATTACACATTGTACCTGACTTGCTGAATAAGCCTCTAGCATGAATTTGTCAACATATGTTTCAACTTCATTATAATTTTTCGTTTCGCAAACTTTCAATAAATCATCTAGCCATTTAGTTGGAACAACCTTTATGAAATAAAAAGATTTTGTAATTTACAAATATTTAATTTACATTTTATATCTATTTAAATTGTAATTAAAAAATATTACTTACACCAGTTACTTCAAGAACATCATCAATTGTTACTTCGATTCCTTTTCCTTTGAGTCTTGTGACAGACTGCAAGCAAGTTATGGCTCTTCGTAAATCACCTCCTGATGCATCAACAACAGTTTTAAGCACATTTTTTTCTGCTTTTAAATCTTCTTCATTACAAATGTATTCTAATCTTTCAATAATTTTTTCTTCACCAAGAGGCTTAAATCTAAACTTTGTACAACGAGATGTTAAAGGCTCTATTATTCTTGAAACATAGTTACAAATCAGACAAAATCTAGTTGTGTGAGATTCTTTTTCCATTGTTCGTCTCAGAGCTGATTGTGCAGCGCTTGTCATACTGTCTGCCTCATCAAGAATTACTATTTTAAATGGTGGACAACGTTTACCGCTGAAATAAATATATATATTTCTATGTAGTAAAAATTTTTAAGAAGTATTAATACATAACATTATTTTATTGATTGTATCTCAGTTTTGATTGTTCTCATTATAGGTTGCAAAATAATACCAAATTTCTCAAAATACCTAAGCAATTACGAAAAAAAAATTACTTTGTAAAACTTTTTACAAAAAATTAACAATTAAACTCTACTGAAACATTTAACAACAAGTTCATTAAAATAAAATTACTACTTTACAAATAATTAAAAAGAATTTAAAGCAATTTTTTTTTATTTTGTATGCTTTTATACAGCATCAAAAGTTATACTTGAAAACTTTTGATTATCAACATTATTGTTTTGAGTAAGTTAAAAAGCATATTAATATCTGGCAGTTAATAAAAGTTTTAAATACTTGAATAAAACTTCTGATACTTCTACCAGTTGCTTGATATTTCTTGAATTATTTATACATTTGCAAACCTCAAACCTTTTACTAATGCATCATTGACATTAAAATTATATTTAAAAAATTTTTTGAATTATCAATAAAAAATCTTACTCTGCTGTACTACTACTGGCAGTAAGTTGAGCAAATGATTTAACTTTATCTCTAACAACTTGAATTCCTCTTTCATCTGAAGCATTAAGTTCTAATATTCTTTCTTTGAATAAGCTTCCAAAAAGTTGTCTTGCTGCTGCTAAAATAGTACTGGTTTTACCAGTACCCGGTGGTCCATAAAGTAAAAGATTAGGAAAATCTCCACCTGATAAACATTGTCGCAAAACTTCTACAACTTCTCCTTGTTCGACAACATCATCTACAGTTTTAGGTCGGCTGGTAATTTCATAAAAAAATGTTATTTATCAAAAAACACTTAAGTGTATACTTATTATGCTCTTAAATGAAACAAATACATATAAAAAATTGCAAGTATACTTTTCTACATTTTATTTTTTCTTTAAGCTACATTTTTCTAATGAACAATTTTTTATAAGTCTGATCTATAATGTACAAAATTATGTTCAGTATTTATTAGCATTGTAAAAATACAAATAATTTCAAATAAATAAATAAATTTAAAAAAAGAAATTAAAAAAAGTGAGGTTATTTTGTTTACTATTTTTCAACCCATGGTGTAGCTCTAACTCGTTGAGGAGTTTCTTTTCCTTTTGATGTTGATGGTTTTTTTACTTCTGCAGGACCTAATTTTCCAGTTTTCAAAAATGCCTGCATTTTATTTCCAATAAAATAAATCAATTATAAATAATACAATGAAGAAACGGAAATGCAATATACTTCACGAAATATCTTCCCGCCAACTAAAGTAGCCGGTGCGAGTGATTTTCAATTTGCAACAAAGTACCAACTTTATAGAGTTTAGAAGAGCTATGAAAGTCTGAAAACATTGCACTACGCGTTTTCCGTTTGTAAAGTATAATCCGGCTTTTTTGTCGGAATTGTTACAAAAATATCATTAGTAATAAATAAATTTTTTAGTATATTTAGTTGGATATTTCTTTGCATCAACCATGGTGAGTGTTTTTGTATATTAGAATAATTTTTGAGATAATAAAAAAATTTTTCGATACCATAACCTATAAAATAAAAAATACTTGTTTTTTTTATTTAAATTATTATTTTTACATATTAACAATATTTTTTACAGTTGTTCTATTCCTTTTTCAAATCATTGGTGGGCAAAGATGTAGTAGTTGAGCTGAAAAATGATCTCAGGTATTTCTTACGTTTACAAACGCCTTTTTTTATACAATTTTAATTTATTTAAATAAAATACAAAGATAGTTTCAAATTTAAAATCTTTTTTTTTATCGATCCTATAATCAAATAAAATTCTTTTATTTCAGTATTTGTGGGACATTACATTCAGTAGATCAGTATTTAAATATCAAACTCACAGACATAAGTGTTACAGACCCTGACAAATATCCTCACATGGTATGTATTTATCAAATAGTAATATAATACAATTTTAAAAAATGCTGAATTTTTATTTTATATCCTAGTTATCTGTCAAAAATTGCTTCATAAGGGGATCCGTTGTTCGGTATGTTCAATTACCTGGCGATGAAGTTGACACACAATTGTTACAGGATGCTGCAAGAAAAGAAGCAGCAGCGCAAAGTCGATAGTGGATAATAGTTTATAGCTGGTTAACTTTTTAGGTTAAATAATTTTGATACAAGAGAAGTCATGTAAAGAAATATTTTTTTGAACTTCTTTAAGATTACTTTATGCTTTCATACTTTATTTACTTACTACTATGAATAAAGGTAAATTATTTTTCACACAAGTATTATCTTATATTAAACTCTATAAACCATAAAATTTTTAGTTTTTTTTTTGTAAAAATAACTTAATTTTTTTTTTAATTTTAATTTGCTGATAATCAAGAAAAATATAATTTAGTGCATATTTTTTTTATGATTGTTAATTAAATTTAGTAATTTATTTTGCTAGAAAGAAAGATATAGTTAAAAAAAATTTGAGTAAATGAAAAATACTTTTGAAAAGTTTTCAATTTAAAATATTTTATTTTGAAAAGAAATCTTTTTTATTTAATTTTTTTATTGAACTAACTTGATTTAATGTTTGGAAGATCTTTTTCTTTTCATTATAAGATTTATTTTCAAATGAAAGTATCATATTCTCAAACTACTAAAGAAAATTGTATTTAAATTTATTCAGAAAAATAAGAATAATTCAAATTTTTTGTATGTAATACAAAGATCAGCATTTATAGTTAATAATTATAATTTACTTAAATTTTGCATATGGTCAATAGGTTAAATTTATATGAAAATTAATGCAATAAACATCAATCTCAAGTAATATATAGCAGTAATGACAAAATTATTTTTCGATGGTTGTTTAATGACTGAAGGAGTAATATATTAAGAAAATATATTACATCATTTTTTATCATGATATCTGTATAAAATATAAAACATTTTTTTAATTTACTTTAAAAGTTACAAAGAAATATTGATGAAACTATGTAAAAAAATATTAATTTTTTTTCAAAATGTATAGAACTTGTAATGTAACAAAAATCTTTGAGTTCACTAAAAAACAAATCTAATTTAATTGTATACTGATTGGATTATATAAATTTGTTCATACATATGTGTACTATATATTTTAACTGAAAAATTTTGAGATAAATAAAAAACAAAATTTACTTTAATAGAAATTCTTAATTTTCCTCAATATTTCAAACAGTTAATAAAAGTTAATTTAATTACAGAAAAATTAAAATTTGAACTATTTTAACAGAATTTCTTCATTTTGCAAATCAATCCAATATTCAAATAAAAAATTCGTACTGAATTCTAGGGAGTTTTAGACACAAAATAGTAATGTTTAGATACCGACAGTAGATATCTAATTTATCGAATTTAAATTTTGAAATTCATTTAAAAAACGCGAATAAACATTTATCATCTCTTTTTTTTTTTCAAATGTATTTCAAGTCGCCGTATTTATACTATCATTACAATGCTAATTAGCGACGGAAGTCGTCAATGTGTTTGTGAACTAAACACATGTAACGTACAGTGGTACTTGAATCAATCGGTCGAGAGCAGGATTCGAACTCAGATTCTCGATGTTATAAGTCCATCGCTCTACGACGTGAGCCACTGACAACTTTGAAAATGAAATTATATAATAAATTATTTATTTTAATTAGAAAAAAAACTTCATTTATTCAAATATTTATTGGTTTAATATTAGTAGCTTGAATTTGGCTTGAATTTTCACTTATAAATTGTATTTATTTTCAAGTTCTGCAAGTTCAATGGAAATCATAACCAAATAAGTTATTAATAAAGTGCAATCGCGTAATTATTCCACAATTTTGCAAATAATGTATTTTAAAGTTAATCTTATTTATTACATAAAGAAATGAAAATTAAAAACTAAATTTTTTTCATTTAAAATTTATAGAACAAAAACTATATACATCATTAAAAATCTCAACTTTGAAATAATGACAACGAAATTAAAGAAAGTTTGCCGCTTCTTTTTTTTTAATTAAATTAACTGCACTTTATCACAATTCATTAGATTAGTAATGAACTCAATATTAGATGCACGCGCTATCCTAACATCGATTTAAATTAATTTATCTCGTCATTCTTGTAAACAACTGACAGTATATATAGACAAACTAAATCTATTTATACTATGCTGAATAACAAATGTATGTAAATTTCTCGTTGTATATATCTATATACTTTCTATCTATATAAATATATCGAAAACTAAACTAAGATATTTAAACGTTGTTAATCTATCGGCTGTATAGCTTCATGGGGGTGAGTTAAAGCGCTAACTAAATACTTCCACATTTAGGTCTCTATCTTTAAGTTGACTATAGTTAAGGGTATTATCCCCCTTTTATTTGACTTGGTAGCACACTTACAGCGCAAAACACCGGACACCGAGATTTCTTATTATTTTTTTTATGTATATACATAGAGTGCCTATACATATAATCTTATGTTCATATATAGATTTGTGTATATAGAAAGGGAATATTTAAGTGTGTTGTACTGTACACTGGCATAGCTTTACACGTTTAGATTTATACATAGATATGTTGTACACGTGTTTTTAAACATACGTTGATGCTGCACATACATCATACACGCACACATAAATTTATGGTCCGCATACGTACATAACAGTACACAAACTCATATAAACACAAGTACGTATGTATAAACACCCACACATTTATGTGCAGTATACTAAATGGAATATGTAGTGCGCCGGCGTGGCGACCGACGTTTTCAGGTAAAGATAGTTAAAGTGGCGCCGTGTGGTACCGTGCCTGCAGCTTTCTCTCTCTTGACTCCTGACAAAAGTGGGAGAATGAAATTTCAGGGGGATGCAAAATCGACAAAGTGGGGATACACTATGCCAAAGTTAAGAAGAAAGTAGGGGAAAAAGGATGCAGAATTTCTAAATAGAAAGAGCTGGACTAACGAATGTTCCGTAAACATTATAATAAGTTAAAAAAAGATAAACATATATAATATACATGTACACATGTGTATATAGCAATGGGGGGACAAGAGAATGAGAAACGAAATATAGTAAGTTTCATAGGTGAGAGAATGAACAAGAATGCGAGGTGATATCAAATGGTTCAAGAGGGAGGGGATTTCTGAAAGTAAAAAAGGTGGGGATGGGGGTTCATAGGGGGCGAATACCCATATAGAAAGAGAAAGAGAGAGAGAAATAGTCATAAGGGGAGGTTGTATTTTCATTGATCCGTTCGTGTGGCACAAAACGGAACCATCGCAGCCAAAGCGCGGACGTATCTATACGGAGGAAAAGCTGAAGGGCTTGCCAGAAAGGCCTTAACTCGACGACCACGAGTCTGCCGTATTATATCTGACTTATACTACTTAATTCTTAGTTCGACTGAACATGATTCCATTTCCTTTTTTTTCCAACTTCTTTTTTTCGTTTAAATTTTTAGTACTGTTGTAACATCCACGTAACACAAATAATTGATTAAATATGAATTCTCGTTTGTTTTTAGAAACAGAAGATACACAAAAGTGATATAATAAATTTTTTCGAGATCGTAAAGCAATTCTTATGACTGGAAACAAATCGATATTAGTCAAAGAGAGAGAGTGAAGTAAATAATTCAACCGAGGGGATGAAATTTTTATAGCTTTAAGCTACCGGGATGATTGAGTTGCTGATTTCTTTTCCTGAATTCTTCTTATACTTTTTTATACTTATTCTAAATTTAGCGTTTGCCTGGTCTAAGATTGGAATTTCCGGCTGCGTGATTTTTAGGATTTTTTTTCTTCTCTCTCTGCTTGCGTATTTATATAATAAGAGAGGGAAGGAAAAAAAGGAAAAACTCAAACCATATTTCGATGATATCGGAAATATACATACATACGTACAAAAAAAATGTGAATCAATCTTTGCGTAGGTTTTCAATTAAATAGAATTATAAAATATGCAAAGGATCCTAAATAAAATAGAGTGTAAAAATTATGTAAGAATAGTTCGAGGATAAGATTACAATCAGTAGATTGATTATTTCTTCTGTTTCCTTTATTTTTCTTAAACTTAATTTTTTTTCGTAAATTTGAATTTTTATCGTTGAAATTTTTCTACTGTAGTGGACTCGACTTTCTTTATTCTTTTCTTTATATATATATATATATATATATTTTTACTTCGTTTTGCGAAGGCTGTATATCTAAATATCTTAAATGGATTTGTAAGTTGGGCGTTTAGCATGATTACGGTATTGATTTGTAAATGACCCTAAAAGATTGATTTTCTTCTAGCTTATTAAAATAAAGAGTTTTATGCGACTGTGAATATTATTATTTCTTTTAATGCTACTACAAAATTTTGAGAAAAAAAATTTCATTTTTTTTTTAAGTTTAATATTTTTTTCATCAATTTGTATCACTGAAAATTTTTTTTTATTTAAAATATTTTATACAATTAGATACAATTTTAATCAATTATATATGAGACTTTAATCAACAAAAAAAAAGAGAAATTTTAGTATGTTTATAAATGAATGGTTATAAATCGTGTATAGTATTAACGTTCATCTTTAGTCTTTAAAAGTTTAATTTAAATTATTCATAAATAACGCATCTTGAATTGTGTAAAGAAACCTTCCGAACAATTTTTTAGCTCAACCTTTTAAATAAGTTATAAATTTATAAATTATTGATATTCATATCGAGCCTAAAGTTATAATTTAAAATAAAAATAAATCTATGTCTAATAATATTTGGTTCACTAATCTTTTTTTATATTTATTATCTGTTAAATAAGATTGTACATTTAAAGAAATGATTTATAGGATTTTTAGGAAACTCTGCAGGATTTGCGGCGTTGTTTCTGTTCATTTATTGTGTTTAATTATTGTACTTGAGATTGCCTGTAAATGTTCCTATGTAACTCTGGATTTAAATAAATAAATAAATAAATGGAAACAAAAGAAGAAAATTAAAATATGTAAAATATAACGATTATTTTTAAAGACCAAAATTATACATGATAACAGCAAATAACTTTCTGCGAATCAAAAAAGAAATGTATAATACATAGCTATTATAATAAATTTTTTTTAAATTTATTTAACGTCGCTGTATTTATGCTATCATTAAGATGCTAATTAGCGACTGAGATCGTCAGCGTGTGAAAAAAGCATATATATAGAGGTGTTTATATCAATTGGTCACCAAGAGCGGGATTCGAACTCGTAACCTCGAGATTGCGAATCTATCGCTCTACCGATTGAGCCACTGACGACCTCTTAATAACACATTTAAATAAAGATTATAATCGAAATTTGTACGTGTATTGTTGATAAAAAAATAGTTTATATATTAAATGTAAAGTTTACAATTACAAAATAAAAAAAGAATAACAATTTCATGATATAATATTAGTACAAACATATTTTTGTATCTTAAATAAAAAAAAATCGATTTGTACTATTTTCGGTATGTAGTTGTGACTCTGAATATGTTCTAGATTTATGAGAGTTCATTGGGCGTCTGACCAAACTCCGTACCTTTTCTACTTACTCCAACGTAGATGCACATATTTTATTATACCTTTACACAAATGTCCCACTAACATCTGTTGAAATTTTGGCTTCTGCCTTAAATATTAATTAACCTTGATAGCATGATATTTTTTAATTAAATTAAAATGGCCACATAATTTATATACCACATGCGTGCTAAATGAAACAAAGGTGCGGATAGAAAATTTATATTTGCTCAGACTTTACTTTATTACCGCAATGCATATAAACTTATGAAAATTATCGGTTTATCTACCGTATTAAAACTTTAAATTTACTCAATTCTTTTTGAATTTATTGATTTGTTTAATATTAATCATCTTATAATCCTGAGGCATTATTTAAAATATATAATACAGTAAATATATCGAAGATATAATTTAATTCTAGCAGTTATATAAATACATCATAAATAATATCAAAAAATTGGATTAATATTATTAAGTATATTTTTCACATTTTTCATATTCCATATTAAGCGCAATAGATTATTAACTCATAATAAAAAAAGAATATAGATGTATTAAAATAAAATAATATTTATATAAATATCGTACGTAAGCTTAGCTTTTTATTTAAAATGCCCTCAAATAATAATTGTGCTACTTTAATTCCGTGTAACATCATATTTTATACTCGCAGTGTATAAACTTTATTAAAGAAATCAAGTTTATATATTTAATGTTAATACGCTGCAAATGGAGCGGTCGATGGCTCGTGCGATGTGTATATAAGACACTTTAAATTTTAGTGACAAGGAGAAAAAAAAAGTATCTCAAGTGGCTTCGAAGGGTTCGGATTTCTGACCCTGCAGTGTTGTTTTACAAAATTATCGAAGTTTATATAGGATTTTATTTGAAAACTATTTACCGAAATAAAGCTCTCGATGCTGTGTTATCTTTCGAAGTGATTATAAGATTAATATTGAATTAGTCCATACACGATTGAGATGTCAGTATCTTTGAGAAGATAAGCTGAAATTGAAAGCGTAATTGGACATATGAATTAATGATATATCAGAGAAAAACAACAAAATAAAAGGGATTATATGTCTTTTTTTTTGTTTTCCATTAAAAATGTAAAAATTAGGTGGATTATAGTAAATACAAATATTGAAAAATTAATTAAAGGATTTCTAAGTTTAAAGTACTTTTAAAATTTGAATTTTTAATTTCTATATATCCAACCAGCAGGACAAATTTATCGTATTTGCTTTGAAGTAAAATCAAATAGTTCATAAATCATATAAAAAAAGAAGAGAAAAAAAAGAAATAAAAATTAGAATCCATGTTTAATGTAGTGATGCAGAAATCCTAAGAATCATTAAGTTCCATTATAAGCACCTTAAATAAAGAGCCACATCAATACTTCATCGCGCCTCTCTTTCTCTTTTCCTCAAGCATTCAACTCAGCATTGGCCTCTCTGTCCTACTTTTTTTTTGTACTTGCTTGTCGTGCTATAACATACATACATATATGTATACACATGCAGACTCACACGTACACATGGCAAATCCTAACCCATCCTCGAAACTCTTATGGGGGAAGACTAAGCTATACAGCTTTTCTGATCGACCTACAATATGTGTTTGTGTATACACATATATTCATCCAAACATTATCATTCTAATCGAAACAACCAAAAGTTCTTCCTTTAACTAAATATCTTTTTTTTTTAATACAAAAAAAAAGAATCATACATGTGTATATCCATATATGGGGTTATATCCTATGTTAAGATGGTATAGGTTTTATATATATATATATATATATATGTACAATAGAAAAAAAAGGGGCAAGTTCGATGTTGACTTGGGTTGTTCTCTCTGGCAAAAGTCCGTAATGCGATGCGCGCGCGCACAACATACATATCCCCTTAAAATAAAAGAAAAAAAAACCTAATTTTCCCTTCCTTCTCCTGTATCTCTGCCTCTCTCTTATAACTTAAATCGAATACATCTATTTCTCTCCATAGAAGCCCCCCTCCACTTAAATATCTACCCCGCATTCAATCTGGTTATCCGTCTCGCTTACATTTGCACTAACAAATGTCGAGGCAACTGGAGAAAATGAGATGAGAGATCCTATATACGTATAAATATATATGTATATACGTGTACATATATCTATATATGATATTCGGAAGCTTACGCGCACACGCTCTCCCGCATCAATTTTCTCTGTCTAACATTTGGACTTGCCTATTGGTTAATGCCAAAAGAGGGAGAGGAGAGGAGAAAGGGGGAGGACAGGAGGGAAAAGAAGATGTTAGAGTGAGAGGTAAAGCCGCAGCCTTACTACTAGCGCCAAAAGGCGCCGCCGCCGCCGAGACAGACCGACCTAGAGTCATACAACTGTGTTAGAAACTTATACATTGGCTATAGTAGGCTGCCTACAGTAGTAGGGGGCAATTTTTTTTCAGAAAGGGTGAGAAAGAGAGAATAAGAAGTAAGAGCTGAAAGAGCGAGAGAAAGAGGGATGGAGAGCGAGAGAGAAGAATAGAGTTAAAAGAAAAAGAGAAAAAATAACTAGTCATCCCTCCTGTTTTCTGTATATCAAGCTTTAAGCTTGGGAAAGTTTGAACGTGTAGTGAGAGAGTAGCACTCACGTAAAGAGAAAAGCAAGCACCACATCTCGCGCGTGTGTGTTTTGTGCTTGCTCTAGCTGGCTCTGCTCTGGTGGGCTCTCGTTTGGCTGTTCGGCTGTGCCTAAAGCCCCGTGGCTGACTGGCTGGCTGACTGGCTCTCTCAGTTGTGTTTTGTGTGTGTCTGTGTGTTTGATGTGTGCATAGAGGAAAAGGAAAAATAAAGCGCGCAGCGCAATCAAAAAAGGATTGAAACAACAAAAGTTAAGGAAAAAAGTACATAATATATAACAATACCCTCCTATGAATAATAAAATAAGAGAAAAAATATAATAATAAGTGAGTGCGCGCGCGCAAGAGAGACCATTGTAGGACAAGGGAATTAGAAGAGACAAGAATATTTAAAAAAAAAAGGAAAAATAAGAAGAGAGTCACAAATAAATTTATCAAATAAAGAAAAATAAAAGATCAGTTCCGTCTCTCTTGCAACGATTTTCTCAATCTCGTTCGTTCACAAAGAAGATTATATAACAACAAGCAAAAAAAAAATAGGGGCACAACGATTCGGTAGTGCTTTTTTGGTGTGTCGCACATAAGAGTGCCATAGAAATTCATTCTTATTTTCTTTCTTATTATTATTACGCATACACATGGTTATGGAAGAAGGTGTAACGACATGCATACGTTAATAACGTTGTTACGCACACATACACACAGCTACACATACATCTATACATCTTATACATATATACCTGAGTATATAGAGAAGAACTGAGTATATAGGGTGTTTTAACGTTTCAAGCATTTCTTTTTTTTTATATATATAAGCAAGTGTGTCAGTGGGTCTGTACTTAAAAGAGAAGATATTCTTTTTTTTCTTGTATTTTAAGTTTTGAAAAAAAAATTAAATTAAATTAAAAAACAAAAGAAGAATAAAAAGTGTATCCAGATCTAAAACGTGTGTGTAACGAAGAAAAAGGAAATGGTGGCAGTGGTTACGGTCGGGACAGGCCAGACTGAGCGCCACCGCCAAACCGCTGTTGCCTGAATTATAAGTAAAAAAAAAAAAAAAAAAAAAAAAACAGGCCCTCAAAGAAAAGAGAAAAAGATCAAAAGTAAAGGTGCAATATTGTGAGTGTGAGGTGTAATATTGTAAATAAAATAAAGTGCGTGCACTTGGAGAAAAAAATAGAAATTTAAAAAAAGAAGTGTACATGTATATGCATACGTATATAGTTTGCTCTGCGCGATGGGACTACCTCTGCAGTGAAGGTTGATCGAATTTTTAACATTTATTAGTATAACGTTATAAGCGCGTGAAGATTTAAATGGAAAGAAAAAGAAAAATGTTATCGCAGAGCGAATTTTACGCTTTGTTCATTCATTATACATTCGTATAGGAGTGGCTGTTATTATTTTGATTTTCTTTATTTTTTTCTTTAAGTTCAAAAAGAATAAAAAGGAAACATTGATCAAAAAAGGAAGAAATAACAAATAAAAAAAAAGGGAAAAGAAGAAAAATGACGAGACAGCGACAGTCGGCTGCACGACTGCGCCGACGATAATATATAAGGAACAAATAGAAAGAAAGAAGACATTTGAACATCGGCCTATTTAAATAACATCCTTCCTTCTTCTTTTACTTTTTAAAGTGTGCTATTATAATTACATTGAGAAGATATCATCTACAGATAGTAAGGTGTCATTACGTATACGAATGAAACGACGCAAGTGACGCTGTCGAGAAAGAGAGAGAGAGAGAGAGAGAGAGTTTGAGAGAGAGTGAGAGAGAAAGAAGGAAAGAGAGAGAAAGAGGGACAAAAAGGAAGAGTAGTATAGAGATTCGATCGAGGAGAGAGACTCGATATGTCGTCGTCGTCGTCGAGGAGACGTTTCTGGAGTTAGACAAAGAAAAGAATCAATTTGTCGTAAGGTGTAACGAGGATTAAAAAAAATTTTTTTTTTTTCCACATCATTAAATTTTCTCCCCCATCGAAGAATTGATTTCTCTCTATAATTTTCTTTAAGGAGAGAAAATAAAATCAAAACCTAAAAGTAAAAAAATAGGAAGTCAAGAGAAAAAAAAAAGAAAGTAAAGGATGCATACAAGACTGGCGTTGTTTGTGCAGTAGTTTTTCGCATATCGCCATCTCTCTTTCATCGCCGAGCCACCAAACATAAACCACCCCCTTTTTCAAACCCTACTTTCTATATAAAACCCCCTTCTATTTGAGGAATAAAAAAAAGAAGAAGAAGAAGAAAGAAAGGAAGAAAGGAAAGAAAGAAAAAAAAAGGAGGTGGAGGGTCAGGCACGCAACAACCCAGGAGTGCAAGAGTACTGCAGAGCACGCGCACGCTCTCTCTCTTTTTCCAACTTTGGTGTGTTCTTATATATGTATATGTATATATATTTATATATATAATACCACTATACATATAATCTATAACATAACGTTATAGAATTCGACTCAAAAATTTTTTTTGTCTTTTTTTGAACCAAAAAATTTTTAAAAATTCTCTAGTATGTGTGCGCTAATGAAAAACAAGGTACAACTTATCGTGGTGTACATAAACGTCCCTCCGTGCCTGTGTATATGTGCGTGAGTCGTCGTTCTCTAAATCTCTCTGTGCAGTTCTAATACGATTTTCTTTTTCTTTTTTTGCGAAAAAACAAATATATTGTAAGAAAAAATTTTAAAACAAATTTAACGCCAATACTACACCTCGCTCCTCTTCTTCTTTCGCGCTATAGATATATGTATATATATACACACAAGCTATAATAAAAAAAAATACATATATACATACTTCCGTATTATACATAAAAGAGCCTGCTGCTGCCGAAATAAAAAAAAAATAATTAATAATAAAGTAAAATAAAGGTGCTTACATAAGTGTGAATAATAAAGGAAGAGGGAAAATACAAACAAACGTTTTCTTCTGTCAAAAAAAATAAAAGAATTGTTTCCTCTTTATCTCAAAGATTAAATAATAAACGTGTTCGTCGCACATCTTCTCTCTTCGGGTCATCGATAATAATGTCTAACATACATACATAACATACCTATATATACACACGTATAGATGACCGTTTCTTTTTTTCATTTTTTGAGATCGTCTCTCTCTCGCGCCCTCGTCGATCGTTGAGTCATAAAAAAATAAAGAAATACAGTGCCTGGTTTTACAATCTTTGGAGTACATAGAATATATGAAAAACATATATTATTATGTATAATACGTAAAATAATAAGGAAAAAAGGATAAAGGAAAAATAATTTGTGAAAAATCAAAGAGTGCGCGTTTGAATCTCAGTAACGTTGATCTTAATTTTTTTTTTTTAAGTTACAAAGTTATTATTTTAACTTTTTTTTTGTAAAACCATTTTCCGTTTTTATATATATTATATTATTCGACTGTCGTCGTCGTCGTCGTCGGTTAGTCCCTGTGTGTGCGCGAGTGACGTAGAAAGAAGAAAAAAAAAAGAAATATATATATATTTATACGTATACATGTATATCTATATATAAAAAGTAAAGTATCGTCGCATGTGGAAAAAATCTACAGCCAAGGTCTTTGGTCCTTGTATCGCCATCGAAGATTACAAGGGTCTTGCCTACTAGTTACACACCGTCACAACTATCCAACTACTACTACTACTACTTTAAAATAAAATATATATATCACCAACCACCACCGACCACCACACACGTAAGTTAAATAAATTTCTATAATAATTTCTTCTTTTTTTTTTCATTTTTTTTTTTTTGTTCAACTAAGCTATTTCGAAACTATCGCGAAATTAAAGCTTGTTAAGTATATATAGGTACAACATATATATAGATGCGAAAAGTGGGTCCTTTATTTTTACTATATAATTTGTATGTCAATACTGAAAGTAATGTGCGTGTGAACGAAGTTTATTTTCAGTACTTATTTATTCTTACCTATGTATGTGTTTGTACATATTTTCATACACACGTGTGTATACATGTTTGTGTGTATACGTCGATGGGCGTATATATGCGTGTTTCGTGCTATGATAAAACAAAATTAAAAACGTATGAATTCCTTTTGGTTTTTTTTTCCTTCGTGTGTGTGTTTACCTGGTGTACGTATGTGTGTGTACGTGAAAAAATGTGAATAGTAGTAACCTATAACTCGAATTGTTATAAATTTAGTTACGTTTATATTATTCATGGTTTCCAGTAATGACACTTGAATTCATTTTTTATTTAAAAACGCTCTTTAAGTCGATAATTTAATTTACTGGTTTTCCTTTTTATTTTGTTCTTTCCCTTTCTCTCCGCTTCTTTTTTTTCCCCGTTATTGCTAAACACGCAAAATTATTCGTTCGCTTGTTAAAATTGATCTTTTTTTTCGTGTTAATTAGAAAATGACCTCGATTCCACGCTGCTAAATTAATGAAAGACCGAAAAATAAAAAATAAAATACAATAACGTTTACTTGTATTAATTTACTTTATTTAAAGACGTGTCATTTTCGTATGCATTATTCGTTCGCCGTACGTAAATACAATAAATTTTAATGTAAATATTACTTCATATTACTTCATTTACTATTTGAAATCTTTATAATATTAATGTTAAGTGTCAAAATCAATTTTATAAAATTTTTCTTTCTTTTCCCATACACTTTACTCGTTATAAATTTTAGTCTCTAAAAACTCTGACAAATCATTTTATTATTTTTTTTTATCTAAGAACGTGAGTTTGTGTTATGTTCATGTCGTGTACATTTTAGGTGCGCCACTTTATCGTCCATAGGTCGTTTTTACTTTATACGAGAAAATTCGTTTTTGAGGCGAGAGAATAAAAAAGAAGGAAAAAAGTACAGAAAAGAAAATAGCATTTTCCGACAGATTTATTAAGATCTTTTTTGAGATAATGCTGATCTCTTTTGAAAAAATAATCTTATATTTATATTTATGTGTGTATATACATTATTACACTATAATAAAACGAATAATAAAAGTGACTTACAAAAATTAGTTCATACGAACAATTTTACAAAAGATATTTTAAATATACTTTCTTAATGCTAAAACGATGTAATTCGTTAGTCATAATTCAAGAAAATCATGAAATATATTCTTTTTTTAAACATACTTTAATATAAATTGAAAAAAAATATTCTCGTTATACTTCGAAAGCATTTTTATTAAATCGTAATAATTTATTTTTTATTATTATATCGTTTAAAATGAATTCTAAAAAAAATTTTATTTAAGTATTCACGAGAGGTAATAAATATTTTTAAAAATTAAAATTATACGTTTTCTTGGGTTGCGTTTCGATTGTAAATTCAGAAATGATTTCTTAAATAAATATCAAGCTAATTGCATATACTGGACAAAACAATCAAACATGGTCGAATTACTGTGAAAAAGCAGGTCAAGTATTTATGATCAGAAAATAGTTGTATTGATCTATCCACATCCAAGGCTGCAATTTTCAAAAAATAAACTAAGTAGCTTTTTTTTCTTCCTTTTATTTTTTTATAATTTTATAGAGAATATTTTTATTCTTATCTTATTTTTTTACTCTTTAATAATTCAAAATTCCATCGTACTGAAGTTTGAACTTTTGAGTTCACGTATTATCGATTAGATATTATTTTTACTAGAGTAAATACGGTTTCATAATGCAGTTAAAATTATTTATTGAATAAATTATTGCTTTTAAATTTGAGATAAATGACATTCAAAATATAAGTATTAAAATAAAATAATTGACAAAACGAGTAAAAGAAATTATATAATATCAGTCGTAATATCAGCGTTTTTAAGAGGTTCTATTAGAAAATGAAATATTAAAATTTAACAGCAATGTTAATATTAGAAATCAATTAAAATTAACATATTTTTTTCTTTTATGTTTCGTCATGTAAGAAATAATAAATTATATTCGATTGTCTATATCCATTTAAGAAAATTATAAAAATATAATTAATGAAATAATATTTAATATATTATTCCATAGATAAATAAATTTTGAGCAAAAGTACACTTACAATAAGACATGTATTTTATATAAGTTCATTACGAGTTCATTAAACGTTAAATTTATTATATTCCAATATTATTCTGGGAATTCCGAAGCATAAAAGGGAAATGATGATGGACAAAAATATCAATTTTCATAAAATAATTAAATAAGTAAAATTCATAAATCTTATTTTTATTTTCTGTACAGTTTTTGGAATGATAATTCAGAAATTTAATCATCTATACTTTTGAAGGATTACATCTATTTTAATATTATAATTTTATGGACAGATTTTCAATTCGCGGTAACTCATTATTTCAATTATAATTATATACAATTTTCAATGAAAATGGATCGTTAAAATGAAATAAATTTCTATTTTTTATTTTCATCTTGACACGAACATTTTTATCCAAAAAGTGTTCATATTGTAATGTTCTAAATATTTATATATCCAATACGTGGAGTTTTTAACTCAAATTTTTAATTTGGTTGATTCAAAGGAAATTTGGTATTTGTTTTAAATCTATATAGTTTTTCAATTGATAATTCTATACAATTTTAACCAAAATTTTATAAAATTAAAATTAAGAGGTTTTGATAAAATAAAAGTAGATCCAAAACGTTGAAGTTTTTTAAAAGCAGCAAAGCCTTAAATTAAACGAATACAGTTATTTTTATAATATCATGTAAGAAAAACTATTCCAAAGTTATAAAAAAACCAAATCTTTGACACTATCATTGGTAGGCAAAAATTTATTTCAAATAAATCTTCATCCACCTCCCACAGTAGAAAATGATATAGGTTTTAAATAAGTACATCATAAATGAAAAGTTCGTTTAATCATAATACATTTATGTTGAAAAAAATATTTTAATTATTTCAATCAAAATTAATAGGTAACGTAAAACGTATTTTTTTAAATTTTCTTTAACGTCGCTGTAATTTATGTTATCATTGCGATGCTAATTAGCGACGAAGGTTATCAATGTGTTTCTAAATAAAGCACATGTAACGTACAGTGGTGTTTGTATCGATCGGCCGAGAACGGGATTCGAACTTGGGATCCCGAGATTATGAATCTATCGCTCAACCGGGTGAGCCACTGACGACCTCAAGACCTATAGGTAATGGGAGTTAGTAAAGATTTTTTATTTTATTGGAATAAAAAGAGTACATAGATGATATCGATTTTTTAATATAATAACCTACAAAATTAGTTTCGTAATTTTTAGTTATTAAATATCAAAGAAATAATTCATAAATTATCTCAATATTTTTTTTTTTTAATTTTCATCTAATTTTAATGAATCAAAATTAATTCTTTTTCTAAAAGGATATTAGTTCCAGGTCAGTATAAAATTTTGCTGTAACTTTTGTAAAGAAAATTTAATTGTTCGATTAAAAGTTTTAATTTTTGCTATTTTTTCGTCTAATTATTGTAAAAAAAATTCTATTTTCTAAGTTTCACACCAGAGTTATCAAATTTCCCGCGGTACTTTTTAATGAAATAGTTCAAAAGAGAAAATGAGCTTTCATTAAAATTAAATGAAAATTTTTAAAATTGAGATAATTTACAAACATTTTATTTTTCTTTGACGTTCAAAAAAAAAAAATTCTAAAACTAATTTTTATATTATCTACATACTCTTTTGACACTAGTAATTTTAAGTATCTTTCCTTATTTCCATTATCCAAAGGCTCTTCTTTAAACATTATTCTCGTCATTATTCTATTTCTTACTGGTACAATTAATTTGAGGCTCTCGTAGTTACAATTCACTTTATTTTAAGACAACCGATTATAATCAGTATTTAAACATTCAGCTGTAGTCGTTAACAGCCATGTCCCTGAAATGACGTCCGTTAGAAATCTATAAATACATTGAAAACCGTTATATTATTGTCCGCGTGTACGTACGATAAAAATATGTCGATCAACGATACACGACATCCTATATGAATTATTTCTTCTATTTTTTTTTATATACTTTATTTTTTGTTTTTATCTGTAAATATTATGCAAATGTTTTATTATTGGTTCTGGCTTTATGGATATTGGATAAATGTATTACATTATGTATTAAGGTAAAATGTGTCGTATTAAGTTTTTTAGATTATATAAAAGGGTAAGATTTGATATCTTTTATTTTACGTGAATGTATTTTTGGAAAGTTGAAATTTTTTGCTCTTGGAATAAGTATGTTGTCCTATGAAGATTCAACAGATTAAAAATTGCCAAATATTTATTTTAAAAAAGAAATTATTTTTTCCACTGGGGTCCTATAAATAGAAACACGTGCAAGTAGATACGATCAAAGTATAGTCAGACAAAATTCAATCAATTACTTCACTACCTATGTACTGTTTCAATGAATCTTGACTGAAGAAAAGACAATACTTTTGCTGACAAGAAAATCATAGAATATTTTCCATTATTATCAAACAATACCATAAAAAAATTCTGCATGGCACTTTTGTCTAGTAATGTCATTATTAATATTTTAAGTGAATTTGTCCCACATAGCATGGAAGCTTCCATATTATGTAGGGTCTTATTGAAAAGACAACAGACCGAAATATCTATTCTTAACCTATTCACAAAAAAAAAACAAAAAAGTTTTTTGATTATCTGGACATTTATAAATAGATAAGCACACGCGTGTGTTTGTGTCTATACTACTAGGGCTTCGCATAACAGGTTGTTTGTTTGATAACTTGGGGATGATATATTTATTTCGCGTACGTCCCATCGTTGCGCTGCGATAATAAATTACAACGACAGATGAATTCATAGCCATAAAAAATATCTTAATCGTAAGAATATACCCGTTATTAATAATTCCTTTAGTTTGTTGAAATTGATGAATTATAAAAGAGCTAACCCAATGCTGCTAAACCAAGCTTAAGTAGTTCTGCGCTTAATTTGCATAATGCAGGCCGCAGTTGATGTTTCATCAATTTTAATGGAACTTACTTTTCTTTTTTATACTCACGATAATGAGAAAAATATCTTTTCTTAAAAACTACTTTCAATTAGAACGAAAAAATGGAAGCTTTAGTCTAACAATGTGCTTGAAATTTTTTAGCTAATTAAATATTTTAAGAATGTTAATTTAAAGTTGTTTTAAGTTTTTTATGAAATTTCTATCATTGTAGTTTGATAACCATTAATTATTTACATTTCCAGCATGTTTTGAAATCAAAGCTATTATTATACTAAAGCTCAGCCTATACCATCATAACATTTCAATCAAACTAAAGGTATTACATGAAACCTTATTATACGCTGTATGCTATATTTGAAACGTTTGAAAATACCTATTACTATAGCCGATCTAAATCGATAATAATCTTATATTTAAAATCTCAATTAGTTGAGAACTGCATTGACGAGAATAAATTTTGAAAAAACAAAAATTATTAACAAAAACGTCGAGCTTAATAACAATCTTAATTAAGGTTCATCATATTTATAAATTAAAAGCTAATCGAGTTGTGAAAAAAAGAATGTAATATTTCAAAAGTTAAATAATTGGCTGTTAAAACGTTTTCCCTTGCATTAAGCTAATAAATTTTCGTTGGCGTGTGTTAATTATTTTACGCTCGGTAAGTGTAATCAGCGCAACAAAATTTCACCCCTCTTTTTACCCCCCTCTCGCCCTCTCGCTTCTCTCCACATTTTATATAACCTTTTAACGAACAAACATATAAAACGATGTTACCCCAACGGTGTAGATATACCAAAATTAGGACACGTACACCAACATTGTGTTTTCGTCGTGTATATATGCAATCGATTTAAGATACACGAAAAATGAAGAGGTAGTTGACATTTAACTTCGTTTTCTTTTTTTTCTTCGTTTTTTTTAGTCCTCATTTTTAGTAATATCCAAATTGAGAAAATCTTAAAAGTTATGTGTTTAATTGATTGGCAGTTGAAATGTTAAAATATTTATGGGTGAAATTAATTGGAAAATTAATATTGATTTTAGATGTATATATTTTTCAGCAAATTCTTATTAGCGAAATGTTTGTTCGTAATTTTATTTTTATACGTTTGATAAACCAGGCAGTTCGATAGCTTAAATAAATATTAAAAAAAAAAAAATTGACAGTAATGTATTCGATGGATCTAAAAATATACATTTAACGTATTATTATTATTATGGAATGTGGATTACGATAAGAGCTTTCGATTGACATAATTTTTGACCTCATTATTAATGCAAGAAAGCGTTGAGATTTTAGAATTTTTTATACGTATTATATAGCTTCTAGCCGATTTCAAGCATAATTTACTTCTTGCACGTTTTTCTGTTGTCATTAATTTTATTTTATTTTACTTACTTATTTTAACATCCATACGATGTAAAACGTTGCATGAAAAATTTATATTTTAATTTATGAAATTACAGTTTTGATGCTTTTGAAAAATTATTTTAATTAGAACAATTAAAATGTCTAGAGTTGATTGAAAAAGCTTCAGTTTTCGAATATGAGAAAAATAAAAATACAGCTATACGTACGAAATGATACATCAAAATATTATTACGTTATCACAACGTTAATCAAATCTATATAATTTACATAAAATTCAAAAAATTCATTTTTCATTTTAAAAACATCAAAGTTTAATCGGAATCAAAATGTAAATAAAGTATCGGTGTAATTCTTTTACGAAAACACACGTTAAAGGTAAAAGGAGTGAAAACGTTTTTGTAATTCCATTACTACCTAATTCGTTTTTTTTTTCTTTTTTTTTTGCTGTTTAACGATTTTGTCTCACAGACCTTCTTTGAAGCCAGGCAAAATAATCATGTAACGTATTTACTTAAATGCGATTAATAAGAATTTGTATATAGGTGTAAAATTTTTGTAAAAGAGTTTAAAAAAAAATTACGTTTCGCCTACGTTTTGTTTAACCCAAAAAAATTTAGAATTTAAAGTACAAAGTCAAATAATTTTAGAGAAGTGTGTTTGTTTAATTAATCTTTAGAGGATCAGAAAACTAATATAATGGCTCTACCCATGATCGACACTTCATATATGATCAGCTTACGATATGAGATACCTTTTATATAAATTTCCTTGAAAGGATCACAAATTCCAAATAATCGCTCCTTCAAAGGTTAATGAAAATTTATATAAATATTTGAATAAAAAATAAATAATTAAAATTACCCGAGTTTTAGTCAAAACTTTCGATAAATAATAATTTTACGAAGCATTAGTAAATTAATTAATTCATTGCAATTTGTTATAAAAACTTGAAATTCATACAACTTTTAACTTAAATAAACAATAATTTATTCGGACATTTTAGCAAACAAGTAAATTAACAAATTAATTACACTATGTACTTTAGACATAATTTACAACTTTTAATGCATTTCACGGTTTAAATAAAGGATTATCCGTGATCTTTTTTCGTCTCTTTGCGTACGGAAAAGATAAAATTTTAATTTAACTAATAAAGTTTTGAATTGCAAAAATTATAATTTCATAAAAAAAAACTTTTAAAAAAGTTTTATCGTATAATTAATTGTACATTACGCATGAAATTTTTCGCATACTTTGTTAATTTATTAACACCCTCGACTTTTAAAATCTGGACTAGAAACTTTTGTAACTTTATTCTACCAAAAAAAATAGAATAATATATTATATAACGGAGAAATTAAGTAAAATTATGATCGAATTTATTTCTGTATTACATATTAAATTTTATTACACATCAATCTTTTTAAATATAAAACTATACGATTCCAATCTAATTCTTCTATTTGGTTTTATTATTTTTCTGCCAATCCATTAACAATAACTCAAAAAAAAGAAAATAAATCAAAAAAGAAAAGTTCATTTCCCTCGTCGACACCTCGTTTCGCAATATGATACAGATAATTAAGATATACACAAATGGTTCCTCATACACTTCATACAAAAATTTCGTTATTCAGCTTATCTTTATTCTTCTTTCCGGTGTTGGAGGGTCAAAATATAAAAAAAAAATAAAAAGTACAAATAAAAGAAAAAAAGGGTCCCTGAGATTCGGAAGATTTAATTTCTTCACAACTCATGTGTATATCCGCCTGAAATTGAGTCTGGAATACAAATGAGTTCTTTTTCCCTCGTTCCTTCTTTCTTCTTTTTTTTTTATCAACATGGATAAATACAAGTATGTGCCTTGAACCTTTTTCATAATTTTTTTTTTTTCGTTTGCTTTTTAACTTTATGTATTTTTACGCGAGAAGGAATTGCTTGTTTTAATACATGGTTGACTTTATCTCGAGATGACTTTTATTTATTTAAGTTTATTTGTGACCTTTTTTTTTCTTATACACTGGGCTTTCATATTACTTTTTTGGAATGTGTATTTTGTTAAAATGAGTATTATGTGATGGAATTTTAGGTTTGAATTGTTGGTGTAATATTCGGGTAAAATGGCTTTTAATGAATTATTGATAATATTAGGGTGATCCGAAGAAAGTTATTGACTGTAATGTCATTATTAAACCCTAAGTATTTCTTTGAAGTACAAAGAGAACTTGTACATTTCAGAAAATCATTTTAATTCAAATTAATGAAAATTTAAAAAATAGCTTTAATAAATGATTAATTCACTTTAATAATTAATGATTTTGTATTCCTCAGCATTCATATCGACTATTTCATTAAAATTCATTTTTTGAAAAAAAAAATAAATAAATAAATTGGTTTTGGAAACGCAAGCAAATTAATAGTTCAATAACGAGAGGCTATTGTCATTCCGGCGTATGAAAATTTAACGTGTTTACTAATTTTATAAAGTGCGCCAGTAGGCGCGTGTGTATGGAAAATTTGATATGTTGTGAATATTAGTGGAGTTAACCGAATTTTGAATTGTATCATTGACAGGATTTAATGATTATTTACATGTTTAGGGGATTCGACGATCATATGACATTCATAACTTTGCTGTATTGATAAATTAATGGAGAATCAATGAATATTAATGATAAAATTAAATTTTTTTCTTATTCTCCTACTAATTTCTAATTTTAATCGAAAAAAAATAAAATGTTTTATTCATAAAAATTTTATTATTTATAAATGTGAATGGCTATTAGCTTTTTTTAGATTGAACTATATTCAATTTATTCCAGTAACGTATTATTTATAAATTATTTTTATAAATAATTCACAATTCATTAAAAACATCAAATTCCAATTAACAAAATCTTATCAAACATCCAACAAAACTTTATGAATAGATATGTCGTGACAAGTATTTGCTTATTTCCAATAATCATCTCGAAATGTTCTACTATTAATATTTACGAGCATTTCATATACGCGTCACTCCCTCCATACAAACTTATTCAAAGTCATATCAAACCAGTGGTAAAATGTAATTTCACTTTGACTTGACACTTTTGCTCAAACTTACCGATATGAAATCAAATCGTCTTTGAATCTTTGTTGTTAGAATCTTAAACGACACGTTATATGTAATGGGTGCAATTAAGCTGATAAAAGAAAAAATCAATATCGGCAATATTTTTTGATTGATTAATATAGTAGTTCTACGATGATGTTATTAGTGTCGAATAGAGGTACTTACTTTTGTTAGTGGTTCTATAAAGAAAAAAAATGAATTTTATTGACGTAAATTTTTATTATAGAAAATTCTATAAATACTAAAATCTTTAATCCTTTTAAAAAAAAAATTAATTTTTCAGCCAATATTATTTTATTTTAACAATTTTTTAATTTTTAATTTTTTTTACAATATAATTTTTAGTTTATACATTTTTATTTTTTTTTTAATGTTATTTGACGTCGCTGTATTTCAGCTATCATTACAATGCTAATTAGAGCGACGGAGGTCATCAAAGTGTTTGTGAACAAAGCAAATGTATCGTATACAGTGATGCTTGTATCAATCGGCTGCTGAGAGCGGGATTCGAACTCGGGACCTCGAGATTACGAATCCATCGCTCTACCGACTGAGCCACTGACGACCTCTGAAAGTTTAATTTTAATTATAGCTCAATATGCCGTAATTAAAATGTAACTTTAGTAGAAATTAATTAATTTGCCCGCAATCTTGGTGTAATATAACTGCAATCCAATGTAAGAAGCTATAATCGAAGAGCTATTCAATGTGTACTATATACTAGAAATCAATTGCTTGTCGATTTCACAGTAGAGTGAAATAATCAATTATTATTAATTAATTGAAATTTCTGTGGCTTTGTTGTGCATAATTTAAACGAAGTAAATTACAACATTTGGTATTCGTATAACAATAATTTTAAATAATGATTGACGTTTATTTGAATTTTAATAGAAAACGTTTTTAATAATAAATACATAAATTTTTATTAAAAAGTCTTTTAAAACTTATTTATTTACCAGAAAAATGAATATTTAAAAAATTCTCTACAATCTTTTACAAAACGACTCAATAAATACTAAACAATCGATACATATACAAACCAACAAATGAAAGATAAGAAATAGAACAATTTAAAATAAAACTACACAATACGTGACGGTTATGAGAATCCCCTAAAAAAAAAGAAGAAAAAAATAATAAAAAGTTCAACCCCTACCACACAAACACTCGCGTATACTCTCTTTCACATCTTTGTTTTTCGACAAAAAAAAAGTTGTGTATTTTTTTTTACTTGTGTGCATATACTTGTGTATTAAGAGAGCCTTATAGCGCAGTTCTTATGTGTTAAGTGTAGCTCGGTCGAGGAAAAGAAAGTAGTACAGGCTCTCGTTCAAGTCGACAGTAGCGTAGTATTACGTCGCGTCAGACATGTAAAGGTTTTTTTAGGAAAAAAAAACTGCTTTAAAGCACAGCTGGCTTGTTCTATGCACGATTAATGAGATGTCACGGATGTTAAAATTCTTTTTTTTTGTATTCTTACATTTATTTTCTTTTTTATTTTAAATTTATATTATTTTTTTTGTTTTTAATTTTTTTGTGTTTTAATAATTCTTGTAAAAGTAACGAGTTTTTTTATAGAAAAGAATATTGTATTTTTAGATATTCAAAAGAGCGTTATTTTTGATAAAATTTTTCTATGAATGAAATTTTAATAAAATAAAAAATGTTAACCATAATATCAATTAAATGCATTAATAATATTTATTTTATTACAAAAATTAAATTTTTCAATTAAATTTCTTACTATTGGAGTAGAAAGTATATAAAATATTCAAACAAATACCATTTTACAGTGTAATGCATTAAGATGCATAAAATCTATATGTTTTTCTGTGACACTATTTGTCGCAATAATAACCACTGCATTATTGTAATAGTGCAAACCTATCAATTATGCGAAATATTATTAATCGCGATAGGAAAAGTATCGGACGTATTTTATAAATCTTGATATCCTAATACTTTATAATCAATGAGTTGACACATGATTTGAAGTTAAGTTTTAAGAAAAATCCTTGAACTTTTAAGAAAATAGCGTGTAATCCGTGCTCTGCATGACCTAGTAGTTTCTACAATGTCATATTTACCGAAAAAGAAAGTTGATGTTGATTGTGCCATATTTGTCTACAATTTTTTTTTACCTCTCCACATTTTTATTTCTATAAAATTAGCTTTGACATTTTATTTTTTTTTTCGATAAATTATCATTTTTCTCTTGTGTAATAATTAGGTTGGACGTTCATTTAATTTACAACATTTTTCATTTTAATTAATTAAAGTTAAAACGTTAACGCGACTCAATACTAACGTCATTTTACAATTCACTTAAAAATATTTTTTAATATACATGTGCATACGCATGTGTACGGATGGAAATTTTATTAAAAGATGATATGTAGTAAATATTTAACGTATATTTTATTGAAATCGATTGCCGACATTTCTAGGCCACTATCCAATAATCAAAAACGTGAGACTCGTGTTCGGAATATCGTATACAAAACATTTTAAAGTAACGCATAACTTTATGTTTCTTCTTTTTTTTTTTTTTAAACTTTTTTGCTTATCATTTATTCGAAAACTTTGCTTATACAATGAATTCGAATTTTGTTTATTTTATTTATTGTGGTATTTTGATTTTTAGATGCTCGAAAACTTTGAACAACTCTATATACTTCGTTTAATGATAAAATTTATTAATCTAATTACGTGAAAAATTTTCTATTCTATTTTTATTATTTGCGTCATGACATAATTTTAACTTCTTCTATAAGCTATTATTGGTAGTAAATTTTCTAAATTACACTTAATGAATAGGCGTTATTATAACTTAAGCCATAAGGATTAGAAAAGTTATTCAACTTCTTTACCGAATGCTCAAATCGTAGATAAACCATTAATTGAGATGTTTATTCACGTAATTATAGATATGATTCTATTACGTGACTTTATTAGCACAAGAAGGTTATTTACTTTGTTAATAGATTATTAAATATAATTAAAAATTATTATTCATTCTGTCTCTAATTATTGTACGAAATTACCATTAGAATGAATCAATACAACGAAAATACAATTTTTATTCGAGAACTAACAATACTTAAAAATCAAATAAAAAGCCATTTGCTCGCACAATAACCATCATCTATATAAAGTTCAGCCCGGTAAAAAGCTAATATCAAGAAATATATAAAAGTGTCCGGCAAATAGGAAAAAAAAATGAGAAAAGAGTAACGTTGTAGTCGAAGCTTTAGTGACCTGTCGTCGCGGCCATCGTATAAAGCCCACTTTTTTTTTCTTCTTTTATTTTACTTTTTTTCTTCTTTTTCTCTATTTCTCGTCTGTTCTTTTTTTTTCTATTTGCCGTGTAGTAAGACATGGATTTTTTAAAGGCCGTGTACTCATTTCACGGTATACGGGTGTGTCATCACATATGGGAATTCAAGCTGCGTGTTTGTTGCATGGGGAGCAATTTCTATGTTGAACTTAGAATTAATTTATTTATGGATTGGTATGACCTTCTTAAAAAAAAAATTTTATCTTTTCTTTTCTTAGATCTTTTTTTTCTTCTCTCAAAGGCTTTTTCTTTTTTTTAAAGGTTGGTGTTGGGAATGTTGGATTAAAGAAAACGTTAGGTTTTATGGGTATTTTTTTTTGTTGAAATGGGTTTTTATTTTGAGAAAACGGAATCAAAAGCTTTTAATATAAATTAGGATTGAATGCGGTTTTTGTGAGACGAAAAAAATGTACTTTCTTTTAACTTTAATTAACCATTCTTATTTTCTTTTTCTTTGTGCTAAGGGAAGAATGATGTTTTATATTACGAAAAAAGTGTGCATTAAAATTTATTAAAAATATTTTTTACTATTGTATTTACAGACGGAACGTATTATAATTCAAAGCACCCAATGTTTCCGTAAAAGAATTTTCTTTATTAATAGTATATCATTAGTACAGTACTAAAAATTTTATGCTGGAGAGAGAAAAAGTCTTTTAATTACTTTGCCCTCGATACATTTTATGGGGTATTTTTAAAACTAATACTAATCTAGAATTCATAAAATATATACGTTGTTTTATTTATTTAAGCTTGCCCAGACCCCATAATTGTGGTCTATACATCTGAATAAAATATATTCCACATTGAAAGAAAAATGATTTAATTATTTATGCATGAAATGTTAATAATAAATTAGATAATTAAAGAAAAAAGTGAATGATAGAAAAATATTAATTGTTCATAAAATTTTTATTTTATAAATGAATTTTTGAATTCTTTTTAAGCCCATCTTACTTACAAACTAAATAAAAATATAGACGTGCTTTGAGAGCATTTTAATGTTTTAAAAAGAAAATCTCATTTACGGATAATGTTATAATGCGACTGAGCTTTTGCGTGCTTGAATTTTTAGCTTTAGAAATAATTTTTTATCTTCTCGCTCGCAGAAGTCGAATTAGACGAATTTCGTGTATTTTTTATTAATAATGCCTATTGTTCTACATTCAGAATGAAAAATTCTTGTTTAATTTTATGGGTACTGCAAAACAAATAGTTAAATTTTCACAAACAATTTTAATATGTCAAGTCGTAATAATTATTGCAAACGTTGTGTTATTTACAATGGCACGTTTTTTTTCTTTCATTCCTTTTTTTTTATTTATCTAATGTTTGCCAAGGATAATGATATTTTAAGGTAGTCATTTACAGTTGCGTGTTCTCGGGTGCTCTATAACTGTCTGGTAACTGTTATAATTGACATAGTATTTTGAACAATTTCTCTTTTTTTTCATTATTTCATTATAACGAAAATATAATCAATATTAATGTTGTACTTGTACGTAGCTGATGTTTAAGGTGCTCATTGAATTATAGTTTGGTGTATTGGAAAAATTTTTTATGATTGTAATGAACCACTTATGTATGAAAATTTCATTGAATAATATCTGATTTACATAAATATTCTAATGATACTATTAATTTTAAAATTAATTTAATACAATTAAATCTATTTATTGAAAAAAAGATAAATTTTGTGAATTGCATAACCGTGAAAAAGGATTATCCACAACTGAGGAAGGAAAAAAAAAGAAAAATGAAGAAAAAAAGGTTGACTTAAATTGAACAATTTATATGTTTCATACATACTTTTTTCCAACTATATACAAACCTTATATAATTTCTCATATTCACGCTTACATATACATAAATATATGAATCTCTCGCCATCCAGATGCATATATACATATTTTTTCGTTCTTTTATTTTTCCTATTTGATTTTTTTCTCTCTTCTATTTCCCTTTTTTTTTTATTTCGTCGCGACGTGTACAGTTCGAACGTCGTTAAAAGAGGGCAAGCTAGAAGAGAGCTCCACCCCTACATATTCTAGCGTATATACCTTATACACGTGTATATATACCTGTATATATATATATATATATAATATAATATTAACTGCGCGCGCATACACCTAAGTAAAGCGAGATAGAGTAACGGCAAGAAAAGTTAAGTGTATAGTGTATGCATACACATATATATATGAGGGATTGGTGGATGACCTTCTTGAATCTGGGTTAGTAGCCCATCTCGCTCTTTCTATCTCTCTTATTTTTTTTTCTTTCTCCTTTTTTTTCAAGCGGTTTATGGATTTAGATTGACAAGCGAGCTTGGGTTGTTATATGATGTTCTAGACGAAAAAAAAAGTTTTTTTTTTCATTTTTTGCACCTTTAGTCGTTTTTTTTTTTGTTTTTTGGAGACTTTTTTTCGAGATTTTTGAAGGAGGACTGGGTGAGAGATAGTTTTCCGTTTGATCTTTTTTTTTCTCTCTTGAAAGGGTCAATCGATTTTGGTGAATGAACGGTTTTTTCGTGGGATGAGAATATTTTTAGTATGTGTATTTAAACATTTTTTACGGGTGAATTAGATACTTATGGGTTCGAGGAAAAAATAAAGATAGCGAAAGTGCGTAGGTTGACACTTCAGATAAGCAGGGCTTGAGATTTATTTGGAGTTAAAAGAAAAACTTGGTTTTTCCTTTTTATTTCATTCTCATTTTTCGTGATTTATTGGTGTGAGACGATATTCATAATACTTTTTTCCGTTTTTAAAAAAATTTCATTTTTATTTCAACTTTATAATTATAATAAAAAAATTTGTAATAAATCAAGTTTTATTAAAAAAATTTTTTACTCAACATTAGTGATATTTAATCTTATTATAATATTACTGCTATTGGTTCGTTAATAATTTCTATTATCTTCCCTTTGCTTTTTAATCCTTGAAAAGCCGATTTTTTTTTTAAATTGAAAATGCCTTTCTCATCTTTCCTTTTTTTCATTATTAGAAGTATGTTCTGAGATAATGGAGAGAGAGAGAGAGAGAGAAAAAAATTCTAGTTTCTTTATTCGCAAATGTAACTTGAGAGCTGTACTTTTTCTTGTCCATATTTTGCAATTTAAATATTTTTCATTTTTCTTAAAAAAAATAAAATATGACTACAATAGAAATGTAGTCAATCCTCTTTTTTTCGGTTGTGATAAAAGTCTTGTGAAATGCAGAGTAATGAATAGATTCGCGGATTATATACTGTATTAGTATATAGTAATAGACATGATATTGATTGCAACTAACCTTTCATTTTAAATGCTCGAACTTACATTTGTAAAGTAACATCAATATTTTATTTTTATAAAGTATACGTAATTGAAAAAAAGTAAAAAAAAAATATAAGTAATACGTCAATCTTGTATTGAAAATTAAATTTTCAAATTAAAATATGCTCAATATTTAAATTATAAATTTTCAATCAGCTTATGCTGATCAATAAATTTTCTAATTAATAAAATCATAAGGAGACGAGTAATATATTAGCAATAACCAATTAAAATATAATTTTTTTTCCAAACTGACATTTTTATTAATTAACAAAATATATTAGGAAATAAAATAAAATTAACGAGGCACGTTGTCTATAAATATTTGCAACAATAAAAGTTTGGTAATTAATATAAATCATAAACTTTCTTATTTATACTATAATAAAAGTATATCATAGAAATTTTAGTCATTTAATTGGTTTATTGGTCCATTTGAGAGAAAGTTTACGAGTCATTAAAGTAATAGTATAGTAAGATTCTCCTGGCGTGCGTTATGCGTTAAGCCGTCGTGTAACGCACGCTAGGGTATTTCATTGCTTGGCCATGTGTGTCGTATATTATTTTTCTTCATCCCTATCGAAAATACATTCGATAATCAACCAATCTTCAAATCATTAAATAATATTAACGACTGCCTAATTGAGCCTGGTCATGCGTGTATTATGATAAAACTTTTTTGTCGGTTTGCATCAGTGCACTCTTCCGATTATTTACCTCGCGTAGCATAGTGCGCAATTTTTGGATTTTGCCATTCCACGTCAGTTGACTAGTTGAGTGCATTGGATAGAAGTTTGATGCTCGCTCGTTTGATGACGCTATATTTTTATGACAGTTATAAAAACCAAAAGATTTACAGCATTTTTTGATACTCCAGTTGATCCTTTGATAAAGATATTTGATTTATTTTCATTGCATTTTTTTACTATAAACAATAGGAAGTGACGTTTTAAGTTGCCATACGAACACTGCGGCGTGTGCTTCTATTCAGTAACATAAGAGCCACGAAAATCTCACAACCCATAACATGCGTGTTGGCCAGACAAGCCACAAAAGCCACTCTTTCCAAAAAAAAGTCAGTTCTGAAGATACGTACATTCGGCCAAGGGATAAAGAAAAAAATTACTTAATGCTCTTCTTATTGCCTAATCTCAAAGTTTTATGATAGAAAGAAACCTTTCGTTCTTTTTCCTTTTTCTACTTTTTTTTAACTTCTGGTACGTAAAAGTAAAAGAAATAAAGCTGAAAGGTCTTTCGTAAATATGTTAGTTTATTGCTTTTGAAGAAAAAGTGTAATAAAAAAAAGGGAAGAAAAAAAATGAAATTCTCCGATTTTTCGAAATTACGTGCACGATGTCACATATTGTAATTTAATTCACTTTGTAAATAGAGTGAAAGAGGGAGAGAGCCCAGCTGCGATTGAATTGATAACAAATCAAATATGCCGTTCTTGCTTTTCGTATCTCGTGATTCTTGAATACATTGATGTAGTGTGAAAATATGAAATTCATAAGTTTAATTTTACAATAAAATGGTTTATTGATACACTTTGGATTTTTTTTATTGGATTTTACTGAATAAAATTTGAATTTTCAAACAAAATTTATGAATTAATTTTTTTTTAATAAAGATTGTGAATAAATTATGTAAATTTAATATAAACATTATTTTTTATGATATTAATTGATATGATGCCATTCGTTTGTTTTCAAAAAAATATGAATATTAAATATTTTATGTAAAAAAAAAACAAAAAGGAGAGTAAATGAGTCAGTAATTGCTACTCTAAATAAAACTCTTACAAGGAGAGTGTTTCACCTTCGGGTTACCGTTTTTGCTTAAATTTTAGGAATGTTTTCTAGATGCAGAAATATGAAGAAAGCCGAAATTTTAGAGGCCAACGCTCAATATTTCCCTAGTTACAGGCCATTGAAGAAAATCACTAAAAAAGTTACTAGATTTTCAAACGCTTATAGTTCTTCAGCATTATTAGCTAGAAGCTTAAACCTTTTTTTAAATGAAAGCTGAGCTCAAATCCTTTCGAAATAGCACCTATACCATCTCAAAATATTATTTTTTCCCAAAGTTAGAGCGTAATAAAGATTGGACCCGAATTTTTTGTTTAAAATATTAATTAATAATAAAAGCTAAAATTGGGTTCAATCTTTATTATGCTATAACTATGGGAAAAAATAATATTTCGATATGTTATAACTACTATTTCGAAAGGATTTGAGCTCAGCTTTCATTTGAAAAAAGGTTTAAGCTTCTAGCTAATAATTCTGAGAAACTATAAGCGTTTGAAAATCTAGTAACTTTTTTAGGGATTTTCTTCGATGGCCTGTAACTAGGGAAATATTGAGCGTTGGCCTCTAAAATTTTTGCTTTCTTCATATTTCTGCATCCAGAAAACATTTCCAAAATTTGAGCAAAAACGGTGACCCGAAGGTGAAACACTCTCCTTGTTAGATTACTAAGTTATGATATCTATATTTTTTTTATTTATCGTCACTGTGTTTGTGCTATCATTTTTATGCTAATTAGCGACGAAAATCGTCAGTGTGTTTGTAAACAAAGCACATGTAACGTACAGCGGTGCTTGTAGAAATCGGCCTCGAACGGGATTCGAACTCGGATCCTCGAGATTACGAATTCATCGGTCTACCTACCGAGCCACTGACGACTTCATCAGAGTCAATTGCAGACTTTAAATTTTACTATACTTAGTTTTTTTTCGTATACTTTTACTTTTATTAGATATTACGTTGTAAATTTAAGCGATTTTTAATGTATGAAAAAAAGTAACCACAAGGCACAGTAATCGTCGAAAAATATAGTAATTCAACATTTTACCCTAGTAATGTCAAATCTAACCAAACTTATTCATGTCAAAATGTTAATCTGACTTTTACTTTGATTATCTAGAAGAAAATGAAAATTTCTAATTAACATCTTTTTCTTTTCATTAACAATATTGTAAGACAAATTTTCAATTTTAATAGCTAATCAGTTTTTATTTTTATCAGATTTTAATAAAAATCAGAATTTAAATTGATGAAATTAATTTTAAAGTAAAATTTAACGTAAGCTGAAATAACTTAAATTGTAAGTTTTTGTATAACATTACCATAAGATTATTATAATAAAATGATATCATAAAAAGTATTCTGCACAATTTGAGGAATTTGAAAAATTTTCATCAAAATCAACATTAAACGCTCGCGAGAATCCGTCTTTAATGTTTTTATGCACGCCTTTACCAAATAAACAACATCACTAATGAAGCAAAGAAGACGCGCATCAAAGAGTATAATCACGAAAAAAACAGAGACGACATACAAGTTCTCAATCGACACAAAAAGAAGAAAAAAAAAGAAAAACCTAAATCGATAATCACACAATCTTCTATCTAAAGCTTAAAAACTGCCAACTTGTTACAATCTACTATTTATACGAAAACCACACACATACACACACGTACGCGCATATCACCTTTTTCTATCTTTTCAAAGCTCTTTTTTTTCTTTTAATCTTTTCTGTCTTTCTCACGTATTTTTTTTTCTTTTCATTCTTTCATTTTCTATACAGCACACATCCCCCTTTCCTTTTTTAGGATTTTAACGATCGAAGTGACGATTGAACCCGCGTTATATACATATATACATATACAAAGTTCGCGAGATTCCGATGAAAAGGTGCTTTCGCGCGATTACGGAAATCGATGGTTAGACACTGCGTACGACGTTGATTAATCGACTCGAACTTTGCCGTGTATATACATATACACACATACGCGATGCCTATATAGTCTCTTTTGGCTTTCAAAGCTTTTATTTTTTCTATTTTTTTCTCTCTCTCCTCCAATTCCATAATTGAAAGATTCAGAGTTTATTGAGTTCTGTATTACGGATGGAATTTTTGTATCTAGTTTTTTTTTATTTCTTAATTTGACTTTTTTTCCAAGGTTTTTTAGAATTTTATTTTTATCGATATTTGATTGATGAATATGAATGGTTATTGATGAAGTTTCTTTTTTTTCTATTTTCGAAAGACTTATAAAAAACGATTGATTTTATTTTCAATATTTATAGAAAAAATTCTAAAAGTAAAGTTTAGATTTTCTATTTTTTATGAATAATTATATTAATACTTATGTATTATGAGAAAAGAAAAATTGAATAGTTCATTATAAGTAGATAAGGTCTGTGCTAAGCAAGACGAAGTACTTGACAGTTCAGTATATTCGATTTTGACACTATATTTTGTTATATAATATATGTTCAGTGTAAATAAAAATTTGTTACAATATATTAGTTCATGAGTAAGTAAAGTTTAAAACAGTTAAAACAATAGAATCTAACAATTAAAGCTTATTTTTTATATTCATAAAATAATATGTTAAAGTATTTTTTTTCCATCTTCGTTAGCGAATTATTAAATAAATATGTAAATTATAAAAAATATGTTGAATTCTTCATTCCAAATTTCCTTTATTAACCATGAAAAAAAAGTTATAAATTAGTTTACACAAACCACTGTTTACATTTGCATAGTAAAATTATTTTTATGTTTATCTAAAAGTCAAAATTTCTTTTACACGTGCTGGAAAAAAATATAATCAACATATTAACAATTCAAATTTTAATTATAATAATTTACAAAAAGAAAAACCGATATATTTTTAGTCCATAAAATTATAACGATAATAAGTAGATATCCAAAAAGAAAAATTGATACACGCAGCGATATCTAATCAGTAGATATCATCAAATGGTTAAAAGCACATTTACTATATAATTTACAAAAATTCTCCCTGCTTTCCCAAACTTCTATTTATAAATAATAAATTGAATATAGGCTGATCTTTAACTTTAACACTAATTACTGTTGACATTTTCCTCATTTTTTTTTGCTTTTACCCCTAGTAAAAGTTATGTATTATTTATTGACTATTCTAATATTTCGGAGGGTTCGCTTAGTTTTTTTCCTTCATTTCTTTAATTTTTTAGACCACGTGCTATTATTATTTATTAAATGTCTCGTTTGATCATTTTAAGATTAGATTCAACGATATTGAGATTAATAATTCGTTATGTACGACTTCAACCAAAATGAGGATTATTTTTTATTTAATATATTTTATTAAAAAGAAAAGTAAGCAGACATTTAATCTTTGAGTTTCATCTTAATTTATAAAAATATAGATTAATATCGAGATACATGTAATTTAATATTTTTTATGTAAAATTTTACATCGGAATAAACATCACATGCTCGTAGCGCTAACTGTATATTAAAATTTTATGTTTATGCGTTAGAAAGTCATTTTGATCAATGGAAAATACATTATTATTCACGTGTGCTTTACATTTGATAATATATTTTGTACGCAATACGAACATTTCCTCCTATATATTATTAATAAACCGTTACTACTGATCTTCATCTCAATAAATATTCATCAATATACGATGGTTCGATTTTGTCGATTATAATCCATAGTATATTTAAAAGCACTTAGAGCAATAGGACAATTTTGCTATCAAATGAATTTAATATGAAGTATACAACTGTTCCGAGCCTAAATTAATCTACGTTTTCAATTTCGCAATAGTCATAAATAAATTACTTTTTGGTAACCAAAAAATAAGGAGAAGAAAAAAAAACAAGAAAATTGTCTCCCTTACTTTATTTCTCCCTTACGTGCCGAATGTATATTGCTTACCAGTATAAATTTGTTCTCCCGGCAAAACGGTTCGTTTTAACCCAAACGTTACTTCGTCTGTTTCTGTTTTTTTTTTCTAACGTATATACGTCGTACACGTAGAAATGTCTTTCTAATAAGGATTCGATCAAGAATTATTAGTCCCTCGAGCCTTCTTCACAAGACAAATCGACCTCTATATCGAGCACTTTAGAGCAAGTGTAGGCGTACTTTATTCGATATTTGTGTTACTTCTGTTTTTCAACATTTTACTTTTTTCCCTATTACTTTGAAACTAAAATGTGGAAAATAAGGGAGGAATGACTGATTGAAGTTGCAAAATTTTGCTTTTTTATTTATGTTAATGGATTACTTTCATTACAATTGAAAGCTTGAGATTTTCATTTTATTGATGGACAAGGAGAGAATCAACCTCATGGAACTAGGGATTTAAGTACGTTGTAATACATATCTTTATGGACTAAATAGGGAAAGCAGAGTTTCAAGCTTTATTTCAATGGGTCTTGGAGTTTAAGGCACTCACTTATCTTTATGGGCACGAGAGTTTGTACGCGCATGCATGTGTGTATAGATATACTCAATATGAAGAAAATTAATAATAATGGGTAAATTCAAACTAATATTCTCCTTTTTTGTTTAATATAAATGAAAATGAATGTTGCATTAAATACTTTTTTATTGAAGTATAAATTCTATTCTTAAATTAATAATTAATAAATGTTATTCATGTATGGTGCCGTAAGCTCAAGTTTTCATGTTAA
Source organism: Anastatus disparis (assembly GCA_017163975.1). Lineage (NCBI taxonomy): Eukaryota > Metazoa > Arthropoda > Insecta > Hymenoptera > Eupelmidae > Anastatus > Anastatus disparis. The sequence continues at coordinate 3,363,374 of JAFFSR010000226.1, forward strand.
AATAATCATAATTCTCATCACGAATTAAATTAATTAAACTTCTCGTGTTTTGTATGTTCTTTGAAATATTAATTAGTTAATACATGGAAAAAAAATTCCCAAAAAGAATCCTAAAACTAATGTTTAAAACTTATTTACCATCAATCTGATTTATCTTTAATCTTCTTCTTATTCCATCCCATAAACAAACTTCTAATCTTTATTTGGTAAAATTTTTTTCTTCTTCTTCTTTTTCCCCTCTTCAACTTTTATTTTTTTTTTTCCTAATTCATCATGTTACTTCAAGTTATTTACTTTTCTCCAACTACATTAAAGTATACATATTGCCTCAGGAACAATGCAGTATATAGATATATAGAGTATATACGTAAAACGTGAAATGGTTAACCCATTGGTATATATCCGTCGATAGTCTGTTACGATACATATATTGGAAAAGCTTGAGTTTTCATTTGTTTCGATCAAATTCTCGAGCAACTTGTGCAAGTCTTGCACAATATATACGTATATATGTGTGTGTGTGTGTTTTCTATATTTATTTGTATGGGTGGATCCATAGAAATACTTACGCGTTTCCATCATCCTTTTCCCCAAGGCATTTAACTCTCAAGTTTCTATCTTAGTTCCGTATATAGCTGTGTTCTTTAATTTACGAATACCAATTACTTTGCGGAAGTGGGATGAAACTGCATTGCTTGCAGTTTTAAGTGAAACGTATATATATATACACTTTATTCATTTTCATTTTTACCTTGCGTACGCGCATTTCTTTTTTTCTCATTAAACGAATGATACACGGTGTTTGAAATTATTTTCAAAAAAAAAGACTGAAATCGTTATTGTACATGCGGTTTTTAAAATGCGACACAGTAGAAACAGTCGAATCAGGTCAGACGCACGGTTTAATATTATGTACTTTTAATGTGATAGTCTGAAAAGCTTGGCATTTTTTATTACCTTTATAAAAAAAAGGGAGGGGAAAAACTTGTTTTAAATTCCGGTACTAAAATATTTCATAGATATTACTTTCCATAAGTTATTTCTTGTCAAGTTTAAATTTTTAACATTTTCGTTTCCCTGTTTAATCTTAAGTGCATCTCTTTTTTCTCATTTAAAAGAGCTATTTTCAAGATTAAAAAATAATCTTTAAGTAATTATTTGATGATTTGTATTTAAATAATTTTAAATTCCTCATAAGCTCTGAAGGAAATTGCATTAAATGTAATTTCGTAACATCTTTAATTTTCTTTGATGCTTACACGTGTCATTGTAATTTAATTTGTATTAATTTCAACAATTTTCCAACATTTCATGTTAATCTAGAAATTTCAGCGCTAGTAAGTTTAAAGTTCCATTTTCAAAGTGACTTCATTAATCTTCTGACACTCAAATTGTTGCGATGCAGTTCAGAACTATTATAAGGCTTAAATTTGAAGTGCAGATGTAACAATAAAGGATGTAATTTGTCTTCTTATTGAGAAACGAATTAATTTTGGTTTATTTGAATAATAAAAATTGATATTCAACGATACATTTATCAATAGGTAAAAAATTTAAAAAAAAGATTAAGTTTGGTTATTTCAGGCGATGAAAATTGACGTTAAAATCTTCAATAAAGATTTATTTGACTTTATTTTAGAAAGGTTTTTCGATGATACTTTTATCGATCGATCTTTTTTACCAATTTATTGATATAATAAAAATTGACATTTAACAATGTGTGCATTAAGAGACCGATCTATATTTTCGCTTTAAATATAGTCTGGTATCTTTTTTTTAGTAAACGTATACGTCTTTGAAACGTCAAAGTTAAAAACGAAACAAATTACATTACTTAACCAGAAGGTAGTTAATGAACACGATTAAATAAATTCGTATCTCTACAGAGGATGAAATAAAACTAATTAAAAGTAGAAAAAGAAAGGATACAATTTTTTTTTCCTCCCTCGATTCAAAGCCAAGACATTTTCATTAAACTTATAACGCTGGCCTCTCAATTATAACCATTAAATAACAAAAAGAAACTATCCACTTTCGAAACAAACTAAAAATCCCTTGGGTACCGTACGGTACGTGTGTGTGTCTGTGTGTGTGCACGCGTACAAACTTAAAAAAAAATTATATATATATATACCTACATCTTGAGTTCAACCAATTTTTTTCCTCTCTTGAACTATATAGACGCGGTCGAGCTATCTATTCGTTATTATACAACTGTATAGACAACAATTGGTAAAGCCTGTGTGACCGCATGACTCTATCGATTCTTTTGTGGTGGCGCACACACCTATATATGTACACGCCTCGCACTTGTCAACTCTCCCTCTCTCTCTACTTGCAACCTGATTTTATTTTTTTTCCAATTCTCGCTATGCGTGACATTATACTAAAGAGAACTATATAATGATTAGGGTGTGTGTGTATGTGTGTGTGTGTGTGTGTGTTACGTGTGCGACTGGTTTAAACTTTATGGGCTTTGATTTGACTTTATTTTTTCTTTCTGTTTCGTTTTGTTGTTTTGCGTGCCACGCTTTTTAATAAAGGTGTGTGTTTCCACGTGTGTAAACGTGCGTTTCTGTGTGAATGTGTTTGTACAGGTAGTTTGTGGGAAGTAGGAAAAGTTGTTTTTTTTTTAAGAATGTTTGGGTGTAAGAAGGTCAGCTGGTATACAGTGGAAAATACTTTTTTTTTTGACAATCATAATATTTTTTCAACATTATTTGATTCTTGTACAGCACGAAGTTTTTTGGTTTATTAGAAGTTATCATTCATTGTTAATTTCAACGTTGGTCGAGACATTTGTTCTGTAAATTAATTGATCACTAAAGTTTGCTATTTCGACTAAATTTATTCAAATAAATAAATTAACTGATCACTATGAAGTTTACTATCGTAAACTTTTCAGAGATCAATTTACGTAATAGTATAATATAACTATAAACGTAGTTTTTTTATTCATGGGTCAACCATAATGGCCGCTTTATTAACCTAAAAACGGGATGGTAGTGATACTTGATTCCGCTTTGTAATCGAGCTAGAGAATAACAGGATTTATTGATTCTTCTATTTTTCTTCATTTTGAAATTCAATATGAATATTTTTTTAGTTTAAAACAGGTTAATTTTCCTAGATTTGATTAAAAATAAAGCTCAGAATAATTTTACTTTTATTCGTAAGTTTTTCTTTTTTAATCAATCAAGTTACCAAAGTTTTGTTGAAAATAAAGTACTAATAAACTATACAAAAATAAAATCGATTATTCCCTCGGGTGATTGTTGTCCTCGTTTCACTAGTTCAATTTACCCTCGGGAATAATATTCGTTTTTATTCCCTTCTTACATAATACATTATAGAAAATAATATTTGAAAAATCTAAGTATTTCAAAATAACTTTTATTATTAATATTATGAAGTGTTATATAAAAAATTAAGTATTTTGGAAAATATTAAATGTCATAAAAAAAATATAAAAGCTTTCATATTTTATACACGAGTAAGTAAAAGAAACTGTCTACCTAAGGTTAGATTTTTCTTCTCGTCGTATTGTTGCAATACTTTTTGCTGTTTTACTTAAATAAAAAGTAAAATTTTAACATCATGAATTTTAGATATAGTTCAACCAAAAATATATTTTCAAATAACTGAAATGTGTGCAGTTAAAACTTAAAAAGTTTTACTAATCTATTTGAAGTAATATTTTTTTTAATTATCTAAAATTAAGTCATTTTTGAGAAACTAGAAGGGAAAATCCCCTTAAATACAACATTTCTGCATGAAACATTAACAAAAATTTATTTTTCAAGTAGACATCCTTATTTGATAAGAGAGAAAAATAGTTCTTACAGTTTTTGTTAAAGTTGATATTTTATTTACTTGATAACGAAAAAAAGTCTATTTTTCGTGTTTCTTTATGCTCTTGAAAAATATCCGAGTCAGAAAGTTACAATTTAAAATAAACAAGATGATGCGGATTGTTGTTAACGTGGTTTAGCTTTCCAGCGTTTTGAACTAATACTTAAAGACTTGACATTTAACCTACTTTTGAAGTTTTTCAAGACAATTTTAAAATGGTTTTTTTTTTTAATTTTTATCTTGCTTGATTGAATTTTAATGAGTTAATAATAATTTCAATAACTTTTTTCTTCTATAAAACTTTATATTAAAAAAGCTGCTAAATAATCCTTTGATCGGCTTTGGATTTTATTTGTTCTTTATTTCATCTTTTTTTGTTTGAAAATAAAACGCTGACTCGAGAAAATCTGAAATGTCATAAGGCTGATTCTGTTTTATATCGATTTCAATTTTCGTGATTTTCGAAGAAAACTTTACAAGATTTCTTGCTGTAAGCTGAACCTTACGTAATTCCATACTATCGTTATTATATGAAATATGGATCATAATAAAAATTTATACCTTTCACCTTTGGGAAACGTTGAGGAATAATTGAATACATATAATGTGATAATAAAATTAAATAAATTTTTATTTAGGAGTTGGTTTTTAATAAATATTTAAAGATGGCTTAATAAAATTTTTGAAAAATTGTTTAAATAATAAAAATTTAAGGGAAATATGTTATTAGTCTCGGATGTTTATCGAGTTTTCCATTATCTTATTTCATCCTGAAAATTAACTTTCTCAATTAAGCTTACTTAAGTTACTATTTTAATAAGCGTTGTTCAGTATCAACTAAAAAGTAACTTTTTTAATAATAAGAAAAACAAAATAAACATTAATTTACCCCAAATGTATATGAGCTATAATTAAAATTTTTCTTTATTTTTTCTAAATAGTTTTAGTTGTCTAAAATGTAGTTTATGCTTCTTTGAAAAACAATGTTTCCGTGATAAAAGATCATTTAATATTTAATACCAAACATCCTTTTAATGATTGATTACAATTTTATTTTAACCTATAATCGTAAATATTTAATTTTTCCATTTGACGATTTTATTGTTTTTTTTTTCTACTTTTAATTAAACTAAGTATTATTGAACGTGTAGTTTAGTATGATTCTCATATTTTACGGTTTTTATATTTGTAAAAATAGAATTATTTTTATCAACATATTCCTAGTTTTTTTCCTTTTTTCCCTTATCGAAGTAACCTTCTTTTATTGATGTTTCAGTCAATAGCAGAATATATTTTTTTTTTAGAAAAAAAAAATAGAATTATAATATCAATACACATTAGCATTATAACAAAATAGTGACTGCGTGTTTTATCGAAAAAAAAACAACAAAATAATGAAGTTATCATTTTTCCCCCTTTTTTTGCAGTTCGCCCACGTTGTACTTTCGTTAGCATAGCCTCGTTCTCGGAAGTATAATGTTCGTGACATTTTTTCATTATTTTTTTTTGGAATATAATTATATATCCAAGATCCGTCAACGCCTTAAAAATTTTTTTTTTCTATCTTGTGACATAGTTTTGAATTTTTATTTTTTAGTCGTTAATTGACACAATTTTATGGCATGAATAAGTAGGTAAACTATGAGACCGTCAGTGGCTCAGTCGGTAGAGCGATAGATTCGTAATCTCGAGGTCCCGAGTTCGAATCCCGCTCTTGGCTCATTTATACAAGCACCACTGTACGTTACATGTGCTTTTTTCAAAAACACACTGATGATCTCTGTCGTTAATTAGCATAAAAATTATAGCATAAATACAGCGACGTTAAAGAAAATAAAAGAGAAAAAAATTGAAGCATTTACAATATTTGTTTCATTGTTATATAAAAAAAACATCTTTTTTTAATAAGATGTTTTTTTTATAACTTGAAAATGAAAATTTTAAAGTAAAGTTTTTTAAAATATTAATATATTTTCTATTTTAATTTTTTTTAAGACTTTTTCAATATATTTTTAAAGAACTTAAAAATTTGTACAAATTTTACGTAACAATAATAATAAATAAATTTTTCAAAAATAATAAAAAACATTAATGAATTAAATTTAATTTTCTTAATTAATACATAATAAAAATAAACTATTTCATAAATGAACTAGCAAACTATTCGTCAAAAACAAATCTTCTTTTCAATTCTTCCATCCTTTAACAATAACAAACTTTTCACCAGCCACATAATCTATAGTTCAAAAAAATATACAAAAAAATTTATCTCATATTGATGGACAGCAGTCGATACGTTACTATTACACAAGACTAAATTTTTACGTTTTCCAATACTTCAAAAAGGCTACGAACAAACAAGACAGACCACACACCAATTTCCAATCGAACGTTTTTTTCCCCCCGATAAACGCATTTCCTCACGCGCGTACATACAATCCAGTGGTTTTGGCATGGCAGAAAAAAAAGAGAACCAACATACTGAAATACAAGGTTCACAGGGTACACATAATCGGAAGCTTAGTATTAGTAAAAGAGGATATGGTCATTCAATAGGTTTTAGGCTGCTATAGTGAAAATTTTAACCATGTAAAATTGTTTCCTGTTACATGGTCGAGAATTGATGGTCTTTATTCTGAATGGGTATTGAGTTAACAAGTTATTATTGACAAGATGATTGTTCGTTATTTCATGACGGCTTTTCTTTTGAAAGGATGGATTATCTAGTGATGTGAAGGAAAAAAGTGTTTTTTTTAGTTGTTTATTTTAAAGAGATTTTATTTTTATTTATTGACAATGAGATTTTATTTATAAATGAACATTTTTTAATAAAATCTTAAACGTTTAAGGCTTATTTGATAATTCCGCAATAATTTATTTATAAATTATATTAATAATTTATAACAGAATTTTTTATTTTGATTTAATAATAGCCATAACTTTAACGTGCTCATTTATTGAAATTGACTATATATTATATTGGCTATCATAAAATAAAAAAGAATAATTTTTATGACATTTCATAATCAAAATAATTATAAATATTTTCTCAATCGTGAAAAATATTCAGTTTATTAAGCAGTTTTGTGTACGTATTCATATAATGGAATAATTAGCATTTCAATTATTTTTTAATTCATCCTGCAATAAATATCTGCATTGCGTGTTTGAATGTCTGTCCTGCTTTATAATACTTACAAAGAGTTTAAAAAATGTACTTGAATATATTTGACTACGTTATTTTTTTTTTGTTCAGATCGTAATGTATGTTGTAATTACCAAAAATTTAATATACATTATTTTTTTTATTCGATAAATATACTATTTTTAAATTTGATCGGAAAGTAATAAATTTAAAATATTTTGTGCCACATTAAAATTACAATCGAATATCAAGTAATTATTTTTTATAAAGGAATTTTTAATTCATAAATAAAAGAACTTAAGGACGTGTGAGTTTGTTTTTAACTTTATACAATAAGGTATTAATTTTACTGAATAAAAAATAAAAGATTTAGACAATTTAAGTACCCAATGAATACCACAATAAAAAGCTTTTGATCAACCTCTTTAGTGATTATTGCAATGCTCGATTGCACACTTGAGTTCACATAAAAAAAATAATACAGAGCAAAGTAAAAAAAAGGAAGAAAAGAAAGAAAGGGACAAAACGCTATTATACGTCTCAAAGCCAACAATTTCCCCTTGGTAAAAAAAACACACTCGAATAACTAAAACAATACTCTATAATACCCTTTTAGCCATCCGAAAAAAGAGAGAGAGAGGCAGGGAGAGAGAAAAAAACAAAAGTAAAAACCAACACCCGAAAAAAATAAAGAGAAAAATAAGAAAAAAAGAGAGAAAAAAAAACGTGAAACTTTTGATACTTATATATGTGCATTTGTAAACCGCTCTCTTTGCTTAGGGTCTAGAAAATCAGCATGAAAAAATAAAGAAAGCTAGAAAGTAAGAAAAAAATAAAGAAGCAATGGCATTGTTTCTTCCGCTTTTTATGCGCTTGACTGTAAGAGAGAAAGAAAAGAAGAAGAGAAAGAAAAGGAAAGAAATAAAGAACGAGTTCACATGTATACATTGACTCACCTATACACGCGAGCTTTGAATAGAGCACCTATTGAAAGAAAAAAGAAAGAAAGAAAGAAAAAGAAGAAGAAGAAGACGTGTTATGTGAGAAAGAAAACTAAAGAGAAAAGTAAAAGGAGGCCTAGTCGTCGCCGACTAGTCGCCACTTCTAAAGAAAAAAAAAAAGAAATATTGCTATATATATACGCATTGGCGAACCATAAGCGACATACAAACATATATATGTATATATATATATATATATGTATACATATATGCATATACATACATACATATATTCAATAGAAAAGTTTTATTTGGAGAAAGAGAGAAAGAGATTCATTTGACCGCAAAACTGTGTATTGATCTCATAGTAAATCCGTCCTTGAACCTTGCAAGGGAGAGAAAGAAAGAAAGAAAAGAAAGAAAAAAGAAAAGCATGCCGCACCCCTGCATAAAGTGCTAAGAAGGGAAAATATATAGAATGTAATAAGCTAATATTAATTCGTGCGTTTACTTTTAAATAAAAATGCGCAATGTATATGTATGTTTGTGTTAAGATTGTATATATAGTGCGATTTATGATTTCTCGGTATTGAAGTGTTGAACTTAATGTTGAAATATTGTGTGTAGGTTGATTCATACATCGAAATTTTCGGCTTTACCTTAATTTCCTTGAGAATATGTATGGGTTACTCGGAATGCCTTTCAACATGTTGCTTATTTGATTTTTATCAAAACTTATGAGTTTCTCGGTTGGTCAAATATCTGCAAGACTATGAAAATATTAGTTTTTTTTTTTTTTAAATAATAAATTTTTTTTTATTTTGGAAAAAATAGGTTAATTGCAAAATTTTTAACAAATAGAGCAGTTTTAAAGTTAATGGGTCTCGATATTGTTGTACACTAAAATAAAACCTTTTAGATTCTGTAATTTATTTATTTTATAAACTTTTTTTTTGCTATAAAGTGCACGCTTATGTTTGTGTAAAAGTCATGTTAAATTTTATTAAATAAAAAATAAAATTTTTAATTCAAAAGTTTAGAATCCTACGTAGTTGGGACACATTTCAAATAAACTTTTTCAAAATTCCAAAATTATTTTAAAGTTCTCTTTACTAACTTTAATCGTAAAACAATTTAAATCAATTACTTTAATCGAACTCGAAATTCGATACAGAATTAAAACCAGAAAACTGTATCGTAATTTTATATTGTTATTTAATATGAGAAGCCATGTACCTGCTACAAGTAATAATATCATCATGTATCATTTACAATTTTATTTATACACTGCTTTTGAAACTCTGTAAAAAAATAAGAATAGAGATTCTGAAAAATTTATCAAGACTTTCCATTTGTATCCTCAAAAAAACACAAGTTTACATTATTTAAACATTGCATACAGCTGCATGTTGCAAGAAAACATAAAAACCTTTTTATATTTTTTGAAGAAAAAAAAAATGGAATTTTTATACATCTCTTCAAGCTTCTTTTTTTTGACAAGTGGAAAAATCGTTACGCGCCACAAGAGAACGAGCAATGTCCCTTTTTTTTGTTTCTAACTCGCGGCTAAAAAAGAAACACTCGTGAGTGAGACTTCGTAAAATATGTATTATTGCGGAGGCCGCTGGCGTCGTCATATTATAAGACTTCCTATTTCTTCTTCTTTTTTTTGCATATGCTCATACTGTTTTACATTGAATTCATAGTCAAAAATTTAGAATATCTCTCAAGATTTTCAAGAGACTAGAGTACTTTTTTAAGTTTAATATATGAAAATTCTTCAACTTAAAAATTAATTTAGAAAAATCTTATCTAAGGATTTGATGTCACTTATTATGAAAAAACTTGAGTTTTTGATATTTTTCAAAATTAAGTGCCTTATATATTTATCAATTTATGAAAATTACTGAATTTTTTTTTTCAATATTTTAATACCTCTATAATTTTAATACTAGCCCTCTAAAATAATTATAATAGTATTTAATTACATATATAAACTAAATCATAAAATAAACATTGAATTATAAAAAACGTACATTTTTCCACGTACCATTTTCTTTCGTAAAATTTATCCTTTAAATTCTGGCATTAATTCGATTGAAAATTTAAATAACAGACACAGTTTACATATCAACCACCCGAGCACTTTAATGTAACGAAAAGTTTAACAATATTTTTATATGCAATTCTTTTTTTTTATTCTACAAATTGTTATATACACGATACGGATATGGAACAAGCTTATTTATATTTTATAAAGTCGACGTTACATACTATAAAAGAGGCAAACAACCAACTAGAGAATCCAGGTCGAACTTTGGTAAAGCATTAATTCTCAATTGCCTTGTGTATTCCTGTAGTTTTTTCTTCTTCTATGTATATATTTTTTTCTCCTCTTCTCTCTTTTTTTTTATACTTGAAAATTCAATGAGACTAGTTGTCAATGTCTCCGAGGAATAAGATAATAATTTTTCTATTGATATATTGAGATATATATAAAGGTCAACGTTAAGTGATATTTTAGTTATGAGGCAATTTAATGCATGTATTATATTGTTTTATGTTTTTGTCAAAATATACGTGGTTTATGGTGAAGAAAAGAGGTTAAGCAAATAAATAAAATAGGTCAATTATTCATTGAGGTATCTAATCTATATACATATGAGGAATATTACACGAATTACAATATTTCAATTATAAATACTTTTTTCAAGTTTTTAAAAATTTAATATAATTATTGTAATGGATATAAAGTTAAAATTCAATAAATGAAAATTAACGAATTAAAATGTTTTAAATTTAATGTATTTGCGCCTGAGTTTTTGTAAAAGTCTTATTTATCATTACAATTAATTAATACAATAAACATTACTATATACTGAGATTGTAAAAGATCGAAAATACATTCAAAATAGTATTATATCTTTTTACATATTATAATAAGAGTAGCACTCGAGATCTTCAGTGGCTCACTCGATAGAGTATGGATTCGTAATCTCGAGAACCCGAGTTCGACTCCCGGCCTCGGCCGATTCATACAAGCACCACTGTATACGATGCATGTGCTTTGTTCACAAACACACTGAAAATTTTCGTCGCTAATTAGCATCGCTATAATAGCGTAAATACAGCGACGTTAATTTAAATAAAATAAAGAAAAAAATAATTGCTATGTCTTCAATGTCTTCTGAATAAAAATTTTTTATCCACTCAACAGATATGGAGATTGGAAAAAATCACTCGTTACAAAGTGGCTCTAAAAAAAAGTTTTATTAGTGCAAAATTTTTTAATAAATAAAAGGCCTACAACGTCACGCCTACGTAACTTTCATTTTGATTTGAAAATCACTTTTAATAAGAATCGACACCCACGTATTAAAGCTTTTGCTTGATGCAGTGACAAAGTTTTAAATTACAGAAAACATATTACAAGTTTTAAATAAAGGTACTATACGTACCAAGTAAAAAATAAAAAAAAATTGATTTTCTTGCAATTTTCTTTTTTTTCTAAATTAAAGTAGATTTTTTTAATCTATTAAATAAAATGTATTACGAGAAAGAACAAAGAGTCAATTTTGAAAAAAGGAAAAGGCTATTTATTTAATGTGTAACTTTAAAATATATATACTTTCAGTGAAAAGAAAATCCTTTTTTTTTCATTTCAAATGGAATTAGGATGAGCTAAAATAACTTCGTTGCGTCTGTTTTAATAAACAAATTAATACTAATTTAATTAAAAGTGATTCTGCGAAGCTGTACTTTTAATATTTTTACTTTGTGTAAAATAATATTATTTTCCTATTGTGAGAAAAAAAGAGAAAAATACGGTATGTCCATTTAAATAAAAAATGTTCTTCGCGAATGACTTTTTTTATCCAGTCACGAGTTATAATAAGCTTTTTTTCCACGGATAATACTGGAAATTCTCACACTTTCTGGAATTATTTTTTGTATTTTCATTTTTAAAAGAATACGTAGTACAACAAAAAAATAAGCATTGTTTTTCACTAGCAAAGTAGAGAAAAAAGGTTTACTTTGTTTTTCTTTTCTTTTTTTGCAAAATTCATGCTCCGTACGATATTACGCACGTGTCGAGGAATATCAAACGCTTATTTATTTATTAGAAAAAACACGAGTAAACACATAAAGAGATTCAGTGCACGCGGCAGTACAGTTTCCGTATCTATCGGAGAATGTATATATATTTATATTAAATTTTCGAGTATCTACTGAATTTTATTATTTTATCAGGTCACATTAAATGCATTTTTTTCTTTCCTCTTTTGTTGGAAAAAAGAAAATAAACATTTATTCAGACTAATGCTCGTGTTTATGAAAATTTATGCGTGAATTTTAAATATTTCAGTTATTTTGAATATTTTAGTTTGTTAAGAGTATTTTTTGTTTGCATATTTATATAGTTGGAAATTCTTTAACAAGTAAAATTATTTTTATTGTATTTTATTAGAAAAAAATGATTTATCTTCTGATAATTTCAATGTGTTATTTAATTTTACTAAACATGTACATACTTATACGAAAAAAATAAATAAAAATAAACGTTAAATTGTGGAAATTACTCACCATTAAATTCTTTGTTAATAATATTTATTCAAAAGTTGAAAAAATTCCATGCAAATACACAAACAAACGAATGATATATTTTTTTTAAATATTCATTTACTTAAATAAATATTATTGGTTTTTAAGGTGGAAATAAGTGGATGGATGTGTATTTTATAAGAAAAACGTGGATTAATAAAACTTTATTGTACAGTGAGTTGGAGCGACGTGATCCTTCACGTGCAGACGGTATAAGAAGGAGGGTTTACGCGCTAACGCAGTAGCGCTAAGCATTCATTCATTATCATATGTCGGTAACTACATATACATTATATTCATGCACACGTTCGCGGGAAATACAAAAGCATCACTTTCAACACGCCCCCTTACCGCGGACATTACAACAATCATTTTTCAAGATTTACAAGACCCATACTAATTAAATGTTTTTCAAGCATATTTTTGCACACACTCTTCGTTAATAAATCTGCAGGCATATTACTAGTGTGAAGGTACTGGACATCTATTCTTCTTTCTTGATATATTTGTCTAATGTAATGACATCTTATGTCTATATGCTTGGAGCGATCGTGGTGCACAGGATTTTTCATTAACTTTATTGCACCTTGATTATCACAATAAATGATTGTTGGATCTTCTCCCTCATGCATCAACTTTATTTCAGTCAACATATTGCGTATATAAACTGATTCTTTTCCTGCTTCCGCTAATGCAATGTATTCTGCTTCAGTGCTAGACAAGGCAACACAATGCTGTTTTCTTGACTGCCAATTAATGGCTGCATTTGCTAACTTGAAGAAATATCCACTTCTGGATACACGATCATTTTCATCACTACCCCAGTCTGAATCTACATAACCATGTAATGGTAAATTTGTACTTTTAAATATAAGACCAAAAGAGGCTGTCCTTTTGAGGTATTTTAAGACTCTTTTTGCTGAATTCAAGTGAGCCTTTCTTGGTTGGCAATTAAAAACACTGAGAGCACTGACAGCGTACATAATATCAGGCCTAGTTGCTGTAGCAGCATACATTAATGATCCTATAATCGATTGATAATATGTGCTATCAACCAATGGTGAATTTTCTTCCTTATTCAATTTTATTTTATATTCCAATGGTGTAATTGCTTCATAAGCATCTTCTAATCTAAATCTGCAAATTATATCTTGTATATATTTTTTCTGAGACATCTTCACAGATTTATCTTTCAAATCTTGCTGAAATTCAATACCTAAGCAATATTTTAATCTGCCTAAATCTTTTATCGTGAAATATTTTTCTAAGTGACATTTTACTGTTTTTAAAAAGTCTTGATCGTTTGTTGAGATAATTATATCGTCAACGTATACTATTAAAATCAATAATTTATTTCTCCTGTTGGAAATATATACACATGGATCAGAAATCAATGATTTCATTCCCAGTTCTGTGAGAACTTCATTAAGTCGTTCGTACCACTGTCGTCCAGCTTGCTTCAATCCATATAAAGCTCTCTTTTAGGAGATAAACATGACTTTCTTTTCCCTTCTTTACGAAATGTTCTGCTTGCTGCATATATATATTCTCGTTCAGAAATCCATAAGTAAATGCCATTGTAACATCTAATTGAAATAAGTCTAGTTTCAATTCAGCAGTTAATGCAATAACTAACCTAATTGACGACATTCTTGCTACTGGTGCGAACGTTTCAGAGTAATCTACTCCTAATTTTTTGACTATATCCTTTGCGACTAGTCTTGCTTTTCGACGATCGACTGATCCATCTGCATTGTACTTGGTTTTTAGAACCCATCGACAACCTATTGGTGTACAATTTTTCGGGCGTTCAACGAGTTCCCAAACTCCATTTGATTCGAGCGATTCAAACTGCTTTTTCATGGCCTTTTGCCATTCATCTGCATAAGGACCAACAAGAGCCTTTTCAAGATTTTCTGAATCATCTAATATTAGTCCTGCAAATTCTAATTGCGTAGGGACTAAATTATACCTTTTTCTTGGTCGTCCTGGTTTACCAGATCGTTGAGAGGATGGCCTACCAGGTCCTCTTTTCATTGTAGTTAAGGGTGTTTCTGAATTTGTGTCTTGTTCAATACTTTCAGTTTCCCTTTTGCTCAACCTTTTCGAACCATTTTTCTTTTCTTCAGATTCACTTTCATCTGTAGCATCTTCATATTCTGAATCTTCTTCTTCGTTCTCTTCTGAGCCGGAGTTTGTTTCTGAATCCAATTTAAAAAATTCATATTTTTGATCAAGGTTACGATCATTAAATTCATCTAAAATTCGCACATTGTTCGTTTTGACAATTGCATTTATCTGATCGTTCCAAAGTCTGTAGGCTTTGGAGTCCTCTGAGTATCCAACCATGATGCATTCATTTGATCTAGCATCAAATTTTCCTTTATCAGGACTTTTGTTTAAGGCATACATTTTACATCCAAAGGGTCTTAAATGACCAACATATGGTTTCTGTCCAAACCAAACTTCATATGGAGTCGTATTACAAACTGCCTTACTTGGGCATCTATTTCTAATATAAGCAGCCGTAGAGACGGCTTCTGCCCAAAATTTTATAGGTAGCTTGGATTGCAATAGCATACATCTTGCCATGTCAATCAACGTGCGGTTCATCCGCTCAGCTACTCCGTTCTGCTGCGGTGTATGTGCGACAGTCCTTTCACGCTTGATGCCATTTTTTCAATCTCAGCGTTGAAATCCATCCCGCAATATTCTAATCCATTATCAATTCTCAGAACTTTTATTGTACGTTCTTTTTGATTCTCTACAAAAGCTTTGAATTTTAAAAAAGCTTTCTTTACATCAGATTTATGCTTTAAAAATGCGACTTCAGTCCATCGAGACTTACCATCAATGAAGGTTGCAAAATACCTGTGTCCGCCAATAGAAGCACTGCGCATAGGACCACATACATCAGAATGAATTACGTCCAATACATTTTTTATTACTGTTGAAGACTTCTTTGGCAACGATGTCGTTGTCTGCTTCCCAATAATGCATACCTCACATTTCGGCATTGTTTCACCTTTTAGTGGTGGCATTCCATTAACCAATCCTTGTGATACTTTACTCAAATCTACCTCATTGAGATGTCCATATCGGTAATGCCATTTCAGCATTTCTTGGGGTTGATTTTTTGCGACAGCAACTGACTGAGATCCTTCTTCTATAAGAAAATATAAATCTCCATGTCTTTTACCTTTTGCTATGGTCCTTCTTTTCTTTCCATATATGTATGCGTTCTGCTGTGTAAACAGAACAGAATTACCATTATTAGTCGATTTTGCTACTGATAATAAATTTGTTTTTAATTCAGGTACATATAAAGAATTTTGTAATTTTAACCTACATTCCTTTTTGTCATTACAGACGTTTATTAAGACTGTACCTTTACCTCTGATGGGTATTGACTTACTGTCTGCCAGTTTTACCTGCTGATCCTCAACAGAAGTCCAGTCAATAAACTTTGACTTATCTGTGCACATATGGGATGTTGCGCCACTGTCTAAGCACCATGTATTGGGGGCTGCCTTCTCTGAGTACAGGGCGACTGCTGTTGAACACTGTTCATCTTCCCTTTCTTCATTCTTGAACCCTTGCGTCGTTATGTGAAGAGCTTCTTCCGTAATAGCTGAAGATTCATTATTCTTCTGATCTGCTGTCTTTTTCCAGCATTGTGACGCTTTGTGGCCTTTTCGTTTGCAGTAATTACACATGATTGCAGATCTCTTTTGATTTCTATTCAGATTTGAATCATATATACTTTTAGTGTGTTGTGACTTTTGTGAGAATTTTCTTTGTTTTCTCACATTCAGAGCTTCGTTTTCAACAGGATTTTTCAGTTCTCCTTCTCTTGATGATGCTTCTTCAAGGAGCTTAATTTTCAGAGCATCGGGTTTCATCAAGTTATCACGAGCCTCAATTGCAATACGAAAATTATCGAATGAACTTGGTATGCTGTGCAACATTACTATGCTTAATATATCATCGTCTATTTTTACATCCAACTCACTAAGCTTATCGACGAGGTCTGTAAGTTTATTTAAGTGTTCAATTAAACTTTGCCCTTCATTTATTTTACTATATAACAACTGTTTTAACAACGTCGCTTTACGCGCAGGGCCTTTCGATTCATAAACAGTTTTCAGTTTTTCCCAGACCTCATTCGAAGTATTACAGTTTTTTATGTACGTCAATTCACTTGCACTCATGGCCAGAATAATGTCAGCGCGAGCTTTTCGGTCCTTTTTATCCCATGCGGTCTGTTCTGTACCTGCAGCGGTTGGTCGCTGTAGTGTACCATCAGCATAATCACACAGATCGTGCTTAACCAAAATCGCCTCTATTTGTATTTTCCAAGTGGTATAATTATCCTTGGTTAACTTTTCAATGATATTATTCGTGTTCCCATTTGAACCTGCCATCTTGCACAGAAATATAACTTTTCTTTATTTCTTATTTTATTGTTCCTTTTATTTAACCAGTTTTTCACTACACAGCCTAATTGTCTAAATTTAAATTTTTTCTATAGCTTACACTCACGACCACGTGTTGAGAGGCACAGCTTTTCCAACCTTTTAGGTTAACTTTAGCGTTCGGCTTATTTCACTCATAAGTTCTTTTTTAACTTACGTAAAAAAACTAAAATACACATACCATAAACTTCCTGGGCCCATAACCTATTGGTTTTTAAGGTGGAAATAAGTGGATGGATGTGTATTTTATAAGAAAAACGTGGATTAATAAAACTTTATTGTACAGTGAGTTGGAGCGACGTGATCCTTCACGTGCAGACGGTATAAGAAGGAGGGTTTACGCGCTAACGCAGTAGCGCTAAGCATTCATTCATTATCATATGTCGGTAACTACATATACATTATATTCATGCACACGTTCGCGGGAAATACAAAAGCATCACTTTCAACAAATATAATATCAAAATTTTTTTTTAATATGTAAATTGGTAATCTATTCAAAGATTATAAAAAAATTGTGATTTGAAAAATTGTATGTAATCGAGAAAAAAAATCGTTATAACTAGCGAAATCTAAAGTTCATTTCTATCAAAAGAATTTATAGGATTTGTAATAAAAACAGTCTGTAAAATATTACTGCATTCATGAAATAGGAGGTGGAGTAAAGTAACGTAACGCAACGTAACGCAAACGTGATTACGATTGGAGAAACGAAAACTATTTTTTTATCAACATATAAATATTTCATAAAGAAAATTTATTGAAGAAGATCAACTACTACTAGCAGGATATGTAACGTAATGTGGTTTAGATAGCACAAAAAGCCAAAATAAACAGGTCAAGTTTTGTACAACGTATTCACGATACATATTACATTACGTTGTTTTAACATGTTTAAGCTATGTAGCTTTCAATCCAAGTTCTTGCTGATTAAATTTTTATAAATATTTATATAAAAATGATTGTTAATTGAAAATTTAAAAGGCAAAGATTGCATTTTTATGTACAATTTTATGTATGAATATAAAGGCAACATGGTCATCTTCTAGCTTACATAGCAAAGGGTGTACGTCAGATCCCTATACAAATGTTATAGCTAACACATATAACAGAAAACAAAAAATAAATCTCAAATTCAAGCAAATATGTATAAAAAGAAAAACAGAAAAATATATGCGTTGCCAAATCATTAAGACTTGTTACAATAATAGAAATCATGATAATTTTAAGTCATAAAGCTTAACGAGCTTGAAAGTATATTGACAAATTATCAAATTCCTCTTCATCATATACGAATTAGATTCTCAAGCAATCATCACTACAGAATTATGTTATAATATAACGCCATACATTGACTTAAGGATAAGCATGTAGACACATGGAGTTATGATATGTTTATTAATGAAAATATAATCAATATTGGTAGCGGGTATATTGATTGATAGGGTTTATCACGTTATGCTTGACAATGAACTAGGAATTCAGAGAAAGCTTCCGGAAGATAAAACTCACTATGATATGTTATTACGTGACTTTTCTACGTTAATGATGGTCTCATCGTTGAGGAAAAGGATTATAAGGACAGGCACACGAGCTGAATATGTGAAACTAAAAGATGTGTTAATTTGTTTAGTTTTGTATGCTTGAATTAAATATTCCGAAGAGCTCGTCAGTGGCTCAGTCGATAGAGCGATGGATTCGTAATCTCGAGGTCCCAAGTTCGAATCCCGCTCTCGGCTGATTTTATACAAGCACCGCTGTACACTACATCTGCTTTGTTCTCAAACACACTGATGATCTCCGTCGCTAAATAAAATAAAAAAAAATATTTTTTAATTTGGTTTCCTCTAATTTCTTTATTGTGAACTTTTTGTTTCAATACTTTTAAATAAACCAATTATGAATTAAAATTTTTCAAATTATTTATCTTTTGTTGAATTCATTTTTTGTAAATCCAAAACTATTATAGCGTGCAAATCGCCGTACAGTTCGTTTGATTCAAAGCAATCAAATAAATAAATAAATATCGATGCACTACTATTTCCATGTGCACATGTATAAATAAAATTTTATCGAAACCCTGTAACTTTGCAAATTAAATTATATTGTAAATTGTTACTCCGAGTTAGTAATAGATTTATCTGTGAAATATTTAGAAACAAAGTAAACCTATATACACATTGGATAGTTGAATCAAAGTTAGTTTTGGTTTTAAGGTTGACGTTGATGTCTATACTATTACAAGTTATACAAATATAATTAAAATTAAAGATTCTGCGCATTAAAGCAAATTAATGAAAACTAAATATGAATGAAAAACATTTATTATTAGAGCTTTTTAAATGACTTTTGTTCTTTAATGAAAACTAAAAATATTGTTATTCATAGAAAAAGACATAATAGCCTATGATGCTTTTAATGTGAATGAAAATTTATATTGCGAATGAAAAGTTTTGTTATATGAATAGAAAAAAAATTAATCTACAAAACAATCGTTCTACTGTATAATAATATAAAAAGCCTTTGGATTTATATAAATATTAAGAGAAACAATTATTTAAAGTCATAGAAAACATATTTTAAAAATTTCTAAAATTTACTTATATACCAACAGTACTGTTTTCTTGCAGTTGTTAACCAATACTGTTTGTTTTTTATTTAAAACAACGAATCTTTATCAAACACAAGAACAAAAAAAAAGTAACTTTAAATAGAAAGAAAAGTAGATTAATACTGTCAATACTGACGTAGCTCGATTACCATATAAAAAAAAAAAGAGAAGAACTCGCTAACGTATACAGATAAAGATAGACTTGAGATTTCCCGTTTGAATTGCAAAATCCAATAAATGCGAGAATCGAATTTTCCTTCACTTTTTTTTCTCTCCCTCTCGTATCTTTCATTCGGTTTCTCCTTGAAGTTTGTCTTTGCCCTCTTTTTTCTTTCTTCTTCTTATGCTTCTTTGCTTTGCTCTCGTTATGTACAGTTTTTTTTCTTATTCTCGCAAAAAGAATGAGAGAAAAGAGGTTGATACTGTGCTCGTCTTTGGGTATCTCTAATATACTTCTAACGTAAAGATCAAAAGGTTTGCAGAGAGATTTTTATGTCGATTCGCCTTTTTTTTCTTCTTCTTTCCTTATCATTATACATAGAAGAAAGGAACGTTCCTTTTTTGCCCAAAGGATTTGACCGTCTTTCATAATCTACTATCTGCCTCTTTATTTAAGCACTCATGTGTGTTGACTATTATTTTCTGTGTGTGTACATGCTCGAGTGCTTGTGTGCGTTCGTATGCAAAAGAATTTATGTGTGCCTGCACTTGTACGCTTGTACGAAAGAAATTTATTTGTATTATTAATTAAAATTGCAATATTTTTAAATTTAATTTAATTACTTTAAATTCGAAAAAGAATCATTATAATTGCATTCATAAATATTCGGGAAACAATGAAATTTTTTGTTAAATAAAAATGTGATAATCCTGTAATGGAATTGTGTTTTCTCAACAATGTAAAATAACGTAGTAATTTTTATAAAAAAAAAACGATCTTATATATAAATAAATATTACATAGGCTCATGCCTAAGCGCGTGAGCTTGTGTGTATATAAATGAATCGACTTACACAGGCATGTAAAAAGTAAATTTAAAAACATGTAAGTGTATACATGTATGTAAGTACGCGTGCGTGTGTACACTATCTATGCAAGATATTTGCATAGATACGTAAGTATGTAAATATATATACATATATAGGTATGTATAAGTGTGCAGATATCCTCATAGCTTTCTTCTTTCTCTTAAGCGTTTTTTACTCTCTTTCTCTCTAACTCACTTTGCTCGTTCTTTTATATGTATATATATGTATACACACTCCGGGAATTCTCGGCGCAGTCGTCGCCATGACAACATTTTTCCGCAACGTACCCGGCCTGATTCGTGACGTCACATAATGTAAGTCCGGCGTCGCGACTAACGCTGCTTTTAACTCTCTTCTCTTTCTTTCTACATCCCTCCGTCTCTTTTTTTCTTCATCCCCGTCTTTCTCTTTTGATGTTGAGAACGCAGGCGCAATAAAAGTTAACTTAGTTTCTCCTGTATACGTATATATCTCTAACAAGCTAACCTACCCACCTAAAACCTACTTGGCTCTGGTATCCACACGAGCTTGCGCTTATGCTCGACGCTATATAGGAGGGTAGAAGGAGCTTTCTATCGTTCATTCGAGAGAGAACTGAAACAGCTGTGTATACTTGCTTTTGAGACAGAAGAAAGGCTGGAGAAAAAAAGAAAAGATATTTTCCAACTCTTTCTCTTTTGTCTTTATTCCTTTTTATTTTACTATTTGAAGAGGGGCAAAAACTTTTCTTTTTTTTTTTTTTTTGAAAAATGGTTTTAAAAGCCATGAGAATTTAAGATTAATTGATTGCTCGAAATTTACCGATATAAATTTGTAGATATATACATATTTTCCTTTACCTTTTCTTTTTTTCCCTTCCCCAAAGCCACACGTCAACTATTTTTTTCTTCTTCTTCTTCGGGTATATAAATGAGGATGAACGTCTGAATAAGTGACATAGGGAACTGCTTTGACGTTTAGATAAGACAGGCAAAGCTTTTTTTTTATTTTGTTCTTTCTTCACCACGGCAGGCAGATAAGTTTACCAATGGAACGTGTATTAATGAAAAAAATCACAGAGTATTAGGGAAAAAAATGAAAAAAGAAACGCTCGAGATACGCTCCCGAGTTATTTTTTCTAGATAGTTGGGTAATGAATTGTTTAAGGCATTTGGTTATGTGCGAGCTGCAAATGATACGCGTGGCTGGAATAATGACTTGCTTAGGGACAAAATGATGGATATTGTTTTTTATTGGTGTCTTTGAATGGTATTTTTTTTTCAAAATGTAGACTTATGTTTTTTTTATTAAACTTTCTTTTCTACTGATTTCAGAGAAAACAAATAACAAAATTTTCCAAATTCAATCTAATTTTTCTGAATGCCAAGAAAAATGTCAGATAAGAATCTATTGATTTTATGTATTTAACAAATTTCACTTGACACTTTATATAGAAAATTTTAATTTAGCTCGGCATGGCTATCAATATGATAAAGGTACACGCTGGAACGAATGTAATAACATCGGGTTACTACCAGCGTTGACCCTCGTTAGTTTCTAAATTGGCAGTTTCGTTTTTTCTTCTCTCTCTCTTTCTCTCTCAAGAATCTCATAAAGTAAAATGAAATTCTTTTGAAAGACCCTTTTTTGTATGGATGTTTTTAACTTCCTATTACTTTTTTTTCTATCTTTTAAAAGTCGTAACTATGCTTTCTTTTTTCTTTTATATTTTTATTCCAAATCGAGATTTATTTGACATGGATATTAGGATATTTATTGTTCGAAAAAGGTAAATAATTATCGTAAGGGAATTCGCTCTTAAGAGGATTTACTTTTATACTCGTGTATAAAAAGAAAGCCTGACAATAAGAATTTTACGTGTTAGTAAAAATTTTAGTGTATTGTAAAACTATACTTTTAGGTAAGATTGTTACGTAAGCGCGACTGATACCGAATTTTAAAAGAAATAAACGTATGATTGAAATTTCACAGATTTTATCAAAATTTTATTGTTAAGAGGATGTCTAAAGTTAGTAACCTTTTTATTTTGTAGAATAATAAATGATTGTATTTACAATTAAAATTATTAGAATAGTTTTAGAAAAAGAAATACAGTAGTTGGCAGCACATACCATAGATCGAAAAATTCAATTGAATTTTTAAGATAACCCATCAATTGGTTATAGAACAATTTGGGGTGTTCGATAAGAGAATAAAAAATTTAAGATATTACTCTATAGCGAGCACTGGAAATCCTGCATAACCAATTAGTCGATCCACCTTAAAGTTTAACTGCATAACATGTAAAATCCATAATAAAAGTTAATGCATCTTTTTTTTTAAACTATTGTTCAGTCGTAATTATCAACATAACTATTTATTAGTTAGCAAAGTAGTAATGTTACCGACCTTAATCCAAAAACAAACAAAGTAACTTTTTTTTCAAAAGTATTTCATCAAAGGAAGCGAATAACAAACTTACTTAAAACAAAATTCGCAAGCCAACTCGAGCATTTCATTACTGGATCTGCATTAATAAATAAATAAAAAAAAAATTATTCGCAAAATTATTTATTATTACATAAATCAAGTTCTCGAGTCTGATTTTTTTTCATTGAATTAAACGAAAAAAAAGAGTCATTTGGAAAAAAAAAGTTTTAATTTATTCAGTATTAACTTCTTAACCTGGTTTAATAAATGCAGTATGCCGGGCAAAGAGCTAAAATATATTCTTTTGTACAATTTTACTACTTAAAAGTGGAACATATAAAATGTGAAAAAAGAGAAAAAAAAATTTACTCGGAACTTCTATAATTTAACGAGAAAAATCGAACACTAACCCCATTATATTTTATATGTTTTTGATTCATTTAAATCTTTCTCTCTTTTTATTATCCCGAATAAATGTCTTGATACATCTTTCATACAAACGCAATGAAAAAAAAATATTCCTAATAGCGAAATTTAAAAGCAATCGTAAAATACAGTGCTTTCGAGAAATGAGAATTTAAAGATAATATTAAAATTCATATCGCATTTGATTTAATTAGTTGTCTTATGCAAACGCGCTTCTGTTTTATTCGATTAAAATTTTCGGTACATAAAAATGTTAAAAATAACAAGTCTTTATTAAATTCTTGTTTAAATTAAGAAGAGGTATGTTTTTCAAATTTCGTTATAAAATAAAACAAAAATTTATTCAGCAAAAAATAACTCTTGTATGAATAAAAAATTTATCAGTCAAAGTTAATTATAAAATTAACTGTTTAATATTCATGTAAATTACAGCATAAATAAATGTTTAATTTTTACTTGATTATAATATTTTCGTTAAAATATTAAATTTTATCAAATATTCTCACATAAAAAAGTAAAAATATGCTCTGATATAATGTAATATAATATAAAATGTTTGTATATAAAAATTTCTTACACAATGTTAAATATACGTGGTTATATTCGTATAAATATATATACCAACACAAAGTAAGTTTTAAAAAAGCTTTTACTTTAGCTACAACGTTGATATCGATTTTAAGCGTTGCAAACTTTATAAAGGAATCAAGTTTTTATTTTTAAACTTGAAAAAATATATATACAAATTTACAACAATGTTTTAAAAAAACTTGTAATAAACTATGAATGGTACATTTATTATAAGTAAATTTATTATGAATCCATGTATGTAATGTAGACCGAAATTTTGGATTGTAAATTCAATACCTAAATGAAGCCAATGTTTTACAACTTCGAAAACTGAGGATACGTGTATAGGGATTCTTTTTTATACTAGATATATATTTTAGCTGTTTTGAACGCCAATACATTGGATACCAAAGTTTCTATGTATTTTTTATTTGGAATTTTGAAAACCATATTGGTTTAAGTTTTTGACTTCAAAAAATTTTTCATTTTTGGTTCTCTTAAATTTCGATTCTCAAAATTGTTATTACCGTCTGTTATTACAATTTATGAAAATAAACATAATAAAATAATTAATGCTTTTAACAACAAAACAATAGACATTTGACACCTACATTATAATAATAACAAGTAAAACATAGCCTTGACATTTAATATTGAATTATTTAAAATATTCAATGTACATATATATTTGTGCTATACCATATTAGCGTTTACCTTGCCATTTCCTCAAAAGCCTCTTTTGACGATGAGAACGTTCTACATTTTTAGTATAAAACTTGAAGGTTTCTAAACTAAAGTATCGAATTTATAACAAGATTATCTTCGAAAAAAAAAAGATTTTTTATTTTTTATTCTATGGAGAGAAAGAAAAGTAAAAAAGGAAAATGAGAAATTCGGAATAAAATAACCATTACGTCTTTAAAAACTTGTATATATAGATATTACATTAATACTAAAGTCATATTAAAAGTTACGTTGAAATTACTTCCGTCAACTTCTTTTTTTTTTATTTTATGGTCTTTTTATGGCGATACATAATCCACATTTGTGTTGCGCAAAAAAGGAAAAAAAAAGAATTTATAAGACACACGTTCAGAGCTATTCTTTTTACTTTTTTTTTTTGCTTCGTCGTCCTTTTGTCGGCTGACTTTATTACAGCTAGTTGGCTCAGCCGGAGCGTATATATTACATTTACGCACTTTTGCTAAACTCGTAGATTTTTTTTTTTCTTTTTCTTGAGCGTATTATACAAGAAGAATATTTTTCTGAAACAAAACACTTGTTTTTATTTTATTTTTAGATTGTAACTGTGCAATGAGAAAAATGAGAAAATGAGAAATGAGAGATGTTTTTATGTAAGCGTAAAAAAGTGTGAGATTTCAAATCTTTTGAAAGACGGAGCATGTAAAAAAGTATAAATGAAATGAAAAGTTTTCATGAAAATAAATGTGTTTTTAGATAAAAAAAATAAGAATAAAGTTAATTCTGGACTTGGGAACATTTTTATTAAAAGCTAAACACATCAGATTGTTGCGTCTTTACTGTTGAATCTTAAGATATTGAAAATAATATTTCAAAGAATTCACAAAAAATAATAGCTAAAAACAAGTAACATGCAAAACTGCTAAAATTAATGTGGGAAATAAAGGGAATCGTGGGAAAACAATCGATTGAAGCTTCAAAAATAAGTAAAAAAATCATGATTTCGTCCAATGTTCTGAACAAATGATAGACTTAATGTTTTTTTTGTTTTTTTTTCGAAGCAAGCTTAACTAATTTAGTTTAAATATTCTGTGGCTTCATAAATTTCCTGATGATGATAAGATAAAAACTGTTTTATACCTAGATTTTACTAATCACCTCATGGGCATCCTCCATTAAGATGCTTGAAAAATTGTCTGGTCAGACTCGGCATGTATCTACTGCCAAATTAAGGGGATCAGTATTTGTGTAAAAAAATACATTTAGTATCCTGAAAGACTACCGTACGTTTTCTATATCTATTAGTGATTTACTGCTCTTGAGAATTTACATTTAGCGTGTATAAGATTTATCTTTATGAAATTATTATTTTTTATATACGTTTGTGAAAGAATTCTAAATAAAATAAAAATTAAATATATTTTTTTAAATTTATTACAACATTCAATATCATCTTGAATCCAAAATTATAACTTACACATAAATTATTCATAAAAATCAAACTACCATTTAACAAAAGAAACAGTTAATCCACGATAATGGATTATGTAGATATATCAGTTTTAAAATTTACTTTTAACTTTTTTCTTTGTTTTAGATACAGTTTTTACATATCTATAAAGAATTTCAAAGTGCGTAAGCACGTGTCTCGTGTGCAAATGTGAGCGCCATATAGTTACAACTTCGAGATCCCATTTGAGATATTGATTTGAAATTTGTCATACAAAGTTTACATTATGGAGATTAAAGGTCGCCTCGAGATGTAAAAAACATTGATACGTAAACTTTGTTTTTAGGAGAGAACTAAAATTTATGATGTTTTGAATTCGTAATAAAAAGAATATTTTATTTTCTGTAATTTTAATTTCAGATACAATAAATAAATAAATTGTTTTTTGCATGCTTATATCAATGATTTTTTCTAAAATAACTTTGAAGTGAATGCTACAACTTTAATAATTTTATTTATGTAATCCAATGAAAAATGAGCTGAGTTATTATTTACACGATTGAACTAATAATTTTCCCTAAGATTTACCAGGCACGTGGGTGTGAAATTTCAGTTATGGTTTTCATTAAGCCAGGCTCGAACAAAACTCGTATAATATTTGTTTCGCGCCATAAAGCTGGGTGAATGAAAGTAAGAAAAATTACGTGAATATATGTTATGAATGAATGTTGGACAAAATAAATTATTCAAGATACTGTTTTAAAAATAGTAAGCATGTTTAATAAGAGGTCGTCAGTGGCTCAGTCGGTAGAGCGATGGATTCATAATCTCGAGGTCCCGAGTTCGAATCCCACACTCGGCGGCCAGTTGATTCAAGCATCACTGTATAAAACACATATGCTTTGTTTACAAAAATACACTGAGAAACCTCCGTCGCTAATTAGCATCGTAATGATATTATAAATATAGTGACGTTAAACAAAATAAAAAAAGCATGTTTAGTTTATTAGTACAAATATATATAAGGAATCAGCATTAATATCGTTAATTTTAGACAGCTCACCGTTATTAAATATACTTATTTTTCAATAATGTTTAAAAATTAGTATTTTTTTTCGAAAAATGATAACTTATGTTAGCAGGCGTTTTATGAAATTTATTTGGAGAATAGTTTAAGAATAATAAAACATGCTGCCAAAGCTTTGTTATGTTCTTTGAATATTTTTAGTGATTGTTGGTATTTCTTTAAGCATATTTTTTTTTAAATCAAAAAAATCATTAATTTGATGTTAAAGATAACATTTATATTTGATTTTTCGACACTCGAATGATGAGTTAATTGTTGGCGCCAAGACCTTTAATTTGCGAGGTCTTGGGCTTTGCACGATCTCTGCTATTACAATTTAAATAGTGTATAAATTTTTAGGGTGGAAAATGCTGGTACCTGATTACTTTTATCTTTCTTCTTTTTAGCTCAGTATTAAGCAGTTTAAATTTCACCATTTCTTACGTTCTTATCTAAAAATTTATAGAATTTTAAAATTGTAATAGCACCGGCTCCAGACATCGTAAAATTCGTGAACACGTTAATGAAAAAAAAAATAAAATATATACGTACATTTTCCACGTAGAAAAGAGCGCGAAAATTGCTGAAATTACTGTTTATATTTTGAATCATAACGTAGACTTTTCTTCTCGGTATATTAGAAGAAAAGAAAGATTAATTAAAATATAAATTAAAATCAATGAATCAGCATTATTAACTTTAATCAATTTATTTTAATTTTTATGTATTTTTATATGTCTAACTAGGAAAGTATCAGACCTCCAGATCACCGATTTTTTTGAAACTGCGAGAAATGTTTTCTTACATAAAAATATAAAAAAATTAGAGTTTTAGACACCAACGCTTAATAGATTCCGAGTTGCATCATATATAAGCAATAATTTTATGAAACGTGGTAAAAATTGATGTTGTTTCAAAGAACCTTAAAAGAGCGCGTGTTTATCTTACGTAATCCACCAAAATAATACAAAAAGTTCATAAAAAATTCTTTAATATGAGCTTTATTACATCAAAAATATTAATTTGTCCAAAAGCTATCAAAAATGAAGATTAAAAATTTATTAAAAATTACATATTCTATAACCCATGTAATAGCTGGCAATTTTTTTACAATTTTAATCTTCATTTTTCATAACTTTTGAAGAAATTTATATTTTTTTATGCAATAAAGCTTAAATTAAAGAATTTCTGATGAACTTTTTTGTATTCCTTTATGATTCTGTATAGAAAATTTTGAAAAGATTGATTAAAGGTTATTTAAGTAACTTATATATGCGCATACACGCATACACACAATTAAAGTTAATTTAAATTTTAAAATGAAAAAGAGTTAACCACATTGAAAACTTATGTCATTCCTTTTTTATATTTGACAAAGTAAAAAGTCTCGATTTTTTTCTACTTTTCGATTTTATAAAGTTGTCATTGTGGTTAATCTGATGTAAGAATCTACTCAGTGATCTTTAACTTTATAATTTAAAAATCCTAAAAGTATAACCGATAGAAATAATCATTCACAGCTCTCGTAAATTACAATCAGATTTTCTTCTAATCTTTCCAAAAACAAAAAGAATAATCACTAAGAAAAATTGAAACCTAAATTAATCCATGAAAAATAGAGAGACGCATTAATTTGAAATCCATCCTGCGTACGATGTTAAATTATCTGCTTTGGTACATGACACATATTGCTACAAATATATCTGTAAGCTTTGGCATTAAAAGGATGAATGGAAGTGAGAAAAGCGACAATGTGTCGTCGTCATCGTCGATAGACTCGTATATATAATACGTCTGTTAAAATGATGACGATGACAACGAAACGCGTATACATTTATGTACTATGAATCATGAAGATGCGTGTCATGATTTCCAAATTACCTAATATACAATTTTATAATTTTTAAATTACGTTTCTCGTTATTGAATTTAGTTTAAAAAATTTATAGAAATTCTTAAAATGAAAAAATATTACAAAAATTAAATACGTTTTATTTTTAAGAAATCAGAAGAAAATCTTTTACTTAAGCCGAGATAAATTTTTGATATTTCGAAAAGTTTCAATTCAAGAATCTTTATGAACATGTATAATTGTACTAGCAAGGAGAGCATGATTTTTTTATGAAAAAAAATGGACCCGTGCTTTTATTTTCATCGAATAGGGCTCAAACAACGAAGACTCTTACAAAAAAATGTATAAAAGATAAAATGAAGTAAAAGTCAAATACTTTAATTTAAGCTTTGTTGAATAAAAAAAGCTTATGCGGTGCAAAAGTTACAAGCGATTGAAATATGCTAATAAACTAGAGTAAAAAATTGATCATACGTTACATGCTGAAAATATTTAAAATATGTAATAATTTTCAATCAAGCACAACTTTTGTTCCAGATAAACTTTTTCAATGCAACAAAACTTAAATTTAAATATTTAACTTGCACTTCACTTTATCTTTCGATAATTATTTTGTTAGAGTCTTAGTTGTTTTGTTATTAAAGTGCTAGAAACGCTTCTTTTTACTATATTTTCGAAAAATATCTATACTTCTGGCTAAAGGGTCTATTCGATGAAAAGAAAAAACCCTTTTTTATTTTTTTTTCATTAAAAAATCATATCCTGCAGTTTTATTAACATTTATATTACACTTTTGTCTTGTAAAAAGCAATCACAAATAATTATAAATATTTAATGATATTGAAATAAAAATATTTATTTTCTCGTGTTTTGAATAATTATATGTAATTTATAGAATTTGTATACATTTCTCTAAAGGTACATTAACTTCTTAGTATTCATAAAAAAAAACGAAATAATGCAATTAAACTAATAATTTTGAGAATTTTTTTAAATATTTATTTAACGTCGTTGCATTTATGCTGCCATTGCAATGCTAATTAGCGACGGAAGTTTTCAGTGTATTTGTGAACAAAGCACATGTAACCTACAGTGGTGCTTGTATTATAACGGCTGAGAGCGGGATTCGAACTCGAGTCCTCGAGAATACGAATCCAACGCTCTACCGACTGAGCCATTGAGACCTCGATAAAAGATTTATTTAACGTAATTATAATATTTATTAATTTTTAATACAAATTGAAATTGATGCATACATAACCTTTAACTTGAAAAAGAGAGAAAATTTCTGGTATTTTTCTGTATTAATTATATTGACTATAAATCGTTTTAAAATGTATAATATACAATGGTTAAAATAACATATGATTATTGTTTTTATAATTAAAAAAAATACATTTATATAATATTTCTTTGTTATTCAACACAATTCATATAATGTAGGTATTTGTTTTTAATATTTTATGAATTTTTAATATTGTACCAAAAACAGTTGCTTTTTAAAAAAAAAAATATATTTTGTTAAGATTATAATTTTTTTAGATCAAGTTTTTTTTTTATAAATCCAGCGTCTATAAATTTAATATAATTACCAGATACTTTATTTTTTGAAAAAATGTATGATTGAGAGGTCATTAAACTTATCTTTTAAAATAAAATAACCTTCATATATTTTTATACTATTCACTAGTTTTTGTCCTACATTATTTGCCTATAATCATACGAAAGTATTCATAGTCATACATAACTATAGATAATCATAAGTAGACTCTTAAGTTATACATAACTATAGATAATCATAAGTAGACTCTTAAGTTATATATATAACCATATATGACCCCTCATAAATAATTATATATGCTTTCACATAGACCATTTTTAGTTGAGAATTATAAATTATTATTAAATATATTATAATTTCATGACTACAATAATAAGTTGAAATTTCTGAATCAAGTTATGAAAAAGAAATCAACAAATAAATTGCGTATCTTTATAATTAATTTTTTTAAATTTCATTTAACGTCACTTTACTCATGCTATCATTACGATGCTAATTAGTGACGGAGATCGTCAGTGGGTTTGTGAACTTCAGCACATGTAACGTACAGTGGTGCTTGTATAAATCGGCCGAGAGCGGGATTCGAACTCGGAACCTCGAGATTACGAATCCATCGCTCTACCAAATGAGCAACTGACGACCTCTTCTTATGTTAATTATTAGTCAGAAAAATCATAGTAAAAAAATTTAATGAAAAAATTCCTAAAATATTGTATGAAAAGTAATCAAACAATAATAATTGTATGACAATAAAAGCAAATAACATAATATAAATACAAAATTAATGATCTAGAAATCGAATAACATACATAACGTTTATAGCTATAGCCAAGAAAAAGTATAGTATATCCCAAGTACACGTGCACTCGATCGCACCCATTTCACTTTCCGTGACTAACAAACACCCCTAGCATTTAATGTGTATACGTATACACAGACATTATTATTATTATTATTATTTTTTTTCTTTTTTTTTCTTTTTCTTACATCATTTTCGTCCTTTCTCTCTTAACTACTTACCTACATTTTTTTCCTCTCTATTGTAAAATATATTTCGATCGTTAAAGTCCACGAAACTTGCGCCAAACTGGGTAAAATTTGTCTCTTTCTCTCTTGTGCTCTTTGATTTAAGTCATATTTATATGTGTATATACGTATATTTATAATAGCGCATCGTCATTGTGTATTGTGTATGAATTCAAAGTTGAATGAGAAAGAGAGAGAGAGAAAGTTTGAGCTCCCTAAGATTATTGATTGTTTTGAAGGAGCTCATGTTCTTTTACACTAGACTCACACGTCTTCTGATGTTGTAGGCTAAAGATTGCATCTTGCACGCGATTCAAGGAAATCATGTGTACGTATATGCATAGACACACACAATTGCGTGTATGTGAATGCAATTGGTAAAAGAAAATAAGATGAGAAGCGTGTTTCTTCGTGCTGGTCTTTGGATTATCAAAGCATATATTTTTGTGCATTTGCAGTATTTCGTTTCTTCTTTTTTTTGTACTGGTTTTATTTTGTTAAATTTCAAAAAATTTATTCCCTAAATGTATACATTTGCGCATATGCGTACGCATACTGTATAGAAATATTTGCTTTCCTATTTGAATGTATGTGACTGGGTATAATTAAAAGCGGACCAGAAATGAGGCATTCCTTTGACTAAATTAGCGAGTAATGGTACGTTAAATTACCGTTCGCTAAAATAGAGAATAGCTAAAAATTAATAAATATCAATTCGAACTTTGAATTCTACTTTTTTAAGTAACAGAGAGGCCACAATTGAATTAGGAATAAAGCTTATGCATATGCAACACGAGAGCATAGTCAATTTCTCTCTTGGGTGCTCACGACCCTCGCCTCGCATCGTTTCTTCGGCTCGATCTTAAAACCACAACCTCCGGAGAATACACAATTTTACTCCCTAGTTGCATAATGTACTATAGTTAGAATTACAATATGGATTATCGAACCGTCATTACGCGATATCCGTAATGCGGATTACAATAATTTAGGAAAGAAAGCAATGAAATGTAATTTGCCCGAGATATAATTATTTCCGTTACACGAGATTGTACAATGATGAATTTGATAACGCCAAAGTTATATCGATTTAACAGCAGTGTAAATATACAATAGCGCAAATAGTTTAAAAATTGACTTCGTGTATTAAAAATGTGAAAAATTTCTATTTTCATGCAATATTTTAAAAATTGAATATGTGAGTTACATGTTAACAGTATAAAATTGTATTTGCTGTTACATAAATTTACAATATTTTTAAAATCAAATATTTATCACCGCATTAACGGCACAAAACCGAGTTTACCATTACATTAAACAAAAGAAAAAAGCCAATAGATGCACAATATCGCCATAAAATAAATAAGAGCCGAAGCATCGATTTATAAAATTAGAGAATAAAGAAGAGCGAAATGAGAGAAAGTTAAATGAAAGAAAGAAGCCTGATAGGAATAACTAACGGATAATTCGTTGTCTCGTTTTATAGGGTGTTGAATAATGTCTCGTTGATCGATGGAAGCTCTCTTTCTTTATTTTTTTTTTTCTTATTCCAAGAGCCCAGCACTATTTTCTTTAAAAGCACGCGCTTATACACAATACGCGCTTAATCTTAATGGAGATTTTCCAGGGTGATACGTTCTCTCCGTACAAGAACGCTTCACTTGTGGAAGTCTTAAAAAAGAATAAAAAAAAAAGAAAGCAAAGAAGGAAGGAATTGAAGCAAGGGGTAAAAGAGTAAAAAAGAAAATAAGCCGATTATATAAAATTCGTGCTTTATCAACTGTGAAATCGTCCAGCGTTGACATCATCAACAATTATTCATTTATTCGCCTAGTTTATGATATCCTGACGTTTAATTTTATTCTCTTTTAGTTTTTTTTTTTATTCTATTATACATAAACACGCATAAAAATAAATTTTCAATTACGAATATCCATTAAACTTTTTTCTATAAGCCTTCCTCATCGATGTTTAATAAAACGTATTATAAGATTAAAATCAATGTTTTTACCTTCCTCCTTTCGCTTCTCACTTTATTCTCTTAACTTGAAGTTTACAATCAGTGGACGCACGTTTTTACTCTCTCGCTCGCTCTGTTTTAGCTACTTGTTGAAGGGCTTTAAGTAGTTGTGACACCAAAGTATTATAATAGTTTAAAAGACGATGTTATATTTTTTTTTTCTTTACTAAGATAGTTATAGGAGCTTTTCTCTAAGTAATAATATCGAGCGATAAGTTGTTTGTAAGACAATTAGGATAGTGAAATATTAAATTTATTAGAAATTTAAAGTCGACTTTTTTTCTTTTCTGTTGCAGATAAAAAAATCTGACTGACGCGGAGCATACTATGATAATTCCGATATCAGATTGATTATAACCGCCGCTTCATGTATACGTAAGTATTTTTTAATCATTTTTCTCTTTTTGTCTTCTAAATTTTTAGTGATATATTTTGAAATACATGTTTAGACATATATTAATATCAATAATTATTATGTATTTTAATCAAAATTTTTTAAAATTTATATTGGTAAAAGTTTTGGACATAGAAAAATACAGGTTTAAGTAATAAGAAAACTTCAATGAAAAAATTTAGCTTATTTTATTGCTTAAAAATTAAAGAAGTGTAAACTAAACTTGTAATATTTAAATTTTAACGTTTTTGCAAGAAAATTAATTATAAGAAAAAACTGATTTTAAAAGTTTGGTATAAAAGTTAAAAATATAGTTTTGTAATAATCATTGTTCTACATACATACTACAATACACATATCCTTTCCATATATTTAAAAGGAAAAATTCACGGTTTAACAGTACTTTTCAATTTGGCACAATCAGTATTCAATTTTTCGTAAACACTGAGAGAGATATGATTTAGAAGCAAGTGGAATCCATTTTAGGCAAATAGAATTTTACTTTATTCAAATGGATTCTATTTACTTCAACTTGATTATTAGATTTTTCTCAGTGAAGTATTATTTATTTGTGCGTGACATGTATTGACCTAATTATTACTTGGAACTAGAGAAAAAGTCATCGAGTATCAAATTCAGAATTCAAATATAACGTACAGAATATATTTAATTATGTAGTGCCTAAAAAAAGCTCAATTGAAAAAAAAACTCCTATTTAATCCTTTAATATCTATTGTAACATATTTATCACCTTCCAATTTTCCTGTTTATTCTTTAAGATTTTTCATGTAAGAAATTATTTTTCTAAAATATAATACCTGCTTTTTATAAATTATGCATAAAATATAATAGTAAACGCATAATAATAAAGGTAGAAATTGTTCTAAATATACAATCACTGAGATACAAAACGAAAAATTTAAAAATACATGTCTTTCTGTACTCGTCTGTTTCTACTATTCCCATACACTAAACCTAAAAAAACATCATTAAAATCATTGTTTTTAAAGTATTTCGTACAACAGGGTAAATTTTCTTTTTTTTAAATTAAATACTTTTTTATAAACTAAATAATAATATAAGTTTTGTAGGTTAAGCATGTTATCGCTACGGGGTATAAATATTAACATTCTTTCGTCGTCTCAACAGAGACTGAATATCAAACAAAAGCTCATTAATGTTTCGAAAGTTTCATTGAAGCTTGTTAGTTTTCTTTGGTGTTATATTAAATCTTTATAATTATTGACGTAACTTAATCAGTATTGCAATTTTTAAAAGTATAATTTAAATTATATAAAAAAGTTAAATTTTGAATAACCTTAGTTTAGTATGATATATTATATTGATCATAGTAACATTGAAAACTTATAATTTTTATTTAATGTATTTATCATTGTAAAGCTCTTAGATTAAAACACTATCATAAACACATCATCGAATGAAACAAGAACCGAGTTTTATTATACTGTACGTTAAAATGAAAAATTCTTATATGTTACCGTTGTAATTACAATAATGATTTATGAAAATCTGCTCTGTGGTTAATTTTATAAAATAAAATTTGGTGTAAAAAAAAAGTTTGACTCCTGTGTATAAAAAAAGAAAAATTTTGAAAAATAGCTATTTTAATAATGTTCTTTGTTTTATTTTTAAAAGTAGAAATTAATAAATAGATAACAAAATAGAAAAAATTAATTTTTTAGATTTAATATTCTTCACTCTCCGCATGATAATATAAATTTCACAAATTATATGTAAATACTGAATTTGATACTACACTCTCAAAACAATCATCACTTTTTAAAAAAATAAAAAATTAGCTTAATATTCTTCCAACTTCTCTATGATTAAATTGTGATATTTATTATTGACCTTGCTTTTGTTTTTCCAAAATGTTGTTATTCAAGTGCATATACAAGGATTTGTATAATGTATAATTTACAAAGTGTTGATGGTACGACAATTGATTATTACAAAAAGTGGTATTTTAATAAATCAATTCAAAATTTAATTCTTAGCAGTAAAAACAGTGAATTACATTTTCATCCAATTTCTTCAAAATTTTCTTATTTATTAGATTAAGTAATAAAAAAAAGTTTTAAAAATAAAAAGAATATTTTCAAATGGATACCGTTATAACTTATAACCAATTTATTAAATAAACTAACAGAGTAGTTTTATAAGACGAAGTGAAAATTTAAAAAATTAAATTCATTTGAAAAAATTGTTTAAAAAAAAGGTTTAGCATATATCAAGAATATATTCTTAGAATAACAAAAGGAAATTAAAACCAAATAAAATATTTTATATTCGTAGATATATCAGCATAAAAAGTTATGGTCAAAATTAGAGAATTTAAAGGATCATTTTAAAAGCTCGTTTGGTTGACTTTTGTTTAAGATCTAAGAATAAATTTTGTTTTTTTTTAAGAACCTTTATATAACTTCAACAAATAAGTTATTGTGTGCAAAACTAACTTATGTAATAAAACAAACTTTAAAATTACTTTTACAAAATGTATTTACTGTTTGACACAAAACTTTATTTTATTTACATATTGTAATGTAAGATACGTGGATCACATGTAAGTTTGATTTTAGAAACAACTTTAAAGTTTTTAGTATTTTAATCCTTTTTAATATAATGAAAAAGAAAGTAAATAATTTTCATTTTTATAAAAATCAGAACAAAATCAAAATAAATTGGTTGATACAATATTACTTTAAAAAAGTTTTTTCAATAACTGTTAACCTTAGTTATCCGCTATATTGTAAATTAAAAAAATTCCAATAACTTCAATCCATTCGCAAATAAAATTTATTTTCTTTCTTTAATCGAAACTTTTACTTAAAAGTCTGAAAGTTTGTTTAGCATTTTCTTGTTACAAATTAAAACCGTCTAATGTCAATCTCCAGTCAAAGTTTTAAAAACTATTCGCTAGATTATTGTTTCCAAAGTTATTTTATAAGGTATCTACTAAAAAAATTTGATATTAATTATAAATTTAATTTTCTGTTTCTTTATTTTTGTTGTTGTAAAACAAGCAGCAGGTCGGACATGAAAAATCTTGGTTCGAGTTGTACGACGAGCCCCATTAAACCAGGCACTGCCTCATTGCGTTGTTCAGCATTGTTTGTAGCTGATACGAAGACGTTGTATTCGAAGTTGAAGAAGTTTGGCAAAGCCAAATTGGCTGCCAGAACACATAATAAGCGGTGTCATTGTCGTCGTCGTCAAATAAGTTGTAATAATAATAATCGTCGTGGTGATCGTCATCAAAGTGTCAGTATAAGTGATATCGTTAGTTGTTGTGAGGATAAAAAAAATCGAATAAGTAATAGTATCGACAAGAGGTTTGAGCAACGTTATTTTAAAAGACAAGCGATTAATAAAGGCCGCCTTGTTGGCGGCCTGTATAGGTATCGCAACGCGTTTGTTAAAAAAAATTTTAGCCCATCCGTCCGGCAGTCTATATTAGCCTGGGCAAAGACGAAGCCAACGAATAAGTTGTCATCGTCATTGTCGTACTCGTCATTATTATCATCGTCTAAGTCGTTATTGTCGTCGCCGTCGCCGTCGCCGTCGTCAACTACGTCGTCATTAAGTTGGAAGCTATTCTTCCTCGTTAGATCAGGTGCCACAACACTAAGACGCCAGGATCGTATTCGCACATCGCGAAACCCCAGCGACCGGCATTTTCGAAACTGTTAGCACCAATAGCAAGGTGAGAATTTTATACTATGCTATTTTTCAAATTTATACATTTTATAATTTTAAAAAAATTTTTTTCTTAATCAATGAAAAAATTTATTAAATTCAACCCTTAGTCTGTAAACGTTTTTTCGCCACCTGTAAACCAGGATCGTTTTCGTCCTCACGTTTTTTCAAACTGTTAGTACTGCAAAAAATTTGAAAAAATACATGAAGGTAGTTTAAACCTCCAATTTAAAATTTCAATAATAAAATTATAAATAATTTAATTTTTTAATGTATATTTGATAACAAAAAGGAGACAATTAAGGGCAAAAACATTTATTCATTAAAAAAATTCAGGACGAAAACGACTCTGGTTTACAGTTTAAGGGTTAATTTGAATAAAAAAAAATAATTAATTATTTAATAATTATTATAGCTATCGTATGCCAGTCGTTAAAGAAAAAGAGAAAGTAAAGGATTCCTTTTCATTAAACTGAATTATTTAAAACTATTTCTTTTATCTTAAACCAAAACGTTATAACGAGTCGATCTCAATAAAATAATTTATTAATACTGATAGCTTGATTGATAAAACAAAATGCTTGTGGTATAAGGAAATTTAACCCTTTAATCGTACAGAGAATTAATTGTACTTTAAATTTTATAAAATTAAGACTTTTTCAAACAATATTAATGACAAAATATTAATTAAAAAAATATTTGCTTCTCATTTGAACCGACCATTTGAACGACATTAAATTTTGACCTCAAATATCTTTAACATTGTGGTCATGATATGCTTTGAAAGTGAACTTGGTTGGTTCGATACCCGATTTGCGTTTTACGTAATTCTACCGTGGAATGTGGTTTGAGGGTTAAATATTAACCTGTCAAAAGTTATACTATAAACATAGTGTTTTTTCAGCTAGAAATTGACCAGTTGGTAGTAATTTACTACGATTCGATTGGATTATAATTCATGAATAACTTTTAATTTAAATTTAAACTTATTGAATTCTAATCAGAATGATGATTAGAGTATTTTTGCACTTCGAAAACTAATAGAAATTATGGTGATCTTAATAATTACTTTTCTATGACATTTAACGAAATTGATAATATATTAGTATTTGGGTTCAGAGTAAATTTCTACATTTTAAATATTCATTCAATACTTTTGCTATTCTTATTCAAAATTTATAAATATTTAAAATATAAGCAGGCCAAAAAAATATTGGATTCCAAGAATTTCCTTAAAACATCTTTTTAAAATAAACTAATTAATTAAAATTTACCAAATGAATTATGTATTTTATAAATTGAATCGTCGCTTTTGCATTAAATTTATATAAAACACCTATTTCATGCAATAATTAAAATAAAATAATCAAACAGATTATTTGTATCGTTTATCAGTACAAAAGAATAATTTGTAAATTTAATAAAATTATTTATCGATACGCTTACAATAATTTACGTAAATTTATTTATTGAAGCACCTGTTGGATAAATATAAATATTATTTATATATTGTTCTGTAATAATAAATAATAATGATTATTGTTATACTTTATTGTTTAAAAATTAAGATCACGCGCACCATTAAACAAAATTAATCGAAATTTTAATAAGTATATTGTATAATTTATAAAATTTAATATTTTGTAATTTTAATATTTACGATCATTCATAATTAATCTTGAAAATTCAATTACATTTTAATAAAAAATAAAGAAAAAATAAGAAATGTTTTAGCTTAATGCTCATCAAAGATATGCTTAGATACGTTGATTTGCTGAATCGCTAGACTTTGTTAGAAGCAAGATTACTCAGCAGCTTAATTCTACGCTCGAGTAAACAATATTTCATTACTAAAAGAAAGTTGAGTTCCGTGATTATTCATTAGCTCAGTAAACTATTTAAGCGCTCGAAAGAACAAAGCATAAAAGTTTGAAAATTTAACAATACCGATTACGAAAATATTCCGTTATCACAATTTTCTACAGTACATCGTAAAATTTAAAGCATTTTTCATATTTTGCAGTGATTTTATATTCATCTACGAAAATAAAAGAATCGAAAGTTTTTGAATAAGTTTTTTTTTTGCGCTCCCAAAGTCAAACAAAGTAATAAAAAAGATATAAAGATTTTTAATCTTCGATTCGGTATTTTGTTTCTGCTGAACTTGAAATATATATTTTTTTTCGAAAAGTTCAAGGTTTTTCATAAACTTTCATTCATTGAGATTGTCGTGCTACAATAAATAACTCTAAATATTAAGAATTTTTATTTTTATAATATAAATTGATAAACTGATAGTATCAGAGCTTGATTTCACTTCAATCAAATTAAATTTCGTAAAATACCATACGCTCAAAGCAAAATGTTAATTTCATCAATAAGATAAGGAAAACCAATATCGCGTACACAGTTTCCCAAAAAGAAAAGTAATTATCGACTAAGACTTTTAGATGGAATCCTTTAAACGTTAAAACTAGTTACAAAACAACTTTCCCAAGTAATCTCACTTATGCACTTTAAACTTTTATTTTTTTTCATTCATAGGAAAGGTTGCTTTAGTTGTGTGCAGCCTAGACAATGTCCCAAGTTTCTGGCTCTATATCAGAGGAAGAACGAAGTTTGTTCCGTCCGTTCACGCGGGAATCACTAGCAGCAATAGACGCTCGCATTGCCGAGGAACTTGCTAAGCAAAAAGAACTCGAGAAAAAAAGAGCTGAAGGCGAGGTAAAGATAAAAATTTTCCTTTTCTCTCTTATTTCATTGAATATGACTAAAGAATTTTATATTTTTAACGTTATATATATATATATATACATATACATTTTAAAATGGAAAACAAAATTCAATGAAAGCGTTTTTTCAATAAATACTCATTTGTAGTTTTTAGTTTAGTTTAGAGCGAATTTTCGATTATAATAATAAACTAATCTTTTCAGGATATCGTTATAAATTTTAAGTATCCTTGTGTAAATGACGTGTACTTGTCTTTGTGTGTCTATGTATATGTGTACGAGTGTATTCGTTTGTGTGAATTGAATAGTTGCGTTACTAATACCTTTGATTTTTTTATAAATTTTTCTAATAAATAATTATTTAAATCCAAAATATAATTTTAAATCTGCTACATGAAAATAATCTCATTTAATTATATGATAGTTGTATAAAAATTTTTTTATTTTTTTTTCAATGAAAATTTTAAACTTGATAACGCTTAAGAATATTAAAACCTACTTATGTATTACAAAGTATATATTTGTCTATTTAATCAAAAACAAATGAATATTTAACGCGCAATTATTCAATTTTTCAACATGAAATAAAAAATAGTGCCGCATTTAGAATAGTTCTTCCATTAAACAACGATCAATCGCAGCGAAAGATTCTAATCGAGATCGCTGTTGTTGTAAATAAAATAGAAAAAAACAAAAAACAAAACATAATAGCGTTATCCAATTAAAATAATTCACCAATGAAATTAACAAAAACAACCAAATTTCTTTAAGTATAATTACTAAAAAAGAAACAGCACCTATATATGTGTAAAAATGTCATGCATTTGTGTTACTATATTCTACTCATCGATGTGCAAAAACAAAAAGCAAAAAACAAAAAACGTTAAATTTTTTTTTTTGTTAAACCGTCGTTGTTGCTATATTGCGCTTGCTTTACTTTTTTGTATTATCCGTATTAAAAAACGCACGCGGAGCAGAAAGAGAGAGCAACTGCAATGCAGCTTCGTTTATGGAAGAGAAGAGAGGTGAAAGGGTGTGCTTGTGCGCGCGCAACCCCCTTTCCCGAAAATAAAAGAAAATATATACATACATAACTTGCGCTCATGCTAAATTAAATTGACAAAAAGTTTCGTTATGTTATGAATTTATTTGTTTCTATAATTATTTATTTTTTTTTATAATTTGAGTTAAAGAATAAGTTATTTTGTTTTTAATTATATACTAATTGCTTTTTTAGTTTATTTTCTTGCCCAAGGATTACGTTTAATATTATAAAATTGTTATTTCAGTTTTGTTATTTTTTTCATTAATTCAATGCATAAAATCTGATTACTTTTAATTATCTTTTTTGTGCTTTTGGCGTTATTGTTTAAACTTTTGTAATAAACGTTAAATGTTTTTATATATTTTGTATAATTTCTATGTTAATTTTCTTTTGCGCATTCTGCGTTTAACATAAGTCGCTTGTAAAAAGTAACATAATTATTGACCTAATTAAAAGAAAAAATAATATAAGAAAAGCCAATAAGCTTGCGAAAATAAATATTCCTAATAAAAAAGATTAATTTGAGCTGGTGAGTGGCTCAGTCGGTAGAGCGTTGGATTCGTAATCTCGGGGCTCTGAGTTCGAATCCCGCTCTCGGCTGATTTTATACAAGCACCACTGTACTTTACATGTGCTGAAGTTCACAAACACACTTACCAGCTCCGTCGCTGATTAGCTTTACAAAATAGCATAAATATAGCGACGTTAAAGAAGAATAAAAAAAATATATTAATTTATTCCCATTTATGGCTATGCATTTAATATATAGTTTTTGTTAATATGAAATGTAATTAATATAAATATTGAAAAACGTATACTTTCGATACTTATAAAATCATGAAAAAGATATATTAACAACTTTATAATATTTTTAAATATTAGTCGCAGTAGTTCAGAAGGTTTAAATCCTCGTTTATCAAAATTTTTTATTATATACTAAAATAACGTTTCCTGAAATTTTCGGTAACAAAAGTCGTGCTATTGGTTAAAAAAAAAATAAATAAAGAACGGGAATTTTTGTATAATTAATAATAAAATTTTCTCTTATTGTAAAAAATAAAAACAGGTTTTTTTAATTATATTAAAATATTTTCTTTTAGAACATAAAAATTAATTATCTTTCCAGATCATAAAAAGAAGTCACTTTAATCAGTCGCTTAGAAAATCAAGTGAATGAGCATTAAATTCAATATAACAAATAAATACGCACAACATATAAAGTATTAATAAACAAATTTCTCCGCGGTTTGTTAACGTTAAGCTCACGTTTCAAACGTCCATAAATCTTACTTGTATATCCAAAGCGCTATGCTATCATATTATATATCTTCATCATCATATCACAATAAATAATGTGTAAAATAAGATTTGCTCTAAAATTTATGCTGTTTCTGCGTTGTATATATGTTATATTATGTGTATATATGTGTAAAGTGAGCTTGTACACTTTTTTTTTTGAAAACCGTGTCGTAAGAACCTATGGTATTTATGTTAAAGTCTAAGGTGGTCATAACATTATTATGTTTTGTCTTGCACTTGTCTGGATAACAATTATCCACATGTCATATTTTTTTTTTAA
Organism: Anastatus disparis; assembly: GCA_017163975.1. Classification (NCBI taxonomy): domain Eukaryota; kingdom Metazoa; phylum Arthropoda; class Insecta; order Hymenoptera; family Eupelmidae; genus Anastatus; species Anastatus disparis. Next base: position 3,406,577 of record JAFFSR010000226.1, read on the forward strand.
TTTTAAGTACGGCCTCGATTGATTCTGGAATTATTTAACATTGTTTTTATTAGAGTAATCAATCGCCGTATTATTATATGTATAAATAATATGTTTATTTCCTTATTTGTTTGTGTGATATTGTTAAAGTTCGCATTTTATTGCACTGAAGCAATGTGTGGCTAAAAAAAAAAGATATTACATGCTCAATCATTGAAATCATATGTTTTTATTAAATACATTTAATGTCAATTTTCATTAGTAGACAGAATGGAATAATAATAATAATATAATTATTTTCTTTCTGATTCAAAATTGAATATTTTAATATGTAATAGTTATCATGAGTAACTTTTATTTATTTTTATTTAATTTTAATTTTTAATTATAAAATTTTGAAATTTCGTAAAAAAAATTTTAATTAAAAAAAATATTTTTAATTATTTCTTTTTTAAAGAAAACATTCACCGAAACGGAAGAACCAATTACCTATTAGAATTTTATATTTTTAGTAATATTAGAAATGTAATTTTGAATTCTAGTTTATTAAGATTATATTTTTTATTTTTTTTAAACAAAAAACATAATTACAACATGCACTGATACAAATTATTATAGATGAAAAAAAGAATGAAATATAACTATAGGTATACCCAAGTTACGTTCGACACGATTATCGCTGTACAGCACGCGCGGCAAATTTCATTTCTTTTTTCCCCGAAAGAAATCAAATCCGATCATCTAATACCTTTATTTCATTATTTATATATAATAATATATAATACACATAACAACTTTACCCTGGTACTACTATTTTAGAATGTATATTTAATAATGAAAAAAAAAATAATGAAACTCTATATCGATACACTACAATATTGTACAACGAATAATCTATCTTGTGCTATCTCTATTTACCTACATATGTATATCAATATCTATATATTAACATATATAGATGGATTTTTGTGTGTGTGTGTGTAGTTTATATATTATACAAGTGTCTTTTGAAGCTATATTATCGATGTAGAAACTTCCATTGATGTGTCTATTCTTTTCTGTCTGTATAAAAAATGTATTTATGACAACAAACGTTGGTGCATTCAAACAAGGATTATTCTTTTCATATATTTTTAAAAATTTATAACCGTCGAATTTCAGTCTTAAATTTTTTAAACTTTTTTAGTGATTTTTATTGATGCTTTTTAAGATTCATTATTTAATCAAACATGATTGAATTGAAAACAATTGTAATGAATTTTATAGTCTTGAAATTTTAGTCTTAAGACCGAATTTTTGCTGTAGTTTATCATGTAGTTTTAATTAAGGAGAGTATTTAAATGATAAGAAATATGATTTTTAAGATTGGTTTTTATTTGATTTTCAAATTAAATATAATTTATATTTGTAAAGTTAATCTTTTCGACAAGACTGAAAAAATTTTTGTATTTTAAATTCAATTAAAAAGATTAAACTGAAATATTACAGTTTAAATAATTTTCTGTTTACAAAAAAAAATGTTATTCTTATTTGAAATATAATCCTTAATTATTTTTAAAATGTTCAAAATATCAGTCTTAAGACCGAATTATAAAATTAACGTTAAATAAATGAAAAGAAAAATCCTTGGCTAAGGCACGAAAGTAATGCTCTAGTAAAACTTAGTAAATCATCAATGCTGTGACGGATGAAAAAAAAACATAATATTGCTCAAGATCATACATTATTTTTTAAATCATGGTAATTTTTTTTTCCATCATAATTCATTCTTAAATACTTGCTCCTTTATATTTATTTTTTACAATGCTAAAATACTATTCTTCTGCCTTTATGTGTTTTTTCTGTATTTTATGTAACGACTTTTTTCTCCATTTTCTCCAATTGCAGACTAGTATATATGGACGGAAGAAAAAGAAAAAAGAAGTAAGATGTTGCGCCACGTGTGTGCTAAGTAACAAATAAGAAAAAAACATCTGCTAGTCCAATTTCTAAAACTGAGAAAGAGAACTTCACGCTTTTTTTCCTATTTTTTTTTTTTTAATTTTTTTATTTTATCTCTTTTTTTTTAATTTTTTCATTGCTGTGCATCTTTTTGGCTATACGTATACATTTTTATATATATGTATCTCTCTTTTTATTACTTTTTGTACTTACAATGCGCAGCTTTTATATACGCAAGCTAATTAGCGACCACTACAATGTATTAACTCGACTTTTTTTTCTACGATTTCTTTTTCTGCTCTTGATAAATTTTTAATTAAACTTTTTTCTATGGATTTGTGATGTTGGAATTAAAAAAGATATTTTTAATAGCAAATTTTTATTCAGAGATTTTTTGAATTAAAAGTAATTCTGATATAAAATTGAAGAAATATTTTTGATAAATCTAAATTTGAATAATTTGATAAGTTTAAATCTACAAAATAGAAGCTTTATGTTGTTAATCTTTAACGTATTGCTTTATTATTTATGTGTGATTAAGCTGTGATTTCAATCAATACATTTTCATTTTTAATACGTTAAAAGCTTTTTGAAATAAATTCAATTGATAAAACATTCAAAATTATTTATAATTTCAGTATAAAGTGTCGATTCGACGATATAATTATTTTTGAAAAATTAAAAATTTTTTTCATTAATAAATAATATTTATATTTATTATATACGAAAACTTTTACTGATCAAATAAATAAAATTATATTTTTTTATCCAAATTGACACAAATAAACGAATTTTTTGAAAAATCGAGTTTATCCATACATTGAGTGGATCTACGTACACGCTGAAAAAATAACACTGTTAAGGTAGTGCACTTTTGAATCGTTAAAGGCTTAAAATAATAAAACAAAATAAAAGCAAAAAAAAAAAAGAAGAAGAAGTAAAATTTTTCGCTTACTTTTGCATAGCTTGTTGCTTTTTAGTATGCGGCTTGAAGCTTTTTTGAGATTATGGCGTGTACGACGTAAATATTACATAATGCGCTTCTATATACCCCTTTTTTTCCTCTCTCTCTATCTCACTTATACTTTTATATTTATTCCTCTACTTTTTTTTTCTTCTTTTATTTTACTATACTCTACGTACTATAAAACTGGAATGTACAACCAATTTTTATGATAGAACCAACGCGACCTCAATCTACAATAGATGATTATTTATTTATTACACCTCTCTTTCACTCTTTTCTTTTTCTTTTATTTTTTTTTTCTTATCCTCTTTTTCACACTATCTCTTTTTCACTTATTCCTTTTATATCCCCTTTTTCCCTCTTTTTTCTCTCTCTTTCCCCCAAAAGGCAATTTTTTTGAACACACACGCAAACGTTGTTACACGAACTTATTTTTTTTTTATCGCATATTTGTTTATTATATAGAAAATAGACAGTGTTGAAAGTTTAGGTATTAATATATCATATACGTATATATATACAATAATAGCACGCACGTAATGATAAGTAGTGATCGGCAAAATAAAGGCAATAATCTCGAAGATAATAAACAGAGAGAAAAAAAAATATTAGTATGGAATGAAGAAGAAGAGAGCGATGATTCTTCATTTCAGCTTTATTTTTTTATATACGATTATGAGAATTTAGATGATTAGATAGTTAAATTATGTGTACGTTTATTTTATCTTAGAATAGTCGAGTGTTATTTTTATTTTTTAATTTAAAGAGAAATCTTTTAAGGGTAGTTATACAGACACGCACACTTGTAATATGTTTGTTATTTCCATAAATAAATTCGATACAACAATGTTTATGTTTTAATTTTAAAATATTGCAAACGTGCTTTTTTTGTTTAATAATCAGTTTCTTTTATTTGATGAATTTTTATGTTTAAAGCGCGTACAATTAAAAACTTTCGATCGAGAAAGCATAACAATTTATTTGCAATGCTATACGCGTTTGTGCGTAATTACAAATTTTCACGCGAACGGCGCGAACAATGTAATTCAAAACGTACATTGCTTTACTTTATCGCTATACAAATTAACACCACAGCAATAATAATTTTATTCTCGCACATATAATCTTGTTTTTCATTCTTCGTACTTTTTTCTATGAAAAATTTTATACTACTTTTTGTCAATATCGCTTTTTTTCAACTAAAATTTTAATTAAATTTCTTCTTTGACTTATGTAATAAGATTTTCTTAAAAATATTATGTGTGACACGCCTCTCGTAATGTATCGAATTTTTTTATTTATTTATTGAGTGCCTACATTATATACTAATTGACACGCATAATCAATTATTTTTTTCTTTTGTTTGTATAATCTCTTTTTTTCTATAAAATTTAACACTTTGACTAACACGCATAATTAATAATTATTTTTAGATTTTTTCTAATAATCCACACTTATATATACTGATTTACTAAAGCGAATAAAAAATTACACTCACTTTTTACGCATTTTATTCTTAAATTTTAAAGAGGCGATTCAATCAGTTTGTTAATCGAGAATTAAAGTATTTGTGAAACGAGTTTTAAAATTAGAAATAAGGTAATTTTTTTTAAAGATTTTTTTTAATAATAGATAGTCACCTAAAAGTCGTTTCATTTAATACTTTTAAACGTCAGTTTATCATTATGAAATCATTATTTATGTATAATATAGTAGTTATCTAAGTAAATGGAATAATGAAAAAATAGTAATAAATAGTGGTTGGAACGTCTCGACAAATTATTTAATTGACACTGCTCACGCAGCTGCATCGTGTAAAGATTTTAGGTTTAGTCTTTAGATTTAATTAACGTTATATAAACGAAACGGCGAGGAGCCGTTTATAAAAGATTAAATAATGTATATTATTAGGTTCGCTGTATTGAACCATAAGACAGTAGCCCTAATGGAAGTATGAAAAACATTTATGCCACTTTACTTAATTGAAGCTCAACTCAATTACTAAAGATTTTGATTTTAGTTTTTAATTATTAGTTTCATACTTTTTCTTTTGCTAAGTCGATACTGTGAATTTAATAAATTTGTGAAACTAATTAATTAATTGGAAATTTTTTTAATTAAAAATTTCATGAAAATCATAAGTAGATTTTTCATATTTCCACTTTTGAACGGCACATTGTTTGGATTTTTAGTGTGCAATTTATTTCATTAAGCAAATTCGAACTTATAATTAAGATTAATTATTGAATGCTACTGAAATTAATTCTATGTTTTGTATGCATTTTACATAAAAAGTATAGAATTAAATTTAGTTAAAAACAATCAAACCACTATCCCATGTGATTACTGTAAACAAAGTAAAGAATAATATTTAAATATACTTCAAATATTTAATGAAAGTATTTTTTTTTTTTATTTTTGTATTACAAATATTTTATTTTGGAAATTAAGTAAATACAATTATAATCGTGTCAATTTTTGAATTAATAAATCTTTAACATTAATTTTTTTAATTTTCAACTTAATACAAATTACAGTTTATAGTGTAATAATTTGTTTTGGAATATTAATTCAGCATGTAAATAAAATAATGATATAATCCTATAGTTCGAATCTACTTGATTACCGGTTGTCTTCAAGGATGATGTGCGCGTGATGCACACTCAAATAGTTTATAGAATTAAAATTAAGGGCTACTGTTAGCTACTAGTAAAATACTAGTTTTTAGCGTTTAGTCGTGAGCTAATAGCTCGGCTCCTCGCGTGTCGCCCCGTTTTTCCTTCTATTTGCGAATTATCAAATGAATTTTTTTATATATTTTTTTTATGATTTTTAAATCTTGATGTATTTATAAAGAGAATAATATGTGCTTGTAATCATATTTAGATTCGATATGACGACGAAGATGAGGATGAGGGTCCACAGCCGGATCCGATGTTCGAGCAAGGAGGACCCCTTCCGGTCCGATTGCACAACGACTTTCCTCCAGAGCTGGCCTCCGTACCTATTGAAGATATTGATACTTTTTACCATAATCAAAGGGTAAATTTTGCTTAAGTGAATTCCTTATATTTATATAAAGATTTTAAATTTAATATTGTTAGCTTCAAATGAAATTTTGATAGAAATTTACTGTTTTGAGGTTAGGTTTGTAGCTTTATGTAATCGAATTTAGATTATGCTAAATAGATAATTTTTTTATAATAAAATAACATTAATGACTTTATTTTTACCAGAAAATGTATATTATGATAAAAATAATTGTACAATATTTACAAATTTAACTTAAGATATAGGGTGAATGCACTATAGTAGCTGGACGATAATCACAAAATGGATGATCTTCACAAAATTAATATGTTAGAGTGATTTTATATTACATTTATAATATTTTATATTTTTTTATTAAACTTCCCTGATCTAAAAAGCTTAAAAATGGTCATATTAAAATTTTTTTAGTCCATAAAAGTTTATTATTTTGATGAATGAAAATGTTATCTAAACCACCCATCTATTAGCATTAATCCTTTATCTATTAGGTATTTCGCCCTATACCTAAATTAGTACATTAATTTTTGAAATAATTTCATGAATTTGAAAAAATTATATAGTAAAAACCAACATAATATTAATATGGTTTTACTACATGAAGACACACTTTGCAAATTAATAATTAATAAAACATTGATATATTAATAGTTTATATAATTTAAAATCAAAATTGTTTAATAACGATGAAATCCAATGTTTTTTTTTTCATATCCAGACATTTGTGGTCATTAGCAAGGGTAAGGACATATTTAGGTTCTCCGCTACGGATGCCCTATGGATCCTTGATCCATTTAATCCAATACGTAGGGTGGCCATCTACATATTGGTCCACGGCTATTTCTCTTGCTTGATTATCCTAACAATTTTGATTAACTGCGTACTCATGATCATGCCCACCTCGCCCATCATCGAATCCACCGAGTGAGTATTATTATTTTAACCATAATAAATAAAAGTATTACATTCGATAAAAAAAAAAGAAAATGAAATATTATATAATGTATAACAAGTTTAAAAAATGTGTGTCTCACATAAAAGATAAGATGGATTTAAAATTTGGCCTTTTTCTTCCCTCGTATTTTTCAGAGTCATATTTACGGGCATCTACACATTTGAGTCCGCCGTTAAGGTGATGGCGAGGGGTTTCATTCTGCAGCCTTTTACCTATCTTAGAGATGCATGGAATTGGCTCGACTTCGTAGTTATAGCTTTAGCGTGAGTATTTAAAAACTATTAATGATCATAATCCAAAATTAAATATAGTCTTAAATTAATAAAGAAAAAACGTAAGAAAATAATAAATAATTTAATAATAAAACTTATGTAAGTGACGCTGATAAAAATAGTCTCTTGGAGCAAGCAGAATTTTTTTATCCTTCCTAGAGAACATTCTTATTTAACCGCACAGTAAAATTTATTTGTAATTCAAAAATTAAATCCGTTTAATGCGTATCTATTTGGTCTTAACAAAAATCTGTTTTAAAAAAATGAAATTGTGTGATTGAGAAAACATTAATAACAAATTAATTTTATAAATGAAAAGGATATTTCATTTAATTATAGCAAATTTCTTTTAGAAACTAAAAGATTTTGTACTAAAAGCTAAATTTATAAAATTTTTGGACCAAGCAGACTTGTTACATACGAAAATATTTCTGGTGTCATTGTTGATCCAAGATTCTATTTTTGTCAGTGCATAATAATTATAACCATATATATACATACCTTTGAATTATGAACAAAAAAAAATTATTATATCAATTAAAATATAGAAAAAAACCACATTTGTACATTTTCACAAGTACACGTACATCTGCGATAATTACAATATATTATTATACATTTACTTATATCGATAATGTTATGACTTTATATTGATAATTACATTATATATATTTTTTCTCTTTCCACATGCATATTGAGAAAGAAAGAAAAAAAAAATTCATCATTCATCATTAATTTTAATCCTCTAATATTGTTATATCTCTAATGATTAATTTTGAACGACTTAGAAAGTAAAGTGAACTTCCTCGGAGCCTACATTAACCCCTTCGCAATATTAAATAGCGTTTATCGGATCTCAAGGAACAAACAAACACACACTCTCTCGAGATCAGAGTGTATGATATGAACAAAATTTTTCTTCTATTATATTAATTGTCTAAATGTGAAACATTTTATTTTTATTTGTCATTAGCTTAGATTTATTCAAACGGAGTTTTATATCTGATACTTTTTTTTTTTTTTTTTTGTCATTACGTCACTTTGACGAGATTATTACGTCACAGCTTTGAAATTTATTACATGATATTAGAGTCAGATTCTCTTAGAGAAATTATATTACGTGTGTAGTTTATAGTTGCAAAGAAATTTAAAAAAAAAAAAGAAAAAATAGGAACAAAGTGCAAAAGCGAGCAATTAAAATTGAGGTGAAAAATGAAATTTTATTAATTGGATACGATGAAAAATAAATAAAAATGATTAAATTAACTAATTTGCTCGTTTTCGCTCTTAAACCATCTAGTACGAATCATATATACGTAATAATTGACACTTTTACGCGAGCCTTTAGCGAGTGTGCGCGTTTTGCGGGGCGAAGTTTCACCGGTGAATAAAAGATCAATAACTCGCCGATTATATCGTTGGATACTATTTTCTCTCTACTCTCTTTCTCTCTCTCTTATACTCTGCTTTTACTCTGTTTCTCTTTACCGCCCTATCTATTTTTAAATGATTTCCTTATCTAACGGCTACATATAAACGGGAGGGTTAGATAATCCGATTAAATTGTCTAGAGCGATTCATTAACTTTTCATTAATCCTCACCTCGTTGAAGAAAAAAAAGCTTTCGTATACATTTGGTGTGATTTCTAATTTAACAATACGCGGTTTCGTAGATTTTACATTATCTTGTATCAGCTTTTTTGCCTGTGATTGGCGTTTAATACGTTTGGTTATTAAAAATTGATAATAGAGATTTTTTTATTAATTTTAATTCGCTGAACGAATTTCAAAAATTTGATTTTAAATTCATAACAGCAAATTGAGTTTAGTGTAAATGCATCAGCAAACTAAACTCAATTTCATCTATAAAAAAAAAGAAGCGCTTTTATTAACGAATTTTAAAATATCGAGTCAACTTCGCCCAAAACGCGCACTGCATAGACATTAAACGAGAAGTAGTGCGAATCAGCGTATTAGTCATACAAACAGGAGTATTAAACTCAAACAACCACGTGCGATAATATATTTCAATAATCATTTGCACACAGTCAAATAAAATATTCTAGACTTTTAATATATCGATCATTATATGATTTTACCTATTTAGATCACAATAGAAAAACATATATCATTGATTCCTCAATAGTTATTTCAGACAGAGTATTTCTATTATTATGACCGTCGTAAAAGTAATACCTAGAATAGTTCAGATATATAACAGTAATATTAATTGAAATATACGTGTCCATACTTACGGTTTTGCTAGATTCTTTTTTTTTACCAATGTTTTACGAATTGTATTTTATTTATTGACGTTGATTTTTTTTAGCATAAAGCAAATGTGATAAAATGTGGCGAAGATCAATATTTTGTTTGTTCTTTATTTTTTATGCACGACGAGTTTTATATATATAAATAGAAATAGTTATTTATACTTGTGGATTGACATGACGATTTTTCACAAATAATAACTTTAGAAAGTGGAAAATCAAATTATAAAAAAATTAGTTGAGTTTAACAATTGTTTATAAAAATATTACCATTTTCATAAATTTTTTTAAAATGAATGTTAAATGCATTATAAATTATTTAAATAAAGCAAAAGAATATAACAATTTCAACTCAAAAACTGGACTTTGATTTATTTTATTAAAATTAAAAATGATTAAAAACTTAAATAAAATACAAAGATTAAAACATAAATGCAAAAACACGTATGTTTGGACACATTGTAGTAGATTTAGAGTTCTATTTATATATCATAGATACTTAATTAAAAAACGTTAAATAGATTACTTATATACATTTGAGAGTTCAAGTAATTAATTGATTCTCTTATTATATTTATCGTCAAATTGCATGATGTACTAGTTCTTAAATATTCCCATTATATTTAATGACAATAACCAATTATGATCATCTTTTTGATTACATACAAACATATATTTTAATTTTTTAATATTATTATTAATTATTATTAATCATTTAATATTATTTGATATTATTATTGATTATTATTAATTATTATTATTGATTATTATTATTATTATTATTATTATTATTAATTATTATTATTAACATATATTGATAAAAAATAGGAATTAGTTGACCGTAGAAAAAGTAATAATTGATCGTGTTTGACACGTTTTTTTCAATTTGCCCTATTAATACAAATTTGACTTTTTTTAAATTTTTGTTTAGCTTATATTTATTTATTTATTATTTTTTTAATTACATTAAATTACGTAAAATTTCAATTCCTTTATTTTTTCCCCCTTTTTGACCACTGTAATGTGTGTGTGATGTTCGGGTGTATTGCAGTTATGTGACGATGGGAATAGATCTAGGCAACCTTGCCGCTCTCAGGACATTTCGAGTCCTCCGAGCCTTGAAGACTGTCGCTATTGTACCAGGTATGCTTTAGAAATTAGAAAATTAATAAAAAGTAAGAATGATTTAACCCTTTGATTATGCATTCGTCTTCAAATTAAGAAGACAATATAATTAAATAATTGTTCTGTTTTACCGATGGTCGGTAATGTTTTGAAATTTTAATAAATTATTTTTGATTCGTTAATAAGTAAAGAAGTATTGCATTTAAAGAATAAAAATAAAATATAATAATCAAAGGGTTAAGCAATTCAAAGTAGTGGCATAGTTATAGAATTTTTATCTTTAACACGATTATCGGTGTCTTAACTTTTCACTAAATTTTATTTCTTATCTTTTTTAAGTAATTTTGTACATTTTATTTTGCACAGTTTTTATGTGTATACACATTTAGTTAAAGACACTTATTTCATAAATTCGTCACATTTAACAAATGTTACGATTGTTAGGTTTAATATAAAAATAATAAAAACATTTCACAATGGTAATATATAAAAATAAGAGAGTGGAGGTATTTGAGGTTTGTATGATTAATTTGGAGGATATAAATCTTTTTTTACGTTGTGAAAATGTTGATAACTTTTGTAAATATTTATTTAAAAGCAATAAAGACGACTAAAACAAATACTATTCTCTACATAAAATAAAAAAATCTTTAAGCCTTTTTAATTTTACACTATCCTAAATATCATAATTGCTTTGCATCAACACAGTAACCTTTCCACAAAAACAATTTTCGAATCTTACAATTTCATATATTCTGTATGATAGTGATTTTTTAAATAAAATGAAAATTAATGGTTACTGAATTTCAATACAATAAATTTAATGATAAAAAAATGTAATTATGATTTTGTACATTAATTAAAAAATTTTAAATTTGGGAAAGTAAAAATTTGAATGAAAAAAATGTAATTAATAAAGATTCGAAAAGCTGTATTAATATTATTTCAATGTAAATTTAATTAATATAATTTAATTAAACCTACCTACACATCCAAACACATAAATAGTATTATCAAACTGGCCATATAAATATCCTTGACGTTGTTTTTTTATTCCACGTATACCCTTAACAGACCACTACACATCCAACACGAATGAAATGAATATGTATTTTATTAAAATTCTATAGAATTATTAGCTCATAATATGTATTAAAAATCTGTTTAAGGTCTTAAAACTATTGTCGGTGCTGTGATAGAGTCAGTGAAAAATCTACGCGATGTGATAATCCTAACAATGTTCTCCCTATCCGTCTTTGCGTTAATGGGTCTTCAAATTTATATGGGGGTACTGACGCAAAAATGTATAAAGAATTTTCCTGAAGACGGCTCGTGGGGTAATCTCACCGACGAGAACTGGTTTAGATTTGTTAGTAACGACAGTACGTATTATTATTTTATTTTTGATACTTTTTAACTTTCTTTTCATTTATTAAATAAATATAGGTTATGTAAATATGAAAATATTGAGGTCATGTAAATAACTCTTATAAGTAAAAATTTAAAATAGTTAATCTTTGTTGTTGTAGTACTAACTTTTGAACACGAATAAAAAGTACTCAAATTAGAAGAATATTGATTTGTTATTAAATTGTGATATTATTATTATAAAATTGTTAATAAATTAGGGAAAAATGAGATAATATGGAAAATAGATTTGATAGTAGATTCGAAATAATGAAATTTTGTATTTACAGAATTATAAAATAGTCCAAAGTAGCGCAAAAAAGTATTTGCTCTAATTAATACAGAACTAAATTAAAAATACTTTCTTTTTCAGCAAATTGGTATGGATTGGATGAAGCGGGAAATTATCCATTATGCGGGAACTCATCCGGAGCTGGGTGAGTGTTCCATTTCTAAAATAAAAATACTCCAACATCAAGTATATAAAACCACGCGTTAATTAGTTTAAAAATATATATTTTTATTGCAATGATACTAGAAAAATAAACAATTTCAACTATATATAAAAAATGAATAATTTATTCATATTTATCATTATCATTTATAGACAATGTCCACCTGGCCATACGTGTTTACAAGGTTTTGGAGAAAATCCAAATTATGGTTACACGAGCTTTGACACATTTGGCTGGGCTTTACTATCAGCCTTTCGTTTGATGACACAAGATTATTGGGAAAATCTTTATCAATTAGTGTTGAGATCAGCGGGCCCATGGCACATGTTGTTTTTCATTGTTATCATATTTCTTGGTTCATTCTATCTCGTGAACTTGATTCTCGCCATTGTCGCGATGTCATATGACGAGTTACAAAAGAAGGCTGAAGAAGAAGAATTAGCTGAAGAACAAGCGATAAGGGTAAGATTCAAATTATTTAAATAATCATCTATTTAAATATTATAATATAAATAATAATATTTCCATCACACTATGCGTAAAGTCCGTACTGTACTCCCTAAAAACTGAGCGTAAAGGAGCCTGAATCGACCCTAGGTATCACTTTACGGCGAGTAAATTTCCAATTGTGAACCCGTTTTTATTTATACTCATCGACTATAGCCACCTCTTTTGCCTTACAAAGACTTCATAAAAAAATAAACAATTTTTGTATTTCAAATTTAATCCATAAACTTATGATAACAATATTTTAAGAAAAAAATTGTATACATAATTATAAAAGATATACAATTAATTACATTCCAATCTCATGATCCGTAATAATTAAAAATTTCAAAAAAATGAAATTTCATTCAGTACGCAGTAAAAATAAATCAGCTCCTAAAGCTGTTAATTGTAGTTCATCCTTTGATGTCCTGCTAGTAATTTTTTTTTCAATAATGATAGTGTATAGACAAAATTATTGATGACGTTTTGGAATTCATTTTGCAAATGACACTCTTTATTTTTTTTTTGATCAAATGAAGAGCATCAAGATACAATTATAAGCGACAAATATGCATGGTTTTCTAAATTGACATGAAAATTCCAATGTACTTAAAAGTACTAATTTCAGAAACGATTATGGCACCATTTTTCTGGGTAAAAATAATTGCTCATCGATATTTGATGGACCCATTCACTTCACTTACTTTTAATGGTATTGTCTATTTAGGATAAATATATTCATTTAGTGAAACTCTTTTCAAATTTTTAGCGATTTGTAAAATGTCACAATTTATACTGAAACCAGAAGTCTCTAAATCAAAGAAAACAATAATTTTATCTTTATTTTTAAATGAATCTTCAAAATTCTAAATTATTTTAGATTTTTTATTATCTACATTGTGCAAATCATTGTTTTGCTCAGTAATCAAATCCACATGACTTTCATATTCAGTTGTGTCCTATATTTTTTAAAAATATTCTTTCTATTCGCATTATATGTTTAGAAAGATTCAAACTTGATTTAAGTTGCAGTTATGAGATGGCTTTATTTATAGATGACTCTTTTGTGAGCTATATTTTTGGAGCTACTGCACAAACAAAGCAATAATCAGATGATTCACTCAAGCTATAATAAATTGCTTTCGGAGCTTTTCTTGACATAACTGGATTCAGACATTCATTTACTTGACTTGATATTCCAGCAAAATACGTATTAGCATTTTCTGCAAGATCATTAAATATTTTTTTAAAATGTACAAATAATATATTGTTTTTTAAAACCATCCAGTACAGTCTTGTATTCATAATTATCCTGATCTTTCACGTACTCACACCATTTTCCACTTTAATTATGTTTATTAAATGCATGAAATAATTGCAGATCTTCTGATCTAAAAAAAATTTTGATATATTAATTTTTAAATTGAAATACAATGATTATTATTTTTAAGACTTAAAAAAGAATTTCTAAAATTTCTTTATTTTGTATAACCAGAGCTCGTTCTTTTTCAGCAATTTCCTAGAATCTTGCCTTGGTAATCGTTTCTATTATTGGTCCAACTTCTTGTTACAACAATCGCTCCATTGTTGTTTCATTTTCGATACTTGAATTATTTTCTTAATGTATCTATATTTGTCAAATGTAACCATCGAAACCTAACCTACGTAACTTGTTAAATTTACTCCGAATACTGATTACTTCTCCTGAAAGCGTACCAATTTGAATATGTATACATTGAAGTGTCGAGCTTTTTCACATGATTTCTACTCTTAAATATAATGTTTTAAAAATGTATAAAATTAAATAATTAATTTCAAATATTTATAGGGTAAAACAGCCAGTGAATGACCGATTTAGCAAAACTCGTTCTTTTGATGTCAATAATTAAATAAATATGACGAAAACATATGGTTATTAGTATTAAATATAATTAAAATTATATTAATTTTTTTTTTTAAATACTAAGAAGTGTTGATTTGTCTATTAAATATTTTTAATTTAACAATTTCTTAAAAAATTTGCAAAAGGCCAGTGAATGACCAGTCATACCCGAAGAATGACTGTTTGTCGGCCAGTGAATGACCATTTCATTTACATCAAAGTTTTACTCCAAAAGGAATTTTAGAGGTTCTTTTGAGTAAGAATTAAAATTAATAATTGGTAAAATGATTAACCTTTAGAGGACCGGTATTTGAGATTTGTGATCGCTCTAAGAAAGTGGTCCAAAAAGGTATCTGATATCACTAATTGACTTTGGGGTAAAGGTCGATCAGGGGTCACGCCACTATAGTGGTTTTCCGGTCCTCTAAAGGTTAATAAGAAAGTTTATCTATTCAAATACTATACATAAAAAATTTTAAACTAATTTTTAATGTATAGTATTTTGAGGTTAAGTTTATCGAGCTTGATATTTAATTTTCATTTAATGTTCATAAAAAAATAACAAGTTCAACTGAATTTTTATTTTAACAAAAATGATTATATTAACATAGCTTTAGTGCGTGCAAGTTATTATATTTGTTTACATAATAAATTTGAGAAGATATCAATAAACTAAAAAAAGCAAAAATTGTTTGCAGCAGTTCCGATATCTCGTTATGTAATATAACGAGATTATTATAAATAAACTTTTTTAAAAATCTAACAAAATTTATTAAAAGAAAAACAACATTATTATTTATTCTTAGAATTTTTAAGAACAGTCTTGTAGTTAAATCATTAAATATAACTTGATTAAGATGACTAGAACTAACAAATATTTGATCTTTTTTAGGATGATTGGTGACAAAACTTAAGGGTATGGTTTCACGCTACTTTACCGATCGAAAATTATAATTTTATAAAATTACAATTTTTGAAAAAACTATACATCGGAATGAGTTTTCCTTTTATAGATCACTTCATTTAATTTCGATGAAGGGCGGAAACTCTAAAAATTAACGGAAAAAAGCGTTAATCGAAGATAATTAGAAAAACAAATTTCTCAGTTCGAAAAAATCAAATTTCTCAAAAACCGTGTTTTGTAGGGAAATTTCCTATTCAGGATCATTTTATTTTTGAAAAATGAAGGGCGGAAACTTGGTTTGATAAATCATATCGCAAAAAAGCAAAATTACATTTTTCTAAAAAGATGCCATCAGCTGTAAGAATACAATGGCCGTGCAAGAAGCCATGTTTCATAGTTGGCATCAATGCTAATGTATAATTTGGTATGCGCCAACTTCAAATTCGAATTTTAAATGTAAATTGAATTTGTTTTATATGTACAATTTCTACAAATAAACACTTTTTCAACATAAAACTTTTTTATTTTATTTAAAACATAAATATGTAAAAAATTTAATATTATAAGAGAGAACAATATAGTTTACATTATTTGCGAACTCATTATTTTTTTTTAAATTTTCATTATAGCAAAATAAGTAATTTATTCGTTTCTTTGCTTGAAACAAAATATTTATTGAATGACTTTATTGAATTAGCGAAACTTTGGCATATCCTAACCTAGAGAGAACCTTAGAATGAAAATGTTTTCAAAAGCGAAGAATAAGGATTACTTAATTTTATTGATAATTATGGTTTTTGAAAAATAAACAGTCATAAGTAATTTTATTAAGATAAGACTTTGAAAAAACGTGAGAAAAATCACTTAATTTTTTTAATCTTAGTGTAATGAGTATAAAATAAAATTCATAATATTATTTTTGAAAAATTTGTATAAATCTATTTTTCAAATTCATTATTTTCCTAATATTTATTTTTTTATTCGGAATTTAAATTTTACATTCGTGTTATATTTAGATTTATCAATCAAACATAAATATAAAAAGAATAGAAATGATTTGGAAATATATTTTTTTTGACAAAATTTTTTTAAAGATAAATGAACAAGACTCTTCGTGAAACACGAACTGCAAAAAAACTTTCTTTTATTTGACAAAGAATTCAATTTGGTAAAAATGAATGATTAGTTTTTGAATTTTGTAAATAAATTAGATCATAGATAAATGTACATGTTGAACCTTAAAACTTCAATTTTATTTATGCATTATAATACTTATCATTTTAACTAAATGTTATTTTTTCAAAAAACTGTAAAAAACTATGAAAAAATATAAATAATCGTAAATTTTCCATATGGGCTTATCTTAATAAAATTATTTACAACTGTTTATTTTTAAAGAACGATAATATAAAATAATATTTGATGAGATTATATTATATAATAAAATTATATTAGCAATAAAATTAAGTAATCCTTATCATTCGCTTTTCAAAACATATTTTCATTCTAAAAAGGTTAGGATATGCCAAAGTTTCGCTAATTCAATAAAGTCATTCAAAAAATATTTTGTTTCAAACAAAGAAACGAATAGATTACTTATTTTGCTATAATAAAAATTAAAAAAAAAAATAATGATTTCGCAAATGATGTAAACTATATTGTTCTCTCTTATAATATTAAATTTTTTACATATTTATGTTTTAAATAAAATAAAACAGTTTTATATTGAAAAAGTGTTCATTTGTAGAAATTATACATATAAAACAAATTCAATCTACATTTAAAATTCGAATTTGAAGTTGGCGCGTACCAAACTATACATTAGCATTGATGCCAACTATGAAACATGGCTTCTTGCACGGCCATTGTATTCTTACAGCTGATCGCATCTTTTTAGAAAAATGTAATTTTGCTTTTTTGCGATATGATTTATCAAACCAAGTTTCCGCCCTTCATTTTTCAAAGATAAAATGATCCTGAATAGGAAATTTCCCTACGAAACACGGTTTTTGAGAAATTTGATTTTTTCGAACTGAGAAATTTGTTTTTCTAATTATCTTCGATTAACGCTTTTTTCCGTTAATTTTTAGAGTTTCCGCCCTTCATCGAAATTAAATGAAGTGATCTATAAAAGGAAAACTCATTCCGATGTATAGTTTATTCAAAAATTGTAATTTTATAAAATTATAATTTTCGATCGGTAAAGTAGCGTGAAACCATACCCTTAATAACCTTTCAACCTTTTCTTTTAGAAGCAATACAATTTGTGCTTCTTTTTCTAATTTTTTAAAACTAATTAATTGGTTTATATTCCCGTATCTTCACGAATAGAAAGTAATTGCTCGGTCATTCACTAGCAAACCTTCAAAATAGGTACGGCCAGTGAATGACCATCACAATTTTCTAAATATTTAATATTATTATTAGTTTTAATGCACCTAAGTCGTTATATTACTATTTTAAAATCACTTTTATATGTTGGAAATAAATTATTTTACAATTTTATGTATATATTTAAGTTAATAAGTAATTTTTTAAATCTCAGTATTTGAGGTTAATTACTGAATAATAGTGCTTTTTTGAAAAATTTGCATGGTTAGTATCTTTAACAATTATTATTTTGCTAAAATAATTGAATAATAGTTTTGTGAACTATGTACATTATTGATTTTAATAGAGAAAAATATGTTAAAACTTTTCTAAAATCTTTTTTTTAAATATTTGTCATTTTAAATAAGTTTAAAAAAAAACGGTCATTCACTGGTAGGTGGTCATCCACTGGCTGTTTTACCCTATTGTTATTTTCAAAGAAAATGCAACTATTATAGTTTATATATATTTATTATATTAATATTTCATATTTTTCTTGTATTGACTTGCTTGACTAAATCTCATTTTTTAGGAATTTAAGTTGGTTATACTTGATCTCTCAATAGCACAGCTATTGTGCTTATTTAATAAGACAGTATTTTATTACTATCCTCATTCTCTCTTGACGGTAGCGACATTCCACTTGCCGCGGAAGCACGATCAAGCCTCTTGTTAAGATAATTTTCTCAAAATAATATCTTCCACATTAATTTTATCGATATTTTATTTCATAGACTAGATAAAACTTATTGATTAAATATTCCCATTTATTTTTATTGAAATCATAAATTTATTAATATACTATATTTATATAATATACGTAAAAGAGTATAATATTTAAATCTATTTTCTAAATCTTTTAATTCATTCGGAAATCCGAAGGGTATTTTGAATTTTTTTATCGAAATTCTGTTTTACCGACTGTACATTCTCTAAATAAAATGTAACATGTTTAAGATTGTAATAATAAATAGTTTCAATGATAAAACTTCATTTATAAATTGAACATTGATCTTTATTCATTTTCATTAAACTTGATAACTCATAATAAATATTTTGAACAATCGAATAAAAATTGTTAAAAATTCATAATAAAGAAAAGCTAAAAATTATTCGATATACAGGAAGCAGAAGAGGCACAATTAGCGAAAGAGAATAAGCTAGCAGCACAGCAGGAGGCTCGCGAAGCAGCAGCCGCTGAAGCAGCAGCAGCTCAAATCGTTAAATCACCATCGGACTTTTCATGCCATAGTTACGAATTATTTGTAGGCCAAGAAAAGGGCAACGATGATAACAATAAGGAACGTATAAGTATAAGATCGGTCGAGTCGATTAGTGAGCATAGGGTCAAGATGGCGAGCAATAATCATAACATCACCTCTACTACAACTAAAGTTCGCAAACTCAGCACCGTAAGTATTATCTTCTTTAACGTTTATTCTTTTATTTCTTATTAGTTCTTACTTTCTTTTTTTTTTGTTTTAGTAAGAGTAGAATATCACTGTTTTTTTATTATATTTATAAATATTGTGTATATTAGGCTATGAAATATTTAGTTTTATAGATATGGCCATATATATGTTTAGACAATTTATTATGTTGTCTATTCAATTAGAATAGTGTAGTAAACAAGAAATAATAGAATGATAAATTAACAATTCTCATTAAGCAATCAATACAATAAATTGAGCTAAATAATAAATTAATTCTTCGATAATAATTTTGTTTAGAAAAAGTTAATTACTAAAAAATATTAATTCGAAAAGGTTTATTAAGATAATAAAACAATGCTTAGTTAAAATCAAGTATGTCTTTCTAATGAATATATTTGCTTTTTTTCTGCATTAGCATTTATATTACAAAGCAAAATGGTTAGTTAAGAATGCTGCACATTTTTTTCCGATCGATTTTGCAGCAAAGAAACGAATATGCACAGACACAAGGTAGAGAGGAAGAGAACTCGGTTAACGGGAACCTTTTTTTTCCTTTCACATATTTTTTTCTCTTCGTTTTTTTCATTCTTGCGTTTTTCTTTTTTTTCTTTTTATTTTTGCTTCTGCCTCGAATGCGCAAACGGTAGAAAATTTTCTTCTGTAATATCCAAGAGCCTTTTTTCGTATTCTAGTCTTTGTATTTATTGTACGCGGATATATATTGCAAAAGTGCTTAGAACTTTTTTAAAAAGAAATCTTAAAATATGAAAGAAAGAAGAACGAAATTTTTTAAGCGAACGCGTATATAATTTTTCAAAACTTTTTTCATCTTGAATTTTAAATGGAAAAATGTTCTTTTTTTCTTTTTAATTTTTTTATTTCTTTTTGACGTAGTTGTATTATTAACCGGTGTTTAAAAAAAATTTTTTAATAATTTTTCTTTGATAAATTTCCGTAAATGAGAACATATTTATTTTTAAAATTAATATTCATATTTATTAAGGTAAAATATTAGGGTTACGTAACAGTTTTCATAACTTAAAAAAATAGAATATTAATTTTAAGGTCAATTATTTAATCACATAAACAGTTTTCATTTCAAGAATTTAATGTATCTAGCCGTTTTATAAAATGTTATTATTTTAAGTAGATACACCCGGGATTTGGTCAGACATAGCCTAGATTCTTATATTAGGCATTATTATAAGATTATTATATTAAACCATGATTGTTTAAAATTACTTCACATACTGACATAGAAACATTAGTATTATTTATATTTTTTAAACTATTTATTTATATTTTTAATATAACTAATTCATATTGCTAATTAATTAATAAACTTTAACTAGTAAAACTTGAAATATCAATAATTTCATAAGCATAAAATTTTCAAAACTTTTAGCATTAAAAACAAACTAATTATGATATTGGTTAAAAATATAATGCTCCCTATAGACACAATAAGTATAACAATAGAATATAGTATTTTCGCATGAAATGCTACTATCTATAACGAATGAAGTATATATTTATATACATATACGTATGTGTCCAAAGGCAATGGATATGTATATATATATAGTTTAAATTAGCTGCGACTGTGCACTATGAGGCTTAGAGGTTGCGCGTAATTGTGGCACCCGCACAACGATCGATCGCGCCATCGTTTTCACTTCTATGTACTTGCGCGACCCGTTAACTTACTCTCTTTCTCTCTTTTCTTTTTCTATATATCTTTTCACACTGTTTTTTTAACAAAAAGAAAAAAAAATAAACGTTTTCATTTTCTTGTACAGTCGCGTGTTCGAACTGTTTCTTGTTTACTTAGAAGCACTTTTATTATGAAATTTAAGCTTATTTTTCTGCATGTAGATGTTGGAAAAAGCTGGCTGGGATGTGTTTTAGTTCTAGAATTTCTTTTTATCTTTTTATTTTCTAACATTTTAGAAATGTTTGTTTTTGTAAAAGTGTTTTAAATATGTTTTTTTAACTCTAGAGCTATATTGTTTAGCATTGAACCGAAAAATGTTCAACTTTTTTTTAAGTATCCAAAGCTCTAGACTTTTATTGAAAGTATCAAAAAAAATAATTCCTTTCAACAACAATAATATACACTTTTATAGAATTAATTAAAATTTTCATATAATTGCAAAGACTTTTTTAATTTTGCTTCGAATTATTTTTTTTTAACTCGAAAGTTATTCACGGTTATCCGGATAATTATAAAAAAATTTCTTGTATCTTTTTAAAAAAAAAACTTTTTTTTCTATCATGTCACTGAAAAACATTTTTAAATAAACTCTAATTGAATTTTGCTAGTGAACTCCAAAAATTTCTCCATTTCGAAATAATAATTTTGACCTATCGCCGTGATTTTAATTAAAACGAAGCCTTAAACTCGGTTGCAATTGTAATATTCTCGTGGTAATAATTGTTAACGGGAGCACGTTATAAAAGCGATTTTTTTCAAAAGATACATTGCGGTTATGCAAATAATACCGGAGTAAGAATATCTCTGGTTATGATGTTTTGATTAATGTTATTATGGTCGAGTGGAAAGTTAATTTAAGTGAAATTAAACGTTCCAGATGTTATGCAAATTTCGAAAAATAAGTAGTTTTAGGCGCTAATGGTATTTTTAATTGAAGAAATTTTAAATTTAAAATTACAATTTTGTTGATAATTTTTTATTTATTATATGATTTATTTAAAGAATGAGTATTTAATATTTCAATGCTTTTATTTATGTTGAGATGTCGCATTTGTAATGTTATGTAGGTTACAAGTACAGTTGTTGCATTTTATAACGTAGTAAATATTGAAAAGGTTCGATTCATACACAATTTTAAAGTTATCAATAACATTGTACTTAATGTACTTATTTATAAAAATTAATCAATAAAATGAGAAAATCTAAAAAATTGAATTAAAATTTTTAGTTTAATAACAATAAACTGACATTAAACAAGTTGAAAAATTTTTTAATTTCATTATTTTAGTAATGATACCTCCTCATTCTTTTTAAATAAAAAATTTTTTGTCACACTTTTTTGACAATTTTTTTTCTCAAATATACATATATTATAAAAAATTATTATAATAATTTGCAAAGTAATATATATGTAATAACAAATGATATAATGTTAAAATACATTACTTGTTGACAATGATTGATGTGTAAAAAAATCTAAATAATATTACTGGTTATTATAAAAAAAAAAATAATATGAAAGAACTTTTTCAATGTAAGGTGAAAAATAAAATTATTTTCGTACGTAGAAATAATAGAAAAACAACTTATATGTTATTTTATTTGAAAAATATTTAGACTTACTTGTAGCCAGAATATAGTTATATTGAAATAGTTACATAATATATTGAATATAGTTATATAATATCTGCATGAAAAATTTTCCATTACAATAATACTCTGTTATAAAAGATATAAAAATACATGAAATTTAATACAGTTTTTTAACGAAATTTTCATATGAAATGTAATGTTTCAACTATTGAAGTGATATTAAAGTGTGATACGCATGAAAATTTATGTTTATCAAAACAAAATTAATGCTAATTTACATTTAAATCAATAAATTTTATTGTAATTTCACTATGGAATTGGATGAAAAATGCAAAAATTACGAGAAATTTTGATATCGAATTTCATGTAATTCTATGGGCAAATTACAATAATAGTATATTACGCAACGAGTGCGTAAAATATGTGATTATCGCACGAGTCGGTTTTGTCGCCCGAGCGCAGCGAGGGCGACAAATGAGATGAGTGCGATGATCACTTTACGCATTAGTTGCGTATATTATTTTTTCTAACAAGTGCGCAAAATTCTAAGAATGACAAACTTGCGTCTGTGATAGCATGTACAATCTTGTTCGAAGGCTATCAAGATTGTAAGAGGTAGTCGAGGTCGGGGCGCAGGACGGGGTCCAGGGGCGGAGCCCCGGTGGGGGTGCAGGGGGCAAAGCCCCTGCTGGGTTTTCGGGGCAGCGCCCCCCCTCCAAAAACTAAATAATATTACTAATATAAAAATAAAATTAATAAAACCATCACCGGCAAGCCGGAGTAGAACCTGATATCGACCGAGTAACAATTGAGTTGTTTGTTATTTACTCAAGTATTAATCGGTGTATCTTCAAATTAAAAGTTGAGCGCAATAGATATTATTATTATGAACATCTATGCACAAGAAAAAAAAATCTACCGCTTTGTTTTTGAGAAAAGTAAGTAACGCCAAAGTTTTTTCGCGTTACTTACTTTTCTCAAAAACAAAGCGATAGATTTTTTTTTCTTCTTGTGCATAAATATTTGTAATAATAATATCTATTGCGCTCAACTTTTAATTTGCAGATTCACCGATTAATACTTGAGTAAATAACAAAAATCTCAGTTAGACAAGGATAGCTCTCAAATTAAAATTCCATCAAAATGTATTATTAAAATAATAATTGAGAATTCCTCCCCCTCTTTAAAACAATAAATAAGAAATTATTTAAATGATTAACTCTAAGATTAATTAATAAGAGAGTTCACGTATCGCGAAAAAAATTGTACATAGCACTTTAAAAGAGCACCACAAGAGCTTTCAAATGAGATGTATAAATGTCTGTTATGATGTATAGTTCCTGAAATATAATACTTTAAAAATTAAAAAAATTTTTTTTAGATGAAATCATTTTACGCACGTTCAAATCATTTTACGCACGCTGAAATCATTTTACGCACGCTCAAATCATTTTACGCACGCTGAAATCATTTTACGCACGCTCAAATCATTTTACGCACGCTGAAATCATTTTACGCACGCTGAAATCATTTTACGCACGCTCAAATCATTTTACGCACGCTAAAATCATTTTACGCACGCTGAAATCATTTTACGCACGCTCGATTCATTTTACGCACGCTAAACAAATGCGTCTCATAATATGATATTTTATGTACGCAAACGGGTACATGAAATCGAATTTTGCGCACGCCGTTAGAAAAAATATATTAAAATCAATGTGAATTAACATTAAATTTGTGTTAATTAGCATTAATTTTAATGTTCTTTATATTTTAATATCAAATACTTAACGGTCAAAATACATCAAATTTCATGTAAAAATTTCTTTGAAAACCAAAGTACATGGACTAGATTTCATGTCTTTTTTAACAGTGTAGAAAAAAAATTGTTGTTGTGTGCGTGATATTTGTAAATTAATGCCCGTATTAGGATTAGAATTAAGATATAATTATATTAAACATAAAAAATAAATAATAGAGAAAAAAAATATCCTTATAATTTGCTGCATAGAATGCTAGCAACTTTATTGTTTTCCTCTCTAACGTATCTCGATTTAATTATGAATATTTGCAAGGTAAAATTATGTATTCAGTATCTTATTTATGTATACCTCTAATTACATATATCTACATATATATATTTGTGTGATGCTTATTTTGTGAGATGTAATGTATTCTATTTCTCTCTCTATATATATCGATTGGTTGTTTGTTTTTATTATTATGAACAAAAGATAAAACCATATTTTGTCTTTTTAAGTGATTGAAAAGTAAGATTGATTGATTAAAAAAAAAGCAAAAGGTTTTACAAATTGAAAAGATCCGACAGGAGATGTCTTTTTTTTCTTAAGGTTGCTCGCGCCGCTAATGGCCAGTATACTTATGCCCTCCAGGAAAGCATGAAAGAGGTACGTTTATTAATAAAACAAAACAAAACCTTGGGTACATTGTGCGTATTAAAATTATTTATGATCGTACGTAAATATGAAAAAAAGCTTAATTTTATCATTCAGTACATCAATCTTCGTATATCATTTATTTTTGTCAATCCTTACCTTATCAAAATTTTTTAATGAAAATTCAATAAGGATTGTGAAATTTCATAAAATTAGAAATTAATAAGCATTTTCTTTTTTATTTTAAAATATCTATTTTAATGAATAATCATTGTTTTGTTAAATATTTTGCTACAATTACGCAATAATAAGTAAAGTTTACTAGCACTCATTGTATTGTCAAGTTCGGCTTAATAATAAAAAGATGAAGTTTTCAAAATTTTCTGGACACTTTAAGATCAACTGTAAAGTCCTATAACAATTAAAATTTTAATGATCGTTCAAATTTTGTAAGCTGATTTGGAAATTTCTAGCAACTGACCGTTTTACTTTACACATTATTTTTATATTTTGGTAACTCTCTACTTTGCTACGTAATTAATTACTGAATCGAATTATTAAATTGGATACATTTAAAACACACTTGTAATAAAAAAAGAAAATAAGGTAAGGATTGACTGAAATTAAGAATCGTGAAAAAGTATTATTATTCAATTTCAATAATATTCATTGTATCATTTTATTATTTTAATTCAGGTACATTATATAATCAATTTTTTATTATACAACTTGTAACAAATGATAAATGAAATATCGATATTGAAATTAAAAGAAAGCAGATGATAATAAATGCAGGTGCAAATGTTAATTATCTGATTATATCGAATAATTGATTGATGCGTTATAAAGGAAAACAAAAATAAAAGAGAAACAATTTATTTCTTTTAATTAGCGTTTTTTTTTAAGTTAGGAGAAAAAATTATAATGTGTCTTAATAAGAGGAGATAATTGTATATACAAATAAGATGTAAGTTTCAAAATTCATTTTGAAATTTTTATTATTAGTTTAGTTTTAACAAAAACATACAGAGAGATAAGATTTGAAGAAAAATTAGTTATTAGTATAAGAATTAGAACAAAATAAAATTTTCCTTGCACTTTTTTTTCCATTTTTACAAGCTTTTGTAAATAATTTATAATTTTGCTGTAAATATTTTTCCTGTTTTACTTTTTTAATCAAGTATTTGACCTTTTTCATTTTTGCTGAAAATTTTTTTCCATAGATATTCTATTATTACTATTTTATTAAAAGAATAAATAAAATATCAAATTTTTTTACCGATTTTTATGTGAAACAAATTTCAATAAAATTGACAGTTAAGTTACAAGTTGGAAAGTAGGTGATCTTATCAATTATTTTAATCAACATTCAGTTTATGCATAAAATTTATGTTCACATAAAAACATAATTTTGTTTTTTTATTCGAACTTCAATTGTATGTAACAATCAGTTTTTTTTTTAAATACAATAAAAAGCATAAAATAAATTTGAAAAAATTATTAGAATTAGATTAGTAGTATTTGTAACTGTAACCATTGATTAAACTATTCTTGAGAGATTTTATTTTCAATTTATAACCTTGGAAGAAAACGGTAAGAATATGATATCAACATTAAGAATAATAGATTGAGCATTAATCATATTTATGGTTTTTCAGTTTTACATTACGCTGACTGCAATGTTCAGAGAACGTAATTTTATATAAAATTATATACGATAGAAAATCGAAAAACTATAAATAAACCATTATAAAAATTCCATTTTTATAACATTAACATAATCATAAAAATATTTAAAATAATCATAACATAGATGTCTTAGTGAAAATAGAATGCATTAATTACCTTAATTACCGTTCCATAAACATATCTTTTTAATTCTTAGATTTAACGTATCATCTAGATTGAGATTTAATTTTAATAAGTTTAAATCCAAAAAATGAATTTCAACTTATATGAAAATTGAATCTTTTGCAAAAGAAAATAGAAAAATAGTAAAATAATAATGAAATCTAAAATAATGTTGTCACACAGGCAAGCTTGAGTCTGCCAGGTTCGCCGTTCAATTTACGTCGTAGTAGTCGTGGTAGTCATCAGTTTACAATAAGAAATGGTCGTGGTCGTTTTGTTGGTCAATCGGGTGGTGATCGTAAGCCATTAGTATTATCAACATATTTAGACGCACAAGAGCATTTGCCGTACGCCGATGATTCGAATGCAGTTACACCAATGTCCGAAGAGAATGGTGCTATTGTCGTGCCAGTTTATACGAGTCTTGGCTCTCGTCACTCATCATATACGTCCCATGCATCGCGATTATCGTACACATCGCATGTCGATTTACTTGGCGGTATGACCAAGGAGAGCAGACTACGCAGCAGGTCCGCTAGACCGCCCTCCGTTAATGGACATGTCGCCGGAGCTGCCGAGAGCCTACAAAAACATCACTACGTTAGTATATTTTTATTTATAATATATTCCTAGATTAGCATTTTTTTCTATCTTACATTCTTCTCGGGTCTTTCAGACCCTTTGTCACATAAGATGTATTAACCCGTTGCAAGAAATACACGAGTCCTTTGGACATTCGACCCTCAAAAAATAATCAGAAACTGAAATGGCGCTGAGTCTTGTTACAATTAAATCTCTATTGTTTTTTTTTTTTTTGGCAACAAAATAGATGGTAGCACAAGTTCGAGAATGAGCCATGCGTCCATGCTACAAAGTTTAAATTTTCCTCTTAACAACAAACCATACATTTTTTTTCGAGGTCTTTTAGACCCTCGGTAATCTCAACGAGTTAATAATTGAATATTTGATGTTTAAAGGATATTATTGTTTAAAAATTTAATGAACTGGTCTATCAAGTTTTTTAAACATAACAGCACGTGATATTTTGATTTGTATAAATTAAATTTATAAAAAATTAAAGTAAAAAATATTTTAATTAATACAAGTATAAAAATGGCGACATTACACGATTACAATAAGTACAGCATTAAAATATACAAAACGTTGACATATGAGTTTATCATGTATAATTTGATGACCTAATTTTATTTAGTGATTTCAATGTTTGTAAAATAACAATTATTCGCGTTTACCGTAAAGTAAATATTTAATTTCTTGGTATGAAGATTAATTTAAAAGAGAAATAATTTTAAAAATGCGTCCTTTGTTTGTAAATAGGAAGGTGATACGGACGATTCCTTCGGCAAGGTGAAGCAGCAGGACAATCCATTTATAGAACCCTCGCAACAACACGCAGTCGTCGATATGAAAGGTAATAGCATAAGTCTTAGTCACGAGAAGTAACAATTCCAATCATATTTTTTATGATATTTTCCGAAAAAAAATTTAATCAATTAACTAATTATTGTTTAATTTATAGATGTTATGGTGTTAAATGACATCATTGAACAAGCTGCTGGTCGGCAAAGTCGAACATCGGAACAAGGAGGTAATTTTGATCTTTTTCAATTTAATTATGGACCTTTAAAAAAACAACAACAAAAAGAAATAAAATTAATAAATTTTGTGACAATAATTTTTAACTTGCACATACACGACACAAACTTCACAAGTTTTTCATGTTTTTACTGTATTTATATATTTAAAAGTCAACTTCGTTTGATTGGTGATCACCAGTATATCTTGATTGATATTTTTTTTCATAATTCTTTTGATAATCATGATTGTAGTTTTTTTTTCATCACAAGAAACTAACTTTATATGAAGAAAATCTTTATTTTTTTTAGATTTTTTGCTTATGAAGTTATTTGTATAAATTAGATATATAATTCTGTAAATTAACAAAATTATTAGATTGGTAAAAATTCTCATTTTTTTTAATATTATTTTTTCTTATGTAAATTCATCAACTATAAATAATTACAAAGACTGTGTTTTATAAATAAAAAATCTGTATTTCTTATAGAATTAGAATTGTACAGTAGATTAGTTTTATTTTCAAAGAAAAAAGTCATCATCATGTATAATTATACATTTGATTAAAAAATTTATTTTTCTCTTTTTTTTTCTTTTTCATTCAATAGAAAGACTTTTTATTAGTGATTCTTCTAAAAAACATTCATTATTGTACTCTATGTCATAATAATAAAAAAAAAAGGAATGAAACTATTCAAGTCGGCCAAAAGATACATAAAAGTCCGCACTTGAAAAGTTTCGCGTACTTTTTTTTCTGATGTTAGTGTGTACATGTGTGTGCATTTGTATAACGTACGTTATATCAACGTGGGTGTTTGATTTTTTGGGGAAATCGAGTTTTTTTTTACTTTCCCTGTGTGATGCAATTTTTTTTCGTTATCATCATTGCTCTTGTATATCTCTCTTTTTTTTCGTCATTAAAAAGAAAAAAAAATGATAATATGTTGATTCATCCCTCGATAATCATTTATGTACATACTCAGAATACATATATCATTCATACATCATTAGATTATGTTTCTTTTTTTTTCTATTTGGCTGACGTGAATATTTTTGGTTCTGTATTAAATGCTTTATTTTTCTACTTTAGTTATGCATTTTAGCAAATAACATGAATTTTATTTTTCTTGTTCATTTATCGTATTTTGTATGTGCGTTAATAATGTTATGGGGTTAATTTTACTTTTTATTTAGACGGAATGGCACGAAAGTTTTTTGCACAGCAAGAAATTTAGTTTGACGATTATTTGTTTTATTTGAATTTCAGAAGATGGAAAATTTATATTGTTTTTTTGAAAAAAGAAAATTTTATAAAGGAAGCATGTGGTTTTTTGAATCGCGAATAATGAGTTTACTTTGCATGGATTGAGCATTTTTTTTACTAATTTTAAATTGTTATTTTGAGAAAAGTTACTTGCACGCTTTATTTTACAAACATTCAACAATCTACACTTTTTCTTGAGTTTTTTTACAAATTTCTGGAATTTGCTTTCTATTACAATTTTTATCTTTTCTGCTTATTTACTCAAATTTTAAAAATTTACTTTTTTACAACAAACAATTTTTTTTGTTAACACATTATACATTTTTATAAACATGAAAATTCAAAATATTACTTTTGAAACAAATAAAACAATGCCATAAAAATACAATGCATATTTCTAATAGAATTTTTTGATATTATATTCAATTGAAAGTTTTATTCAAGTTGAAGCTATGTGAAAAATATTTTTATTATAAAACTAAAAATTAGAAACAAACATAGATTTTAAAAAAATTTCAATTAAAAATTTTTTATCCATTTATTTAATTTAGGTTGAATATTCTTTTTAGTAATAGTGATTTAGTCACGACCTAATATCAACCTAATAAAAAAAGGATTAGTTACCTTAGAAATTAGATTTTAAAAATGAAAAATTGAAAACATTCATAGGACAATGATATTTAAAATAATCTTAACCTTCCCAATAATTCTTAGGCACGACCGCTACACGAAGTGCCTTATATTTTTAAATAATGTTATATTCATATAGAATATATGTCAACAAACATAGCTTTATCTTGACGTTTGGCATATAGAATCACCAACATGAATACTCAAAACAGAAATCAATACTTCTGGAAAAAAAATATAATTAAATTAATTGTCATATCAAACAATTACAGTCCATTTGTTGCTTCTTGATAATCGCGCATTTGAATTTACTTATCTTGCCTCCGAAAGAAAAGAAAAAAATTCCAGCACACGTTCCCCATCCCGCTCCTAATTAATCTTGAATCAATCGATAATCAATTAATAGAAGAAAAAAAAAATCTATAAAAAGAAATTTTATAATCTTCAATTGAAAAAAAAGCAAAAAGGAAAAGAATAACGTAATAAGAAAAAAAGAAAAAAAGAAAAAAAAACTCTTTTCCCCAAAAAAGAGTGGTACATACTTGAGCTTACTAACACGTAGGATACAGTTTCGATTTATTACTTTCCAACAGACGACGATGAAGAGGGCCCGACATTTAAGGAAAAAGCCCTAGCTGTATTATTACGTTGCATCGATATATTTTGCGTATGGGATTGTTGTTGGGTGTGGCTTAAATTTCAAGAGTACGTCTCATTCATCGTATTCGATCCTTTTGTCGAGCTATTTATAACACTTTGCATCGTTGTCAATACGCTCTTCATGGCCCTGGATCATCATGACATGGACAAGGAAATGGAGAGAGTACTTAAATCTGGAAACTATGTAAGCATTATTTTTTTCTTTTTTTTTTCTCTACCCTCGTTTTTTTTTTACTTTGCTTTATATTAAAAGTATAGTCTACTTAAGTGAATCTCTTCTTTTTTCTGCTTTTTTCCCTCTTCTCTTACGTTCTCTACCTCTTTCATCTTCTCTTCTTTTTACGTTTTTCATACACTATCTATTAAAGGGTCGTTGAGGGGAGCTTGTTAGAGGAGCTTTTTCTTTTTTAAACCGACTAAGTGAAATATTGCAGAGAGGAACGTTGTTTACTCAATAATATGTAAACAGCCACAAGTGCTTAATAATATTTAATTTTTTCAAAGAATCTGGATAATGCATTTAAAAATTATTTTTAAAATTAATATACTCAGAAAAATATCAGATTTAACACAGTTTTTAACAAAATTTACACATAAAATTTAATGTTTTTCAACCTTTAAAATGATATTAAAGTATAATACGTACGGAATTCAATATTTTAAAAATAAATTTAATACTTATTTGTATTTTATTATAATTTAACTGTGCAATAACATGAAATTTTTATCATTTTTGCATTAAATTTCATGTAATCTTAAAGAGAAATTACTGTAATATGCATTAATTCTAATGCAAATCAGTATTGAATTCCTTGTTTATATTACATTATTTTAGTATATGTATATGCTTTAAATAACTTAAATGGTCGAATCACATTGAATTGTATGTGCGTGAGGTCGTCAGTGGCTCAGTCGGCAGAGCGATAGATTTGTAATCTCGAGGTTCCGAGTTCGAATCCCGCTCTCGACTATTTTATACAAGCACCACTGTATGTTATATGTGCTGAAGTTCACAAACACACTGACAATCTCCGTCGCCAATTAGTATCGCAATGATAGCTGAAATACAGCAACGTTAAATAAAATTTAAAAAAAATTAAGTAACATGTAATTTTTTGTTTGATCTTTTTTAACTTTTGGAAAAATTATCTAGTTTCACAACTCTATTTTTTTACTTAATTATTACAAATTTAGTGAAGCGTAAAAAATTAATAACAAATAAATAATACGAATGGAGAGCGTCTGTGGCGTAACCGGCTAAGGCATACGCCTTATACGGTCTCTACACATTCGCTCCGAGTGGTCGGGGGTTCGATTCCCGGTGAAAACACCTGAAATTTTTTTCAGGCGTTTTTCATCGGAAAAAGAACTTCTGAGCGCGATGGGTACATATTCCTGGCGTAGGTTTTCTCCTGGGGGAGTTTTCCCTACGTCACAGGCTTAGGCCTGGGCAAATGCAGGAATCTACCGTAGAAATCTACTTACCGACTGTTCTAGGAACGCGGCAGTCTGTGATTTCTCGGGTATGGGTAGATTAAAAAATAGGTAAAGGAATAGGTAGGAAAATAAAGGTACAGGAAACATATAGGTAAGGGAAAAGGGTAGGCAAAACATCCTGACACAGAGGTGGTCAAGGATGTCGGTAGCTTGGCCAAGAGGCTGCACCGGGCCAATAGGGCGAACCAGATAAAAAAAAAAAAAAAAAAAAAAAAAAAAAAAAAAATAATACGAATGTAAATAACGTAAAATAATTTTTGAAATGAAAAATTTTCCATAAAAATTCTGTACTTACTTATGTACATTCATGTTTTTATCTATTGAATTTCAATAAAATGAAAAATAGTAAAGGAAAAAAAAAACTGTTACATACAAACATGAAATTTTATTGCAGTTCTTCACGGCGACATTTGCCATTGAGGCAACGATGAAGCTTATAGCAATGAGTCCAAAGTATTACTTTCAAGAAGGCTGGAATATATTCGATTTTATCATCGTAGCGCTTTCACTATTAGAGCTCGGTCTCGAAGGAGTCCAAGGTTTATCGGTTTTGAGATCCTTCCGATTGGTAAGTTATAAATTAAAAAAAAAAATAAAATATAAGCCAATGTTTAATTTTAATGCGAATATTTAACTTATTAGTATTGGTGTTAAAATATTTTTTTAATTTACACATGTATAACATTATACAGTTTTATTATTAAATCTTTTTTAATTATGATAATTGTATTTTTAAATTGTAAATGAGATAATATATTTAAAAAATTAAAATTACAATCGAAAATTCATATAAAAACAATGAAAATCATTTATTTAAATATTATTAATAATGTTGGATTGGATTTGATTAAAAAATTTTAGTGATTTTAAATTTAAACTTTTTATATGCTCAAATTGTTATTTAAAGGGTTAAAAAAATGAATAGATGAAAATTTTATTAAATTTTTCAAAATATCCATAAAATTAATTAAACAACGTATTTTTGTATTACAGCTTCGAGTTTTCAAATTAGCAAAATCATGGCCGACATTGAATTTACTCATTTCGATTATGGGTAGAACAGTGGGTGCCCTCGGTAATTTGACATTCGTATTGTGTATAATCATCTTCATATTTGCCGTAATGGGTATGCAGTTGTTTGGAAAAAATTACACGGACAACGTCGACAGATTTCCAGGCGGCGAATTGCCAAGATGGAATTTCACCGATTTTATGCATTCATTTATGATAGTATTTCGTGTACTTTGCGGCGAATGGATCGAATCAATGTGGGATTGTATGCGTGTGGGTGATGTCTCGTGTATTCCATTCTTCTTGGCCACTGTCGTCATCGGTAACTTGGTCGTAAGTAAACAGTTTTATTACTTACATAATTTTCATGCTATTTTTTAAAACGCTTTTCTTTGCGTAAAAACAAAAATTTGCTTTTAAATTAAATTTAATATTAGAAATATTATATTTGATGGATTAGGGTTGATTGCAAACTATTTAAGAATGGAATTAATGGGGTTCAGAAAGAAAAGTAGTATTTGATTTATGAGCAAATATTTTAAGTTAAATTTATATAAATAATGGAAAATTAAATTAAAAAAAAATTAGAATAGGCGCAAATCAGCTATAAAAATTAACATATGCGCAAATCAGCTAAAAATTAGCATACAGCATTTAGTTTAAATGAAATCTTTTTTACTATATTTAAAAATATTAAATTTTATTTATATATAAACATATTATTTTAACATATAAATTAAAAAATTTTATTTACATATAAAATATGAAAATTTCTAAATGATGAAATGAAATTCAGGTACTCAATCTTTTCTTGGCGTTGCTTTTGAGCAATTTCGGCAGCTCAAACCTGTCAGCACCAACGGCGGACAACGATACGAATAAAATAGCCGAGGCTATTGATAGGATAAGCCGTTTCATCGCGTGGATAAAGCGCAGTATACTTAATCTACTCAAGATGTTACGAGCCAAATTCACCAACCAGATATCCGATCAGGCGCCAGGTGAGGGACCGTCCAACAGTTGGAAAGAAGGTTTATATCCAATCAGATCGCTTGCTGTGTGCGCTGTGTAGTTCGTGATATTGTCTCTGCTTATTTTTTCCGAAACCTCCTAATTTTTTATTTTTAAAGAAATAAAAAAAAGAATTTATTTATTTTAAAGTTTTGTTAAGTTTTATTTTCAATTAATTATTTATTTATTTTGTTGATCGAAAAATAAATTTTTTTTATAATTGTTCACGTGTTCAGAGAATAATTTCTCTTTTTCATTGACATGTCATTGGCAAGTAAAAAAACAAAAGTAACTTGTCAGATCGACTATTGTCATTGTCGCATCATTTACTCTCACTTTCACTAATTTTTTTTTTATTGTTTATTTTTCATGTCAATGATCAATCACTGCGACAAATATTTGTATAGCAAGACATTTGGTTTATTGACTTAACAATCACTGTTTTTTTTTTCTTCATTTGGCGTTTAAAAGAAAAACTCTTACACAAATGAGAATCTTTCAATTTCAATATCTTATTCATATCACTACATTGATTCATTTTTTGGAAAGAATAACTTTTTATGTAAGTCAAATTATTGTTTTGTTAATTTACGAAACACCAGTAAAATTTAACAAAATTTTACTAATTTGAATCTTATCTCTGCTAAAAAAAATCTATTGAATTTAACTTGAAAAATATTGCACATCAAGAGGTGCGGCAGCGTTTCGACGGCAAGTTTAATTCATTTATTTTTCTTAAACGATGAAATAAATCTGAAAAAATAAATAAAAAATAATAATTTGACTTTTAATAAATCATTCGATCACGATTTCTTCAGACACATTTTTTATCGGAATAACATAAAGTTTCAAAAGTTGTTAAAATTATTAAATAAATCTTTGTGTAAAAATTTATAAATTTATTGAAGTAGTAAACAAAATATCTTGCTCTAAAAATATTAAATATTTTTATAGTATTAATTTATTTCTTTATCTTTTTAAAAACTTTGCCAATATATTATTTTAATCTATATTTTTTTAATTTTTCAAATATAAATGTTATTAATTTGTAATAAGGAAAAAAAAATACAATTTAAAAAATTAATCTTACTCTATCA
This sequence comes from Anastatus disparis, assembly GCA_017163975.1. NCBI lineage: Eukaryota > Metazoa > Arthropoda > Insecta > Hymenoptera > Eupelmidae > Anastatus > Anastatus disparis. The sequence goes on from JAFFSR010000226.1 coordinate 3,442,397, forward strand.
TTATTTGTTTTATATTTTTATAGATAATGAAAGCTCACGTACCAAAAACAATAATACAAAAATTCTTAAAAAAAAAGTAACTTTTTTATGTTATTATCACTTTTGTTGCTCCTGTCGATGTTGCTCACAAAAAAAAAAATATTATCGCTCTTGTTTCATTTATCGTCGCCCTCCCCCCCAGAATGCTTAGGCCATCGAGCGATCAATCGGAAGTATATATACATATTCACTTACTTTAAAAAGAGTGCATCTAACATTACAATACATTTGCATTATATACATTAATAAGGAAAAAAAAATTATCAAAAATTATTTATATTGCATGGATTTTCAAGCATGGATTTAACATTTATTATTCGTTGAACTTTTTTTTTTAATTTTTTTTTTCATAAATATTGTTTCGTGTGTCTTGATTATGATGTCTACCTATTTCTTTTTCGGCATTTTTAGTGGTTTGATTCGCATTTGAAGTAGCAATTAAAATGCAGTCTGCTCGCTTTAATTTAAACTTAATAAATTAAATAAATCTGATTATCTAAATAATATCAATAGTTGATAGAATATTAACTTTTTTTCTCTAAATTTAAAATTTTAGTTTTAATTTGTTACTTTTAACAAATTAATTTAAATATAGAAATTGGTTGATTGACATGTGTAGATTAAATAACATATAAATAATATATAAAATATTTTCAAAGATACTCAATATCGATAAGTCTTCTGTTTTTTTTTTTAACAAAAGGAAATTATAGCTAAAATGGACTAACATTTATTTTGTAAAATTTTTGTTAATAAGGTACAAATTTTTATTATTAACAAGTTATTCAACTATTTATTTTACTTATAACTATTGTTATTTTATTAAAAGATGAAATTATGTGTAAAAAATTAAGAAATCATTTTAATGCATTCATTATAAAATTAATCAAAAATCAAGTAAAACCTACGTAAAAAAATTTTTTAAAATAGTTTCAATACATCAAGCAAAAAAAATATGTCGTTTGTTTGAAAAAAAAGAAATGAAATACTAGAAAACTTATCGATTATATTTAAAATTATAATCATTCATAAAGTGCATGCTGGAGTGCAAAATATTTTATAGACCTAGAGTTCTCTTAATCCAATTGTATTTTTTATCAATAACATTCTTTTTTGTAATAATTCACTATAAACACCATTACAATAAACAATTTTACTGAAAAAAGATTTTTTGATTTCCAATAAATCGATGGCTTTTTCAATATAGATTAATAAAAATAATTAAATGTTATTTTTTACTTTTTTTCCAAAAAATTCGTTTGTTAAAAAAATTTCTTTGTATGATTAAAGATTTGAAAATTTCAACAAACTTATAATCCAAATAAAATTTCAATATTTTGATCATTGATATATTTCAATAGCATAAAGAGAAAAATAAAGTCGTGTAGATTCAAAACTTTTATATCTTTTTTCATAATACTCGTATCCACATACACACAATCACACAGACAAATAAAAAGACTGAATCAGCTTTGTTCGCATGTTTATAGATTAGATGACCTTGCACTCCATCGAATTATTATTATTATGATTTTTTTTTCTCTTTTTCTATATTTTTGAAGTGCGCTCGCAAAAAGTGCTTAATGCTTCAGAAATTTCAATTGCGAGAGCCTGTAATTTAACTTTCATTAAAAAATAATGAAATTAAAATTTTTAATTAACAAAAAAATGATGAGTAGAAATATGATAAAATACGGGTTGACAAAAAAAGCGCAATTGAAAATTCTGAAATTGTTTGGAAGTGACAAGTGGATTGATGGAAGGATAAAAGGAAAGGAAATTATAGTAGAACTGTAATAAAATAACTCTTGGACGAGGATACGTCTCTCGCTTTTGAATTTGGCATTAAAAAAAAAACAATCATGTCCCACGTAAATTTTCAGATGGAATCGACCGAGATATGAATATGGATTTGGCCGAGGGTGAGTTGGATGCTTATCGGGATAAGAAAAGTGTCAAGGAACTTAACAATCAGTTCGAAGTTGCCATTGGTGACGGTATGGAGTTTACCATTCATGGTAAGTTTTGCTGATATGCTGAGAGAAAGAAAAAAATAAAAAGCAAATGAGCAAATTAACAATGAGGTAAAAAATTGAAGAGATGAGAAAACCAAAATTTTTTTTTCATTTTCATTTTTAATTTAGTGATTGTCTTGTACTATAGACATTTGGCTCTAGATTAGTTATTTTCTTTTTCTTTGACTTTGGGAAACTTTTTTATTCAAAATTTTAATAAAATCTTTTCATTATTTCATGAAATTAAAATAGTATTTGTTTGAATAAAATAATTTTAAAAAAGTTATTATTCAATGAAAATAAAAATTCTACTTTGAATAAAAATTTCTCAAATTCCTTTATTAAAACTATATTAGATTTAATGTTTTTGCATTATTCTAGTAATTTTATTTTCTTTTTCAACTAGATGTTTGTAAGAAAAGTAATAATTTATAGAATTATAGTGACAATAATAATAGAAAATAGTAAAAAATTTATTATTTTGTTATATTAATTAAAATTTTTTATTTTGAGTTGCATATTCTGATTGTGTACTATAAAAAAATGTATTTTTAAAGGAGACTTGAAAAGTAAAATGAGAGGAAGTTTGTGCATAAATAACACAAAAGCCCTTGTGAATTCGATGAATCATCGAGACTATAGATTGGATCACGATTACATGAATCACAACGAAGATGATACAATAAGGTCAGTTAAAATTGCATAATCATAAATTTATTTACAAAATCAATATTATATTTGAAAAAATGTTAGATTTATTAATATTTAAAATATGTCAATTGTTTAAATAGTAACAAATCGTATGGCAGCCACAAGAATCGCTCGTTTAAAGATGAAAGTCACAAGGGCAGCATAGACTCGTTAGATGGAGAGGAGAAAAAGGATGCCAGTAAAGAAGATCTTGAAGATGGTTTGTCTTTAAAAAATTTTAATGATTATATATGAAAAAATCATTCTACATTCGATAATTACATATGGTTGGGTGTGAACAACAAGGTGTATAAAATTGATTTAGCTCGTAAAAAAATTCTAACTTGATTAAGTCCGAAAAAATACTTACTTGGTGCATAAATTGATGCTAACTCAGCCGAGCGTGTGAAAAGATTTTTATTTTGTCGAATACGAAAAAGGTTCTAATTCGGATGCTCTGTTTCTTCGTCATTTGTTTACGTTTAAAAAAAACTTTATTAAATAAGTTTTTCAGGAAAATCAGTTCATGTGATGAGAATAAATAACACTTAAGAAGTTTTTAACTCAAAAAAATGGAAATTCGATTAATCGATTTAATATCTCGTTTTTCTCACTCAAAGATATACAAATTAAACATTTACAAATACTTTTAAGTTCTCATTCATAGATTTCTAAGAAGATACAAGTTCTAATTTGTCATTATTCAATTCCGTCAGTATGTTCATACTGATTTAAACAAACGTTCTGTAAATTAAATTATTTAGGAATCATCAATTCGGAAAAACACATAAATATCATGATGGGAGCACAGAAATTTAAAACGTGCATGAAACATTGGATTCACAAAGCCCATACAAATTATCATGAAAACAGCAAAATCTATCATCTGAATTTTCATAATTTAAAAATTTTCATACGCATTAAAAAAAAAATTTTGAACAAATTTTTAGATCTTGATGACGATGAAGGTGAAGATGGAGAAGAGGAAGAGGAAGGAGAAGATGGATTACGTGATGTAATAATAAGAACAGACGAAGAATTAGATGATTATCCAGCTGATTGTTGTCCAGATAATTGTTATAAAAAATTCCCATTCCTTGCTGGTGACGACGATGCGCCATTTTGGCAAGCTTGGGCTAAACTTAGGCTTAAGACTTTCCAACTCATTGAAAATAAATATTTTGAGACTGCCGTTATCGTTATGATCCTGACGAGCAGTATGGCTCTTGTAAGTATTTATTATGATATTTAATTTATATTACACAGATTAGAATCAATAATTAAGTCAAGGAATTTTAAAAGCATTATAAATGTTAAAAATGTTAAAAATCTATAAAGAGCACAGAGAGTCAGATAGTCCCTTAAATTTTAAATAATTTTTTATTTTAAAACCATTTTATTTAATTCTAAATTTTGTATCTTATTTTAAATATTTAAATTATGTAATTGATTTTTTTTGGCTTAAAAAATAGCAATTTTATAGCAACTCTCAAGGGTTAAAAGTAAAAGCACTAAAAATTTCATTAAAAAAATACATTTGATAACACTGCGTGACATGAATTTGCATTTATATCACGTCTATCCGTGACATAAGTAGTCAATGATTGCACCGTGCTTATCGGCTTCGTTAAGCTCGGACGATAATCGCATGGTGCATAAATGGACTACTAATGCCACGGACAAGCATGTCAGCGGATTTATGCTAGTCAATGCTATAAAATATCGTATGATACTCGTGGTATAAATGGCCTAGTGCACGAAGTGAATTATCACCTTCGCTTTGCTCGGGCGCTAATGCACGTCGTGCCATAATAGGCCATTTATGCTTCTAGTATTATAATGAACTATTATTTGTCATTATAACAAAATGGTTTTTGTATTTGTAAAATTAATTTAAAAATGCCATATTTTTTCAAGGCTTTGGAGGATGTTCATCTCCAGCAAAGGCCCATTCTTCAGGATATATTATATTACATGGATCGAATTTTCACAGTCATATTCTTCTTCGAGATGTTAATCAAGTGGTTGGCGTTAGGCTTTAAAAAATACTTTACGAATGCTTGGTGTTGGCTTGATTTTATAATTGTCATGGTAAGTTCGATATACTTTTTTAACTATTTACATTTTATTTTAAATATCTTTAACATAATAAAAATCGATATTTAACAAAAACACATTTGTACACATTACACACTTATAACTTAACACATATAGAAGTACATTTATTTTAAGTAATAATTAAATATAAAATTTTATAATTTCATAATGAAAAAGATCGAATTCTAGCAATTAAATTATAAGATCAAAACTACTCATTATCATCCTTCTAAAAAGGTAAAAATATATCTTTTTTTTTTATATTATTTTGAGCACAATCATTCGAACGAACATTCAGGCAAACGAAATCAATTAACAGTATAGATAATTTTGTTGTTATTTATATGATATAAAATCAGGTGTCTTAAAATATCTTAAGTTTGACCATAAGATTATAAATAATTTTAAAAAATACTTGAAAGTTTATCTTGATACTTGCAAGTTTAATTTTTTGTGTAAATCAAATATTCGTTTGTTTGAATGGTCGTAGAAATTTGAAAGTTCATAAATTAGTAATACGTTATTTAAAAAAAAATAAAAGGAAAGAGCAGAAAGACAATCCTGCAACAACGGAGAATCCCTTTAGGGCAAGATAAAAATTAAATGATTATAAAAAATATATTATTTCCAATTGATAAAAAAATATATGCAAAAAAATATGTTTAATTAATTCATTATGCGTTGAAATAAACGTAAAAAACTACAGCTATCGCTGCTCAACTTGGCTGCAATATGGGCTGGTGTTGCTGACATCCCGGCCTTCCGTTCGATGCGTACACTACGCGCACTACGACCACTGCGTGGTGTATCACGTTGGGAGGGTATGAGAGTAAGTCATCAAACAAAAAACAAAAAAACAGAAAAAAAAATTATATAACAAATCTGCAGTGATGTTTGCCGATATAATCGTCAAAGTATAATTTATCCAAATTCTATATTATACACGTAATATGTGTTCTGTTATTCTCTTGGTTTTTTTAAATTTTCTTCTACTTTCTCTTTGATTTTTTGAAACAAGATATACACAGAGTGATGAATTATATCTTAATTTATTGTTATTATATACGCATTAACATGACATTCTTGTGGGTTGGTGTGCAGAATCCTGTTTTATACTATCTTTATTGTGCTAATTTTACTTTTCTGGAATTTCTTCTTCTCTTTTTGTTTTATAAGATCTATGAGAAAAAAAGAAAGAATTTTTAATATTAAACAACTTTTATGACAAGGTGTGGAATTTAATTGCATACTATCTTAATCTTAAATGTCAGGCCAAAGAATTTTTTTTAATTTTGCCCGCATGCTAGCTTTCAGAACAAAAAAAAATTAATTATTTAAAATAAAAATAATTTTTTTTTTCATAATACGGATTCATTTAATTAATATGAAATAAATAATACAATTTATAATTACCGTGAAAAAATAGTTTAAAAATGTAAATTTATTATTTAACTGTAAGCTGCGTGCGCAAATTCAAGGCCAGTGTGTGGAGCTTCAGCTTTCTCTCAGAAAAAAAATAATGATACGCCAAAAAAAAGATTGCTGATGCTATAAGATGATTGTATAAAATATTGTGATGTGCTTTTATCTAATGTGCAGAAATACTAAAAAAACTAACTTATGTGTCTGCACTCAGTATATATACTTTAATGTATATAACTTTGAGAGTGTATGTTGTCATTAGCTATTGCTCCATGTTGTGCGTTGTATTTTTACTTCTTTCATCATTTCCCTGGTAAATATTGAACCAAGAATTAGTTAAAAAAGAAATTAACTAATTTTTAGCTAATTTTTAGTTAATTTTACCAGTGGTAATTTCATAAGTTTAAAAATTAATTTTACAAAATTTTTCTAAAAATTAAAATATAATAAAATGATTAAGTAGAATTTGAATTTAACGAATTTTATAATAAAAATACAACGTATGAATGTATACATTATGAAATGTGTATACATAAATAACGTACATCTAAGTACGCTAAATTTGTCTCTTACTAACAGTGTCGTATATAAAGATAATTGTGCTACGAATAAACAGTATGCTTTATATGTGATACAAATATTTCTTTAAATCTGTTTTGTTTGATTTTTTTTTCTTGATTTCTACAACAAAAAAAACCGCTATACGGACTGGAATGTCGTATGTTTCCTGTCTGTATCTATAAATATTATATATTGTTGCCTAAACAAGTGTGCGCGTGTGTTTTTTTTTTCAAAGCGTGAATTTTCTCTATTTCGATTTTCAATTTTTACACATACTTTAATTTTATTTTTAAAAATGATTGTTTTCATTTGTTGAATTATTTAAACCTTTACTTATTGCAGAAAGATTCTTTAATTTTATTGTAATAATAAAAAAATTTGAATAGTCAAAGTATGTCGATTGAAAATCGAAATCTTCTATACAAAAAACTTTTTAGTCTGTTTCAGGAGCAGCTGATTTTATAAATATTTATATAAGAGTGTTTTTGTTGAATTAAAAAAAAAAGACAAGTGTGCCTCATCTACCGTACTTCTCTGTCGTCTCTTCTGGGTGTTTCTGCTATATATTGTTTTTATTTTTTTTTCTTATTATTTTTATACTTATTGCTATTATTTACACATTTTATACATTGATTCATTCACAAACACAATACGTCCTGTCATTGCGTCGAATCAGCTAATTTTTAATCTAATATAAGCTAATTTACGCGATTGATAAAAAAACTGATTATCCGATATTCTAATAAAATTAGAATATATCTAATAAATGGAATTAAAGTTTTGTATAAAATAAATAAAATAAAATTATTACTTTATAAAATTATATTTTCTAATTTAGAATTTTGAGTTTAAAAATACTGCTGATACTTTGACGCTTTAACGAACGGACTATATTGACAAACGCCACATTCATACACTTAACAAAATACTAAAAACAATAAAAAAAACTTTTTAACTTATGATTGCTGTGCTATCCAGACCTGACGGCGACTGCAAGTCTACAGATATTTACTATAACTCCATATCTTAAAAATTCCATCTATATTTCTATAATACTTATTCATTTCTCTTTATTCAGAAATAAAAGTAAAAAACAAAAATTTCCTTCAGCGAAATCAAAAACCGTATATACCACTCGACGAAATTCGCAAAACTATGATAAAAACATTTTTTTCACTAAAGAGAATAGATATAATGATAATAAAAAATAAAAAACAAAAAATAAATTTTTTTTAGAGAAAAAAACAAAAAATTTTTTTTTATGATCCGCTCTCAAATTTTATCGCTCGCAGGTGTCTCTCATTAACTTCGTAGCGTCGCTCTGTGGCGCAGGCGGAATCCAAGCCTTCAAAACAATGCGGACCCTTAGGGCCCTAAGGCCACTCAGGGCGATGTCTAGAATGCAGGGAATGAGGGTATGTAGCCCAATATCGTCTCAGCCGACCTAACATTTTTTTTCAATGGACCAATTTTATTAATTATCGTTCCTTAATTTTTTTTTTAATTTTTTTTTAATAATTAGAATTATATATAATTTTTTTTTAACCCTATTTTTTGGAAAGATATAATAGTAGCGATTTATATATTCATTTAAACAAATTTATAGTAGATATACACGCACATACACGGTAGAAATTAAATTGTTATAGTATTAAATAAAATTTTAAAAATTTTTGTTAAGATTTCATATCTTTACTTAACTGTTTTGATGAATATTAATCATTAAATGTTGTGTATGTATTTTATTAAGGTTTTTAGTAAAATACATAAATCATGCGATATATTATCAACAGTTTAATTAATAATAATTTATTGATAAAACAACTAATTTTTTTTTTAATAAATAGTTATTTTAATAATTAAATTTATCAATTTATTAAACTATTTATTTTCTCCGTGTATACATAACACGGCAACTCAATGACATTTTTTTTATTAAGGGGATGCGAAGGCATAATTTTAGAATTTTAATACAATAATAGTACATTATGACGCTAGTGACATAAATGGCCTATTATGGGACGACGTGTATTAGCACAAGGGTGAAACAGAGTGATAATTCTCGTCGTGCGATAGACCATTTATACCACGAGTATCATGCGATTTTTATATTACTATTAACATAAATCCGCTGTCACGCCTGTCCGTGGTATTAACAGTCCATTTATGCACTGTGCGGTTATCGTCCGAGCATAGCAAGGCCGATAAGTACGGTGCAATAATGAGCTACTTATGCTACGGATAGGCGTGACATAAATTTCTTAATTATATAAAGTGTTTGTATAATTTTGAAAAAATATTGCCTATTTATCACATCCCCTTTGATTTCAAATTTATGAACAAGCGTATTGCATAGAAAGTTTGCATAATTAGAAAAAAAATTTTATCAATAATTATTAGCTTATTTTTGAAAAGAAATTGTTATAAAATCACACAAAAACCAAAGGCTCTGGTGAAATTTTTGATAAAAAAGATGTATTAATTGTCAAATTGTTAAATTAAAAATATTTTTCACCAGGGAAAACGGACACATTGCTGTTTTTTATGTTATTATTAATATATTTCTTATTGTAATTCTTATCAATTCGCATATTAGAATATAGTCAAATTCACCATTGCCATGTGCATTTAGATCGTAATAAATTTTTTTATTTTTTTTTACCATTTTTGCGTTCAGTAGATTGTGAACGCCACCTTTTTAATATTATAAGTTAACCACCAGCATATACCTTTATAAATATAGTCTGAAATCATTCGAATCCTTTTGAACATTTCTAATTTTTAACCGTGAATGGTGTGATATCAAATATTTTTTGAATTAGTAACAAAATTTGGTAGAAATGTAAACAATGTATTTTGTTTGAAACAAAAAATTAAATCATATTTTTTGTTTTAAATTTTTAAAATTGTCTCTTAATTAAATAAATTTATGATAATTCCCTAATTTTGTTACTAAAATAATTAATCATCCTTCAAAATTCAAAAAATATTTTGTCTGAAATAATGTATAATATTTTATAAGAAATTTTTAAACTTCAATTCGCATTTTCAATATTTTTGTCCTGTTTTGTCAAAAAATGTATAATGACTCAAATACCCTTCGTTAGCGATTAAAAGGAGTTGAATACAAAAAAAAAAAAAAAAAAAAATTAATAAAGAACCCTCATTATGAAGACAATTCATAACAACTTTTCGAATATTAGAATATAATCAAATTCACCATCGCCATGCGCATTTAGATCATAAATTTTTGACTTTTTTTTTTACAATTTTTGCGTTTAGTAGATTGTGAACGCCACCTTTTTAATATTATAAGTTGACCACTAGCATATAACATTTGGATCCTTTTGAACATTTGTAATTTTTAATTGTAAATGTTGTAATAGCAATCAAGTATTTTTTAAATTAGTAACAAAATTTGATAGGAATTCAAACAATTTATTTTGTTTGAAAGAATATCAAATTTTTATTCTGTCTGTAAATTAGCAATATTACAAATAATCATTTTTTAAATACATCACCTTACTTGATTTTATTTTAAATTCTTAAAATTGTCTTTTGATTAGATTAATCTATATAATTACGTAATTTTACTAAAATAAGTTATTATCCTTTGATCATTTCGGCTGTTACGAATGTATAATATTTTTAAATTTCAAATCACAATTTCTATATATTTATCACGATCAGTCAAAAAATGTATAGTGACCCAAATACCCCTCGATAGCGAGCTAAAGGAGTACAAATAAAAATCCTCGTCATGAAGATAATCCATAGCAAAAAATAAAAAAATTCAGCACGTGAAATCAAAACCTATTTTACCATTACAATCCAATGCATCTGACCAACTGATGGATAATGCACAGCTTTTAAGCCAGCAAGTAGATATCAACATTATAATTTCAAATGCGTTCAATCATCGAATAACAATAATCACTGTAGTAAGCAAATAATCCACACATCAATATGACACTCGTAAAAAAAATAATTTTTTTTAATTCTTATTTTCAATTAATTATTAGAAAAAAAGTAACGAAGCATCTTTTTCTTATATTCACAATGATTAATTGCTTTGGTATATGTATATATACAAGGTCGCTGAGACATTGGGTTTGAAAAAGAGATGCAGTAATGACCATAAAAAAAAACCCTGACACTTCACCTTCGCTCATCTTTTTATTTTTTATTTTTTTATTATTTAACATTTCTACACTGTAAAAGATGTGTTTTAAGTGGGACACAAATTTTTTTCGTGTTAAAATTTATAAATAACTTTTGAGTAATAACAATTTTTAATAATAAAATGTGTATGATTTCAAGTTATGAAACAATTTAAAGAATAAGATACATATTTTGTATGTAAATTTGATGAAAATTTTTGTTGTTTAAAAGCACACAAAATTGTGGATTTAAAATAAACTTTATGTTTATTGTACTTACTCATATGTAAAATTTTAAGATGAAAATTTTGTCGAAACACAGAAAATTTTTTACGGTGTATAATATAAACATGTATATATCTTTGCTCGCTCATTTGATGCTTCAAACCTACAACTTTTCTATGATTGTATATTTCAGTAAAAATTAATTTTTTTCCATTCTAAATTGTTTTCCATAGTTTTTCGATTGCAACAGTTAATTGCTCTTAATGACTTATATGACAAAGACAAAAATAAAAAACTTTCGTAATTACTAAATTACAGATCACTGAAATATGTAATAAAATTCTGTCTTCCTTTTGCTTATTACAAGAAGCTGGCTTGCAACTTAATACTGTCAATATGTGCGGTATGGCTTTATTGCATGAAAAGATGGTGCTTTTGTTATCATAACTCGTTTGCTGTGATTTTAATGCATCTGCCTGTTTTGTAATGCATTTTACAAATATAAACTATTGTAATATGATCAAAATCACTAAATGATATATTATTTGGCCGTTGGGTCATATAACAATTTTCAGAAATGATTTTGATTATTATTAAAAAACATGATTAATTAGATTATTTAAAAATAAATTAGACTGTATTAAAAGACATATATACATGACATACGTGCCTTTATGAAAAAAAATGAATACAATGAGCTGTATAGCAAATACTTAAGCTCAATGTTGATTCATGCAATTGACATTATAGAAGAAATAATCTCTTAAATTATTAGTTTGAAAATATTTTTTTTTAATTGTCAATGTCAATATAGTTAATTTTCATTAACGATTTGAACTGTCACAGATTTTAGAGTGAATATAAGTTTGAATTTATTGCAAACAGCACTAAAGACATGCTTTGATTATCGTATGTTAATTAATTATATATGTTCCATTTACAAATAAATGGCACAGTAGTTTTAAAAAAAGCAAAATTTACATATATAGTTAATATGGTAATACAATTGAATGTTCTATTAAAAATGAACTTTCCTCGTGTAGGTCGTCGTCAACGCTCTGGTCCAAGCTATTCCATCCATCTTCAATGTGCTGCTAGTGTGCCTCATATTCTGGCTAATTTTTGCGATCATGGGTGTCCAGCTGTTCGCTGGAAAATATTTCAAGGTAATTAAAATAAGCTTTATTTTATTTAAAATTGATAATCTAACAATGCATTATATTTTCTAGTGCGTCGATGCGAACAAAACTACTCTAAGCTACGAAATTATTCCCGATCGCAATGCTTGCATAGCTGAAAATTACACGTGGGAAAATTCACCGATGAATTTCGATCACGTGGGCAAAGCTTACTTGTGTCTATTTCAAGTAGCCACTTTCAAAGGCTGGATTCAAATCATGAACGATGCCATAGACTCCAGAGAAGTAAGTATATTTCTTATAAACAATATAATTAAATAATTATTTTAAAAATACATTCTATAAATGTCTATGTTGATTTCTTTAAAAAAATTCTATAGAATTATGAAAAGATTCTTATTTTCTTAATTAATTTACAAAAAAAATTATCTTATGTTTAAATTGTACCTGTTAGAAATCGACATATATATTTTTATTCAGAAAAGTTTTAGACTGTAATGTAAGTAGCAAAAATAGTCAAATTATAATCAAAGTTAGAAAAAAACGTATTTTAACAATTTCAATTCTTAAAATTTTGTAGTTACAGATAATGTAGATAATTTAGAGAGATTGATTTGTAAAATTAAATTAATAGTGATTAATTACAGCTAAATACAGTCTGACAATGAACATCAATGTCAGTCGAGTGAACTCAATACAATGTCTCTGCAAAATGAGCGCATATTGGCTTGCTAAATGTCAAAATTATTCGATTTAAAAACTATATTCACAGTTGCCTTTTGAATTCAAGCTTCTAAAAAATCCTAATCAATTAAGGCAACTACGACGCTTGGGTTAAATTTCATCTTGTAATTTACTAATTACGCTATAAGTTTATAATATCCCTGGTAGAAATGTGAACATTAAAAATGGTGTAAACAACAATTTATGACCATTGTCAATAGTAATATTTTGTCATGTCAATATTGGCGAATAAATGGCAATTTTTTGCTGAATCTGCAGAGCTCAAATTTTTTGGTATATTGGTTAGCATCTTATAGGCAAAAAATGCTAATATAAAAATGTTGTTCAAAATTTTTGTATTTAGCCAAAAAAATACGCATTTTAAGTAACAGGAGAGAAAAAATCAGTAACAGCTATCTAAAAATTAGGTAAACTGTGGACAACTTTTTTTAAATAGTTATATAACTTTTTAGTAATGAGCCCTTAATTTTTCAGATCATAGGTAAAATCATAACCTCACTTTTGCCACGTGGCAAGAAAATATAGATTAGTATTTATTTACATTCCTTCGTCAATGTTTATTTTTATTGGAATTTATAAAAATAATATTAAATTTTATTAAAATAAAAATATGAAACGCAGTACGAAACGAGTATAAAAATATCGTTTTTTAAAATAATAAATGGAAAATTTTATTAATCGTTTAAAAATAACCTCTAACAATCCGATCACAACTCAAAATATACGCGCGAATATATTAACAAAAGTGATTCTATTAATGATTAATGATAACTTTCAAGAAAAAACCTTAAATGATTCTTAATAATAATCAATTAGAGCACAATTTGATAGACTCTACTGTTAACTATCTATATTCAAATAATAGTGGATCAGACTCAACATTTTATTAGCATTTTTTAGCACTATGAAGGTTGAAAAAAACGTTTCATATTAGTTCAAATAATGGCCATAAAACATTCCCATTTTCTGCTCTTCACTTTAAAGAAATGGCCATAAAATGGTAGAAAAAGCGTTTCATTTTCTACCAGGGATTTTTTGAATTTTTAAATTTTCCACCATTTTGCGGATTTAAAAAAATGGTGAAAAATTAAAAAATCTCCAATATTTCATAAATTAAAAATGTAATTTGTAAACCAAAAAATGAAACCCTAACCCAATCTCTGAAGTCTCCTTAAAGTTTCTACAAATCGAAAATTTACTATAAATACGTGTCGAAAATTAATGTTGCTTACTAATATCCATTCTATTTATTTTTATTAATAATATTCATCATCAATATGAATTTTTTATTATTAAAAACTAGTTGATTATTCATCAAGGGAGGAAAGTGGGCTATCGCCGATCGCCTATTGGTAGCCGCTTCGAGTAAAAAGGGGACGACTAACACGCGGTTGTTGATAGACAACATTTTCTCCTAAGAATATTAAACTTTTTTAATCCTGACAGAAAGTTTTTTCACTTTAAAATTAATAAGTATTACTAAAATTTTGACTACCGCGTACCGGCGATATCGTGTCTGCGATATATCATCTATAAACGTGTGCATACGCTTTCACTTTACCGATAATGCGATTGTTTTAAATAATTAGGATAATTGGAAAAAAAAACAATTTGAATAATTTTTTTCCAGATAAATAAGCAGCCGATACGCGAAACGAACATTTACATGTACCTATATTTTGTATTTTTCATCATCTTCGGATCGTTTTTTACTCTTAATCTGTTTATCGGAGTTATCATTGACAACTTCAACGAGCAGAAGAAAAAAGCTGGCGGCTCACTTGAAATGTTCATGACTGAGGACCAGAAAAAGTACTATAACGCTATGAAAAAAATGGGCAGTAAAAAGCCATTGAAAGCCATACCTCGGCCAAGGGTAAAGTTATCTTTTATTATTTATAGATTTAACGATGTAATCATTATTTCAGTCTCACAAATATTTTTTCATTTTTTTTTTATCTTTTATTTTTGTAGCAGCTATTATACATACTATACAATAATTTACCACCAAATTATTTAATGAATTGTTTTTGGTTTACCAGTATATTATTTAAATCATTCTTTCTAATCTTATTAATAAAATGTGTTTCTTCATCAGCTCAATGATAAGTATTTATTAATGATAAGTTTTAAAAATGGTGATCCAAAAATCAATGAAGCATTGATTCAATTTTTACACTGTAACAAGGAATTTTTGTACTGAACACAATATTTTTGTTTCACATTTGCCCATTGAGGGCCATAACTATGCCAGCTTATGAAATCTTACTAGAACTCGTTATTGTCAAACTAAACAATGAAAAATAAATCGTATCTATAAATGTTTCTTTCTCGTTGGATTAATTCATTCATAAAATTTTAATTATTTATTTAAACATGTCATATTTTTTATGATTTTGAAATATTTTTATATTTATATTCTATTTATAATCTTAATTTATTCACATTTCATATTTAATTTTATACAATTATTTTGTATTATAACAAAATCATTTAATTATTTCAAATGTTTAGATTTTTTCAATAATTTCTCATAGTTGGATCAGGTTTAGCTAGATTAGTAATGGCCTTTAATAGGCTAACAAGATGGTTATTTAATTCTTTAAAAGTAGAAGTGTCAAACCAATAAACTGTCAAATTTTCAGGATATGAGCAGCTATTCAGTGACATTAATTTGTTAAAAATTTTCTGTTACATTTTGCTTAAATAAAAGTGAAATGTATAGATAGGTACATTTTCGGGCACTTCCACACTTAAAGAGTCAAAATATAAAATAACTTTTTTTTTAATGCAAATAAAGTCCATTTGAACATTTCTTAAGTGTGAGGCAAGAAAATTGTGTTTTTAATCAGTACAAAAAAAAAATGTCGAGAGAAAAGTAACACAAATACTTTATGAATTATGACAGCCACACAAAATTTTTCAAAATACCGCATAGTCAGCTCTAGATTTTTACGTTTTAGAATAGAAAAAATATGGTAGATTTTAGAAAAAAAAATATGAAAAAATTAATCTGTATGACTTATTTTCAATCTGAAACATTAAAAAAAAACGTTATATTTCGAGGACAAAGCAAGGAAGAGCTCGAAAAAGTTATATCAACAGGGAAAACCCTTGAATATCTCTCACGAGGCTGAGCAAAATAATGACGTTAAGAAAATTAATGCGATAAGAAAAATGCACCAGAATTTTGGACCACAAATCCCGTACTTACATAACTATTGTCAAATTGCGAGGTTATGCGTATCGAAAAAAAAAATATTTTTATAATAACAAATTTTGTTATTAGTGTGAGAAATAATTTTAGGTATAAAAAATCGAATTGTTTTATTTTTTAACACCTAATCAATAGGTGGTAATTTTCTATTTATTTCATTCATTTGAACAGGTGATATACCTTTAATCATCTTTAGTAAATATTTTATGCATTATTTATATTGCATGAAATTTTTTTTTATTTTGTCAAACTAATCATTGAATTATTTTTATTTTATTTTTAATACTGTACATTTTAAATTAATTTTATATCAATATAGTTTTGATATTTCATTGAAGCATGGAAACTAAACACTATCTAAACATCTCATATGCACTTATACTTTTTTTTATATTTTAATTAATCTATCAAAACTTTTGAAGAGGAATTGACAACTTTTAGATGATCGATTCTTTTAAAACTTTGAGCTTTGATTTTCAATACTGATGAATAAAATCTATTACTTATATTTTATACCCATAAATTTCAAAATCATAAATATGATAGTTATTATTAATAAAGACATTGTATATTTATTTGTCTTATAGCACTGCGTGGTATAAATCCCCATTTATGTCACACCTATTTGTGGCATAAGTAGTTCATTATTGCACTGTGCTTATCGGCCTTGCTACGCTCGGACAATTATCGCATGGTGCTGATAAATGGACTGTTAGTGCCACGGACAGGTGTGGCAGCAGATTCATGTTAGTCAATGCTAAAAATATCGTGTGATACTCGTGGTATAAATGGCCTATCACACGACGTGAATTATTACCCTCACTTCGCTTGGGCGTTAATACGCGTCGTGCAATAATAAGCTACTTATGCCACTATTATGGGATAAGACCTTTCACTTTAATTTTTTTTATTCTTTGGGTGGACTTGATCGTTTCTTCGTTTCAGAAAAATCCTTGTATTTATCCTCCATATCCACGTGTATGTAACCGTTCGGTGAATCTAAGTTATGAATGGGTATCACCATGTCTGCAAGTGCTTCATTCGTGCGTTGATCGGTTTCTTTTCTAAATACATTTATTTCTTTCTGAAAATACTCTTGAAAAATGTAGTGAAATATTTCACCTCTTTTGACAGAAATCATGTCACCCTTAATAATTTCAAGCTTTACTCACTTAATGTTTCTTATGAATTCTTTTTTTGTTCCATTGATCGAAGACGTATCGTATTGACCGTAAGAACAGAATATAAAGTTGAAACTTTAAATCTTTTCTATTTTACGAAAGTATATTCATCAGGAAATCTCAGAGTTTTAAAAGAATCTATTTTCCAAAAATCGTGAATTCTCCTTTTGTTAATTTACTTTACTTAAAATATATTACACTAAATTTTTTCATCTATAACTAATTTAGAATGCAAAATTAAAAAAAAAAATAACAAATACATTTGTATAAAAAATAAACAAATTTTTCCCGCTAGATAATATGGAAAATTTGTTAGGAGTCAAATAGTTAATTACTTCCATATAGAATAGATTTAAGACTTCAAACATAATTTTACCATAATAAAATAGTCTCCTATCCCATAATTTTTCATTGACAATACAGTAGGAAACATAACAATAGTTTTGACAAGTACGACATAAATAAATTTAGTTATAGTTTAATAATAATAAAAAAATACCAGTATATAGTCAGTAATATTATTAAAATGATAATAAAATTATTAACAATGATAAACAAATGCTAATGAAAGTATGTGTAAATTATTTCAGTGGAGGCCACAGGCAATAGTGTTCGAGATAGTTACGGACAAGAAGTTCGATATGATAATAATGCTGTTCATTGGGCTTAACATGCTTACGATGACACTCGACCATTATCAGCAGAGTGAAACATTTAGCAACGTGCTCGACTATTTGAACATGATATTTATTGTGATATTCACCAGCGAATGTTTAATGAAGATCTTTGCTCTACGTTATCATTACTTCAAGGAGCCCTGGAATCTATTTGATTTTGTTGTCGTTATATTATCAATATTAGGTAATGTAACGTAATGATTACTTTAGTTGCAAACAATTCCAGTGAAGAGGCCGCGAAAAATGAATATAAAAATGTCCTGTTTGCTTTTTTCTGGAATGATTAATCATTCCAACTTTTTTTTTTCTAAATTTAAAAAAGAATAGCTTTTTTGATCACTCTATTTTAATATATTATACAACAATCAATATCTACACACACGTATGATATTACGAAATACGTAATCTATGCACATGGTTGATTGATGCACGTTTAGAAGTATATCGTTTTCTCTATCTCTTTTTTTTTACTATCTATTTTTTTAAAAATCATATATCGATATCATGAAGGCAAACAGGCATTAGGCGTCACTGGAGTTTCAGCAACTAAATAATATTATTACGTTATGTAGCCTTACATTGATGTTTTATAAAAAAAAAAACAATTGATGTTGCCCTTTGTTGACCCCGACTTTGTTGACTTCTCTGTTGTTGTACCCTTGACTTGAAAAAAGTTACCGATTCCTTAGACGTTTATTTGAGGACTGACAAATTTATTTCCTTCAGTTGGAGTTTTGTAAGAATATTTACAATTTTGATCTCAGCCAGTCAGAAAAACCCGTATTATAACGACGGGTATCGTTCGTGTGCTGCTGTTGCGTGAACCTTCCCTTTTATTTTTAATTATCCCTTAGAGTTCAATTATAACGTAATTGTTTATTTGAACTTTAACATAATCCTTTAACTGTCGATACTCGGAAACACTGTGAATGAAACTTTGTGTAGTATTATAATTGATTTTAAATTGTTTCTTTTTAGAAATCTTGAATATTTGAATAACTAAATTTAATATACTCAACGTAAACTTGCCGTCGAGGCATGACCACGCCTCTTGATTTTTCCGCTAATTATTTTATTGAGTATTTATGGATCACAAATTAATATCTGATAACTTCATTAATATTTCAATAAAATTTAAAATACTAAGTAATGTATTCGTGATCCATACGAAAATTTATGTAATTTGAATGACGCGTTAAGGGATTAATTTTTGTTTTACATTTTGATTGGTTTTTTAACCGGTTTCATTCACATATTAGATCTGAGTAGTAAAAAAGTACCTTTTTTTTAAATTAATATACTAAATTTATTTTTAATATATATCTTACTGAAGATATATATAGTAAAAATAAGTTTTGTATCTAAAAATATTTTTTTATTATTTTTTACTTTACAATCATTATCGGCATGAATCATTTTAATTTTCACATGATTATCTTCAATAAATCTGAGTTGGATTGATTTGCCTTATTTTTAATTTGAACTTTGGTTTTGTTATACCTAGTATATTCCAATGATTTATTTGGTTCACGCATCGCGTACACGGGCGAACTGACTGCACGAGAAAATATTACCCCCAATCCGAGTATGTTAAATACGTAATGAAATTGAGTAAGTTTTGAGCAGTAAGTTATTTTATCCATCTCCATTTAGGAGTAGATTACTATTCAAAATTTTTACTAATTCATTTTTTATTCTAATATTGAAATTATATTCATTTTTTCCATTATATAATTAGATTTTAGAAAAAAGTAGCTTGATTCGGAAAATAAATCACACTTGAAAATTTCCGATATTTTTTACACCTTTTACCTTTTTTTATATTTATAATATTTTTGAAAAAAAGTAAAAGAATATTTATCACTTAGTCTTCCCATAATATGAACCATAAGTAGTTAAACTTAATGCACGTTTTAGTATAGTCCTCAAAAATTACATAACAATAATGTACACATGGAAATTATTAAACTACATATTTTTTACAAATTAAACAATCAATTTTAAAATACAAAATTCATAACATTCATACAGACATAACATTGCATTACAGACCTCAATATCGCGGAACCAACAATATAGCAATGCACATAATAACTTAGATTATATAGTGCATTGTAAGGCCTACATAATGCATGACTATAGACGAAATAAAGACCCTAATATAGATAGTGAAAAATAATGGTAAAATAATTGATTTTTTAAATATAAGGTTTTATAAATTATTTTAACTAAAAAAAAATCATACGATATTGCAATATAAGTAATTAATAAAACTGATATAAGGATAGTATTTTTGATAAAATTTTTAACATTAAATTGTAATTAGAAACATTTATTTTACCATTATTCTAGAGAAGCACGAGTGAGCCACAACTTTTAACCTCATTGACCTGATTTCATCTAAAACAATTCACCATAAGATTTTTATATCTCAAAATATTTTTAATATAAGGCATGATTTTTATATTTTTGAATGTACCATATATGATGAATTTTATCTCACCATATATTTTTTAATTACACTCCACTTTTTAACTTTTCTAATTATCAGCGAATGAGAAATGCTTGCTGGAATGTCGCTATTTTTGTTTTGGAATACGCTTAAGATATGTGCAATATTATATTAAATAATGAAAAGTAAATGATTTGATTTAAAAAAAAAGTTTGTGATTTTTTACCTAGAGTAAAAATACTTCATTCCAGCAAGCATCACTATCAAAATTAATTTGATTTTTTATATAATAATAAAGAAATGTGAAATGAGGCATGAATAAATTTGGTCTCTAAGAGGTTGAAAGTTATCTTTTAAAAAAGACGGGGCTGCATCCTTAGATTTTGATAAGAGAATGCAAACTAATGATAGTTAGCCTTTTTAAAAGCAATAACTAACTTCAACCTTTTTTTTTCTCTCATCGGGAACAATGTAGGTCTGGTGCTGAGCGACATAATCGAAAAGTACTTTGTGTCCCCTACATTGCTAAGGGTAGTGAGAGTGGCGAAAGTCGGTCGTGTATTACGTCTTGTGAAAGGTGCCAAGGGTATAAGAACTCTACTGTTTGCGCTGGCTATGTCATTACCAGCTCTCTTCAATATATGCCTGCTGCTGTTCTTAGTCATGTTCATCTTCGCAATATTTGGCATGTCCTTCTTTATGCACGTTAAGGACAAAAGTGGTCTTGATGATGTTTATAATTTCAAGACTTTTGGCCAGTCGATGATATTGCTTTTTCAAGTAAGTCAAATAACTTTTTCAAAACGAAAAAAAATATTTATAACAAATAGAATTATGTTCCATTCCAGGTTTGCTAGTAGGTAGTCTATTAAATTTGCTAACTAGAGCTGTAAATTTTATTCCATTATTCTATCATTTATAATAAGCCTCGCAATAAAATTGCTACACGGTATCCTATGGCCATGGCAATATAATATAATGTTCGGTATCCATAGTTCATGTAGTTGGTTAATTTCACTTAAATGATTAAAGTCTTAATATAATCTACTAATTAAGTAAAAGAAGCAATTCTCATTAATCAACAAATCGATTTCTGGATACTGAATAGCCTTTTACGTAGACAGATCCTAAAATCATATCATGAAGTACAATGCAAAATACTTTTAAATTAGCAGCCACGCGATTAGAATTTAAGACCAATGATAGCCAATTTTGCTCAGATTGTGCTCCATACACTTTGTGATGAGTGTCAACCAATCATATCGCGAATAGCTTTATTTTAAAATTAATTGTTTATTGCATTGTACTCCATGGAATAGTTTGATAATCTCACAACTATCTAATCTAATTTTAACCTAAAATTGGCATTTTAGTTATTTTATTGCTTTGATTACTCACACTAAACAAACGGTCTTAGGTACTAAATGATATGTTAAGTTATAGACCTAAGACTCCACCCTTTTAATGACTACTCCACTTTAGTAATGTTTTTAAATACCAATATTTTATCACTTTTTTTGAAATTCTAATTGTTTTGTTTGTGCTTTTTTATCATTTAAATATTCTGACTGATATTTAATAGAATTTTTAAATTTTGATGACAAAAAATATGATGTATAAATTGGAAGATGAAAAAAAATCTAATAAATATTGTATATTTCAGATGTCGACGTCGGCCGGCTGGGACGGCGTCCTCGACGGCATTATTAACGAAGAGGACTGCCAGGAGCCGAATAACGAGATCGGCTATCCGGGTAATTGCGGCTCCTCGACCATCGGTATAGCCTACTTACTCTCCTATCTCGTTATCAGTTTCCTGATCGTCATCAACATGTACATCGCTGTCATTCTCGAGAATTACTCGCAAGCCACTGAGGACGTCCAAGAAGGTCTCACCGACGACGATTACGACATGTATTACGAGATCTGGCAGCAATTTGATCCTGATGGCACCCAATATATACGTTACGATCAGCTCTCGGACTTTTTAGATGTCCTCGAGCCGCCGCTTCAAATACACAAGCCCAACAAGTACAAGATTGTGTCGATGGATATTCCCATATGTAAGGGGGACCTTATGTTTTGCGTGGATATCCTCGACGCTCTCACCAAGGACTTTTTCGCACGCAAGGGCAACGCTATCGAGGAAACCGGTGAATTGGCCGAAGTACAAACCAGACCTGGGGAAGTTGGTTACGAGCCGGTCTCCTCGACATTATGGCGGCAGCGCGAGGAATATTGCGCCAGGCTCATACAAAATGCTTGGCGCAAGCACAAACAGCAACGTATTGGCGATAGTGATGTCGACGGTGGTGATCATGATCATAGCCATGCCGAAGATAAGGACAAAGATACCTCCGAGCAACCTGCTGCTAATAATAATATTCTTAATAATGGAACAAATAACGATACAACGCAACAACAACAACAACAACAACACGATAATGCTGATGGACATGTTATGCAAACAGCTGTACTAGTTGAAAGCGATGGTTTTTCAACTAAAAATGGTCATCGAGTTGTTATACATAGCCGATCGCCGAGTGTTACATCGCGCACCGCGGATGTCTGATGAACGGACACGGCGACGACGACGGATAATAATAACATTGAGCTACTCGGTAACGATGAACCGATCACAGCTACTGCCCACGACGACACTGATATTATTAATTCAACATCGGCCGGCAATAAAGACGGTTGAAATTCATCATTGCCCAAATCGAGGCTTTGATAACGATGTAATTTTTAGGCCGGTGTTTTTGAAGCGCGAATGCCAAGGGAGACTGAGACTAATCGGTTCTTAAGAATGGAAAGAAAAAAAGAGAGAGATGCTTTTACAAGTTTTTTAGGTTTTGTCAGGTCACAAAGTGTTGTCTAAAAAAAAAAAAAATAAAGTTTACATTTTCATGTAAATTCGAGGTATTCAAGCAACATAAGACTGTTCAGGCTCGCTAAATATTTAAACTATAAACGATGGAAAATGTAAATATCTATTTAATCATCAAATCAGTTGAAAATCCGTTGAAATGACATCCATGATTTTTCAAATCTTTAAGAATCATTGATTAAAGAGATTATCAACCGAATTTTTGAATAAATCTACGTTTACTGAATCCATAATGTCAAGTGATGAAAATTCAAAGATCATGACACAAAGGAACGCATTATTCAGAACCAATTTGCTTATAATGACGTGGTCTAAAAAGTTTTTCTAATACACGAACAAACTTTTACTTTCTTAACTGTCTTTCATTGGCCATACTGTTGTATCAACTAGAACGAAAGAAACTTTGCGAAATTCACAAAATAAAAAAAAAATCTTTTGCAAAGTTACAATTAACACTCATTTAATCATAGAACGTAATTCATTATTTTTTCCTCATTACTCAATGTTAACTTTAAATATAATAAAAAAAAATTTAGTTTACAGTTTTATAATTTTATTACTGACTAAATATCTAAACGCAAATCAGAATGAATTTAGCTTCATAATAAATAATATATGTATTTGCTATAAAGTAGAGATATTATGATGACATTCTAGCTATCATAATTAAATAAATTTTTCTAAGATTTAAAAACAATATTATAATTAACGTAATAGTATGGTATATTAAAGTACTTTTAAGATGGATAAAAGTTTGTACGAATGAAAATAAAGTATAAATTAGATGATAGAGATGTAATGGTGCTTAATCGAAGATCGGTTTTATTCAGTTTTCGAACCTTCAAAAAAACAAATACTAATTCTTTTTCTACACGTTAAGAACTATAAGACTAAAATAAACTTTGAAATGAATTTGAAGAAAGCATTGAATAAATCAACAATAAATTACAATAAACATAAAATCAATCTTCGATAAAAACTGCTACACTCTAGTAATTAAAAAAAAAATAAAGAAAAGAATAAAAAAAAGCATCGCAAACGCAACAAACGTTTTCGTCGCTTTCAACAACTCGTCTGCCGCGAAACTTCGATCCAAGAGCCTTTTTTTTGCAAAAAAAAATAAAAAAAAACAAATAAAATAATATAAAAAAGAAGAGAAACGATTATGAGAAAAACGATGAATTTTTAAAAATAACCTGGACGGTTTTAACGAACTTATATTATAAAATAAATCTCGAAGCAGCCTTATAGTTAATTGTACTATTTAAGAAAAAATTCCTCCAACAAGTTGCCTTTACGACATTGAGAATAAAAAAAATAATAAATGTGATCGGTCCTGAAGCAATGATAAAAGACGATGTTAAAAAAAACGAAGAATCAAATATCATTGAAACACATGGTTATCTATGAAGATAATTAAATTCATTTTTTAATTTGAAAAATCAAACTAATTTTTTATTTTTTTTTATAATTTTTCTCTATTTTTCGTTAATGTGTATTGATTTTTGTATTTCAGTTATTATTAAATTAAATTATTTTGGTTCCTAATTCAATTTCTTTAAATTTAATTCGAACACTATTTCCATTGCAAGATCAAGTATTCAATTCCATTAAAAATAAAGTTTTCAATGATCCAACGAAAATTTTCAATGCAATTCAACGTACACGCAAATGGAACTACATATAAACTAAAAAAAATGAGAAATAGAAAACGACGAAACAATCCTTTTATCTCGCCGCACAAAGATGCCCCGAAGCGAAAAGAAAACAAGCCTCTCTCTTTTTTTCTTGCCATTCAAATTGTAAAAAAAAAAGACTATTTGTTGTTATATTTCATGGCTTGCTCTGAAAAAGCAGCTTTTTAAACATAAATCGAATTTTTTATCTTAACCATAAGTTATTTTCACTACAACAAAGTAAATCCAATGTTAACTTTTTTTTTAATTGCAAAGATAAAACTTACGTCCATGAACATATTGTAATTTTGGCAAACAAATTTTATCATCATTATAAAATGTTTTGTGAAAACGTCGGTGTATCGCCACATTTTTAACGTATACTTTATGAAAGATTAAAAAAATTTTTTGAAACTCCTACGGCACAATTCGCGGCATCCATCTGAAGAACCAAACAAAAAAAAAATAAAATAAAACAAACGGTCGACGATCGAAA
Source organism: Anastatus disparis (assembly GCA_017163975.1). NCBI lineage: Eukaryota > Metazoa > Arthropoda > Insecta > Hymenoptera > Eupelmidae > Anastatus > Anastatus disparis. The sequence goes on from JAFFSR010000226.1 coordinate 3,468,078, forward strand.
ATCGTCATTATTCGAAAAAAATAATAGTCGTCGTCGTCGTCGTCGTTTCGTCCTTCAATCGAAACGGTGCGCGAGCATAAAAAATAAAAAAAACCAAGCGTATTATATGTAAACACATTTGCACACATTACACAGAAACACAAAGCTTTCGTGAAAATTAATTAAAAAAATACATTAAAATATTGTATTTTTAAAAATATTTAACGAAAGACATAAAAAAGTTTAAACGTTATAGCTGTTTCAATTTCTTCCCTATTAGATTGAAACTCGGCTAAGAAACGTCACTTTTTTATGTAAAAACACACATACACACGAAAACTACTACACTTACACATCTTCGCGATTCCATGTGAATTATATTGTATGTAATATGCGTACGATAAGAAAAGAAAACCTAAAGTACACAAAACGAACGATACATGAAAAAAAATAAAAGTCGAAGAATCGGAAGATAAAAAGAGGATTAAAAATGCAAACGCATAAAATTTTTGTGCGAATTGTTTGTAAAACTTTGAGGAAGCAAGAGGGGGTTGTGAGAATTAAAACTATTAAAAAAAAACTAAATAAATAAAAATAAAAAATTCAAAACAAAATGGTGCACGCACGTATAAATTACGCACGCAATGCGAAAGTAAACTCAAGACGGACAGTAAAAGAAAAAATAATTTCTGATGTAACAATGGGAGGAGAAGAAAAATAAAGAAATAATAATGCAGATTATAATAATAAGCCACTCACCATCCAAAAAAGGATATTATTAAAAAATAAATAATGAATTAAAAAAAAAAAGCCACCGCGTTATCACCTACGAGTCATTTTTCACCACGAAAATTTCTGTACATATTATATAAAGGGATTATTAATAATAATAATAATTAATAATAATAATTAATAATAATAATAAAAAAATGAATTCGATTTGCATCTTCGCTGCTTATGGATCGCACACGTACATTTGTACAATCTAATAAACGTACTTTTTACTCGAGGGAAAAAAAATGATTATTAAAGAAGTAAAAAAAAAACAAATAATGAAATAATATAAATAAATATGAAAATATATTAGTATAAATAAACCAAAAAAAATGCGATCCGCGCTCATGCGGTAATGGATAACTGTTTTTTTTTGGCGCGAATACATACACAACATAGATGAAGTGTATTAAATAAAGATTAAAAAAAAATAAAGAAAATACCAACGTGTATGAAGCGAGAAAAAAAAAGTGAAGACGAGGGACGCTTGAATTAAAACTCATAATTTTAAAAAATTAAAAATAAAGCTCGTCTCTCTTTAAGCATTTTGTGAAATTAAAATTATGTGCGCGTACGCATAAAAAAATAAAAGTATATAAAAAGTACGATTGTATAAGCAAGAAAATTTTCGCAAAATTTTCATCTTTGTGTGACTGCTAAACAAAAGTGAAAAAAATATACACGAAGAAGAAAGAACTTTGAAGAAGAAGAACTTGAAATTTAAAAAAAAGACATTTTTGGTGCGTATGTATAATAAGTATGAATGTATGAAAAAAAATATGTGCGAGAGTGAGAGAGAGAGAGACAAATATCGAGAGTTATTTGCACTTTGGAGTTTTGCAGCGAGCTAAGTGCTTTATTTTGTTATTATTGATACAAATTCACAGCAAATAAGCTTTACACTTACGCGTTTAAAGGAATAAATAAAAAAAAAATATATATATATATATAAAATAACAATGAGAAAAGGGCGATGTAAGAATTGTGAAATTAGGGCGAAAGAACAACGCTAACGATATTTATTAAAGAGAGTGCGAGTAATCGTTTGACTTTCTCAATTACAGAATGTTGAATAATTGCATTTTAACGAACGTTTATTTTTTTCTTTTTAACGGCGAGTTTGTACACGATGGATGGGTTTACAATTTTTTTTTAAGAGCGATGTAACAATTTTTAAATTACTTTACAGAAGTTTAAAATTATTGTGTTCAAAATCCATGAATTAAGTAATGTCAAGTGAATTTATATTCTTGTCTTCTAAATCTCATTTTTAATTTTCATTTTGAATAATTAAAAATTATACTTGATAATTTTGTTAGTAAAAGATATAGAAAATAATTAAACTTTCATAATGATTTGTGCGTTCATCTAATTTTTAAAAATTTATAATAATTTTATACAAAATAATATAATTTCAATGTTAGCTTTTACGAATATTAAATAATTTATTTTCAAATAAACAAAATTCATTTTAATGTATGAACAATATATTGTTACATCGCTCTGATATTAAAAAAAATGTAAGCCTTAAGCTCAAAATTAAAACTTTATTTTTATTTCCGATTATTACATTATACTTTGCGACATTTATTTTTAATTTTCAATTCAAACGTCCGAGGTATGCATAAAAAATATCAAAAACATACAAATCTCGGTCCGCTTGCCGTCCCGCTTAATATTGAGCACCGACATAAATAAAAGAAACTGATGAAAAAAGACAAAGTTAAACAAACAAAACAAAAGAAAAAAAAAAGATGAGACAAAGTTAAACGTAAAACTCGCGACATTATTAATAATTAAATAAAAAGTAATAAAAAAAAGAGAGAAACTATAAGCGAAAAAATAATATTTGCATCTTTTAAACGAAATATGTAGTTCGCGCGATTTTAAAGCGAGTGAACGAGTCCATTTAACGAGAATGTGAGAAATCTTATAGAACGCGTGCGAAGAATAGTTGATAATTATAAAAAAAAAATACAAAATAATGAAATAATAAAAAAAATTAATTGCACAAATATTTTTTTAATGCTCGACGTACACTATATTTACTAATGGTATACTCATAAGTAATAGAGCGTCTGCGCGTATATATCGTAGTTTTTATCGGATATAATTTTTAATTACTTTTACCACTGTATTGATAAAAAATAATCGTCGTACCTTAATTTTTTTCATTTTTTTTATTTTTTTTTTAATTTTTTTTTTATTTATTATTTTTTTTTTACTATTATCGCGAACGATTGAAATACCAACAAATAAACTTCCTCGAGTAATCGTGAGCGATCATCAATTTAACATTTTAATTTTCTTATTTTACTGTTTCTTTAAACAAAATCGTGCTCGAACTCGTCGTTAATCAGATGCTCGACTACAAAATTACTTTTTAATCAGATAAACAATGTAAAAATGTTTAAAATTTAAAAAAAATGAAAAAAAACAGCTTGGCTCTCTGCGGCTCGTCGAGATGGAATCATAGCTGCAAGTCCAATGAGGCACTATTGAAAAGTCTTATCCAAACTATTTCTGTACGTGTCTTTTTGTCGACCTCGGTTAGTGATTTTAACCGATCTTGTCAAGCACGTAGTGTTTAATAATTGTACGAATTTTTGTAGGTTGACTAATTAATGTCCTCCCTTAAATTCGGCGAGTACCCAAAGCTTAATAATTGGTTGATCGCGTTTCAATTGGCAATAAACAATAAACATTGATTAACGAGTGGAAAAACTTCGAGATTTCAAAAATTAAATCGTAAGCGCGCGACATCTCCGATACTTCCCCGATCGAAATTTCGAAGTTTTCGATAAACTCAAACCAAAAATGAAAAATAAAATTTTTAAACTAACGTTCGATTTAAAGTTTAACAATTGAGAAAAAAATTTATTTCCTCGCACTCTCTTCGCTCTGTATCGGTAACAACGTCGTTGTATGAAATAATTTAAAAAAGAAAAAAAATTGTAAGGCATATTACACGTGTACATTTAAAGAAGAATAAGAAAAAAATAAAAAAATACGAAATGCGCTAAAACGGCGGAGAAACTTTTTCTTAATGGCTAACCAAAAAAAAGTAACCAAACGCAAAAAAAAAACACATTACACACACAGTATAAGCGAAGCGAGGAACGAATTACATTTAAAAATAAAAAAAATAAAACAAAAACTGCGGGCTTTCTAGACGAAAATAAAAAAAAAATCTCTCTGAAGACTCTCGAAATCGTTATTTTAAATCGTGCGATAATAAAAAAAAACATTACTAGATGGCTATTGTAAAGTGTGAAGCTAAAAAAAAATCAAGCAGAAAATACTTTAATGAATATTTAAAAAAGAATAAAATATAAAAAAGCTAAAACTTAAAAAAAAAAAAAATAACAACCAAAAAAAACGAGCCTGTCGGCCAGTATAATGAACAAGCAACTGCCATGGGTCATAGGATAGATGAAGTTAAGAAAAAAAATCCAATTTTAAGCAAAACCAAAAAAAAATAATAATAATAATAAAATAAATCAAGCTAGCTATCGAGGCGTTATTTAAAAAAAAAATGCAAAAAAATACTGTCATGAATTGTCCGTTTATCGTAACAAAAATAAAAAAATCTTGAGAAAATATTTAAAAAAAAACCATGCTGAAAAGGATACAGGCGAGAAAAATTCATTTGATTACTTACATTTGATGTCTTTATAAAGAAAAAAAAGCAAATACAAAAAAAATCTAAAATAAACAAAAAAAATGGCCATTTTGAAAGACAGAAAAAGCAATTCGCAACGCGAGGACGACGGTGAAAAGTCATCGATTATTTTTTCATTTTTATATTTTTTTTACTTTTATTAATTAATCGAAAAAATCTTATTATTTTCAAATTACATTAAAACTATTTTCCTTTGATAATTAAAATTCGTTTGAGAAAATTCTCGATGAAACAAAACGTGCAACGAGGTGGTAAAAACAAACGTACATACACGTGCGTATTCATAAAATAAACATAAATGTAAAATCTAAAAAAACGTTGTAAATTTATGTATTAACGTGCATGAATCATCAATGCGCTTTGATTCATGAATATACATGAAAACGCACTTGTGCATACGTGTAAATAACAACAGCAGCTAAGAACAACCGTAAACTTAACGACTTTATAAAAAATAAAAAATTTCTTCCCCGATTACACAACGCGCGAATATCTCAAAGTCGTTTTAAAACCAACAATCGTGAAAGATCATCGTTGAACGTTTGCGTCGTCGTCGCGCCGTGAATACACCAAAAAAAAGAACTTTTGACAAAAGCGAAAAAAAAATAAAAACTGGGTTGACAAAAACAAAAAATAAAAAAAAAGTAAAGCGACGAACGAGTTACATTTGCACAATATTACAATTAATTCTATTTTGTTTTACAATTGTTATTTATTTCTAAAATAAAAAACGAAAGAAAGAATATTATAAGTTGGCATTGGAATGAAGCGACTATGTTGTACAGGATAAAGAACGAAGAAAAAGCGTTGTTAAACCAAAAAAACGAAAACCAAAAAAAAAACTGTAATAACAAAAAAAAAAGTACAGAAATTATATGCGAAGAAAAGAATCACATTGTAATTAAATGAAGAAAAAAAAAAGTTTTAAAAAACGTGCGAGAGACGAAAGGATTCGCATGGTGCGTAATTATTTAGTCGAAAAGCGCGGGGGGGATTAAAAAAAATTTTAGCGACGAAAAGCGGCGAAAACGAAGCAAAAAAATATAAAAGAGGCAAAGAAAATTATAAACAATAAAAAAAAAAATAATGATTCTAGCAAAAAAATAAAATGGATTTATATATTCGATCGACGAGGGATTAAATAAAAAAAAAGAGAGAGATTGATTTGTTACTTATATTAGTTAAAGAAAAAAAAAAGAACAAAAAACGACCCTTATATTGATTATTGTAATTATAAAATAAATAATTATTATCGTAATAGTTAAAAATTAAAAAACAAGTTGTTACCGCTTTGTTATACACGATATTATTAATATACTAAACATTATAATACATAAAAAAAAAATTTAAGCGAATGTATCGATTGATTGGAAAAAAATACCCCTTTTTTATCTTAGGCTATAATCTTATAAAAAGAAAAACGCAGAACAAAAATGTTTTTTCTTCTCTTATTACAAAAAAAACATGTAGTATACCGTCTTGTATTTAAAAAAAAATATTTTTTTTTCTTCTCCTTAAGTAAAAAGAAACTATGTTTGAAAAAAAAAAAAGAAATTTGTCTCTCATCGATGTCGAGAGAAAAATTTTGTTCCTTTTTATTTTCAATGTTTTTTTTTTTTGGTGTCCTTTTAAATTTTATTGTTTCTTTTTATATAATATTAATTTTAATAACTTCCGTAGGAAAAAAAAACGATTCGATAAATATATTTGTTAGTAGTCGATACAGTGTGCACCGGCGCTGGTTCACACGTTTTACAAAGATATTTTCAATAAACGAAAAAGCTTATGACACTCAAATGGCTTGTGTGATCTTTGTTTGATTTTTAATGCTTTCAATTGATTTTTATTTTCGTACGTTTATCATGTTTTTTATTTGTTTTTTAATATAATGCAGGATCTCAAATGCAGAGGTAGACTACTTCAGGTAAAAGTTTATTTTTATTATATACCTATAAACGTAATTATTAGTAAGAGTTGATTTTTTTTGGACGAATAATGTTCTTTTTTAATTAAATTACTTTAATATTTTTAAACTGGCTTCTTTTAGTTGAATTTATTTTTGTATACATATATGCAACTTTATAAGCCGCTTCATTCAATCCTAAATTAATTATTCAACTTAATTATTTTTCAAAAATGATCTATACTTTAGAATATAATCCATTTCTTCACATATAATTAATTGTTTTTATTTAGAAATTGGTTAGTTACAATTTAAAAGTTAAAAAAAAAGTTATTTTAGTTTATTTAAAAGTTAGTTATTTTTAATTTAAAAGTATATATTTTAAAATATCTTAATTGAGCAGAAAATTCAAAATAATATTCTATTTTTTTACCTTTTATTAACCATAATATTCTCATTAAAAATTTATTAAATTAAAAAAAGCGTTTCCTTTTTTAGAATTCTTTATGTTTGCTTTAGCATAATGTGATAGGAATAAGATTAAAAAAATTATTTTATTTTTATATAAACTTTTTGGTTTATTCTTATTTGTGTACAAGAAAATATATATATTCATATGTAGGTCATCAGTGGCTCATTCGGTAGAGCGATGGATTCGTAATCTCGAGATTCCGAGTTCGAATCCCGCTCTTGGCCGATTATTTCAAGCACCGCTGTATGTTACACTTGCTTTGTTTACAAAGACAACTGACGACTTCCGTCGCTAGTTAGCATATCGAAATGATAACATAAATACAGCGACGTTAAAAAAAATATATTCCTATACCCGAGAATTATGCATTTTTATTTTAAATTCGAGAGTGAATTTAATAACAGGTACTTAAAAGACTTAAAAAAGTACACTGATATTATGGCAAAGACGCTATAGTATTAAGATAAAAATTTGCTCAAAAATATAACGCGTGCACAGAGAAAAATTTTTTTATGCCCTATATTAACATTATAAAAAAAGATTGCTACATTGACCTATTAACAATAATAAATTTCAGACATTTATTTTCTACTATTCAATTGTCTCCTATAGATGATCAAATTGATCAATCATTACATATAAAATACTATTTTTAAATTTTAACTTATTCTGATTTATATTTTAGAATTTCATAAAATAATATGTAAACAACATTAATTCAATGAATTGATAAACTTAATTATTATTGAAATTTAAACATATTCAATTTATAAATATCACAATTATATAAATTAAAATTCAATAATGTCTGATAAAATTAGAATTAACGTAATTATTTACAAAGTTTAAATGCTTCTCATGACGTTACTGATTGCTATATTATGAATTAAATTTATTTTACTATAACATAGTCAATTATTTGAATTATAAATAATTATAATTACTTTCATTTTGTGTCAAAAAAGTAAGTCAACAGTATCTGATAAATAGGAACACATTGCTTAACAAAAATATACATATATTTACTTAATTATCGGTGTTATGTGTTCTGAAGATATAGTGCTTATCTTATTCTTTGCACTTTCAAAAAATATACAAAAAATATCTTTTTTTTGTTTTAATAAAGATGTAAAATATATTTTTATGTATATCGAAGGACACTGTCGGCAATTGCTTCATTATCATCGTTGTACTACACAGAAAATCCATATGAAAAATACATAATTTGCGATAAATATCTTATAATTATTTGAAGTCGTATATGCATTGAAAATATTTACAGGTTTAGTTACGTATTTTTCACACTTCAGCACAATTAACAGATGGCAAAACTTAAATACATTAATCAAAATTAACTAGAGAAACATTAACAAAGATCTGCAGTTAGATTTTACTTAGACATCTTTTCATTAAATTAGATTTTTGTTTTTAAATGTTCACTTTTGTTTATAAAAAATATAATTAAAGTTTAATTTTTAAAAATATATAAATTAGAGATTCATATAAGTATTGTCTGTTAAATTAAAGTTTGAAATTTGATAGAAAAAATATTAATTGATTCAACAGACAAAAGTTTGTTGCATACATTTTGTGACTTAACATTTTTTATGTATTTATATTACCTGGATTTTACTATGCAGTCAAAAATCATCATATATCGTGTTTTAAAGTGTATTGTTATTTCTATTGCTTTATGAAAGAGAATAGAATTTTTCATAGTAATGGCAGTATTTCATATTTTTTCTTTTATCTTACAATGATTTCTTCACGAGGTACTTTTGGTCTTCGTCGTACGCAGACGTAAATTCCTGAAATCGTCAGTATCAAGAGTGGGAGGCCAACACCAATCGCGATAACCATTATCACTATACTAGAAAAGCGCTCATCTGGTGCGGTTCCATAACCGACGATAAAAGTCCTATGATAATAAACAGAAATTTATTTTGTATACAATTAATCATTATGAAAAAATTCTTTTGATATTTGTTTAATAATTGAAATAGTAATTTGATTTAATTTATATTGTTTCTTACCATGTTGTATATTTTGTTTCTTTATAAAAATCATTATTTTCTGCACCTAGAGAAATATTCATTCTTTGGACAAGATTGTTAAATAAATTTTCTCCATAATATAAATACAATAAGTTATTTTGATCAAAATAGTCATTAGCGGTAGCACTCTTTACAGGATAGCTGTTTGTACCAATTGAATTTGAAATGTCTCGAGAAGGTTCAACGTAAGACACTGGTCTCCACTGTATATAGCCTGATTTATCATGTACTTTCGGTGTAGCCAATTCAATTATCTTTTAATATAAAATACATATTTAAATAAATATTTTTTACATATTTTTATAACTGAATATTATTAAAGTAAATTAAAAATTAACATACTTCAAACACTCCGGGAGTAAATTCATCGTCCAATTTTCTTTTTGTGTCAAAGCTTAATGTTGAATTAGGAATACTTTCGCTTACTACCAATAGTTCCATGGCATATCGACTATTAGAAAAATCTTTGTATGTATCTAAATGATCGATGATCATATCAATTTGTGTTGCATTTTCAGAATGCAACATACAAGGAATAATGTGAGAATGATTCAAACTGTTGAATGCATGCAACTGTGAAAGAAAAAATAGGTCATTATAACATACACATAAATTCAAAATGTACTTGTGAATCAATATACAAATTATGCATTGTATACAATATATTTAAATTCAGCTTACCAAAAATTGTATACTTCCTTTTCGAGTCTCATTAGTTTCCGGGTTTTTATAATTATTAGCTTCAACATAAAATTCAACAAAATTATCATTTCTTGTTATATTCTTGTAATGCCATTGAAAATGTTTTAATTTTAATTCTCTAATATTGGTGTCACCGGCTTCATTCATTTTACCATCACCACTGACATCATTAAATTCTAATAGCTGTAAAAATAAATTTTTGTTGGAAAATCATTTAAAATTTAACAAATAATTAAATTAATTCATTAATTTTTACCCTTTCTATAGACACTCCAAAAGTATAAATTGGCTTCTCAGTGAAGTTTAATGAATTTGATTGCCTTGTTTTAAAGTTTTGCCAATCAACATTTAACTTTGCATTGTGCGATGTAGCAGCAATAAATACAGTTGGATTTTCCGTAAAATCCCATAGATAATGTAACGTGTCATTTGGTCCAACGGCTGTTACATGTCCAAGTCTAATGTTAGTATTTTTGCAAAAATCTTTACAATTTTCGTTGAATGTAAATGACAACTGTAAAAGAAAAGATTATTTTAATATATAAAATTATTATCAATAATAAAACCAAGTTGATGAGATTTGATTAATTGATCATAACAATTTATAATACAAAGCAAAAAATAGTGTGTTCCAATTTAAAAAAATGAGTATTATAATAAATGAAATTAATTTTTCCTGAAATTATTATTCATAACATAGCTATATTTCTCTAAATTTTTATTGATAAGTTTATACTAATTAAAAATAATTTCAAGTAATACAAAAAATAAACTGTAAAGGTTTGCATTTAATATTAAAATTGAATCATTCAAGTGTGCTAGATAATGAACTTGGAATTTCACAAACAAAGGAATAAGCAGAATTCATTAATTCTAATTATTGATATTATCAATCGTTTTAATACTTTTGAATGATTTATCAAAATTTTACAAACACAGTTCAATACTTATTGATATCACAAGCATTAAAAATTTTGAAAACTATTTTAAACAATACAAGTTAAATATTTTAAAATTGAAATAACTGATTATTGTACTGGGATTGATATTCAAAAATCACAACAAAGAAAAACGTATATTCTTTGAACAAAAACGCATTCAACAATCGATGATAAAAAAACATTAGAATAAAAAAACGAAAACGTAAATAGAATGACATTGACAACTAGTTGTTACAATGATAATAATAAAAAAAAGTAATCACATCCTCATTATCAAAACAAACTTACAGTTCGAGTCCGATGATGCGAACAATCGGAGAATCCAAATAGCGTCAAAACAATAGCAACAACTAATATTTCAATCTTCATTTTTAACAGCCACGTACAATAATTTTAAGCACTGATCAAAAAGAAAAATTCTCAAATTTTCGTTAATCCACCCAGCCACGTTAGACTCTTGCACGAACAATGCATCTAGGATAATGTGGGCTTAATAAAATGTGACTAAACCTCACGCGAGCAACATCATAATGGTGTTACAATAATAACAACAACACAAGCGATTTTGGAGCATCTCTCATTGAATGCACACACACACACATATACGATGAACCAAAGAAAATAAAATCATGCGTCAGCGTATTATCTGGATAAACATATACACAACAGATGATAATACAAATCGTTTTTCGTATACACAAGGCAAAAGAGAAAACACGATATACAACTGTCGAATAAGCGCGTTCGCGTTTTCTAAATAATTAACGTTATAAGTGCACACTGGTATGCAATTTTAAAATGAAAAAAGAAAAAAATACTGTATATCTTGTCGAGCGATCGAGGTTATGCACTTTGCTTTGAAAGAGCGAGAGAGAAATAAATAGAAAATATGCAGGAGATTAGTGGGGATAGATATGAAAGGTTTTTCATGATTTTTTTTTACTCTCTCGAGTGATAAATTCTACTTATTCTAATATCCTTGATACACGTAAATACCATTGAGAACGAGTCATCGGCTTTGCGGTCATTGGTAAATTTGATTTATTATGTTAATTAAGAAATATTACATATATTTATTTTATTACAATGTAAAAAATAGTATTTAACATTTTATTTATAATTACCAAAATATGAAAATTAATATATCATAAGTCGGTAAGGTAGGCGTTCTATTATTCGCGGGAAATTTCCAAATTCCAAAGATTTTTTTTAACCAAAAATTTTTTCATTGAGATAACACTTAAAACTAACGATTTTCTTTTAAATTTCATGATTAGTACATTAATTGTATAAAGGTATATTTGGAAAAGAAAAATCATATGTAAAATAGATATAAAATATCTATTATTTATGTCTAATATGAATAAGGTATCTATCAATACGAAATTTTATTTAATTTTATGTTTTTAAAATGTAATGAGACGTCTTCCATCAATTCGTGATCTCGAGGTCTTAAGTTCGAATCCCGCTTTCGGCTGATGTATACAAGCACCACTGCATTCGTTACATGTCCCGATTAAAAAAAAATCTATAAATATAGCTAAAAATATAGGTAAAGAAAATACAGCTATATTGATGTGTATTATAGCTATATTCATGTGTTTTTTTAGCTGTATATCTATGAGAAATATAGCTAGATTTTTAGCTATATTACTAGCTATAATGGGCTAAAATAGGGATCGTACCTATAAAGATAGGTAAAAATATAGCTAAAAATATAGCTATATTTCTCATAGATATACAGCTAAAAAAACTCGTGAATATATTAGCTATAATACACAATGTAGCTGTATTTTTACCTATATTTTTAGCTATATTTATAGATGTTTTTTTTTTTTGCAGGGGTGCTTTTCACAAATATACTAATGACCTCCGTCGTTAATTAGCATCACAATAATAGCATAAATACAGCGACGTTAAATAAAAAAATTACAATATCCATCAGTCATAATTTAAAATTATAAATAACTTCTTTCGAATTAATTCCACGACCGAATGATAGTGTATTTTTTTTTATTTAACGTCACTGTACTTATGCTATCATTGCGATGCTAATTAGCGACGGAGATCGTTTCAGTGTGTTTGTGAACAAAGCACATGTAACGAATACAGTGGTGTTTTTACAAATCAGCGCCGAGAACGGGATTCGAACTTGGGACCCCGAGATTACGAATTCATCGCTCTAACCGATTGAGCCACTGACGACCTCTCACTGCATATTTTAAACCTTGAATTAGATAAAATTTCATATTGATGGATACCTCATTTATAGATATAAATAAAATAATAGATATTTTATATCCATTTTACATATGATTTTTCTTTTCTAAATATACCTAAATACAATAATTCAACGAAAAAATTTTTGATTTTTTTAATTAAATCTTCCCTTAAAACTAGAAAGTAATATAATTATAAAGTTTTTATTTTTTCTCAAAATTCCAATAATATTTTCTGAATATTCTAAAGCGAAAACCCTCAAATTTTTTCTCTTTTTCATTAGATCATCTTAATGAAAATTGTTGAAACTTTTTTTTTTTTAGTATAAATTTTTAACTCTGCAAATTGTTTTCTTTTCTATTCTGAAAAAGAAATATTACTTAGGATTTCTAATGATATTAACTTAATAAGATAATACTTAGAAGAACTAAAATTCTTCTCACTCTAATAAAAGCGAAAGCGAGGTAAATTTTCGAATTTAATATTACATATGTAAAATAACCTTAATTATTTATCGTTTTGGATATTAAATATAGTTTTTTTTATATTAAGATTATTGAAATATCATGATAAATAGTTTGAATGGATCTCAAAGTTATTAAATTTACTATTAGCTAATTAAGGTGGTACAAGAGTTTACTGCCATAACAAGCAGAGAACCCACAAAGAAGAACAAAATATTTTTATTTGTTTAAATGATTTTCGCAAAAAATTTTTATGACCAATTACTATAATAGTTGGGATTTTCATTACATTTTACTAAAAATATCTGCAATTTACGCTTGCCAGTGCCAGCGTTATTAAGCGTATAAATTTTAATTAATGTTTTTAATATTCTTTCTTGCTTCATCTGATAATGACGTAATTTTTTTTTATTAGTTTGTAACCAAAAAATCTATAACTTCATTTTTGGTTTATAAAAAAAACCATAATTGTATTACAAAATTCTAAGCATAAATACTATTTTTGCTATATAAGTCTAGGTTGACTTTTAAATTTCAGTATTTTTTTTTCAATTTGGTCTATGACCATATATTTTTAAAGCTGCTATGAAAAGCTTCTAACTGATATTTTTCTTGGCGAGTTTTACTAAATATCCTATTTTTATCAAAAATTGCCTTAAGAGCATGACGAAGCTGCCCGCCTTCTAATAATATTTCCAATCCTAACTTATGAATAAACGATGCGTTTAATCGAGTTTTTTTGCTACAAAGAAAAAATTTGTAAGATTGAACTCTAGTGCGGACAACTCAAGAAATCCACCAACATATTATACATACAAAGTTATAATAAAAACTTTCAATGTATCGTATTTTAAGGTTAGGTTTGTCAAGTTTGATATCTAATTTCCAATCCAAGCTCATAAAAAAATAACAAGTCCAAATGATTTTTTATTTCAACAAAAATTATTGTATTAATATAGCTTTAGTGCGGACAAGTCATTATATTTGTTTAATTTGTGAATTTAAAAAGATATTGATAAAATAAAAAAAGCAAAACCCGATTGCTGCAGCTCCGACATCCCGTTAATGCAATATGTGAATTATATTTTTCATTCTACGGTATAGAAATTTTTTTTTCTGAACTAGTGCAATAAGAAATCAATTGTCTTAATGTTTGCTAAAATATATTGTACAACTTATTTTCCAGATATGAATCCGGATTAAAATTTATTCTTTTTTTTAAATTTTTTAAAGCAAGCAATCTTTTGTCTTATTACAAAATACATTAATTTCTTTTATTTTTGAATTCCATACATTTGATTCCGAAAAAATATATAGCAGTGCACTTAAGAACTGTAGTGAAAGAAGATCTGTACTCCTGATTAAAAATTTTATTTCTTCGATGTTATTTTTCTTCAGTAGCCTGCACTCCACGATAACGTTGCAATAATTTTGGTAAAGTTGCGCTCATTAAAAATTATACTTTAATTATTATAAATGTACAATATAAATTTTTATTCATTTAAGAGGATATATGAAATATCGACATTACAATTTTCCAAATTTTTTATTCCTAAATTTAAAATTTTAAAAATATTTTCATATTCTACCCTTTCACTTCAACTATAATAAAAAGCATATGACATGAAGATATTTAAAAAAAATTAAATACTATTTCGATAAATGTGTATAACTTATATACCCCATTACATCGTCTTATACATTATTTTAAAAATTTTTGTATGAATGCTAAAAATTTAAAAAAATAGAAACGTTTTTGCTTATTTTTTATATTTTTTAGATAACATTTTCTATTGAATCATATAAGTTCTGAAATTTAACAGCAATTTTGTCTACTATCTGTACCAAAAATTTTTATAATGATTCATTATTAATTAAAATAAAATATATAATAAATTTTTAAATGTTAAAAATATTTAGGATTTAAATTTGAAAATTTCATAATCTTACAAGTATTTAAAATCAACACACGCATATATACGCACACACAAGTTCAGGCCTCTAGATCATCGATTTATACTCAACCTTCTAAATAAGTTTTGAGGTATATAAGGTCTTCAGTGGCTCAGTCGATATGAGCGATATGGATTCATATAATCTTAGAGTCCCGAGTTCGTATCCTACTCTCGACTGATTTTTACAAGCACCACTGTATATTACATGTGCTCAAGTTCACAAACACACTGAGAAACCTCCGTCGTTAATAAGCATCGCAATGATAGCAAAAATACAGCGACGTTAAATAAAATAAATTTAAAAAATTAATTTGATTAAATGCTTTTTCTCCGTTCGAAAATAAATCTTGTTTTGGCTATTTATTATCTATACATTATTTTTTATTATCCAAAAATTCTAGAAACACTTTAAACAAAATTTGTAGATAAGTGTCATTTTAATATGCAAACTGTTAACTAGCAAAAATAGCCAAAAAATGGTTAATTTTCACCAGGGGTATTTTGATTCTACAAAAAGCAAATGAAAGCTTGTTTTTTTCAAGCTTAATTTTATGTATTCACAGATGCATACGAACATTTTTTTAAGCTGGATACGGTTTGAAAAATAGCGTTTATCACAATATTTACTTTAAATAAATCTAAAAATATCAATAACTTCATTTTTCAAATCCATTAGGGTCTAAAATTCTGATTTACTCCATATTTTGACATCTGGAAACTCATTCTAAAGTTTATTAAATATAAGTATATGTAAGTAAAATTGCAGTTACCTTTATGTAACGCTTACACCATTTAATTAATATAAACTTTGCTTATCAAAATACGAATGAAGTATTTATTATCCATCATATTTGAAATAAATGAGGATAACTTTTAATTACCCTATATTTAATTTATTAAAAATTATAATTTTTAATATTATTTTTAAAAGAGCGTATGTCGCAACACTAAAAGAATTATAATTAATCCCAATTGAAAATTAAGAATTTTATCAAATTAATGCAAGTGCTGTGATTATCAAAATGCAGCTTACATTTTTCTGCAATTTATTTTTTAAGTATTATGAAAAGAAATAATTCTATAAAAAAAGTATATTTTTATAAGAATGATAATGCCAATACTTTCTTTTTAAATACGATACCTACTTTGAAAAATTCGACACTAAATTTTTTATTATAAATTAACAGTGATAATTATTACATTAATCGATTTAAATTCACGATATCTCGATGAAATTTTCTTTCCTTCGTTTTTAAGATGAACAACGCTTCAATGGTCGGAAACTCTTACCCCATTGGCCTTTGATAAAAAGCCGCCAACGGTGGTGGAGTTACCAGACTTTAAAACGTTATCTGCCCAATATCTCACACAACACTTCATAATTCTGTAATGAGAAATAATAATATTATAGTTATCAACTATTTATTCATATTAATAAAAAAAATAAAAATCTATATATAAAAAAAATAAAATAGAAATAATGATTTAAAACAATAAATTAATTATACAATACAAATCAAATACAACCTTTTCTAAAGTCAAATTTTGTTATTAGGAAAAATATATATTCGTCATATTTTAACATAAAATTAAAAAAAAATTATCATTTTAACTTAATTTTAAATAAAATAATCACATTAACTTTTAAAATATTAATCTTAAAACAAGAAAAAGGAGCATACATATATATACAACTAAATCCAATATGAATTCTATTCATGCTATAGCATTGAATCGTTGCACATATATATACATTGCAATACGTACACTTGATCTTGCCTAGTCGCATACCGACACATATAACACATGCTCGTGACTGAACAAATCGTACGTTGGCCCGCACTTGTTCCTTATTCTCCCCTTCCTCTTCAATTTTTTTTTCACGTGCATATGTACATTTTTTCTTTCTTCGTCTTTTTATTTTCTCTACTGCCGTTCGACCAAGTCCTGTGTTGTGCATGAACGAATTATTGAATCGGTCTAAAAAGAACACTTGTTGAAGTCACCTGTTTTCGGTTTTTTTTTTCTTTGTGTTTGTTTGCATTGCCTTTTTTGATCGTCTGTAATATAAATTCATAAGTAAATGACATGTTGGATAATGAATTTTATTTTGGAAAATTTTTGTATTTAGAACTACTAATACAACTATCAATACAACAGATTTCTGTTGTATTAATAGTATGGTTAATTTCATAAAAATTAAACTAGTTTTAATTGCAATTTCAAAATATTCATACTTAAATTACGTTATTTAAATAATTAAATAAATTTATATAAATTATTGTTTAAACGATTTTTTTTCAAATGAAAAAATTTTCAAATCATTAAATATAAGGCAATTTTTAAACAGGATTTCATTAAAAATTTAGCAAGATAAAAATTTTGCACACTTTTTTATTAAATAAAATTCAATACGACACTATCACACATTCTCGTAGAAAAACAATCCGCACCAATTGTAAAAATGAATTATCGATACCAGAATTATGGATTCAAGTTATTGAAAGATTTCTTTTTATTATTTAATAAAAATTATAGATAGTAAAATGATTCTTATACGACTTATTCATAATGCGATACATAAAATGATATTAATCTTAAGTTTCCCGGAACTTGCTGAATATTTTAATTCAATGTATTGATGTAATATTGATTGTATGCAAGTTTAATAAATCATTACGATAAAAATATGATTATAAGAAAAAGCATATTGTAAAATTTCCAAACACCTATCACAATAAATAAAAATGTAGAAGATCTAATAAAATGTTGATAAATTACATTCTTTTTGAGATCTATAGCCTGAATCATTAAAAATTTTATACATTTTAATTTTTGAACATTTTGACGTAAGTCATTTTTTATATTAAAATGCAAACTATTGCAAATAACTTAATGCTACGTCAAATAATTTCTAATATAACTGGATTTATACGAAAAAAATTATGTAGAATCAATTAAATAGTAAATTTAAAAATTTTTAATCGATTCTCGTTCAAATTTTTTTACAGTAAATCATTAAAAATATTTCTTTCTACAATATAAATAATAAAAACCAAAATTTAACTAAAAAATTTACGTCTAAAAAAGAAAATAAAAATTTTTTTGCTTCATTATATAGTAGAAAAGAAACTTATGGCTGTTAAATATATATACATATATAGTCGGCGTCCTTATCCCACAAGCCCTTCAATCGAGACATAAGCGCGTATAGGCCACATTTTACTCAAGGGAACACAGAGTATATAGAAAAGCCGCAGAGCAAAAGAGAAAGAGAGAAAAAGATGAAAAGAAAGAACGACGACGACGACGCGAAGCAGAAACGTTTGCAAAAGAAAAGAAGAAAAAAAAAGCAAAAAGAAAAAAAAAAGAATGAGCGTTAAACGACGTACGACCTTGACCGGAGTCTGCGTCTGGCGGCAGGTATATTCTTTCTCTCTCTCTCTTTTACTTTAGATTTTATATATATGTAAGCTTAAACTTGTTTTACTACAGTATCGTTCAGTCGGAGTTTTGCAGTAAACTATAGCTTAATACGATCATGCACAATGCAATTCTCGATATATATCGCCGTATCGTCGTCTCTCTTTTTCTGTTAAGTTTCGTTATTTTTTCTTATTTTTTTTCCTTTTTTTCGTTGCCTTTTTGCTGTCTTTTACCGCGTACTTTATATATATAAATGTATAAAAGTTCTTTTAACAGCAAAAGACGGTATACGCCGGTTATTCGCCAAAAATGCATTCTTATGCACACTTTTTGACGACAATGACGGCGACGACGACAAGGCGAAGGATGGCTTTTTTTTATTCACATGCATTATATAGTTTTTCATTTGTAGGTACTGAAACCGAACGTCCTTTCGTTTTCTGTGTACGCTTGAAGGGAATGAATATTGTATCGAAATTGTTTCTATTCCTTTGTAACAGATAATTTTAATTTGTTTTGTACTTTTTTTTGAAAAAGAAAGGGTTGATTTTATGATTAAAATTGATTTTGAATTTTCGACGTCATGTTTGTGTACATGATTAATGGAAAGTTTTATTTATTAACGTTAAAGACAGCATAAAGCGAAATACCGGTTTTTCGAAATTATTTTTTAATTTATTTTAGTCTTGGGTACTTTTTTTTTAATTGTAAGGATGTAAATATGAAATTGTTGATGTATGTATTTTTATCATAATTTTAAAATGGAAAATAATATTGAGAACAATCTCTGATACTTGAAAAGATTTTCTAATAATGAAAATCATAAAATTCTATTTTGTAAATTATCAATTTTGATTCAACTTTTTACAATGTGTTTAAAAAAAGTTTATGAATCTTTATTAATAATCAAACTTAAAAAAAAGCAAACGCATTTCACGAGAGCATTAACTCCGCATTAACGATACTTTTACATCTTGTTTCATAAGAAAAGATATACAAAATTATTATTTAAAGTGTAAAAAAAAATGTTTTTATTCAACTTATGCGATTCTCTTATTATTTTCACGGTTTACTTTTTATCGACTCCTTTAAAGTTTGCTCATTTCAGCAATTTGCGATGCATTCTTTTGAAGCACTTTTGAAATGTGAAGGTTGAGTTGTTATTTCTCTCTCTCTCTCTTTTTTTGTCTGTGCATCGGCAGAAAATTACATTTAAAATAATAAAAATTTATTATTCCACGGAGAGTGTATATATATGCCGGTAACCCAAATGTAAAAATATTCAATGCTCGAGAGCAAAGAATTTCTTTTTTTAAATTTTAATTAAGTCTCGCTTTAATATTACAAATTCAATTAGCTTTTTTAATGTATTTTAAATAATGTTTATGTACAACATATTTTAAAGAATTATATTTTATATATAAAAAAGAATGAATTCATTATTTTTAAGAAAACTTTGCTATTAAGTGTTGATATGAATTTATGATGATTCAAATTATGATTTATTTACATTTTGTATACACGAAACTATTTTTCATACTATTAACAAAATAATATTCGATACCTTATGTAATTTCTATAAAATTAACAAAAATTTAGTATAGTTTATCTGGATTTACTGAAGATGAACCTTTTTCTATTTTAATTTTTCTTTACTCATTGCAAAAGCATTATGAAATAACCTTATATGAGGTAGTCAGTGGCTCATTTGGTAGAGCGATGGATTGGTAATCTCGAGGTCCCGAGTTCGAATCCCGCTCTCGGTAACCGATTGATAAAAGCATCACTGTAGTAGATACATATGCTTTGTTCATAAACACATTGATATCCTCCGTCGCTAATTAGCATCGTTATTATAGCATAAATACAGCGACGTTTTAAATAAAAAAATGTTCTTTTAAAATACTCTAGTGCTGATGATAGTTGAATTTATAAAATTTTTTCTTTTTCAAAATTAAAATAAATAATTTTTAAAACTCGATATTGAATCGCGATTAATTTACTAAATTTCATACAATTTTGTTAGTACGATCGATCCATTTTCAACAGTTAATTTCAATATTGCATTACGTATATAAAATTCTTTTTGTTACTTTTTTCTTTATTCTTTCATTTTCTATGCACCAATCATTCCTTTTTGCCAACTTAAAAATGCATTCGCATGCACTTTAGAATTGCGAACGCACAGTTTTTGTTATTCTTTTATTTCCCCTTTTTTCATAGACATCGAAAGAGAATAGAATATTCGTGAATAAGAAATTAAAAAAAAAAGATTCTTTTTTAAATAAATACATACATGTTTAATACATTAGAATACAGAAATAAAATCCAATCTTTTATTTTTTTCATTTTGAATTTCAATTCATGACGTTATTGTATTCTTTATATAAATACTTTAAAAAAATTTGCTGTTATTGAATAATAAATTATTGATAAGGCCAGAAACATTTTATATTGATAAAATTGTGTATATAATAGAAATAACAAAAAAAACTTATTGTTTGCTTGAAATAATAAAATTATCACTTTAAATAAAATAATTAATGTATATATATATATATATATTGAATATCTAAAAGTTTTGCCAATACACTAAAACCACTCATAAAAAAACGATTGCTTTTTTATTCGTTTGACTCTTCTTGTTTCGCTTAATTGAACTCGTGTTTGGACAAAAATTTTACTCTTTATACGATATATTTCTATTTGAATTGCAAGATTGAATTTTCAAGTTAAAGAAAGTGCTTGAGAATTAAAGATTGTGTTAGTACTGATCTTAAAATAGTATACTGATGCACATTTTTTCATTCTTTGTCTCTTTACTTTTTTTTTTCCTTTTTTTTCATTATTCTTTTATTTTTTTTTTTGCTTTTTGTCAATGTCTTTTGAGCAAACAAAGGAATTTCAGAGAATTCTGTACATCATATGAGTTGGTATTTTAAAAATTTATTTAATGTTAATAGCATTTTACAATTTAGCAACTGACATAATTATGTTTTAAATGATTTTTTTAAATTTTATGGACATTATACAATTTTGAAATATTTTAAAATAATTCAATAATTAGGGAACTGAGAAAATTTAAAAACTTGACTTTTTTATGTTATTCCAGTTATTAAAATAATTTAACGTATTAAATTTTTAAGTAAGTAATATAATAAAATTAAAACTATGAAATTTTTAAATCCAAATTTAGTTAGTGGATCAAATACATAAAATACAGAAGATTGTAAATATTATATTTTTCAATATTAAACTGTACGAAGCTGCACGATTGTACAAAGAAAATAAACCTCGTAAAAATCAAAATTAATTTACAGATCTTTGCAAATTACAATTAACAAAATAAAATCTAAAACAAACTTGTGCAGGAAACACGACGCAGCAAGATAATATAAAATAAAATAAAATATACGAGTATGTCAGAGGAAGACTACGATAAGCTTAAAGATATAAAAGAAAAAGAGATATACATAAAGAAAAAAAGCAACTATTTAAAAACAAAAATCAAACTTACCAAAAAGAAAGTCTTCCAATTTTCCAGTTTCACAAGAAAATTAAGTTTCTTTATTTTTCCTTTTTCTTAACTAACAAATAAAATAAAGAAAAGAACATATTCGTGCCGTGAGTCTTTCCCGCGCGATCAAGGCCACACAACCGTAAAAATAAAAGAGCAAACCGAACTTGAAAAAGAATATATAAAAAACTTCCCTACGATAAAAAACGAAATTGACGAAGGAATAGAAGATAATGTTGAGGATTGTTGAGAAAAGCGCGGGAAAATTTGAAAAGAAAAGCTGAGAAATAAAGAAAGAAAAAGTTTGGGAACTAAAGGCAGATGGATCTTAAGTAGTGAAGGACGGAAAAGCGTCAGACATGAAAAGGTTTGAAAAGAGAGTGAGAAATGGTAGAGAAGAATATTGTGGTTCTAAAAGCAAGCGCAAAGCAGTGGTGTTTCGTCGAGTAGGGCTGGGAGAGAGGAAATAACGCCGTCGCCGACTGCTTGTGTGCCTTGCCTCTTTCAAACTCCTATGAAAACGAGAGTGAGAGAAAGAGAGAGAGAAAGAATCAAAGAGAAAGAGAGAGGGGAAGTTTGAAAAAAAATAAAAAAAAATAAAGAAAGAATGAAAGAAAGAGAGGAGAAATATACTGCCTTAAAGATTAAGGCGAAAAAGGAGAGAAGAAGAAGAAGAAGAAGAAGTAGAAGCAAAAGAAGAAGAAGAAGAACATGTATACATGAATACGTATAGCTTGGTAAAAGTGGTAGAGGTAAAGGACGCCCAATGTATTATAATTGTGTGTGTGTGCTGTAGTGGGTATGGTTTGTTATAAAGCGCGCTTGCCAAGGATCGACTGAAAAATAAAGAGAGGGAGAGAAAAGAAAACGGATAAAGAGACAAACTGATGGGCAAAACTCTCTATGTATTATAAATATATATATATACATGCACACACACATGTATATATTCTCTTTCTTTATCTTTTTCATGCAAGCTTTAACATTTTCTTTCTCTATCTTTCTGTCTTAGCTTCGCTTTGACTTTTTCTTCTTTCTATGCTTGCTCATTCTTCTTTTTATTACTGCTTCTCTCTGAGCTTCACTTTTCTCTATCCATCTCTCTCTTTCTTCTTCTTACTCTTTCTCTCTTGGTCAAGTTTTGAAGTGAGCTAGAGTTGTAGATATCAAGGAATATATACTTCAAAAAAATTTGTTTTTCTCCATTTGAGCATGAGTTATTTGTGCATAATGCAAAATTTTTGGAAATCAATTTAAAATTCTTTCTTTTTTAAATGATGATATTTTAAATGCAGCTAGAGCCAAAGAAAAATTAAAATTTACATTGTAAATGAGCACGTCTTTTTAATGTAAATTTGTATTTAAACATTCTCGGAATTATATAAATTACGTCTTGAAATACGCTCGTTTTAATGCATTCAAAATATCACCATAACTTTTGCCAATTTAAAAAAAAAGCTATTTTATTATTTATTAAAATTATATGTTCTATATGCGATCACGACATTGCAATAAAAAATATTTTCAAAATACCCCCTTATCAACTATATATAATTTAAAAATAAAAAAAAAAGATGAGCGCGATTCTTATAAGTTTTCTCTCTCGCAACAATATTCTACCTCCGAGGCATCTTTATAACTCTCCCTCTCGACTCCTGGGCTCTCTCCACTCCACATATACACAAGGACCATTATCATGGATATAGGAGAGTGAGAGCGAGGAAGGTCAGTAAGCTAAGGTATATAATACACCAAAGAAACACGAGAAATACATACACACACATACACATGCACTAAAGAAGAAGCAGAAGAAGAAGGAGAATTAAAGAGAGAGAGAGAGAGAGAGAGAGAAGAACCAAGCGTATCATATAAGAAGAAGAAAAAGAAATATCCGAGAACGACGCCGAAGCGCGCGCGAACCATATGTACAATCACGTGACTTTTCACTTATACATACATGGATAAGTTACATACACACATACACATTGTCAAATTCTCGAAGCGTCTACACTGTCTAGCCAGGCCTCTTCCTCCCCCTTTTACTACTACTCTTGCTCTTTCTTTCCTTCGGGTTCTCCTCTTCGGTGGTTATATAGTTTCGTTTTCGTTTTTACTTTTTTTTTTCTTTTATTTTTTTTTTGTATCCTCCTGTTTTGTTTTAAAGTCGTTGCGTTAAAGCAAGTTTTAGGATACTTCTTTTCTCTTTCATTCTCGCTCCTCTTTCACTTTTATTTCTTTCTCTTTCTTTCTCTCTTTCACTCTCGAGACCTACTGACTTTGACTTACATTTTGCTCTTTGGGCCAAGCTGGACGTGTATGAGAGAAAATTTAGGATTTGATAGGTTAATTAAAAGTGTGACTTTTATAGCTTTAGATATATAAAATTTAAAAGTACTTTTTAAATACGTTATAATTAATATATTTCAAAAATATATGAAAAAACTAGATAATGACAACAATTAAGTGCTTATAATGAAAGTCACATTCATTTTATAAAATATTTTTAAAAAATGAATAGTATGTGTAACTAATCGTAAATAGATGATTATTTTCTATTCAAATTCTTTAATTTGAATTTTAATACATGCACAAATTATCACATTCAGATTAGTTTATCAGATCAATTATACGCTTCATAATCTTAATATTCTAAATAGCATTTATTCGCAAAAATTCCTAATTATTATATAAAAAATAAAATTATTCACCCAAGCAGAAATTTTAAAATTTCAACAAAATTAATAAAGTAACAATAAAATTATCATAAGAACGTTAATAACCACACAGACACGCACACACACATATCTTGAAGAACACAACTTGACGCAACTGCAATTTTTCCTAATTAAAAGTAAAAAGAAGAAAGAAACGAAAAAAAAAAAAGAATTAAGCGATAATATAATAACAGTCAGAAAACAATACGAACTGCATAAGCAATGCCGTAAAAATCCAAGCTATATAATATGTTCGCACGCTCGATGCTTTGCTGTTGCTGCTGCTTGGCTTGCTCTCCTTTCCTCCCACACACACGTATACATGCATGTGTATATGTATAAAACTGCAGCGCGCCGCTGACTTTGGCCTTGTCGTAATTTTCACCCGCGTGTGTCTGCATCCTCAATGGGGAGAGAGAGAAAAAAAAAAGAAGAACCAAGTCCCGACAATAACGCGCGCGAAATCAGCGTATCGCGTAAAAAAAAAATAGAAAGAATGCGTATGAGTATGGATATGTGCGCTCTGTATATATGTTCTCAAATATATTTGCTTTATTTTTTTGTTTATTTCGAAGCTATCGGGTTTAATTGTTTGATCGAAATTGATTTCTGCAGGAGTTAGATTTTATAAATTAAATTATTTTTTTTTATTTTATTTGACGTCGCTGTATTTATGCTATCATTAGGGCACTAATTAGCGACGGAGGTCTTCAGTGTGTTTGTGAACAAAACACACGTAAGGTACAGTGGTGCTAGCATTCGGCCATGAGCGGGATTCGAACTCAGGCCCTCCGGTTGCGAATCCATCGCTCTACCGAGTGAGCCACTGAAGACCTCGAAAATAAATTTTTAATTTTATAAATTTAAATATGTAGATTCGGTTGAAATATTCTATATTGATATATATTTATTTAACTATTTCTGATGACTTCTCTTCATTGAATTTTAACTGCATTATTTACTGATTACTCAATGGTAATTTATCAAATCATCATATCCATTTTAAATACATAAAAATTACATGTAATTTCTTTTAAGAACTTTTACCAACTAATTTACCGAAACGAATTACTTTAGCAATATGAAATAAAAATTACACATTGTCATCAAAAACTCATCAAAAAAAGCATTAAAAAATCCTTTCTTAAAAAAAGAAGAAAGAAAGACCAAAAGAACAATTGTCAATTCATTCTCGAAAAACCTTGCAAAAAAAAAGCTAAAAATGCATATACATATATGAAATATATAACATTTATAACGCGCGACGAATCAACAACAGGTGAGAGAGCTCAAGACTATTGTAGTATAAAACATGTATATACATAAACGAGCCCTCTTGACTTAAACGCAGCGCGTATTACAAAAAGGGGAATGTCCTCGTGCGTACTCTATGCGCGTATATAAAACACCTGTATTATATATGTTTATAAATGCGTTTTGCCTATATAGTCGATGAAAAGAAAAAAAAAACGTGGAAAAAGAAATATATGCATGCGTACACTGTACTATTATAGTAGAAAAAAAAAATATTTTAACGTGTATACCTATACATACATACCTCTGCATGTAAAGCTTCTTTATTCTCTCTCTCCTTCTCTCTTTTTCCCTCGTTATGTTAACTTTGTTGCTTTGAGTTTCGCTTGTGCCTATGTATGCGTGTTAATGCGTTTCTACGTACATGCGTCTCTCTTTTTTTATTTTATTTTTTTTAAAGGGAGTAGAATTTACGTTGTATTGCGGGTAACTCTTTACGTTTTAACTATGTGAAAAGAAGATGTAGAATGTTAAATGTTTTTGGTTTAATTTTCATCATTATAACTTGTATGCGTGTTGATGCTAGATTAAGAATGAATTTTTCTTTACAATTAAAATCATGTTAATGAGTGTATTGATAGATTTTACATTAAGTGTAGAGACTGAATTCTCACTTGAATTTATCTCAAAATTTTAAGAATTTTTTCAGCTATATGTACTGTATAGATACATATTATAAGATTGAATATATTCACGTAAAAGAAAAAAGATATTAATAAAAGTTATTCTCATAAACCCTTTTATACTGTCTATAGAATGTAATTTTAAAAAAATGGAAAACATCTTCTCGTTCATCAACGTTTAAATACAAATAGATTATAGCATAATTTTAAACAATCTAAATGATCAATCTCCTTCTCTAGCCATAACCATCTCCAACCCTGTTACAAAATTAACCATTTTTTAACCATTTTTGCTAGTTAACGCATATTAAAATGACATTCATCTAGAAATTCTGTTTAAAGTGTTTCCAGAACTTCTAAATAGATGCCATTTTAACATGCGTCAACCACCAAAAATTACCAAAAATGGTTAATTTTCTAGCAAAGAATTGTAACATTTATTTATAACACAAACTTTCGAATACACCTAACACAAGACAGCCTATGAGCTTTATAATAATCATGGTATTGTATAGCAAAAAGTTTTATATACCTATACGTACACCTTTATACGTAGTATATACGCAAGGCGAAAAGAAAAGAAGGGAATCCAGTCCTTCCAGTCGTTTTTAAAGCCTTGCAATGGGAATGTTGGATAATTAGTGATAAAGGACGAAAGGAGCGTATAAAGCCGTGAGGGACTCATTTTTCTCTTCTTTAATTCTACTATCTCCCCCCTTATTTTTCCTTCTCTTTTCTTCCCTACTTTTATGCGTGCTTATACGTTACACGTACGCGTTCATACCCTATAGGTAATAAGCTTTAGTTTTATAAGAAGCGAAGAAAATACTGGTATATTTTTATGCGCACTTGATTGTTGTATAATATAAAGAAATAATTGAATTTTATCCTCTTTCTTTTTATTTTTTCCTTTTTGATTGATTGAATTTATATGCGAGTCGCGATAAAAAGTTGAATTATTATTTAGAGATTATGTGCCCTTTTTTGGATTTAATGACTATATTAATTGATTATCGTTTATAGGTATTAAGAATTTGTTTTAATTGTTGTTTATCCTGAAGAAAATCAAAAGTTGAAGAGAATGTATTTTTTTTATGATTAAATAATTAATTAGGTTGAATATAAAAAATTAAAAACTGTGCACAAATTATGTTCATATAAAAAAAAATATTTTTATATGAACATAATATGATATAAACATTTTGCAATACCCTTATTCAAGCTTAATACTGAAAATTGATATAAGCCCTTTATTTATAAATGATAAATGAAATTTATAGTAAATCTCTTATTATTCGCAAAATAATTACAAACGATAGAAAACAAATCATAATAATATTAATAATCAAGCAATTTTAAAATAATTTATTATTAAACACTACAAGAAAAATCCTTAAATTTCTTATATAAAATAACTCTATAACAGGTAGCACTGAAATCATTAATTCAAGAAGAAAATTTATCACATATAATTATGGATACAGGTTACTTATAAATTTATTTAATTCATTTTTTACCAGCGCATCTTTAAACAAAAAACAAAAAAAAAGTAAACAAGAAGAGACAAAAAAGGAAAAAAAAACCCTAGACATGAAGATAGTTGACGATTAATAAGCTTTTACGTACCAACACACATCAAAAGTCAAGTCAAATGGTATAAAACTTTAAATCCTTGGCAGTTTCAATTGCGCACACGTATACCCGTTGCTATAAAAGACAAGAGAGAGCAAACCAAAAGAAAATGATTGCGAGTTGCAATGGAAAAGAAGAAAATAAAATGACTTTAAAGAAGAGCTGGAATCTTGAATAACTATGGCAAGACGAACGACAGTAATCAAACATTTTCTTTTTTATCAAACTTGTTTGTTCGGGATTTATTATTATTGGAGATTTGAGGCTTTTTGTTGGGGTTTTCAATGGATTCTCTATTCATTTTGTTGACAAAAGAATTTTATATACTTTAATGCCAGATTGTTTTGCTTTACGCATTTAAAATTTTTAATTATTTATTATTATTTTAATTTGGAACGACATGATGCTTTAATAATTAAGATATATTTAAATATAATGAGTTTTTAAGCGATAAAGGATGAAAATTAGATAAGCTAATTAGTTTTTACAGCTCAACTTTTTTATAATTAAAATACTTCATTTTTATAATTTTATGACTTTTAAGAAAATTTTGATGAATAGTTTTTAAGAAATAAATTTTTCAATCATCAAAATAATGAAATATTGTCTCATTTAATAAGAATTGAAATTATTAGGTTTGAAAATGACATTATACTTATTGATATTAAATGATAATTTAAATTAAATGATATAACTTCATACTATTTTAAATAATAAAAATGTTTGTGAAACTTTTTCAACAATTATAAACTTATTAAGTTAATCTATTACATGATATCTGTGATTATAAATACACGTGCTAATACATTTTAAATATTCTGCTAATTTTAAATATTATTTTCGTCAAAAATATAAAAATTTACGTCAAAATTATATTAAATTCTGTTGAGGTCATCAGTGGCTCAGTCGGTAGAGCGATGGATTCATAATCTCGAGGATCCGAGTTCAAATCCCGCTTTCAGCGGCCGATTGATACGAGCACCAATGTACGTTTATGTGCTTTGTTCACAAACACACTGATGATCTCAATCGCTTATTAGAATCGCAATGATAGTATAAATACAGCGACGTTAAAGAAATTAGATAAAAAATTATGTAAGAAATTAAATAAAAAATTATATTGTTTAAAATTTTCTGTATTAAATGTAGATAATAAAAAATAATTTTAGTAAAATACTATATACCAACATAATAAAAGTCTACATATTTTTTTATACCCTACTACATCAATCTCAATTATGATCCTCATAATTCACAATAATATCCAATAAAACTACAATTTCATAAAAAAAGCTTCTAAAAATTTGATCCAACAATTTCGTATATATATAACATCTATCTGAAGTAGAAAGTGAATTCCCTCTTGTATTCTTGCCAACATCAGCTGATACCAGGCTCGTTCAACAAGGCAATGCCAAGGTAATAAGTTCTTTTTTTTTCTTCTTCTTTTAACTCTTTATTCTCTTACTCTCTTTGGTCTATAATATGTTTCCTTTCCTTCGTCGATCCCTTTGGAATCGTTTTCTGCTGTATATACGCGCAGCTATATACACGAAAGGAGAGATGGTGGAATGTATATACCAACCTATAGGAGCTTTTAGAAACTTGAACGGATGCACCTTGGCTTATTATATACAGCGTGAATTTTCAATGTATAAGATGCTACAGCGATTTTAGTTTACGATGCTCGAGAGATAAAAATTTTCTTCGTTAAACTTTTTTTTCTAGATTGTTACGGTTTGTAATATTTAGAATTTTACAAAGGCACAATTTTTGTATTTTTTTTTATCTTCTGTAATTTTTATGCAACTTATTTTATCTGTTCATTAAATTATTCGATAATTCGATTATTGGCAATAGAATCCTATCATTTTTGTTGATGCAAATTAGAAATTTAAAATTAAATTTTAATTTTAGCAGCATAGTACAATAATTTAATAACTAATTTTATGAGACTAGATAAAATAAAATTTGGAAAGTTAATAATTTAATAAAATGCATGGACTATGTTTATAACTAAATGAACTTATTAATAACTGGATATTCGAAAATAATCAAATTAATCCTATAATACAATTAATGATTTAAAACAATAATATAACATCAACAGAATCTAGAAATGGAATAATAAGAAATTCAATTCGATAATCTATTTATCTCAATAAGCAAAATATAAATCTAAAAATATTTCGCCTCTAGCATCGGCTTTGTCTGATTCTCTTAAAGTCTTCAGCCATGAACTTCACTTATATTCTCTCCTTCCCATCAAATATCCTATCTAACATCTACTATATACGTATACAGTATATGTTGAATTTATCCGCAGAAGCTAAAATTGTCACCGATTCGCTTTTCAAATAATACCGATACCCTTATACCTTCTCTTATTCCCTTATCTAACAAGCTTCTTCTTCGATAGTTAAACCTATATATAGTCAATCTTTAGCGCTTCTTAAACCAGTCAAGAATTCAATATCTTCCTCTCTCTCTTTCTTTCTCGTGTATACCTTTTACGCGCATTCTCTTTCACACAGACACACATAAAAACACACGAGTAAGTGCTTATGTACACGTATACACCAGGATGATCAAGTCCTGGTCGCTAAGGGAAAAAGCGCGAGGGCGCTCTGGAGGAAGGGTATTAAGGTATACATCGGTGTGCATACGTATACAAGAAAAGGCTGAAAACCGGTTTTGGTTGCATGGCCGCCGACGCCAAGTGTGTATGTATATACGTGTATATATCGAAATCTTATACAACCAAATGATTCGTCTATAGGCGCGTCTGTGTTTGAATTGCTTCGAATATATACATCTACACTTATAACCATGTTGGATGGAAGAACAAGGGAGACGAGAAGTATATAGAAGAGAAAGAATATTGGA
This sequence comes from Anastatus disparis, assembly GCA_017163975.1. NCBI lineage: Eukaryota > Metazoa > Arthropoda > Insecta > Hymenoptera > Eupelmidae > Anastatus > Anastatus disparis. The sequence goes on from JAFFSR010000226.1 coordinate 3,499,336, forward strand.
TGCAAAAAAAAAAATTTTTTTGAAAAAAATAAAAAATGTACGTGTATGGGTGTGTATGCTAGGAGTGAGAAAACGTAAAGGTAGAGTTCAAGTTTTCCTATTGTAATTGACCGTGAAAATTGGCGAGCGTATATATAAGGTGTACGTAAGGAGGGATTCGAAGAAATGTATTGTATGAAAATAAAAGGGACTTATTTTGTTCTTGGTAACATATTGATAGGTACTTTTGGTCGAAAACGAAATTATTTTTAATGCACATTGAGACTTTTCTGTATAATTTAACAAAATATACGTATTACGATACTTTAATTTTACAATAGTAATTTGTTTAAATAAAAAATAGAAGAAATATTTTATTTCACGTACCTTATCTATTATTATTAAAAATTATAAAGTGAAAAAAAATTTTATTTGACTTAATACTGATGATATAAACTTAATTTGGATGTAACGTTTATTATCGTATAAATAAAATTAAAAGTTGTGATGGACGTGTAACTTTCGTTTTTAATGAGCGAAACTTATAACAATTTTCTTAATATTAAAACTTAACGATCATTTTACAATTTACAATTTAAACAAAACGTACATCTATTAGTTATCTTAAATTCAATTATATGTTTTATGCTTTTTTTAAAAGATTGTAAATAATCTTCACTCATGTTAAAACGAAGTTTATTGTCCCGTAGATTTATAGTGAAAAAAAGACAATATAATTTAAAATAATTGTCCAACTTTTACTTTATATTCATCCTCTTTATTAAAAATAAAAATTCACTTGCAAAGCCATCGACGGCAATTTCATAACGAAGAACGTTTAAAATTGAACGATAACACCATTAAAATCTTCTCCAAAATTACGTCTGTTACATGATGCACGTGTCATCAGAGAACAAAATAAAATGAGAAGAAAAAAAAGTAGTGCACCGTCCCGAAAAAAAGAAGAATCGACACAAAAAAAATAACGAAGTAAAAGTAGTACTTGAAAAGAAAAAAAAAAGGAACGATTCGGCATATAAGTTTAATTTCTTGTCATTACATAAAACCTGCACCTTATGCACTTCTGTATTGAGTAAAAAAAATAAAGAATAACCGAAGGTCCCGCTTGTGATGCAACGTATAAAATTCAATTTTATAATCGGACACAGTACCGAAAAAAAAGGTTATATTTAAATATCGTTCTCGCGTTATGTATGTACGGTTTGTTTTTGAGAAAATTTATACTTGAAAAGATGTTCTTGCAAAATGAGGCAAGTGCATGTAAAGGTTTGCAAAATTTAATATTATTAAATCATGCGTGCACCAGAGGGACCTTACTTGCTAAAGTAGATGGTGATAACGACGATGCTCAGATGCTGCTTGAGTATATGTATATATATATATATATACCAGAGTTTTTAACAGGAGCTCTTGCTATTGCTAACCCAGTACCCAGAATCGACTGTATCGTTTTGCATCGATGTGGCGTTGGTCAAGTTTCTTGAGTTAATTTAAAAAATTTTTTTTCCATGTATCCAATATTTACAATGTATACAATGTTTTTTTTTATAAATATTACTGATTATTGATAAAACGATAATGATAATTTAATTTTTGTCTGTATATACGATATATTATTAAGGTATAATTAAAAATAATTAAAAGAACCTTTCTTATTGAAATACTTGTAAAAATAGTTGTAACTTATGTTTTCAAAATCTTTCAAAATTAAATGAAGAATGGCTGTTTGTATTTGATCATTAAAAAATTTTTTTTCAAGATAATTTTCAAGTTTTATTAGATTATTAAATTTTGATGACATAAATTGTTACATTTGCGAAAAAAATCTAAATATTACAGTAAATGATTTAGCTGATGTAGGCAACATGTAGAGTCCCTTTCAAATTCTAACTTACCAACACAATTGTGAATCATCTAAATAATGCCAGAATCAGATATATTTTTGTTGTAAAATAATCTAATTAAATATTCGTACACTTGTTAAATTTTAATATTCACAAAAGGATTTCAAATAATTTTGTTTATAATTAGTTGAATTTAAATTTTCATAAAACCGTAATATTAAATACGCCTTCACATCTTTTAGCAATTATTCAACTTAAAATTTTCGGTTATCAAATTTTTCATAATTTGAAAAAAAATAGTAAAAAAGGGATAGTAATTTAATTAGTAAATATTGTACCATTTGATTTGATAGGAAAGCTTAACTACTGACCATTATAAAATTAGAATATTTTTAATCAAACTAAAAGGTGTGCCAAAGCAGTAAACCAAAATAATAAACTTCAATAAAAAGGATTTATAGCGTAATGCAACTAAGTGCAATTTTATAAATTTATGATAGAAAACATCCAAGTTATAATAAAGACTGTCGCGACCCCCCGTGTTGCTTGAACCAAGCTTGCTGAACTGCTTACCCGGTCGAGAGTGTTAAAGGAGCACAGTATTGTTAAAAAAAATTATTTATTTTAAATTAAATATGATTATCAATTTTTTTATTGTAATATTTGAAAAAATTTTTTATATAAGTAAAGATAACGATTGATGATTTATTTTTTAAATTTATTTTTACGCACATTTATTATAATTTTGCATTTTATGCAATATATAAACTAAATAAAGGAAAAAGTGAAAATTTACTAAAATGTTAGAGCAAGATTAAAAATTACACTCTAATATATTAAAATTTTACTTGATTTTTCGCTTTGATCAACTAGTAATCAAAATAAACATCAACTTTTATTTTGTTAAATAAAAAAAAATTATAAAATCGACTGTTTATAAATTGTTAAAATGATAAATGAAAAAAATTAGTTTATCTTCCAATCACATTAATTTTGTCGTTTAAGAATTTGATTTAAATTTAATTGCAGATAACAGTCACCACTTTCATTTCAAACTTAAAAAAAAGAAAGAAAAGAAAACGAAAGCCAGCTGTATATCTTCGAAAAAAACGATGTCAAATCAATTGATCTTCGCATATATTAAAGAGTTTACATAACAAAATTTAATTTAGATTTAATTTTTATAGATAAAATAATTAATTTCATTAATTGATCTAGGTATTAGTCTCATGAACATTGTACATAATTTCTAAAAATGTTAATTTCAATAATATTTCATTTTTTAAATTATTTTTTAATGAGTTTATAGGTTTTCCAAACATACAATGTTATTGATTACGTAAATACATAATATTTTTAAAATAAATCTTGGCGTTCTCTTAAATTTTTTCTTCATGAGAGTTTGTGCTTCCAAAATAAATATAATTATTCTTCTTTCAGTTTTCATTGACTCTTGTACTCTTTGAATGAAATTAAAACTTAATTTTTATCTTGTTTTACTTATTGTAAATTAAGCAACCCTATTATATCCCTACTCGATTGGAATTTTTAAATATTCATCTATAATAGAGAGTCTTTTTCTTGTTTCAGTAATTATGAATTCTAATTAACATAATAATTACATTATAATACTAAAAATAAATCTATTAAATTTAACAATCAATTCACCGCGAAGATAAACTTTCAAGTAAAAAATTAAAGCTAATCCAAAGCGTTCTCTATATATATTTAAATTAATTTTCTCTGAAAAAAAATTACGCAATTCTGACATACTTTTCTCTCATTCAACCCAACATTGACGTTTATACAGAAGTTATGTGTATGTATATATATACGAGGTGAGTACCAGTACGCCATTTACCCTTCCTCCCAAAAGCGCACGACCGAAAAACCGCAAAGTGTAATCTTTGAAAGAAAAAAAAAAGAAGAAGGTAAGAAGAAGACGAAGAATGTCCATCATCTTCTTGGCTGTCCAGTAGTTGTGAAGCGAGAATATAAGATTGTTATAAAGCAACAGCGTGCTGCACGACTGAGATATTAAAAAAAGAAAGAAAGAAAAAAGGAAAAATTAAAGAATAAAAAGAAGCATGTATCGGACGTACAGTCTGGGATGAAAGTTTATACACGTGAAAACAAATATCTTCATTTTTTTTAAACTTGAAACAGATGTGAGAATGCGGTATATGAATCATATTTCATGTCAAGTGCATTGGAATATAAATAGTTTAGTTTGCTTTATTTTTGTTTCTTATTTTATTTATAGAGACGTGGATATAATGTTTTTATTATGAAGTAACCTTCAATTCGTAATTCTTTGGATGTTTGATTTTAATTTTTTTAAATCTTTTTTTTCGAAAGGTAATAATTATTGATAGTTTGTAATAAATTCTTAAATCGTTTATAATTAATTTTATTATAAAAAAAAATCATTTATGGTGCATTACAGTACTTTTAATGTTATTAGAAATTTTAATATTGATGCTCAAAAAAGTACTTATGTTAAAAAATAATTAAAGACATTTTTCAAAATCATAAAATTTAAAACTTATCCTCCGCAGCTACAGAGAAACTTTTATTATTTGTCATCAAGCTACTATTTAGAGAAAGTTAAAAAAGAAATTTTAAAAAAACTAGACTAAGAAACTCGATCAGAAACTTCAAGATTACTTAATTTCAAATTCTGATTATAGAAATAAGGCGTACGCATAATTTATCAAATATGTTAGATCAATATTTAACGGCCGAGAATTCATTATGTTTTTACTTGAATAACTTAAAGAGTCTATTGAGGCTGAAATGTTTTGAATGACGAATATGCTTTATTTTTTGTAAATTAACATAATTATGTAAAGCATTTTGTAATCAAAATGCAGTCTTAAGTTTTTCTTTTCTTATTTCTGATTGATGTAATCGATAAAAGATATTATCATTTGCTAAAAAGTGCTTTACGTAAATACAGAATTGTTTAAAGTGTATTTATCTTAAATTTATTATATTTAAATGCATGAATTGTCACTTTATTTTTATATGCACGTATTTGGAATTTAAAATTTAACAAAATTAAATTAGTAAAATTTTTTCCAGAATTTGCCTTTTTTATTTAAATGATTATATGCTGGAATAATCATTTGTAAATATTTTAATTTTGAAGAAATTAAACAATATGAAATAATCCTTATAGAAGTGAAAGCATTTTTTTTTCTTTAGAACACTAATTTGTGTCCAAAATCAAATTCATAATATGATGAATGGTCAATGTCTGGTCTAAAATTATATTCAATTCATAACAGGAAAGTCAAAATAAAAGTTTATATTTAAAGTTCAAAAATAAAAACATTGAAAAAGATTAATGTTTAAATTTTTAATATTTTTAATGATTTATTTTTTTGTTATGATTAATCTCTACAAAATTTTTATATTTATTTAACAGATTATCAAGTTCTTTACTAAATGAAGTTATATAAATTTTTTTCCTTAAGTATGGCATCATGAACCGCTTTACTGTATCTACTTTTTTCCTTATTTTGCATATATTTTTTATCTATTCTTCTTTTAGTTTAAAAATTTTCAGTAATTGAAATTCGAAATACCCTAAACTATAATTTTTAAAATTCATTTCTAAAATCAAAACATATTTTTTATAGTTTTGTCAATTTCACTACACATAAAATTGACAAAACTACAATGCATGAAATTCTCAACCAAAAAAAAACGGTAATCAAATTAAACGATTACAAAATTCATTGGTTAACAATGTAAGTAGCTTCGGTATAAAAAAAGAATTTTTTATTTGTTATATCATCAGAAAAAAAAACATAAAAACTAGCGGTAGTGTTCTAAAACTATATGCTTAATATGCAATGGTTAAGTCTGTCTTTGACTTTAACTTAATATACCGTATACGTTTCAAAGAAATGTTAATCATGTCTTTTTTACATTCATCGCAGGACATTGAATCATACCTCTGAATGACGTTATATTCTTTCTTATGCATAGGAAGCTTGCATTTCTTTTTTTTATAAAAAGCCTTTCTTTTTTTTACATTTTATTCTATTTGTTACGTAAGTTATTGAATTGAATTGGAAAATTTTATTAAAATTATTTATTTGAATACATTTTTATGTTTGAAACAAAACAATATTTTCATTCAATAGACAATTTTATTAAATTATTATTAATAAAAATTGTATTCAATTTTTTGTATCTATAACGTTGTTAATTTTAAAAATTGAATAATGTAACTTGACAGTTAAAATATCAAAATTAAAGATAAACATTATATTTGAGAATACAAATTTCGAACTCTTGCGATATATTTTACATTCAATATAAAAATATAAAAAAGCATTAAATTTGCAAAAAAAGGAAACGTTTAAGGATAGCAGTATCCTTTATTTTTCACAATAAAATTAAAATAATAGTTAATATGGGACACCAATATGTTAGCGGATATAAGTTTTTTTTATACTATTAGCTTGCTCTAAATAACATGTTATTAAAGGTATATAAAGTTTGGCAAGTACATCATAAAGAAATTATAGGCTTATTTTCGACAGGATATAATTTAACTGTTTTCAAAACATTACAAGTGGTATAGAACGCTAATAAAACAGATGTCTTTTTTTTTTAAAAAAGTACATGAAGATGTTAAATAACAGAAGATAAAAAGAAAAAATATTAATCTTTATATTAGGTGTAAAGATTTAATTAAACTTTATGTAATTTCATTTAGAATAGATTCAAATAATTTAAAACTTTATATTGTCAATCGTTCTGGATTATATTAATTTATATTTAATTTTTACTATTGAATTACACACTTTTATTATTACTGTAATGTAATGCAATTATTTTTAATATTAGTTGAAATAGCTAGGCTATGTTAAACACTTAACATTTTCAATATAAGTTAAAAAAAAAAAGTTTTTTTGTATAAAAATACGCGCTTAGCAACAAAATTTCGTTTATAATATTCAGTAATTAGAAAAAAAAGAGACAAAATTGAGTTTCGTGGCTAGAGGTAAAAGACATTGTCTGTGTCAAAAGGTTTGTTTCTACTTAATAACAGTAGTAGCAAGTAAAAAATGCAACTCGAAATTTCGCTACTTAAAAAGTTCTATATATAAGGTAAATTATTTCATGGCTCCTCTTTTTTCAGTAATTATATATCATTAATAGTTGATTCAATGTTATAAAATACTTTGAACTTGTAGAATAATTTGAAAATTTAAGTTGAAAAAAAGTACTGAAGTATGTGTAAAAAAAATAATTACGCTTTAGACTTTGGTTTCCTCACAGAAGAAGGCTGATGATGGAAAAAATATTTTTTTAAAACAATTTTATACAACTATGCTTATAGAATTATGTAATTATTAATCAAAATATTTATTATCAAAATATTTACTATCAAAATATAATTAATCGCATGTGTGTTTACTATGAGTATGTGCGTGTAAATGTCACATCATTTTTTATTAACACTGTATATCTTTTTCTAAAAAAATGTTCAATAAATAGTAATTGTTTATTTTAGTTGATGCACTTTGGTTTGATATCGATGCATTGAGTTTTAAAAAATAATTTTTTAAACCTGATTAAATTTTAACGTCAATTTTTTTTTAATACTTGCAAGCATGCATTAAAATATTTTTATTTTCATATTGCCTGTAACAAAAATTTTTTTTATGATTTGGATATTTTTTAATACATTGTTATAACATAACTTAATAAAACATTAATGAGAACACGGATAAGTCTGCACTGATTGTTTCTAAATTATGTTGGATTATTTCGTTGAGAGGTTTGTGAGAATTATTTTTTTTTAAATATCTATTAAACGATTGTATTTAATTGAGCTCGTCAGCAGCTCAGTCGGTAGAGCGATGGATTCGTAATCCCGAGGTCCCGGGCTTGATTCCCGCTCTCGACCGATTTATAAAAGCACCACTGTACGTTACATGTGCTGCAGTTCACGAACACACTGAGAAACCTCCGTCGTTAATGAGCATCTCAATGATGACATAAATACAACGACGTTAAATAAAACTAATTTATTGCAAAGAGTACAGTATAGACTATTTAAAATTATGAACAAAAATAAATTCGTACTAAAAAACCCAATGAATTTGAAGCAAATGTACATATATGAGGCCTTAAACATTAACTATAATAAACTTAAAGAAGATTACCTCAACATCACCAACATTACAAGAAACAAGAGTCTACTTATACCTAAAAGAAATAAAACTGTCAGCGAGAAAAGTTCTTATATTATTGCCATTAAGTCCTTTAATAGTTTACCTAATGAATATAAGATTTTGGATTTGTCTAAAAATACCAGTAAAAGAAAGTTGAAAAAATGGACTACGCAAAATTTTTATTAGGTTTTATATTTTATAATTTGTTGTGATATTGTATGATTTAATCATGAAATAATACATGATGTACAATGATGTGTCTGGATTGATTAAGGATATCTAATATTTGTTATATTGGTTTGAAATATGATTATTTAATTACTACATTTGTATTTTGTTTTAGTTTTAAGTTAGTTTAAGTTGCAGTACCGCACACAGGAAATAATATTTTGCGAAATTACTCAAATGTAATTACTTGTAATAAGTTGCTGTATAAATAAATAAATAATAAATAAATGGAGAAGTCTGATGAATTTATTGATTGATTACAATTAATCATAAAAAATTTTTGAATTAATTTTTAGTTTTATTTTTGTATTGCATGCAAAGACACTTAAAACAGAATAAATATAATATACTTTTAATGTTTCAAATAAAAATAACTAAACTTTTTATAATTTTTGTTACTTATTTATGTTTATGTAAACGATTGTAAATATTTTAACAACTATATTTTCACGCAATAGTTAATTTTATTCGAAAAACGATTATATTTTTTTTACACAAATAAACTTCTATTAATATTCTTTAAGTGAGTAAATATATTTAAAATTTAATAATATTGAATATTTAATATTTTTTTGAAAAATAGGAATATTTTTAAAAAATTCAAAAGCAAGAAGAATTATGAAATTATTTCAAAACTTATTCCAAAAAAATGTCATATTTTCTAAAACTAATTGATATTCTTTTTACTATTTGTTTTGTCTTTTTACTTTTTTAAAAAGTAAAAACAACTAAAGAATACAGAAGTATTTCGGTAGCGCTTCAATTTTACTAATCAAAGACTTACAAAACAAAATCGAATAATCAGGATTTCGCACCACTTACATTTTTTAAATAAGCATCAACATGAAACTTCTTACAAAAACTACCACATATCGAAAAATTTCTTTGAATTTTATTCGAGACTGTATGTCCAACACAACCTTAAAGGAAAGTCGGCTGGGTTGTAATACACCTCCAAGAGTGCATATATATATGATATACATGGATTCACGGTGGCAAGCAAGGCACCGTGTATAAAATACATACATATCTCTATACATATATATTGAAAAGTCTTAAAGAAAAAGCAAGATAGAACCACATCCTTTCGTTTTAAAAAGCTAAAAGAGAGCGAGATAGTATAGCCAGAGAGTGTTGGGTTTGTAAAGGAGAGGGCTTACTCGTTACAATATATAGCTATATAGTTTTTAAAAGCCATAGTGGTGGTGTATGTATTAAAGGCCCCACTTATATAGGCTGGGGATATAAGTATAAGAAGTCGAGGCGGCGGCTGGCCCCAAGCTAGTAAGGGAATAACCGTATATAACATACGCACGTATCCACCACACCCAACACACAAGACAAGAAAGATAATAAAGAGAGAGAGAGAAAAATAGAAAATTTTTTTTTTTAACAAGTTTGTTTTACAACTAGTGGTCAACGTTTTGTTTTGTTGTTAAGAAAAAAAAAGTATCCCGAGAAAAGAAGAGGCATGGCCTTACGCATTGCCACGATCGTAAGTATTAAAGTGTGATATAGGAATTATTTTAAATTCCTTTTTTTTTAATTAAAGTTTGTTTATAAAATATTATATTCAGAAAAGTTTAGGTTTAACTTAAGAGAAACACAGAAACGATCCTTTTTTTTGAATTTCGCGCGAGTGGCGGATGCGCAGATCAAGTGACTATTTCATATAGTTTTAAAAGGAAGGGGCGATTTATATATCTAAGATTACAATGTAAATTCATGTATGAATGATATATACGTGTATAAGAAAAAGTGTCATTTTAAAAATTGTGGTTCTTGACCTAAAGCTCGATAATGACTTTTGGTGTTTCGAAATTTTGATTTTGTTTTGATCTTTTGTTTTTTTTTATTATGCAAGTGATATTGAAAAAGTATTGCGCACACGTATGATATAATAACGTAATTTTAAATAGAACCAGTTCTTTTTTCGAGCTCTTTTATCTTTAAATTTTAATCGTGCGATTTATTTTTTTGTAAGTGTCATTCGAAATTCCCGACTGTAACAAGTGATTTTATTGATATTATTCGTGATATACATTTTATTCGTACTACTTTTTCAGTGCAATTGAAATTTATAAGCCCGTTTTATATTTCTTTAAATATCAGACCTTAATTCAAAAAATTCTAATACCCAAAAGCGTTCGAAACATTCCAATTAAGCATGGATACTTTCTAGAACCCCTTCCCCCTTGTTCTTATCAAAATCAAAATTTTGAAACTAATAAACAATTGTAAATCAAAACGAAAACTTTTCACAATCAACAAATTAACCCTCTTTACAAATGCCAATTGAATTGCATTTCAAAATCTACCATTGTAGTATCTTTTGTTTTTTCTATTGGGATCAATTGAAATGGAAGTACGTATAGCCGAATAATTGGTAACCGCTACAAACCGCTCGTTATATCAAACTCGCAAATCTCCGAACTTCGTGATGATTATTTTAGGCAAGGTAAAAGCGCAAACGGTTTGATTTTGTGATCTAGATTATACGGGGAAGGTATATGCAAAATGTATCCTTGCGTAATTAAAAAAAAAACAAGGGGAACTTGATAAGTTTTGACTTTCCATCCGCTAAAGGAAGTATTGTAGAAAATATTGAATCAATATTTGAGAATAACGTCTCGCCTTTTTAAAATACGACATACATGCGTTGGAATAATAATGTCTCGAAGGTATATATATCACAATGAAAATACAATGGTGCATATTTTTTTCCTTCTTTTTTTTTTAAATTTATATAACTTGTGTATTCTAGGTATACATGGGTGTATGGTGGAAGTATCGAGGATAGAGGAGGCGGTGTAAAAGTTTTGGATTACATAAAATAATATCTTTTTAGTCCCTCGCAGTGTGTATAACGTATCTAATGTGTATCAATGGGTACACGGGCAAATATTTATAAAGGAAAAATCTTGAAGGAAAGATTTTAAAGTGGATTTTATATTGTTTTTCCGAGAAATTACGGGCGATAGTATTGAATGATTGGAGAGAGAAAAAAAAATTTTTTCTTTTCTTTATATTTTTTTCATTAAATGAGGAAGTATTTGAAACCATTATAATAATGACTATTATTTACCTAAATCGTTTCCGGGCATATTACCTTTAGTGTGAATTCGACTTATTAGCATTAATAAAGTGTTTTCAACGCAAATTATTGCCAAAGCTATTTTCAAGTATCGCCAGTTTATTCGCGTAGTAAAAGTTGCCATTTGAGATTCGTAAAAAGAAAAGAGTAAAAAAGAAAGAGAAAAATTATAAAAAAAAAATTATATGCAGTATCATGAAGTGCTTGAATTGACGTGTTGTGACATCGCGCACGGGGGGGACCTCCACAATGCAAATATTTTGCATATAAAACGAGGAATTATTTTACGGCTTATACAATGCATTATAGAAAGTTTAAACTTGCCAGCAAGTGAAGAAAATCAAATTAAACAGACGTATACGAACGATTGTAAATTTATAAGTTTTATTGATCTCTGCACTTCTTATTTTGCATTGTTTTGTTTGATTATAATAAGAAAAGTATAGGTAATAAAAATGATAAATAAATTCAGTAATTTAATACGATATTTTATAATAAATGGAATTAAAATAATTCGAAAATTGCGTATTTTAAAATTAAGTAACATTTATTAGGATTAAACCATTATTAAAACTATACTATATGAATTGAAAATTAAGCGGAAATTACTCAAGGCAATAAATAAAATTGATAATTAAACTGCAATATCTCGATTATCAAAGAAATCAAAATAAACTTTAAAAATTTCAAAATCTTTAAAAATTATCTAAAAATAAAAATAAAAAGAAAAACAGAAAGATAATCTTTAGCGTTAAATTACGATCTAAACTTCAGGAGTACTGTGCACTTATAACTTATGTAATAGTTATAAACATTTATTACCAAAGTCCAAACATAAACTTTCATCGTAAATCACACCATAAAAAAATTTTCTTAAAAAAAAAAGGAGGAAAAAATAATGATAACTCAACTCGCATCGCTAAAAATATTTCTTATGTAAAAATAAATTTTCATCAACATGTATATACATGTATCCTGCGATGGTCAAATAAAAATAAGAAACGTCCAAGGATTTCATCATCCGCAAAGAAGAAAAAAATAAAATAACCGGCTCCCTTGCGGGCATCGATATATTTCGCCGTATTTAAATCGCACGTGCGTGTATATGGCAAAATACTCGTATGGTAGTACTTAAAGCTTTGTTTCAAATTTTTTTTCTCTTTAACCATGACATATTTTTAATTTTTGTTTATGTTTTCGCTCTAAATACTTTCGATTTATTCGGTTTTTTTATCGATTTGGAGCGTGTAAAAAAAAACGTGAAATATGTAAAGGAAAAAGATGTTTATATAATATTGCTGAACTTATCAGTGTTTTCTAGTAATCGATGGTAATTTTAAAAATTAAATCATAAATTAATTTCCCTGATTCTTTACATTAATCCATTTTTTATCCTTGAAGCTCTTTAAAATTGATATTAATCACTATCGAATATATTAATAAAGAATGTACTACATGGTTCTATTATTTATCAACCGCGTCATTGATTATTAATTCTGTAGTCAAAACAGTAAAAAAATGATTAATCAAAATATTATTACTTTACTTTTTACAAATTATTAAATATGATCATCAATCAAAGCTAAATTTGTATCTACAAAGAAATTTTCTAAATTACAAAACCTTCATTAATTCTTAGTGCGACGTATAATCAAACACTATAAAACCACATCTTTGAAAGTCACTATACAACAATTACATAGGTGTATACATCTGCGCGCCATTAAGCTTTTGCTTATATACGCGACGTCGACTAAGTCAATTGTATAAGGGACATTTAATAGAATCCGGATTATACATATACATGTATATGGACGCACTTCCATAATAATTTATATGTGGCAGGGCGTGCAAAGCTTTAAAGTAAAACACCAGGAGAGCAAGTACAACATATACATACACATATATACACAATGTTATAGTTATATATATATAAAAGAATGACCGTTGCGCAAGTTTTACTGTACAGGCCAGTCGAACGACTTTTAAAACCTTATGTATGTATGTATGTATGTGTATATGTATATATAGATATAGAAATATTATGTAAGGAGAAGTACATACCAGGTATAGAGTTGAGAAGTTTCTTTTTTTTTTAAACTTTTTTTTTTAATAGGATAATGTAGGATAGCGGGAAACGTTAGTGAAAATTAAGGGGATAAAGAAAGAAAAACATGAAGAAGAAAATTCGTTGTGGTTTGACGAAGATGGATATGAAGATGAATTATAAGTATGGGTTGAGATTTGGTATGATGCGAGGTTTTTGTACGTACGTATATATACATGCTGGAATGGTTTTCAAGAAAATATGAGAAAACGTTAAGAAACTATTAGTGCGTGATGAAAAAAAAAACAAACCACATTATAACACTGTTACATCGCTGTAGCGTTGATTGTTTAGTGCAATAAATTTATCTTCATTTTTAAAATTATGTTTAATAATACTTTACGAGTATAAAGTTTACGAAATGAATTGTTTATATTTCTAACGTAAAAAAGGATTTGAATTCAGTATTAAAATAATCTTTACATTTACCATTCCAATTTATAAAAAAAATTCAGGATAAAAACAAAATTATTTAAACGTACGAATCATTTCACTCTCGACAATCACGCATATAAATACGTAGCACCGAATGTGCTATTAATACAATTAAATTTCCTAAAGTTTCTAGTTCTCAGATTATATTTTTTTTTCTAAACCTTCAATTGAACGTTTCGACTCCATAATACATATTTAATAGTTTCGCTTTCACGGTCAAGATCACACATATGCAATTCGGCGACTTTATATGTATGTACACGTTGTTCATTTTCTCTGATTTGATCTTAAATGCTAAAATATAGTATTTTTTTCTCACGACTGAAATGAAGCATTACGTCTGTTTCGAGTAAAGCTTTTCGTATATAATTGTTTTCCATATATTTTTTCCTTCCTCCGATGCGCGTTTTCTTTAACGCTCGTTTATTGCATTTGTCTTCATTAGTTTTCACAGTTAATAATTTTTAATGGTTCGGTGAAAGTTTTTCAACGCTTAACGTGTGGTTAATTCAATGTAAATAAGAAAATATTTAATTAAAAATAAAAATCGCTTTTTTTATATGGTTCTGTTTCGATATGTGAGAATTGTTTTTAAATATAATTCTGTTGATTCAACTTTTTAATTATACAATCGATATAAAAACAAATTTATTAACTTTTTGTTGTCGTTGTTTATTAATCTTAACATTAAACATTTTATCAACATAATTATGAGCTCAAGTTTTTATATGATAAATTAAGTTTTTTATAGCACAATGCGCAAGTATAATGATGCACATATTTTATATAAAGTAATTAAATATATCAATGGAATTTCTAATCGATTCATATGAAAGCTCAGTTCTCTTTCATAGAAAAACTTTGAATTTATCACAAGTTATTGACTAACCTTCAGATTTCAAAGATTTATATTATTATTGAATTCCTTTTCCTTTTTACGTTATCATAATCTCATAATTTTTTTATATGATATAGAATTATTTACAAGCTACTCTTAGAATAAATCCTAATGACTATTTCTGGAATCGCATGACTTAAGCATTTTGTATCGGTTGCTGTAAAATATTCTTAAACATATTTTTAAGATCGCCCACATAACATCAGATAAAAAACGATATTACAGAATCTTGACATTACAATGAAAATCATAAATACAATTATACAGCTTACCGATAATCATCGGGTTACACTGCGATATCTCATTAGCTTTAATTACATTTTATTAGTTTTAATTATATTTCAGATTCACATTTCGTTTATTCGATTTGAATTATAAAATAGTATCACGACTTTTTAAACGGAATTCTTGAAATTCCACGATAAAAAGAGTTTGCTAAATATAGCAAATATAGATAATATCATTAAACAAATGTACCGACACGCTTCAAATTAAAGATTTATGCTTTATCTTTTGAATATCTTATCTGGATGCATTTTAGAAAAAAAATCTGTATATCCACAAGCATTTCTAAATATAACCATATCTTGATTCTTTAAAATATCTTGTCTTACATGTTCCTGGTATTATCTACTTACAGAATAAATTGTATTACTTTTTGGTATGCAAAATAAAATACGATACTTAAAAGTGTTAAATATTGAATTAGTTTGAAATTCCTTGAGAATTTTGCAAATTCTACCGCTTATATAATATCTAATAATTAATTGATAAAATTAAAAAAAAAAGACTTGAATTTGAATTTTGTGTTTGAATATATTTAAAAGTAATTTTTTTGCTGCAAGAAAAAAATGAGAGAAAGAAATTTACACGTATTATGCAGTAATTAGTATCAAATACCAGTTCTCACGTTGACAAATAACAAGGTAAGATCTTAACGTCTATTGTTTAATTCTTTGAAAACTTAATTACGCGTATATGAATATTTCAACCGGAAATGTTTATGTTAAGGAAAAACCGACAAGTTTTATTACCGTAATATATAAAGACATAATAGAAATTATAATTTCTTTTAAATATATTTTTATAATTATATATTCTTAAATTTTCAAATTTCATGAACCTATATTTACGTAGTACATATAAAAATAAGTTTATTTTATTAAAAACTTTAAAATATATTTTCAATGTATTAGAAAATATTTTAATTTTTTTCTATACTATTATAATCTTATTAAACATATCAAGTCTTAGAATCATAAACAATTGATACATGCACAATTACAAATATACATATATATAGAAAGGACGAATAAGAACGGAAAAAGGCGTGTGATAAAAAAAAATCTTAACGAATGCGAGCTGAACGTCGTTGCACTCAAGTTTTATAAATGTATATATATACATTTATAAAACTATACATACACACATACACGTATATATGTACATATAATACGGAAACGAAAATTCTTCGATATGTCGAGCACTTTCACCTTCTTGTTGTTCCAGCAACGTGTTGAGCGCTATGTGTGTGTGTGCATACTTGGCTGCCTTTTTGCTCTAACGTTATAAACTTAAGCCTCGTGTTTAAAGAGCTAGAAAAGCGAGCGTGTTGTTTGTCCACACGTATATACGCGGACACACGTACACGTATACACACATATAGAAAATCTCGTTAAAAACATTACAAACTAAAAGTTATTTGCTCTTGTTTTAATATATGCGAAATGCTTTTATGTCTTATCTTATAAAGCAACAGCCGCTAAATATTTATCCGAGAGAGCTGAAAAATATATCATGCCGGCAGGCTTTTTAAGGCGGAGCTCTTTATATGACAAATTTCAATTTTTTTTCTTTCTTTTATCATTCATATTCAATGGAATATTTTAGATTCTCCAGCGAGTATACTACGTTCGTTCGTTGATGGATAGATTGTGACTGGGTTATCTAAAGTTTGATTTATAAGGTTTTCTGTTACAGTCAATCATCTAGAGAAATTTTAGATTTATTCAGATACGTAATCCATTGAATGAAATTTTTGAGTTTATATATTACGCTGACGTTTGAAAATTAAACTGAAAAACTCAAAAGTGAGTTGCTTAATTATCCGAAATTGAAAAGATCTTTTTTTTGACCAATAAATAGCCTTTTAAACTCTAAAAGAAAGAAAAAAAAAGGAGTTTCACAATTGGTCTGATTTCTACTGTAGAGAAACCAATTTAAATTATTCAGAAAATAGGTGTAGAAAGGTACACAGCGCGTAAGATTTCGCGATATAAAACTTACTTTCTGTAAGAAGAAAAAAAAAAGAAAGGTGTTGTTAAAATTCGTTAGCTTCTAAACCGCAACGTTACATATACATATATAGACTTTTTTTTATAAATTTTTTTAATACACACAAATCAAAGCGAATGACATTTCATTTTGGATCTTTCAATGTACATACATAATATAATAATTCTATTGTTTCAACTTGTAATCCAAAACAATAAAACAGGTGTTTACATAACTCCGATAAACCCCAATAATGTAATCCACTTAAGCATCGGGAAAAAGTCACTTTTCTTTTCGTTACAATTAATTTAATCTGAAATAAAAGAATGAGAAGAAAAAAAAAACAAGCGAATCGACATTTTAGAACGCTGCAGTAGGAAAAGTCTAAGGCGAGCGTTTTAAAGGCCAGTTCCTCGTATATATATATGAAATGTGCCGGTCAGTCGGGTAACTATGCGCGAGAGTATCTCAGCCATAAAATACAAGTATTATATACCTTACGACTGCATTCTCTTAGAATTCTAATATATATATCTTTTTCTTTCTTTCTTTCTCTCTCTACTATAAGTTTAAAAAAATTACGTCGTACACACTAATATAAGGGGGAGTGTCGAAGCAGTGTTCGTAGAATCGAATCTATTGAATAATTGTTTCTTTTATTTTTATTTACCGGCATTACTGTTTATACTATTAATTGATATAATGTCGTGTTTACAAATTTACCATTGTGTTTTTAATGTTCTGCGTGTACAAAGATTTAAGAAAATGAGGGATGAAGGAATTTATGTATTCATTTTTTTTAATTTTTCATCGCGGATGTAGACTGCATGAGTCAGTCCAATAGCGTTTGATGTGAATGATCATGAATGGCTAAATAAACGCTTTTCTTATTGTATTTTACAAACCATTCATCGATTGCGCTAAAACTTTACAGTCGAAGAAAAGTAGAAAAAATGCAAGCTTAAACGGAGGTTAAAATTCTTTTTTATGACAGGCATTTACAATAGTATGAGAAAATTTTCTCTGGCAATGTTTGCTAGGATTTTTTTTTTCTCGTAACAACCACCGTAGTTCCAAGCATTGTTCAAATAGAGTCATTAAAAGCATTAAATTAGATATTTGCACTGAATTTTATTTTACGTCTTTAAACGTTACAAAAACCATTTTTTTGTACTTTTAAATTTGTTGTTTGCTTTAAAAAAAGTAAATTAATCATCTTATTTATTTAAAAAATAAGTACATTGGATTATTAAAAAATTGAAGGTAAAAAATAGTTAATCTACACTTAATCACACAAGTACATAAATAGTTACAAATACATTTTAATAGGGTATCAAATGCAAAATAATGTTTTAAATTACCCAGTTCAAATGTAATGAGGTCAAAATTTCATATAAAATAACAGCTCTCCCTTTACCATGGGCGTACTATTTATTTTCTCGAGGTCAGAAATCATGTTACTCATGTGATCATTTAGCAAAGCAATTTTCAAGCTAATTGTAGAGCTTGCCTTTTTTCGTATTACCCTCCGCGAAACGAATTTTATATTAAAAAGAAAAATTAAAATTGGAAGGTATGTAGCGTTATTTTGAATTGGATAATTTACGATTGAAAATGTAGTTCCTTTAAAGGTACGATCTAGATGATTGAAGTGTAGAAAATTGAAATTAGACGAGTGTAATATTTCATGCCAGAAATTTTATTCATTTTTAAATGCAGATAAAGAAATTTTGAATTTTTAAGATTAAAAGTGTTGTAAATTAATCTTTTAAATTACACTATTACATGCATTATTATTAATTTAATAAATGCGTTATTTATTAAAGTGATGTAATAGGCAATATGATTTATAGTTACTGATATTGCAGTTTCCTGAATTTTTAATTTTTATCAACAATTTTCGAAATATTTCTATATTATGCTTTTTATTAGTTAAAATTAATGACTGTAATGTAGAGATACCTTTTTTTTTAATTTTTAAATGAAAAATAAAAAATTTGGAAAACTGTAATTTTGGTTTTTTACATTCCTTTAAGAAGAAATTTTATTTAAATATCTGAAAGTACTTAAATCTTACCTCTAAGATTTTTGTGAATACAGTTTAATTTCACTTTTGATTGAAGAAATATTACATTTCAAATTAATTTAAAAAAAGAGTTCATTTTTAATGTCTCTATACTCCTGCCACCAGTTACATTCCTAATCTATGACGTGAACTTACAAAGTTTATTTATATAAATAAAACACAAGTAATGTTTTATATGCGATGCTTGATGTCGGTCTATAGAAAAAAGCTTGAATCAACGGAATGAAAAATATTTGATTTATTTATAGATTGAGCTAACCATTTAAGAAAAGTTTTATCTCTGTTTCGATTAAAAGGGATTTTATTTTAAAATTAATTAAAAATTGCTTTTCAAAAGATTACATATTTTTTTCTTAAATAAATATTGCTTTTATTAGTAAATCATACCAGAGATTAAATATTACCTTCTTTTGTTTCAATAAAATACCTTGAAGAATTCATATCTTTTTATTTTTTATAAAAAACGAGATGCAACCTTTTTAAAACCGAAAGGTTAGATGCGATCTTTCCTTCGACCGAACGGAAGATAAAACCTTCTTCGGAAACGTCGATTTGCTAATAAATTGCTTTCAGTTTATTGACCCATGATTCATTTTATATCGATGAATTATAAAAAGTTTTTTCTAGTTTTAACTAAAACAAAAGTAAAAAAATTGCTAATTGCAAATTGGCAGCTGCTATATATACCTTTTTTATTCTTCATAAACTCAATACGAACTTGAATGCAATGGAAATAATACTCACGCATTAATGCTAGGTACATGATTCTCAATTCGCGAGTCAATCTCGTTCTCGCTTATCATTTCTAAAAACAAAAAAAAAGGAAAGAATACGAAATCATCTATCACAGTACAAAATTGCACCCTCAAAGTCGAAAATTACTGTCATCCAAACTGAAAAAGAAAATTCGCAAAGAAAAGACACAAGAAAAATCTCGAATAACATGTTAGCCACTGAAATTTCAAAGTAATCATACAACAACCTCTGTAAAAAAGGATCTTAGAAAAAAAAAATCAAACTAGAAATACAAGCAAGACACAAGGCGTTTATTTTTAGTTAGTATCATCTAGATAACTGAAAAAGCGCAGCGCCATACAGTAATAATTTCCTTTTCGCCTTAGAGGCACGCAAAGAGACTCAGAAAAGAGTTTCACGCTGTGTTGGTTTTCTCTCTGATCGGTCTTTGTACGGGTAGATAGTAAATAATCGCTTTTACTATATACATTATGTACGGGTGTATATGTATAGCATGTAAACGGTAACATTGAATTTTTTTCGTATAAAGATCTAAGGAATTTAGAAATGGACTTAGTATATGTATCATATAATTTGAAGCGTTATTAATTATTTTTAAAAAAGTCAATATGTTCATAAAAGATATTTTTTTATTAATTTAAGTAAGAATAGACAAAATTTTATTGAATACTCAAAAATTATCAATTTTTATCAAACTTAAATTAAACATGTAACAATCGTTGATCACTACTTTTATTCAAAATACATTATATAAATATTTAAAGGAAACAATAACTTGCTTATTTAATGAGCACTAAACACACGTTAATTATTTTAAGTACATGCAATCGATAGTCACAATATCAAGAACTTTTATTCAAGTTTTATTTCTAACAGTCATTAAATCAATCATCGATGAATTAATACCTTAACGTTCGCGATGACAATTTCATGAAAACAAACAACGCGTTGATTAACTTAATACAATTAACCATAAGTTCATTAGGGAAAAACAAAAAGAATGTCTTTGAAAATATTATTTAATTTTCTAAATGAAAGCGATTACGATATATCGATACGTAATGCATAACCATTGTTTAAAAGTACAAAGAAACAATTTGAGAGTAAAAATTAAATAAATACTTCTGACCCCTTTCTATCCCAACGGAGAAAATATGTATTAACATACCTGACTCATTCTATTATATCCAATATATTTAGATCTATTAAGCACGTTATTTAATCAACTTTTGCCTCTGTTTCATTTTTTTTAATGATTTTTTAAGTTCTGAGAGATAAGAACGTCAAATTAAATTTCGAATCTTTTCTTGATTTAAATAATTACATAAACTTCTATTTGGGATTGGAAATTTCTCTTATGTTATATATTTTAATCTTTTTTGCGTGTTTTTATAGCATTTGATGGACATATGAGATGGTAGTTGATAATATAATTAAAAATTATTCATTTGAAAATCGTTAATTTGAAAAAGATTTTTTTGATAATAACAAAAGATAATTGTCTAATTTTGATTGATCGAAATTAAGTTTGAAATTTATTAAAGTCTGTAAAAAAAATTTAATACCAAAATAAGATAAATTAAAATTGAATGAAAAAAAATTTTTATCTAATATAATAAAAATTTTTCATACTACTTAAAAACAATGTTTTTGAACTATGCTTCGACCAATCCTTCATCGCAATACGAAAACAATCGATTAATGAACTTTCTATCGTGGAAAAAGCCTGGATAGAAAATTTTTCAAAATAAAGAACTATATATTTCTCTACCGACCATATAGTTATGCAAATGTTGCGAGGTCAACGTCTACACCGTACGCGTCTATATATCTATAGAAACAACTTTATAAGCGTCTGGTATGCGTTTGTAATATAATAGCTTGACGCTTTTGTTACCGGTACTATCCTTCAACTTCTTTTCCTTTGTACACGTATATATACAATAAGTGAGCCTTTTAAAAAGAAAGAATTTAATACAGATAGGTTGCGCTATATACCTTTTGTCATTTTTATATTTCATTTCGGAACTCGAAACTCGTATACACACTTCATTTTTTTATTTTCTCTTTGAACTTATAGTTTTCTTCTCTTACTCACTGTGCTTATTACGTGACAAGTTAATCTTCCGTCTAAATAGCTTTGATTAAAGTGCGTTTAATCATTAAACGTTAGGTTAGACTTAAAGAGAAAGAATGAGGTGGACGATAACTATTATTATGTACTTTTTTTCTTCGTTTTAAATTTCTGGATTATACATTGAGAAATTATATCTACACATGTTACATAAAGTTTTAATCATGAATTACTCTATACTGATGGTCACTGATAATGGTGACTCGGACAGTTTATGTAAAGTTGATACATATTATGATTTTTTTTTAATTGTCAAGACATAAATTTATATCTGATTCGGTTAATATTGATCCAGATTAAAAATTTTAATTATTATAGCCGTTGCGACCTAAAAATAATTTATTTAGTTCAGAACAAAAGGTGTAATTTGTATAGAATTTACGAAAATTTTTAATAATATTAATTAAACAATCATTGATTTCACAATCTGTAATATAAAAAAAACACGTAATGAAATAAGTAAGTTGAAAATTTTCGTCAATGTTTTTTTTCCCACAGACTGAAATATGTTAATCGGTCGATTAAAAATTTTCATTGCTAAAATCATTACTAAAATCATTGCCTTAGAAAAATATTGTCGTAAATTTAATGAGCGACGATTATCAAAAATTAACACTGTTGGCTCGCCCGAACGGGACATTATCTACTTAAGGCAACTTTGTGCGTGATTAGGAAATCGAAAAAGAAAGAGAGAAAAAATTGTTTGCGTCGAAGTAACAGCATAATAAACCAAGACGTTACTTTATATTTGTTTTAAAATGTTTTATTGCAGTAGTAAATTACAAGCGTATTTAAAAATAAATTACGTCGGTTAAGACGTTAATAAAATAAAACGTAAAATGTTAAAATGATATTGTTTTGAAATTAAATCGTAGAAATGTTGAAGTGATGAGTTCTTAAAGTTTCTTTATATTCTGTTTCGCGTGAATTATCTAATAAGAGTCTAAGCATTTAAATCTCGGGTCATTAGGAAAAGTTATAAGCAAAAAACTGTACAGTTAATAAATATATATAAATGTAAATTGCACTGTGGCATATTACAAAACGAATCATTCCTTAGCTAATTTCCATAAAGTCTCAATTATAATATTTCGTAATATTCGCGTGTAATATTTAATGAATTATATTTACAAACAGAAATATTTTTTGTATCAATAACTTTGATAATTTTTTTGTTTTACTTTACTGGTAAAACATAAAAACATTTGAATGAACGATGATAAGTTTGGACGTGCATTTATTCTTTATGATATTTACATACAAAATATATATATCCCTAAAAAAAAGGAAAATTATTGTAGAGTAAAAGTATAAATAATTGTTTAGAAAGTGCATGGGGACTTTCTTAAAAAAAGTCATTTCTGGTACGTAATAACACACCCGAGTGACAATTTGAATATATTGAAACGAGAATTATCTTCAAAAAGAAAGAGAAAAAAAAGCAAAATGCCGGCTTAAAACTCGAGACGTAAAATTATAAAATTTATGAAATGAAATATAAAATACGATATCACGTGTGTGTACATAATAGAATATCTAGTAAATAAAGTCTGGGATTATAAAATAAACTTTGATGAAAAAATTTGTTTTTGTAAAGTCACTTAATAAATTATACTTTTAGTGCTTCGTAACCAATGGGTATTTGCGCATGATAAAGACGTATAGTCTTTCTTTTATAGAATATTGAAATTGTTGCATGAATCATTTTTGATGCTTTAATGTCGTTTGAAAAAAAAATTTTTCAACTTTCTACGAGATTAATATTTTATACCATTTTTGATTTACTGTGGCTCTCGCATGGAATGTAGTATAAATGAGTTATGAAGGTAAATTTTACTATTAAATTTAATGGTCAGTTAATGTCGATGTGTATATTTATTTTGGTATTCAAATATTACAATTTTAGCTTTAACTATATCAAGCTAAAGCAAGAGATCGTCAGTGGCTCAGTCGGTAGAGCGATGGATTCGTAATCTCGAGGTCCCGGGCTCGATTCCCGCTCTCGGCCGATTTATACAAGCATTACTGTATAAAGATACATGTGCTTTGTTTAAAAACACACTGAGAACCTCCGTCGCTAATTAGCACCACAATAATAGCTGAAATACAGCGACGTTAAATTAAAAAAATAAAAAACATTGTCATTATCTAATAATAAATTGTTTTTTTTATGAATTTTTTTGATACTTGAATATAAAGTTTTATAACTTTATATAAACTTATAACTTTAAAAGGAATAGTAGCTTATGATTATAAAAATAGCGAATAAAAGTTTGTTTTTTTCCAGCTTGATTTTATGTATTTACATATGCATACAAAGTTTCTTTAAGCTAAAAAAAAGATTTGAAAAATAATGTTTATCTCAATACTTGCTTCAAATAAATCTAAAAATATCAATAACCAGAACCTTCCTGCTTCAAGATAAGTTTTTAATTTTTTTTTTTTTCGACAAAAATATCATCAATTTTTTCTACAAAATCGTATAAACTCTAAATAATTGTATAAGATTTATTCAAATATAGTTAAATTTATAAAAAATTTACATGTGCAGTGCATAAATTTCAAAAGTCACAAGTTTTCAAACAACAAATTTACATCACACATTTATTTTTTACAGTCTCAACACTCTTACTACTAATAAGGCATAGCTAATTAAACCAAGTGATTATACTACACCGGCATCGATATCATCGTTATAACATTAAACATTTAGTAAGATTTACAATCCCGAAGCTTTTTAAAACCGTTTAAAAAGCAAGCGCTCGTTTGTATATATACGACGAGCTGTTTCACGCACGTATATAATCACTTGTCGCGCTGTTTCTTATATGTCCAGTGAAAGTATCGTACGTACAACACATACGCGTAAAAAGTCTTTTTTCCTTTCCTATTTTTCTTTCGCGTATCCAAAAAAAACAAAAAAAAAATTCGTACCTTCCATCTTTTTAAACAGTAAACGACAAAAGCAAAGAAAAAAAAAGATAAGGAATTGAGTTAATTTCGATATAACTTTGACAGAAAGAAAGGTAAAAAAAATAATTAAAAACAAAATTTCCAGCATGCCGAGTTTGACCTAATACGGGTCGAACGTTTAAATTACGTCAGAAAGTGCAGCTCGTAAAAAAAAGAAGCGAAATTTCGACACTCAACAACATACATATATATATATACATACATACGCACGGGATGCATAAAAATAGGCGGAGTGTATATACGCGACAAAATTATAGCATCTCAAAGCATGCACACCTTTCATTCTGAAGGAGATTTTATATATATTGCATGCATCGTTTTCTTTTCTTATCAATTCTTTTTTTTCTTTCTCTCTCTTTCTCCTTTTTTTTTCTTTCAATTACGTTTTCTTTTGTTACGCCGACGCGCGTAAAGTGTATATTATGTATATGTATATATACGTGATATGGACGGTTTTCGAATAAATATACACGACTTTTTCTCTCATGCATGGCGTGTCGCGAGTTTATTGAGAGACTTTGACTTTATGATTTGAATGGCAAATTACTAAGTGATAGTGTTGAGAGGAATATGTATACGCACGATACTTTTTTTTGCGTATACGCACATATTAAAAGAAAGGTGAATGTTTTCTTAGTATAGCGACGATGTTTATGGTTAAAACGTTTCTTTTTTTTATTATTTTTTTTATATAAAAGTTCGGCGTTTTTGATCGTGCAGGTAAAATCAGTATTTAGAGTGAAAATTAACTTTTTTAAAAATTTTATGGAACTCGACATCTGCACAAAGATAATTTGGAATGAATTTTTTCTCGTTTTTTTATTTATTCAAACATTTAAACAATGTTATACTTTTGCGCTCACATTTATGCATTAATTTACACTAATTACGGGTTGCCGCTATCTGTTTGCAATAACTTGACATGAATTTGAATCTTAAATTTATGAAAGTTCATTTTTTATTAATGATATTAAAATTATTGGCAAAAAAATCCTTTCACTTTGTTAATGTTTTAAATAAAATGTTGCAATTACTCCAGCTCTTGCATACAAATATTTATTTTTTATAATCTCTAAAAAAAAGTGTCATACTATTGACCAATGAAAAAAAAATTTTTTTTCTTCTTAGAATATATTCATTATTGATGTAAGAATTAATACTCAGTATTACCCATACGTAATTCCTTTTTTTTCCGTCAAAGTTATTATGCGAGAACATCGCACGTGGTATAAATCATGTTCTCTCGCCTATGCACTTTAGCTCATTTTTTTTTCTTTTTAATTTTTCATTCGTTTCAATTGAAACTACTTTCTAACTACCTGAAACTTAACATATTACCAGTACACCAGAGCTCTTATTTGGAATTTTTAGATTAATAGAAAAGGAAAAACTTGATACGTATGAGATAATCCTATTTTTTTAAAATTTTCAAAGAGCTCGGTTGTATTTCATCTGGATTCAATTTATTTTCTCAGGTCTAACACTAAATTAATTTTCTTTGAGCTGTCATTATAAATATTCTTTTTGATAAATTGATGTGAAGGATTCTATTAAATATGATACTAATTTTAATCTTTGTTTAATCTTTAGGAAAATTTACACTAGTATAAACTAATTCGACCATTTGATTGCACTGTAAGACTAATAATTTTTTTCATCAACTCTTTCTTAATTATTTCGTCTAAAGAATTAATTAAGTGTAATAAATATAATTTCACATGTCTTAAATGAATTATTACAATGAAACGTAAGATTTTTCTTATTCGTACCAAAAAAAAAGAAATAAGTAAAAGAGCAATTATAAAATTTACCTTTTTTGTAATTCAAGCAATTAAGAAAATATATACGGACAAATTAACAGATTAGCGTGAAGATGTTACATTACTTAAAAAGATTCGGTGGAATATTTGGTTTTTTTTCTCCTTCGCTCGTTGAGCTGATTAAATCTTAACAAATATTCGATACATTCCATGGTTTTCATCGCGCGTAAACGAGAGAAAATTAACCGAGTGTATAATTAATCAAACAAAAAATTTTAAATTATTGTTATATTTCATAGTTATTGCCTTAATTGTAAACCTTCTTTTTGTCTTTGATTTGTATCTCGCTTTTTTAGCCGCCAAACAAACAAATAAACATGTTTTATTGAATACTTAAGTACTGACGGGTAACGAGATAAAATATTGTTTATCTTAAGCGTATTCATGCCCTAAAAACTTTCGACTTTACAATAATAGATCAATTTACTTTGTACATAGGCCTCGACTAGTTACAAAGCCGTTAGATTTCACTTGAATTTGCGCATACGGAAATTTCGATACGTGTTTTGCAATTATGAAGAAAGTTCTTTATCGATAAATTAATATTAATCGATTATTTAGTGTATAATAATTTATAAGATACATTTTGTAAATTTAAAAGAAAAAAATTTATTTTCAATTAAGCTTTTGGTTTTTACGAAGAAACTTTGGGAAAAAATTTGAAAATGGTAATTTATTACTTTAAATTATATATTCTATATAATTATTTTGTTACAGAATTCAAAGAGAAATTTTTTTTTTATTTTAAAAAGTTAGATTTTATTATAATTGAAATATTGCTAATTGCTTGTTTTCATAAATTTCATTCTACTTTTTTTTAAGTAATAAATTAAAAATTTTATTACAAAAAAGATTCTGTGTTATTAAATAACAAATGTTCTTAGGAAAATTAACAAAATTTTATTTAAAATTTCATGCTTTCATTACAGACTCTAATATCATAGATTATTGATGCAAAAAATAAGTTACCAAAAAAAAATTAAACAACGGAAAATTTTCTAAAACATTTGTTAAAAAAAATAAAGCAACATCAACTAGAACAGTTGGCTTGCTGACCATAAGTGAAATCAAATATTAGCATAGGATGCTCATCAGACATTCAGTAGACCTTGAACTCCACTTCTTCAAGAGCAGGTGCATTTTGCTTTTCACCGTGTGCGAAATGTAACAAAAGAGTATATGTATATATATACACTGCTGAGAATAAAAAAATATATAGAAAAGAAGCAAAACAAGACGAAATGCATGTTATTCTTTTCTTATCTGTTATAAGGCAAAAAATAAAATGCTTACGGATACAACAGACGAAATTATTTTGCTTTCGTTGTTTCTTATTTGTTTGTGTGTGTATATTCATTATTAACATAACAAAAGAGCCTGAAAATAGTTGATAAAAAAATTGTGGTTAAACAATATGTATTTTATGTGCTCTAGAAAATTTAATGTTTTTTAGCATTTCACTATTTATTAATTATCTATCAGGTACTTTATTTCTTTATTTATTGACCAGAAATTGATAAAATTAATTGTATACTTTTAATCGATGATAAATAAATGTAACTATTGTGAATTTTGATAAAATACTTTTAAAAAAACTGTTAAAACACCTAAAGTATTTATCAACAAAATTTTACAACGATGTAGCTTTACAAACCATAAATTTGTTTTAAAAAGTCATTCCATCCAAACACAATAATTTCTACACAATGATTAATGATGCGATTCGATGTCTCTTCATAAAATTCACATGTCATGTAAAGGCCATAAAAATCTGATTAAAAAAAAAGAAATAGCCAAAGAAAAGAAAAACTAGAAACTCATGGAATCCGTCCAGAAGATTACCGCAACACGCATCGAAAGTGAATTTCTAAATTTACCTTATAACAAGTGTGCAAAAATTTCGTGGAACTAATCGCCAGCTAAAACCATAAGCATACCTATATATACGCGTACCGATAAAAAGTATCGATGCTATTTGTTTGCGCGACATGCGTCGAGTGTAGAAAACGAGAGAACGAAAAAAAAGGAGAAGACAAAAAAAGAGATTTTAAAAGAAGTAAATCGTACTTTTACTCAAAACGTTTTCGTTAACCTGCTTTTATCGGTGTGTGCTTTCTCTTTGTTTGAAAAAATACGTGTGCAGAAAAAAAGAATAAGAAGAGGGCAAAAAAAGAGAATTGCAAAATGAAACTACAAGTAGAATCTCAAATTTTCATTTGTCTCGTGCGATAAATCTTACTTTTGCTTTTTGTACGTACATATACACCGGATTGATTAACTTGCGTGCGACATTGCAAACTTTCGTTTTTCGAAGCGACTTCGATTTTTCTTATTCTTAAACAAACTACGCGATTTACGAGTTCAAACACTTTCGTCCGTCAAATAAAAGGTTATTAAAGCAACAAATTGTGCTCTACGTTTTGCGTATCAACTCGCTAAAAATTGTTTAATCAAATTGCATTATTCCAGCGGGTTTTCATTTTATCGACTGTTAATCATATTGACTGGATTTTAATGAAACTTTTTAATGGCTTATTAACGGATAGTAGAAAGGTATTTATTATAATCAATATTTAATGGGCCAATAATTCATGTACGAACGTAAATCCGTGTATCTAAATTATAATGAAGTCGTTGAGGTATTATAATTATTTAAATAGATTGGCTTTTACTTTGAAAATAAAAATATACTTATTGAAATACTTAACATAGTACCCTCTATAATTTGTATTGATAATGTGATATTTTATTTATAATTATAATTATGTATTATAAATTATGGACTTGAATTTTTTATTTAAATGTTAAGAGTGTGCTTGGAATTTAATTAAATTGATTATCTCTTATCAGTTGATTATCTTCTATTATATTAAGAAGCTTAATCATCTGCCGTCATCCATCTGATGTTAGATCCTGAAATTTAGTTTCTAAAGTAATGTTTAATTGGGTCTTATGTATCAGGGACCTTAACATATTTTTAGATATCATATTTGCAGAATCTTGAGTTTCGACATTTTCTAGATTACTAGATTTTCCATATATCATTATTTGAATCGAGGAAGCGCAAATAATTGAGAAATATGTAGCTAATTATTAGCAAGTAAGTATGACAATACTTTCTTTCGTAAAAATTAAAATGTCAAAAAATTATTGTGTATAAAATTTGATCTTATTGTGTTATATGACAAGAATAAATTAGCAATACAATGGAAATATCAAGTCACATTTGACTTACTGAAAAATCTCGTTACAAGTTTAGCACTTTGATCAATATAATGTCAAAATTTTGAATACCAAATCTTTTTACAACAATCAAACCTTGAACCACATACGTAGCACCGGATTACCATATACTTTTCCATATACGTATAATCATTAAATCTCGAAAACTTCATAAGAAAAAAAAACATAATTACACGCTTGATCGCTCAAATAATCATATCGATCAATCAACATCCAAACATTAATCTTACCTAGTAAGATAGTAGTTTTTATTCCTTTTTTTTCTAAATCACATTTTTTGTTCTCAATGTTACAGCTGCTATTGTGCAGTGTCAGCTACGCTTTGGCCCAATACAATCCAGACGATACAGGTGGCGGTGGAGCAATATTGCCGAAAAAATCACTACAAATACCGAGGAGAATAAAGGCCCAGACAACGGCCAAACTCGCTAATCCGACATCGCAAACGACTATTGTTAATCAAAGATTCCGCAGGCCAATACCTATTAAGTAAGTGTTTTCGACTGAAATTTAATATGAAAAAAGTGACATTATATAATAAACCTTTTTTTCTTTAATATTATTTATATGATTGTATGAATTATACGTTAGAATCTATCGAGTGTCTTTGAAATTAAAAAATATTCTCTAACAAGGAAAATTATAAATAGTTTACAAACGGAATAATTTTTCCGCTTTTGTTATTCTACTATAGTAGCTTACACGCGATGATAGATAATAATCGAATTTAATTGAGATTTTAATTAAACTCTTTCGCTCATTTATCGAGCAAAACTCGAGTAATAACAATAGAAATCATTTTTATTACTCTTATTATTTTACATTTTTTCTCTTCATTTGTTAGAAATCATTAGACGTATAATGGGTTTGACGATTATAAAAAAGGGAGAAAGAATTTATTCGAGTGTCTATATTATCATGAAAGTTTTAGCGCGCGGGCGTGAACTTAATAACGATTTAACGAGTGTGTCTGTTTTATTAACTCTGCCTCCATTATGCAATGCTGCCCGCCGCAAAATTAATCGGCTGTGTAATCGAAAAGTTTTGGCATACATACATATATACATATATAGAAGAAAGTTTGAAAAAATTTTTAATTAATTTAGTATGAAGTGTTGTTGTGAGATATGTATCACGCCGTGGTAGTAAGCAAATAGCTTATAATTTTAAAATTATTCTTCTCTATTTTTTTTTTCAAAGTATAATCATTTAGAATTGTATATATGGTGTTACTTGATTAATGAAATTTAATTTAATGTTTTTATTAAAAAGAATTTTAGAAGTAGGTTAAACGTAGTGTAATCGTAACTTTAATGAATGTATTATATAACATACACTATGAAATATTTCGAATATTACGAGCTTATTGATTTGATAAAATGATTACCTTAATGACTTACTTGAGGCCGTAAGTGGCTCAGTCGGTAGAGCGATGGATTCTTAATCTCGAGGTCCCGAGTTCGATTCCCATTCTTGGCGGCTGATTGATACAAGCACCACTGTATGTTACATGTGCTTTGTTCACAAACACACTGGAGACCTCCGTCGCTAATTACCATCGTAATGATAGCATAAATACAGCGACGTCAAATAAAAAAAAAAAAAATAACGATTGGACTTATTATGACATTGTTTTTACTACATACTTTAATATTTAAATAATTTAAAAGAATGTAAATTACCGACATTATAACTTTTTGAATCTACTATTCAAAATTTTAAAAATATTTGTGTAATACCTTAACTAATAAAATGCTTCATGCAAAAATATTCCAAAAAATTTTTTAATGTAGATAATTCCAGGGAATTGCAATGTCTGTGAATATCTAGAAATTAATATACCTTATTACATCATCTTAATATAATTTAACCTTAGAATTAATTTTTTTAGCAATCATTAAACTTATATTAATATTTTTCTTTTTTAATATTTAACAGCAGACCACGGCCATCAGTTGAACCAATTCCCGAACTCCCAGTCTTCACATCTGGTATCCGAGGTTCAAGACCATCGGCAATTAATTTTGAACAAAATGACGAGGCATCACTGCCAATCCAAGCTATCCAGCAACCACAATTGATACATCCACAATTGCATCATCAACAGCAGCAGCAGCAGCAACAACAACAACAACAACAACAACAGCACCAACAGCATCAACAGCAACATGTTGAACTGAAACCAGTCAGCGAAGAAAATGATAAGGATGAAGATGTTGTACAAGTTATTGCGAATTTAGGTGCTGTATCGGGTTACGGTCAGCAAGGTAATCTTTTAACCCCAACGGTTGCATCACCAACACCAACGCCAACAGTCAGTGCATTTTTACAACAACAAGAGAGACAGCAACAACAAATACAACCAGTACAGTATAGACCACAACAACCTATTGCTAGATCATCGCTTAATCTGGGACCTGAATCACATCCGGTAAGATATTGAATGTTTTTTATTTTTATTTATTCATATCTATTTAATTATTTATTATTGATATTTTATTGGAATCATTTTTTTTGTTTTTTTAATCAGTACTGGGAAAGATATTAGATCACAAAAAATCGGTTTCTTAATAAAATGAGTAAAATTTTTTAATTATGTGGATTAGAATATAAACAAAATTTCACACGTCAAAATGCAAAAGAGATTTGATTCAGATGAAAGTAATTATATCACTCATTTTAACTGTATATAAATTTGTATAAAAAAGTATTAAGCATATTTTGCAATTAAATCCTTAATTAGTTCTGATTTTAATTTATTAAATTTAAACTCTCAGAAGTATTATAAATTTTCATCATTAATTTCGATAATTTGTAAAAATTTAATTGCCACAGCACTGAAGACGGAATAATTTTTGCTGGAATTAATATGTACCTTTCTTTATTACATAAACAGATTCATCAAGTTATCGCACCGGTGCAATATAGGCCGCAAAAGCCAATCAGATTACAGAAGCAGCAACAACAGCAGCAGCAGCAGCAACATCTTGTTGAACGTAACGAATATGACATTAATGAGGCCCGTCCGATCGCTAAGCAAAGACCTCAGGCTGCGCCGAAAAAATCTAAGCCCCAGGCTGATTATTACCCCGAAGGAAGAAGAGACAAGAAACCTGTAGCTCAGGTATACTTTCTCGACATATTTGTTTTTTGTTTTTAATTTAAAGATAAATTATCATTCGTATATTATTTTTTATTTTCAATTTTTATTGTTTATTTGCATAATGATGCCAAATTTGAACATTTTTATTAAAATTATAGTTTTACATACAAAAATACAAATTTTTATTGCTTAAAAGATCTGCAGCGAAATTAAAAATAATAAAATCTTTAATAATAAGTATTAAAAATAAAATAACATTTGTAATTGCAACTGTTCCATAAAGCTGTTCTTTTTTTTTAATGCAGGTGTTTCGCGCGTTATATCACAGAAAATTTTCTTCTTATGGCTACATGAGAAAAAGCGATTATACAAGCTTAAAAGCCAACAAGTTGAATTTAACATATGCAATTTTCTTGAGTAACTGAAGATATCAATAATAATTTAACTGTTATTCAACCTGCCTATAATTTTTATTTTATTTTAAAAAAATGCTTTTTTTTATTTCTTCTTTTTTTTAAATTTAATTAACAACAAGAATTGTATTAAAATACTATAATTTAAAAAAAGAATTAATGTTTTCACAACATATTTTTAAATAATTAAAAGATTTGAATCGCGTATCACTTAAAACTCTTTTTTTTTACTTTTAATAACGAGAAGTTTGAATTTAACGTATATCAAAGTATAATTTTATAAAGTAATGTAGGACAGTAGTATGATGAACGTGTGATGATTCTGCGAAGTTACGCTTTCGTGAGTTACATAAATTGCAAAACTAGGTGTTAAAAAAAAACGATCTTTTTGCGAAACCGTTTTGATCGTTCAAGCAAATCTCATGAAAATATCTAAGATGATTTTTCTTTGCTTTCTTAAATAATTATCTGTATATAAGTTATTGATATTTTTATCTAAGAACAAAAGTTATCAGGAAAGAGAGATAAACAATTTTCAGTATGTGTAGAATCAATAAAAAATGTTTCTTAACCCAAATACTGAAACTTTTTTTATAAGCATCTTAAACTTTATAACAATAAATTCTTTTTTATATAATTCTACGACTAAAAACAAAAAAAATTGAAAATTAATGTTTTTTTTAATTTTTTATGTCAACAAATAATATTTGAAAACTTATTTCAGTAAAAATAGTTTTTGCAATAAGAAAATTTTGGAATTTTTTCAAAATTTTCGGTTAACTTTTAAATTAATTATATTCTGTTATTGAATTTGGTTTGGCTTCTACAGTAAGCAAATATAGTCAACGGGTTGAAATAATTAATTTGTGTATAAACTATTTTAGTTTCTAGATAAACAATAAAAAAGAAAGATAAATACATAATCCATTTACACTGATACAATTTCTTTTTAATTTTCAGGTAATAAGACGTTACCGCGAAGAAACAGCCGACGGTTCAATCATTTGGGGTTTCGAGAACGACGATGGTTCCTTCAAAGAGGAAATGATTGGCATCGATTGTATAACCCGCGGCAAGTACGGTTACGTTGATCCAGATGGTTTGAGACGCGAGTACACATATGAGACCGGCATTAAATGCGACGATGATACCCAGCAGCAACAGGACCAGGACATATTGAATACGTTCGTCGATTATCAAGAGAACAAACTCGTATTACCAAGCGGCAAAACAATCGATCTTAGCAGTATGGGGAAAAAGCAAGCGCGCAGGCCACAGCACATTTACAGAAATTAAAATATCACCAGATGAGAGAGAAAGAGAGATTGATCTTTAAGAATTTTTGAAATGTTGAAAGAAAAAATAAGAGATGGTTTTAATATGTGGAAAGTCCGACGAGATGTATAATTACGCGGATAGCGGATTGCAGTGAGAATTGAAAAAAAAAGTAACGTAATGGTTTGAAATTTTGTATTTATATAAAAAAAAACAGAAACGAAGAATTATTGGTTTTAAATGACACGCTTTCAGCCCATTATAAGCATTCTGTCTTTTTTTTTAATTGTACGAACAGAGTTAATGATCTTCTTACCCTCGTAAGCGACTAAATTTTTTAGTTTTAATGAATAGTATATACACAAAAATCACTATTAATCATTGTAATTGATCGTGTAATCCCGGCTCGACTCATAGCCGTGATGATTAAAGTTTTTTTCTACATATATCGACGAGATTCAATTACGAATTTCAAAATACTCGCCACGAATATTAATTATTTTTATTACAACGTTAAGCTGTATTTAGAGAACGTTTGTACTTCTTTTTTTATACGTGTAGTCTTTTTTCTTAAAGAAAAAGCTATGATTTTTCATATGGTAAAACCATTTCATTTGATTTGATAATAGAGGGGGATCGAGAGAGAGAGAGAGACAAAAAAACGCGAGCTCGTTTTTATGCCTCGCTTGACGTTTACATCTTTTTTTAATACGAGAAAATTCAGTTTTAAATACTGCTATTAAAATTTATAACTATAAATTTTGGAATTCGAGAAATGATAATTCGCTGAAATTATGAATTAATGATTTTTTATTGGCAGTATTTAAATCTGAATTTTAGTTACTTAAATTATTAATAAAGTAATTCGTGTTTTCATGTTCTTAACTGCTATTCATTTCTATTTTTTGATAAATGAAACATAAAATTTTATATTCAGCTATTTTTTCTATTTATGGCACGCATGAGTTTTCTAAAATATTGTTAATCGATTTTGATTTCCTATATTACAATAAATTTGATTATAAATTGATTATCCATTGCAGTAAGAAAGTAATTTATATTTGAAAATTTAATCGAGTTACTTTATGTAATAATATTGTATACATGTAAAAGTAAGTTCTTTTTTTACGTTGTTAGTACATAAAAGTCATTTTAAATTGGCAATGAATTTACAATAAATTGTCATGTTCACTTTTTAATTTAATTTTATTCGATTTTACTTAAAACGATTACATAATTAAAAGACCACGAGATTTAAACGAAGTTTTTAACTCTAAGCGTTTGATTTCTTTGCGACGAAAATCTTTTTATCCGATTATCTTTATCTCAATGACCTTGTCGATTTTTTTTTCATTGGTTACGTTTAGAAAATTTTGTATTTTATAATCAAAAGATCAGTGTCATGAATTATATTAAAAATGTAAATTCTAAATCATATTAACCAAATATACCTTAAATTTTTAATAATAAGCGTATCGTTTAGCGTATAAGCATCTAGATAATTATTAAGCTATTATTTGTATTGAATTCGTACAAAATAAAAATACTCATAAAAAAGTCTATGCCTTTTAATATGTATCCTTTGAAAAAAATTTTGAAATTTCATCAATTTTAAAATCTTTTTCTTTTTTTTTTAATTTTATTTAACGTCACTGTATTTACGCTATCATAGCGATGCTAATTAGCGACGGAGATCGTCAGTGTATTTGTGAACAAAGCACTTGTTACAGTGGTGCTTGTATAAAATTAGCCGCCGCAGACTGGGATTCGAACTCGAATCCTCGAGATTATGAATCCATCGCTCTGCCGACTGAGCCACTCAAGACCTCATATGAAATGTCTCATTTAAAAGCTTATGTAACTGTGTTCGACTATACGTAAAATATATTTAAACTTATAGATGAAATTTAGATTAACTACGACACTTGTAACTGCACGAATTATTTTTGCTCAATATTTAATTAATATCTAACAGCTATTTAATTTATTGAAATTAAAAAATCAGTAAAACTTCATTTTAATATTTTGAATTTTCGTTTTTCCGCTATGATTCTAAGTAATATTATAATTGATCTAATTATTATTCAAAAATTTTTACTCTATAAGTAGTATTTAAATTTTTTTATTTTTAAATAATACACTTTTTCAATGCAGAGGTAATATTAATAATTAATTTTTTTATAAATATAAAACTGAACAAATTTAAATTTATTTTTTCTTCTTGATGAAATAAGAAATTATTGTTAAAAAAATCTTACTTTTTTCTTAATTAATTTCTATTATATATTATAAAATTATAACAGTATATACAAAAATCAAACTAATTGATATTTTCATGTTGTTTTTAAAAAAAGTGCAATAAAAAAAAATTAAAAATAAAACATAAACATTATAATAACGTATACTTTATGATTATTATGTTCTGAAATTTAAATGCCCGAGCACCATCCAATCTCTTCCTCTCCTACAACTAATCACCGTACACAAAGAAGCACGTGTACTTAAATCCTATCAAAATCAAGTTGGTCGACTTTTAAAGAAATTGTACACGTAGCAAAATAACGATATGTTCTGTCTCTCTTTGCTGTTTTGATTTTTTCATTGAAGGTTGGCAGAAATGGTGAGATTGTGTAACTAAGAGCATTCAAATATTGAAATGTTTCAATTAATTTAGAGATATTTTTTACTTTAATAATCTTTTAATTTTAATAAAAAAATTATATTTAATTTATTGAAGAACAATTTTTTCGTTGATAAATTTATTTTATATTAAATTAAATTGATTAAATTTCCGTAAATTAATGAAAATATCAATAAAAATAATATCATTAAAAACTTTCTTTTTAACGTATCAATACAGTTAATTATATATTTAAAAAAATTTCCTAATTTCAGAATGTGTGTGAATAATTTTTGATAAAAATATAAAAATTAAACATCTGGTTTTTAAAAAATTCTCCGAAAATGCATTAAAACTATGACGTCATTGAAACAATGCAGTGACAATGAATAATATACTGCGACTGCATACACAAATACCAAAATGACGACTCCAAAACGAAAATCTGACCCAATGACGTTTCAAACTTGCTTCGCGTTCGAATGCAACTGAAAAGTGCACCAACAATCGGGCATCCTGGGAGTTTGAGAAAAAAAAACATCATCATTCGATGACGCAGTGTTCGTAATCGATTCTCGACAAACTTCACGGAATTCTCTCTTTCAAAAAAAAAATTTAAGAAAAAGAGAGCGAGACAGTCTAGAGTGTGTGTATTGTCAGGTATAACTGTAATAGAAGGGAAAAGCCAAAGTCACGAGAGCGAGCGAGATAGACGTATAAGGCGATAAAAAAAGAAGAAAGAGAGAGGAGTATAGTTGACTTGGCATAGTAGAAGCGGCGGCAGCATGCGCAAGTAGGCCTCCTCTTTCACGGTGAGCAAGCACACGTCGACGTTCTTTAACAAGAGCCTTAAGTTGCTCTCTTAATTTTTATTTTTCCGTTTTTTCATCTTGCCTCCCTTCTTTTTTCTTTGGTTTTCCACGACGTGAATAACGTGGAAACAAAAAAAAGGAAAATTCGATAGGGTTTTTTAGTGTAAAAAGTAGAAGGAAAAATAAACAATTGAAAAATGAAGAATTTCTTATTATTGGTGCTTATTGCCTTACCGGCTGTTATCCTGACTACGAGCAGAGGTAAGTTTAATGATCCCAGATGTCACGTTGATGCTAAATCATTTAACTTATTTCTAACTGCAACGACGCGTGAATTGCATTTCGGTTTTCATTCTTACCTCGCATTATTTTGGATACCCGGGTAAATGAGGCTTTTCAGCTGTTATTTCTGTGATAATTGGGCTATGGATTTATGACACGTGAGCGAGTTTTGTTACTTTAGATTGGGATTTGTTGTATGAAATTTTTAAAAATTTCGTGTTTTTTAAAGGGCAAAGAGATAGATTTGATAAGTAATTTTTACAAAAGTGTAAAAAAGTGATAAAATATGAAAAGTTTGTAGTTCGAGAACAAAATTTTTAAGTGAAGTTGTACGTTACCATAATGTGCTATTTAATTTTGGAGCTAATTATATTTAAAGTTCCATTATATTAAAAATAGTAAAAACCTTTTAATAAAATAAGAGTTACTCAATTAATTGGAATATTTTTAAGTGAAAAAAAAAATTTGCTTTAACTCTGATTTTGTTATTGTAGACTAATGAAAACAGACTATTATCAATTTTTAAAATACTTTGTATTAAATTTATAAAATTCATGTATTTAAATATTTTGTGTACAATTGTTCTTAAATTCTAAGTGTACTAATAAAATTTCTATTTATTTTTAGATAACACATTGTTTTCATTCGCTCAAGAAGATGAAAACGATGACATTGTTGATGTCGAAGGAGAAGAAAGTAGTATAGTTGCAGACGAAGAAGTTGAAGAAGGAACATCAACAGCTTCTAAAGATGTAGATACAACGATTCTTTTTACGGAACCAATCCATAATCCGTTATCTACTCTTGGTAAGTTATTAAATTGATTTAATTTTTAAAATATTTAAAATTAATAAATAAAATATGATGAAAAAGTTATAACTTGGAATTTAAAATTTAATTGTAAATAAAATTGTAAATAATAATTTTTTTACAGAATTGCCTGCTGGAAAGCCTGTTGAATTTTTGATTGGCTTTACAAACAAGGGTGAGATTGATTTTACCGTGGACACTGTTAA
Source organism: Anastatus disparis (assembly GCA_017163975.1). NCBI lineage: Eukaryota > Metazoa > Arthropoda > Insecta > Hymenoptera > Eupelmidae > Anastatus > Anastatus disparis. The sequence goes on from JAFFSR010000226.1 coordinate 3,538,946, forward strand.
CACCTCTTTCCGTTACCCAATGGACTTCAACTTCTTCATTCAAAATTTCTCAACGATTGCTTACAACAAGGTTGTAAAACCTAACCATGAAGCTACCCTGGCTTATTCATTCATGCCTTCTGAATCTTTTGCTGGAAGACCTTTTGGACTTAACGTAATGTTGGCTTATAGAGATGCTGTAAGTAATTATTTAGAGTTCAAATTGATAAATAATTGATTTATTTCTAAAAATTGTAAAAACAGTATTATAATTTTTAAACTTGATCTTTTTTTCAGAATGGTCTGTCATACCATGAAGCTGTTTTTAATGAAACAGTACAAATCATTGAGATTGATGAAGGTCTCGATGGTGAAACTGTATTCTTATACATATTCTTAGCAGCTTGTGGTATTTTGGCTCTGGTTGCTGGTCAACAGGTCTTGTCTTCATTTGGAAGAAAATCACGCTCATCATCTCGTAAAACACCTGTTGAAGTAGGAACATCAAACCCTAATAATGTTGACTACGACTGGTTTGACAAGGAGACTTTGAAACTAAGTATGTATAAAATAAATAATTTTAATTTAATAAAATATATTTACATATAATTTAATGAATAAAATTATTTTACAGACCGATCTCCAAAAACTCCAAAACAAAGCCCAAGACAAAGAAAAGCCAAGAGAGCAGTTGGCTCAGATGACTGAATATAATTGTAATTATTTATGTGGTTTATTTAATGAATCGAGAAGATAAATAATAGGACGTATAATACGTTGATTGTAATAAAAAAATACAACATTTTTACTTTAGTGCAGCATGAAATCTTTGCCATTCAAGGAAGTTTGTTGCAATGATTTTTCATCTTTTTAAATCATGCAACAATACGCGTTAAACGTGAACAAACTTTTTTTCGTCTAGATAATATAAAGGATTTTTATTAATTATAAAGTACAACGTCTGCGGAGTTTCTAACTAATTATAATAAATAAACTTTTTTACAAATACTCTTAAATGAATATCCACCATTGTGATAATACATGATACAATAATGAAAAGGAGGAATGTACACTTTTCTTTGAAGAAGAGTCATCAAAATGTTTTGCATATGGTCAAGTTGATAAAGTGCTTAAAAATAAAAAAAAATAGATAAAAAAATTGCTTTACATCTAATACATTCCACTTAAAATTCAAAATAAAGATTCATTATCTTATAATCTTTAGTTATCTTGTTTCCACTTAAATAAATATGCAATTTTATATATACATGTAAATATTTTGAATGCTGAGTGAAAGTTAATAATATTTTTGTTGAATAAATATTATGTAAGGATTTGTAATAGAAGTTTATTCTTAAATAATAAATAAAATGTTTTTAAAAAAAAGGTACAGTTAAAATCGTGATTTTTTTATATTTTTACAATAACATAAAGCGTATAAAAAATTTCATATTCATTCACATAAAAAATATGTAATTGAAATTAGGTTTTAATATTTGTAGCGTGGCATGTTACATGTCTACGTGGCCGACAAACATCTTACTTTCTCTTTCAAATCACGTTTCCTGTAATACAAGTCATAATACGGTCGTTATCCGTAATCCAATTTTCGTCATATTTTGTTTGTCGTACGTCAAGTTTTTAAATATATATTGCGTTATAATTTATATCAGAATCAAACAAATAAAGATTGCTCAATTAAAAATTATAATTATGATGACTTGGTATCATGATTGAAATTTTTAATTCACAAATCTTTAATTTACAAAAAAGAATTTATGCTATCATTGAGATGCTAATTAGCGACGATGGTCGTTAATGTATTTGTGAATAAAGCTCATATAACGAGTACAGTTTACAGTTGTATAAATTGGTCGAGAGCGGGATTCGAACTCGGAATCTCGAGATTACGAATCCATCGCTCTACCGAACGAGCCACTAAAACCTTAAATCTTTTTAAATAACCGTTAGGTTAATATAATAATATGTTAATAATTTTTTAATTTAATTTGCAATATTTTTCTTTAAATATTTTATACGTAATTAATTAAAAGCTAAATTATTTAAAATAAAAATTATAAATCCAAGCGCTAATCTAGCAGCTATATCTATATTGTCATAAATATATATATACTGATTTGATTCCTCGTCGTTTGGTGGCGCACCGATAACATTTTTCACTTTTCGGCGACCAGCCTTTCCGTATACGCGAGTTGACGCGGGTGGACGTTACCTGGTTATAATCGGGAGACATCAGCGGTTTTCCGTTATTTGTTAAATTAAAAAACTGCCAAAATGCCTCCTAAATTTGATCCCAGCGAAATTAAAAAAGGTATTTTTTGTTAATTTCTTTGAATTTTGTGTGAATTGCAATTTTGAAAATGTCACGTGTAGTCAATGTTCCATTTGTTTGATTTCAGTATATTTGAGATGCGTTGGAGGTGAAGTCGGTGCTACTTCTTCCCTTGCTCCCAAAATTGGTCCACTTGGTCTTGTAAGTAATAATAATTAAATTTTTTTTCAAAAAATTAATTTTTAATTGAATTGAGAGTTTGATAAACATAACCTCTATGTCTGTACCCTGTAGAAGTACACTAATCTGTTTTGGAGCATTTAAATGATTTTTTTATAATTTCATTTGTACTTAAAAAATTTTAATTAAGAAAATTAAATTAATGATTTATATTATTTTACAGTCTCCTAAAAAAGTTGGTGATGACATTGCCAAAGCAACCAGTGACTGGAAGGGTTTGAAAATCACAGTATGTTTGACAATCCAAAACAGACAAGCTACGATATCTGTTGTACCGTCAGCTGCATCTTTAATTATTAAAGCTCTTAAAGAGCCACCCAGAGATCGTAAGAAGGTTAAAAACATTAAACACAGTGGAAACTTATCATTCGATGAAATTGTTTCTATTGCACGTTCAATGAGGCCCAGATCGATGTCTCGTGAATTAAAAGGCACCATCAAAGAAATTCTTGGTACGTGCCAATCTGTTGGATGCACAATTGAAGGCAGAGCACCACACGATCTCATCGATGAAATCAGCAGTGGAGAACTCGAAGTGCCAGAGGAATAAATGGTGGGTATAGAGTCCTTTGCTCTTCTTTTAATTGTACGTAAATGTTTATTCTTTTCAATATTGTCTTGTTAATACAAGCTCAGTCAAAATTTGAAACTTATTATAAACATCAGTCTAAAATTTATATTTAATTTAATAAATTTATATACTTTCGTTATTGCCTAGTATTTTAATAATTCTAAATAACATTTAGCTTAATTATAAATAAATGATAAATTTAAAACATAAACATATTTTAAACAAAAGTAGTAAAAATTATATTTTCGAATTTAATTTCTTGAATTTCATTGTTGAAATAAATTGGAATAGTTGTTTGATATGGCTTTTATTCTCAAAACAATTAAAAGTAAGAGCTTTGGACTCTTGGTAGGGGTTGGCATCCCATCCACCTGATTGGTACCAATCCGCTATTGGTCCAACAGGCATTTTACAGCCATTGAGGAGTAAACCTCAATAAAAAATCATTTTTAAACTTCTATCATTGTTTTGCTATTTTTCTTTGTTATTATTTAATTAAAATATTTTATTTAATAACTAATGAATATAGCAAAACTAGAAGATATAATTTAATTTTATAAATAACATTTGTATTTTTTTTTTATTTCAGATTGTTTACAACTTTGGCAATAAAAAATCATAAAATCCATTTTAATTTGTATTAATTTACATCACCTTTCACCTTACCAATTTTCCCCATATTTATATTTTTTCTTTTAATACAAACTTTAAGATTTTAAAAATATTGAAAATTATATAATAATGATTATTTAATAAATTTTAACGTAAAATTTATTATTTTATTTTCTTACAATAAATAAGATTTTATTTCAAAGTTTTACAAAACATAAAAGTGAAATGAATTTTCTTTAATTTGATGAATGAATTATAAAAGAACTTATTTATTTACTCATTTCAATTAGTAATAGTTTTATCTTGAAAAATTTTTTAAACAAAGCGTATGATTTTATACGCTATATAGTAAAGTAAATTGATAGTTTTCTAATTTATGAAGACATTTTACTTCTTTGTTTTATCAACCGTTTTGCTTTTTACTGGCAAACACTAAAAACTTATAATTCAATAAAAGGACTTTATTTATAAAATATTTATCAATATTAAAATAAAATAAAAATATTGTGATATTGAGAAAAAAAATTAAATTTTTAATATTATGTTGCTATTTCATGGAGTGATATTCAAATACATGAATAAATTTTTTGTACGTTTCAAATTCAAAACAGTTTAGAGATGAACTTGAACTTGTAAAGAGTTAATTACATGTACAAATTGACAAAAATTAATTTTAAATGAATGATAAATATAAAACATTAACATATTTTAAACAAAAGTAGTAAAAATTATATTTTTTAATTTAATTTCTTAAATTTCATTGTTGAAATAAATTGGAATAATTGTTTGATATGGCTTTGATTCTCAAAACAATGATATGAAAAAAAAAATAATTTTTTTAGTTCATCTCTGTTTTGAATTTAAAACATACCTTGAAAATTTTATTCATATATTTCAATATCACTCCGTGAAAAATAGCAATATCATTTAAATGATCATGAGTTTTTCACATAAAATTTATGTATAAGAACAATGATTCCATACATTAATTTCTTTAAATTTTCATCGTTTACCCTATATTTTTTTTAAAACAACGAAAAGATGATAATCAACATAAAACAAGTATCAAATATATTAGTTTCAATTACTTGTCGAGCAAAAACCAAAAACTTGGCTTTAAAAAAATGTAAAATTAAATATATCCCTTTATAACATTTAAGATACATACTACTTTATTTTAAAATTATTATTTATTTATGTCATGAATGTTGCTATAGCTATAAGATATATTTTCTTATATATAAGAAAATAATAAGTAATATAGCATTTAATTTGATCTGATGCTTAATTAAAAGTTAAAAGCTATTTTTTTAAGATTAAAATTTTTTTCCTCCAAGTTCATTTCTTTAAATGTATATAATTCTTTTTTTTTTTTAACTTCATTTAACGTCGCTGTATTTATACTATTATTGCGATGCTAATTAGCGACGGTATGCTTGTGAACAAAGCATATGTATCGTAAACATTGATGCTTTTATCAATCGGCCACCGAGAGCGGGATTCGAACTCGTGTCCTCGAGATTATGAATCGCTCTACCGTGTGAGCCACTGATGATATGATTCTAGAAGATTTTAAAAAATTTGTATAAAAGATCTTTTAATCAAGGTTGTCAAAAAAAATTATTTTTTTTTTCAAATTTATGAATAAATAAAAATTAAAAAACTATTTAGACGTTAAATTTCAGTGTCAATTTAACATTAGATATGTGCACACTTTTTATTTTTTCCATAATTTAAAGAAATTTACTAAAGCTAACCAAATTAGGAATATTTTTTGAACATCAATTTTTATAATTAAACAGTAATTTTTTATTATGAAAATTACTTTTTTATCAAAAAAGGTAAATTAACCAAATTTTCACAATAAAATTTCAACATTTTTTGATACACAATATAAAATAAACAATTATGAAAAATTAGATACTTTTAGTCCCATATGCAAATCTCAATTGATTTCAAAATGTTTGGTCTTATTTTTAGTATCTAATTACTTCAAATTTAAACTATTAAATAGATTAACAATTAATTTTTTTATGCTACACTTTCTTCTAATAAAAGTTAAAAATTACAACATATTATTTAAAAATTATGTTTATTACTTAAAAAATAGCGAATTTTTTAAGACTGCAAATCTTCATATTTGCGTATTTAAAGTTAAATGTTTCATTTGTAACTTGAAAAAAGCGAATTTTTTAAAATAGCTGATTTGCGTATTTTAAGTTAATTATGATTAAACTGAACACATTAATTTTATTATAGAAATTGATTTGATATTTTTTTTTATTGAAAACTTTTGGATTGACCTTGAAAAAAATGTTGTATTAGCATGTTAATAAGTCATGTTAAAATTCATTTTTTTAGTTAATGAAAAAATTTTAATCTTGCTTCTCAAATAAATTTGCTTATCAATGAAAAACTGAATATCCGAAAGTGCTCAATTTTTAAATCTTTTTGTATAACAAAAATCTATCTAAAATCACAAGAAAATTTGTGATCCAAAAAAGTAACTATTTAGTGGTTCTAAAACTTTTATCAAAGTAAATAGCCAATAAGTGGAAAGTATTTCCTTAAAGAATGGCCTTAAAATCCATGATCATAAAATTCTTTTCAAATCAGAATGTACTGTGAAATAAATTAAAAATATATCCCATATTTTACATTCATACCAATCTACATCCTTGAGCTTGTGAATAATATAAATGGAATCTAATGGTGACAGTTGACAGAATCTTCAATTAAGGAGCGCTCCCTCATCTAAATTTGAATAGTTTATTTTCGCTCCTTGAAATTCGTAGAGCGCAAACTCGATAGGAAAAGGGAAAACAGCTCTTTACTGCAATAGAGAATCAGAGACGTCCCTCTCCTATCGAGTAGTTGCTCCTCGATAAACGTGTAGCAGTTCTTTGACAAGCAGAGGAGCAGCTCGCCATTTTTTCGAGTTGCCATTCTGCTGTACTGCTGTTCGAAGGTTCTGACAGTGCAGCATAAACAGTCTTAATATTTTCGCCATTGCCTTCAAGTCATTATCGTAACAGAAATCATGGATAAATGCAATGATATACCGAACGATGATAATAATAATAATGGACCTCAGGTATGTTGTATTAGATTATATTTAGTATTTTCTATTTATATACAAAATTGAGTATTTCACTAAAGTAAAAATATTGTTTAGCGTGCTTTTCGAGAAACTTATTTCTTAATAATATTTATGTTTATTTTATTTTTTCCATTGAATGCAACTATCATTTATTAATCAATTTTTTTCTTTTGAGGAGGCTTGATAAAGTAGGACCGTATCATGTTTCGATTTTTTAGTCGCGCTTGTATTATAAAAAATTTTTATAATTAAATGCACTCTATTTCTCAAATATAATTATCATTAGTTCAAGATAAAAAACCATTGTATAAGCCAATGCTGAGAAAATTTTTTTCTTAAAAAGCCCTCTATGATTGGCATCACACAGTGGGCTTGGTAACTTGTATGCACGTACTCTAAGCGTCTTAGTATTATGCGCAGTATATACCAGCTGATTCATTCGATTCTACGTTGACCAAATATTTTTAAACTTTTACCCTAATTTTCTCTTTAATTTCATCGCCTAGCCCCTTTTTTCTTAATTACATTGCGATCCTCATTAAAAAATCTATATCCTTCTAGTTTTTTAAGAAAAACTATTGAAATGAAATGACCAAAAAATTTGTGGTTTGATCACGAGTTTTTCATATTTCATACATTAATTTCTTTAAATTTTCATCGATTACCCTATATTTTTTTTAAAGAGACAAAAGGATGAGTGTTTAAAGATTATTTTTTTAAAGTTTCGTAAAAATCTTCGCAGTTTAGAAAATAACACGAGAGACTATTGAGCCTCCTTTGCAGTAAATAACTTCCTAAAACTTATTTGATTAAATATTTAATTAACATAAAACAAGTATTAAATATATTAGTCTCGATTACTTAAACGAAAATAAAAAAAATTGATTTAAAGAAAACGTTAAATTAAACATATCGCTTTTTAACTTGTCCACAGTTACCCCTTGATCTATCAAGTTCAGCTGAGGATCCACAGCTTCTTACGGAGAAGCTATCATCACTCAGTTTAGCCCAACAAGAACTCAAAGTAAAGGAAACAACGAATGAAAAGTTACAATTGGCACATGAGTTATTGTCCCAGAAAGCACTTACATCAAAGGAAATAGATTTAAAAATAATGGCATTCAAGGATCAAAAAGAAATCGAGCGTTTGTGTCGCGAACTAGATAAGCAAACAAAACACATAATGAAACAAATGAAAAAAATACGTGCAAATGCGAGAAAAAACCCGTATTTTAAAAAAAAGGTAATTTCTCAAAATAAAAGAAAATTTAAGGTAATACAAAAAGATTTTAAACAAATAATATTTTACTGCATAACGCTGAAATATCTTTAGAAAAAAACGAATAAAATGCTGTCCAAGCTCAAATCTTATTTTTTTCGTGATTGTCTCACTGACTTGTGTTCACTCCGTCGATATAATACAAATAATATAACAATAATATTCAATTATGTCTAATATTCGATGCGCAGTATATGCCAACTAATTTACTCGATTTCACATTGATCAAATATTTTCAAACTATGTGTGTAGTCCGTTATTATAGCATTTCTCGCGCTAGTAGTTCGCTTTTAACATTTCGGAACGACACCGCGAAAATTGCGACAATAACGGACTATATCCTATAATACTCAATTTCTCTTTCATCGGTTACACCATTTTTTCTTATTTGAATTGCGATCTTCATTAAATAATCTATATATCTCTAGTTTTTATGAAAAACTAGAGTAATGAAACCACAATCAAATTTGTAGTTCGATCATGAGTTTTTTTTACATAAAATACGCTTTTAACAATGATTTCATGCATTAATTTCTTCAAATTTTTAGCGCCTACTCTATGCCTTTTTTAACGTAACAAAAAGATCGGAGTTTAAAGATTATTTTTTTAAAGTTTTGTAAAAATCCTTTGAGTTTAGAAAATAACACGGGACTATTGAGCCTCCTTAAATAATTATTTAACTGTAGTAAATAACTTCCTAAAAATTATTTGAAATTTTTAATCAACATAAAACAAGTATTAAATATATTAGTCTCGATTACTTATTGAGCGAAAACAAAAAAGTTTAGTTAAAGAAAACGTTAAATTAAACATATCGCTTTTTAACTTATCCACAGATACCCACTAATGTATCAAATGTAGCTGAACAGCATCGGCTTTTTATGGAGGAACTAACATCCGGGTCACTTTTTCCACTTCTTCCAAGAATACCCATTGATCTACAAAGTGGAACTGAACAGCATCGGCGTTTTATGGAGAAGCTACCATCACCCGGGTTACATTTTCCACCTCTCCCACAGAACCCCTTTGATCCACAAAATGTATTTGAACGGCATCGGCTTTTTATGGAGAAGCTACCATCACCCGAGATACTTTTTCCACCTTTTCCACCTATTCGACAGATACCCATTCCACCAAGTGCATCTGAGGATCCACGACTTCTTACGGAGAAGCTATCATCACTCGATTTAACGTGTCCAGAATCCGATTAATTAATTGATTAAACCAAGTGCAACTGAATTTCTACGTATGTCAGCCAAGCAAGCGCTTATAATGGAAAACAATCAAAACTCTCGTTATTATTTCAGGAAATGCTTACAAAACGAAATGTAGATACAGAGATATATAAGAAAAAATTCGATCGTGTATATCGAGAATTTTTTCTCTTTCAAGAAGATAACTTTCATGAACTAGATCTACCAGAAAAACAGATATTTGGAGTAACAAAACAACATTCTAAGCTTTAAAATAAATAATATTTTTGTACATATCTCTTAAATATTTTAAAAAAAAACGAATAAAATGCTGTCTGAGCTCAAATCTTATTTATGTCGAGATTGTATCACTGTCTTGTGTCCACTCCGTCAATATAATACAAATAATATCATAATAATATTCAATTATGTTTAATATTTTAATGAAATAAGCATATTATAAAGTAAAAACAAATGAAAACAATGCAGTTTCAAGTCGAGTTCAATAAATATATTCAGATTTATTAATAATTTAAATGAATTGTAATAACTACAAAATTTTTAAAAATAATAATGATTACAAACATTGTTTTAATAACAAACATTATTTTGTAACTAAAGTAAAAATTACTTTACTTTTTTTTTTTTTTTATCGTAATTTCTCATTTTTTGATATTATTTTTTTAGGCTTAAATATTAAAAGAAATCGTACGTTTATTATTTTCCAATTAAGAATAGTAAACAAAATAAATAAAATGTGGATCAGAGTATGATAAGTTACTTGAGTTTATATTGAAATATTTGTTTGTATTATAAGTATTAAAGTTCAAAATAATAGGTTCAATTAAGATATTTTAACGGGATGTCGTAGTTGTTGGAATCGAGTTTTGCTTTTTTTATCTAACTGATATCTTTTTAAATTCACTATTTGGACAAATATAATGACTTGCCCGCGCTAAAACTATATTAATACAATAATTTTTGTTAAATTAAAAATTCAATTTAGCTTCATATTTTTTTATGAACTTTGAATGAAAATTAGATATTAAGCTCGATGAACCTAACCTCAAAATAGTATATATCGAAAGTTTGTTTATAACTTTTTATGTATATTATTTTGATAAATTTCTTAACTTGTCCGCGCTAAGGATTAATCTTACGAATTTTCTTACTGAAGTGAAAGAATTTGATTTGACGCACTGTTTACTCATGAACTTTGAATAAAAATATTATTTGGAGGAGCAGAACTACGATATCCTCTTAAAATTTATCGACGGTGTGAAAATATTATTTAATTTTAATAAAAATACAAAATTATACAAGAAATTGATGAATTTTCAAATTCACATACCGGACGAATCAATGAAAGTTATGTATCGGCGGAGTGAACATGCAAAAAAAATATTCCTATTTTTAACAAAATAATTCAATTCGAGTACTGAAACTGAGATTTTAAATTTTTCGTCAGTTGTATTTGAAAAGTATTTTGAAAAAAAAAAATTTTTATGCATATTAAAATTGAAAAATTTTGTTTTCATTTTAAAAAATAAGTGAAAGAAGCCTATTGCAAACTCCGACGATATATTTTCACTGTGGTGTAAATGACTATTTTTACTTGATTTTTTCTTATGAAAAGGTTTCTTTTTGTTCATAACTTTATGGGTTTAAAGAATCATAACTAATCGTTTCTATGTGTTTTAACATGATTTATTTGCATATCTAACATAATCATACGCGAAGAACAAGATTGTCCACTATCTTGAGAGATGATTATGTATGTCATTTAAACATTAAAAACTTATAATTCAACAAAAATATTTTTTTATAAAAAATTTATTAATATTAATATAAAATATCAATATTGTGATATTGATAAACAATAATTTATAAATTTTTAATTAACATTATATAACTTTTTCATGAAATGTTATTGAAATATATTAATAAAATTCTTAAGGTACGTTTCAAATTCAAAACAATTCGACATGAACTCGAATTAGTAAAGAGTTAATTAGATTCACAAATTAACATTTAAGATATAAGTATAAATATTATTATGTCTTAATAATATTTGTTTTCATTTCATTTTTTTCATTAAATGCAACTATGAGTGAAGAATTATTTCAAATCAATCATTTAAGCCTCTTCTTATGTTGTAAAATTAATCAATTGTTATCTTTTGAGGAGGCTTGATAGATTAGAGCCGTATCATATTTTGGATTTTTTACTGGCACTTGTACTATAGCAAATTTTCATAATTAAATGAAGTCTATTTCTCAAATATAATTATTATTAGTGTTAGTTGTTCTAGTCGAATATAAAAATCTAATAAAACAAAATAAATCTTCATTTTTGTTCACCCAAAATTAAGATTAAGATAAATATAGAGCTTTTCGAGAATTATTATTGAATGCTAAGAAAATATTTTTAAAGTCAACTTTATTAAAATTAATAAAAAATTTTTAAAGAAATTTAATCATTATTCTAATAGTACAATTCGATACACGGACTTCAAGTGGTCTTTACTTGTAAGGCTTGCACTTAGGTTGAAATTTGTAGACGAATCTCAATCTTGAGCAATGAAGATTGTCAAGTTGCAATCTCAATCTCAAAGTTGTACTTGAGCAGTCGTTAGTTGCGCTTAAATCAATTCTTTATTATTTCATATTATGTGAGAAAACTTAATACATAAATGAACTATGAAATAATTAAGAACAGCATTTGACATTTACTGGAACTAACAACTGCACAAGCGCATCTTCAAGATTGAGATTGGAATTTGACAATCTTCACTACTCAAGATTAAGATTCGTCTATAAATTCCAGCCCAAACATCCAAGCGAAGCAAGGACGCTAAGCACGGCGTTGAAAACCCTACTAGAATATAACTAATCTAAAATTATGAGAAAATTTGTGATCTAAAGAAGTAGCTATATAGCGATTGTAAAATCTTTATCAAAGTTACCTTAGTATAACCAGTAAATAGGAAGTCTTTCCTTATTGGATGACCTTCAAATCCATAATCAGTAAACATTTTTCTTAAATCAGGATGCCCTGTGAAATAAACTCCATACATATCTCATACTTTACGTTCATCCCAATATGCAGCCTTGTGTTTGTAAATAATATAAATGGAATCAACTAATGATAGTTGACAAAGCCTTCGAGTAACGTTTCTTCATTCGAATAAGGCGCTCCCTCATGTAAATTTAAATAGTTTATTTTTGCTTCTCGAAATTCGAAGAGCGGAAATCCGATAGAAAAAGGGAATTAACAGCTCTTTACTTCTATCGGGGATTAAAGATGCCCCTCTCCTGTTGAATAGCGACTCCTCGATAAACGTGTAGCAATTCTTTGACGAGTAAAACCACAGCTCACCATGTTTTCGAGTTACGGTTCTGCTAGTCGTCGGAAGTCGGAGTGAGTGAGTCGGAGTCGGAGAAAGAGCCTCTCACTATACTGTACAGATGACATTACACTACACGTTGAATTTTTATTCAGTGTACGACCAGCAAAAACAGTTTTTACAGTTTCACCATTGCCTTCACGTCACTAATGTAACAGAAATCAGAAATACAATATGTCCAACGAAGATATTAATATACCTCATGTATGATGTATTAAATTAAAATTACTATTATTGTATATTTCTATTCGAAGTCGAGTATTTCAACAAAATAACAATATTGTTTAGCGTGCTTTTTGAATAGATTAGTCTCTGAACTGAAAAAAAACGTAAAATTCAACATTGCTTTTTCACTTGTCTACAGGCGCCTCTTATTCTAAGTGCAGCTGATCGGCAATGGCTGTCAACCCATCAAGCGTATGTATAGAAAAAACAAAGAGAAGCCAAGTTATTAATCCAGAATCTCTTATATCAGAAGCAAGAATGGATGCAAAGAAAAAAGCATTTATGGAAGCAGAAAAAGAATTCGATCGTGTACAGCAAGAGAATAGTCTTCGTGATCAAGAGCTTTCTCGTAAAATAGAAAAACAGAGGAAAGATTTAGAAAAATAAATACAAACCATGTTGTGATGAAATGGTTATTTCTTAAAATACAAAAAAATTTAGAGTAACAAAAAAAAATCCTATAAGCTTTAAAATAAATAGTATTTTTGTACATAACGCCTAAATATCTGTTAAAAATACTGAATAAAATGCTGTCCAAGCTCAAATCTTATTTATATCGTAATTGTATCATTGACTTGTGTCCACTCCATTGATATAATACAAATAATATTAAATTATGTTTAATATTTTAATGAAATAAGCATATTATAAATTAAAAAGAAATGAAAACATAATGCAGGTTATTTCGAATTCAATAAATATATTCATATTTATTCATTATTAACAGAAATTGTAATAAATACAAACATTTTTCAAAGTAATAATGATTTCAATCATCATTGTTTTAATAACAGACATTATTTTAAAATTAAAGTAAGAGATCTCAGTGGCTCAGTCGGTAGAGCGATGGAATCATAATCTCGAAGATCCGAGTTCGAATCCCGCTCGCGGCAGCCGATTGATACAAGCACCACTGTATGTTACATGTGCTTTGTTCACAAACACACTGAAAACCTCCGTTGCTAATTAGCATTGCAATGATATAATTACAACGACGTTGAATAAAATAAAATATTTATATTATAAGTATTCGAGTTCAAAATGATAGTTTCAGTTAAGATATTCTAAAATTTTTATATCGATGAAGTGGAAAAATGACTTTTATTAATTTTATTATAAAATTTATTACTATATGTTTTTTACAATAAATAAGATTTTATTTCCAAGTTTTACAAATCATAAAAGTGAAATAAATTTTTTTTAAGTTAATGAATAAATTATAAATGAACTTGTTTATTCACTCATTTCAATTGTTAACAATTTTATCTCACAAAATTTTTTAAACAAAGTGTATGCTTTTATACACAATATATAATAAAGTAAATTAATAGTTCTCTAATTTATGGAAATGTTTTACTTCTTTTTTGTATCAACTGTTTCGGTTTTTGCTGGTACAGCAGTTCTGAAATTAGGGAACTGTTCCCATGGTGCTGATAAATCAAATTTCCTAAATTCTTGAGCCAACTCCAGTGGTTCAGCAACAACTCGCTTTTTCTCATCATCATATCGCACCTAAAACAGATTATTTTCTTAATGTTTTAAAATTTTCAATAAATAAAATAAGAATATTTTATTATATAAACACTAAAAACTTTTATTCAACAAAAGTACTTTTTTATAAAATACTTATCAATGTTAACGTATAAAATAATATTTATAAACAATAATGATTTTGAAATTTTTAATTTAAATTATATTGCTATTTCATAAGGTATTATTGAAATATTTTTTTACAATAATAAATCTAAAAGATTTTTAAAAAATTGTATAAAGTTTTTTAATTAAGGCTGTTTAAAAATAATTTTTTTTAAAGTTTATGAACGAATAAAGATAAACAAACAATTTGAGTGTTTAATTTCAATGTAAATTTCACACTAGATTTGAGCATGTTTTATTTTTTTTATAATTTGCAAAAATTCACTGAATCTAATCAAATTAGGAATATTTTTTGAGCATCAATTTTAATAATCAAACAGTAATTTTATATTATAAAAATTATTTTTTTTTATCAAGATAAGTTAACAAAATTTCCACAATAAAGTTACCAACATTTTTTGATACACAAAACAAAATTAACTATTTTGAAAAATTAGACATTTTTAGACCCATATGTAAATCTTCATTAATTTCCAAATTTTTGGTCTTAATATGTTGAGTATTCTTACTTTAAGTTTCTACTATTGAATAAATTAACAATTAATTTTTTTATCCTAAACTTTCTCCTAATAAAAGTTAAAAATGGGAACATAGTATCTGAAAATTATGTTCCTTACTTGTAACAGAACAAATTTTTTAAAACTGCAAATTTTCTAATTTGCATATTTAATGTTAATTATAACTAAACTGAAATATTTATTTTATTATGAAAATTTATTCGATATATCTTTTTCTTTTAAAAACTTTTGAATTGACCTTGGAAAAATCTTATTAATTTATCTCATTAACTTTAAGTCATGATATTAAATTCATTTTTTGAAAAGGTTTTAATCTCAACTGTTGTATAATTTTGCTCGTGTTTGAAAAACTTTTTCAATCTTTCTGTATAATAAAGACCTATCTAAAATTTTGAGAAAAATTGTAATCTAAAGTAACTATGTAACAGTCGCAAAACTTTTGTCAAAATATATACCTCAATATAACCAGTAAGTGGAAAGTCTTTCCTCATAGGATGGCCTTCAAATCCATAATCAGTAAGAATTCTTCTCAAATCAGGATGTCCTGTGAAATAAATTCCAAACATATCCCATACTTCACGTTCATACCAATCTGCAGCCTTGTGGATATTATAAATGGAATCAACTGGTGTCAATTCATCTGTGTAAGTTTTTACACGAATTCTTGTGCCAAAACGAACAGAAAGAAGGTTGTAGACAACCTATGAATTTGTAATAATTTAGTTATTAAATGTAATTAATTTTTAATAAAAATTCATAATATCATACCTCAAATCTGAAAGGTCTACTTGGAACATCAACAGCAGTTAAATCTGACAAATTTGTAAACTGTGCATTGTGATGATCTTTTAAAAAGCTTATAACTGGTATAATACCATTTGGTGAAATCATGACTGCTAGTTCATCACCAGCTTCAATTTGAACTTTTTCCACATACTTTGGCATACACTCAGCTACATAAGTTCCAAAATCTTTTAATTGAGCTAATTTATCCTTGTCAATTTTACGAATAGTAGCTAAAATATTAATTTTATTGTTATTATATTTATTTTTGAATACAAGGAATAACAACAATTCAAGAATTTATAAATAATATATTACATGTAAGTATAATAAATTTTACATTTAGAATTTTATAACTAGTTTATACTATTTCAAAAATTGATTTGCATAATTATTTTGAAAATATATATATTTAACAATCACTATGGTAAAAAATAAACAAAACTTACAATTATGGATTTTAAATTAAGAATAAAATAAAAAATATTTATTTATTTACGTCGTGTATCTGGACAATCAGCTGCTTTATTAGCTTTTTCAGGATTTCTCAAAACAGAACAAGCAGAAATATAACCTAGAATAATATTGTACAAAAAATTTTGTTACATAATAAATAATTAATTTATCATTAAAAATTAAATAACTTACGTTGCGGTTGTGGATTAACGCGTGTCAATGACCTAATTGCTGAAAAAACATTTTTCATGGCAAAAGCCATTTTTTACAAGATTTTTTTTATACGCGATGGAAATTTCGCTAAGAGCGAAAACAATCCATCGACGTCTAAATAATCTAGAACGTGGCGCTGTAATAGCAGACAAAAAAAAGTTAAAAATTCGCTTTACGCATGTGCAGTTGTTCGAATATTTTGCCCGCCACTAGATCTTTCTATGTGTGTGTTGAAAGTTTCTCCGAGACTAAAATGTTTGGCTAGCTTTTTTTATGCAAAGATTTGCTCATATCCAAGTTTATTTTAAGTATTAAAATATTAAAATTTCATTAGTTAACAAAAGTTATTGAGTGTGCAAAGAGGACATTGTGCGTTTTAATCCTTGCGAAAGAGAAAATAAACTCGATAAACTTTACGGCTTGTCATAACCTACAAGTTTTTTTACTTTTTTACTTACATATACACGACCTACAAGTCAGTGTATAATCTTTTAAACTAAAATTCGTAAACAGTGTTTTTTTAATTCACGAATGCGAATCTTTTAAAATTTAAGTTTTAATATAAATTATGCTTTGCAAAACGATTATTTTAACAGAATTGGATATGAGAATTTTACAAAGGGACTGAGAGTGGGACTTTCAACAAAAAAAATCGGGTAAGTAGATGATGCTTACTTTCATATTTGGATAAAACTTAGATATGAATGCATTCCTTAGAACGAGGAAATGATTAATACATTTGTTAAAATTATAACATTAGTTTAGATTAATTATGGTTTAATTAAACTAATTAAGACTTCCGTATAATTAGTACATTGTTAGGTTAGAAACTATGCCTATATATGTATATATGCACTGTGTAAATACGTATATGCAAATGCAAAATCATTTGTTTACATAAAAAACAAAAATTTTTTTTTCTCATAAAAATCCATGTTATTTTTTTTAATTTTAAAAATCATTGGCGCACGGGATAGCGATTTAGTTGTATTAATTGGATCCTGCGATAAGATTCCGAAGTTTCACAATCTCTTGATAACTACATTTTTGACCTCCCCCGTTTTAACCATTTGTTATCTATTTAAATGATATTCAAAACAAAATACGCTCGAAAAACTGTGTTTGATAACACCCTCGCAATGTATTTTAAAAGTTTGAACGAAAAAAAAGTAATATAAATCCATAATGTTAATTAACATTAATGGATCAATTAAAAATTTAGACATTTAGACGCCCTAGATTTCCAGTAGCTCTAATGCATACAGCCGAAAAATTGAAACAAGCAATCGATAAGAGCTGATAAATAATAAATCGATAATTTATTGCGCCTCGGTGTCTCCGATTATTACCGCAAATGGTAAATATAACGATAAAAAAGATGTTTCCTGGAAAGGAAAAAAAAAACATTGCATTACATGTTTACGAGATATGGTTTCTTCGTCTTTTTTCAGTTCAGCCTCCTCGCGTTATAGAACTAGTTGATCGCTCGATATGACGCCATCAAACCAGACTTGATTACCACGAATGGTAAGTTCAGAATTCTATTTTACTCACGATAATTCTGTATGTGCCTGCTTAGCTTAACAGTGAGATGTCGCTAAACTACTGTAAATTCAATTATAATTCGCGGCTTACATTAACAATTTGATTTTTCCACTTTTTGTTATTTTAAATTTTTTATTTTTATATTATTTTATGCTTATTACTTGTAGCTAAATTATTGTTAATTAAAGTTATTTGAAAAATTAAATTTTCCAATTCAAATAATACTTATATAAGTAATTTTCCAAACTTTAGTTTACTTAAACATTTGTTTATTTATAGAATTATTTAATATTATTAATATCTAATAATTACATGAAAAAATTTAATTTGTCGAATAAAATCACTCTAGCACAATTTTAAAATTTATCTATTGTCCAATGTGATTCAATAAAAATAATTCATTGAACTAACTCTGTGCCATTTTACAATATAAATAAATGAAATTTTGTTTTATTGTTAAATTATTTTAATTTGAGTTGAAAAATTGAGTTTCAAAATGATTATGCGTGATATGCAAAAAATTTTAATAATTGTAATTAAATTATTGAATTTTTATAAATACAAATACAATATTAAAATTCTACAAATAGTTAATAAATCAATAAAAATATGATTTGATAAAATAAAGTAGAAGTTAGTATTTCTTGTACGTATATATTCTTGTATGTCTTTTACAAAGTGCATATCTTTTTAATAGATACATTCTAAAAAAATTTGTTCAATTTTAATACGTGTGTGTTCTGAGTTAACACAAAAAAATTTTGTTAAAATTAATTAGTGAACCCTGTTGAGATTTTAAAAAAAAATTTTCGATAGAGAAATGAATAAATTCAAATGAACAGAAAAATTTTCCGTGAAATTTTAATACACAAACTTAGTTTATAAATCGTTAAGTAGTTTATTTTTTATTTTTTTTTATTTAACGTCGCTGTATTTATGCTATCATTGTGATGCTAATTAGCGACGGAGGTTGTTTCAGTGTATTTGTGAACTGCAGCACATGTGACGTGCAGTGGTGCTTGTATCAATTGGTCGGGATCGGGATTCGAACTCGGATCCTCGACTACTCTCGAGAATATGAATTCATTGCTCTACCGAGTGAGCCATTGACGACCTCTGATTAAGTATTTTATTTCACTTCAGTAGGCTATAGATCCTTGTTATACATTTCTAACTGGTTCGAAAAAAAAATATTACTGATTTTAATCATTATTGATTTTACGATAAAGGTTGCCAATTTTAAATTAATTTTAATTGGGATTCATAGTTCTTTTTTTACTAAAAATCAGGATAAATTTACCTCATTTCATGTGAATTATTGGTTTCGAATTTGCGAAAAAAGGAAATATTAATTAAAACATTATGTGTGTTATAATTTTATCTTTTGAAATGTGTTTTTGAGATCTAACATTATAATAACTGAGAAAATATAAATGAAAATATAAATTCAAAATTATTTCGATGTATTAGAGCCAAGCTAAAATTCAAAATTGTTAATTTTGTACTATCAATCGTTTGTTCGTGTTATAACATGAACTAAAAATGAGAAACATCTTAGAGATACAAAATTTATAAAAAAAAAAAAAATAAGAATTTCGATCGTGAAATTTTTTATCAAAGCGATAATAATCTTGATGAAAATCTCTTCAATAATATGAGATGCGCCTACAGTAGTTTTCAAAAATCATGAAAGTTTTTGAGCCATAGGTATTAATTGAAGTTAAAAAAATAAACTAGCATAGATTAAATGTTAAGAATGCTTCAAACAATGGTATTCAAAAATATAAATTTGTTTTTGAGTTACGTTTAGATGGACTGATTAAAATTTGGTTTATATGGAACCAAATCTCAATTTTTCGATCAAAAGGTGCATCAACCAATTAATAGATATCGAAATAAATAAAGACAAAATTTTTTAATTTAGACCTACAATAATTTCGAAATTTCTAAATTAAATTCCTGAAATCCGAAGTTATTATAATTTCAAAACCCATTATTCTGAATCTAAATACTCAAAATTTATTAAACTCGTAAAATCATAAATCTAAACTCAGAATCCATTAACTTCAAACCTTACCTAAAGATTATAAATTTGAAATTCACAAATTCAATACCGTTGAATTAAAAAACTAGTAAAAACTAATGAATCCAAATTTATAAAATTAAAACCCGTAAATATGGAACATAAAACCTTTAAACTCGTAAATACGCAATATTCAGTAACATAAAACTTAACAAAGTAAAATATATAAACTTTTGTATATACATAACACTCACAAATCCATAAATCTTAAAACTATAAATTGTTAAAAAAACTTTGAGATTTAACAATATATATTTTAAATATAATTAATATTATAATTAATGAGTAAAAATTAATTTTCAATTTCCAGTGTGATATGGGATTGCACATTCCCAAGGGAATACCTTCTGACACCCTTGCTACCGCAGTTATTGTGCCCATGCATCCAACATTAAAATTTAGTTAAAGTTTGGTTATAATGTGCACCAAGTGCACCATTCGTTATAAATAGTAAAAATATCCAATACGTTCATTTTTATTAACCTTCAAAGCACACACGTTCTTAAGATTGCATAAAGCACACGATATTAAAAATTAATGTTCAAATTATATTTTATGTAAAGAAATATTAGACAAAAAGCTTATTTGTGAAATATTTTAAAAATATTAATTAATTGTTTAAAAAATAACGCAACTTTTCTGAAAAACAAAGACCAACCTTCCTTGGTTTTATATATAGATAATTATTTATGCGGTAAAGGTTGACTTTTACTAATATTATTTATAGCTAATTATTTATCCATCAATACCGTAATAAAAATGTAGATCACTCTTTCGATGTTAATAACCCAAAATTATAAAATATTTGCAACTTAAGATATACTATACAGATGTAAGTTGCAAATCTGAAAAATATCAAAACTTGCATAAAGTAATCATTAAAAAAAAAATTATTTAATCCAGTAAGTAAACTATTTCATAAAAAACTTAAGTTATAAACAACAAAAGTATAAAATAATAAAAAAATTATTTAGGAAAATGAAACATTTAAATTTTTTAAAAGTATTACTTAACGAATTTATGTATAATTGCGAAACTGACAAAACGTGCTTATTAAAAAATAAATTTTTAAATCCAAAGATCCATTAGTTTTTTGTTTTTTTGTATCAATTATAAGTTCTTAATTTGAAATCTTCGATAGTTTTATAATGTTCTTTTTAAAAAAATGATATTATTTTTTAAATTTTATTTAACGTCGCTGTATTAATGCTATCTTTATAATGATAATTTTATAGAAGTAAGTTTCCAGCGTGTTTGTGAACGAAGTACGTGTAACATACAGTGGTGCTTGAATAAATTGGCCGAGGGCGGGATTCGAACTCGGGCTCTCGACTTGCGAATTCATCGCTCCAAGTGAACCACTGAAGAGCTCGAAAATGATATTATATACAAACTAACAATATGATTAACTTATAGCAAAACTATAGGTTCAGTCAGACAATAAAAATTTGACTTAATTAAGTTTATAATGTATCCATATTAAGGATAATTATGTTTAAAATCAGTATTTAAGGCAATTATTCTCAAGGCAACATTTTTTTCTTTCAAAGAACTTTTAAAAGTATTACTTATGTGTTTATTAAAAATTTGGTACGCAAAAAAATATTAAAGTTTAAATTTATTACTTGTAAAAGTAAAAGATATTTTTAGGTTAGTTCTTGAACTTACGGATACTGTAATAAAAATAAGATTATGAAAATATAAAGTTAAAATATGACATTGAAAGTTACTAGCAAAAGTCGGACATGTCGGGATAAGTTTTTATAACGAAATTTGATTTATATCACTAAAATTATACGCAATGCAAATAAACGGGTTTCCAAAAGTATATTATATCATTTAAAAGAATAATTAATTTTATTTTTGTAGGTTCTCAAAAAAAACTATACACATTTGACACATAAAAATTAAACTTGAAGAATCAGTTTCTTGTAATTTACTTGCACATTAAATATAAAATTATATTTTTTGAAATTATAATAAGAGTATATAAAGCATAGAAGCTAAAATCTATAGTTATTATAAATAAAAACACATCTAAACAATTAAGCAATTATCTGTTGATTTTAAGATTTTATTCCAAAGTCGATTAACTAAAACAAATTAAGGTCTTGCGTTTACTAATTGACAAATAAAAACAGCTAAATTATTGAATAGAGCAGTAAATTTAATTAAAATAAATTATCCATAAAAATACATCCAAGTTCAATTGTAGTTGTATTTATTTGCCTAAGTAATTACTGTTTATTGTAATTTTTTATTGTTTTTTTATTTTTATACGCACAGTAGAATGATTTTTATGACTTTTGCTGAAGTTGTAAATATAATTAAAAAGCCTTTCTCATTATTAGATTATTGTTTATTTTAAAAAGCTGCAAATATAAAAAAACTATAATATTACGAATAGTTCTAAAAAAATAAGCAGACTAGTTGGGTCTTAAAAAATGAATTTGTTGTTGCAATATAATTTATATATATGTATAAAATATACTTGGAGATACAAATTTGTAATTTTTGTTTTTATTCAACTGCAATATAGCAAAATTAAATGTTAACTACCTTTTCTTTTTGATGATTTTGAGGAAAGAATGTTTAAGTGTTATAAGGAATAATGAAAACCTATTTTAAGTTCACAAATTTTTGATGCGAATGCCTTTAAAATGAAAAATATTTGAAATAATTACACTTTATTACTTCAAAAATTTTTCCCTTAAAGTATAATTTAGAAATAATTTTAAAATATTTCTTTTAAAATACTAGAAAATATTCGATTCTATTTCATGTACTCGATAACTACTCAAAGTTATCCTTTTCTAAATTTCAAACATCTCGCGATCAGAAGCAACTAACGACATTACTAATAGTTAAATTGTTGCTCGAAATAGAATTCAAAATTCTATTAAAGTATTGTATGAAAAATCAAACGCACATAAAACTTTATATCTATTAATTGGGAAAGATATTTTCAAATTAACTAAATCAGTTTCGTAAAGATTTTGAACAGACGCTTATGTAATCTGTAAATAATTTTCTTTTTAAATCTATTGTATACAGTATGAATCCCGAATTTTTTTAATATTCTATATTTACTTGTATCATTGTTATAAATTGATATTAAAAATATTTAAAAATAATATCCATTTCATACAAATATAAATAATATAAATTATAAATTTTAATTTTGAAAACATACAAACTTTATATTCATTACAATCTATAAAAAAAAATTCTTTATAACTTTCTCGAAATTTTAGACAACTTGACATTGATATATCAATCCTT
This sequence comes from Anastatus disparis, assembly GCA_017163975.1. NCBI lineage: Eukaryota > Metazoa > Arthropoda > Insecta > Hymenoptera > Eupelmidae > Anastatus > Anastatus disparis. The sequence goes on from JAFFSR010000226.1 coordinate 3,562,380, forward strand.
CCAAAAAATATAGTTCTGAAGAAGAAAGAGCTATTCGTTTTTTTTTATTATTTATTTAACGTCGCTGTATTTATCCCATCATTACGATACTAATTAACGACAAAGGTTTTGCAGTGCGTTTGTGAACAAAGCACATGTAACGTACAGTGGTGCTTGTATAAATTAGCCGAGAGCGAGATTCGAACTCGGATCCTCGAGATTATGAATCCATCACTCTACCAACTGAGCCACTGACAATCTCCAAGTTATGAAGAATCTGTTGAAACAAAACTAGAGGATTTTCGCGAAGTATAAACAGTTATATACAAAGTCGGGTTCTTCGTTTATTACGGTAGATATAACTTTTGCGTTACTTAATCAAGTTTATACAACGAAATTATTCTCAACTTTTCTGATTGTTACGCTGTTTTTAATAGCTGCTGAAATGATACATTTATACGATTTAATAAGTTTATCGTGTTTTCAAGATTTGCGAATAATATATCTTATTTGAATTAACATTTTTAATGAAAATTTTTTTCTTTTATTTTTGTAAACATAGACATTATTTTAAAATGTTCCATAATTCATGAGTTTGGAATTGTAAAAACGAATAAAATTATTCATTCTTAAATAAAAAAATTGAATAAATTTTACTCTGTTATCTAATTTTTAAGTGAATCTTCATATTATTTAGACAATTTGAAAAAAAAACTCAATCCATTCAACATAATAAAGTATTGCTATTAAAAAAATAATTTCTTTTTTTAACAAATTAAATTTTATACTTCAGAAAATAATCTTTTTTTAAAAAAATGCTTTCTTACATTAACCGAGCTAAAATTTTATATTTAAAATGTAAATCAACTTAACGAAAGCTTAACGACCTCCTAGAATCATCAAGGATAAAAATGTTTGAGTCAAAAAAAGGGGAAAAAACGACGAAATATTAAAAGAGAAAATGCATTTACGGTCCAAGGTTCGTTTAAGCACAAATCATAGACAAGGCGTTGACATGCCGAATGCATCTTAGTCATTTAGATTTTTTTAAAACTAACTGGCTTGAAAGATACAGGAAGACAAGTTAAGAAAAGGAGTAAAAACAGACAGAGAGAAAGAGAGTATATTGTCTATCTTTAGCAACTTTCGTCTTACCTCGAACTAATACCTATCTTTAACTACCTCAAATCAAGCCGTGAAATTATTGTCTCTCTTACTGAGAGAGTGAGAGAGCGCATGGCAGCAGCAGCGCGGCAGACCAGCGCGACAAACATTTTCGAAACACTTAAAAAGCTCCTGTAGGCACTCCTTAAAACTAAGTTTAAACTTCGTTTTTGCTTTACTTTATTTTTCACCCCATGGCGTAAAGAGCGAATAAGGCACAAACGCAAGCGCTCTCTCGCCGGGCTTTGCCGGCGGACTATATAAAACGCTATTTCGAATTCTGCACCGCTCGTTATTTAACCTGCAAAGAAATTTTCTGGTATTGTTAAGAAATTAAGAGCTTTTATTTAATGCGATAAGAGATCGTGAATTATATAAATTTTATGATTAATCTTTCGCGAATTCAGATTTCAAATGTGCATCATTCATACAGATGATAATTATTTTTTAAAATTAATAATTTTAAATAGTTTATAATGCGTGAGATAAAAATTACGTAAAACTTTGCGCGAATAATAGAATCTATTAACTTTATTTTACATGGTAGAAAATTATTGATTTACACGAGGCAAGAAATTTTTTTTTTTTGTTAAAAGAACTTTATTATATTAAAGGGTTAATTTCTATTAAATTGAATTATATTATTTTATTAAATAGTATAATGAAAGTAAATATAAAAAATATTGAACAAATAAATTTAATTGTAATTAAAATTTATCATAATAAAAAAAATTTGAATTTATTTTATAAATCGAAAATTATGTTGTAGAATGAAAAATAAAATGTGCATGTAGTGCAAAAAATATATATGTAACAGACATTCAAATGTTAAAAAGTTTCGAAGCTCTACAAGTTACCTGCGAATTTTGATATCGAACAGAATTACCCTTTTTTAAGAAAATTAATAAAAGAACTAGTTTTTAAATATATTTTTAAAAAGTAAATTCAAATGGTGAAATAGAATACATCCATTCACTTTGAGAAACAAATTTAGTCAGATTCAAATAATATTTCTTACTGTACGTTATCTATAAGAAGCTTACTGGACATATTTCTTGAACTAAATTTACTTTATCTTTCTTAAACTAAAAAAGAAACGATTCTTTTTACCAAAGATTTGCTCTTTTATCCAAAATATTACTCTTATGACCCGAATCTTCTCTCTTTGTCATTAAAAATGTAAGTAAAGTATATTACAAAAAGAATCAAATAATTTGTATAAGATTAAATTTTTATGTAAGTAAAACTACTATCAAAACAAAAAAATAACATTAATAAATAAAAAATAACAAAATTAAAAAATACAAAATTATAATGTTTGATTTCCGCAAAAAATTATTAAAAAATTTCTACATTCTGATCGTCAATTTATTATTTGAATGAATTTATAATTTTTTTTTAATTATATGTACAATTCATATAGAGTTTTAAAATTTGTAAATTTCAAAGATTAAAAAAAAAATTATCCATTATTATCATAACTTTTTTTTAAATATTATTTAACGTCGCTGAATTTATGCTATCATTGAGGTACTAATTAACAACGGAGATTGTCAATGTGTTTGTGAAGCACATATAACAAGTACAGTGGTGCTTGTATCATTCGACCGAAAGCGGGATTTGAACTCGAAGCAACGAGATTATGAATCCATCACTCTACCGAGTGAGCCACTGACAAACTCTGTTATATCATACTATTATTAAGTATAAAGAACTGTAAAAACTTCAAGACTATAATTTCGCAATGTATTTTTAATCACTATTTCGAAGAAATTATTTGTCTGTTAAATTAAAAATCGGGAATAGTTAATCGTGATTATTATATAGAATCTATATAAAAATTTTTTAAATTCAAATTGATTCAGTAGTTTGTTAATTATAATAAAAAATAGTCAAACTGTTTTATTTAATAATTTATAGTTAAATTCTAAAATGAAAAAAATCAAAACTTATTAATTTTTGAACATTTGTAGTGCATGCTTTGCATTCCATTGAAGGTAAACTATTCCTTTTTTTCGTCTAATTTTTAAATGGTAAAAGTTACATTAAAACTCTTATAAATAAATTCAATATTATATATGTTAATGAAATATTTTTCTAAAAGTATCTTGCCTCCTTATATACTTATAGAAAACGTTAAAGTTTTAGAACTTTTTGTTTATTAATCTTCCTTGAGTTAATTTGATTTTAATGTATTTAGTTTTACAATAACCAATTCTTACAATTCGTCGTTTAATAATACATAGAGAAAAAAGTCGAGTAAAAATCATTATGGTCAAAAATACTATATTTCGTGGTAATTTTTGGTCATGATCGTAATTTATAAAATATTGTAATTTTTATACAATTTTTCTCTCGGTATATAAATAAAATGGATTATTTATAATCATCAATTTTTGTACGAAAACTAAAAATAATAACGAAATTACTAAAAATTTAAGATAACCAAATCTTTTGGTTTATAAATAATCGTAACTTCTTCTTTTTTAAAAATAATGTAAATATAATTTTTTTATTAATTAATTTTCATGATTAAAGAAAAAAATGTCAACGGAAAAGAAATTTACAAAAAAATATAAAGTATGGATACTTTTTATAAGAAAAAAGTGTCTTACACTTGTTAGCAACAAGTTATCTGTAACATGCTTGATTTTTAATTAACAGAATTTTTTTCGTGTATATTATTGATCACAAGAAAGTTACTGATCGCATAGATATTGTACTTTGAGAAAAATTTCCGTGTAACGCTGATTGATCAAATTGTCATCTTTTAATTTTTGTAGTTAACAAGGTGTAAACAATTTGTAAGATATGTGTTATATGTTTTTACTGAAACGTCATAAATTGACTAAAATTTATAAAATTGTTTTTGATGGATAACGCTGATTTTTAGTATCAATACTTTCAATCGAAATTACCAAGATACGTGTAAAATAATTGAAAAAAAATTTAATTTTAAATTTTTATAATTAGGATGCCGTTTATTGATGAAAATCACTTCTTTATAAAACAAGTTTTTCTGTGTAAACAAACCTTTTTTAGTAATGATTTTTCATACATTACTGAGATTTAATTTAAGAGGAGGCCGTATAGTTCTATCCTTGTCTAATCTAAATTTTTGTTATTATGACTAAATTAAATATTTTTATACAAAAGTAAGGGCAGAGCCCAATAGATTTAAGGATGAGCAGACGATTCTATTCTATGAAAAAATATAAAATTTTCATTAGTTTTCGAGTGAAGTCTGAAACGGAAAAAGAGTTAAATTTGATTGAAGTGTTCAACTCTTTTTCCGTTTCAGACTTCACTCGAAAAGTAATGAAAATTTTATATTTTTTCATAAAATAGAATCGTCTGTTCATCCTGAAATCTATTGGGCTCTGCTCTTATTTTTGTATAAAAATACTTAGTTTAGTAATTATAACGAAAATTTAGATTAGACAAGGACAGAACTATACAGCCGCCTCTTAACAGCCATTTACTGTTATTTCAAAATTTTTATTTTTTTATTTCTGAAAATTTATTTATTGCATTAATTTAGTAGTAGAAACATTAATTATAAAAAATTAATAAATTATTATACAGTCTGTAATTTACTAAAAGTATAAAGTTGACACGTGTTAACTTCATACTTATAATTAATTTTTTAGCTAGCCAAAATTACAAATACTGAAAAATCTTTTCTTTTTGATGTATTTTAATTTTGAAGAATTCATATATTTATATATGTATTGAAATCATAGAAAAATTTATACTTTAAACTATAATTTTTAAATTGTCCTTATTAAGTCATTTGCCTTTTTCAAATATGTAATCAACAAATTTTCTAAATTCATAAATCATTCTCGTTCGCATAAATCAAAAAAAGAACTTTCCTTTACCTAAAAAGCGAGTGCAAAGAACAGAAACGGAAAGACCTAGTACAAAAGTAAAACCAAAAAAGTAGTGAAAACCAACGAAAAAAAGGACACGGAGAGAAAAAAGCGGGTAATGGTCAGAGTCGCGCACAAGAGAGAAATAGTGCGCATAGTAGTAGTGTGTAACCCGCAAGAAGAAAAGCATTAGTCTGTCGAGCTGTGCAAGAGCACGAGCGACGTTTGGCGCGTACGTATATATACATGTACATATATACTTGTACGCATATATATAGGTATATAGAAAAAGCATGCGTTCTTCGTATTTCGCACTAGCGCGAGAAAGCATGTGTAGTGGCGCGCGTTTAGGCGCGGCACGTCACTCTTTTACTCTCTTGAAGAGAACGAGTACCACCGACGTTTTTCTCTCTCCTCTCTCACCCACAGGCTTGGTGTGCGTCCTGTCTCACCCTTGTGCATTACACCGGCCACCAACTCTGTATACATTTACACATACATGTATATGTAGACTTTCCTATGTGCATGTTGCACACTGGCCAGGTATATAAATGCGAGTTGGTTGGGTGCTAGAGGGAGAGAGAGGGTGGATTGGTGTTAGGTAACCCGGTCGATATATCAGGGCTCCGCTGCAGCTGTCTGTCAGGCAAGCTAAACTATATATCGTTGCTCTCTATCTCATTCTTTTTCTCTCTCTTTATCTCTCTTTCCCGTTTACTCTAACGTGCTAGACGACTACTACGACGACGACGACGTCGGGGGGCCCGAACGAAGAAAAAACTGCTCTCGCTGCTTCTGGGTAATTTTTCATCGTTGCAGAACGGACGACAGAGGCGCTGCTCCGTTGTGAGAGAAAGAAAGACAGGCTAGAGAAAAAGAGTGAGAGAAGCGAGCCAATGCACGGTTAGTCGCAAGCAACCCCCTTGTGCAACCCACCCACCCACCCACACCTTCTTTTTTCCACCCCCATTAGATCCCTCCATCCCCTTACTTTCTCCTCACTCCGCCCCCTCTCGGCCCCGCATCTTTTTCATCTCTTCCTCTTTTCTCTCTTCTTTTCGCCTTTTCTCCTCCTCCTCAAACTCCTACGAAGCGAGTGCGCACGATGGTGGTGCACGATGCGAAAAACGTCCGCCCACCTAACTTGGTGTTTGTGGATAAAAGTGTGTGTCTATACGTGAGCGTTGTTACTGCTGCAGGTCTCTTTCAGGTAGAAAGAATAAGAGAGAAAGAGTGAGCTGATTGTTACTGCATAGGCGTTCTGTCTCCCTCTCCGTATTACTACTTTTTCAGACCACGTGTATGTGCACGTTGGGTTCCACCCCCCCACCATCACCACTACCAACCCCCTAGAGCGCAATGTGTACGCACACACCTCCCAATACTTGTGGGCCCACCCTCTTTTTACCGTCGTACCTCACACTCTTTTCTCTTACTCTCCACCCCCTCTCTTTTACTTTATACCACGCGGGCGTCGCGGGAAAAACTCCGGTATCCGGAAAAGAAGAGAGAAAGAGAAAGAAAAAGATACAAGTGGGGAGGATCGATTTTTACTGGGGCAACCTCAACTTCCAACCTCCCTTTCGTCCACCACCCCTTTTAGAGCTCTTCCTGACACCCCGCATGGTTCCTTCAAAAGGGAGATAGAAAAAGTACAAGAGAAAGAAAAAGAAAGCGGGAGGTGTAGTCACCTCTTCGTGTTACCGTCGCGTGCACCCTCTTGCATCGCTCTTTTACCCAACCCCCTTTTTTTACCCCTCGGAGCGTCCGTCTGAGCTAGCCACCAGGCGATGAGCTTCTCTCTTTTTACCTGCTACGATTTTTCTCTTTCTATTTCACTCTTTCATTCTTTCATCCTTTTTCTTTTTTTGTGCCACTGTCCTCACACGGTGACAGAAAATAACGGGCCAAAAAGGACCACCTTGCATTTTTCCCTCCTACATTAATCCTCTTGAAAGACTCAGCACAAGTAAAAAAATTCCGAAAAATTTGGAAGCATTACAGGTAGTTTTAAAATGTTGAAGAAAAATTTTTCCTATGTTTCAACAGATGGTTAATTAAAATTTTTTCATCCATTGCAATGCGAGAAATTCGATTAGACTTTTAGATATTTGATTCAAGGTTGAATACGTGGATATGACCATCTCGATCCCATTGGTTATACGAGCGTACCAATGTACAATAAACATGTGCGTGCTTATATGTTACCCTTTCATATCTTCTAAAAACTGGTCAACGTGCAATGCAACTCTTTTTTTTTATCCCCCTTACCCTTTTTCTTTCCTTTCTTTCCTTTTTTTTCTACACGAACATAGCTTGGCGTGCAGGTTCTCACACTCCAAAGAGTTTCTCTCGTGTGTACACTGGGAGCTTTCGCGCGGACACTAACTCCCCTTTTGCCTTTACACCCACCCCTTTTTTTCTACTACCACCATCTCCCTTTTCTTTTGCCTATGGTCCGTTTTCTCTGGTATCCGTTAGTCTGTCTCTCTTTCTCCTGTCCTCTGCATTTCTTTTCTTTTTCTCTCTTTTTCGTACGCAATTCACTCCCTTTTGTTCAACCCTCCCGCACTCATACTTGCATACACTGACTTTTTTTATTCGCTTGTCTTTCTCTCTCTCTCTGCTTTCTTTTCTCCTCTAGCTATATGTGCGCTTATATGCAGATGTATACGTTTCGGCAAGTATGTGTGAGAGGGTGGAAAGAGGGTGGTTTGGGATGGATGCGGGAGTGTTTGTAGGGAGTTCAGTATGCGCCCTCGAAAATATTCGCATGGAGAACGTTTTTCGCGGAAAAAAGTTTCCCGCGAGCCAGGCACCTCTACCTCTTACTCTACCGAGTTCTCTAGCTCTCTTTTTCTCTCGTTTTTATCCCAAGCTTGCCTGCTCTATCGTTCTTTCTCTCAGCTTGCTTTTTTTGCACGTACTTTTTTCGGTGTTGTCTTTATTTTTTTTTTTTCAACGTAGCTTTCCTCTTCCACAGTCTTTCTCTCTCTCTTCTCTATTTCTCTCTTCTCTTACGTGCTTCATTTTCTCTCTTCTTTCTTTCGCACCACCCTTCTCTCTTTCTATCTCTCTCCGTCTCTCTTCGTGTGTCTGGCTTTTCCCGGGGGTAGGACTCTCTCGCGAGCTTTTTAAGCTAGTATTTTCCAGCGCTAAAATTACTTTTGCAATAGCGCGTTTTCTATCTTCGTCTTTTAGTTTCTCTCTTTTTCTTTCTCTTTCTTGTTCTCTCGCTCACTCCCGCTTATTCCCACCCCCCTTGCGTCACAATTATTTTTCGATCGGCCGAGCCTTAGCCAATCAACTTCTCGGTTGTATTCTTTCTTTTTCATTTTTTATTTAAAATATAGGGATGCGTTAGTGAATGGCTATAGCATTTTTTTTATTCATCTTTTTTTTGCTTTTCTCTTTTTGGTGCGAACGACGGTAGCGTTTGAATTCTTTCGTTTAAATTTCATGTCTAGTACGAATATTTATAGAGGGAAAGAGAAGTCAAAAAAAAAGTAAAAAAAATCGAATAGTCGAAGCTATTTTACGTGTTGATGCTTCGCTAGAAAATAATTCGGCTCGAAATTGGTGTAAGCAACAAGCATTGAAGTGTATACTGAGAAAAAAAAAGAGAGTCCCTTTGCACAGTTTTTAGCGGCGTCGTTCATTGCAATGCAGTTGAAAAGCAGTTTAAAACGCGCTAGTACCGATACTATGCTATACGTGTATATACGCAAGAGAGACGCAAATTTTACGACTACATCAACGAGATTCAATGTCTGCTTGTACGGTTTACAAGCCTCTACGTGCCCACAGCTCGTAAAACCAAGACAAACGGTGTATTTATTAATTTCGAATTTGCATGAAAATCACGAGGTGAGAATCGCTTTCGATTATACGAAATTGAATCGGTTAATTTGTTTACTGAGCTTAAATATTTTTGATAAATTAATTAAGAAATATCCTTTTTGTAATTATAATTTTTATCTGTCAAAATAAAATTTTTAATTTTTCAAGTTAGAGAAGATGAGAACAACTTTTGATAAAATCGTACAACATTCTAATAAATGAATATTTTTTAATAAATTTTATATTAGGTAAATTTATCCTATAACTTTATAAATGAATAAATATTATTTGAACTTTAATTTATTTAAAAATTATTATTAATACCTCTTTCAACTATAAATAAATATAATTGTTACTAAAATTAATTTATTTAATTTTTTGATACAAATCTATACTTTATAAATTAAAATATGAAAATTTTTTTAATTCTTCGGTTATGAAAATTAAGTATTAGCTAAGAATCGTTTAAATTTACTTAAAAAAAGTCAGTGAGAGCTTAACACTCAATTCAATTTTTCAACTTATTCAAATAACAAACTCCAATCTCTTAAAACACCTTCAACTTCTCGAACAAACAATAACTTTTTTTTACGACCAATAATAACTCATAAAAAAAAGGAAAGAACCGCAGAACAAAAAGAAAAATTTCTTTTTATTAGCGCGGTCAAACAGAGGGTTCGTTTAAAAGTTCCAGTATCTGGACATGCACTGACGTCTCACAAAAGAAATAAAACTAAAAAAAAACAAAAGTCACATTCTCTCGCCTGCTAAATGAGAAAGAAAGAGGCGCTACAAGGCGGAACCCTTTGAAAAAGGCTATAAAACAATACGAACATTGATCTCCAAAAGGGCGTATAAGCTTACAGTACAGAAAAAAGTGGGCTGCTGTTACAGTATACGTATACCATAGTGAGAGAACAAGACACAAAGAGAAAAAATAAAAAAAAAACTAACTATAAAATAAAGAAAGAAAATACTGATAACACGATGTTATATAGTCTCGCTTACCGATCAAGCGTATCAATGGAGCCTTCCATATTAATTCCACTTGGCGTGAAAAACTTTCCAGTTTGGCAAGCATAATATATAACCGGCTAGCCTCATCATCTCTCGCTGCACTGGTTATTATTGCATATATAAGGGTATAAAGCATTAGCGCGCTCTTGGTCCGTGTGTAAAAAGGTTTAACAGCTATTATAATTATTATTACGTTGTGTGCTGCTGCTGTTGTGATGTGTCGTGTCGTTGGAAACGAGAGCCAGATTGATAATTCGCTTGTAAAAAAAGAGAAAGAAAAAGATAAAAAACCATATAACCATCAGGAGAGATAGACAGAGAGAAAGAAAAAGCTTAGGCAAGGCTACGCGCCATTGCGCATTTTACTATAAGGTAGCAAGTAATAACATAACGTACACCGTCTGGTCTATTGAGATTGGTCGATTGATCAACATAACGTATATGAGTTTTATATAATGCAACACCCGTACACTGAATAATCGACAGACCTTGCGCAAATTAAGCGTTAGACAACATTAAATACAAAAAAAACAATGTAACGAAAAAAATACGAAAAGAAAAAATATTTAAAAAAAGAACTAAAAAAAAAAGTAGATGCAGAAGAAAATCGTGTATATTATGACATGCTTGACGTTGATAATAGCATATATATATATGGTCAAAGGCTTACTACAAAGGATGCAAGGCGAATATGCTACGTTAGATCGCGATAGCGAATTATTTAACGAATCGCAATATCGTACGATAATTTATTGGAAAATTTATATTTACCGAGAGTAGTTGTTGCCGCCAACGTTAAAGTTATTCTGCGAAGTTGGATAAGTTTAGTTTGCGCTCTTATATAGATATATATATATACACATAAAGGTGAAGTTATCCCAAATGGGGGATAATACTTGCAGGTTGCAATGTACTTTAGTTTGAAATTTTCTGAAAATTTAATTATGAATTTAAATTTCTTGCGATTTCTGGATTGCGAATCAGTACAGAGAGAATGGGATAGTTTATTGTACGATAAGAATATCGCTTAAAATTTACTAATGAAATTTCAAATCGTTTGATTGGATTTTCACGATTTCCTATTTGATTATATATAAATAAAGATATTTATAAAATGACTTTGACTTAGAAGATGATTCACATGGATAATTTTAGATAATTTATTTAAGCAAAAAATGAAACAACAATCAATAAGTAATAACTATAAAATAAAAATCATAATTATTATATTTTGATAAACTGTTGAACATATCTTATACTAATATCTTAGAGGAATAATAAATATTTATTTTACTTTTTCAGGCATGATTGTGGATCAACTTTTTTAAACACTAAAATATTAGGTAAGCCATACAGAAATCATTAAATATATTTCTCTATGAATGAAATTTAAAAATGGATATCGGTTGAAAAAATAAAATGTTTATCTATTTTCCAATTTATATATATATATATATATATATATATATATATATTTTTTTATATTATTTAACCTCGCTGTATTTATGCTATCACTGCGATGATAATTAGCGACGGAGGTCGTCAGTGTGTTTGTGAACAAAGCACATGTAATGTACAGTGGTACTTGTATCAATCGGCCGCCGAAAGCGGGATTCGAACCCGGATCCTCGAGATTACTAATTCATCGTTCTACCGACTGAGCCATTGTCGACCTCGATATAAATATTGAACCTTAAAAGAATGCTCTATAAAATGTAAAATAATTATTAAAATGTTTATGGTATTAGTCATTATCAAGTTGAAAATTATTTTTAAAATATTTTTGAAAAGAATAACAAAAAACAAAAAAAAATATTGTTTATATAAAATGATTATGCATTATCTATTATCATTTTCAGAATCGTAACTATATCAGCAATTAAGGATTAAGCAACTAATTTAAATCAATCAAAAGTAAAACTATATAAAAAATTTTGTTGAATAAAATTTTGTAATTTTTTTTTACATTTTTAGAATATTTTTTAAAAATAATCTTTCTTTTTTTATTATTAAAACAATTGTATGGTGAAAAAGGAAAAGAATTTATTCAAACGAACTCTTGAAACAAACTCTAATTGATCTTAATCAAATCGAGATTTGTTTGGAATCGTTTTTAAATAAAATGTTGCAACAATAATCTGAAATTGATTCTCGAGAAATACACATACCTGTATGAAAAGGTACTAATAAAAAAGTAAATTTTCTTTTTTTGTTTTGAGAATTTTGATCTGATACGATTTCTGATAAAATACAATGAAAATCATTTTGATTCATCTAATTATTTTCAAATCATTAATGTTATTATGCAATTCTTTAAAAATATATAAATGAATATCTGTTATCTAAAAAGTGCATGTTGTAAAAATTAGTACCATCCATCTGTATAAAAAAGGTTTTGAAATTAAATAAGACAACATGTTAAAATATTCCACATCACAAACATACTATTTTAGAGACAGAAATATATACTTATTCAAAAGAATAATGCACTTTTCACTATTTTAAACGGTGTATGTATATTAATTCATAATGGAACAATATGCTCTATTAAATAGTGAAATTTCGCTAATTTAATTTGAATACACCCCAAACTAAATAAAATCTAATTAAGTGTTGCCTTCATTTTTAAGTAAATTAAAATATTAATTTAATCATTTTTTAAAGCTGAAGAGCTTTTTGTATTTCATAATATTAACTAATTATTTAAAGGATCAAAGTTATAAACCGAAGGTATGTACGAGATATATGTATTATATTTCATAATTCGTTTGTACTATTCTAAAATTCTCTTTTTATCAAGTGTTAAAACAGATTCAAAGAGAAAGGTTTTTTTTATTTTATTTTACTCCTTTATGAAATTTCGAAAACTTTCTGTTTACTAAATATCTTCATAATAAGATGATCATAATGTTTTACAATATCTAACTTCATTTTCGATCATGAATTTATCATCTTTTCTTTAAAGTTTAACAATACTCTAGCTATTTTTTTATTTACCAAAAAAAAGTCTTAAAAAATGCTCATCTATTAATTAAATAAAATATAAATCCTTTTTGAGAAATGATTTCTTTTCACAATAACACAATAAATAATCTAGTTCCGGCGAGCAACGGGGCAGCTTTTTGCAGTCGTTTCTATTCTTTACATTCTAACAACACGGTGCTTTGTAAATAAACAATCTAAAACGGCAACATACAAAAATAAAAAGAAGAAAAATAAAAACAAAAACGGAAAAAGAGAAGAAAAAAAAATAATACTACGAGAAGAAGAGAGAAAAACGACGGAGCTTCCACCAAGGAAGAAAGAAAAGAGTTCAGGGACTGTATACTACTTGTTTTTTTGCGCGTACCTCGCGCACACTTCGTATAATTTATTCCGGTGCCTAAAAATACACCCATACACATACATACAAAGCTTTGCCTAAAAACACACACACACACATACATATATACACAGTAGATGCATATAGCCTTTTCCTCTTCGTTGAGCGGAAGCTCGAGAGTATACGAAGAGAGAAAGAGAGAGAGAGGGTGACTGCAGGGCGCGTACGCCCACCCCCTTCTAAAAAAGAGAGTTTTTCCGACAACTTGCGCGCGTTGGCTTGGACGGCGACTACTACTAGCTTTCCTTTTTTTTTTCTTTCTTTCTCTCGTTTTTTTTTCTACTCTTTCTCTCACTCTCTAACTCTACCAGGTTTGAGCTTTTTTGGAAGCTTAGAAAAGGAAAAGAGCTGCTGCTGCTATACTACTGCTGCTCTTTGCTAGGCAGGCCGAGTGCTTCTCTTCTATATTTTTTTTTCTTCTTTTATTATATTTTTTGTATATATATATATTTTTTTTATAAGTGTGTATATGTAAAGCCCGGGCAAGCAGATTTTTTAATTCGGCCTTGCGTATTTTGCACCCCTCGTTGGGCTCGTTATCGTGGGTATTAGCTTGCGCTTGGCTTGTTTGTTTAATTCTTGTTTTTATTTTATTTTAGTTTATTTTTTTTTTATATATTTTGCTTTCTTTATTTTTTTTCCTCCTTGTTTTATTTTTTATTTTCTCTACACGTTAGAGATCTTTAATTAGATGGCGAGGCTGTGCACGCGCGCGTAACCAAGCAGACGTTCTTTTTCACAAGGTGAAGCTAAGCGTGAGTGATATAATGTCGTGGGTGTGAAAATTGGTTTTTATTTTTCTTTTTCTTTTTTTTAGCAGGTTTTCGCGAAGATGATAGGATATATATATATAAAAGAAAAATCAGACTGCTTTGACGCGGTGAGGTCGACGAGCTCTACAGGGTAATTAGATTCATGCGTTAAACCAGCTGAATGATGAAGAGTTTAAAGCGAAACGTTCTGTTAATACTGGACAGATCCTTTTTTTTGCGGCTTTTATAAAACGGTTTTTTTTTTATTTTTCGATTCATGAATTGACGATGATGCGCTTTTCAATTTTTCCCCTTTCCCCATGATAACCGTTTTCATTTGATGGTTGAAAAATATGTGGATCATATGTAAAGGAATAAGGAATTTTCTTCTTTTTTTTTTATTTTATTAATAATATTTCATGTCCTTTTTTTGAATTCGCGTGTTATATTTGAAATTCATTGCTTAAAAGCGAATTCTTGTAGATGTCATTCATTTAGATATAGATGCTGTGACGTGTCAAAGATTCGTTTTCATATGGAAATGTTTTGGTTTCGTGAAGAGAAATTAAAGTTTGCTTTTCATTTCGGTGCTTTGGTTAAATTTTATAAAATAAATTTTAAATTTTTATGTGTATTTCTTCTTCTTCTTTTTTTCATTACGCTTATATGATAAAAGTAAGTAAACCACAAAATTTTCGGCACAGATTTTAAAGTCAAAAGATTACAACCATTCAGAGTGTGTACCAAGTAAAAATTTTAAAATATATAAAAAATTTTAATTAAAATAATTAACAATAGCTGGTTTTTTTCTACTGTTTCTACTGAAAATATATTCTAATTGTTTGATTTCGTCAAACATATTTTTTACAAACATTAAATCCAAGATATCTAAATTCATTTGATCAAGATATGTTCAAAGTAGCTGTAAATTCTTTTCGAATGAAATTTCATTCAACATGGCAAGTTTTATTTTCAAAAATTAAAGCAATCGTATAAACCTTAAACGTAAATGTATTTATGAATAATGGAAAAAGGAGATTAAAGAACATAAGATTGAAGATACATGTGTTTAGCGCTGAATTTTAATTCTCAGCGCATTTTGATCATTTCCTTTTACTTAGTATACAGATTCAATAATTTTTACACAAAATTATTCCGATGTATGTCGTATTATAAATATATCGAAGGTAATTTACAAATGATTTGTCAAATATAAACAACAAGCTTGCTTATATAATTTTATTACATGTAAATACATTTAGAATTTGTTTTACGTTTTATAAATATTTGAAATATAATTTTGACACTTTTGTAATTCTTATTAAAATTAACTTACTTCACGCTCTTTTCTCTAAAAAAAACCACTTTTCGTAATGCATAATGAGAAAGTTATTCGTAAAGTGCGAAAGTAGTAACTACACTGCACGCGAGAGACTTGAAAAAGTTTTCATCAAAACTACTCGTGGGATACTTGGCGCTTAACGTACCAAAGAAGGGACAATAAATATTTCCTTTATTGTCCTTTATAGGTTATTTTAAGAAAGGAAAAAGACAACAGTCGAAAAATAGAGCTGAAAAATAATAACAATAAAAAAGTAAGAAATAAAGCATATGGGTCAAATAAGCAGAAGTTTGCAATAGTCTGATGGCGCGTCTAATCAGGCGATTTGGTTTGATGCCATCGGCCATTAATTCTTTTTAATTATTCCATTTTCTACACCTTCGCGACTTTCGATCATGGTCACGCGATCGGTTTGTGCCCGCGCGCGTTGGTAGTATTACCCTCCTCTATATCTTTTTTTTCAACTCCCACCTTTTTTATTCAAACTGAAATACACGCAGACGGATACTCTCCTTTTTTCGGATACTTTTTTAATTAAAGAATCCTTTTTCGTGTTCGTTTACCTCCCAGACCTATACAGACATACATACACATATTTTGCTCCCTTCTCTCTCTCTCTCTCTTCCTTTTTTTTTTACTTTTCTGTATATAAGGTAATGAAAAATCGTACAAAGAGAAACGATTTCACGCTTAATTCGGCTATATTTAGCTTGTTTCAAATTATTTCATACCTTTATGTTTAATTTAATTAATTATTTAATTATATTTCAATATATTTTGTTTCGAAGATTAAATAATTAAGCTTTTAATTTTGTAATAAAAAATATTTATAATGAACTGAATGAAATGTATATCTTTAGAGATTTTCGTGATACATTTTATTTGTAAATAAAATTTCATTACAAAAAAATTATACTTTCCAAGTTGAAAGATTAAAGAATATCTTATAGTTTACATCTTTTATAAAAATTAGTCTACTTTATAAACATTTTTTTAAAGTTTTATTTAGCGTCGCTGTATTTATTTATTTTTTTTTTTTTTTTTTTTTTTTAATAATAAACGGGCATTTTCTGCCCAATAGCAATTTACGTAAACAATTAAAGACAATACAGTTGACGTATTATTTAACGTGGTGTCAGCCCACGGCAGAGACAGCGAAAAAGCGACCAGACGGGGAATCGATCCCGCGCCAACGGGAATACGAGTCACGCGCCTTAGCCACTAACTCCACTGAACTCTACATTTATGCTATCATTTCGATACTAATTAGCGACGGAGATATGCCGTTTGTTTGTGAGCAAAGCACATGTAACGTACAGTGGTGCTTGTATCAATCGGCTGAGAGCGGGATTTGAACTCGGGACCTCAAGATTATGAATCCATCGCTCTACCGAGTGAGCCACCGACAACCTCGAGTGTTCTAAGAATTGAGATGATTTTAAATATGCAAATATCCATCTAAATTTTAAACTTTTATACATACTCAAGTAGATGCAAACACTATAAATCTATTGCAAAAATCGGAATATTATAATATCTTATTATTCAACGTTTTTCAAAACTAATTTATATAATTTTATGACAGATCTTTTCTTTTGGAAGATGAAAAAACTCTATTTAATAATTAGCTACTTCATCTCTCTGAAGTCGAATTATTGAAAATTCTACTAATTATTGCAGTATTGGGTGATATTAAAATTATTGAACTAGAACAACTCTACGTAAATTAAGAAAAAATGGACTTAAATCATTTTTAAACTTTACGAAAAAAAGTATGATAAAACAACCTGTAAATAAAATCTAATATAAATTTATTAACTATTAAAGTTGTACTATTATAAAAAAAATTTAATTTTAATAAAAATGAACAATAGCTATTTAACATTCTATATTTGTAAACTCTGAGACCATGTGATTTTTCACTTTATCGGCTTACAATAGTCAAATGCAATTTCAAGATTATAAATTTATTTATTTATGATCTTTAGTGATGGAATTTATAAAATCATTAACGTATAAAAAAACCATAAACCACTATCTATTTATAAATTTAAAATATTTATATAGCTCCGATAAATACATCCATTAATCTATAGTTTTAAACTTGTAAATCAAGTTTATTCAAATGAAGATTAAGAAAAAGAATTCCAGATTTCTGGACTGATATAAACGTAACAATTATCACTATATAACTATCCCGCCGCGTGTAGTCGGTAAAGCGCTAGCAAGTGCGAAGTTGAGGATTCGCTTTCCCCCCATTAGATTAAAAATTTTCTCATGCGAAAAGTGATATGAGCCAGCGATAAACAATATAAAAACGTGTTAAAATTATACCTGTATGCTTTTAAAAATCAATTTGCGAAATTAAAAAAATATTAAATTTTTAATATAAAACAGATAAATCAACCATAATAAATAATGCTCTAGACTTACATAAAAAGATTACAACGTTCAATTTTAATTTTATAATTAATTGTATTCAAAAAATTTTTTTTATTTAAATATTAAACTTTTTATATTTGATTAATAATATTATATAAAGTTGAATTAATGCAACTTATTAAAATTTAGTGAAAATTAATTTATGTATACTAGTTTTCTATTAATTTTATTAATCTAACTTTAGGGAGTATTAGATTATAATTTGGCGTAATATTAAGAATAATTATAAACACAAACACGTTCAAAATATTGAAGAAATAATATTCTTAAAGAAAAATTCATTAAAAAAAAAAACAAATTATTAATAATAATAGATACGTTTAACACATTTCTTGTAGTCATTTTTTATTTATTAAAATAGTTAATATTTCACTATTTCCAATTATCTCATCAATTTTACTATTTCAATTAGAGCTTATACACTAAGTTTTGAAGCATAGAACAATATTCGTTATGCCAATCAGTTTCTATTTACTATTAAACAATGGGATTTTGACTAATTCGACTTCAGAGAATAGAACAGTTCGAATTTACGCGATAATTTAATTAAAATCTAATTGTTATTTATTTTTATTATTATTTTATTGAAATTGACAATGTTATTCATGATCTTAACAAAAAAATATTGTTATCTGAGTTAAAAACAATATATGAACTTTATGGAACAGTGTGTTGACTTTGTTTGGGTACACGTCACGATTTTGAATTTACGTTTTCTTCACGTGTTTCAACGAAAAATATAAAAAGTTTTAAAATAAAAAAAAAACATTTATTGTTGAAAAAATGAATGTTGAAATTTTTCAGATAAATGCTTATTTAATTGAAATGACTTTTAATGATATATTTCAAAGTAGATATTAAATAATTTTAAAAATATATATATAACCTGTGCAAATTAATTTTAATATTTATGTGGAATAAATCAATTATTCAAAATCACACATATTTTAAATAAATTTCACACCTTACAGTAATTAATAATTACATTGCAAAATATGCGATATTTTAATTGTATCACGTACTTCATTGAATTCAAAGTTATTAAATACAAATTAATATTTTTATTAATTTAAAAAGAAAACATTTTGATATAATATTTTTCGAACAGAAATCAGAAGAAATGAAAGTTCTTTATTTCTTTTTGTCGAATAAAGAGAAAAAATTTTAATTATTGTAAAAAATTATACGGGCTATAATTCGCGCATAAAGATGTTTATCTCAATAAAATACGTTCTTAAAGAAGAAAAAAAAAGTTATCAAATAATTTTTAAGGAATCTTTTTATATGTATACTCTTTTTTCGTACAATAACAAATTTATAATCGGTGATACAGTGCAACATTAAAGTTAAAACTTAACGTTTATCGATGTTATGTCAAATAATCTTTTTATTTGCATTTAAAAAGTTAATGTGTCGACCAATACAAAGTATAAACTTTTTTATGTTGAAATAAAAATTTTTATCATTAAAGCGAAATGTTGCAAAAAAAAATGAGCAAAATCTAGTATTCGCTTGTTTACTTCAATAAAGAATTCGTCGAAGTAAAAAAAAAAGAAGAGAGAGAAAAAAAGGTGGAAAAGAACCCAAAAGTCATTTAAATCCCGTAAAACTTATCAAACGAGAAGGAAAAAAGAGGAAAATAAAAAGGTTGATGATAACTCATACATTGGATAATCTCCAAAACATTTTAACATTTAAATCTCGACTTGAAATCACCATACGCGCATTTATATATGGGTCATGCTCGAGTTTTATAAAACCAGGATAAGAATCATCATGCAATAAAAATAAGCTTTCTATGCGTCTCACGAAGTAACAATACGCTATTATTTTTATATTTTAATTGAAAATATTTTGTATAATTTAAATCACTAATTTTTTTTCAATTTACTCCATCAAGAAAACTTTAAATTGTTCAATTTATAAGAATTTATTGGTCCAAATTGGACTGTACATTAATAATTTCAATTATGATACAGTTGAAGATATTAAAAAAGCAAAAAAAAAAAAGAACAAAATCTCTTAACGCATAAATGTATGGCCTCGTAAAAAATATTAATTGCAGCGTATTTATCTTGAGGTGATAAAATAATTTAAGGTTTGTACTTCTTTCAACTGAAATTCTCATAATTTAATTCGGTGCATTTATACGGCTGAAAATTAAGGTTATTTTTTTTTAACTCAAACTTTGTTACATGTGTGAGAAACTCTTTTAATATAATGTAAAAATTTTGTTAAAGATAGCGATTTTAAGATGTTATGAAAATACTTAAGGTAAAAATAAGATTTAATACCGATTCTTTTTGTTTTTCCGCTAATATATAACGCGACCATTTGTTCAAGAATTATTATGCCATTAATATTTCCAAAGTGCTCTAAGATCAAAATTTACTTTGGTTTGTTTTAATTACATAAAATAATTTCATAAAACTTCACCTACTGAAACTTAACCATCTAACAATATTAATTTATCTAAGATTAAAAATTTAATAAATATTAAAGATTCGGCATCGGTTACTCGCTCTTTTAGCTTATATAAATCCAATCCGATTCCAGCAGCTGCCATAATGTAGTTTAATATTTTGTTATTACCGGGATAACAATTAAAACTGTTATATCACAAAATTGCAATTATGGGCAGCAGTTATTGTTTTTCTTTCATAAGCTGCACCATAGTAAGAACAAATTGTAGTTGCTCCAAGTTAATATTGTAGAGAAAATGATCAAGAAATATATATTTGGTGAAACGAAGTTACGCAAAATTGTATATTGTTTGAAGTATAGAAAATTATTTTAAATTTTTGACTATACCTATGAAATTTTTGTTTAAAAATTTAAAGACCAAACAACAATTTAAACCTGTTCATAATTTCGTATCTACGCATCAACATATTTACAATTTGCAAAAAAAAGACAATCGAGAGAGAAAAAAAACTTTGATATTCACAAAGTCGCTAAGATTACCAAATAAACATGCTACTGATTCATCGTCGTCATCTTGCTGATCATCAAGATAGAAAAACGAAGTATGAAAATAAAAAAAAAGGAGTAATGTATATATATAAAGCTAAAAGTATGAAAGAAGAAGGATATGGTTGATGCAGTATAGGAAGACTCTTTATAATACATATATATAAAACAGAGAAGGTTTGAGGCTTGCACCGACGGCGGCGGCGGTTATATAGCCTGGCGCTCCTTCGTCATCGTCGTGGAGGCCGCCGCCGCTGCCGCACACACTTTGGATGCGGTAAACAAAAACTGCCGCGACGTTGTCAGATCTTTTCGTTCAGGATTCTCTCTTTTTCTCTCTTTCATTCGCTTTGGTGTTCTCTATAACCTCTTCCTCCACCTCCTCCTCATACTCCTTCTACTCCTCCATTGGTCGGCAAATTTTTTTTTGTTTTTTTCTCATTTCTTCTTTCTTTCTCTCTTCTTCTTCTTCGTACTATACATCTGTCTTTATTCTTTGCCATTTTATGTTTCTATCTCTTCTCCACCTGCACATTCTTTGCATCTCTATCCCTCTTTATCTCTACCAAAAATCCAATGTTGAACGTAGCGAAAGAGCGAAAGAGAGAGAAAGAATAAACGAACGAACGAACGAACGTTGAAAAAAACGTGCAAGGAGGACTATACATAGTAGAGAGTGGGAAAAAGCTCTCGCGGCGCGCCCGAAAAAAAACGGGCGCAGTGAGAGACGTAGATAGAGGAGAAAAAGAGAACCTAGGCTCTATGTGTACGTGTATATGTGTGCCCATGGAGAAATATAACGATATAGAAAAGAGAGTAAAAAAAAAAAATATGTATGATTACTAAAAATTGAGAGAAAAGAGAACGAACGAGAAAAAAAACTATGGAATTGGGAAGAAGTTAGAGCTTTTTGATTCGTACCAAATAATAAAGCATCAAAAACTTATATAACGTACATCTAATAATAAAAAAAGAAGAAAAAAAGGAATTCAAAAACTTAAAGACACAGTAGGAGCTACATGTACATATAATACTATTATCAACAACATTAATTCAAAAAAAGAAAAAAGTTAAAGTAAGTAAAAGAAAGAGAGACGAAATACATTGGTATATAAAAAAGAAGAAGAAAATTCAAAGTACGCATATCATAGATAGATGCAAGTTGCAAAGAGAAAGAACGCTCACTCGGTTGCTTTCGCGCGCGCGCGCGCTCGCGCTTGCAAGGAGCTATACGCTTGTTGGCTAGCCATATAGCAAACGTTCGAAACGAGAAAAAAGAGAGAACGAAGAGTAGAGGAATTCTCCTTCCCCTATTTTTCCATCCGAGTTTGTATGTCTGGTGTATATGTGTTTGTGTGTGTGTGTGTACGTTGGAGAAAGAAAGATAGAAAGAAAGAAAGAGTAGTAGTCCAAGCGTATCGTCTGTGCGCGATATACCCTCTGTCTCGACTTGCCCCACCACATAACAATCTTTCTTTTTTTTGTGCTATTTTTCTCTGTCTCTCTCGCTCTTTTACTGTTTGCAAGAGGGAGACGAATTTAGCGTCTCTCGCAAAAGAGTGCACGAGAGTAAAAGAGAGAAGAGCGAGGAAAAAAGAAATGAGAGTCGAAGCAAAAAAGAGTGAGCGCATAGCCCGGCGAAAAATACCCCTCCTGCGACTTTCGCCTCCCTTTCTTGCTCTTTCGTGATTCTCTATCTTTTTTTCTTTCTCTCTCGTTCTCTCTCTTTCTCTCGTTCTTTTTTTTATTTTTATTCCTTTCCCTTCTTCCCCTTTGGCATATACGTGCATGTTTTTTCTCTCTATCCCTCTTCCCCTGTGTCTCCCTTTCTCTTTTTCTCTCTTGGACGCCGTCGGCGACGTCGACGGACCTAAACACTAGAGCAACGATGCAAGCTTCAAGATTTACGACTAGAGAAAAGAGAACTTGTCAATCCTGATAACGTTCGATCTTTACTTTTTTTCTTTCCTTTCTTTTTCTTTTTTTTTTCTTCTTTTTTTTGAAAATTTGGATGATGAAATTCATCCCATGGAAGAGGTATACCGTAGAGGTTTGATGCATATGATAAAGAGGCTAGAAATACAGTTTATCAAAAATTTTGATTTACCGAAGTACATGCATAAAACATTATGCTCGAGAAAAATGAAAATTAATAGGAATTTTAAGATACTGTATTTAAATATAATTAAGAGGCTCTTGAAATTTACGTTAATAAAATTAAAATTAGCTAAAATACGAAAGGTTTCATGTGCAAATTTTGTATATTCATATTACTCTGAAGGATTATAATTGACCATGGAACAATGTTATATTTTATGTAAGGTTAAAAGAAGCGACTTATTAATTTAGCTAATATCAAGTCACAAAATGTTATATACTTTGAAAATGTGATACCAAATTCGATCAATTCGCAATATTTTATTTTATCGGATCCAATATAACAATAATAAGATAAATATTAAATTCCATCAATCTTAAATTTTGTTTCTTTCGTTCAAGAATATTCAAAAAGTTTTAGATTTTGATGAAATTGATTAAAATTTACTGATATTGTTATAACCAAACGATAACAATAAAGTCATTACAAATTTGTATATTTTTATATCCCAAATTCTTGTAAAATAATCCAAATTTTTCGCAAAATGTGCATTGTAAGATACTTAGCATTTTAAAGCTATTGTATTCAAAATGCTACTGTGAATAGTTTTCTAAAATGCTTCCTTCAGAGAAGAACATTTGTTATAATAATGTTTATCGTTTAGTCAAAAATTTTCTGAAAGATAGACTTAGGAAAGAAATTAAAATTTTTTCTAATGTTTAAATATTCATTGTATGTAATTGCAGAAAATAAATCATCAAACTATTTCCACGAAGTATTTTCATTAGCGATGTTAAGAAATTGCATACAACTTAACTAAATACAAGTGCAAGAAAAAGATACTAAATCCAACCAAGTAACTCTACATTTTTTTTGCAAGCCTCACACATTCACAGACACTCTGAGACTGTAGTATATAAAAAGTTAAAAAGAGAAGAAAAAAAAAGAGAAGCACCCGATTCAGCAATTCCCCCTTCAAATCCTTCTCTCACTTGAGTCTTTCTTTTCTCTCTCCCCTTATATCTTTCTTCTTTTTTTTCTTTTCTTTCTTTTCCTCTTTTGCTCATCCTCCAACGACTTTGCTCACTTCTGGCAAAAGCTTTTCTCTTCCGGACCTACAAACCCTTATACCTACATGCGTAAAAAAGATAACGAACGAAAGAAGAACGAAAGAAAAGAAAATAAAAAAAAAAGGAGAGAAAACTCGTACACGCATCTTACGCATATACGATTCCTTTTTTTTTGTTGTGTGTTTAAAATTAGGTTTCGTTGAAAGTGTAATAACGTTAACCAAATTCTTAATTACTATTCTGATTGCATTTCGTATACGTAAAACGGGCATCAGAGAGGAAGACTATAGTATACCTAGTCCAATATCAAATAGTATCTGACTGCCGATTGGATGAAGCTACGTCAGCATGAGATTTTTCTTTTTTTTCTTTCTTCCTTTTTTTTGTTAAACAAAAATAAAAAAATACCAAAAAAAAAGAATCGACGAGAGGACCAGGAAAGCATATAGTGCGAGGTGAAAGAAGGAGGTATATAGAAAGGGAACGAAAGGGAGGTATATACTGGGCGTGGGTCAGCTTCATGGTGCGTTGCAGGAAAAAAAAATATATATATAAAAAGAGAAAGAAAGAAAAGAGAGAGAGAGGGTGAAAGTATATGTCTGTGCGTTTTATATACGGGCTGTTACAGATTGGACTCGAGAAAGATGGAGAGAATATAGGAATTCTTGAATATATATATACATATAAACTTTTTTTTACATGAAATTTAATTAATATGCATTGGAATTTTTTGAAGAAAATATGAAAACTCTTCTCTGCGGGTCGATAAAAAGATGCGAAAATTAAATTTTTATATCCAGAAATTTTTTGCCATTCTTCGGCCAAATTTTATTTTGTTTCATTTAAGACTTTTAGTTTTTCCTATTTTAGCAAGGAATTTTCAATGGAATATGGAATTTTAACAGGATTTTACGTTTCTTGATTACCATTTTAAGACCGGGATTACATGTGCTATTCAATACCTTAAAAAAAAAAGGAATTTTTATATGCTCTTATAACTAAAAATCAATATCCTTGAATATGCATACATTCAAGGTTTCAAAATGGTAATTAAAAGAATGTTAAAAATTCAAAATTTTAAATATATAATATTGTATTAAGAAACTTACAATACGCTGTTCAATAATCAAAAATATTTCTTCTTTTTATTCAACAAACATACATAATATCAAAATTGCATTGTACGCAAATTAGCGAGAGAAAAGAAAGTAGTGTTTGAAGCAGCCGTAAAAATTTCTCAAAAGCTCTCCTTTTGAAAAAGAAAGAAAAAAAAGAAACGATTCCCCGTTAATGAGATAATGTCTTCATAAATTTGATAATCATTTACTTACAGTTATGAAAATTATTATAGATTTCTTCGAATCGCAAGAAAATAATTTCTTCGGCTGAACTTCACGGTGTTAAAAGTCATTACGATTACACCGTAGAATTAACCCCGTATACGTGTGTATATAAAACGTACCTTTTTTTTCGAAATGAAAGAAGAAGAAAAAAAAAGAAAGAGCGAAAATTGCGAGAACATATATAGAGATTACTTTTTGGAGCGGTGTCGTTATACTTTTACCTGTGAGAGGAAGAGAATTGTACGTGCAATGGCACCGGCAGCAGCAAGCAGCAGCAATCCCAGTAGTGAGAGGGATTCAGACGTTGAGTTGGCAAAAAAATTGCATTAATTTTTCTTATATATATATTTATGATTAATGAGTAACCTTCGCTTTTTTACCTTTTTTTCTCTCTTTCCTTCTTTCTTTTTTCTTCTTTTCATCAATTTCTTTTTTTAAGCCTTATTTAAAAAAGAAATGATGAAATTATGATTTAAGAACATTCACAATTCTCTGCGATCTCCATATTTCAATTCAGTGTTATAACATGCATTATGTCGCACTTTATGAATTGTGTAATAAGTTTCGCCGTTCGCGTTTTCTTTTTTCCCTTTTTTCCTTTTTTTCTTCTTTCCTCTTTTTACTCGTTCGATCGTTATATTTTAATATCTTCGTTACGAGCTTACGCGTATAAAAGGTCAAATGAAAATGATCTCCGGCGACTTTCAAAATTTTAAAATATTTTTTTAATTTAGTCATTTTCGAGATGATTACTAGTTTTAGCGAAAAATTATCATAAACGTCGTGATTGTATTAAAAAGAAACGTGTTTATAATGACAAAATAAAGTATTGAAAACGAAATTTCTTATTAAAATCAAAAACTTCAATGATAAAATTATTAAAATCGTTATTCTTCGTGCCTTGATCAAAGTAATTTTCGAGAAAGATATTATTTTAAAATATTTAGCAAGAAATTAAATGTAATGGGAATTTTACAACGTTTATGATACGATAAATTAAACGTTTTTTGGACCAAAATATTATCCAGATAATTCATTTGAATTATGGCCAAAAATAATTTCTTACTTCAATTTCTTCAACGTTTTCATTCATGTAATATATTCAAGAATGAATTGCCAACTTACAAGTAGTAATAGTAAATTTGTTTGTTGCTAGACAAAGTCAATATATGAGGCAGCAGTTTTAACAAACAGTCCCTAAGCCCATAGTGAACTAAGGGCTATATTGTTAAATGATTTATTGAAATGATTGTTATGTTAATATATTAAATAACAGTCAAATCAAATTAAATAAGGGTTGGACATAGATTCAATACTATCGATACCAATTTTTTTTTAATTTAACTTTCTATAAACAATTATTTATATTTAAGAAAGAAGTTCATAGATTACAAAATTCCTTTTAAAAAACTTACAAATGAATACACTTAAAATATAAGATAATCAGAATGTATAAAAAATGTACTGTTTATTTATAAACACAAACACCTTAAACGTTAATGAAAATTTATTTAAATGATTCTTCCTATCGCATCATCTCGCTTCACTTGTCCTTTTCTTATCCTCCTTTAATCCTGTTTGATAAAAAAAAAAGAAAACCAAAAGAAAGTAAGAAAAAAAGCCACTGATATAAAGCGTTTCTCAAAGCATTATAAAATACACCTTTAACATAAAGCTAACATAATTGGCCCTTGACCCAGTGAAATCACGTATATAAACTTGAACAACCTACTCGCGGAATCCCATCAAAAAAAAAGAAAAGAAAAGAAAGAAAAGGGTCCCTTTTTTTCCTCGGGTTTCGGTATATACACATGCAAATGCAATAAAGGCCCCTCTTTTCTCACTCACTCGTTTCATATATATTTTTTTTTTCCTTTTTTTTTGCTTTAAAAAGCTAGGTATATATGTGCGCGCGCACGCATGAATTCTCTACATACAGACACATGTGTGTATGTATATATTTATATATATACACCCTCGTCTCTCTTTTATAGTACTATATACATAACACGCGTGCCGCATTCATTATGCGTATTGTGCACACCTGTTGCCCCACAGACCGAGTAAAAGAGAGTAAAAAGAGAGAAAAAGAGAAGAGTAAGTATACTAAACCAACCCTTGTGTCGCGCATCCCTCAATCGTTTTCTTCTTTCTCCCTTCTCTCGACTACCCAAAGCCCTTTTTTTTTACTTTTTCTTTTTCTTTCTTTTTTTTTTCTTCCTTTTCCTTTCCCCTTTCAGATATACACGCAAGATGTAAGGGTGTAGTAAAAAAAAAGAGAAACGAAAAGAAAAGAGAGAAAAAAGAATGTAAAAAAAAGGGAAGAAAAAAAGAAAAAAGAAGGGTAAGGTTAGAAAGTTTGACGGCCCTTTTACTTCCCTTTAAAGCTTGTCTCACTTTCGCACTTCTTATACGACGACGAGGAAAGGTTAGCTCTTCTTTTTTTTTAACTTCTTTTTTCTTTTTGCTTTATTTCTCGATTTACTTTCAGTCTTTCAGTTTTATTTTTTTTTCTCTTCACTCTTTTCTTTTTCTTTAGTTGCGGTTTGTAGGGCGAAGTACCGGGCGCGCAATTGAGAAATGTATTCGCGGTTAGTTTGTTATTCTTATTTGGCGATTGTTGAAAAATTTTTTTATACGCAATGTAAAATAGGCTTGATTTCAGGTTGTTTTTTTTGTTTATTTTCAATTAAAAATTTTATTTACTTTCAAATTTTGGTCCGTATAATCATTTGCGAAATTAAAAATTTTTTAATTTTTTAATCTTCTTTCTTATATTACGCATTAAATTGGATTTCAAAAGTTATTAAAATTATTTTTCCGTTTATCAACTTAATTTCATGTTAAATTTTTTCTAGATAATTGCATCTGTTTTCACGATAATAATTGTTTCAAAATAAATCATAATATTCGTACATAAATATCATGCTTATATCAACTTTTTCATCACGATAAAAATACATAAAATTCTTTATCAACAAGTTAAACGTAATTTTTAATTTTATCTACTTTATAAAGCAATTATCGCAATTTTTGTTAAAACTTTTATATAACTTCATTTGAGTTCGTGATTTTTTTAAAAGCGTTGCTTTGACGATATAGAAACTTTATTTCACAGTATTTTCTTCGTTTTAAACTTCGAATTATGTAAATTAAACGAATGCACTTGTAAAAAAGTTTGATTACAGAAAAAAGGCAAGAAAGCTAAAGAGAGAGAAAAAAACAACAACAAACCATGGAAATATATGTATATATATACACACCCTTTTACCCCAGTAAAACACTTTTTGAATTACGAGCGTCAGTTTTAAGTAAAGCAGTTAAAGCACTTAATTGCTTCGTGTACTTAAGGAGATACAGATATTTTATCAGATCATACGTACTTTCTTGTTCTTTTTTTTTCTTTTTCTTCTTCCTTATTTTTAAAGGTATGATAAACGAATAGTTAGAAAGTAGGTGGTAAGCTGGAAATTCACACTTGTTATGAATATTTTGTTTTTAATTTATTTGTTTAGCTTGTTAAATTTAATGAAATCATTATTTTTAATGGTTTTAAAGTGATTTTAATTTTAATTTTTATGCTTCGGTTTTTTTTAAGAACTAGATTTTATTTAATATTATAACTTTTTAACTTATTCCTGTAACTTCATAAATTTTCGTTGAAACCCAAGTTTTTTTTTATTTTAGTTTTCCTGCAAAAATTTATGTTAAACAAAAATTATTTTTTTTTAATACGAACATTTTTAAGCGCAAAAAGATCAAATTTCATTTTGTTTTATTTTCATATTATTTCTTCAAATTTAAAAATTTCAATCCACGTGTATTCCATTTTTTCATTTCAATTTAATAACCAATGGTATTAAGTGTTCGAATGCCATATTTTGTTTCCAATTATTACATTTTTTTAAATGAAGTTTTTCTTTTATTTAGTTTTATCTGGTTCAGGTTTCAGTAAATTAATAAAACCATAAAAAAACTCGGTAACGCGATAGAACTAATCATAAAAATTAAAATGATAAAACAATCAATTATTTTATGAAAAATAATATCTTGTAAATTACTCGAATATACTGACAACAGTTTAAAACAATATACAAGTTAAAACATCGGAATACAAATCAAAATTCGACTCTAAACTAGTTCAGCAAACAAGAAACCAATGAGCTGCAGTTTAAAAACTTTCGGGGATACATAAATTTTCATCGCATCAACTCGATTGAAGTTTCGACTGAAACGTTTCGCGATAAATAAAAAGAAGAAAAAAAAATGGTACTTGATATAGAAGAAGAAGAAAAATCTATCATTTGCAAGACACGTAGACTCGAGCCATTAACTTCTTTATTATTATCTCAAAGAAACAGAAGCAAGCGCAAGAGAAGTAACAGGTCCAGTAAAGTCAATAATTAGTTTTAAGGAAGCCTCTCCTCCTTCCCCGTAGAAAGTAGGGAAGCTAAAGGTGTAAAAAAGAGAAATATTTTCTCGAACTTGTTACAAAGTGCTTATTACTTTTCTACTTATACGATCAACTTATATTTTCCATCCCCTCCTCTTCTTCCTAGTCCGGATGGAGAATATACATCGTCTCTGCAGAGGAAAAATAAGAATGAAACAAAAGCAACAAAAAATAATAAAAACTGGAGTTTAAGTATGGAGAAAGGCGCGACATAGTTGATACTAACGTGGGTTTTAAGACTTTAACATTGTATTAAAATCAGATGAAACTTTTTTTTCTCTTCATTTTTTTATTTGAAAACAAAGTTTTAATAATGCAGGGACTTAACAATTAGGCGAGACGCTGATTCGTGGGCTTGGTGGAGAAATATGAAGAGTTTATGGCTTGATATTAAGTGTTTGCTAATAAGGATATGATAATGATATAGGATAATTTTTATGGTGCGCGCTTTGAAATTCCTGCTGAGGGAGCTGGATGAAATTATGTAATACAATAAAAGTTTAATAATTAACTGTTTGTTCGTTTTTTATTTTTACGGCTCATTCAAGCTTAATGAATCGTTAAATGAATTTAGATGATTATTTTTTTAAAGAATTTTCCTCTACAAAATATTCATGACTTTTTTATTGTTATCAATTTATTTAACCTCTTCTGACCAGCATCCACATATGTGGATAGTGTTAAATGCTAATGCTATATTAATATATACAATTGCAAAACTATTAAATGCATTATCTTATTTAAATGAAGAACTTCAAAATCATTAAGTAAGAAGTTTGTTAAAAATGAAATATTTAATTTTTTGACGCAAAAAAATAAAATATCGTGTGTACATAATTATATAAAAAATCGTCAGTCAGAAGAGGTTAAATTATAATTGAGTTTTAATTTGGTTATTGGAATTCGACAAGTTGGATATCCAAGCTAAGCTAACTTGTACACTCTGAGCGCAGTGCACCTGCGACATCCGTTGTAGAATTAAAGATTATGAACTTTGAAATTAATTTAATAATATAAATGTTTATGCAATATATTATGGTTTTCTACAAAATATATTATTATTAACTTTCTGTATTTTTCTTTTCAGAATTTTTTCAGATAAACAGTTTGAAATATAGCATAGCGGATGATATCTAAGGTGCCAATGCATTACGACCTGTTATTCAGGGCTCATCTTAATTTATGTAAGTAATGCTTTAATTAAATTTAACTAAAACATTCACGTACTCAAAAATCAATCAAATAAATACACGCAACATTGAAGTAAAAAATTTATATGAAAAATCTTATCTATTAGTATCTAAAAGTAGAAAATAGACGTATCTGGTCAGACGTGCTTTTAGGTAATATAGATAGTTATTTTCCATGTAAATTTACAACACGATTAAGATTGCTTTTTTTAAGCAATGCGTTGAATTTTATTATTTGTTGAAGAGTTTTAATGTTTTCTAATTACTATGTGAAAAGAAATCTTAATTATTAAAAAGTACTATGATTTCCAATTTTCATTCTACTTTGTTATTTTTGGGGTACAGCCTTACACGTTTCTGCTTTTCCTTTATATTTTTTGTTAAATATTTATTACACTATTTATGAACTCCACTTTGATTTACGTTTTTAACATTAACAATACAAAAATCAAATAACAACCAAAATAAAATATATCTTTCTTCATTGTAAAAAAAATGAAAAAAAAGTTTATGAATTATAACTTTCTAATAGCAAGATTATAATTTATTAAGATGCATATTTCTTATATAAGAGACATATGGAATCTAATAATAAATCTCCGATCCACAGGATGTTCGGTGTATACTGTGTTATATGGCATAAAAATGCAACTGAAAATAGTCGCGTCATCGTCCTACCTGAAATTCCGCTTCGAATAACGCAAATTTAAACCGGATCTAAAATACGAAACCATTCGCTACGGTTTTACAAGAATTTTTTCAGGCGTTACTTATTCAACCAATATCTCCTCTTGGGATTCAAAAATTATATATCTTTCTAGTCTGCAAAAAATGAAAAAAAGAAGAGGAATAAAAAAAAAAGAATTTTTTTTTTATTTCTCTTTCGAAATCTTCTTGCGCATCTATTTCAAATGTTACAATTTATTATACAGTTTTAAGGATTATTACAATTTAACGAAGACGAATTAAGCTATGCTATCCATTTTAAAAGAAGGTAAGTCCTTACTTTCCAAAGTATATACAGAATATTTTTAAGTAACATCGAAATACATTTAAAACGTTTTGCATACCAAAATATATATATACGCGTAATTACCGCAAGCTATTAGTAAACCAAATAAGCGTTTAAATTGAAAATGAAAAGAGAGGGAGAAAAAAAACGGCGAAAAAAATTCATTTAGCGACCGCAGTGTGGATAAAACTTCAAAGAAAGCTATAAACAAATCAAAATGAAATCACTAGCCCATTAATAACCATATAAGCTCAACCAATTCATGTTTCATCCATTGCTCGAATTAACTTACACGATAACGTAGTCTCACAAAACTCCCAAGCCAAATAAAACCTGCAAAAATAAAATAAAATTAAAAAAAAAAAGTAAAATAAAATCAAGAGAGAAGAGGAGGAAAAGAGCGAAAGCAAAGTAGAAAAAAAAGCATCCCAAAAAAAAGAAGAAAGAGGAACAAAAAAATAAAAAAAAAAGAAATAAAAGAAGGGAAGAGAGGTACCCGCCACCCGAAAAATCTCCCAACCGAAAACTCCGCGCAGCAGCAGCAGCAGTACTGGACGACATAGAGGAGAGATGCAATGCGGCGAACTTGCCTCTCTTGTGCACCACCACTCATACATATATATATATATATACATTTTAACGCTGAAAAAAGCAGTGCTTCGCCATCAGATGTAGGGAAAGAGAAGGGAGAAAAAGAGAAAAAAATATATATGTATGAGGGAAAAAAGGTAGGAGAATTAAGAGAGATAGATAGACAAAAATGCAGAAGAAGAGAGAGAAAGAGAGAGAATAAGCAAAGTGAATGGTATATAGAATATAAGAGGAAAACGAGAAAGAAAGAGTGAGATAGAAAAAAAAGAGGCGAGGCCGTAGAGAAAGAGAAAGATCAACGAATAGCCGAGGTCCGGTGTCTGTCTTTCTTCTCTCTCTCTCTCTCTCTTTTTCTCGTTTTAGCTGGGTTTGTATTTCTGACTCTCTTTTCTGGTATATAACACATGAACGAAGCACGTGCACGCACGTATATATATATACACACATAAATACACAAATATATGTACGCGCACGCAGAAAAAATAAAACAGAAGAAAGGGTGAGAGATGAGAAATATATTGAAAGAGAGAAAGAAAGATATTTCGTTTCTGTGCAGCAACAGGGGAAAAAAACAAAAATATTTTTTAGGATCTGAAAAAATAAATATGAAAAATAAAAGATACTCTTTGATTATTCATTCTAACGTGAAAATTTTTTACTTTGCGAAAAAAAAAACTAGAATTTGCAATTTTGATGAAACTTGCTATTTGTAGTATGATTTATAAAGTACGAAAGAAATTATTCACATGAAATTATAGAAATTCTTTTCTTACTTCAACAATAATAAGATTAGAAATCATTGCTACCAAGACATAGTCTTCATGTGAGGTGGTCAGTGGCTCAGTCGGTAGAGCGATGGATTCATAATCTCGAGGTCTCGAGTTCGAATCCCGCTCTCAGCGGCTGTTTGATACAAGCATCACTGTATACGATACATATGCTTTGTTCGCAAACACACTGAGATACCTCCGTCGCTAATTAGCATCGGAATAATGGCGCAAATACAGTGATGTTAAAAAAAAATTTTTAAATAGTGTGAAATACTTCGTAATTTTGAAAATCAATTACTTTCACTGCATCAGGTATTGAAAAAGGCCATTTACATTTTGGAGAAACGTGATTGTATTATATAATCGATTATAATATTTGTTTTACTTAAAGCATCGATTTAATTCATTTACTTGTTTATTTTTTTTTAATTAAACGTGTATTTACTGGGTTGAATCCCGTTAGTCGCATAATCATTAGTCACAAAAAGTTACGAGAACGGAGACAACGTGCATTAAAGAAACTAAAGTCGTGGTATTCAACGAAAAGAAAGAGAAAAAAGAAAAAAAAAACATAATGAAAAGGGAAAAAATAAAGTAACAAGGACATCGGCGAAAAGAAGGTGCAAAACCGTTGTAGAAAAGTGTGTGACAAGGGAATAAAAAGTAAAGCGAGATAATATACACACAAGCCAATATAGCGTATGAGGATGTAAGGAAGAAAGAAAGAAAGAAGACAAACATTGTATATATCAAGAAAAAGAATGAAACTGGAAGAGAGAAGAGAGGAGACGAAAAATAAAAGGGTAAAAAATCTACAAAAACAAGACAAACGCGAATGAAGTGTAAGAGAGACGAATATTCCGAAAAAAAAGAAGTAAAATACGACTAAATGAAAAAAAAGGGAAAAAAGTTTGAAAGAAACTAAAGAAAAGAGAGGAGTGAAGCAAGACAGAAATACATATTGTAAGAGAACGATAACTTTATTTGCGCTTCGGTGTAGTACTACCAGCGTAAGATGAATTGTAAAAGGAACATTGACTTTAAAGTTGAATAGACAGTTGTCCTTTAGAAACGATTGAACCCGACAAAATAAATGATTTGTTTATCGTATTATATTAACTCATCCGACGATTTAACAAATCAATTAAATTTATTATTAAAAATATCGCGTATTCTCAATTATCGTTAATAACTTTTAGCCATACCAAAGCCGTATGTATTCATTAAAAATTTTAATTTTTAAAATTGTCAATTTAATAAATTGTGTATGTATTCGCAATTAAAAACGCAAAAATAATTAATTCATACAAAGTTATTTTCAGAACGCTATCTTGCGATAAAATGTAGTGTAGTTAAATAACTTGGAATAATTTTCTTTAAAAAAAAAGAAAGGAAAAAAGAAAGAAGAACTTGAAAGGAAAGAAAGAAAATGAAAGAATATAAAGTATGCATACACGTAACGAAGGTATATAAGATCGACAGCAATGGCAAAAGAAAACCTAAGAATAGCGAAGTTGCACCTTACAGACAACGTGAAGTAAAAAAAGAAAGAAAGAAGAGGGAAAAAAAGGAGAAAAAAGAAGAGCTAAGCAACAGCAAACCGAGAATAAGACAAGCATGCGTGAAAAAGGTGCGAGAATGATACAAATTGTAAGAGAGCAAAAAGGAAAAGAGACAGTAAGACAGATCGAGAGAGTAGCAGAGAAAGAATAAAAGGAACAAAAGAAGAAAAATAGAAGAAAACTAGTAAAAAAGAAAGAAAAAAAAGAGTAAAAAATAAAAGAGAATGGGAAGCTTGAAGAGCAAAAGAGTAAGAGGAAAATAGTACAGATCAGCAAAAAAAAAAAAAAAAAAAAAAAAGAAAAGAACGAGATGGAGAATCCAAAGAGGTAGTCGTGCAAGGAATGGAGAAGAGAGGAATGGAAAGAGGCAAGCTACTACTATGCAAGTAAGAGAAGGGTATATAGAGGAACGTGCCGGCGCTCAGAGAGAAGTAAAGAAAAGAAGGTAAGGGGCAGGGCAAGGCTGACTACTTGCTGGTGCCTGCCTTTGGCTTTGCCTGTTCTTATATATGTATATATGTATGAAAGACTAGTTTGTAAGAAAGAGAGAACGGAATGAAAAGAAAGCGATAGAATAAGCAACTTAGACCGATGGCAGTGAGCTTGACCGAGTGGCGCTTTAGTAAAGCTAGCTCGAGGCCGGCCGACGCCCTTCCTCTTCTTCTACTCTTCTGGCGCGTTTTCTCTCCTTGCTGCAGCTTTTTTACGCAACTTTAATGCATGGCTTTCGCTCTTTCTCTCTCTCTCTCTCTCTCTTTTTCTAACTTGCAACGTTGTTATCAGGATCAGTATGTACCAATACGTGAACGACTTACCCACACCTGTAAGCATCGCTGCTCCTCCTCTTTATTATTATGATTATTATTATTATAGGTTTTGCGTAGTTGTAGTTATGATCTAGCTACTATTTACTACTGGATAACTTCAAGGAAGAGAGAGAGAAAGATTAATGAGTTGGAATTATTTATTATAGTTTCGAATTGGTTGACCATTAAGAAGAGGCTGAACTTTCTGTCTTTATCTAATAATGTTTTTCATCATTCATATAAAAATTATCGGTTGTAACAAGAAAAAAAAAATAGTAGCCCCTGGTAGATATAAGTATAATAAGTAAATTTATAATAAACAAAATAGTTTTAACGTTTAGTTTTTGAGTAAAGCGAAACCTAAAAATTAGAATTGACATAACCTATCTTTTGTATGAAATTTTCCTCAAAAACTATATGATAAAATTTTGTTATTATTATGAAATTTACTTATTGTACTTTTATCTAGCAAAGGCTACTATTTTATTGTTTTTGTAACCGACGGTCTTTATATTAATGATGAATAACACTATTAGACAAAGACAGAAAGCTCATCCTTCTCTTAAAGTAAGTAGGTGTCACATCCTGGAGTGTCGATGAAAATAGGATGATGAACAATGTCACGGAGATTAATTGTACCATTGGATTTTGATTGGATGGATGAAATGTTGAAAAAATTAGAAAATGAGTACCAAGATCTAACGTGACAAGAAGCTGATTATGGTTGGATGGACTTTAAAGTTATTGCTGTACTGTAATTACAAGTTGCGCTGTTATGAGATCCTAAAATGAAAGATCATTTTTTTCTCTTAAAAAAGCCACTAAGAAAATGAAGTCTTGATCAGTTGATGATAAGAGCTAATATTTTTATATCAAGTTTACATTTTTTTCTTTGAAATCTGTTTTCATCCATTATTGTAATGAAATTAATTTTAAAGTTTGATACTTTTAAACTTTGAGATAACAGATCTTACTACTGAAATAGGAGCATCTATCATATAAATTAAAAATTTCATCATTTTTCTAAAAGGATAAAATTTATAAAAATCAAGGGTTAAAAAGCGTTCATGAATTTGCAATTCAAAAGAGGGAGAACTTTTTATTCAGTCACTTCACGATTTAAGTACACATCAATTTGATTCCAGATTTCATTGATACACTTCAAATTTAAACTTTCTTCTTTTTTAAACTTCGCGAAAACCCAAACCAAGCAATTAACTTCATCAAGGTCATAAAATCCTTTCATACTTTTTTAAAATAAAAAAAAGAGGTGTTTCCGTCGAAACTGAATTAAGTACTTAAATTCATCCTGAACTGTCAAATGTATCCAGTTGCCTTCGTTTACATCTTCAAAATATTTACCCAGAAACCGTAATTACCAAACTGTTTTTTTTTTCTTACATTTGTTTTTTCATGATGAAGGTTTGGGCGCGCGCGCGAACGTTTGCGTACAAGTGCCTTCATACATTTATGTATACATGTAACACGTACATGTCCCAAGTCCAAAGTAAAAAAAAAGTCAGAATAAGAAGAAAAAAGAGAAATAAAGAAAGAATAAAATAAGTGGACTGGATTCGATCACGCCAGTCTTTTACTAAAGGCGTTATATATCCAAAGATATATACCAAAAGGCTGAGGATATACACGGAAGAATCAACTCTCTGACCTCCACATGCACATACATACACACATACACCAAGGAGGAGCAAGAGCTCTTCGTATTCAACGAACGAATATCCCATCCTCCATATCCACCTTCTACCTTGGTCTTCTTTTTTTTTCTTTCTCTTTTTTTTCCTTAAGATAGATAGATAAAAGAAGAAAGAGAGATATAAGAAAGAGCAAGGCGAATTCTCTCGTCTCTATGCCCATGAGTTATGGTACTCCTTCTGGAATCGAGTGCACGCCCCGGCATCCGCACGCAGCAGAAGCAACCGCTCTCCGCTGATGTATGTATGTGCCCCTTATACGCTGGACCCATTCATTGGAGAAAGAACTTAAACACGGATACTTTTGATAAGAGTTTTACAAGACATTCTGTTTTTTATTTATTTTATAAATTTTAACTTTAATATACATAATAATATGTTTAAAATTTAATAAAAACACAGCTTATTAATATAAAGTAGACATACTGCTATAATCGTTATTTAAAGTTTTTCAAAATTGCTTCATAAATACGATTGAAATTAATATTAAGTATGGTATCCAAAAATTTATTATTTTAGAAAGTTAATTTACTTATCAAAATCGTTTTCTATATACTTATCCTCAGTAATAAGTAATTTATGGACTCTAACTGAATCTATTATTTATAACATTCTTAGAAATCCATAAATAAAATATCTCATTAACGTCACTATGATTTTTAATTGATTTGGAATATAAACAAAATATTCCCTGTTTTTGAAAATCTAAATTTATATTTTCGTTACATTGTTATTTTCATCCGCATTGATAACTTACATCCGCAGCCTTTAAATTAAAACCAGTAGCTAAATGAAACTTTTAAATTCTAATAGATAACATAAGATAATACATAGAACTCAGTGGTTGGTAACATTAAAAATCCAACTTAACATTACATATCTCAGCGATATACCCATATCAACATAATAATTCGTTGAAAAGTCAATTTTTGCACTGTTAAAAACGATATAATCCATAAGCTTATAGAGCGGACATTAGCCCGTTACCCATACCCATATACACATACACAGCAGCAGCATATATACATAAGCAAGTCTTTTGCAGGTTTAGATTGGAAAATCTCCATTGCGTTAGTCGTTTCGTATTGGCTAGCCTACGATTATATGCGCCGCCTGCGGAGAAGAAGCCTTTAAAAGAAGATAAAAAAATATATAAAAGAAGAACAAGAAGATATAAGAAGGATAGAGAGAGTAGAAGGAGGTAAATAAGAAAGAGAGAGAGAGAAAGATGCTTAAAGGAGCGGCTACTGATTCTGCATACCTGATCTCGTTTAGAAGCGTGCGTAGAAGTAGCCTTGCACCGGATTTCATTTTTATTTTTTTTACTCCTCTTCTCTCGTCGTTTATTTTTTCTTCTCTCTCTTGTTTTTTGTTTTTTGCATTAAAGACTTGTCTTATTGCAGAACAGCGAACCCCGTTTTGCTACTGCCTTTTGCACGTGCTTTCAAGTACGGCAAGTAATGTACCTTTAAGAGTTATCTTCGATTTCAAAGAGATATGCGCGCTTATATACAAGTGTATGTATATATATATATATATATAGCGTATATTATTCTCTCTTTTGTACGTTTTTGGAATATAAGGTTTATATTGCTTTAGCGCTCAGCAGCAGCAGGAGCTATATAAGCGTTTTGCGCGCTTAAAACCGAAGAGAGATGAGAGCACGATTATTTTGATGGGTATAAAGGAGAGGCAAACTAAAAGAGGATTTTCCACCTGCACGCGTGATAGCGCCGTGTAGCCTATTTGTGGTCATTAAGATTTGATTTTCTAGAGGAAATGAATTTTGTTTTTGGTAAAAATAAATTATGAGGGATTTTGTTTTTGCCTTTTCTTTTTTGTTTTCTTTTTCATGGCTTTTTTTTCGATGAATGATATAGTAGAGTTTTCTTTATTTATGGTTTTAGTTGGCTGGTATATAAAGTAAAATTGGATTTAATAAAAACGATTAAGTTTATCTTATTCGTGTTAATTTTAAAGTGTCAAGAAAATTATGTTGCGTGTTTCCGTGGATAAAATAGACCACCGTGTTCAATTTTAAAATTTAAAAAAATTATAAAAACCTTTAATTACCATCACTATAATTTTTTTTCCAACATCTAAAAATTAAATACAGTAGTTACACATAGCAAAATTAAAGCTTCTAATTATGTATTAGATTTTTTGTTTATTTAGAAAAAACGTTAAATATATTATGTTCTCTTTTTAATCGGCACTATAAACATTAAATGTAACAGTTTTTAAACTGAAAATTGGCTACTTGAGAGAAAACTTTTTGAAAATCATTAAAAGCTGAAGACTGAGGTTATAAATTCAAATTTATTAACAATAAAATAATTTTATTATTCCGGTTTTCCATTGAGGTGACATTAAATATTTTAATTAGCTCAATAATAGTATAATGTAAATGCGATTATTGAATATTTTATTACAAAGGAATTTCTCGTTAATGCATTGGAAATTCTTGGTGATTTTTTACGAACAGAAAAATGCAGGAAGAAAACAACGATATGAAAATGATT
The DNA here is from genome assembly GCA_017163975.1 of Anastatus disparis. Classification (NCBI taxonomy): domain Eukaryota; kingdom Metazoa; phylum Arthropoda; class Insecta; order Hymenoptera; family Eupelmidae; genus Anastatus; species Anastatus disparis. The sequence goes on from JAFFSR010000226.1 coordinate 3,602,266, forward strand.
GTTTAATATTACATGCAATTACCTCATGACGCTTTGCGAAGTTTAAGTTGTACGTTTAAAAATACCTCTTTTTTTAACAATACGCAACCTCTTTACCTTGAAAGAAAAAAAAAAGATCTCGGCCTCAATAAGGTGCAAAAATACCGCAACGTTCATCTCATAAATCTTGATGATTATAAGCACAAAATGACTTCTAATTAGCTTACTCGCTTCTTCAAAATTCATTAGCTGCCTCTTCAGAAATCGAACCTACTCGTATCGTAGCTGCATCAGAAATAAATCAATCAAAATGAAGAAAATAAAACAAGAAAAATGAAAAAAATCATTTCTGACGGCTTGACATTTTTCCAAAATCGACGTATACTAGCAACCGAATGGAAATCCAATGTCTTTTTCTCCATATCTCAATAAAAAATGCTTGGCAATAAACAATGAATAGAAAAGAAATAAAAAACGAGAGTGAACGTTAACGCGAATTCGACATCATCGATGGCAGCCTCTTGCTGAGGTAAAAGGAAAATGAAAAAAAAAACCAGAAAAAAACTATAAATCGCTAAGTGTATACAAACTTTTTCAAGAGATCTTGAAAATCCATGCGCGCGTCGATTAATAATTAGCATTTGACTATACAAAATCGAGAAAAGGCGAATTACGTAGAAGTTTAAATACAAAACGTGTACTTGAACTCTATCGTGATGTGAGCACGAGTTAAACGAATATAATGCACCTAGGGAAGTTGAAAAGCACCATCTTGCCACGCACGCAAGCGCTGCTACCCTCTTTTTTTCTAAACATTGTTTTCTAAAGTGGAAAAATTTACGTCATTATGTAAAATAAAATTTTCACAGCATAAAAGTCATATTTTATGATTTTTATTTAGTGATTTCTGAAGTTTGATTTTTATCTTTGACAATATGAAATCTTGTCGATAGTAGTAATATGATAAGCTGTATTTTAGTGAATGTAATTCATATTAGATCTATAAAAATTTTTAAATTAAAGCTTATTTTTGAATCTCCATGTTCTAATTCTAATATTTTTCTCATAAACAATTTAAGGTTATATCACCTGATTCACTATAATGATTATGAAGTAAATCTATTGATAGATAAATTAGATTCACTGATGAATTTAATTTATAAATGCTTGAGATTTTAAAATCAATCTTTGTACAACTGAATCACATAATGATTTGCAATAAAATTTTTATCCAAAGTTCGCTATAAGACAAATAATGAAATTCTTTAAAAGAAATTAATATTTCTTTCATCATCCTTTATTTAAAAAAATATATTTATCATTATTGCCATCACTTATTACTTGAAAATGTGAAATCAAATATATATTAAATTTATCATCGATTCTTATTAAAATCATTATTTATTTATCAATAACTTTTTGTCGTCGGTGTCTTTTTTTATTTCCATATGAATTTCTTTTTATTAAAACTATTTAAAGTACTTACAGCTAAGAGATATTTGATACGAGTGAACTAGCAATGGTTAACAGTCAGACTTCATTAAAGCCTTTATAACTGTCCTAGATCAATTTTTATTACATCTGACAAATGTAATCAGTGACAATCGGTATTTGAAAAGATCGAAACTTCACGTGGTCAGATCTTCAATACCAGTTGGCATTAATAGCGTATACCCTACATCTTCAATACTAAACTTTTATTTACAAGTGGCACAGTTTGAAGTTTTATAAAGTTCCAGCGTTGATAAAATTTTGTTTTATCTTTGAATTTTCATTAGGCGTAACACGGCTAATAAAGTTCGATGTAATTAAAGATTAAATGTTATCTCATTATCTCTCGAGATCAAAAAGCATTTTCAAGTTTAAAATTAAAAGCCCGCTAATTGATTGGATAAATTCTGTAGTTTCTAAAAATAGTTTTTCAAACACAACGAAATGAAAGCTTGGCCATATCTTATTTATAAATAGCGTTGCTTATCGATATAAACTCAAGTAAGAATACTCTATAAATAGACCTAAGTACGCTATTTATCGTAAGATTAAAATGAATAAAAATATAGCATTAGTGTTTTGAAGTTAAGTAATACGATTATTTTTTAAATTTAAATTAGCATTTTTGAGAAAGCTATCAACGCCTTTTTCTTCACCCCTAATGGCTTTCACATGTTTTTCACATTTCTAAGTTAAAACTTCAAAAATAGTTAATTTTTAATAAAAAACATTCGTATTAATTTTTAATAATTTTATATACTTTCAAAAGCTACATATTAAAAAAACAAATATTTTCATATGAAAATATGAAAACATTAATATGGACATATATTACTTGTTTGAAGCCTAATCTTTGAACCGAGTTGTAATCGCAGTATTTACATTTAATTATTGGTGATTTTATGAATAAAAGTAAAATTATTAATTTTACACCTATTAACTGTCAAATTATTTTAATTATCACATTAATATGTTAATCATTACTATTAAAATATTACGTTGCTGTAAATATTCGGAACAGTCATAACTACCTAACCTCAAAATTTTATTAGATAATTTTCTTCTTTTAGTATAAGTATCGATAATGTACAAAAGATTGTTATTTATTTAATATTTATTAAAATAGAAAAAATTATCTCAAGTTCATAATGTAAATAGAAACCATCGAAAATCAAGAGCCGTATAAATAATTTTGAATGCTAAATTTTTATTATTATTTGTATACAAGATATTATTTATTTATATTTATATTTTATTCATATTTTTGAGAATCATTGAACTATGTATACATCGAATTATCAAACATAACCTAATTTATAGCACATGGAACAATTTTGATAACATCTTTGATTAATAATGGAATAGAACTAATAAAACTAGTAAATTAAATCATATACATATTATTTTTATATATTTATAAAATAAAAATATCCAAAAAAAAACTATGCGCTAGTTTACTTTGAAGTTACATTAAAGGAAACACCTTGAAGTTTGCGTTTACTGATGGCACGTCACACGGAATCAAATCATATTTGATTACTCTAGCTTATCAACAAAATCACATCGACATAAAATTTTTAATATATTTTAATCTGTATTAAAATAATTTAATTTGAGAAAGCACATATGTTTTTTTTGTAAAAAATATCAAATTGTCGCTTTTTTCGTACATTAAAGTTTCTAAATGTAACATACGACTGAGGAAGAAAAAAAGAATTTCGTTGAAACAACGTAAGTTTTAATGAGAATTTCATTTGAATTAGGTACTACATGCACATAATCTTTTTCTCAGTGCACACATCTGTATTGTACGAAAAGCATAACAGAATAAATGATAAAATATTAAAATAATACATTTCATGAAATGAATTTAATTAAGTAAACTTACACGCCCAAAATTATGTATATTAAATTTAACTTTTGCCCAAAATTTTTCATGAACTAAAATTATTTAAAAATACACTTTTTTTATCAATGATCAACGCTTAATTTATCGTGTAATTAAAAATGAAAAATAAATTTAATTGATATTCATGAGATCTCGTAAAATTTTAACAAGATCATCGCAAGAAGTACATTTTTTTACAGATATGCAAAGATAAACATTTCTTTTTGTTATTCAAAGTTTAATGACTTTTGCTTTCTCGCGGAGAGAAAGCTTTACAACGGAAGAAGAAAATTCGACGTTTTTTTAATTTTGAAATGTCTATCAATGTACTTAAATCTAGAATGTCAGAGTTTTTTATTTTTTTCAACTATACTATATCATACAACACGTACGCATATCAAATGTTTAATAACTATTTGGTTTTATGAGTATTTGAGACGTCATCAAGAATTTTTTATATGTTATTAACAAACATTTATTTAAATAAATTTTAATATAATTTTTAAAGATAAGTTTATGATATGAAATTTATTGCATTGATTTTGCTGTTTTCAGTACTGTATCTGTTTTCATTTTTTTTGTTAATATTATACTTTCATTTTATTCAAGCAATTAAATATTGTAAAAAAAAAAATTTTTTTAATCATGAAGTCTTTCTTTACTTTTAATTTGAAAATCATAACATTTAATATAATTAAAAATAAATCTTAATTAAAAATCTAATAAAGTTAAAGTTTGAAAATAAATTGATAGTAACATTCATCTTCTCTCGCTCAAAACTTAATTTCTCGTTATATACACTATCACAACATTTTACACGCTACTGATTTCTCGAACCGACGCTCGAAATCTCCTTGATAATGAAGTTAATTTTGCGCGCTTATACGCTAGAATCTCAGATGTACCTATTTTTCAAACCCATTTTCCCTAACTCTTTTTTCTCTTTTTTCCCTCTTTTTTTTCTTCTCTCTTTTTTTTATCCCCGTTCTCTTTCCTATCGGAGCTTAAAAACCGATCGAGAAGGATAAGAGCTTTGAGCTAAAGCGAGCTAGCAAGCAAGTAAAGCGCGCTCACTCGCTCGCTCACTCGTGCATTAACGCGCGAGGATAGGATCGCAAATAGGCGGGCTATAACGTAAGCGACAGAGAGATGCTGTATATGTATGTGTGTGTGTGTACTTCGTGAACGAGAGGTGGAGACGACGCGATCAACGATCGAGAGATGGCCGAAGGACAGAGGGAGAGAAAGAGAGAAGGAAAAAACGGGAAGTTAAGTGAGAATGGGTAGGGGGAGTGAAGAGAAATCGTTTTGTAAAATTACTATTTGCTGTAGTGAATTGAAGGGGGTGAACTTTAATTCCTTTTTTTACATTTTCCAGTCATTAGGATTCTTTTTTTTTTTTTAGTTTTTTGCTAAAAAAATGTAAAAAAAAAATTATTTTTAAGTAATACTGAATTATTGATTAAGTTTTTACTAAAAATCCATTTCTGCAGAAGATCAATTGATGTCAGACTGGTTCTGCGAATTATCGAATTTAAAAGTTAATGATTCGAATAAGAATAGACAGATTCTGAATTTTTATATAATTTTTTTATTACCATCTTTGGTTATAAATAATTTATTTTATAATTTTATTTGCTTGATGCTGTAACAAATTCTGTAAGTCAATAATGGTTGATCGTAAAGTTAAAAATTTTACGTACAACTTTTACTTTAGATTCAATTTTGAGTTTTAACAGCTATATAAGTGTGGCCGAAAATGTTTTGTTATTTTCTCCACTAAAACAATACACATTTTATCTAAAATGGCTCGTATTTCAAGAACAAAGATTCGCTGAAGTGAACCACAAGTACTGAATTTCAGTTTTAAGTACTAGAAAAAGTATTAAAAGTTTTTTTTTCAAAATCCATGAACCGAAACTTGTAAAGTTTCCTTGTAACTAAGAATAGTTTAAATACTAGATTTTTAAGTGAGTGAGAAATAATTGAAATATATGTATTTTAAGTTTTTTAACATTATATGAAATATTTTTTTCAAATAATTTTGCTGAGTATGTACATTGATGATATATTAAATAAAAGTTGTAGTAGAACCCTCGCGGCCACAACTATCCTATGGCAATCTGTTATCTATTTTTTTATTTTTCTTTATTTTCATGATCATAATTTTTTCTCCTCTTTTTCCTGTCTCGTGTCTTGGCCGTTAACTTGTCACGTCTATTTTTCTTTGTATTCCGTTTGAGCGTGGTATCAACAGGCTGGCGGAAGAGATCGATACTTAAACTTTATAAATTTGCGTTATTCGGAGCTTTTTTTCGAGGTAGGATTATATTAACGAACGAATGACGTAAAGATTTAAAAACTTTGGTACTTTTACAGGCACCACAAAGCTTCCTATTGAAATATTAAATGATTACTACCCTTTTCATCCTCTTTAATTTTAATATTTTTTTTAGTTTAAAACATTTATTTTTACTATACATTTGTGCAATAATTGCGTGAAGCATTGAAAATTCAGTAGCCGATTATCGATATTATTCCTTTGAATGAACGACACGGCGTAATTGGTTTGGGAGGTTTTTTGAGCGGTGACGTCAATAATTATATATGCAAAGCAGTCAAATGTTGAATTAAATGAAAAGATTGAATATTTCATTTATAATCGTTTGGTAAATATTGACTTTCACAAGCTTTTGTGTTGCTCTTCAAAAACCTATTTATTACTTATATACCGTGAAAAAAGAAATTATTATTTTTAAAGTTATTTTAATGATGGGCATGTCTGCTGCGTAAATTTCTTTTTAAAATTTACTCGATATTCGATTTTAATGTTTACCCGAATAAAATATTATTATCTTTTTGTCTCTTTTCTTTAAAATTCTGAAACATAAAAGGGACTCTGGTTCATGTAAAAGTCTGTGTTTTATATTCAGCTGGTGTAATCTAATTTAAGTACTAAATTACAATGAATTATTTTATTATATGTTCAGTTGATTTAAAAAGGTGTATGAAAAAAAAATATTTGTCTTCGATTATTAAATATTATGTATTTAAATTCTAAAGACTTGAATAAAATTTTGAATATATGAAATTTATACGAAATTTTTTAAATTGTCATTCCTTCCTCTAGGAAAAAATATTCATAAATCTTTGAGCTATCATTATTGAACTATAGGAACTTTTTATTAATTGCGATGAAAATCTAACAACGATTTGATAAATTTTCTAACATTGATATATGTATTATTATTTAAGAGTCATACAATGTTTCTACGATATTAATTAAATTATACAGTAACTTTTGCACTGTATGATTAAATGCAAACATTAAATTTTAATTATTGTAATATTTAAGATTTTTAGTCAACTAATTTGTTATTTTGTAGATCAAACATTTTATTTTTAATCTGATCAATTTCAAAACTTTAAAGAAGTTGATCGGTAAAAGTCATTAGCAGAAAAATGATAAATTTGAAAAATAACGTTTATCGTTAAAAATATCATTAGTTTTATAACTCGAATAAATTAATTAGCATGCATAAAATAATTTTGAAAAACTTGAAAATTAATCTTAAAAAAGCCTAGAGACAGATAAAAACGTTTTCTCAAAGTAATTAAACGAGTGAAAATTACTTAAAACATTATCTCCTTCGATCAATTAAGCTCGGAGAAAAAAAAACAATCTCATTTCCTTTTCAACCCTTCATAAATAAAAATTTCAAAAACTCAAAAACAAACAAAACCAAAAAACATCATCCAATTCCATAAGCGTTTTATATACATCATCCGATAAGACTTAAACTTGGCTTTTGCGTATATACATGTATGTATATATAAAAACGTGCTGTTCTCTAGAGCGCGTAAAAGACACGTAAACACATACTCGCGTATATGCACACGTATATGAAAGGATGTTACAATCTTACATAGGTTTAAAAAAAAGAGAAGAAAAAAAAGTGCGCCTTCATTAAACCAGGTAAAGGTGGAGTATATAAGAAAGAGAGGTCTCTCTTTCTCTCCCTCTCTCTCCACATCCTTCTTCTCGCACGCAATGACGCCGGCGCTCGCATACGCAATTACGCAGTAAAAGCTGGCACGAGTTTTAAAAGAAAAGAAAAGAGAAAAAAAAGGAAAAAAAAATGAAAAAAAAAGAAAAAAAAAATGATCTTTAGCACGCGTCAGGTTGTTGTTAAGGTGGGGTTGGTGTATAGCGAAAAGCAAGAGAGGAGGGGGAATAAGATCGGCGCCACTTATATATCTAAACTAGTCGGCGCGCGATTTTCCTCGCGTGCATGTAAGTATTACCAACAGTATATACTAGTTTTATGTTTAATAGACAAAGAGGGAGAGTAAAGGTTTATGTTTTGATAACGATAGCGCGAAAAGTCATTAAAAAGCTTCCAAGGATTTCTTCCATAGTTTTTCCCTTCTTATTTTTTTTAATTTTTTTTTTAATACGAGAGAAGGGATAGAAAGCTGCCTTTTTTGGTAAGGGAGGGGGGAGAAATCTTTTATCTTTTATCGCGCTGCAGGATGCGCGAGATATTTATTATCTTGGCTAATGCAACATTATTAATGTCCGCTGGATAGGCAGAAAATAATCTTTTTACTTTTATTTTTGCATATGCAATTTTTCGGAAATACTACATGGATTCTGTAACCATGTTAATTTTGCTTGGTTTGAAAAAGGATAAACTTACTTCGGAATTGATAAAGTACTAATTTATTGATACACAGTTGTTTTATATGGTATGAAAGAAACAGCGTCTATTTTTAGAATGATTTGAACAATTTGTAATAGTCAAAGTCTGACCTAACCCTTGTCTTATCTACTACTGTATCATCGACATTAAGCTACTGTATTTTAACGTAGCAGTATATTAACTTTGACTTCAATATATTTTCTTTCTTTCTTTTTAATAAAAAGTTAGTTACGTTTAATAAAAGATTGTTTTTTTTTTAATTTCAAAGTTTTTAATTTATTATACTTTGAAAATTCCTCCAGATAAATCTCGATTAAATTACATTGATAATGTCATTAGCGGCGTTACGAATGCGAGTTGTAGAAAAATTACTTTATGTGCAAGCATCATGCAACTTATAAATTGTTGTTAGGCAGAAAAAGATTTGATGTATCGTGTAACAACTTTTTCTTGTTTGTTTATTTATTTTTTTTTTTTTTTTTAATAACTCATTCATTTGTGCCAACTATTTTACCTTTTTTATTTTATTTACAATTGTTGTAACGCAAACTAGTTCACACATTTTTGTTGTTTTTCATTGTTTTACTCTGGAATTCTCTAACTTGTTTAGTATTTTATATTTTAAACGGAATGATCAATTTCAAAGAATAAATAATGTCAAAATAATGTTTTTTGATTTAATTATATATGATTGACTGTTAAAAAATATATTATTACTTTATTAAATTATCAATTCGGAATGTTTAAGTAGTTCAATAATATTTGGAACTTTCAACATCATTTATTGCAATTTATATTGTTTCATATATATAAACTCATAATGCTTAATGATACTACAAATTAGCATTTCCTCTTTTAAAAAAACGATGGCCGGATGTTGTGAAACATTTTATACTAAGAATGTGATTGGTGCATTGAATAGAATCATATGATTGGCGAAAAACGAGATTTGATTTACTATAATATGCTTAAATAAAATCATCGATTTAGAATTTAATAATAAAAATCATTGATAAAATAATTAAACTATAATTATTGAGTTATAGTTTGATTTTTTAAATAAAATTATTAGTATAAACATCGCTAAATTCCGCTTACAAAAATTCCTTTTGTGTGAATTTGTCGAGAGTGCGAAGTACCGCTCTGTATTCATTTGTTATTGTATATTTAAAATTAGAACATGGTAACAATTCTATGCCATTTACTTCTGAATTTTCTTTTTAAAAGTTGTACTATAAAATAGTATATAAAATTAGAAAATACAGATGTTATGAACTTTTTAGCTTATAACACTAGCATAAAATATTTATCTATGAGCCTGGCAAGTAATTTGGTAAATTTAAAATAAGATTTAAAATATTTCGGAATATTTTAAAATAAATAATAAAAAAACCGATAGGTAATACAATTTTGATAGTATAATTTAGTATATAAAATATTTCTAGATTAACAGCTTAAAAATTTTTTTTCAAAAATATAATATATTTGCCTAAAATGTACTATTTTTAAAAGTTTGTTTATTTAATTTCGTAATTGAAATTGAACCACATTTAGAATAAACAGTTTTTCTGCAAAATAAAATTAAAAATCTTTTGTTTGAAAGAATAATATAATTACTATAATTAAGAAATTATAAATTAGAATTTTTATTTTTATTTGTATTTTAAAAATAGGAACGATATACATATCGTTAAGAATTGATTTGAATTATTTTATTTTTATATATTTTATGGATTTCATATTGTTGAAAAGATTAATTTTTAAATAACATCATTCATTAGTTATTGAGAATTTAGGATTCCAATATTATATATTAAATTTTTCTGGTACAAGAAATTAAAAATTCATAAATGCTAATGAATAAATTTATTTAAAAATTTATACTATCTAATGCATTTCTTTTCCTGAAATTTTGCACTAAAATGTGGAGATAGTGAATATTTATGAGTGTAGGTGTAGTGTTCGTTTTATGTCTCCTTAAAATGTGAAATTTTAAGTGATGGTAAATCTGGAAAAGTCGTTTTTATAAACCACATTACATTGTATTAAAAACAGATGTTCTTAATCATGGATAATTTTACATGACTATATCCAGAGATCGATCTTGGAATTCTTTTAAGATATATCTTGAAAATCAAATACATTAGATTGATATTAAAAATTATGTATATGAAAAGTTATATATTTATAAAATAACTTTTGACTTTGTAAAAATTTATGTTATTTAAATTTTGAAAGATTTAAGAAATATCTAAAAAATAATTTAAAAGTTTACAAATTCTTCAATTTTTTAAAATAATAATAAGAAAATGAATATAGTGATAATAAATCTTTTAAATGGGAGTTATTTTTCTCGAAGTTTTCCGTGTCTATAAATTCATTGATGCCGCGTAAACTGCTCTGATACATTAGTATATAACATCAATTTCTTTACTGATGCTAATATTAGTAGAAATGAAATTATTACTATTTAATAATGAACAGAAAATAACAACACTATATTAACAGTCAATCATTAAAAATTTACATACATTTAGATTAGATATAGGGCGCGCTTGCGCGCATGGATTTTCTAGTATTTTAAATTTTACCTGATTCTTATCTCATAAAGATCAGCAGATTTTTTTTTCAGATCTGAGATAAAAATTTTCGGATTTACAGACGACTTTACGGTAGTAATTTTAAAATGAGACATCTACTTTATTTCAAATTTTTCATTTTTACGGTACAGATTTATAAATGAATTTATCCGTGTCAATGAGCTGGATATGAGCTAAATATTATAGTTAAAGCGTTTTACATTAACAACTTGATCAAGTTAACAAAAAAAGGCTATAATCATTAAATTATTTTTGATTTTTTGCTGATCGCTTTATTATAAAATTATTAATTCATATTAAAACATAAAACCACTTTATATCTTGAAGAAATCTACAAATCAGATTAACATGTACAGATAATCTATTTTCATTTCTTATACAGCGGCAGCAAGCATCCTACCGAGCAATACATATATACCTGTAACAAATAAAAATCGATAAAACCTATGTATGAACGAAGAGAAAAAGTAAAAAAAAGAGAAAATGAAAAAATAAAAAAAAGAGAATCACTGTTCGCAGTGGGAGCTGATAGCAAAGTGTCCATTCTGGATTTACCGGCAGCACACTCGAGTGGGCCTCGAATTGAGATAACATTATCCTCACTGTCTATCCTTCTTTCTTCATATCACTAATTTTGTTATCCCTTCTCTCTCTGTATATACACTAAGCTTTTTTAATTTCAAAGTTGAAAAAAAAGAGTTTAATGGAGACTTCCATCAAGAAGTAGAAGCGATAATCGCGAAGTAAGAAGAGAAATCAAACTTGTGTCTTTGAAAGAATTGAAGAAAGAAAAAAAATGAAAAAAAAACAAGAAAACGTCGAGGACAGGATTCACGCTGCTTTGCCACCTGTAAAGCCGTAGGACGTTTACTTACACCAACTTGTCAACTATTTTTTTGCTCTTTCTTTTTCTAACATTAGTTAACGACAAGAAGATGATGTAGGAAAGTTTTTGCAATTTTTAAACTTTTTCTTTTTTTATTGTATCTTCTTTTAGATATTTTTCGAACTTGAAGTGATCTTAATCGCTTCATTTCAAAGTATGATAAGTTACTTCCGACGTTTAAATGTAATTTTTTTACTATGTATTAATTTTTAATTTATTAGCGATAAGAATAGAAGAAAAAAGAGAGAAGAATTTAACATCTAAAATTAGATATGCTTTTAGTATCATTTATTTTTATTTTTTTTTCAACTACACGTCTTTATTGCTTGATTGATATGCCAATAAAGTTTTCTGAAAAGAAATTCCAAGATATTATAAGATATTAGCTTCTTTTTTGTTTAAATTTTTTTTGTACATTTATAATTTCAGGTTCAAGGTGAGCAACGATCAAATTAAATAAATTAATAAAGTGCATCATCAATGTTTTTGCGTTATATAGAAGCTTTTAAAGTATTATTTTAACAATAATATAAACAAACTTTTTGTCAAATTTAAATTTTACAATAAAAAGAAGAATGTTAAAGATGTTTATCTTAAAACCTAATAATCAACGTAACTATATGGGCATTAAAAGTGTTCTACGCGGGTGAGCTTAGAGTTGAGAAAATAAAAGAATAATAAAATCTTTTCCATGTTTATGTTCCATCTTTGAGGCAACGAAGAGGAAAACGATCGTTCATTTAATCATCTTCAAGCTTATACCACACGAGGGATATAATGCTCTTTGAGCGTATATCTGTAGATAAGCTTGTACAGTGCTTGGGTGTTCGATGTAAAATTTTATAACTTTTTTTATAGTAAAATATTTTTATTTGTTTAAAATATGTTGTTTATAATTGATTACAAGTCATTGTTTATTTAGTACAATTTTTAATAAAAGTCATAAATGAAATTGATGTGCATATAAGTTTATAATTTTTTACACTCGAGATTCAACTGTAAAAACAACTATCAAAACAAATCATACAATTTTAAGTAATCCGTGCGTCAATTAGTTTTTGCATATCGAAACATTTTCTTATTGTTGCAAGTTTTTATGATCAAGTCGTTTTATTAATGAGACAAATTGAATTTCAATTATTAAAATATTTTCTGAACAAAATATACACTTTATTAAATGAGAATATAATATAATATTTTATTACTGGTATAATTTAATTTTGTCGATTTAGTTTTTTCAATTATCTATTTTGTTGCAACTTACGTATTTTGATGTCCTGAGGTTCGTACTTCTTAAGTCAACCCTGCATTCTTTTTCTCCTTGCCTTATACTCATTTTTCTATACAAAAATAAAAATTTTATCTTCAATTTTTTTATTGACCTCAATGAATTATGATTATTTTTAAAAAATCAATTAATTATACATATTAATTATTCATTTTAACAATTAAACACGAACACAAATACTTTTTATATTCTACACTGACTGGAGGATAAAGGGACAAATTTAAAAGTTTGGGATTGTCATAATACGTTATAAATTCTCACAATGGATAGCACACTTAAACCAATCAGATGCTTGCATCGAATATGAAACTTAGCCAATCAAAACTTTTAAAGGCTTCACTTTCAATCTGTTCTTATTTTTATATAAGATTACCGAAAAAAATTTCTTGAATTAGGTATATAAGTAAATTTGAAATATTTTCAAAAATTCGTCATTTTTGAAAATATTTCAAATTTACGTCAAAACAGCTTAAAGTTTATTATTTTTAAATAATTGTGTCAATAATTTTACTCTGACAAATTCTAACCAATTCTATTCAATCATTTCACCGTGAAATATATGGTGGTGATGAGAAAACGATACGATGAGCAAAATCAAGTAGACGTTTAGATTAGTTTAGATTATGAGATTTGAAAATGTTGCGACGTTTATTTTTACTGTTGAATGAATTTCTACAAGGGTTTATTATATGCATATTAATTGTACGTTTTATTTAAATTTTGTTCAAATTCTTTAACCAAATTTAAACATTGGGATAATACCACTATCAGAACGTTTCACAGAAAACTTTTGATTTGTCAAAATTTTATTTTTAATCTATATTTTGTTTAATTTAGTGAAATTTAGTTAGTGACTTTTTCAACTTTTGAAATTTTAAAGAGTTATGTTTACAAAAAATTTTACTGAACAGAGCCCAGAGTTATGCCAAGCAATGAAAGATTTTTTTCAAGAATAAATATATTTTTTTTATTTTATTTAACGTCACTATATTTATGTTATCGTTAAGATGCTAATTAGCGACGGAGGTTTCGCAGTGTTTGTGAACAAAGCACTTGTATCATATACAGTGGTGCTTGTATCAATTGACTGAGAGCGGGAATCGAACTCGGAACCTCGAGAATATGAATCCATCGCTCTACCAAATGAGCCACTGAGACCTCGGATGATGAATATAAAATGAAAAACTTTTTACTAATAAACAATAATATTTATGTAAAAAAATAATGAAATTATTTGAAAATTCAAAATAAGAGTTATTAAATATGCTAAAATATTGTTTTATACGTCCGTACAAAATTTAAAAACTTTATGGAAATGATTTATTTAAAGAAACATACTTGGAAAAATAAGAAATTGAATTAAAAGAAAATATTAGTGTTTTATAGAATCGCAGGACCTTTGTTTTCATTATTCTAAAACATTCATTAAAATATTAAATAAACAAAATCATTCTAAAAAAATATATTTGATTTTTACTCCAGATATAGAGATTTTAATAATTTTAAAATTTTAGATTAAAAATAATGTCTCCTTATTCTGTAAAAAACTATATCTTATTCTGTAATTTAAAGATAATAAATTTTATAGAAGATTCAAATAACTTGAAACCTTCTAGTATGGAATAGTGGAAAATAGGTGCATCAAATATTATATAGAAAACTAAAAATTTGTAAATATTTACATTCTTCAGTTCATTGAACTAAAGAGTATAAATTAAAATAAATTTAATATTTATAAATTTACCTTATCTTCTAGCTTGTACTTGACTTAATCAAGGAATTCACTTTCGAAAGTGAAATTTGAAAATAATCTTTAAAAAGTCATTTTTCGAAAGATAATTTTTCAAAATCTAGACAGGATGTTGACATAAGGCGTTTTCCATCTATCATACTAGGTATAAATAAATTAGAAACTGTAATTAATCTTATAAAACTTAAAATTTTAATTTATATTATAACATAAAATAAAACTATTCTTAGAAAATTCTAATTTAATCATATAATAATTCGCATTTAAATATTAGAGCATCAGGTCATTGATACTTTTTACAATGAATAAAAAAAACAAAATGAGTACAACTTGTGTTACTTAAACAAAAAAAAAACAAGCAGCAGGCAGTGATGAACATATTTGCACGAAACAAAGAAATAATATAGTGCAGCCTGTCACGCAAGTATTTACGCCTTGTAACTGCGATAATGTTTGTCCTTAAAATATATATCACTCTGAGATTAAACAAATCTATTGTTACTAAATAAACACTTTAACACTCATTAGTTATTAATCACTACTCATTAAATTAATTTTGAAACTATAAAATTTTTTTTTGTTAATATTAATTTGTTTATGTAAAATAATTATGCAGATAATATTCATTAACTATCGAGCATTACTGATAAATATTTAATCTTTTAAATTTTCGTTAAATGTTATTATTAATTAGTTATTGACCATTGATGATTATTAAATAAATTTATAATCTTTGAAATTTTTATTGAATATTAATTTGTTTCTATAAATTAGTTATACAGATAAACAAAATTTACTTAATAAACAGGAAGTTGTTGATTGGAGCTGTTGGTAGTTATCTATCAAGTTTCTAAAATTATGTAGTTTTGATTAATCAGTAGAAATTTGTTCTTTGGTTTATTTATTAACTTAAATTTATCATCATTTTTTATAAGACTTTAATATTTGTAAAACTACCGACTTATGTAAAATATATTTTAATTAATAGATATTTGATTTTGGAAAATCCAATTCTGGTTCTCAATGACATAAACGAATACAACATTAAATTATAAAATATTATACATAAATACTATTTGATTTTAAAGGTCAAATAATTTATTAAAAACAAATATATTTTTATTTTACCATATATTTACTATTGTACAAGGTAAATGAAATGTCAACTGTTTAAAAAAAAATAATAATATAACTTTGTGATCACTTTTCAATACAACTTTAACGATTTACTGACATCTTATGTACATAATTTCTAGATTGTTTTATTTTCAAATCTTGAAATTTTTTCCATATTTTTTCTAAAAAGGTATCAATATTTATGTAAAACATATTTAACAGATGTTAAAAATAATAAAAATGATAAAAAGTGTGACGATGTATTTGCGACGACGTCGTCCCAGTATCCCGAATCGCCAAAATCTAAAAATTTATTAAAACGTGATAAGCGATGAGACTATCACAGAGGGGATCCGCCGAGATTCACGCGTTCGGGAGACGCGCGTATTATACTTTTCCAACTTTATTATTTCAAAAACACACCCTTTCAACTTCAATAAACTCTCTTTATAATTTTTTTTATAATGTACTCTCTCTTTCTCTCTCTTACACACACTCTAGGTATAATTAGTTAAAATAAAAGGATACACCACAATTAATTTGAAGGAAAAATATATTAATTTAAATTTTCGCTATCACAGAATTTTACACTTACTTTTAAAATTTTAACACATTAAAATTAATATTGATACTACTCAAGCGCATAGATTTGTCACGGGCGAAATTACAAAAAAATCTTTTTATATGCCTATGCTATACGCAACTCACTCACTCTCGTTTCTCTTTGCGTCTTTCTTTCTTCTCTCTCTCTCACTCACTCTCCTATGCCGCGCGGCTAGTGGGCTCTGACATAGACGGTCGCGCCACTGCCTCTCCACGGCACCGCAGGCTCTGCTCGCTTTCTGGCTCTACTATACCTCCCCCTTATTTTCGAATTTTATACTGACTTCCACGAACTCGGCGCGATTCTCGCGACTATCAAATGAAATTTTATTTCTATGGAAAATTCTTACCAACGGTTTTCACGCACGGCGATTTACAAACTTTACACTTTTTTCACACTAATTATTACACATATAAAAGGAAATTTAATAAAACACTTCTAATAAATTTTAATCTCGCGGCTCTCGTTACACTTTTCTACTCTCACACTACTATTTCATTCCACACATACATACGAATTTACATATACAGAAAATCGCGCTAGATAAAAGAAAAGAACAATTTCATTTAACATATAGTAAATTGTAAATAGCAAAGAAAGAGATTTTTAAGTATGAATTTAACTAAAAATCAAAGTATTTTTCTATTTCTTTACCGGCACACAAACATTCAATGCAAGCATACGCGCTAAGAAATTTCACACTATACCTTAGACAAAGAGAGCTTTTCTTCGCTTTTCTCCTCGCTGGTGATCGCTACTCTGGTCGGCTCTCTCTCACTCTCTCGCTCTCTCGATACACCCGCTGGTGAAGCTACCCTGGGCCTTTTGACGCAAGGCCGTATTCTCTCTCTTTCTCTGTGTGATTAGAAATTTTTCCCTTTTATCTACACGAACACAATATAAAAAAAAATAAGGCGCAACTACACTCTGATATACACACGCTATTTTAAATGATCAAACGCTCTTTATTCTCTCTTTTATTGCTTTTAGAAAAATCTCGCGGCCTTTGTTAGATAATAGAAAATTTACACGTGAATTTAAGATTTTTGGTAGGCTACGCACAAAAAGAAAAACTCTTTACACGGGCGCTACGAAAATTACACACGAAAAAAATAAAAAATAAAATCACAGGCTCTACTACGCTGACTCTAAATAATTTACTAATATTTATCTCACACGAAAACTCTTTTATAGAAAATTAAACACAAAAAAAAAATTAAAACTCGACACAAGAAAACTCTTTCTTAACAAAGGCACTCTCGAAACAAAAATCTCGGATTCTCTCTCTAAACACGACCGCTTCGCTGCAAGACTCGCCAACGATTGACGACAAGCCCCGCTTTTTTCGGCGAGGAACGACAAGTCCGTTGACGGCGGGCCAATCACAGCGTTTCGTTTTCGACAAAATATTAACTAACAATCGGCGCGTAACAATCTCATTGGCTATTATTTATTTCCGTTTCGCGCTCTATTATTATTAACTAATTTAATAAATAATTTAATACATTATTTCATCTCACACACTCGTAATAATTATTCTAAATTTATTTCAACTAATATAATAAATTATGACGCATAAAATACTATTTCTTTCAAGAGAGACGCCGGCGCTTAGTCCTTCTTTCGCTCTCTCTCTTTTTCTCGCTTGCACGCATGTATTTGTTCTCTCGCTCACTCTCACATGAATACTAATACGCAGCTTTACACTTGTTTAACGCATACACATAATAGAAAATCTTTCGCTTCGATTTATACATTACAAAAAGGTCTTTATAGTTCGCTTTATTCTTTTTTTCTTCATCTTCTTTCTTTCTTGTTTTTTTCTTTCTTTCTTCGGCGCAAACAAACTCTCTCGTTATTTTCGTTCTTTTACTATGATGTCTAAGCAGACGAAATCGAGCGGGAAAATCGCTCGATTCAAATTCTATAACCACGGCTCCGACCCATGAAAAACAAAATTTACACAACATTTTAATAAAAGAAAATCACACAAAAATTACACCCTGTTAAGTAGTATCTAGAGAAAAAAAAGATTTATTTAAAAAAAAATGTACGCTCTATAGTTTTTTTTTTATATTTTATTTTCTTAATAAAATAGCGATGCCGAACGGCGTCGCAAATCCCCTCCCCTAGACCAAATTATTTTCCCCAAAATAATTTGTCTATCCACAGATACTACCAACACAGGTGAGAATAAAAGAATAATAATAAATTGGCTACTTACGTTGGCCCAGAAGGGCCTCTGACGTTATGGTTTCCTTTGATTTCCTCTGGCAT
This sequence comes from Anastatus disparis, assembly GCA_017163975.1. Classification (NCBI taxonomy): domain Eukaryota; kingdom Metazoa; phylum Arthropoda; class Insecta; order Hymenoptera; family Eupelmidae; genus Anastatus; species Anastatus disparis. The sequence goes on from JAFFSR010000226.1 coordinate 3,620,848, forward strand.
CGTGTATTAATCCTCTGGCTTAATCATCTTCCTTATTTTAATTTTTCTCTATGGCTCTCATTCTTAGATACTTCTTCTCCTCTCTTTCTTTTCCTTTTCTCTAGGTTTTTATGGCACTACTGATACATTACTTTTTCTCTTCTATACATTTTTTTCTTTGGCACTACTGAAATAAATTCTCTCATCTTGTTTATTCGACGTATCTCATTCGCTCCATTTTTTTTTCTTCATCGCCTCGGTTGTCGCTCACGGAAGACACTTCTCAATACGGCTTCCCTTGTCTCTGTTGATAGGTCGTTAAGGCCGTCTACGAGACGAAGGGCGTCACGCAGGGCGTCAGGTTCTTCTTCCGGTCTAACCTCTACGCGGGGTCCCAACCTTTGCCTTACATTGCCCCGTGGCTGCAATGGTTCAGGAGTTCGTCTCTCTCGTTCTTCTCGTGGCTGCTGATCTATGCCTGGTCCTAAATCCTGACCTCTTCCTCTAGCATCCACTGCTACTGGTCGGCTTTGACTGACAGGTCGATTGTCCCGTCTTTCTCCTGGCCGTCTCTCTTGAGCATTGGGAAAGTTTTCCCTCAAGTATTGGCGATGAGTTTCACTACATCGTGGACACACGCTAAGGTCTACTCCACTTCGTCCACAGTTATGACAGTGCATCCGTAGGCGTCGATGTTGACAGTCTCGGGCATTATGCCCACGCTCCCAGCAATTAAAGCAAGCAAAAGCTGGTGGATCGACAGCTGGATCCGTGGGTATCTCTGCTAAGCCACCAAACATAACACCTCGTATGCGCACAGGCAATCCTCTTCTAGTTTCTCTTGATCTTCTAGGCTCTTGCTGTTGCTGATTTTGGACTCCGTTAGCAGGCAGTCCTCGATTCACTATATTAGCGGGTCCAAAAGGTGGTGATGGTGACCGCAGTGGTCGTGGCTCTCGTGGTTCATAATCGTCGAGTTGTAGTTGTCTCGGATTCTTCGATCTATTCCTTTTCCTTGACCTAGCCTCGTTCTGGTCAAGTGGTAACGGCTCTGATGCCCTAGTCGACGAGCAAAGGCTTCTCAGCCGTGCATCTTGACTTGAAGAGGGTTCTGGCTCGTCCACTGGTCCCAAATCCCAGGCTAACGGCCCCGCTGGTCTACTATCGACGGGTACAATACCGTTTATTGAGCTCTCTCGGTGACTACTAGGTGGCACCCTAAGTATTTGGCGTGCTCCTTTGCTTACGATCCCGTCCAGTATTTCTTCAGATGGCTGACTACTAACTTGGGCTCGATCAAGATTTTTGTCTTGAGCCAAATATTCTTCTAGGTCTTTCTGAGCATCGTGACTGTCTGCTTCAAACAGTGGCAAGACTTGTGTTGGATTTCCACTCTCCAAGTCACGATTTTCTCTTGTTAAGTCCACCGTTTCTATGGCACGACCTTCAATAGCTGGTTGCTGGTGGCTGCTTTCCTCTTGAGGTAGGTGAGGTCTACGTAACTCACCCCAACGCCTTGGGATTGCTCCAGAGGCTATTGCCGACGCCAAAGACGATTGAACGCTCACGTTTGTTGGCCCAAACCAAGCCTGGTTTGGGTTAGAAGGCAGGCTTACGATCTTTGTGACGGTAACCTGCGTTGTTGTAGTAATAACCCCTTCTCTGTTTTTCTCTGTCTCTTCTTCTATGCAGGCGTCATACCAACTGGCGCTTGGTGTATCTTCTACGATTTCCATAGAGACTTCCTCCTCAATTTCTTGGTCTGCTTCCATAGCAGCCAACGGCGCCACTGGCACCAGTTGATTTTCCTGAATAGGTTGCTCGTTGTTAATTGGCTCTTGCCCTTGGGGTGACGGCTCTGGGTTTTGCTTCTCAGTGTGGCTCACGGCGGCGACTCTCGCCGGTATGGCCGCAATGGTAGGCGGTTTGAACTCCGGAAACGGAGTATGACGGCCCGTGAAGCGGTCACCTCGTTTTTGCCAAGCCCTTGGCATTCTCAAACTCGTTCACCTGCTGAATCAAAAGAAAATTAGTTCTGTGACACTACTGTATATTGCCTACCTTTCTTGGGGGTATATATCTTTTTAATTCAGAAATATGCGCTTTCGTTTTTCTACGGTTTGACTCGTTACCTTGCCCCAAAATATACACGACGGGCGATTTTATCTCTACTATTTCATAAGGCCCCTCATATTTCGGCGCTAGTTTCGCAGAAAACTTTTTAAACGCGTCCGAAAGCACGTGAGTTTTTCTCATAACTTTATCTCCTATGAAAAATTGTACATCTTTTCGCCCCTTATTATATTGTTTTTCTTGCTTCGCGCGCGCTTTGTCTATATGTTTAGCAACTAAATCTCTTAACGCGTCTAACCTCTTTAAGCGGTCTACCCATACCTGTGGCTCTATTTTCTCAACAAGACGCTCACCTTCTACCTCTCGGCGTAAACTAGCTACTTGCTTAGGATGGCGTCCGTAATTTAAAAATGCAGGAGAAACCTTGGTTGACGCTTGCACGGCAGTATTAATCGCATGGCGAAATTCATGAACATGCACGTCCCAATTTCTGTGATCCTCTCCAACAAACGCTGCTATCATCGTTTTTAATGTGCGATTAACACGTTCAACTGGGTTCGCCTGAGGATGATACGGGGGCGTTGTCACATGTTTTATTCCATAGTCTTTCAAGGCTTTCTCAAGTTGTTGATTATCAAACTCTCGCCCATTATCAGTTAAAAAATATTCAGGCGCTTCCCATCTAAAAATTATTAACTCTTCTAAGGCTCTCACTACAGATTTTCCATCGGCTTTTCTCAGCGGCTTTAACTCTACCCAACGTGTAAATAAGTCCTGGAACACTATTAAATATTTATGTTGCAGCTTGCTTGGCGGAAATTCCATTAAATCGGCGGCTACGACAGCCCATGGCCTCTCTACAATTCTGCTGCCCATTAAACCTTGTGCTCCTGTTTGTGAAACTTTATATCGTTGGCACTGCTCACACTCTCTAACGAAATTATATACATCATGATAAACACCTTTCCAATAATATTCACGAGCGACTCTGTCATATGTCTTTTCCACTCCTAAATGACCTGTTGTTGGTGTACAATGGGCTTCTTTTAGTACTCTTTCCTGATGCTCTATAGGCACTACTAATTTCCAGTTTTCTTCTCTGTGAGTCACTGGGTCTAGCAGTGGGTCGTCTCTGAGTTTATACAAGCATCCATTGTCGACTTTCCAATCTTTATATTTTATCGGAGTTTTAACTACATTGTCCATGAGGCGTAAATAATTGGCATCTCTTATCTCGTCGAAAGCCGATACTGCTGCTTCTTCAATTTCAGGTATACGAGAGAGAGCATCTGGCACTTTATTTAACGCTCCTTTTCTGTGTATTATTTCAAAATCCCACTCTTGCATTTCCAACGCCCATCGCGCAAGCCTTCCTGTTGGATCTTTCAGATTACGCAACCATTTTAAGGCGCTATGATCTGTGATCACTTTAAATTTATAGCCATCTAAATAAGGTCTTAACTTTTTAATGGCCCATTTCACGGCTAAACATTCTTTCTCTGTCGTGAAATAATTTCTCTCGGCTTGCGTTAATACTCTGCTTATGTAAACAATTGGATGCTCTCCGTCCTCTCCTTCTTGCGTTAACACAGCGCCAATAGCATACCCGCTCGCATCGCACTGCACTGTAAACGGCTTGCTGAAATCAGGTCTCGCTAACACTGGCGCAACTGTTAAGGCTCTCTTTAATGCTTCAAACGCTTCTTGCTGCTCTTCTGTCCACTCCCATTTTTGACTCTTTCTTAATAATTTCACTAACGGCAATTTTAACTCAGCTACATTTTCTATAAAGCGTGCATACCAGCCTACCATTCCAAGGAAACCTCTTAACTGTCTGACTGTCCTTGGCGCTGGATAATTAAACACTGGCATGACTCTTTCAGGGTCAGGTCTCAGACCATCTTTGTCTAATAAAAAACCAAGATATGAGACCTGAGAGCAGCAAAACTCGCACTTCTTTTTATTTATTTCCAAGCCAGCATCGACTAACTTTTTTAGCACTACTTCCAACCAATGCAAGTGTTCGTCAAATGTCTCTGTGACTATAATAATGTCATCAAGATAACTAAAGACGTAGGGTTCGAACGCAGGGCCGAATAACAAATCTACAAATCGCTGCTGCGTTCGAGGCGCATTAGTTAAACCAAAACTCATTCTTTTGAACTGCCATAATCCTGAACCAGGCACTGCAAACGCTGTATATTTTCTACTCGCACGTTCCATCGGTATTTGAAAATAAGCTTGTTTTAAATCAATTTTAGACAAATATTTTGCATTGCGTAATTTATCTAAAATTGAGTCCATGTTCGGCAGTGGATGTTCGTCTTTCTTTGTAACTTTATTTAAATCACGGTAGTCAACACAAAATCTATACTCTCCATCTGGTTTTCTCACTAACACTGGGGCGCTACTCCAATCACTAGCTGATCTCTCTATAATATCCTCTTTGTATAATCTTTCTACTTCTGCTTGAGCTATTTCGAGCATCTTAGGTGACATACGGCGCAGCTTATGTCTCACAGGCGCAGCACCTTGCACGTCAATGTGATGCTCTGTTAGATGCGTTATACCTAGCTTTTGAGTACTTGAAGCTAAAACACGCTCGACTAACTGCTCGACTCTTTCTCTCTCTTCATTATCTAACTCAGATATCCCTGCACACTCTGCATAAATTCTCGCTTCTTTATCCTCTTCTTTCTTCATAAAAGGGCGCCACTCACCATCTAAAACTCTCCAAAGGCCACGGCCCAAACGTACATCACAGTCGAAAGCGGCGCAAAAATCCATACCTAAGATTATGTCCTGATCCAGCTGAGATGCGCCTTTAAATTCTATATTCTTGGCACAACCGTCGATTTCTATCAGAGCTTTTAGTACGCCTAAAACTTTAGTAGCTTTTCCAGTTACTGTTCTTATAAGCGTCTCACTTGGCTGTAACTTTCGACGGAACCTCTCAGCAACTTTAGGCCCAATCAAAGATAAAGTTGCACCGGGATCTAGCAATGCTTTATATGGCTCGCCCTGTAAAACAACTATCAGAAAGTTGCGATTCTCTGTACTCACACCAGCTAACTCTTGCTGTTCTTTACAATATTCACTTTCCTTCGAAACACCCCTCCCCTCGTTTTTACTTCTCTCTCTTACTCTTTGAGGCTTCGGCTCTGTCCAGCTAATACAGTCATCTTCACTATCAGCTAAAACTTCCAAGGCCTTATTAATTTTCTCTAACTGCTGATAACCTTCTGCTTCGTCGATGATCAGCTGATTTTGTCTCTCTCTTTCATCATGACGGAGCTTTAAAAGCTCTATACCTCTTGACGAAAATTCACTCTCTGTTAACGAGGGAAGACCGTTTTCCGTTGGCACCATATCACAAAAACTTGGATGCCATAAGCCTCTTTTCTGTAGTTTTTGTCTCACTGCCACCGAATTATCTTCGTTGTTTCCTGTTGTTTCTCTAGGCAACTTCCACTGTATATTTTCATCATTTCGCACACTCACATCACTTTCTGCTAAATTTTCTTTTAATTCTCTCACCACGGCGCCACTATTATAGATTTTATTCTCTTTACGATTCTCAAATTTTTCACTCTTGTTATTTTCTCTCTCTTTATAATTCACACTCTCTGTATTTTTATCACTTTCAATATTTCTACTATCACTCTTGTTTATGTCTCTCTTCTCATTTTTATTTTTCCTATTTATTTCACACTCTGTTTCTCCTACACTTTTATTAATTTTAATCTCTTCATAAATTTCATTTTCACTACACTTTTTAATTTTATTTTCACTACTCTTTCTAATTTTATTTTCACTCTCGTACTTTTCGCTAACCTTACTCTCACTATTTTTCACATTTTCTCTATTCACGGCACTACTACTATTTATTTTCGCACTCTTGTTCTCTATAATAGTGGCACCACTCTCTTTTAACGCTTTATCACGGGGAACAAAAGTACTTACTTCTGCTCCCCTCTTTGCGCGTTTCCCAGATTAGATCTAAGAGCGGCGCAATGAGGACACGTTTTAAAAGTATACCCCGGCTTGTCGCAATTTTGACAAATTTCTCTTGGCTTTAGCACTCTGTTAGGGCACTCTCGGCTGGAATGACCCTTGATGTTACAACTGTAACATACAATGTCAGGACATTCCAGCGCCCTATGTCCTACTGCTTGACATATACGGCAAACGCCTAAAAACTCGCTTTTACTGTTGCTTCTAGCCGCGGCTGCTTCTCTCATAGGTTGATATCCTCTCTCTTGTGCAGGGCGCAAGTTATCATAGCGACTGTAATTTACAGTTCGCTGTTGATTATTAGGCCACTGTGTTGCATTTCTACCTAGCCAATTATTTCCTGCTTGGCGCCAGGTGTTATCATTTCCATAACTCCTTCTATAATTTTGACTGCTTTCAAAATTATTTGGCCGCACAAGATTCTGTGTGTTCGTCGCTGGCGCTTCTATTGCTGCAGCAACGTTCACAGACTTTGGCATCTCATCTCTCTCATTTTCAATTTCTCTTTCTGAATTCAACTCATAATATAGATTTTCTTGGCTCTTACTAACCTCTCCTCTCTTTTGCTGATTGTTATTCCTCTTATTATTTTTCTTCGGCTCTTTTATCGACACTACGGCTGCGACTTCATCTTCTATAGATGCGAGCTTGTGCTTACTCGTATTGCCAATAAAAGCTGCTCCCTTGATACGCATTTTCTCCGCGGGAGGAGGAGGCATGTAACGGCTGTTTAGATCTTTCTGATCTTCCCAGCGACGTCCGTATGTCTCAAGATCATCAAGACTATCAATTAACTTCTCCGACATCGCTTTCCTATACTCTGGCAACAGATTTCTGTAGACTATTTCCAGCTGTTCAGCTTCCGTCGGCGGCGTCTTGAAGCGTGATACAATGTACCGCATGTTCGATAAATAGACTGAAATTTCCTCGTCTTTGCCCTGTGTTCTTCGTCGCATTTCATCTAAAAGGTCCTCTTTTCTATACTCTTTTATAAACCGTTTTCTAAAGGCTGCTTCGAACTCTTCCCAAGAATTAAATTTACTTTTGGTTGCTCTGAACCAACGGCCGGCACTCTTAGAAAATATGCTCGGGAGCCCTTTTAGTAAATCCCTATCAGACTCTTCGGCACCGTCACGACAGTCATTCAACTCATCTATAAATTCTTCGGGATCTTCAGTTCTGCTTTCGCCGGTGAATGCCAGTCCCCAATATTTTAAGTGCTTTACAGCTTTTGACGTCTTTCCGTCCTTTTTCTCTTGCACTGTAACCTCACTATTCCCTTTATTTCTTGGCACTTCAACGGGCGGATATTGGGTGACACTACTGCCATCGGTATAAGAATTACCATTAAACTCCTGTCTCATTGGTGCACAAGTTCTCTCGAAGGGCTGTCTATGATCGGTTAAAGTTCTCACGTACGGCGCAACTCGATCACCAACACGTTCAGCGGGCCTATAACCTTGTGTGTTTACGTAACGCACAGTCTCTGGCTCTTCTATAAAACGTGGGCGTTCGCTATTTAGCTTCGCCGTCGCATGAAAATCTAATTCATTAGCTAGTCTGGCTTCTTGTTGCCTCTGCTGTTCTCTCATCTTACGAATCCTAGCCGCTTCTCTTTCCAATTTTCTCTGTTCTTCCAAGTGGCGGCGCGTATTTAAGAGCGAAGACAAGCTTGCACGGCTCTGTCTATCGTCCTCCGTCCATTTGTTATGTTCCTCTCCTCTCATTGAATGTACTGATACAGGTCGAATCTCGTCAAGGTTTTGTGCGGGCGTATACCAAGGCTCGCGTTCGCTACTTCGGTTAAGTGGTTGACTTAACGAAGGCCTTGACGATTGAAGTGGCGTGTGAGCTACAGGTGCTGTCTCTCTTGGTAAGCGTCGGCTGCGAAACATTTGCGCATAACAATATTCATATTGTTCAGGCGTTGAATGAATCCTATTTAACGCTGCAGCTCCTGTAGTTACGCGCGCTGCTCCGGCAACAGTAAGAACGGCCTCGTTAATTATCGACGATGATACTGTGAGCGCTGCTGAGCTATTTGCATATGTGGTAGAAACTGTCGTCGTGGTAGCTGTCATAGTTGACGCAACTGCACTCGATACTGGCGTACGCACTTGTATATCTAATATACGCGGCCTATCTCGCGTTGGTACTGGGTGTATAGTTGCTACTGTATGAAACTGTACCTGCGGCTCTACCTCATCTAGACCAGACACGCTTCTTTCTCTTTCATCCTCGTATTGCTCTTCCGTATTTCTGAACATTTCGTTGCTTGGCGCTACCCCATTAGACGCTACCCCATCCTCATCATCCACGTCTACGAAGTCCCATTCGTACCATGGTACTAAGGTATTCTCTGGTTCGGCCTCAATGATTAACGCGCGCAACAATCTATCACGTAAAACATTCTCATTCCCATCATAACTGCAACCGCGCACCTGTAATTCCGCTTCTAATTCAATTATACCGAGCTTTGAGACATTACGTTTAAGGGCCCTTCTATCACGCGACGCCAGTAAACTGTCCATTATAGCTGTATGTTCCGGCATTTTCGCTTAAAAAGTTTTTATAATAAATTATTTATTTAAAATCACACGCGATCAAAAAAATAAGAAGACTCTTTTCAAATTATTTATTTTAACGTATTCACGACGCACACGAAAATTAAAATTTAGATCACTTCTTAATAAAAAAAAATAAATATTCACGTTAAGTCACACGTCACACTTTGAAATCTTATTATTGTTTAAACCCCGACACCACTAACAAAAACGCAAATTTCTGAATGTTTTTATTAGGTTAGGGAAGGAGGATAAAAATTCTTAGCTTATTGATTAAGTAAAAAAAAAAATATTCTTCTCGTGCCACTAATAAAATAAATTAACTCTTTTATCGAATTAAATAAACGCCACAATGCTAAAAATTTGTTCACACTTTACACTGACTCACAGATTTTAATATTAATTCTTTATTAATTTACTTTAAAAAAATAATTTAAATTTAATTTTAAAATAAAACAATTTAAGTTCAAATTTATTTAAAAAACGCAACTATAAAAATTCGTCTCTATCAATGTTTGTCACACACAAAAAAAAATGATTTTATTAATAGAATAAATTTTTATCCATTTTAAACAAAGAGAGAAAAATAATGACTTCTTGCAATATAAAATAAATAAAATTCACTAACGTGACACGAGGTTATATACACAATTTGTGCATAAAATATATTAAAATATATTAATATCTAAAAAATATGTTATGTACTTATGTATGTATAGTAAAGAAAATATCACTTAGCTATGACACCACTACACTGAAATGCGTATGCTTGCTTCACACATTACCATCGCCCGCTACTACACACACACCTACTATCACGCTTGAGAGAAAAATTATTTTATGTCAAAACTAAAAAAAATACTTTATTTAAACAATTATCTCGGCTTCTGCCCCAAACGTTAGGGCGCCATTAAATTTGTGACGATGTATTTGCGACGACGTCGTCCCAGTATCCCGAATCGCCAAAATCTAAAAATTTATTAAAACGTGATAAGCGATGAGACTATCACAGAGGGGATCCGCCGAGATTCACGCGTTCGGGAGACGCGCGTATTATACTTTTCCAACTTTATTATTTCAAAAACACACCCTTTCAACTTCAATAAACTCTCTTTATAATTTTTTTTATAATGTACTCTCTCTTTCTCTCTCTTACACACACTCTAGGTATAATTAGTTAAAATAAAAGGATACACCACAATTAATTTGAAGGAAAAATATATTAATTTAAATTTTCGCTATCACAGAATTTTACACTTACTTTTAAAATTTTAACACATTAAAATTAATATTGATACTACTCAAGCGCATAGATTTGTCACGGGCGAAATTACAAAAAAATCTTTTTATATGCCTATGCTATACGCAACTCACTCACTCTCGTTTCTCTTTGCGTCTTTCTTTCTCTCTCTCTCTCACTCACTCTCCTATGCCGCGCGGCTAGTGGGCTCTGACATAGACGGTCGCGCCACTGCCTCTCCACGGCACCGCAGGCTCTGCTCGCTTTCTGGCTCTACTATACCTCCCCCTTATTTTCGAATTTTATACTGACTTCCACGAACTCGGCGCGATTCTCGCGACTATCAAATGAAATTTTATTTCTATGGAAAATTCTTACCAACGGTTTTCACGCACGGCGATTTACAAACTTTACACTTTTTTCACACTAATTATTACACATATAAAAGGAAATTTAATAAAACACTTCTAATAAATTTTAATCTCGCGGCTCTCGTTACACTTTTCTACTCTCACACTACTATTTCATTCCACACATACATACGAATTTACATATACAGAAAATCGCGCTAGATAAAAGAAAAGAACAATTTCATTTAACATATAGTAAATTGTAAATAGCAAAGAAAGAGATTTTTAAGTATGAATTTAACTAAAAATCAAAGTATTTTTCTATTTCTTTACCGGCACACAAACATTCAATGCAAGCATACGCGCTAAGAAATTTCACACTATACCTTAGACAAAGAGAGCTTTTCTTCGCTTTTCTCCTCGCTGGTGATCGCTACTCTGGTCGGCTCTCTCTCACTCTCTCGCTCTCTCGATACACCCGCTGGTGAAGCTACCCTGGGCCTTTTGACGCAAGGCCGTATTCTCTCTCTTTCTCTGTGTGATTAGAAATTTTTCCCTTTTATCTACACGAACACAATATAAAAAAAAATAAGGCGCAACTACACTCTGATATACACACGCTATTTTAAATGATCAAACGCTCTTTATTCTCTCTTTTATTGCTTTTAGAAAAATCTCGCGGCCTTTGTTAGATAATAGAAAATTTACACGTGAATTTAAGATTTTTGGTAGGCTACGCACAAAAAGAAAAACTCTTTACACGGGCGCTACGAAAATTACACACGAAAAAAATAAAAAAATAAAATCACAGGCTCTACTACGCTGACTCTAAATAATTTACTAATATTTATCTCACACGAAAACTCTTTTATAGAAAATTAAACACAAAAAAAAAATTAAAACTCGACACAAGAAAACTCTTTCTTAACAAAGGCACTCTCGAAACAAAAATCTCGGATTCTCTCTCTAAACACGACCGCTTCGCTGCAAGACTCGCCAACGATTGACGACAAGCCCCGCTTTTTTCGGCGAGGAACGACAAGTCCGTTGACGGCGGGCCAATCACAGCGTTTCGTTTTCGACAAAATATTAACTAACAATCGGCGCGTAACAATCTCATTGGCTATTATTTATTTCCGTTTCGCGCTCTATTATTATTAACTAATTTAATAAATAATTTAATACATTATTTCATCTCACACACTCGTAATAATTATTCTAAATTTATTTCAACTAATATAATAAATTATGACGCATAAAATACTATTTCTTTCAAGAGAGACGCCGGCGCTTAGTCCTTCTTTCGCTCTCTCTTTTTCTCGCTTGCACGCATGTATTTGTTCTCTCGCTCACTCTCACATGAATACTAATACGCAGCTTTACACTTGTTTAACGCATACACATAATAGAAAATCTTTCGCTTCGATTTATACATTACAAAAAGGTCTTTATAGTTCGCTTTATTCTTTTTTTCTTCATCTTCTTTCTTTCTTGTTTTTTTCTTTCTTTCTTCGGCGCAAACAAACTCTCTCGTTATTTTCGTTCTTTTACTATGATGTCTAAGCAGACGAAATCGAGCGGGAAAATCGCTCGATTCAAATTCTATAACCACGGCTCCGACCCATGAAAAACAAAATTTACACAACATTTTAATAAAAGAAAATCACACAAAAATTACACCCTGTTAAGTAGTATCTAGAGAAAAAAAAGATTTATTTAAAAAAAAATGTACGCTCTATAGTTTTTTTTTTATATTTTATTTTCTTAATAAAATAGCGATGCCGAACGGCGTCGCAAAAGAATCCTTGTCAATTACGATTTATATAAACGATTTATGCAAAATTGACACTTAGAAAGTTTTTAATGTCTTGTAACCTTATCAAATTTATTCTATATAAAATATTAATATTATGATCGGAGGTTTATTCTTTTGACACCATAATTTTCTTCAAATCGGCAAAGCACTATAAATATTAAACGTGTTCGTAGATTAAAACTCCAACTTTTATCTTTAAAAATCCATGGAAAACATAATTTTGTTTTAATGCTGGCATTATCCGAAAATAAATGTGTAACATAATGTATCCTACCGTTAAGGATACTGGTATCATTTAACACTTGATTTAAATTAATTTAATTATTTTTTAATTTATTTAATTTCTTTTAAAATTTAAGCTAATCATAAATGTTGTCTATATGATTATTTTTTAGTAAATTAAAATTAGAAAGTTACTTATAATATCTATCAGAATGATGTTCTTATATCATGTTTGAAGCTTTACGCATATCTAGTACGACACCTTATATACACGTCTTTTCAAGTGAAATCAGTTTTGCTGATACTAATTTTTGCACGGACAATTTGATTTGCTGTAATGTTTTTAAAAAAATATTGTTAAAACTTGTCGTTAGAATGATTTACATAAAATGAATTTTGAATTTTTCATTAAAATTGATTATATATTTAGATCGCTTTGGAAGCTTACGCATATGCAGTACGTAGACATCGTTATTACGTCTTTTTAAGTGAAATTAATTTTCATAGAAAAATTTTAGCTATAATCAATTTGATTTGTTGTTTATTTAAAGTACCATTAAAACTTTCCGCTTAATGATTTGCATAAAGTTTAATTTTTTATTATTGTCAAAATTGATTATACACTCTTAATATAAAATTATGAAACTTGATATGTCTACAAACTCTTAACATTTCCGACTGTTTTAATATTAAATAATTATAAAAATATTTTGTCATCTTATAATTAAAAACAAATAATTAAACATATATATATATATATGTATATAATCACCAACTTTAAAAGTGTTACGATGAAATGTATTTTTCTAATTTCTCGATTAAAATATCTCTAGCAAATCTTATTACAAAATAATCATATACAAAGTGCATTAAAAATCTAAACTAAAAATCATTCTCTAACCAGCACCTGAAGTTAATTTTCAAATCTAGTGTATTGTATTCGAAATTTACATTAGATCATGCCATTCATTCTATAACAATACAGTCTAATCAAAAAGCCATATTCCATCAACTAGACAACTCTTTATACTCTGATAGTAAACAAAAAAAAAAAAACAAGAAAATAAAAGATACTTAGCACTCAGACATAAGTTGATACATAAACCAATCCTCAATGTATAGTTATAACCATTTTGTACATACTAGAAAATAGAGAAAGAGCAAGTGCAAGAAGGAGGTAATAGGCATTATATTCAATTTTTGTATTGTTCAAAAAAAAAAAAAAAGAAAAAAGAAATGAAAAATAATAAAAATAAAAGAAGAAGACATATAACAACATACAATATAAATCGCGTAGTCACTCGAAAATACTTGCTGTTGCTCATATATACACAACAGCTTCTGGTAAGAAAAAGAAGAATAAGAATAAGACGAAGGAACGCAGGCGCATATAATCGAGTCGCGAAGATCCTTTTCTCTCTCTTTCTCTAGATTCTTATATATGTATAGAGTACATGAAAATGAGAAAGAGAAAGATAGAAATAAAGCGAAATGTGTGTGTATGTGTAATAGAAGTAAAGAAGCAAGAAGATGTATATAGCTAAATCCCCAAGCCATTCGCTTGGGTTTCGCGCGCTCTCCATGTCCTTGACGAAGGTTATACAAGAGCGATAAACCAACGGCCTTGATTCAGACTCCGGCGCGTCCTGGCTATATACACTCTTATACTAACTCTTTCTTTTCATCTTTCTTCTTCTTCTCTACTTCTTCTCCTCTCTCTACTATGTTCTCCATCTCTTAAAAGAGTGGAATGGCTCTCTTTTCGAAGCTATTACAGGTAACACGCACTTCCTTCACGAGGTATATATATACAACATATATATAGAAAGAGAATATAAACGTAGATAGGTTGTTGAGATAGCTAACGTCAAAAAGGAAAAAGGAGAAGAGGAGAAGAGAGAGAAAGAGAGGTTTACTTTAACTATAACATGCTCTGGACCAATCGACTATCGTTATTTCATTCTATCTTGCTCTCTTTCTTTCTACTATACATATATTGGCTAAAACGACTCGATAAGCCGGTTATTAACCAGAAGAAGGAAATCATCGTTCGAAGCGATACATATAATATGTATATATACTAGTTGCTATAGAAGAGGAGAGAAGAAAGATTATTTTCCTCTCTCTTCTTCTTTTTCTTCTTCTTCGTTATTTTCTTTTTGCAAGTAAGATGAAAAGATATATAGAAAGAGAGCAGCGGACCGCAGACTTGAAAACTCATCCGCGCGCGATATGCCTTCTCCTTTTGCTTACGTATATACATGTATATATAGACTACAGGCAACAACTAACTTGCGACGTCTTTCTGCATGAATTCGAGCGCAATGTTAGATGTGTCGTGTAGAAAAAAAGATAAAATTAAAATTTTAAGATTGAGAATGATGGCTTAAGATGTAGTACTAGTTAAACCAATGAAAAGCAATATAAAATTATATGTGAAATAATGAAAAAGAAAAAGTAAATTAACGATTTTCTTTTTTTCAAGCACGTTTTATTGGAATTTAAATGTTAGAGATATGGAAAAGATAGGAATTTTATTGCTAATGTTTTATAAAATTGAACGTTAGATAAAATTGGAATTGCAATAAATAGAGCATATAAGGATTTAAGTATTATAGTCTGCTTTGTTTGCTAATATTCAATAAAAGATATCTAGAAAATCATGTCTCTAGAAGACTGATAATAACGTTCATGTAGATATTTCCATTTCTTCTATGGAATATATTTATGATAAATATTGATTTTTTTTCATTCTATTCGTAAATTATGCTGTATAATATAAATGCAATTTACAGTTTTTTTTATTAAAAAATGTGGTATTCAAATTTTTATAACTTATTCACATTCTACAGCATCTAAAATTGTATATATAATTTATTTTTTGTGTAACGTGCCTAAAAAGGTGCACCGCAAAAAATTATAATGTCAAAATTACATATATTGCTAAAAAGCGTTTCATATAAAGTTTATTTGAGTTTACATTTTCATTAAGATTCCAAAATTTTCTAGCAATTTAAGTGCTCCTTACACAATATAATGCATTTAATTACAATCTCCGTACGTCTCAAACAATTCTTAAATTATACAACAATCAAAATAGCTAAATAAATTGCATAAAATTAAAAACAATCTTTTTTTCATCTCGGATAAAATATTCGCAACACAAATCGCTATTTTTAAAAGTGCATCAAAACTTTAGTAATGTTCGAGCTATTACTTACGAGCAAAAAAAACATCCATCATTAAGAAATAAATTATTCACGTTCGATATACCTTTTTTTTCTGTACCTCCCCAAAAAAAAGAAAGAAGGTAATTTGCATTATGCATAATAAATCACTATTTAAAAGATCAAACGAAAGATTCTTGTTAAATTGATTTTCAATAAACTTTTAGCAATGATTATCCTTTTTAACTATTTAACATTTATTAAAGAATTTTTTTAATATCATCAATACAGCGAGTTAATAAATAAAATAACGATGTTAATAAACAAACAGAATAAAAAAAGTGATGCTTAGAAGAAGAAGTCCACTTGTTAAACAGTAAATCTAAATGTGAAATTCACAGTTACACTAACTAGATTATCAATCACGATAATGAAAAATTTATAAATCGCAAGGATGGTCTTGGTTTATAATTTAATACCACCTTGTTAATAAACAAAACAAAATTGATACTTCATCAAGTTCAACGCGCTGATGCTTAACTCCTCAACCTGTTTTTCAACCAGAATTAGATTCAACAAATAAAAAATAGATAAATAAATAAAAGAAAATGAAATAAACTAAAACTTAATAAGAATTCCATTCATTGGTGCAAAAGTAATTGAAAGACATACACTAGCAAGAAGAAACTTACGAGAGTCTTAATGACTCAAATCTTGAGTACACAAGTGTAGATAAAAAAACGACGCACAAGAAAGGAAAATTTAAGAAGAAGGAAACGAAGATGGATTCCTTTGAAAAAAGATGCGGCAAAAAAAGGAGTGAGAAAGAGAAAAAAGTTGAAGATGGATGCACTGCGTTGGAGCAAAATGTGCAGTATAGACATAAGATTTTTTTGGGATGACCTAATGTGCTAATTTTAACATTCTTAAAATTGAAAAAAAAAAAATAGATTATGATGGCTTATACTTATATTTCTTTCAGTAATGATAACATCTACATTTCTATAAAGATAAGCCAAGAATTTATTTATTCATAAATAATGCATTTTTCAAAACTTAAAAATAATTCTTTATAAAGCCATAAATATTTTATAAAGATTTCAATAAATATTGCGTTACTGAAAAATAGGTTTATATCTTTTGAAATGACATTGATAATTTTTTTATTCTTCTTCCTCTGTCTTTAAAAGTAACAGATTTTTTTAAAAATATATTTTTTACAGTTTACCAACCTGTTTTGAAACTTGTTTTATCTGGATATTGCTTGTATTTATTACAGTCAAATTTTGAATTTTACTTTTTACAGTCAATATATATAAAAGGTCAAAATAATTTAGAAAGTAAAAATTAAAAGTTCAATAAATTTTTATCTTTAATCGAAAATAATAAATCCAACGTAATTTAATTATCTTTCGTAATGATTTGATTTTGCAAAATTATCTTGGGATTTTTTTCCTTATATCATCAAATCAAGTACATAGGAAATTAAAGTACATAAAATATCAAAATTATCGCTCACTTAACAAATTATTTATATCAACATTTAAATTAAATCCTGGACAATTAGGAAAATCTGTGGGTTATATTTATCAACTTCTTTTTTTATGTAAAAATTATATTAATTGCAAGTTTATATTTTCACGTCATTTTTTATATAAATTAATCTGTATCAAAGATTTATTTTTTATGATAACAAATACAACAAGTATTATCATAAAAATTTTGACAACCCTTTAATAAATTTCTGAAAATGAATTATCCATGAGAAAGCAATATTCGGCATTCTCATTAAAAGCGGTATACACCCATCAACCGAAATATTACTTTCTTTCTTTATTTTTCTTTTATCAATAAATAAACTAAAGCAAGAAGGTAAGAAAGAAAACACAAAAGTCGAAAAAACCAACAAAGAGAGATAAGAAAAAAAGAAATATACAAACGTATATAGTTCAAGAAGCAAAAAAAAAGGAACAAAAGTAAAAGCAAAAACAAAAAGAAAACAAAAAAGCAAAAGAATTTCGGCGAAGGGAAGTCGCCAGGGTTAGAAATGCAAGTTTAAGACTCGGGGGCAAAGGACCCGAAGAAGAAGCTTTAAAAGCTCACTTGCGAAAGATATTCTTGGCACAAGGGAAAAGAGAGTACAACGCTCTTTCTCTCTCTCTCTCTTTTCTTTTTGTTTTTCTTTTTCTCTCTTTTTAGAAAGATGCAACAACTGTCTCACCATCCGTCATTCGCGTGTTGCACTACAAGAAGTCCACGGTCATTCCCTCTCTTGTGTACTTCTATCTCTTTCGTACTCTCTTTCTTTCTTACTTGGTTGTTTCTTTTTTGGCGTTTGTACTTCATTTAAAGTGTATGTGCGTGTATGTGCGTATGTATATGCGTATATACATTTGTGTGTCTTTTGCTAAATAAAGAGAAGAGAGGAAGATTTTGATCAGTAAGAAAGAGAGAGAGACGAGGTTCAAGATGCTTTTACTTCTTACTCATGTGAATTGCACGCACGCTAAATCTTTTGGGAGGTTGAATGTTTCTACTACGTTAGGTTTGTTTGATTTATACGTTTAGGACAAAATAATGTTTCTTTAGATTGGCTCAAACGATCAGAGAGAGGAGAAAGAGAAGTTGAATTTTACAAAGTAACTGATATTTCAAGTCATATGATCATATATTATTGTTGTTTGAATGAATACTTGCGGAATTTTATTATTTTTAGAAACGGAAGGAATTTAAACAAAGTCAAATTTATACGTTTTTCAATAATGTTTTTATTTTGTAATTACTTAATTAAATAATAATTTAGAATGAATTTTAATTTTGAAGTGAACTTAATGCATTTTAATAATAACTTAAACAATTACTTAAAATTTTGACATAATAAAAGTTAATTCCTTAAATTTTCCCTGGTAGAAAATTAACGATATTCTGAGTATAATTTTCGGTCAAAGCATGTTATCATGAGACTTTTCTAAATATTCTGTTTGGAATATTTTCAAAATTTCTAGATAAATGCCATTTTAACATGCGTTGAACCAGCAATCGCAGAATATGGTCAATTTTCTACGAGTTGAATTAAAATTTGTTCCACATTAGATCTTTATTCAATTTAATTTCAAATTCTGAATCCATGGATCAGTATATACTTAGCGAAATGAGATTTAAAAAAAAATTTTATAGGATGGTAAATAAAGGTCTCAGTGGCTCATTCGGTAGAGCGATGGATTCGCAATCTCGAGGACCCGAGTTCGAATCCTGCTACTGGCTGATTTCTACAAGCACCACTGTACGTTACATGTGCTTTATTCACAAACACACTGACGACCTCCGTCGCTAATTATTATCGCAATGATAGCAAAATAAAGTGACGTTAAATAAAAAAAAATTAATAATTTATAAGATGATAAATTTGATAAAAATCTTATTATATGTTTCCTTCCAATCATCAATAATCACACATTACTTTTTATGGTAAACTTTGAAAAATGTCATAGTTTTAACTTATTATGGATCTAAATATTTTTTTTATTTTTCTATGCAACAATCAAAATAAATTGCTTATCTAATAAAACCTTTTTATGAAACATACTTATTGGTTAAAATTCTTACGCATTTAGAATTTTAATATTGGAATAATCGAGTTCTGTTAAAAATTACTCTAACCTCTAGTAATCGAAAGACAAATTTGAAATATTAAAAATTTTATTACATTTTGTAATAAACTTTACTACATACATGCTAAAATTTCCAACAAAATCAAGTTTGTCTCTATTAGTAAAGAGTATGCTAATTTTTAATAAAGCATTTTTTTTTGTGTGTGCACATTAGCATTTAAAAGCCACTTTTAACAGGATACTAAAAATTCAAATTTAAAAATTTTTATCATTTATAAAATTTTTCAACACAACATAAAAATTAACGTTAACTTATTTCAGGGTATAATAATAATAGCGTAAAATCTCATTATTCTGAAAATAAAATTTTCTATATCGAAGCGAATTTTATCGTAACTTTATCTCTAGTGCACATTCAGCCTGATATCGAGGTGTATATATATAAAGAGAAAGATAGCGAAGTAGAGAGAAAGAGCATATAGAATCGAAGTAAGAGGAGAGGAAAACGGTAATCATAGCATCTTCGCTAATGACCAAGCGCATCGTAGAACATTACGTTGCGTACGTGTGGTAGCAAGATAGAGAGAGCATTTTATATATATGTATAGATATATTTATATATAAGACACACATGCACCTGGCACATCCGGTCATTCGCACTCTCCACACACTAAGCGACGAATGGCGGGATTTCTTTTATTTTTGTTTTATTTTTTTATTTAAAAATAAAAAGAAGCAAACGTGATTTTCTTATATATGTATATAGATAATATATAAATGTATGTAGTAAAGAAGTTAAAGATACTCCTTAATTTCCGTCCTTTTTTCTTAAGACTCACCTTTTCTTAGGACATATAGGATTGCAGTGCTTTTCGATGGAATTATTGGCTCTTTCAATGATGTGTAGCTCTCTTCTCTTTCTCAGTATGTATGTGTGGCTACGAGTTAAGTCTGTATTTATCTGGAATAGAAAGAGATAAAGAGAGAAGAGAAGCTGTAACTAAGTTGATACAAGTACTTTTGGTTTATCTTGTAGTTACAAGTGAATTTCGTCGTTAATTTCGTTCTACAGCTTCAGGATATTAAATGGAAGGAAAAATAAAGCATAAATAAAAATTACTTTAAAAATTTATTTGATATCTCAATGAAATTAGCTTTGATTTTAACTTTAAATTTACTTTAAAGTTCGAACTTTACTTTAATGTTTATAAAGTTAAGATTTAAGATTAATTAATGATTTGTGAATTAGAAATTAAATCAAATTACTATGTTTGAATTTTTTATGAAATAATCATTCGTTAAACAGGCCCACAAAGAAGATACCTTGTACTTTTAACAAGGTCTTCTCTTACATATCATTTTTCATCATTGAATCCAAATTAATTTCAAATTAAGAAATACCGCAATGATTTTTTCAGAAAAATGTAAAAAACATGATTTTTCATGATTTTTTTTAATGATTTTTTTTTAAATTGAAGAAAAACGGGAAATGATATAATCTAATCTGACTTTAAATTCGAATTTCACGGAGTAAGGTTCTTCCATGAAACGTAGAACAAAATATTATCAAAATTGAGGAGGTCAGATAATACTTGTATTTTTATGTATATTAAATTTCATATCCATTTATCTATAAAATAATGATTTTGAAAATCATTATTTTATCAAAAACTAGATATGTTTCATAACTGCAACAATTTTAAAAACCTTGCAAAAATCAATAATTAATAAATAAAATAATAAAGCAGTGGTTTTATATATTTTGAACTGTAAAATTAAAATTTGAATTATATCAGTTTGAATCAAATGAGATTACTCTTCTATTTTTCTTTCTAATTATCCCTCCCTGGTAGAAAATTGAGCATATTTTGGGCAGAATTTCTGGTTAACCAAAGTTAAAATGACACTCATCTAGAAATTCTTTGAACAAAATTATTAGATAAGTATCGTTTTAACTTACTGTTGACTAGAAATTCTGCCCAAAATATTCTCAACTTTCTACCAAGGCTACATTGAAAAAAGTTAATGCGTTAGCCCCAATTATAGAAATATAGGTGCAGTGCAAACGAAAAGTAAAAGATGCACTTTGTTCGCGTTGCATATGCACCAAAAAAGACGGCAGTTGAAGAGTATCAGTTTCTTGCTAAGCTACGAACAGTTTGTACGCCACGCGCGTATTTATATTGCACCAAAGCTAGCAGTATATACCCTAAAACAAAGGAACACCAGCTATGATTCAAATGGAGCAGCTGGTGTCTCTTAGACGGCAGCTAATCTTTTTTTTAATGTAACTTAAGTCCAGATTTGGATTCAGCGGCGAAAAACACATAAAAATAGACCCATCTCGTCAAAGGTACAGAGCACCCTCTTTTCTGAGGACATGTATTATTGAACATTTGCAGTACTTGAATTATAATCAATTTTTTTCAGTATAAAATATATTGCCAGTTCAATTAATTTTGGCCATAATAGCCAAAAACATAAAGCATTATTTTAAAAATTTGGTATATACCGTAGCTAAAAAATTTCACCCAACTTTAATTATTTCACTCGCTTGTTTCAAAAATAAAAACAAAAAAAAGAATCAAACGAAAAAAAGTACAACTGAAAAATTTAATAGCCCCTGGCAGAACACAACTGTACTTGAAAGCCCAAGAAGAAAATGAGAGAGAAAATCCCTCTGGAAAAAAAATTCAAGTTAAACGCACAAAAACTAAAAAAGAAAGCATGAAGAGAAAAAGAGACAGAGAGAGAGAGAGAGAGAGAGAGAAAGAAAGAACACCTCAGATAATTTCGCCATTAAAATGTCGCACTTGGATGGTTTCGCTAAAAATACGGAAATAATGCTTGCAACAACATCTTGGTCGTACCAAAAACAGACACAACCCCCTTTATATCCCCCTTTTTTCCTCTTATATCCTTCCAATTGATTCATATATACCAGTGCAAAAGGTATTTAATACACAAACTGCATCATTTTTTTTTGCTCAAGTCCAAACACTGCGACTACGATACTACGTTATATTTTTTTTTCTTCATCCAATTTTTTTTTTCTAGCGTTTGCGCGCCCACACTTTCCACGTAATTACCGATATTGATTTCCGCCAAGCGCTCCCCAAGCGAATATACAATTTTTTTTTTTTTAAGTTAAGAGGACCTTCTCTTACATATATATGGCACCTAACAGACTTTTCCGGTTTTCTCTCTTAACGAGAAAGAACTGCTAGCGAAACGTACGCTCAGGTTCTCACAATTTTTATTTTATTTTTTTAAATTTTTCTTTTTTTTCTTTTAAACTCTCGCTTCGTCGCATGGAATTTATCGAGGATATGAAGAGAGGAAAACGAGAGAGAGAGAAGAAAAAAAATGAAAAGAAGGAAAGGGGTATATACTACTAGACGACGAAGGAATTACAAGCAATGGCGTAAGGGCCACTTCGGAAAAAGTGTATAATTTTCACGACTATGATGAGCGTTACATTTCCGCGAGTTATCGACTCTTGCGACTTTCCTATATATAACACTTCTTGAGTTGTACACCAATACTTCTTTTTTTTATTATTACTATTTGTCGCTGTCGTTCTTCCTACGTAGGATTTACTTATTTTTTTCTTTTTTTTTCTTTCTTCAATTAGTTTAAGTTTTGTCGAAGAGAAAGTCATTTACACTATGAATATTTACATGGAAATGATCACAACTAGGATTTAGTAATCAAATATCAGGTTAGATTCAGAGTCATTTACTTTTTTGATCTGATTCTTTTAACGTACGATAGAGATTGATGTTAATCATTCGATTTTTGTTAAGTTACATTTCGTTTTGCTCGACATAATATCGTTTAATTTTCTTTTCTTTTATTCGCCTATTTTAGATTCTGGGCCCGTCGTTTAGATTAATTAATAAAAATTTTTTATGCTTCAATTAACGATAAGGTTACTATATCTCGTTATCATTAAAATTTTATTAATTAACGGGCTAAAATCTAGAAAGCGTTTAATGATTAAGCAAATTATTTATTGTAATAAAAGTATCAATTTGTTTATCGTTATTCATGCTACATTAATTATTATTACGAACGTTTAATAGAAGCTATAATATATCACCTTAAACTGTCATAATTGGAAGAAAAATCATTAATTTTTTTTTTAATATTTATAATTATATATTTATATGTTTATATTTATATATTTAATATATTTATGTTTATTTTAATGTTTATAATGGTTGATAATGTTGATAAAAATGTAGTTTGTTTAAAGGTAATAGTCGCTTTATTGATAATATAAATGTAAATTTGCCACTTAATATTTATTTAAATTACATAATTTTACAGCAATATCAATTTTTAATATTGTTATAGAAAGTTTTACAGAAAGGCGTGAATATTATTTTTTTTATTTTTTAGGTTAAACATTAATCAGCGTCGCTAAAAAAATTAAGTCATTTACACTTGTAACAAGATTCCTTTTAAAGGAACAGTCTTTAAAACTTTGTCTTTTTAAAATTTTTAAGAAACTTAAAGATAAATACATTAAAAAAATAATAAAATTTTTAAGTCTATATATAAGATTTTTTAACAATATTAATTAGAGTCATGAATTTCTTAGCGACACATTACGGGAAATAAGTGTTTCATGCATCTCTTACATTGTCATTGAAAAATCTTTGCTAATTAATAAGTTCATTACGATCGTTTCAGATTAATCTTTGAAAAAATAAAAAAAAAGTAAAATAAACGAAGAAATTTACATATTCGTATATTTGACCGATTTAAGTCAAACCTTGTAAATTCGTTTTGATGCGAAGAAACCTGTTCCTTTTACACATATCCTCAAGGCACCTGTTGATGAATAAAAAGAATTAAAAAAAGTGAAAAAAAAGAATAAAAAAATAACAGAAATATATGAAACGTTGCCAGGCGCAAAATTTGATCTGGTAAAAATGTCATTTTCGAATCGTCAAAAAGTATAAAACCGTGTTTGAGAGGGCTTAAATTGAGATAATTGTGTCACGTGTTTTATTTTTTTTTTAATAATTTATTTTCTTTCAGTATTATCATATGCACTTTAATTATATATTATGCTTATCGTATTATTTAAATGTCGTGAAAAAAGGTATCTGAAGCTTATTGCATTAAAAATAACACCTGAAAACCATTTTGATACATTTCTTTTTTCATTTATTTTAGTGCTTCAACTTGATTAACTAAATTTTTTGGAGCACAGAATGAATTTTCAAATAAACGACAGTTTACACAAACTATTTATATAAAATATTATTTTTAAACATTTCATTTAAATCAAAACAAGAACAATAAAATTAATGTTGAAATAAAATTTTGAACATTTTTGTTGTTAGAAATAATATTAGGATGGATTCACTTTAACAAATATATTTATGCAATCAAAATGGCTTATTTCAACCCCAAACGAAAATGAATTAAATTAAAAGGAATATATTTAAAATCATTGTAATTGTTAATACACAATTATTTTCTGTACTGAGCAAAAATTTTCATGAATTCAAACCAACGTACCATTAAACATTAGCGACGGAAAATTTAACGCTATACCATCAGATAAATAAAACGTACTTTAATTTGCCGAAATTCACGTTGCTGGTACTCATTCAATACGTTTTCTGAATCAATGAAAATTTTTTTCTCAGCTCTAAAAAAATACAGGTTTGGTCAATTTGCTTTAAAATATTCCTTTTAATTTAACTTGTACTCATTTTGATTTAAGACAATCCGTTTAACAGATTTATATATAAATTTGACAATGTATTGTCAAATTAACGGAGACGTTTAACCGAACATTGTCAAATTTATCAAATATATTGTAAATTTAATAAAATTTGCACTGTTGACATTCAATAATATTTTTATCAAATTAATAAATATTTGTCTTAGTATTAGTAAAGATAATCATATAATATATATATATTATAACAGCACATGACTAGTTAAACTTAGCAGTTGGTAGAAACATATTTTTAAAAATACAGAAAAGACGTTAAATTTTGCCGCCTCAAATGTCTATACTGTCAGGCTAGAGATGTAACCATAACAAACTAGTCAAAAAAATGTGAATTTTGTTAATCAAAGATATAAATATGGAACAATTTTTAAAAAATTTCAACATAAAAAATATCATTGTTTATTTAGTGATTGACTGATTAAATAACTGTCACTTAAACTTATTTTTATCAATTTCTTGTTTAGCATCGTTTTAAATTGTATCAAATCGTTTTTATGAACATTTTTTTATGTCCTTTGAAGTTTTTTTCTAATAGTCTATTTAGTTTTTTATAGATTATGTTACCTCTTGCCTACAAATAATTACATCAATATTCTCTTATAAACTACGCTCTTTTCTCTAGGGTCAAATCAATTAATTATTGATGGTTTAAAAATACTTCTTTAGACTTTAAATTTCATTCGAAGCAAAAATTTATGGTTTCCTTTTAAAGGTTCAGTGATGTAATACTTAGAAATGAAGTATATTTTTCAATACATAATTTTATTATTATTGTATTTTCAAAAAAATTTGTATCCGAGCAAGAAATTCCAAAATGTTTTTTCGATATACTATAAATATATATATCTAAAAAAGTATTGACGTAAGTTTCTTTAAAATTAAGCAATCAATATATGTATTACAAGCGAGAAGTTTATAATACAACTTCAATTTTAAAACTTATTGAAGATTACTGTTACGACGCAACATAAATTATTATTATTTATGATTACCAGCTAAATAAAGATTTTTCTCTACTGACGTCATAAGTGTATCGGAAACTTATTCTTCTTCTTCTTTTTTTTTTTTGTTTAAATCGATACAAATTTTTTTACTATAATTTTTGGGCGTATCTCTTTGCGATCTTCACTTTTTCTTTTTATTTTAAAGAAATTTTGAAAAAAACATTGCTGTAATTACAGCGACCAACACAGTTATTCGCATAATTTTATCATTTTCAGGACCGCGCCCAACAGGAAAAAAAGAAGGAAAGAACAAAAAAATAAAAGGTTAAAAAACAATAAAAAAAAAAAAGCTATCATACATATCCGAAAGTCATTTTTAAAAAGGTAACCGCAAAATTCGGGCCAACTGCACTTTCGTTAGTTAATTTATTTAAATACGTTTACTAATATATATATATATATATATATATATATATATATATATATATATACATATATATGTATCCATATATACGTACGTTCGCACCTACAAAATCTTTCAACTTGTGGCTCGAAGGAAAGTAAGACGTCAAAAGATACAAAATTAAAGTTCCTTCAAATAAAAAAACTTTCATACCTTTAACCAATTCAGGGGAGGGTGCGGTAACTTCTCACGTTAAAAAAAAAAGAAAATAAGCAAAATGAAAAGAGAAATATGCGTTTAGTGACGCGCACGCGTCCAATTACAAGACATATCGAAAAAAATCGGTCGAGCCCTCTTATCAAAACAACGAAAAAAAAGAAGAAATAAAATGTTAAGAAGAAAACGTCTCTTGCCTCTTTGAGGTAAAGTAAAAAAAAAAAGAAGAAAAGATGTTCTCTCTCTTTTGATTCAAAAACTGCCGCATTAAATTCGCGGGGACGGCTTACGTGCTACTTAACGCCAGCCAGGCCCCTTTTGACCAATTATGACGTATATTCCTATACAACTCTTTACACTTACATATATATGTGCAATATTTCCGGCAAGGAGAGAAAGGTTTTGTAGCGAGTTCAAAAAAAGAAAAAAGAAAAAAAAGAATAAGAAAAGGAAAAAATAAAAAAGTACACATATAAAAGAAAGGCAAGTCCCATTCCAATTTTCCCATTACACTGACCATAAGAGAGTATAAGAAGAGAATGCCAAGGCTTAATTAAAGTTTAAGTTTTGGGAATATCAAGTTAACGGGGAAAAACAAGCGCGCATACTGATCTTATAGGCTCCACCCTTCATTATACATTATGCAAAGAGAGGAAGGTCTTTATATATATGTACACGAAGCTCGCAAATGTTAACTTCGAATATTCTGTCAATCAAGAGAGCCTTTCTCCTCTCTCGCTTTCTTTTTATCTTTCTCTCTCTCTTTTTCTCTCTTATTCGCATTCAAGTGCTATCCAACGTATATACGCGATATATATACACATATACATATATAAACCGGTTTTCTACGTGGGGCTACATTGGCTGCGCGTTTACGCGGCTATGCACAACAGCAGGAGTAGCAGCAGCAAACCCAAGCAAAGTAGCTGCAAAGGGAGAGAAAATGAAAAAAAAGAAAGAAAAGAAAGATGCATGGAGGTAGGAGAAAGAGAAAAGATTATAGGATGAAGAGGATGTCGCAAAGGGGGGTAAGCAAATGCAAATGGGGATCGAAGGTAAAAAAAAGCTTAAGAGAAGAGAAATTAGAGAGAATGAAGGTGATAGAGGATAAAAAGTGTGTTTAAAGTGTGAGTAAAAGGTAAAAGAGTTGATGATTTTTTAAAACATGGTACAGGGAAAAAAGTTTTTTTTGTAAAACTATGCTCGTATTGAAAAAAAATAAAAATTCACATTGCAAACTGCAAAATGAGTTTTAAAATTTTTCACAATTAGTTCTCGTATTTGACTTAATTGTTTCAAGAGACATTGCTGTACACGCTAAATCAACGAGAATGAATTTTCATTCTAGTTAATTCTACACATACTGCTCAAGTGATTAGCAATTCCTTCGATCATTTTACCAATGGCTTTTTCTGTGCTGCCACTATATGAGTACTTAATTTAAAAATTCCATGATAAATAAATAAATTAATAATAATGCCATTAGTTATTAATATTTAATATAATTGGATCTAATAATTAATCTATAATTAGTTTAAAAAATCACATATATTGAAGATAAACAATAATTTACCTATAGACATTTCAGTTTCTGATGAATACATTCATAATGAGTAAATATTTTACCCCTAATGTATACTATATTCCTTTTTTTTGTACAAAATATGTGATTCAATTCTTTATACTTTTTCTAATCATAAAAAAGGCATTATTCACATCTTACAACACGTTCATAGTTGTATGTTTAATTTTCTTCTTGCATTGCGACTAAAATTATGTATGCTTAAGAGTAAAAAATTATAATATAAGAATCATATTTGTTGCTGAGAAATGTTTCATTTTATGTTTATTTTGAGTTTACGTTTTTACAATTAATTTATGTTTCATCTCAAATGTTTGATTAATACTCCACAATTGTTTACTATTGTTGTCTTTGCACATTTTAATTCATTTAATTATAATGTTTGTGTATTCAAAATAGTGAAATAAATCGCATGAAATTACAACAATCTTTTCTTCTCAGATAAAATATTCACAACACTAATCGCTATTTTTAAAAAGTGCATCAGAGCGCTAGTAATGTTATTACATATGAAAAGAAACATCCATCATCAAGAAAACAAAATTATTCACGTTCGATGTACCTTTTTTCTTCTTACTCAAAAAGGGTTATTTGCATTATGCATAATAAATCACTATTTAAAAGATTAATCGAAAGATTCTTGTTAAATTGATTTTCAATAAACTTTTAGCAATAATTATTATTAACTATTTGACATTTATCAATTTTTTTTTCAAAATTGACAGGTAGGAAGTTGATAAATAAAATAACGATGTTAATAAATGGAAAAGAAAATACCAAGTAGAAGTCCACTTATCAATGACTTTTTTCTACGCTGCCGCTGTTAAAGTATTTTTACATTATAAAAACTGTATAATAAATAACTAAATTAATAACAATGTCACTTACTATTAATACTCACTAATAAATCTTAATTCAAACAATTATGCATATATTTTTAGGCAACTAAAATTTGATAAAGGAAAAAAAATAAATCTATACGTAAAAGTATTGTTCAATCAACGTGATTAAAATTAACTCGATTGACATAAAGATCATTTATGTAATTAAAAAACATTTTGATACGTACATAAATTTTTTAATTAAACGTTTATTCTTGTGACAGATTAACAAAAGAATCAGCTTAATGGAAATACGTCAAACTTAAAGAAATGTAAAACGTAAGAGAAAATTAAATTTTAAATTAAGAACTCAAAAAAAAATTAAGATATGATAAAATGTTTGCACAAGAATCATAAGTATAAGAAGAAAAAAAATGAAACTTACAGGTCAACAGTTATATTTAAATGAATTTCATATTATACTTATATAATCATCTTATTAAAACGAGAGGTAGACCAAGAGATTGTTGGTGATTGTACGTTCTCGTATATCGAAATGATTTCATTTCAGTGCATAATGCATATCTATAAGAAAAATGACATTTTTGCAATTAATATTATTAAATATTCATTCATTTTCATTTTTAATAACAATGTTTATGGATGATAATACGTAAACTTTAATCTATTTTCTCTAAAGAGTTCAATCATATTTTTAAATTTTAAATAGATATAATATTACCCTTAAAAAATGAACTATGTTTAGGGCAGAATTTCTGGTCAACGGTAAGTTGAAATGACACTTATCTACAAATTTTGTTTAAAGAATTTTCAGATAAGTGTCATTTTAACTTTCGTTGACCGGAAATTCTGCCCAAAACATGGTCAATTTTCTACAAGAGTAAACTATTATTAAAGAATCAAAAATTATTATAAGTTTGAATAAATACTTTTTAATTACACGCATAGCATATTTATCAAGTTATAATGACTTCAATTCTTTTATAACAGTAAATCAATGAAACTCAATAATTAAATTATTTGAAAGGAGTAATAATCAATCAATTGGCTTATAAATACTGACGAAAAAAAAATTGTTTACTTTTTATTTCAAAAACAAACTTTTAAAAGATCATTAAAATTTTAGCATCGTGTAATTTGTTAAAATTGTCTCAATTTAAGATCGAGCCGAATTGCTCATTAAGCGAATAAGACATAAACATATATGTATATGTATATATATATACGCTTTTTTTTTAATTTCCCATATACATATAATGATAAAACCTTTCGTCGATATAAGGACATTCAATTAGGGGAAGTCAAGAAGAGAAAAGTGCCCTGATAACTTACATTCAAACTTTGTAAAACAAGTCCCATTCTCGATATTTTTTTTTCTCTTGTATCTTTTCCTTTCTTTTTTCTCTCTCTTTCTCGCTCTTTCTCTTTCAAACGTTACAAGAGACAATCCCATAAGAGGACACAGAGAACTCAAATATAAGGTGACGGTAACGAGTGAAGGGACACACCAAGACTCTGCGAGCAAAAAGAAAAAAATAAAGAAAGAGAATGTATATAAAAGAGGGAAGCCTAAAAGAAAAGAAAAAGACTATGCAAAGAGAAAAAAAAAAGAATAAAAAAAAAAAAATAAGAAAGAAAGATACATGTATGGAGAAAGGTGTATGAAAAAAAGGTGAGAGTGAAAGTACACAGAGAGGAGAGGAGAGCACAAGATTAAAAGAGGGCGACTTTTGCGTGAAAGAATACAAAAAATGAAAGAAAAAAAAAATATGAAAAAGAAGAAAAAAAAATAAAGGGTAAGACGAAAGCCCAGAAGGAAGCAAACCAATGCATTAACGTATATATAGAAGCAACCATAGAATAAGAAGTTTGCCTTTGGTATAGACTTTTTTCATTTTTTTCTTTTTTCTCTTTTTACATTTCATTTTATTATACTTATATGCGTTTCTCACACACTTAACATTCTTTCTTCCTTTTTTTTTTTTGGTTTATTACTTTTTTTTATTAAATGGATGCTTATACTCGGTCGTCTCAGTTTTTTTTATTTATATGAAGATCAGCGGACTTGACGCCGTTGGAAATACGAGGAGCAACAATCCTCCTACTCGATGCTCGTTCAAGATTAGTGTCGGGAGTATGCGAAATTCTTTATGTTCCTTTTTTTTCTTCTTTTTATCATTTCTCCTTTTTTTCAAGAAGGAAGATGAAGAAGGAAGAAACGGCTTGATGGGGAATCTCGTACGGGAGATTAGCAAGATTTAATTTTGTTTTTAATGGCAAAGATAGAGATTATTTTCTAGTTTTATGGAAATATTAATATTTTATAGATCTGGTAAGGGAATGAATTTCTTCATGGATTTTCATTATATACAGATTATTGATATCGGATTAATGACTAATTAAATAACTATATATTTACGTTTAATTAGTTATAAATAAATTTTTTTTTCTAAATTCATTTTAATAGCAATGCGATCAACATTGGAATGTTCGTTAAAACCTATTTTTTACATAAAATACATGATTAATTACACATAATTTCTTTCCATAATAATCCTTTTAAAAAAATGTAATTAATACATTATACTTTTATTTTTAGGAAATATCATTAAATTTGAAGAGTCCTCCATTTGATTTCACCGATGAATATATTTATATATCTTAATGTGATCCTTAATAAAAGAAGAAGAGAAAAGAGTATCAACTTACGGCTGCACTACAAATTATATAATTTTAAAATTAATTAAATTTCAAAAAACCCATAAGAATATCGTCAAATAATTATCCCCAAAAATATATATCAGACTAAAAAGGCTGTAATTAAAGCGATACCATGGGCGCATAATGAAATTAAATTCTCTTGTATAATAAGGTATAACATCTCTAAAAAGTTATTATAACCAGATTCACGTGAATTTTTTATTGCGCCATATAGCTGTATTCAGATTATTAAAATAAAACTTATGACGTATCAATTATTTCGTTTCGACGGCCGTATTGCTCAGCGTGATACGCCAGAAATAAAAGTTATGTACTCGAGTGAAAAAAGTAAAAGAAAGGTATTAATCAAATAAAAAAGCAATCGTATATCGTTGATGAAAATTTGTAATTTTAAGGTTAATCCTATCCGATATTTATAATGCAACTTATAAAAATCTCGGTGAGTTAAAAATTTTTATTGTAAATTACGTAGAGACCGTAATCAGGCTTTTTATGTTGAGCATGAAAGAAGAAAAAAAGAGGAAGAAGGAGAAAAAAAGATTACTCTTATTTACGACTTGTAACGTAAAAGATTCTCCGCAAATCAGTAAGATCCAATTCTACTGACAAGTACTACCTTACCCGTGAGCTAAAGAAATTCTCCTTCTCTCTCTCTCTTATATACAATCCAATCGACATAAAATCATTACTTTACGTATATATGTTACGCTCAAACAGTAAACTTACCTTCTATGTTACATATAAAACAAACATCGAGGGAAAATAAAGAAATAAGAGGAACAAAAAAAAAGAGGATCTGACTTAAGATAGGTGTTATATCGAAATCGTTTAAGGATGTATTTATTGCTTATATAGTAAAATGTAAATTTTCATGCCAAAAGGAACTACTTGAGCATTTTATTTTATGATGTTTTATCAGTTTTCAAGTGTCGCCTATGTTAATTTTACTGCGTATTTTAATTAAGCGAAATCAGTGATTTAAAAATATAAAATGTTGGAGTCTTTACAACCGTGAGTTTTATTATACAAAGTATTTATAGAAACATATATTTTAAGAGCTGTTCTGCATAAAAATTTTCATTTTAAGGATCTGCTATTTGAGAACCAAAACTCATCTTTCAGAACCATAACTTAGAAAATTTCCAGTCAATTTTCAGTGGATTTAAGCGAATTTCCGAGTGTCTTTTTTAATAATTATAGATCCATCGAAAAAAAATTACAATAGATTCTGTAGAAGGCAAAAAATCGGCAAAAAAGATTTTGTACAAAGATCAATATTCTGTTTTTTTTTTTTTTTTTAAGTTTTTGATAGAATGACACTTGATTCCTAAAGCTATTGTGGTTTATCAAAAAGAGATTTTCGAGCTTAATAATACTCAAAATATTTTTATATATATTTTATAAATTGTTATTAAACTTTTTATATTTGCAAAAAAATATATTTTTAAAATAGCATGTGCGTCAAATTTAACATAGTCTTGTCTTTTTGATTTTCAATTCGTTTTCAAATCTTCTTTTGAAAAAAATTACCAGTCCAGACTGAAGATTCTCGATTTATTCGATACATAGTAGGTTGACTCTTATTATGTGATATATGAATCTTCAATAAAAGCTAGAATTATGCTGAAGAGAAATAAAGAAACATAACCTAAACAAAATGCGCAAGAGACACGCTTATTATTAAGCCATAGTATATTAAAATACAAATACCACTAAACCAATTTTATTAGATCAAAATAAAAATCGACTACTTTTTTTAATCTATATAATCTAATCAACATTGTTCTAATAACTTGAATATTATCATCTGAAAATCTTTGAAAAGACAAAACTAGCTACATATTATTTCCTACCATAATCGTAGAATATAAATTAATCTAATGCAGCATAATTAATTTTTATTTTTATCTTTACTATCCGCTCGGTACACGACGGGAACGGTAACAATTTAAAATTTTTCCAAATAACATTATAATTTCAAAGTAGACGTACGTATATGTATATAATATTACACGTAATAAGACCGATCGCACATTAGATAGAAAAACCATATTCAAGCAATACTTTATCAGTTATTTATATGGTAAAAAATAGTTGACCAGTGGCTATAGTTAAGAGCCTAAGCACGTTGTAAATAAGCAGGTTTATTTCATGTGTAGCTCATAGGTAATATTCAACGTTGTATTAAGGTATCTTGTTTTATCCCTTATTTGTTGAGAATTTTTTTTACGTGGTTAAATTATACATTTTCATCTAAATTGATCTGGATAGCTTTTAAAGATTGATTGTATGTAACTTTACGTTAGGTGGATATTTTTAAACTAAAATAAACAATGTTTTTCGTACCGTTAGTAATTTGTTTAAGCAGTGATTATTAATGATAAAATTTTACGTTAATAAAACAACGAAATCTTGATGAAAATTGTTATAATAGTTGTGTAACGGTAGTTGGCATTAAATTATCGAAAATCACCATTTTTCTTATTTGTTTTTTTGAAAATAATTATGAAAAGATAAACGATAAAAAAGTTGATAAACGATTTGAATATTCAAAACAAATTGGACACTAATTTCTGTGATAACTTAAGGGTTAACTTAATTTAAATGTTAAATCGTTCAAATAAGTGAATATTTTATGAAATCTTAGTCTATATCTTAATTAAAAACGTATATTCTGTTATCTGTAAAGTCCAATCAACAAAATTTTAAGTCTTAATAAGCAAACTCTTACATAAAAGTACAAAAAAATCATTTGATTTATTTAATACGGAAAAATAACTTTGCATATTTAAATAAATATAAGTTAATAAAGGTTTTAAGGCTTTTATGATGGTTTTTAATGTTCACGCTTTTGTTTCCAATTGTGCACAGTATATAACTTCAGCTCCATGTCATATTGACGTTTTGACAACTTAATAATCAAAATTAGATCATCTTCAGATAAATTCCCAAAAGAAAACTGTTTAAGGTTTTAATATATTATGATGGGATATCAAATTTAAAAAAAAAATCTCTAAAGTATATCAAAAACTAATTTTATAATGAAAAAATCTGTTATATTAATTTTAATTTCGAGAAAAAATAAATTAAAAATTTAATTATCATCACAATATTTTCACTTCTCTGAGAGCACTGTACATCTAATGAACGTAACATCCTCCGTAGCAAGAAAACGGAGGCGCGTGCTCTCAATATGAGAAACTTAGTCGAGCGTACATAGGTATTACCTAGCGTCCATTTTTCCTTTTTGCGCGCGTAGCGCTCAGCAAGAGCTCATACACGAAAAAAAAAGAAGAAAAAAGGAAAGATAGAAGGCAGGGAGAAAAGAAGATCGACGAGCAAATAAACAAAATAAAAGAGTGAAAAAAAATAAGAAAACAAGACTGTAAGAGAGCAAAAAAGAGAGGAGCAACTAAAAAAAAGAGAAATAACAAAAAAAAAAGGAATATAAAACAAAAACGTAAAAGAAGAAACGAAGGGAAGCACGATATTCTCCGTAGTAGCATCAGAAAGAAGATGAAAATAAAAGGAAAAAAAAAGAAAGAGAGAGGCACATGCGAATTAAAGATCGAAGAGAGCGATCATCCGGCAGCAGCCCTGGATCCCGGATAATGATAGCGTTGGCTAACGTACCGTTTTCTATCTTACTTCTACTTCTCTTTCTCTCTTTCCATCATCTTTCTCTTATGGATGGAAGATTCAGGCAAAGCTAATGCTTTAGTGTTTCCGGTCGTTGCAACGATAGATATAGAATCTCTATATACGCGTGTTACGTACATCAAACTTTCGGGATGAACAGAATTATATAGAGGCGAATATTAACTGTATACGTATACGCACACACAGACACACGCATCGAGTAGATTTTCTAGTTGATAACTTGTAGTTGTGAAAAACTTCAAGTTACTTATTTTTTCCTCTACTTTTTCTTTTCTTATAAATTGCTTGGATGTAAGGATGCATCTTGACATTTTAAAAGTAGCAGTTTTAGCATTAAGAGTTCTTAATTAGAGGAAAAGTTGGGCATGCGTTTAACATCTTTTCCGAGGATAAATTATTACCTTTTTTTTAGGTTTACTTTTCTTTATTTATTTTTTAAAATTTTTTGTTGCTTTCTTAAATATCTATTTTCTATATTTTTTTTTGTTGTTGCAACGAAACGAGTGTAACGGTTGATTTTAACACTTCCAGTTTTAGAAGCTACTATCAGA
Source organism: Anastatus disparis (assembly GCA_017163975.1). Classification (NCBI taxonomy): domain Eukaryota; kingdom Metazoa; phylum Arthropoda; class Insecta; order Hymenoptera; family Eupelmidae; genus Anastatus; species Anastatus disparis. The sequence goes on from JAFFSR010000226.1 coordinate 3,656,561, forward strand.
TCCTGTAGCCTGATGCTCACTGATAGCTGGAAAATACGGGCTCATAACTCGTAGGAAGTTGTTATTTGTTGGGATGCAGTATAATTTTCGCTACTGCATGTTCGTTAAGTAAGTTATATTTCATAAAAATAAAAATAAAAATTTTACCTTTTTTTTTGTCGTTTTACAAGTATACCGAGGAAAATGTTGATATTAATAACTATGTTGGTGTTGTAAAAATAAATGTAATAAATTCAAGAAAGAAATCTATGATGATTGCTGGATATATATAATTATGTATCGAAATAGTTTCAAACAAAAAATTTATGGATGTATCAAATAATTCAGTTATTTAATATTTATAAATGTATAATTATCCGGCCGTTAATGAAAAGTGCATGAAATACATAAACATATAAATAAAGTATTTTTGGATTACTAATTATTTTATTAGCTTGGTGAAGAATGCTATAGGTAGTCTTTGCTATCTAAACGACATGATTTGCAAAATTTACTCTGTGATTATTCAACATTAATATTTTATTAATTTCTTCGAATTTTTTTCAACATTTTTTATGACGCAAATAAATGCACAGTCTAGTGTTACTAATTGCAAAATTTTAAGCACTTTATAATATTAAGGTCAAACTTGCTTGAAATTTGAAACGTTTTTTTTTATACATATATACATATACTTTCATTCAAAGTACACAAAAGTTTTAGTCACATATTTGACGTCGATTAAACATTCTCGTACTCGAATTTCACTCTTAATGCACCCAAAGTACCGTACAAAGAAAGAAAATCTTTTTTAAGAAATCTGTAGCAGATTTTAATTTTACCTCTGATATATAAAAAGATTTTAAATATGAAACTTCTTCGTTTTTTTTGAGCGGACGTGCATTAAAAATAATCTCAAAAAGAAATTTGAATTCGTTTGATATTTCATTTAACTTTTATCAAAAACCCATAATTAAAATAAACGCAATTAAGTGTGCTCCTGCTTCAAAATCGATTAGTTCAGTCCACTTATTAAAAACTTGATAAAAAAAAATTTCTTTCAAATATAATAAACAAAAATTATCATTATTTGCGTACCATTATATTTTAACGAAAAATCAGATATCGTAATTAATTTTATTTTAATCAATTAAAGCCATTTTTATATTTGGAACCGCTAAAAAAAGAAAATAATTTTAGTAGCTGGAAATTTAAAAATAAAATAACATCGTTAAATGAAAAAATGAAAGCTTCTTTTTTTTAATAAAATTAATTAGACAGTTCATAAATACACGCATCCCATGAGTATTATCTAAAATTATTATTTTTCTTCGGTAATAACCGCTACTGTTTTTCAAGAAACTAATCAACTAAAAAATTACAGCCCCTTCAATCATCGAAGAATTAGAAATATAATGAAGCCGTTTACGCACACACCACATCAAATAAGCAGCGCAAAAAGCTAGTTTGAAAAAAAGGATAAAAAAAAATCCAACATAAATAAAGCAACGCATTAAAGAAACCCTCTCCGAAAATAAAGAAAAACAAGAATAATGTATCACAGATAGGAAAAAAAGGTTAAAAAGTTGAATAAAAAAAGTAATAAGAAAACTAAGATGAAAAAGATAGATGTATAAAGAAAAGAGACACGCCTATGTATCTCTAGTGCAGTGTTGGTGGTGGTGGTGGTAGTTGGTAGCAGAAAACAGCATCTCTCACAGGAGCAACAGCAATTACCTACACGCGGAAGACGCTCACTTTGTGCCACGTCCGGCAATCATATATACGCGTGATCTGTATATAGCTGCACCAGCAGCGAGCAACAGAGAGCGTTATATAGCTATAAAAGTTAAAGCTACCGCACGCGCATTTTAATTACGCCTTTACTTGCTGCTGCTGCTGCTGCTGCTGCCTCGATTCTCTCCAATCGTTTCCAATGGAAAAATCCTCTCCTCCTCCTCCTCCTCTTCTCTTCTTTTAGATAGATATTGCTTATGCTATAGATATATATACATGTGTATATATATAATACTTATATTATATACTGTTGAAGCGATAACACGCCACCATGCCAGTATAAAAGAGTGAAATGGCAAGGAAGAGAATTTTATTGTAAGAAATTACCAAGGAGAAGAAGAAATACAACTGCTCTCTTTTCTTTTTTCTTTATTTTTTATGAAGAGAGAGAAAGAGAGAATTACAATTTGAAGTACAGCTTCAAAATTACTACTTAGCTCCTAACTAACGTTATAACCCTTTTTAAGGATACTTGTCTTTTTTTTCGTGATAAGACACCATTCAGAGGCATTAATTGTATGTAGGAAGTTTTGCAAATCTTTTTTTCTTCTTCTTTTTAGTTTTTTTTTTTTTTTTTGTTTCAACTAATTTAGAAGATGTTACCTGAGTTTAAAAGTAAACACTTTATATGAGCGAGGAGAGCGTTGAACTCGTAGAAATAGTAATAATTAAACCAGCGAGTTTTTCAAATGATGAGGATGATTAAGTGGAATTATTATAGAATAAAAGGAGAATATAAACGTTAAAAATAAATGAAATTTATAATAATTTGCTTTTCGTGAAACCAAAGTGATTTATTAGCTTAATGTATTTCGAACTGTTATTCTGATGGAATTTTTGTTTAAACGAAACGATATAGAAAAGTGAATCTGGTATTATTATTCAACAGGTTGCAAAAGGCTAATTTAATCTTCTGAAAATTAAAATTTAAATGATCGATTTTGACGTGTGCGTCAATTTTCAGAGTAAAGAAAACATAATTTACCAATTTTTATAATATTGTTTAAAATTTGACAAGCAGAATTATCTTAAGTATTAAATGTTCGTTTTATCGTGGCTCGCATAATGATAAGGTGTCACAGAAATATGTTTATTATAACATTTTAATAAATTTATGATTGTACAAAGAATATCTATGCAACGTTCCACAAATCTTAACCTCATGATTGCATGTTTACTACATGTTGTATAAACACCCAGACAACATTAAATCCAAAATTATCACACAATAGAGTTGACATTTCTATTGCGTATATCTTTTTAGTAAAATAATATGTTTATTACATATTGACTCTAAACAAAAATTTTGAAAGATTGTTTTTTTATCAAACAGATGATATTTTGTACACAAAAATGTAATAGTAAATAATATAAATATGTCGGGTATCTCAAAAATAAGTTTATATGAGTCGGTCTGTGGCTCACTCGGTAGAGCGTTGGATTCGTAATCTCGGGGTTCTGAGTTCAAATCCCGCTCTCGGCAGCCGATTGATGCAAGCACCACTGTACGTTACATGTGCTTTCTTCACAAACACACTTACGAGCTCCATCGCTGATTAGCATAGCAAAAATAGCATAGTATAAATATACTGACGTTAAAAAAAATTAGTTCATATGAATGAAGATATATATATCTATTTATAGTTTAGGTATAACAGAGGTATACCTTTGTTACTTTCTAATGTAAAAGAAGAAAAGCAAATCAATTTTTTTCAAGTAAAAAAAGAGGTAACATAGATTTCCGTATAAACAAATACCATGACTCCGTTACTTCCCTTAAAAAATTATAAGGGGTTTAAATTTGAGGAAAAATTATGTTTTTGATTCATCAACAAGCACAAAAATCTGTTTTTAGAACGTTGTCAACGGAGGAAAAATACTGGAAACATAGTTCTTTCTCAAACTAAAACCCCCTATAATTTTTGAAAAAAGAGGGTACGAAAATAGTTTCTGGTTTTACGAAAATGTTTGTATTGAAGGCATTTCCAACGATGCATCGATTTTCCTTTTCGCTATTTGAAAAGGTTGAACCTATTGTTAAGATCCACCTGTAAAAAATTTCCCCTTCAAAATCATCGAACACATGTCGAAGCGATTTTTCATAATTCCAAAAGATTCAAACATCAATCATATAAATTCACTTTTATGACACCCTGTATAAATATTTACAAATGATTCAAGTGAAGAAAATTAATTTATTTGCTCTCTCTAAAATGTAATTGATAAAAGTTCAACCCTTAACGGATCGAAAGTAAATCTGTTCTTTTGAGAAAAATATTTCACTTTTAAAGAATGGATTTTTTCTTTTCTTTTTAAACTTTTTAGATTTATAAGCAATTACTTTTTACTCTCTGCATTTAAAGAAAAGAGAAAATGCTCATAATTTATTTATTCAATAATCAGAATGCACCATAACATTCATACAATTAATGTCCAAACTATTTTCCAGATATTGGAAATAACCTGTACCCTTTAAAGATAGACTACATATTTGTATAGGTCTAATTCAACGCCCAAAATTATAATTTAAAAACATAGAACTTAGAACCCAATATGGACGCCAGTATAATTGAAAATGATATTTCTTATTGAAGTTATCTTTAAACCAATATCAATAAAATATTTAAATTTATTTTCGTTTAAAAAAAAACGTATAGCATTAATATATTCCATGCAAAAGAATTTTCTGTAAATTTACATTAACAAGTTCTAACAAAGTATCTCTTGTGTACTTTTCTTAACTGTAACTTCCTTATTAACCTATCAATCCTGAAATTTACGAGCTCTAAAAAAGATGAAAAAGTACATAGCAAAAGATAGCACCACGCATCACGAAAGGATGTGTGTATATAATGTTTTTAAAAAAAGGAACAACTTAAAATAAATCGTTATACATACGTTATAATACAACGTACCTAACATAATGTTCGATTCATCATGAATGGAAGTTCCAAAGGCTCTCTCTCTCTCTCCTTTTTTTAATAGACTCTCTTATATAGTATACACAAACTCAAAGTTGTTTGTGTAATAACCACATATAAAGTATACAGGTAACACAACCGAACCTTCATGTTGCTCGCATATTTATGAGAGCGGTGAATTTGTGGCGTGTGCGCTCGCTCGTTCGCTATAGCACGCGCGTCTCTCTCTCTCTCTCTCTCTCTCTTTTCTCTCTCCTGCAATGCTATATGTATATGAGAGACCAATGTGCGTAGGCACTCGCGAAACTTGTTATATTAGCTTATAGGGATTTTTTTCTTTCTTCTTAGTGTTGAGAGGATGTTGATTAATAATATTTCTTTATAACCAATGGAATATTGTTAATTTGAATTTTAAGAGTATATCAATATCTTTAAATTTTACAATTTATAACATTGATAATAATATGTACAATATATAGGATATCTAGTACTCTAGTTAATATCATTTTATTTGTTTTACAATGGTTAGATAAAATGTTATCTTGAAAGTTGTGAATGAAATATTAATTTTCCCAACGTTAATGAGTTGGAGATATATTATTTTTGTTATTTGTTTGGTTTAATTAATAGTTCAATTAATATTACCCCACTGCTGCTCTCGAGCATTTATTTTTTAAAATCTTCAACTTTCTTATCAAGCGAAGTAGTATTATTTTTATATGAACATGTTTAATGAATAGTTTATGAATATTTACAATAATATTTTTATACATATGAACCCCCAAAAATCTAAATACGACTATACCAAAAGCCATGTGCTCTTGGTTGAAAACCTTAAAATAATATGTATTAAATGAAGTTAATGTTATCTTTATACCCGCACTATTTGCATGGTTTAAAAGTTCAAAAGTTTGAGGTTAAATTAGATAAATCATTTAGAAAGGAATACTTTATTACATTCAGCAATATTATTTACTCACGTTAAGAAGAAATTATTAAAAACTTTCTAAGAAAATGATAAAGGAGGTAACGCTATTCTTAGTGTTGTAATAAAATATCGAGATGAAGCTAAGGTCTCCATTTGACCCTTGTAAAAAATACCCTTCAAGTCATATCATCATATCTAAAAAGAACGATTAAACTATTACCTTAGGTTCGAAAAGTACATTTTATAATCTTATAAATTTAAATATTAATATGACATGTTGATTTTTATTCAATTTTAAGAACTTACTCTTATTTCCAAACAAGGTTGCTACTCATCTTAAGTGATTCCCTTGGGATAGAATTATTCAATTTTCCAACAATTCTAAAATTAAACTAAAGTGTGTATGATAAAAATTTATGTTATAAAAGTGAAATGAACGATACTTGTTACGGATAGGAATTGGTTAATTTTAAACCTTTTTCATTTGTTATTTGCATTACCCATAATAAAATATGATTGTTTGACACAAACCTGACTATTTGACTTCATACCAATAATTTAATTACCTTTTAAAGAAGATTAAATAATTTTAAAATGATTAAGTTCATTCAATATGAGAAAAATTAATATTCTATTTACAGTAAACATTATGACAGAATTACACCCATCAAACCGAGCTCATGTTTAAACAAAGTTTGAAACAACTACATCAAAGTTTTCAATTAAAAAAAAAGATAGAGACGCTTAATAAACAAACCTTTATACGTTATTAATGAACATTGACTTGGTATAGTACCACATGCAGCGGTAAAATTGCACCTATGTGGAAATCCCCTTTTTGCCTATATATCCAAGATATACACTATATAAACTGCATGCCATACCTCGTATGTACGTACATTACACGCGAAAGCAAGAGAGAAAGAGAAAAGAGAGAGAGAGAGAAGGAGAGAAAGAAGTAATGAAACATAGTACGATGCACATAGCTTTCTCTCTCTCTCTCTCTCTTTTCTGTGTTCAAAGTGAATGTACGAGAGATGTTGCACAGGTAAGTATAATGTGGTATATGTATATGTGTAAGCAAGCAAGACGACCTTGACAGAGCCTTCAGAAGAGAGAAAGAGATAGAGTAAAAGAGTCTTTTCTCGTTTTTTTTTTTCATTTTCCTTTTTTTTTGCACTCTTTTTTTTCCTCATTTTACTTTGCCTTTAAGCAAGCCAAGCAAAGCAACTGTTGGGAAGGTGTACTACATAGATTACTCTCCATAGGTATATAACGTTCAAAGTAAAGCTTGTATATACACGAGCAAAAGAGCATATATCCAAGAGTCAAGTTATTATTCAAGGGCGCGATTTATGAGAATATTCATGCAGTTACTTGTAAATAGGGATATTTACAAATTTAGTGTTTATGGGCCAGTAAGACGGGGCTTAAAACTCTAATTTTGTACTGCTGTTAATGGTCGAAGGAGAAACTTTTTATTTTTCTTTCTTTTTTTTAGTTTGAAAGATTGAGAATATGTGAGTACATTAACGGAATGCATACCTGCGCTTGATGTATTTAGTTGGTATGCTAAATGATCTTGGTACCTACAAAGGATATCAATTTTTTAAATGTTAATGAACGTTTCTTGATGTTCTTAAACTTAAGGTTCATCGATCTTATTGGTAATATTAGCATCAACTAAATATACTATATCATTTCGAATATTTCAAGTTAAAACTTTAATTATTGCAGATATTTAAAGTTTGCGCGTTTAGTAATTTCAAACGATTACTAAAATATACGAGCGTAATTGTCAGAGTTGTAAGTTCCATACAAAGAATTTCGTCTGGTATCAGTTCGGTCATATTCGTAATGAAAATTTTGCAAGTCTAACTGTACATCTACAATAAACAAGATTTACAAACGTCAGACTTGCATACATTTTCTGTTTCCAAAGATTTTACTTTGCCACCTGAATTATTATTTTTCTCTTTCTGAACTTTTATGATAGTGCAGTGAAGTATATGCTGCCAATGAAATATATACCAAAAATCAAATTCTATATATTATTATTATTTTTCAATTTAAAAGGAAACTGATTGATACAGGTATCTTTGCTAACTTTACTAGATTATTCAGGCTACACTTCATTCAAAAGCTAAGACTTTCTCTTATGACAATTATATTGTTACCTTATGTTAATTCAGTAATAGACGATTGCAATTAGAATTATATTTCAAAACGATCATCTCTGCAAAAAATAAAACTGTAAATGGATTTACAAGTCAATAACAGATTGTATGCAAATGAAAAATACAAAGCTTCCTCAATGAAAGAAGCAATTGATTGTTAATGAAACGTAACGTTTGTTACGTAACATGGAGCACAAAAAAATAGCTTGCATTATAAATTTGTACATTAAAAATTATGGGTACGCTTTTATTTTTCAACGTAAATATAAATAATGACAACAGTAAGCATCGTAATTTTTTATTACCGTTTCGCGAAGTTGGATGTTTAACACCTCGGTAATAATGATTCTCTCTGCATAGTTTTGAATTTCCGAAAAATTGATAATAAAAACAAGAGCAATTTCAAAGTATTCATGGTATCAGAATGCCAATAAAAGATGCAATAAACTAAAAAATTCCTATACTCTCCTTTGAAAACCAGTCGCATCATTCCATTAAATCGTTAAAAAACTCAAAGAATCCAATTTTCACATTTCCACCTCGACAATAACATCATTCAAAAAGGACAAAAAAAAGCGAAAAACAATAAAAATATTCTGATGTCATTCTAAAAAGAAAAAAAAACCATTTACTCTTTCTGCTCGTATTAAAAAAAAAAAAAAAAACAGAAAAAAAGGGCCAAGGTGATTTAAACTTTTCATTGCCAACAATATTCTAGCAGTACTGCAACTGCCGCTGCATAGCATCGCAGAGTAATTCAACGAACGATGCACAAACGGCGACTTGAATAGAGTACGCTCGTTATACCTAGCGCTCGCGCGATTGTTGAAAGGCCCCCAACGCGAGCACTTGTTGCTTCCCATATATATACACACATACATATATATACATCTATACATAAATGTGAGGGAAGAGATAGTGCGTAGAAGCGTAAGGGTCGTCACCGGACCGTCATGTTGATACGTGACTTAATAGTTCTATATACGAGGAGGAAAAAAAAGGTAAAAGAGATACTTCTTTTACTCCGTGCGTATATATAAGAGAACATGAATACACCTCAGTAACGCGGAGAAAAGAGAGCGAGAGAGATAGTAATGTTTGCCATGTTAAAAAGGTATATATACATAAGTCTTTTATATCATCATTACGAAGTTTTTGTATTGCTACAAAACGGGCTTTGTAAAAGTTTTATCGTGATAACGATAAACGGTTCTTTTTTTTCCTCCTTCCTTTTTTTATGGATTTTTAAGCGTTTTAGATTTTTACTACTGGATGAGAAATTATGATGTGCAAATTTTACGAAAGTTAATAGTTTAGAGTGTAATGATCTCTTTAAAGGCCTGTTAATTATTCTGTATGTGCTTTCTTTTAAGCCAAATAAATCTTGTAAACGTATACTTATGAATTACAAAGCAGGAAAAGCAGATCTTTATTAAATTAGTTTAATCTAATGTTAATTTTTAACACTTGACATTTATCTCATTTGGAATTCTAATTCATTTTAGATGATAATTTCAGTTGGATTATTTAGATTCCTAGTGTAATGATTATTTCTCATTATTAATTTAATATTAAGAATCTTTAATATGTAATGATTCATACCTTAAGATGATTAAGCTAGAAATGCTTAACAGTATTTCTTATTTTCAAAATACATCAAATACTAGTTAATCAAAATTCATGATCCACAGGTTGCACATTTTTTGTAAGAGCCGAAAATCATTTGGTTTCTGAAGATAAAGGTATTAGTTATTCAAAAGGAATTGTGCTTTTGTCATTTGTAAAAATATGAATTCAGTTTTTCAAAACGGTATTCTAAAGGTTAAAAATCCTTTTCTTTAAAATATTCTGGTAGTATTTACTTAATTTTCTAGTTAATATAATATTATTTAGTTAATAGAATAATCTAGGTATTAATGTATTCTCATGAATAAAAAAGGGATGGGTGGAAGAAACAAAGTATTTAAAATTTCAAGTATAATGAAGCCCATAATTAAGATATTAAAATTTAAATTTTTTCATCTTTTTGATAACCAAGGATACCTATATAAAAAAAGTAATTACCTGAAAAAATTAAGTATTTAAAATCTTGAATATATCCAACTTGACTTAGCCAAAATTGAAATATTAATTTATGTGTTATTAAATTAGAATCGAATCTTAATGCTGCTTTTACCATAAATTACTATTGTTTATAATGCTATCTAAAACATCCAAAATTGGTTTACGATTTAATAAAGATGATAAGTATAATAACGAAAAAGTGACATTTTTATCACCAATTTTTCTACAACTGCAATCCTTACCACTGAAATTCGAGAAGCTATTTTTAAAACTATATCACCAAGTGATAAGTTTAAGGTTACAACTGAAGTTGAATAAGATTTGAATCGACACTATCATTCTCAACAGTTTGAAAATCCACTTAATATCATGTTGATTGAAATTTTCAACATTTCTCAATTTTATCGAATTTCTTATGCCAGCCTGACCACTTTTGTGGCCACTCGGAGCAGGGGTAGTCTATCTCCATAAGTTGGGCTCACTTATATACATTAATTAGCCACATCAATGATATCGATTTTGAATTGCATAATGCCGGTGGTGTAAGGGTATGTGCATTCAATATACTATAACAAATTAAACTTAACAATTTCAATATTTCTAACCATATTTAATCTGGAGCCCATTATCCTAAGCTACTATGAATTTTATTTTTAAACAATAATAAAATCTTATACTCATATTATATTATATTATATTATATATATTATTATATCCGAATTTCAGAAATTTACAAAATATTTAACAGAATATATATATTAAGAATAATAAACCATATTTTTCTAATTTATATGTCTAAGATGACATAAAATATCTTAAATATTTTAAAAGCATTTCCTATATTTTTTAAAAGTTTAATATCTTTAATTAAACGTATTATATTCATTAAATTATTATTTCTCAAAAGAAGATACGTGTTTTGAGTTCGTGGCTAACTTTCTCAGTTCCCAATCCGTCCCATTTAATTTCCCCACCCCCTTTTCGCATTTCTCATCTCTTAAGTTTCTCTCTCTCTCTCTTGATTTTCGTCTTCTATTTCTTATCCCACTTTTGTGCTTTTTTTTGCACCCGTCTATATATTTCCTCGGCAAGGTCAACAAACTTCACGAGTCCAAAGATGAAAAAGGTAAATTACAACCAACATAGCTATAAGTATGACAGTAGTATTCAACCCAAGATTGTTTCTTCACCGACTATAGGGCTCGTATTAGGGTTGACTTTTTTATTTTCTTTACTTTTTGGTTTATTTTTTAAAAATCGCTTTTGTTTTATTATTTTTGTTTCTTTTTTTTTGCAAACTGTGACAGCTATGTCTTCAAACTCTTTTTAAACTTTTTTTTTTTCAACATTTGTTTTCACGACTTTGCATTGTTTTAAACTGTTAGAAGAGAAATGGCATGGTTTCAGTGAGATTTCCTTTGAAATATACAATTGACATTTGTATTCTTGAAAAAGTTTTGATTTATTTTTAACGCTTGAAAAAAGTTTTTAAAAAATTTATTGTAAAAACTTGCAAATTATTTTGGGATTTAATTTAAATGACTAGATTTTCCCAAATGATTTTCGAATTATTACTTTGAAATAATTCAGTTAAAATTATTTTTGAAAAATAACAGTTTATTCATGGTTCTATGCATCACATTTTACGTTGATATAAATGCGTGTGAATTTAATAGTAATTTTTTCTGATTTATCAGTATTTTAAGTATTGACCATAAGGCTTGATGCACTCTCCGATTATAGTTTTTGAAATATTATAAGTAAAATTTTACGTTTTTATTTAATTAAAATTATGATTGTTTTGAACAAAAAATTTTTGTCTTCAACTTCAATCATATTATAAATTAAAACAAGTACAAAATTTTATGTAAGAGAAAAAATATTTAATTTCCAGCCTAAAGTACGTGTATATAGTAAAAAATAAGCTTTATTAAAAAAATTTTTTTAAACTATTCTTGTCTACTAATAAATTTATCAGTCTTTTATGAATTCATAGCATATGAAGTTCATATAAAGCTCATTACAGTTGTAAAAAGACTCTAGAAAAAAGTAGATAAATAGGTAAAAAGAATGAAAAGAAATAAAAATTTTCAAGTATTAAATTATTATTATTTTTTTATTTTATTTAACGTCGCTGTATTTAAGCTATCATTGCGATACTAATTAGCGACGGAGGTCGTTTCAGTGTTTGTGAAGAAAGCACATGTAACGTACAGTGGTGCTTGTATCAATCGGCCGCCGAGACCGGGATTCGAACTCAGGACCTCGAGATTACGAATCCATCGTTCTACCGACTGAGCTACTGATGACCTCTGATCATAATTATTTATTTCAAAAACATAAAACTGTTTTGATCAATAAAAGGTAGCTTAAAGTTATTGGCTGGTGTTAGTACTATTTTTTCTTTTCAAGAAAATTTAAATAGGCTTTAAAAACAGTTATAAAAATAAGAAATAACAGCAATGATGCGTTTATAAAAAAATAAGCAGTATTACAAATAAATCTTAAATATCAACTAACCTCTTGCAAACTAAAACTTTCGTTGCGCTAAGTTTTTTTTTTGCTTTGACTTTGATCTTCGTTTGTTCTAAAGTTCTAATCTTCTCTCTAAATTTTAAACAGCTTAAACTGCTACTGGATTATGTTCTAAATCCTTTTGCGTTTTTTACTGGGAAACGATATTCGATCTATAATGCTCCATATAATAAGAAATAGTGATTTTTTAAATAAAAAATAAATTTATGTAATTAACGCATAATTCTTCAAAAGTCTTTTTAAATTTGATACTGTTAATTTAAAACTTAAAGCACGAATAGCAAAAATTAATTAATTAACATTTATTTAAATAAATCCAATTTAATAACAATTCAAAAATCTCATACCCCAGCAAACATCTCGGCAATAATTCACGCTTTAAAGAAAGTTCGGTCGCAAAATGCAATTATTCTTCGGGAACTAAAAAGCTAAAAGGGGAAAAGAGAGAAAGAGAGAAGAGAGGGAGCAAAGCAGCGGAGGGTTGTGTGTAGCATTACACGGCTGCACGCGTTTTGCTTGCCACGATAAATTATAATCACGCATAATGCAACGCATAATAGAAAATTATCCTTGCCCACCGTTAATAACAATTTGCATCGAAATCGCGCATGACCAGATCCCCTGTTCTTTTTTTTTAATAAAAAAAAAAACAAGAAAAAGAAGAAAAAAAAATAAAAGAAATAAAAAAGAAAAAAAAAAGAAAACTTGCCGCACACGCTTGTAATACAGAATTCCATAAGCGCGTGCTCTCTTTCTCTCTCTCTTTTGCTCGTATATACACAAAACCCGTAATCGCCGAAAATTAACGACTCAAACAAACCGTTTCGTTCGTCTCGCCTCAAGCGTTAAAATAATAAAATATATATAGATATATATATATATATATATATATATATATATATATATATATATATATATATATATATATATATATATGCATAAGAAAAATTAACGTAGCCGAAATGTATATTCAGAAGAAAAGCACCGAGGTCAGTGATTTTAAAATCATTAGCTTCTTTCCCGCTCTCTTATTCTCTCTCTCTTCTCTTTTCATCTTGTGCGAATTGTGTAACTAATTATACTTTTTGCCAATGCTTTATGAATCCAACGGAATGACATTCTTTCTCCTTCTTATTCTTCATAAGGAGTAGCAATAATATTTTCTTGTTTCGTTGCTCCTTCTTCTTATTCTTCGTCTTCTTCTTCATCTTCTGTGTTTCGATCTTGTGATTTCAGCTTTCTTTTTCTATTTTCTTTTCATTCCCTCAACAGTAGACGCACCGCAGAGAATTAAATTATTGTTGCCTTTGAAAGCAAAGCGTGGGTGCATCGGAAATCTTGAAGAAACATTATGCACAAGTCTAATTTTCGTCTTCGTTTTTTTTATAAACTTTCGCTCGAGTTGTTACAAAATTTATTTTTTCTAAGATTAGTATTGATTGGAATTTTAAAATTGACTTTTTTATTGTCAGTTATTTTACTCTTTAAAATAGTAATCTATTATATATTTTATATTATAATTTTCGTAGCAAAAAAAAAATACTTCCCAAGTTTATCATCATTTAAAATCCGTAAATATTAAGTATGCATAAATTCCTTTCATGCATAATTATAATTATAAGTAAATGAAATAAATTACAAAAAAGATAAATAGAATATATCATATTTAGTAAGATTGTTTTATTCTATTCTAAATTTGAAATCTCTTTATTTTTCGCCTACTATTCTTGCAATCTTCAATTCTTATTTTATTTTGAATACTCCAAAATTATACTTAAAATTCAATTACTTAAAAATACCTCGTTAAATTTTCACAACAACCTCATCTTGCGCACTCCAATAAAAAAAAGACAATTACGAACAAGAAGAGCAAAAAATAACAAGAAAGAGTAAGAAAAAAAATCGTTAAAGGTATTAGCTTAAAGAAAAACATACTCAAGCTCGAGAAAAGTCGTATACTTTGCTTGGGTGTCGTTGCTTTAAGGGTCTTTGCACTTGCGTGTGCGTAAAGAGCAAATCGTCTAATTGAGGTGGCAAGTAAGATAACCGCTTTGCCTTCGTACCCTTTAGGGCACAAAACAGCTTCAGTTTTCGCGGATTTCTCTTTCTACGAGAAGAAGTAAAAAAAAATTAAAAAATAAAAGACAAACAGAAGAGAGAAGAACATAGAAAGTATAAATGAATGGATGGACTGAAGAGAATAAGAAAGATGATTGTTTGGCGCTTTGGCATTTTTAAGAGCCTTTTTTTATTATCTAATTTACTGGTTTAGTGTTTTTAGAATTGTTTTGCATTGTGCAAAAGATGACAAGCTACTGGGCATTTTTGAAATTACGAGATGAATCACATAATTTCACGATTTTACAAATTGATTCCAATATATGTAGAATAACTCATTTTTTTTTAAAGATTTTTAGTTAAGAACACTTTGAATCACGAATCAAAATTTCAAATACCTTATACTTAGTTGCATCGTTTAACAAAGAATTTGTCTTAAAACAATTTAACTTTAACAGTATACACTTTTAATATTAACCATTTGATAAAAATTATTTTTAGCTAAATTAAATAACTTTTAATGTTTTCGTATTTTTGTTATTTAAACTTTTTATATTCAACAAAAAGAATGAGAAGAAACAAACGTTTTTCAATGTCCTATAAATAACCATATGTCTTCAATGATCCAACAATCCAATAAAACCCAGTCAAATAAAATAAGATGAAATGCAAAATAAAACCAACTTCGAAAAAAGAAACAACAAACAAAAGAAGCAAAATAAAATAAAAACAAAATAAAACAAAAAGCGAAAAAATTCATGAAAAAAAAAGAAACTAAATAAGAAAAACGACCGAGACATAGAACTTAAAAAGATACAGAAAAGTAAGGGGGGAAAGAGAAGAGAAGCTGGAATACCTGCTAAAAAAAGAGAATAAAAAAAACACACAACCGAAAAGACAAAGATAGCTTAAGCAAGTATATAAGAGAGAAAGATAGACATTAAGTTCTTGCAATGCACTACGCTCGTTACTCTTTTAGATATAAATAAAGCACAAGCTTTCTCCCTTTCTTTCTCATCTCTTTTTTCTCTCTCTTTCTCTCGTACGCATTAGGGTATATACTTATGAAGAGGGCAAGGAACCATGGGCGCGTTTACACTTACACGCGTCTCATCGTCTTTCGTTCGTCTGTCGACCAATGCACACGACAACGACGACTATACGACGATGAACGACACACAACGTTAAAGAAGACAGTATATATGCGAGAATGAAAACGACGACGACGACGACGTTATTTCTTTGTGATAAAATTGCGCGCAACGAGAGCCAAGGTTCTTCTTTGCATCGTTTCTTGTTGTTGTATGGATGATGATAAGGTGGAGTTTTTTTTAATATTTTTCATTGTCGGTGGCTTTTAGTAATGGAGTGCATTATTATTGTTTTTTTCTTATTTGTTTTTTTAAAGAAAAGATTGATAACAAAAAATGTTTTTCGTTGATATTGAAAAAAAAAACATTAATTTAGGGAATATTATATTTGCTTATATTTGCATCGTTAATTCTAGTTATACATGATAAAATGATATTTTAACTTGTATATGCGATTTTTCCTCTATTAGGAATACCAAAATAAATAGAAAAACAAACTCACATGATCAATACATTTAAAAATACATATCAATGTCTGACCGGATCCAATTACCATCTACTTCCCTGGATTTTATCAAATATACATTTTAAACATTCGTAAACTTTAATTAATTTATGTAAACTTTCAATATTATTTCTAAGAAATTTTATTGAAATACATGTAATGTTTGTTCAATAATACTAAGAAAAATTTTTAATATAATTTTATATATATATTATTGTTTGTATTTACAGAGAGAGAACATTTTTTGCGTCTTTTCAATTAAAATTCACTCGCAAAATTTTGCTACGCATATAGCAAAAATTTTTAAAGATAAAAATACACGTACTGCATAAAGAAAACCTTCTCCCATTCACATATTGATGGAAAAGCAATATTTTTTCTAAAAAAGTTACGTAACTCCTTTTTTTTTCCTGTAAAAATATATCCATACGGACGTCGATAGCGTGCATGTGTACGGGCGCGTATACATATGTGTGTGTAACGACGATACTGAATATTCTCTCCCTTTTCAATCGTTATTGTTTGCTAAAGGATTCTGTACATATTGTGCCAATTTGGTCTTCATCGAAGAAAACCTTGCCTCCTCCTCCCCTCCCCCCTGCGTTACGCTGTTTTATATTGAAGGGCTCTTTTTTTTACCATCGATATTGCGTATTGTTTACTTTTATTGAATACAATAAAATACCCGATAACATGTATGTATATATATATATGTGCGTATATATATGTATTTATTTATTTATTTTTACTCTTTAATGTTTTTCTTTAGTGAATTTCAAAAAATTTTTCATATTTTATTTCCCTGCATCGCTGAGCTTTTGCGCTATGTATTGATTATAATAAAATAAAGATACAGAGAAAAAAAAATGAGTTGATAGACGGAAAGGAAAAAAAATATATATATATTTTAGTAAAACAATATCTTTACCCGTTGGTTACCATGGTAATATTTTTAGTTTCTTCAAACAAAAAATATTTTTTCTCTTTTTTTTTTCGAAAAAAAAAACGTTGGCTCACTATATTTTTCTAGAGACCGTAAATTCTTTTTTTTTTTTTTTTCAAGGATGCTTTATGCAAAAAGATGAAACTTTTCCTAGACAGCATCAGGACAGGAGCTTTTGCCTTTACGCATCGTAGCAGAAACTAAAAATGCCGTCTTTTTTTTTGTAAAAAGGCAATGCCCTTCAGTGATTTATTAAAGAAAACTTGTTATTGAATGGAAATAAAATAATATTCTCTATTGTTTTTTTTTATTACTAAAATAATAACATTACAATCTATAAATAAATATTTCTTCTAATATCCGCTATGATATTTTAGAAAATTCTCAGAAACTGATTTTTATAAAAAGAAGAAGTGACCATATAGCCCCTCATAAAATTTGCTATAAATATAAGAAATACGTTTTTATGCACGATATTGCTATTAAATTTTGCAAGAAACTATGCTAATTTTTTTATCGATATTTTTAAAATATACAACTTTATAAAACGCTATAAAAAATTTTTACTGTAAAATTGTTTATTTTTTTTTCGCTAAGTCCAAAAATCTATAAATCGATACATTTACAGTAAAAAGTATTATTATATGAAAAACAAAATGATAAAATATTACTCAGTCTCTTTCTCACCAAAGCAAATAATTGATTCATCGAATGCTTCCCTCGGTGCATCGAAATCCTCACATCTGGTTTAAGAAACTGTATCATCAATTTACATAACGCCACTTAAAAATACAAAAAAAATCCCCAACCGATGGTATAAGAGAAAATATAAAAGAACAAAAAACCTAAAAAAAAAGGGGCAAACGATGAAAGGAAAGTTACAAGATATAAAAAAAAAGGAACCTCCAAAGAAGAGACTCTTCGAATACAAACGCTGGAAAAATAGCAAGAGAGTAAGTAAGAGAGCTTCGAAATAGCGTTGGAAGAAAGAATGAAAGAAGGAGACGTATAACGAGGAGTCGCAAGTATAAAGAGACGAATATGGTTAGACTCCTGAAGGTGTATCCAAATATTACATTGCCGGATAAATATAGGGTTAGTGTGTGGTTTGCCTCCACCTCTGAACTTTCTTATATATACTTACTTTAGAAGGCATGGGTTGTATGGTAGGGGATAGAAGAGAGAGAAAGAAAGAAAGAATAAGATACATTAGTGTCGCGTATATAAACTTATACATCTATCTTTCTCTTACTTTTAAAGACTTGCATTTCCTTCTCTTAATGCTGGGATATGTATATATATACGTGTATTCCTCTCTCTTTGTCTTTTAGATTTTATCTTTAGTTTTCTTGGCTGGTTGGATTTTTATAGATATATACATCGGTTATGTTTGATGAGTTGGGGTTTTTGCGGGAAAGGAAAGTTAGGTTTTAGATGGATGAAGTTTTTATTTTTATTCTATTGTAGTAATTTAAATTAAATGATGGTGAAGATCAACGGTTAAATAATAAAGAAGATTCTAAAGAGGCGGTGAATTAATCTAAAAAAAGCGAAAATTCAAAGTTTCAAGTGGAAATTTTATTAACATTTTGATTTAAAAATAAAAAGAAATTCGATATATTTTATACGTCTTAAATAACGTTTTAGTTTCGTAGGATAAGAAAAAAATCTATTTTGTTTCAAATGCACAGCGCTCAATACAAATTAATCTCAATTCGGATTAAGAAACTCTTATGTAACTTATATCGAAAGTTTGTAGAAAGTAACAGCTTGTTTTCGTAATCTAGATAAATAAAATTGACGTTGAATTAGATAAAAACGAGTCACATCGCACGGCATATCATTTATGATACATATATTTAATGTTAACTTTGATTAATTTTTTATAATTATTTTTCTTATTTCATATGTTCACGCAAAATTTTAATGTAAATTGATCATTATTATTTTTATTCACTTTTTACTCAATGTCTATATTGTCTGAAACGTTTTTGATTTTGCGAATATTAATATTACAATTATGATTGCAATAATAATTTTTATATTTTTTAAAAATTAATAAAAATTTATTGATACAGTTGGTGTACGATTGATATTAAAGTTTTAAAATAAGATTAACGTTAAAATTTCTTATTGAACTCAGATTCTATGTAACATAATAGAGTTAGATAATAAATCATAAACTGAATTTATTACTTTATTTAAGAATCATATTGTTAAATGAAGTAATAAAATTTCCTTATTATTAAATATTTATTAACAAATATTTGTTGATAAATATTCTTATAAATTCAAAAAAAAAGAAGAAAAATGTACGAGAAATATTTACTACAATGAATTTGATATACACTGGAAGGAAAGGTGAAGCGACGTCAATGGAACTTGAAAATTCAATGCACGAGATTCATCGGTTGGAGAATGATCTATGAGCTGGATGCTGTAGGTGTCTTATTGCTTTTCCATTTCGCTTCAATAATATACATTATATTTTGTGTAAAAATTTTATTTTTAGGATGACTTTATTTTTTTTTATTTTTTTTTTTTTAAATTATTGAATTATCAATTAAAAATTTTGTGTATTCATTTGTATAATGAAATTTTAGATGGTTTAAGTTATTAAATTGTAAACTCCACTATGTACTAACAGTTTGAAGTAAGTAGTGAGATAAAAATGAATCAAATAAAGTTATATATTTTTGAATGAAAAAACTTTATTTTTATGGGTGTTACTTTTGCAATGATTGTTAAATATCTGAAGAAAAGCAGAATACGATTAAGCTTTGAACTTCCACTTGTGTTTCAAATAAAGTTGTAACTTGCTACGACTAATAAATATATTTTTTAGCATATTTGTTCCTTATAAAATAACTATTTCTTTTTATTTCTTTCATTCCAATTCATGAAACTATCAAACTTTTAATTCTTTTTTTTATCACTGTATCACTGTATGTGTATATGATACGGCAATAGCTCTTAATCATCTCGCCATATCTTTTCAAAACTTAATTTCTATGACGATAATTTGCGATAACGTTAAGACAAAAGCTCATACTTTCAACCATTGGCATATAGACTTCTGCCAAAATTTTTAATTTAATGAAATGAAAAAAAAAAATTGAAATAAACGGTAACTTGCACTAATTACCGAAATATACGAATAACAAAAGAATCGTTCCATCTCTTTTTTTCCAAAGATTTCCGCCAACAACTACCCCGAGTTTGCGCTTTACAAAACGTAAAATATTTTGGTCTCAGCTCAGGAGAAAAAAGACGATGAGCGCAATTTTAACTCGAAATAAAAAAATAAAAAAATATTCCAGTAACGTTAATCCAGCTTATGATAAACTATATACGAACCGCTATCTAAACAAAAAAAAATATATATATAAAAAAAAGCAAGAAGCATCCAATGAATCCCCGAAAGTATACTTTCATCGAAATCAAAAGCAACTAAAGAGTATATATCTCAAGCCAATAACCCATTCATTTTTCAAATTCCCAATCAACGCAGTAGTCCAGAATTCAAATATACGAAAGAGGCATACCTCCTATATACCCTCTTTCTATATAACATCACCGAAGCACTTCTCTCTACCCTCTCTCTCCTCTTTGCCCCCCAATTTTTTTTTTTTTATTTTTTTCTAGAAAACCTTTTCCTTTCTCTCTTTTTTTTACCTCGTTCCATCATTTATTCGGAAATTTTTTATTAACGCCAGAGCACAGAGCTTGCTGCGAACCCCCGAATAAAAAAAGAGGAAAAAAAAAGAAGAAACAAGAGGAATATAACGCGTACGGAAGGAAAAGAGGGAAAAGAGAGAAAGAGAGTGTGCAAAAAAAACGTATATGCCAGAGGTGGGTTGGGATGTAGAAGAGAAAGAAGAAGCACACGCAGAAAAAAGAGAGGAGAAAGGAGGAGAAAGAGAAGCTGAAAAAAAAGAGAAGAAAAAAAATAAGGGGAAAGAGTGCACAGGGATCGAAGCTAGAGCTGGCCTCCCACATATATATATGTATATATGTACGCGTATATACGTATATATGTATATAGAAAAAGAAGAGGGTAGAGGAGAACCAAGGCTTTTCCCAATGAGCCGCCATTTATCTCTCGGAAAATTCACCGACGTTTTTCTCTACCAGTAAAAGAGAAAGAGCGAAAAAAGAGAGAAAGAGTGAGAAAGAGAAAGGAAGAGAGAAAGGTACCCCACTGTATCGATTTTAGGTTTAGGAGATAATGCCCCCCCGTGCACGCTTTTGCAAGCCCGCATAGTCCTCCTCCACCTACTCTACCTCTTTTTCCTATCTACCCTCCAGTGCTTGCTGCTACTGCTACTGCTGACCAGAGCTTGCTTCCTCCCTCTTTTTCTTTTGTTTTTTTTACTTTTTTTTTTAACATTTTTTTTTCTTTTTTTTTTTGTTGTGCAGCAACAGCACCAGTTCTCTCTTTCAAACCCCTTACCCTTCACCCCTGTATATCCAGCATTTTTTCGCTTCGCGAATATAACGCAAAAGCGTATACTGCATGCAGGCAAGCAAAGTTAGAGCGAGAGGTGTATTGGTATATAAGAATGACAGTCGATTAAGGAAAGTCAGAAATTTTTTTCGCTTCGGGGAAGAATTTTTCTGGAGTGATGGATTCCTTTTTTTCTCTTCTCTATCTCTTTCTTTTTTTTGAAACGTTAATTGATTTTAGAAGTAGATTTTTTGGATTAGATAACGAAACTGAGAATTAAGAAATAACTTGAAAAATTGATAGTTGGAATTAGTATGATTAATGAAATAAAATGTTTGAAAACAATTATACTCTCGCAAATATTTCATTTCTATTGAAAATTATTTTTTTATAATGGAGAGAGAAATATATGAAAATTATAAAAAGTATGCAAAATCATTATATCTACCGTTTAAACTTTTATCGAGCTTATTTTTAATTAAAATTTTTCAACTTACATATTTGTAATAGTAAAATATACAAAAGCATGAGTGATAAATGTACTTTGCGCTTATGATTCTTGAAAAAAATTTTCAAATGCTAATATTTTCAATATAAGCATCGATTTTAAATTCCGCATCAAGTGCTTGAACTACTTGAAAAATTTTAAAAAAGTAAATTTTGAAAGAACATCATTGCGAAATTGATATTTTAAAAAAGTTTCTGAAATTATCATATTTGCCATCTTTAAGTTATTAAAAAATGAAGTTTGTCTTTACATTTTTTTGTTAGGTTTATTGTAATATCATTTAAGTAAACCAAAAAAATTTAAAGTACCCAGATGTAGCATTTTAATTTCATTGAAATGCTGTATTATAGATATAATTTAATGCAATAATGAACGTAAATAAATATGCAAACGAAACATGTACATTTTTAAATTATATAAATTAAAAAGAAAAAAGTATACACTTTACTTTTATTAGTAACAAAATTACATAACTTTGGTAACACTTCGATCTTGTGTAATCGTTGCCAATATGTATTGTATTGTAACTGTTGCCAATACGTTGACCCTGAATTTCCTTAAAGTTAATATAACTTTTTTACTTTTCACTCAATTTTCATTGAGTGAAACATTATAGATATAATTAAGATTATCCATTTTTAAAAAGTATTCAATGTCAAATAAAATAAAAACTAACTTACAAGTTTGCTTTCTTCTATAAAATTCCTTCATTTTTTTCGCCAATAAGTTATCAATAATGTTACACTGGAATAGTAAAAATTTAAAACAACTTATCATACCATTCCCGAGATATTTGAGTCTAAAAGTTGCATAATCAAGCACGTGTCATACTCGATGAGAAATATTTAATTAAATTTCAATATATTGTATAGTTATGGAGAGATAAACTTGCTGTATCACAAAAATTACTATACTCAATATTCGTTCAATTTGCTATAATGGTAGAAATTTTTGCTACCACTAATATAATTTACTATGAGTATAGCAGATTTCACTATTTTATTTGATTAAATTTTACTATAGTAATTGTAGCAAAAATTACTAAAATTATAGCAAAACTATTTTCTATTCAAATTCGTCTTTCCACAACTATACAATATAATAAAATTTAATCAAACATTTTCTTCTTATATGAATGAAGCTTACTTTTAAGCCGCATTATAATTATGCATAGTTTTTAAAAATAAAAGTAAATATTCCAATAACATTAACACTAAAATATACATAAATCAAGCACCTCAGCTATATACTTTTTCAGTTGTTAACGATAAAAGTTTTGTTATAATAATTAGTTCTGAAATTTGACAATATAAGTAACCTCAACGTGGGTACAACATAGATAAGTATTAAGTGAGGTATATTGCTAAAAACATACAAGCTTATTGAAAAGTTTTCCGACATCAATGTGCACGAAAAAAGCATTTTATAGCGCTGTGCGTGTACGAATTTTGGTAATGGTCGCCCACCGGTAAACACTCTTGAGCAAGTTCACGAAGTAAAAGAATTAACGAAATGGTTTTAATCAAATTTGCTATCTCGATTTCTGTACTTGAATTTAATTTTGTGCTTTACATTCAAAATTTATGTAAATCACACAATGAAATTTAGACACAGAAACTGTATACCCTCTAATTAGATTTAGTTGTAAAATGATTCAGTTAAATTCGGTGAATTGAACTGATTTTATAAAAAAAAAGTTATAAAAACTTAAAAATGCAAATTTCAACATGATTTTTTATGAGAAACAATATACTAGCGTCGCATCAGCTCTGCATTAAAATAAAAGCGAATAAGTAATGTAGTGATCTTTATAAAAGGCCATGTTAAATTTTTCAATATGAAATGTTTATAATTCTTTTTACGATATCATCACCTCTTTAAACAAAATTTTGAATCATTTTTAAATTTTACTCTAATATAGAAATTATTCCTTGGACTCTCTTATATTATAAACTTCCTTAAATAATCTCAAACGTCTTTGAAATTTATAGGCTCTGGGTTATTCAAAGAGTTTGATTTGAAAATATTAAACATTTTTTATTTCTTTTCAGATGAATGTTATTTATCTTACCCAAGTTATCAGGCAGGAAAGAAAATTAATTTTTTTCAATAGAAAAATTTTTTGAAAACTGCAGCATGTAAATACTTGACAAATTAATATGATATAATGATATAGTAGTTAGAGGTCTTCAGTGGCTCACTCGGTAGAGCGATGGATTCGTAATCTCGAGGACCCGAGTTCGAATCCCGCTCTCGGCCGATTTATACAAGTACCACTGTTTGTTACATGTACTTTGTTCACAAACACACTGAAAAACCTCCGTGGCTAATTAGCATCGCAATGATACTATAAATACAGCGAAATTAAATACAAAAATACATTTATATTTATGTCTTATACAATAAACGATGTAAGTCATATAGGAGTCGTGATGATGTGAAGCAATATGAGAATAAAATAAATTTTTTTATGTAAATATTACTTTTTACCACATGTTCAGTCATTTTTACGGCACACATGCATTAATTTTTATAAATTTAAAAAAATCAAGAATATCCTACAGTTACAATAGAACATAGTAATTTTATGCATAAAATTTTTCTCCGTTTATCAACTATTTCATTTATCACTATTTCGTTTATCACTATTTTATTAACAATGATTTTATTTTTCTAGATACAAATTAATGTTTATTACATTTTTAAGAGCACTTCTTACAAATATTTTTAGAACAAGTTCTTCTTGTTAAAATAATTAAATAAAAGCCTTTAAGTTAAAAAGATAACACATTCTTGAAACTTCATTGAATGGCTTTCAAGCTTGCTAATTATAATCATATACAAAAAAATAGTTTTGTGGGCATAACAAAAGAACGATAACTATCTATAAATTTTTTTCACAAAGTTATTTATATAATAAAAAAATTTTTTTTAAATACATTTGCATATTATGTTCCATAAAATTAAAATTTATAAATATGCTTTTATAAATCGCAAAATAGACGTAATACACAATCTCAACAATTGAACAAAAAATTTATGATTTAATAACCATTTTCTATACAAAAAACGAGCCATTATGCGCACACAAGTGTTTTCTAAAAATAGTGTATTTTGATACTTACTATATTTTTATAATGTTATATCAAAACAATTTTTTTCATCATTACAAAAGCATTCTCTATGAAGAAACAAAAGTCTAATAAGACCTTTTGATACTTTTTGTATTTTAACTTTAGTATAAATGTTTATTTAACAGTATCCCCATATTTGATTTTTAACAAAAGTACTTTAAGGATTTTGTATTTGACCTTAGTTTTGAAAATAAAATACATTAAAAACATTATTCCATGTTTTATTTTTACCATTATTTGCAAAGAAAAATTTAATTATTTTTTTCTAAAATTTTTACGTTTTAAAACAGTTGGTTTTTTTTCAACTTAATTTATCAATAAATTTTCTAACGATCAAAATACTTATATGTTTCATTAAATACAAAACTTTTGATCTAAGACAAGCAATTCGTGACTTATTTTTGTTCTTTGATTAACAAAAAAGAAATAAAAATAACAAATACTTAAAAAAAAAAAATTATCGAAGATATTGATTTAAGAATTTACATATTCAACATTAGCACACACAGAAGTCACGTGCATAATTGCAATGACAGTAATACTATAGTCCTTAGTCTCTTAGTAGTTGTAAGAAACATAAATGTATTCATTAAAACGAATCTTGTTTTATAACCTTTAATATTTTATTTTCAGTCTTCCATATTTTTTAATCTTTAAAAAAAATTAACCATAATTTATAATAAAAATTTCGTTTAAAGTTTAATCATTAATTGGTCATTGTTTATCCTTAAAACTTACCATATTATAATATTACGTTGTAATATTAATTTATCAAAAAATCAATTCTCATAAGATGAATATTAAAAATTAAGTTTATAAAAAACTTATTAGTTTCTTCAAGAAATAGTGCATTTAAAGAATATTGTATGAATATGAAAATAGAAAAAATTTGCAAAGAAAGTCTTTTTATAATTTTAAATTGAAAAAAATTAAGAAATAAAAACATTAGTAAAGAAGTAAATATAATCTGAAGAAAATATTTTTAATTTTTTAATATAAATCAATTAAAAGTATTCCAAGAGATCGTATGGTTTGTAAGATTATTTAAATAATTTTTTAAATATATCATAGATTCTGAAGTAAGTTCTGACAATGAACTAATATAGTACTACGGACATGAAAAATTGTTCAAATTTTCACTAGGGAGCCATTATTATATGACAATAAAATTTATTATAATTTTTATGTTTTTTAATAATTTTTTAATTTACTTATAAAAATATTAAATCTAATTTGAAAATTTTATTACCAATATATTTATTTCTGTAAATATTATACCAAACGATTTATCAACTTCAAAATTGAATATTTTTCTAATAAATCTTATAATATTTCAAATTCAAAATTGTGAACTTCAAAAGTATGAAACTTTAAAAAATAGTTTCTACTTTAAGTTTTCATCTCTAACAGCTTCTAATGAATCAGTTCAAAATTCAAGAAAAGAAAATTAATGTATTTCTTGATACTCAAAATTATTGAATTAATCTTCAATAAATAAGTCAGCAAAACCAAGGCATTATCATACCAAAACAAAACAATAAGCGCCACACAAGCCTTTTCGTTATTCGCAAACACGAAAAAAAAAAAAATCTTGGCGGGAAAAGGAGCGAAGGTGCGTGCGTATACAACTCCTACGCACTTTTCTGAAGTCGGCGCTTTTATTTTTCCCCTTTTATCAAAGGAAGTAAGACCATTTTGTGTATACACGTATACACATATACATACATATATAAGAGAGATTCCCCGAGTCCCTAGACAGATCAACTTGACCTGTCTCAACGCCTTGTTGGAAAAACCTCCCTTCCTTTAACGTCTGAAGCTAGAACGCATTCAATCGTCTCGACTCCCCCACTTCTTTTGCTCTTTCTTTCTTTCTCTCTCTCTTAACTTCCCCTATTTCCTTATGTATTTTCGATCGTACATCTTTCTCTTTTTCTCTTGTTTTTTTTTATTTCGCATTTGTCTTGCGGTAAGGTTTATATGGAGGGTAGTGAGCGCGTAAATTGAAGAGCTGAGGGGTTAACTTTACTAGGTTGACTTACTTGTTACCTGGCCTGATTTTTAGTCAAGGAAGTATCCTTGTTTGTTGAGAGAGAGAGGAGTTCTTTTATTTTTTCAAGAATGTTTTCAATGGAATTACTATTGTTTACTATGTTTGAAAGAAAGATGAAAAACTTTAGTCTTTTGATATAGGTAGTTGTTTAATCACTTTCAAACATGTTCTTTAGATGTTTGAATAGTTTAAACTATCTCTAAATTTCAATTGTAACGTCAATTTTATTTTATGAAAATCGTGAAAATGTTTTCTATGAGTTGAAGTGAATGTGGAGAGTTTTAGCCCGGCACAATATAAATATTCATTTTTTATGTACGTTTTATTATTTATGAGTAGATTAATCTTTTAAGATGAATAATATATTTAAATAATTTTTAATCTAATATTTAGTTTATAAATAATTAAATGACGCAAAGTGAAATACATAAAATAAATTATTAAAACTATTAAAATCAACGAAGTTTAAGTAAATAAATAAATTTTCTAAAACATATCTAATGACGTTTGTTATAACTATGTCATGACTACAAAAACAAAATTTGTTTTTTTTTTTAATTTTATGAACTATAGTTAATCATATGTTTTTTTGAAGAAGAAATTGAATATTAATGTTTAAAAAAATACGTTTCAAATAAATTTATTGATAATCATAACGAAACTTGTTTATCAAAGCTGAATTTCAACAATTTTAAGAAAATGTTAAAAACCTCTGCAAAATTCAATTTATATACAATTTTTATCTCAAGAGAGAATATGATTAATAGGTTTTAATATATAGGACATTAGATAATAAAACCTTATGTCATCTTTGATGGATGTGTACCACTACTACTACTCCTGCTACTTTTTTAAGCGCTTAAATATCCAGAATATCAATTATATTAATCTATTCGAATCTTAAAACTTGATACATATTTTAAATTTATCTAAGTACTTAAATCTAGATAAGCGGGTATATGATTCACAGTTTTTTTTTTATTATTATTATTACTATCTAAAATTATAGTACTTGAAATAATTAATGTTAAAATTTTGTCTAACCATATATTCTGTTACTACTTAATATCTTAATAAATCTATTAATAATATCTTAATAAATCTATAATTACATGTTAATTGATTGAAATTCAGAAGTTTATCCTTTTCTATTACTATTTCTTATAAATGAATATATCACGTTATTGAAATTATGATTCATAATTGTTTCAATATTGATATTTGATTAAGCTAGCTATCATAAAAAGGGTATCATGTTTAAGGACAAAAAAATTAATTTTTTTATCGTTTCAAAGTTTGATTATTTAGACATTATGTTACACTATTGATTATTTTAGAACATTATATTAGATTTACTTTGACAATGCGTGCGTCATTCTTTTTTTTAATTTGGTTAAATATGATAAAAATTTTTTTAAATTGTTACTATGCATTTTACAGTTATAAATATTATTTAAAAAAATTAAATAGATTTCACTTCAGAGTTTAATTTTAAACTGCTTTATTTTAACATAAAATTATTTATTTTTTAAATTTACTTAATTTTAACAATTTAAATAATTTATTTAACATCTTTTATTTTATTACCTCTATATAAAAAAAAGAATTTTTCTAAATATGTGACCTGTTAAAGTATAATTTTTTAACGACGCTGCAGCCGCCTCGTGTAAGTTAGAACTATGCAACGTGTATAAGAATTGCTGCGCAAGGGATTTTTCAAAACTCTTGTCTAAAATTACTTTATCAAGTAGTAGTAGTAGCTCATCGAATTTTGCATAAAAACTCGATGGAATCAAGACTTGAAAAATTTTTATTTTTGACAAAGTTAATTTAAAAGTCATTTTTAAAAAAATTCTTGTATGCACTTGTGTTAAAAATCTATTGAATAATTGTGATAAATTTTAAAGTAATTTTCTGTTTTATCTAACTGCATACTTTTGAAAATATTTTTAGAAAAATTTCTATCTAAATTCTTTCTATCAATAAATGATCAGAGTTTCTTTTTTTTATTCATTAATTTATCGTGGAATCTAAAATATGAATGTTATAATTAACATTTATTGATGTACATGTTTCAATGCCAATTAATCTAGATTCCACGCAATACTTAAATCTCATTCAAATTTATCGATAATATCTTTAACTTCTTGTAAACTTTGAAAATTTATCTACTTGAAAAAAAAGTTAAAAAACAATTTTAAATAGATTTTCCTCCTTATTCGCATCTTTAAACTTGAGTTTCCACTTATGTTACGAGAAATCGTTTGATCGTCACCTCAAAACTTAAAAGATCGACTTTACAACAAAAAAACTCCTTTTTGGATTTTTTTTTCCGTTTTTTTTAACAAAAAAGCTAAAAAGAAAAAAAAAGTCAGCGATAACAAAAGAGAAGCCAAGCAACCAAAAGATATGAGGGTGGTTTCGGAAGCAAGCATTCGACAAGCCTTTAAGAGAAAGAAGAGGAAAGAGGGGTGGGTGGGGAGGAGGAGAGGAAAGCCGAAGTGCGTGATTACAGGTGGTGCTTTTTTTAAACGAGTAATATTGATTTGGGAGAGAGAATTCTCTTTCTCTCTCTCTCTCTCACTCTTTCACCGTCGCCGTAGTCGTAGTCGTAGCCGTAGTCGTCGTCGTCGTTGAACATATAGACACATACTGCTCAACATTTTTTTGTCCATGGTAGTACTTTCTTTCTCTCGCAAATGCATCAGTAGAGTAGCACCAGCGCATAGAAGGGGTTTTATATATATATATATATGTATATATATATTGACGGGCAAGGGGGAATCCCCGCTCCTCTTTCGTATATACGCCGGCCTTCCCTCTTCTCTTTTTTTTATATATTCTCGCAAAGAGCGTCTCTTTTCTATATAGTATGATTTCAGGGGCACCCTCTTGGTCCCTCTCTTTCTTTCTCGCTCTAGTCCGAATACTTTTTTAAAAACCTCTCTCTCTCTCTTCTATCTTTATTTTTTTGCTCGTTTCTCCCTCTCTTACGCGACAAGCCATCAAAACCCCACCACTTATTTTTCTACTTACTACTACCAACTACTACTATTACTACAGGCACCATTACTAATGCAAGCATATATACGAAGCAGTAGTAGCAGCAGCTATGGGTCCAACATATATAACTCTTTTTTTTTACCCTGGCCGTGCCCAATACTCTTTCTCTCTCTTTTTCTCGCGAGAGCTCTACGACAGCTACGAATCCCACCTCCTCAAAACCTTTTCTCCTTCCTCTCTGCAACTCCGCTTTCTCTCTCTCTCTCTTTCTCTCTCAATCACTTACTCCATCTTTTTTCTTTCTCTGTCTATCCTTCCCTCTTTCTCTCTCTTAGTCTGGCGGCAGCCAAGCTTTTTCTACTAACACACTCGCACACGTATACAGAGAGACAAACATATATGCACGTGTGTGTCTGTGTCTGTGTGTAGCATTACTAATACAATTGAAAAGTCTTCATGCAGCAGCAGCAGCAGAGCAGTAGCAGTAGCAGTAAAATGCGTCCCGCCGCTATATAAGAACACAAAGTGGTGGGGAGATATTTCTGAACTGGATTGGCTTCGAGGCTCAACGAGAAAGAGAGAGAATACAACGTATACACATACACATGGACACACACAGAAAAAAAAGGCCGGTTCAAAACGTACATATACTTTCTATCTCGCTCTCATTCTTTTTCTTTCTTTCTCTCTTACGTTTATATATCCGAAAGTTATAAGCGTGGCAACGTTGCCGCCGCCACCGCCACCGCCGCCGTACACCGTAGTCGTCGTCGTCTCGGTCGTCTTCCCTCTTGGGCGCACGCAGCCTAGCAGCAGCAGCCAGCAGCAGCCAGCAACCCAAAGCACATACATACAAATACACATACATACACATTCAAAAACCAAAAAGAGAGAAAAAAAAAACCTACGGAGAGAGAGAAAACGGCGCGCGCGGCGGCGACGTTGTGTGTGCGCGTTTTCGCACAACTTTATATATCTATACGCGCCAGACGTATATATATATATTGGAAAAATAAAAAAACACCGAGGGAGAAGGAGAAACTCCATATTACTACTACTATAGTATATACCAAAACCAATACTTTATTTACTTTGTCGTTTCGCAGTGCAATAGTAGTGGTAGCATTTTTACTTTTTGCAATTTTTCTGTGTATATGTGTCGCTACATGTGTGTTCATATACGTGACTCTATATATGTGTGCTCGTATAACGTTTGTGTATATGGTTATATTCTCTCTCTCGCGAAAAGTAAAAAAAAGCACGACTACGACGACGGTGGCGAGAGAGAGGGGAGAAGCTTATAGCGCGCGCGCCACAGACTTTGGTGTGTAATATTTCTTTCTACCTCTCTCTTTCTTTTACTAACGTACATAACGTTATATACATCTCTATATATATACATAGATATATGTACTATAGTCTCTTTCTCCTTCTTTCTCTCTCACTTGTGTGCTTGACTCTCTCTCTGGCGCGTATACACGCTCTCGGGTTGTTTTATATACCAACTGGTTGTGTCTGCGTGCGTTCGCTCGCTCGTTGGTGCGGCTCCGCTCTGTGCATACGAGGAGGGCAACACCAGCCCAGCAGGCGTGTGTTGTATTATATTCTCAACGCGACGTAACGAAACAGAGTTTGCCGGCGCCCGCGCGCGCTTCTCCATCTCAAATACCCGCGGACACGTAGAGTCTCTCTCTTCTGGGCTTTATAATATTATTTCCTAATATTTAAAACGTCGAGTACGTTTTCTTAAAACTCTATCGTGTGCTCTTTGGAATAATAATAAAAAAAAAAAAAAAGGAACAAGAAGAATATACATACATACAGTGTTTTAGAAAATTCGCAAATCAACCAATAAAGACTTGGATAATAAAGAAAGAGAAGAATATCTATATTTAAGTTTTATGATATTTTTTCATTTCTTTCTTTGGTTTTGATTTTTTTGCTTGAAAGTTACATCTTCGTGCAAAAATAAAATAAAACAGTGTAATTTTCGTCGAAGTTATATATTCACTGACATGCGGGGAGGCAAAGTGTTGTTGTAGGTTAGGTGTGTTATTTATTTTCTGGTTAATTGATAATAAACCTTATTCGCTTAAGAATACACAAGGAAATAAACGAAAGATTATCAAATCAAGATCGTGACATTAATAAAATAATATTTAAAAAAAAAACCAACAAAGTTAAACAATCACGAAGAAGAAGAAAGACCAGAAAGTAAAGAAAGGCGAAGGACATGCAAAAACTTCGCGACTACTTGTCACCGTCGTCTATGTCGTCGCGCGGTGCAGCGTATAGTAAAGCTGCTGCCGCCTATAATATCCACCATCGACAGCAGCAACATCAACAACATTACGTCGGCTTGTTAATCTCGCCGACGTTCATCAACACTACGTTTTGCAAATAAACAAAAATTCAAAAGTTTATGCATATATAGATACAAAACGTGCTTAGAAGAAGTAAGAAAATAAGTGCACGTTTAACGACTGTTACTACTGAAAGAATAAATTTCTTTCTCCAAAAAATAAAAAAAAATATAAAGAAAGAAACGAAAAAAAAATAAAAGGAAAAAAAATAAATAAATAATAAAAAAAGTGCGTGCCGGTAAAGCGAAAGTGGTATATTACTACTACCTCAACTCGCTTCTCGTACATAAAATCTCGTCTGCGTAAAGTGCGCGCGCACGCGATAATATAGTTCCCCCTTTTTTTTGTTTCTTTTATTTTGCAATTTGCATTTTTTTTTACTCTCTGGTGCGTGTGCGCGAGTGTTGTTATTATTATTTTTTTTTTCTTTCTCTTTACTTTTGTTTTTTTTTCTCTCTACTCTTTTAATTCAACTTTATTTTTTATGAATACCGCGGTAAACGTCTCTATCGAGATATTGTGGAAAAAAGAGAGAGAAAGACCGGACCAAGAGATAGACACGCGTGTGTAACTTTTATAGACCTCCCTTTATCGATCTGTTTTTTTTTTCTTTTTTTTATTTCTTTAATACTTTTCTTTTGTAACTCTTTTTTTAATCTGTTTAGTTTATATTTGATTAATAATACGCGTTTGTTCTCGATGTGTGTTATTGAAATAAAACAAGTGACACTGAAGGATTGTTAATTCTTCTGACTTAGAAAAAAAAAAATTTTGTCTAATACCGATCAATCGGTTTGTGAGATAAAAAAGAAATAAGCAACAATAAATTGATTGTTTTGGTAGTGTTAAACAAATCATTTATTTGTCTTGATATAAAAATATTGAAAGTCAAAGGACTAAAGTCGGCATAAATGGCGCTCTCCGCACAAAATCAGTCGACATCGTACGTGAATTTGTACTACTCAATCGTCCAGCGCGCTGCGACGCGCTATTTCAAGGAATATTATAATTCCGGTGAGTATAGAAAATTTATGATCTAACGCAAACTGCTAAATATTAACAAATCTTTTTTTTATCATTGAACGCTGAATTTCTTTCGATCACTTATTTTTTTTCTTTATTTTCAATGACAAAAAATAAAATGATGAAACTTTTTCAGCGGATACTTTTTTGCGCAAAGTAACCCACTTTAGCAAGTGACTTTTTTATTCTTTGTTATTGTTTTTATATAAATTTTTTTTTTCATAACGTCTATCGAGGATCACTTGATCTTTGTTTTTTTCTACATTATTTCTTTTTTTGGCCATAGGTCGTTCACTCGACTCTCAAGAGACCTTCTCGGGTTTTTCCCCTCTCCTTCTATATAATGTGCGTCAAAGAGTATGAACCAGTTAGATCGTGTTTTAAGTGTTAATGAATTGTTTGGGTGTCGGTTGGATTTGCGCATTGCAGTTACGTTTATAAAATTTTTCATTACACACATATATATATTCTTTTTTTTATGTATTCAATTTTTTATTATTGCTATCATAAATACCGTGCATAAAAAAAAAGGCTTGATGAACTTTTTGCGTAAGAAATTACGCTCGGATAAGCTATTTTTAACATTTTTCGAACAATTTTAAGAGAGAAATTTCTGCATAGTTTAATCTCGCTCGCGTTGATAAGATAATTCAGTGTATACAACTTTTGTTACTGAATTTTTTTTTTCTTCGCCGCTTCGATTTGAATTAAAGTTGATTCTTTTTTTTTTTTAGTCATGCCCACAGAGAGAGAGATGATAGTGGGCGTTTCTTTTTCTTGGAATATAAATTTGATCGGTTACATTTGTTGATATGCTCGATAATATGGTTTTATTAATCTTCATAATTATCAGATTTAAAGTAAGAGATCAAAAAAACTTTTCTGTGAATTAATATCTTTATTCTTCTAAAAAATCATTGATATTATTTTAATTCCAGATAAACTCAATCTTATATCTTGAAAATTCAACAAATTACTAGCTCTCCAACTTGATTGAGCCGTAAAATTTAATAAGAATCGATATAACTTAATTTTATCAAACAAATTAGTAATTGCCTTAAATGTTTATTCAAACCGTTTATGACTATGTGCTCCTACGTAATAAATCTAAAAAGAAAATTCTAATTTTAAGCAAACATACTTTTTCTCTGCCAGTGACTAAACTAAAAATTACAAGTTATCTATCATCGAATTGACACTAAAAAGTTTCGCTAAAAATAGATCCCCTACGCTATAGCCGTTCATCCATCTTGCAAAAAAGAGAAAAAAAAAGTTTATTAAAATGAATATTCCTTTGCATACACACGCAAGCGAATTACTTCATAGCTTGCAAAAGAAGAAGAAAAAAGCGTGACATTACGTTTTTGTTTACACGGTAAGCAATAAAAAATATAAAGGAAAAAAAAAGGAGAGAGACTCGGAATAGTACAAGCGAGAAAATTCAGTTATAGTATTGGTATTATTTAAATTAAAATTGATGATTGGAATAATATTTTAATTGCAGTCCGCGAGGCTATTTTTAATACGAGAATGGATTATTGTGTGGATAATACTTTGAATTAATGTGAGAATTGCCGAGAGAAAATCGTATTTTAATTAGTAGGTTTTATATACACGCCGGTAAGTGAGTAATTATTTTTTAAAATTCATGAATTATGCGGTAAACAAAACATAAATTTTCATCCGTTTACTCAATTAGCAAAATAGTTTAATCTCGTCCGAAACGTTATTATATCAACTAGATTTTAAAAAGGAGAAAAATTTATATAAAGTAAAAAATTCTATAACGATGTACAAATACCGTTTACGTTAATTAAATCCTATAATAAAAAACTAGAATTAATCATATAATTAAACGCTTACATTAATCTTGAACATCACAATAATAGCCTAATATAGCACGTTACTAAGAGTAATTCTCACAATGTGTAACAAAGTTGTTCGTCACTTTTTGTTTGGTAAAAATTAAAACACAAGCCTCGCTTCTCTCTCTCCTCACATGCGAGCGTCTGACTCAACGTTTCAGAGTTTGAGATATGTCAATGAAATTCACACCTATCCTCAAATCATTAGCTAAATGCATTTCAATAGCATTCTTTTAAATTAACAACTTCAAAATAAACGTTTATTGTAAAAGAAAAAAACAAAATGAAGAGAGAAAAAGTCCGACTTTAATCGTTGCGTATCCCTTGAATGAAAAAGTTGCGATGATTTTAGTTTTTATTTGTTTTTTGAATGAAAAATTTCATTGAATCTTTTGAAATTCAGGGTCACCAGGGCGTTTACTAACCAAAACAATCATCATCGATCTCCCACTACTATACTACATACTACCCCTTTTATTTTTTAGTTTTTTTCATTCATTCGCATAGCGCAGCCACACATACCCCCCGAACGAAACCAGCTGTCCGTCGGTCAATCGGTTTTATACTCTGCGCCCCTCCGAAAAAAAGTAAAGAGAGAAAGATAAAAAATAAATAAAAAACAGGAAAATACAGTACCGAATGATTGTCGACGCGCACGCGTGTACGCAACAAGCACATACGCGTGCCACCGAGTAAAAGCGTCATTGTTGGGGAAAAAAAAGTGGGGTTTAGTTTAGAGAGCGAAAAAAATGAAAAAAAAAAGAGAGAAAAATAGATATACACGCGTGCATGATGCCAAAGCGGTTATATACCTATTTTTTTACCCATTCAAAATTTTTCATTCCATGTGTGCGACGCACGCGTACACTGTACACACACAGAAAGTTTTGAGTGATTTTGCGTGATGACGAGACAGACGAACATTACTGTATTTTAGGTGTACAGACCCAAAGCGTACACGTACGCGTAAAGTAAAAAGAGAAAAGTGAGAAAGAGGAGAAGAGAGTGAAGCCGGTGTATATTCATTGAGTTGAAACCGCGTGTTGTATATACCAGCGAGAGAGAGGAATATATTCTGTACATGCACATGGTAGAAATAAAAGGACCTTGATTTTCAATTTGGCGGGATTTTCGAGTTTTTCAAAACGTGCTTTTCAGCGTGCTTTGATTTTGTTGGTGAAAAATTTTAGTTGAGTGTTAGATGACAATGTATCTTGTACGTTATAAGATGCATATATACGCCAATAAAGTTTAGTTTGAAATTGGATAATTTTGATAAAAGTTTTATAAACGTTTTATCAATAAAATTAAAAATTTTATTGATATACAAGAATTAGATACAAATGATTGATTTATTAAGAGAAAAAAATTCTTCAAATAGGCAGCTTATAATTAATTTTCAATGTATCAAAAAATTTTTAATTAAAATTAAACTTTTCTGGAGCACAATAAGTACAATTAACTTTTTCAGAAGTCTCCATTAGAGTTGATTTACTCGGAAGATCTGGCATTACCGTTTATTGTAGTTTTACAATTGATTTTGTTATAGTTTATAATGCCTTTCTGTGCCTAGCTCCTTTTAACAGCGTCTTGATTTATAGAGTTGCAATTTCACGGAGAGTTAACGATATTTCATTCGTTGCTAGTTAATAAATTTAAACAACATCGATTTATTGCCATTTTCGCTTTACTTATTTAAAAAGCCTCCTAGTGTTACTTGCTCAGAGATTAAAATGTACAATAAAATCTAAGGAGATTAGTTATCTTTATGCTTTGATTAGAAGAGATAAATGGTGAAATTTAACAATTATAGCTTTTGTTTAATTTTATAGGATTTTCATTTTCAAAATAAGAAAATTGATGAGCAGACAAAAATGCTTATTGATGTAACTTTTATAAAAATGAAAAATTAGATACATGTTTGATAAAAATAAAATTAGAATAGTGTGATTTTGGAAACATGAAAAAACACTTTTTTTGTTACTATCTATAACATTGTTATTGAGGATGTATATAAGTTAAGTTACTGGCTATCTTTTTGAATCTTGAAACTTCTAACTTTTGAATAAGTTCGTTTGACTTCTGTTTCGCTAAGTTGTATGATAATTTACGTTAAACTGATAATAGGTAAATAATCATACTCTGTCCAAGTTGCATTATTTACAACACGTAAAATAAAAGTTTAAAGCAAAAAAAAAGGAATAAATTCAACATAACTAATAACTGTATAAAGTAAGTTGTTCATGTAAATTATCAAAAAAATGAAGCATGTAAACTACATATACAGAAATATAAACATCAAAAAATTCAATTCCATGCTTTAAAATCTCTCCAAACAGAAATAATTCAGCCTTTTGATCATTAAGAAAAACAAAAACTTGCAAAATAAAAAATAGAAAAATTTTTCAAAATAAACTACAACTTTGGTTCTATATCTTGAATGATCATCAAGCGTACACTCAAAGCAATGTATATAAAACGACATCGCGTACGTACACTTTGCGCGCTCGTTAGAGCGGGAAGGGGACCTTGATCCTTCTCTTTCTTTCATTTTTTTTATATATATCCGTATACATATATATAAATATGTCTCTCTTCGTTTTTTTTATTCCTCTCGCTCTTTTTTTTTTGATAATTCATGACATTGACTTTGCGTATGCGCACATGCGTATGTACATGTCTATACGTGTATGTATGAAAGAGAGGGAACAATGCTTCGGATTCATGACTGGGTGCCGCGTTCTTTTTACCGAGTTTATATGGTATAACTCGCGTACTGTACACACAAACACACACACACATATATATACGCACGTCCAGGGATTTATGCGATGTTTACTAAGGGAGGTCGTTTATGGGCGTCTGTATATTGGCCTGGTTACGAGAATTTTTTTTTTCCTTCTTTTTTTTCACTTTCTAGGCTGTGTTTGATGACTGTTTTAATGTTTTGTAGGTTGTTGATTTTTATATCGATATATATCAAATGTTTTACAAAAGTCGACTATTTGAGGGTTCGGTTATTCGAGCGAATGTAAATCTAATGAATGAAAAGAAATGATAATGTAGTTTGTCTGGCTAATTTTTATGGTTAATAATAAGTCAAATATTAATTTGTTTGAATTCGTTCAATTTTTAATAATAGAAACACTAAATACAAATTTTATAATTGCTCCCATTAATTTTAATGGAAAATTAATAAATTAAAGTGTTAATTATTCCAATATTAGTTTTCTACATTCAACGTTAATTTAATCTTTAATTAAAGAAAACAAAAAATAATGGCTAATTCAAATAACACAGTTCTTATAGATTAATCATTTCTATTTAACCAAACAGTTTAATCAACGCGATTAAACATCGTCTTAGTTTAGCATATTAATATCAACTGCACCGTTGACTCAACTGCGAATTTATTTTCATCTGTTTTAATTGTCCGAATCCCTTTTTATTTTCAATTTGATAAGCCGAGATATAAATTTTAAACGCATCTAATCCAGACATAATTTTTTTTTCTTCGTGCTTGCTCTACAAAAAATAAGCTATTAGTAACATTGGTTAAAATTGCAGTCAACCTTGGCTCTCAATAATAACGAAACGTACTTTCGATGCGAATTATTTTACATTTTACACTTTTACATTTTACGGTTTATATAATTCCGAGTGAAATGGAAATGTCATAAACGTTAAAGTTTGGGTTTTACCCAGTACAACGCGATTATCAAAAGGAGAGAACCATTTAATATATTGAAAGTTGCAATCACCAAACTGTTAACCACTGGGAAGGCAAAAAAAAAATGAGAATTAAGAGGACCTTGATTTTTCGATAATCCATGACATTGACATTATTGAACATAAAGTAATCAGGCAGTATTATCGAGAATGTAATATTAATCTGCCACCTTGGTATATGATAAAATTTTTATATTTTTTTTTTCAACGCTACACGTATATAAAATTTTTATCTTTCCATAATAGTTGCTTGATATTTTAAGCACAAACTTTTTAAAAATATTAATATTTTGCATACTAAAGTCACATTTATTAAAAGAATGAGAAAAAAAAATCGAATGATAAATGTTCCCCTCGCATGACACTAAGCCGTTTAGTTGTAACAAATCGATTCGTTCGTATGGTATTTATAAAATATATCATTTACCTATGATTTATAAATAATAATTTATTTTCTTTTTAAAAAAGGAAAAAAAAATTCAAACTGTAATTCGCAAAAATTTTTGTACGTACGTAATATTCAAAGTTTCATTAAACCATCTAACGCTTCACCTTTTCTCAAACAACTAAAATTCTCAGACAATGATTCTTTCACTCTTATTTTTTTTTTCTTTTTTTACTTAATAGTACCGCAAAAGTCATTAAATGTCTCCGAGAAACCATTGTACAAATCGAATCACGAATTCTTCTCTCTAATTCCACATGAAACCTAAGGAATCCCATTGCATATTCTTAAATTGAAAAAAAAAGAGAAAAAAAGAGAAAGAAATCCTTCATCCCTTAGCTAATTAAATGGACTAATTAAACAAGAATAAAGTAAAGAAAGTAAGTACCATATATTCCTTCTTAAAGAAAATTTCTTCACTTGGCACCTTTCCTTCATATATCCTCAACACACGAGCTCGTACCACACATATAATACAAAAAAAAAGAAGAAAAAAAAAGAGCTTTCAGTACGCGAGAAAAAGAGAGATTTCAAAAGGGCAAAAATGCTATTGTTCTTAGAGACAGCAGGAGACTGACTAACCTTACCCTTTCTTTTTAATTAACTTGGAAAAAAAATGAACTAAAATGACTTTCTGTATACTCGGATGGGTATAGCTGGTACATTTGCTGCGAGTTTCGAATTTTTTTTTTTCTATTTATTTTTTTTTCACTTTTCTTACGGTATACGAGTGTATTAAAAGTCGCGGAGAAACAAGATTATATAGATGTATTTGCGACACGTGCTGAGCTTTAAGATATGTCGTACAATGGAAAAGGTATTTAATAAAAGATTAACAGAGTTTAAACGTATCACTTGTTGAGATCATTTTTTTTACTTATACCTAAGTTGAATTTATTAAATTTTTCAAAGTGAAAAAAAGATTCTATTTCTTTTCAGAAACGACTTATTAATATTTAAAATTAAATAATGAAATTCCGTTTCATAATTTCTTTCACAGAGTTATATTAAAAATAGATGTGTATATAAAGGCATTCTTTAAAAAAAAGTGAGAAATTTTGATAAATGCATTTCCTGAGTTGCATCCAAATATCAATAATAAAATAAAAAACCTAAAATTTCGATCCTTGAAGTTTAAAACAATCCCCATGAATGAAGTTTTTAAATACTTTTAACAATTTAAATATTCTCCAGCTGTTTTAAACAAAAAAAAAGTTTGACCATAATCACACTTTATAAAGTCCAACTTTGGAAAATTGCTAATGAATGACCTTTAACCAAAAAGTAATAATAACAGAAAGAAAAAAATTTTTTGTTCAAAGAATGTTAAATGAACTCTTATCTCATCTGTTTCGCTCGAGTAGAACTGAAATAAATTTGTTAACAACTACATATTAAATGTGCAATTAAACATTTTTTTTTCCTTTCGTTCTAATAAATCTTTTTCTTAGTGCACAGTAGTCACGCGATTGTACATGATTTTCGTGCAAGAAACATTTTAAACTATACATGTGCAAAAAAAAGAGCAAAAGCCAACAAAGCTTTTAATTAAAAAAAAAAAAGAAATTTTTCCTTTTTTTTCCTTCGTTGTTTTGGTTTGAATTTTCTTGCTCTTTTAAAAGCGGATGTAGTTGCTTTTCATTTTATGATGTTATTCCAAGTTTTACGCACGTGTAACGTTGTTTTATAGTACTGCTAGAAAATTTAAGGATGAAGTAAAAGTAGAAAAAAAACAACAAAGAGAAAACGAGTTTTTAAGTGAGGATTTTACCGTACACCACCGTAAAGATTATTTTTTTTTAATTTTGTCTTCCATTTTAAAGACTTATTGAGTGATGTATTCACCCTTTTTTTATCTTCTTTTTAAAACAATCCTTTTTTCAATTTGCCAAGTCAAATAATAATCATCAAATTTTAAATACATTCTTTCCATACCATAATTTTAAAAAATTGTTAAAGAAAAAAAATTTATTTAAAATAATAAAAATGATAACAATTAGAATATGTAATAAAACTGTCTGTCTAAACTGTGGTTAGTGCTTTCAGAGTAATTTCCCGCGACCTTAACTAAACTTTTTCTTTCAACTTTTATTTTTTTTCTCTTCTTTTTCTTTCTCGAAAGAAGTCTTCAAATTCAAACTTATATAGTTTTCCGAGAAAATTTTTCTTTCAGTTATTAACTTAGTAGCGCAAAGAAAACCATTTAACTTTTCAATTAATAATAACATTTGAATAGAATTTTCCTTACAAATGAACAAAATAATCCATCGAAAGTTAATTACAATGAATGTTCTTTAAATTTTTTATTTCGAATTCAATAATTATCAATCTTTTTTTTCTTTTCGAATAAATTGTTTGATTAAAAGTTGTCGGTATGCATTTTTTTTTATTAATTTTCTAATCAAAACCAATACCACTCGGGCGTACAGAAAATTTTCAAAGCTATCAAATCACACCAATTATTTTTTATTTTTATCGAAAAATCCATCAGCGATCAAATTTCCAATTTTCAAAATAAAAAATCATACATCCATCAACAAACTCTCACTCGCTGGTCACACTTGATAAAAAACAAAAAAAAAATAAATAAATAAAAAAAAGAGAAGAAAAAAAAGCAACCAAACTATGTACACCACATTCGGAAACAAAAAATCATTGGTGCTTGGTTTTTATATACGCTGACTAATCGATTCGCGCTTTGTACACACATATAGGCGCAGCTGATCGTGTCGTCGTTGCTTGTCGCGTATATACCAGTTAGGAGAGAGGATCATTCGCGAGTCGCACATAAAGTGATTCATTCGACGTGAACAAAGGCACAAGAATGAGAGTTCACGCATAACACCAGCCATTTTTTTTTTTTACTTTTTTTTATCTCTCTTTTTTTGGGTAAAAGGGAGATGTCACATGCGTTTTATATATATAAAATAAAAACGTATATATACACACCAAGTCAATGCTTTGCTATTGGGAATATAATGGAGTCATTGAGTATATAGGAAACCTTGATATTTTTTGCCTCAGTTGACACTGTTTTACTGTATACTGGTTATATGCTTTTTGACAATTTTTTTATTTTTTTTTTTGAGAGAGAGAAAGTATATACTATGGTGTTAAATGTATTGA
This sequence comes from Anastatus disparis, assembly GCA_017163975.1. NCBI lineage: Eukaryota > Metazoa > Arthropoda > Insecta > Hymenoptera > Eupelmidae > Anastatus > Anastatus disparis. The sequence continues at coordinate 3,699,255 of JAFFSR010000226.1, forward strand.
TATACGCGTCAATGCATTTTACACGTTATAGAAATAAAATTTTTTTCTGTTATTTCGTTAAAAAAAAATAGTACGTTGATAACTGCAATTTATGAGTTGAATAAAAAAAAAATTTCATAAGAGATATTTGACCATGAAATTAATGTTTGATATATAATTTGATTTAATTTTCATTTTTACATCCTGTTGAGTATTCACATTTTATATTTTAAAAAAAAGTAGAGCTAAAGTTTTAAAAAAAATATTGAATAAACTGAAAATTTATCTCGGTTTATATAATTAACTATATTAATGACTCGAGAGTGTGTTAAATATGACTTTACTTCAAGTGTGTGTTGATATAACTTATTAAAAAAAAAAAAGTTTTTTTAAGCTTTTGATGGTAATTTCTATTTAATAGCTTGATTAAAATGTAAACGAGTAGTTTCTTCAAAATGGTAATGGAATAACTTCATATAATCTTGCAAAAAAAAATACAAGAATTAATTATATTAATTTCAAATGCTATCAACTTTAGTGAAATTTAATTCAAGCGTTTATGAAAGTATTTCGTACACTTTATGTCGAATAAATAATTCACATCCCTTTCGACTTCTCTCTCTCTCTCTTTTTTTTGTTAATTATACATAAACTTTCAATATTTGCATGAAAATCAAGTAAAATATTCAAATTATAAATGTGTGCCAAGGTTTGTTATCAAACATTCGATAAAGTACGCTTTATATTAAATAATTATTTACGCATTTATTTGATTTCATGTGAGCTTAAAAGCAATTTTCAATATATTCGTTAATATATGGTAACCATTTAATTTACATCTGATATAATCCTAATCGGAATACGTTAATATTTAATTTCATCTAATGATTCATTCCCTTATCAATCAATATAAACGACATCGTCATACCTCCAACAAATAAGTCACAATTAAAACTTTAATGAAAAAAGTTATCTACATGTGTCAACAATATACGACAAAATTCATATGTTTAACCACACGAAAGTGAATGAAATTGAGAAGGAATAAGAAAATTTAAGCTCCAAAGATAAAAAGACGAGCTTTTTCGAAAAATGCGCTCAAAACTTTTTCTCCCTTTAGAAATATAGCAAAACAGTAGCCAGTTCTCTCTTAGCGCTATATAGTGTCTCGCAATGCACACAGAGAATTTAAAAAAAAAAAATAATAAAAGTAACAAGCTTCACGCGCGCGCGCGCTTGTGAATATAATCGAAATGCGGCACGCGGTGCGCCGGATGTAGGCTTTTCTCTCTATCTCTTTTCTCTATCTATCTTTGTCTTTTTTTTTCATTTAAACTTACTAAAGAGAGGAAGAGAGATAGAGTATATTCTATATAAACCAAAGCAACAAATGACAACGACTTTATAAACTCGTGCGTCCACAAAATGCAAGAGTGTGTATGTTAGAGACACCAGATTTTGCTTTAGTATTATATAAGCTATATTTTTGAATTTGTTTATAATATATACAATGAAAAAATGTGACAGAAACTTCCCTGAAAAATTGTTTTGTTGAAGAGTTCTAATGTTGGAAATATTTGTTCTGAAGTTTATTGTCTTTTTTTGGGGTTCGCAAAGAATAAAAATTTAAGTGTAAAATTTAAAAGTTGTAGATCATGCAAATTGTAAAATCAAATCTTTTTCATAAAAGTAAAACATAAGATTTTTTTTTAATTTAAAACATTGGATTAAATTAAATTTAAATAAGTATTGACATAGCGTTCTTTTGAAAATTTACAATCTATTGTTTCGATATTTAAGTACATCTGCAATTATTTTAATTTTCCGTTTTTCTTTATTAGCATAGAGTCATATTGGAAATTCAAAATAAATTAACTAATTTATTTTATTCACATATAATTTATAATTAATAATTAAATATAATACTTAAATATTAATAATTGCAAAATTATTATCAACATAGATAAGCATGAAAGATATACATAAACTTTTGGAATATTGTAATAAGCGATGATAAAAGAATTTCGTTCGATTTCATGTAACTATTTTCATTAAAAGGGAAGAATGCATTAAACCAACTTCTAAGGAATTCAATACCTTGCAATTTATGAAGTGCTTCTCTTGCGTAAATTCTTCTATCGAATCGTTAAAATTTCGTTCAATTTATACAGTCTTTTGCGTTTTCTTTAATTTTTTTTTTCTTCCTTACTTCTTTCATCCTTCTTTCTCTGCTTATATTCGTTTCGGAAAATTTTAGCTCGATACGTAAGAATGCAGATAGAATGCTGATATTATTACATGAAATATGAGTTCAATGTAATTACATGATTAAAAGAAAGAAAAAAAAACGTTAGCCAATATCTCGAATGCATTATTGGAATAAACAATCGATCTCTTAAAAAATCTTTGATCGCAACAATGTTATTCAACGTTTGAAATGGTATATTAATTAAATTCATTTAGATTCAATAAAATCTACTTTTATTTAATTACATTATCTAATACAATAAAAGAACAATACTGTAAAATACATGCGCAACGTAACTATGATAAAATCGTCGGTTACGTTTATTCGAACAATAACAAACGTTTTTATTTATTTTACGAGACAAGAAAAAAACATTAAATTTTATAAACTAACGTAATAAAAAAATATATTTCCTATATAATTAAAAAGTTACTCTCTGACGCAAAAATTAATAAAAATCATCGTATCACATGATCATCAAAAGATAATCAACAAACATCAGCCGTACAAGATCAGAAATCGTCAATTGAGTAATACGCAAAAAGAAAAAAAGAATAAGAAGCAAGTTTAAAAAGAGTAATGGGAAGAAGGGGGGAAGGGGAATACTGTAAGAGAGAAAGAAAGAGAAGGCTTTTTGTATGGAAAATGCTCATCGCGTATAGAATGGTCATTGTACTCTATTTCTATTCTTAGAACTTACTTGCAGTCACTCTTTGAAGCTTCTCTCTCTCTCTTTCTTTCTCTCTTATTTTTTTCCTTCATCTCTCTCTCTTTCTTTCTTTCATTCTTTCTCGTCTTTTCTCTCTCTCTCGCTCTGTCTTCGTCTTCATTGCTCGCGCGCGACGCGGTAAAAAGCAAGTATAAGCCAGCGTATATATATATTGTGCGAAGCGATCGTATAAGTCTCTTGATTACTTTAGGGTCGTCTAATGTAACATCGCGCGCTCGTTGGCCTCGACTCCTTAAGCTTGTCTAACCAATATTATAACGTTCAAGTTTTGTATATACTGTTGCATACTTTTGCTTATATGTTCTTTATTTTTTTTTTTTTTTTTTGTTTTCTCATTTCTTTTTCCTTTTTTTTCAAAGACGGATAATGCTGACGTTGGGATTATTTTTTATGATTTGATATTCGGCGGGAGAAAGATGTCAAATTTCGTTGAGTTTAAACAAATTTTTCCTTATTATTGTGTTTGGAATGGAAGGTGAATTCAGATTTTTTTAGTTTTATTACTGTAGAAACTCCTGTACTTTGTAAACTTTTTTTCTGGTAATTATTTATTTGACGATTGTTAAAACCTAAGAACATCCAATAAAGAAATTCAAAGTATTCTTGTAGGATCTTATTAAAAATATATGATGGATTTTTTAATTTTCATATCATAAATAAAATAATTAATAAATATTAAACCTGGTAGAAGATTAACCATCATTTCTGCTTGATTGACTAACTAATGCCCATAAATTATACTAAACGATTATCATCAATATTTATAACCTTAAATGAACAAATTTTGTAAATCGATTGACGATAATCTTTCAGGCTGATTCAAACTCATCTAATGTATTTACGAATAATTATTTTAAAAATGAACTTTTTTATATTTCCCTGAATTAATTATGTTAATAAAAACACAATTAAAATTTAAATAAAATATACCATGCGTAATATACTAAGATTATATAATGAAAAAAAATGACAGCTACTGTACTTCGAACAGACAGATGAGCGAGACCCTCTCTTACGACGCGAGACCTTCGTCAGTAAAAGCAATCTTAAATCAATGTTATTTGACTTTTAACAAAATCTAGACATAATCTACCTAGAAAACTTTGCCAGTACGCGAGGTTACTGGGCAGAGCATGTTAGCAGAATTTGTCAACTGAACAGAAAATTTCAGATACTCTTAAATTTTTTACCAGAAAGAACGCGATAAAAATTATATAAAATGTAATTTAATACAATTTTTAAAAGATATATTAAAAATTTTAATAAATTTTATTTTATGAAGGTAATTTGTCACAAGTTTTTAATATCCAAAAAACTTCCATTTGCCTTGCTTTCTCTTTCTTTTAAATTTTATATTTATCATGTGTATACTTTGACTTAATCTTGACAAATCATCTCTTTCCATGTACCCCTTTTTCCTATGCATAACGTGCTCGGGAGGAAAAAAAAGGAAACTTACATGTATTTTAAAAGCTAACGAGTTTTAAAAATCACTATTTTTAATCATTATGGAATAATTTTTGATATATTATATCTATACTTCTTTTTTTTAAATTATTTTTCAGGAAAATTATTAAAATTAGATTTTAAGAAAATATATATTAAATGATATACAATTTCTTTCTTACAAAGTTAATTAAATATTTTGACTCTAATCGCGAAACTTGATGAACATTTCAAGCCTCAATATTTCCTCCTTTCAAATTTTGTTATTTGAAATCAAATATACAAATAAAAAAAAACATTCAGCAAGTGTTGTAAAAACTCAAAACAGATCAAGTTTTCAATTATTATTTTTTTTTAATTTTATTTAACGTCGCTGTGTTTATGCCATCATTGTGATGCTAAATAACGACGAAGGTTCTCAGTGTCTTTATGAACAAAGCACATGTATCGTATATAGCGATGCTTGTATAAATCGTCCGAGAGTGGGATCCGAACTCGAGTCCTCGAGATTACGAATCCGTTGCTCTATCGACTGAGCCACTGAGACCTCTTGTAACTTGTAAATTTTATATGACCCAAAAATTCAGGATTCATTTCTCTTTTGTCTTTTTTTTTTAACTTTTACGTTTAAGAAAAGCGTTAACATCCTTTTTTTTGTAATCCAATAGCATTTCGTTAATACATAAAAATTCATTTTATGTGTAACATTGAGAAGGTAAGGTATCTTAATATACGAAAACGGGTGTGACTCATCCACACTTTTACGGAGATTCCATCTTGAGGCGATGATACGTGAAAGGGGTAATTACATTTCTCATAGGCTGTGGAATTTAATGATTAAAAAAGAGAGAAAGAAATGAGAAAAGCTGTGAGGCAGGTTACGTTTTTTCGAGTTGATGAAAATTATTCCTCTTATTTTAAAAGTCCTTCTTTTATTTTAAGAATATCGCGTGATGTTTATGGTGTCCTAAATATTTAATTATTGATCAGATAACGTTAACGCTAATTCGATCGTTTAGTACGTTCCTTTTTTCATTAATTGATTATTTGTTACGATGATTTTCTTTTTTAACTGTTATCGCTTAAAAATTACTGTATTGTTGTGATTTAAAAAAAGAAATGTTTGACATCGATAAGATTCGTTTTTATATCTATTCTTGTACATATACTATTATCTTTTGTATTTTTATACTTTTTTTTTAATTTTACACTGTTTTGATTTTTTTTTCCTGTAAATAACCGATAAGGCGTATTGTTGTTTACATTTTGATTCATGCAAATGTAATGTGTGCTAATAAAATTTTAATTTTTTTATATTTTAAGAAATGGTTCATTTGTATGATTTAATTCTTTGTAAAATAAAATAAAGCTAATTTTATAGCAAATAATTAGATTTATACGTTAAACTTTTTAGAAAATGATGTTGTTGTATACAAGTAAATCAATAAAAATATAACGAAAAAGAAATTTTTATTTTTAAAGTTATTTTAATATAAAGAATAAAACAAGAATATTTTTTAGATATTTTTTAAGAAAATATACATTTATTAATTTGTTTATATTTTCAACTAAGATTAATTATGCGTTTTGTTACTTAAACTATACAAAATAATTAAACTTAAAAGTTTTTGAAAAGGAAAATTTTCAATGGTTCAAATTGAACCAAAAGTTTACTGAAAATTTAGCTAACTTTCACATACCAAAAACTTAATTTTATATATATATATATACACACATTTCGTAACTTTAATTCCCTTTCTTTTTTCATTTTCAACTTAACTTCAAAACCTTAACTTTTCGAAAAGCTTTAACTTTAAATTTTCTTCAAGTTAAAATTTTGCCTCTCGGAAGATTTATCGCACTTAAAACTGAAGTAAATTTACATTCTATATATAAATCCATGTTACATTGACTCTCTTTATTTTATTTATTTTAAAAATCAAGCAAAAACACACTAGCAACAACTTCTAATAAACTTGATTTTCGGTTTAACTTTGGAAACTTTAAAAAATGTTCAAAAGAAAATGTTTTCTACGATTGATAAATTGTTGAATATTTCAACTATTAAACCCATTATAAATTATTTTAATGATCGATATTATTGAAAATTTATTAAAGTTTATTAATATCGTAAGATATTTTAATTAAACAAATTAAAAATTAACGTTATAGCCCGTTTAATTTTATAACGCGATTAAAGTTAAACCATGAAAAATCAATTTATTTTACTTATTTTTAAGAAAATGCACTTTAATATTTTAATTAATCAAACATTATGCTAAATTTTCTTGAATTATTAATTAATAAAAAGGAAAAATACGTTATTATTTGCATAAAATCATTAAAATCTATCCTTCTATGCATACATATCATATAATATTGTCGTAAAAATCTTTTAACAATCATAATATCCCAGCGCGTTCGCTTCGAGTAAGACTTTATAATACTCGCACATGGTTTGGAATGAGTAACAACCATTCGCCGTCGGGCTGATTGGAACGAATCGACAGAATTAATGTCTCTTTGATTCCCTCTCTCTCTTTACTCGACATTTATATGTATAAGTATATATATATATATATATATATATATATATACGAACAACTACGACGACGAAGACGACGACAACGACACAACAAGATGCCTCGATGCGCAGGCGGTTTGCCTTTTGACGTTCGATATCGTCGGTCAAGAAACTGCTTACTTTGCTTCGATATAATATATATGTGTGTATGCGTGTGTATATATATATATATTCGAAGCAATCGTAAAGTGAGTTTCTTGTTAATTGCTTTTAGTGACGGCTAAGATAAGTGCTATGAGATGTGGGAATTACTCTTTTATATATTTAATACGTATATATATATATTTATTCGCATTTTAGAGATTTTTTTTTCTTCATTTTTATTGCAAACTTTATTATCTATCTTTTTGATAGTTTTAATGATTTTATGGGAATCTAAAGGAAATTGTTAATGAATATATAAATCGAGATTGTTTTTGTATATAAAATAACGTTTTATGGCTGTTTTAAGTAGTTTTTAAGGTATTAAAAGTAGATTTTTTTAAAAGTAATTTTTCAACATCTTTAATTCACGTATTTAGTATCTACACCACGCTGTACGAGATGTGAATATCAAATTAAAATCTTAATATCGCCAATGAGTTTAATGAAAAATAATTTTTCACAAATGTTATTGATGAATCCAGAGAGAGAGAGAGAGATCGTAATATTTTCGATAACAAAATCGTTTCGACTCGTTTTCATCCTAAAGCAATAAATTATAAAGTTCAATCAAAAAAGTGCAAGAAATTTTTTGAATATTTTTAAAAATAAAATTCAACAAATTTTAACGACTAGCAATAAGGCTTTAAAGAACTTCCAAAAATTCTCTTGCGCTTATAACTGTAAAATCCAATCTTACACTGTATTCGCAAATAAATATATATACGCATCTTTAAATCTTTCTCAACGCATGTCTCTTCGCACTTTTCATAGTATATATCCCTTTTTCCCCCTCATTTCTTTACTCTTAATGCACTTGTGCTCTCTCTGAGATATTTACGGTACTGCTACATTTAGCCTTACCCCCTTCTTCTTCTTCATCGTCTTCTATCTCTCTATTTGAATAAGCCTTCCTTTAAAGCAAATTTTTTTCTCTTTTTGTTTTTTTACAAAAATCATTCATTTTCTCCGTCCCTCGTGCTCTCGCTCCTCTTCTTTTCCCTTATCTTGTTCTCTCTTGCTCTTTTAGAAGTAGTTTAACGTTGACTCGTCGCTAACTAAATGGCTTTAGGATGCAGCTGGCAAAATTTTGTGTATATATGTGCAAAGTAAGAAAGAGAGAAAGAAAGAAAGAGAAAGCTTCGGTTATAATATTAGATATATGAGAAAGGAAAAGAAGGCTTGGAAACCTTCATCTTCTTCTTCTTCTTCTTCGAAATTAGTGGTAATTTCACGTCGCGTCTTACTAATGACTGTGTAGTGGGCTTATTTTTCCATATGTGTGTACGTGCTCGTGTGTGTGTATATGTCATTTTATACAGTGGCAGCAGATAAACAGTTTCTTTTTGGCCATTCGAATATATATGGTAATTGATCGGATGTGTAGTAAGTTTTTGGTACCAAAATTTTAAAAAATATATATTATTTTTTTTTGTTGTAGATTGTAAAAATTTATTTTTCTCTTCTTATGCGTTTTTGTGAGGTTATGCTCGATAATCTTGTGTAAGGTGACTTTGTAATGATTGAAACATTTATGTGCCGTTAACGTACAAATTTGCTTACGTGATCGAGACTCACATTTATTTCGAACTTTTATTTTTTTGTTTTAAACTTATTTGGAACTGCAAGGCAATTTGGTACTTTATGAACATCATTTTATGCTTTCTTTTCTTTACGGCTTCTAATTGGGTACTTATATTAATTTAAATTTACATGAATATATTTCATTATCAATTGTAGATTTTACTTTTTTTTACTATTCAAAAATAAAAAATTTTAGATGATATCACGTTTTTTTATAATTTTATTTTAATACCAATCACTTAACGAACATAAATTTTATACACAATTGATATGATCTTTTATGCATTACTTAAATATTTTTTTCTTCTTTCAAACTTACGGTATTCTTTTCAAGATCGATAATTTTATAACGATAAACTGTTCAATAATTGAAACGTTTACGTTTTATTTTATTTTTTTTTATTATACCGTTACTTTAAATCTGCATGTGATTTCAATCGTCGAAATTACAGATGTAAATACTTATGTCTTTATATATTTTAAAATTTTTTTATATTTTAACCCTGCTCATGCATGCGATTTTACTTTTTATTTTTTAATTTTCAGCAAATAATCCTATTAAATATGATATTTTCATAATTCTGAAGAAAATCAAGTTAAATTTGCGAGTTTAATTTTTATACCAAATTTTTTTTCTCGGAACATAATTGAGTTAATAATTTTTGAAATTGATGCACAAAACTTTCTCAACAACAACTTACAATAATTATTTATTACTTTTTGTTGAACTTAAATAAACGTATTTGTATTTATGATAGATTTTATGACATATCAAATATATATTTATAGAAATAAACAATTATAAAATAAGAATTGGAAAATAAATTGTTATTACTGAGTAATTATTTAAGTTTGATAAATTTTTATGACTCTTAGAAAGATAAAACTTAACATTCATTGAATATTTTTAAAAAATTATTTTTCTTAACCATTAAAAACCATTTATCATTCTATAAATTTTCTCGAAAACTCATATTTTATCGTTCGAGCAAAATATATGACTTACCATGAGAAACTAAATCAAAATAGTCTATTGAACTTGACTCTGCAAAAATTTCTTACCATAGATACACACAATATAAAAACATTAATCTTATATCAACAATTAACAAAAAAAAGAAGAAGGAAAGAAAGAGAAAAATGACAAACAAATACAAAATAGATAAGTGTTTCATAACAATAATACATAAAGATAAGAAAACGACAATAAATTACTTACTGTACAATAAATAACTTTATCTACTAATGTATATTCATTATGTTAAAAATTCGCAAAATTATTTAATTTTTAAGCTCGAGCATTTTCATATTAAACGTCTCATAAGGAAGAAAAAAAAATGTAACTATTTAAAATACAAGAAGCACACTGTGTATGTATAGATATATATTTAAGCTCATAAATACAAAGGCGCAGCGTATATATAATAAAGAATGAACGTCGCGTGAAAGCTCACAGAGGCGACATTCTAGTATAGCGTTGGTCTCTCCAGGGCGTCGATTTTTCGGCCGTCGCAGACGTGAAGTCTCCTTCTCTCTCTCTTTCACTTGCGTCGTTGTCGTCGTCGTATAGTCGTATAGTCGTATAGTCGTTGTCGTCGTCGCGTCGCGATGCTTTTTTCGCGTACGTAGACCTTTTCTACAGAAATAGCTCTTCTCTTTCGAGGCGCGTCGTCGTCACTGACTATCTCACTTACTCTTATAATACATATGTATGTATGTATATATATACTCACACAAATATATACGTATATATGCTCGAATGTAAGAGAGAAAGAGATAAACATGTGCATGCCAGTGACGATCATCAGAGCTTTTCGGCTATTCAACTCTGTGGGAAGCTTTAAAAGAGGGAGAGAGAAAAAGAACTGCCACGTTTAAATTTGTAGAGTTTTCAAGTTTCTTCTCTTTTTTTTTCAAGTTTTTTTTTCAATGACGATCATCATGATGATACCTGTTGCTTTTTTGAAAAAGAAAAATTTTTATCTTTCTGAGTGCAGAGTGGTGAAGAGACTTTTTTTTAATGTTTATGTTTTACAACGTGGTTTAAATAAACTTTAAAAATGTCATTTTAATTTTTGTGAAAAATTTAAGGTATAAATATTAACAAGTTTATGTTCATTTGAATTCATTAAAATTTCTGTTTCAAGAGTAATTATTTTTGCAAACATTCAGAACTGACATTGAATAAAATATAATAGAAAAATGATAAATAATGATAATAAAGAAATTATGATGAAGCTTAGGAGAAAAAAGTTTTGATTAAAAATAATGTATGTCGAAATAAAGGCTGAATTGTCGAACTTGCTTATTATCAAAACTTAAATTTCATATATTTCATCTGTATTAACTTTAAATTTTGTTTATCAATTCCGGTACTGAGCAAGGAGTAACATTCTAACGATTTTAAATATTTTTGTGAATGATTCATTTCTATATTGACTCACTATTTCACAACATGATAAAGTCAAAATGTCGTTGTAGACATAACATTTTGAATTATAATTGAATTATTGTATCGATACGATGATGATTAATTTATATGAAAGAAAATCATTTGATATTAGTAAATTAGTACTATTTTAAGAAATATTTTAATGTAGAGAAAAAATTCAATGTAATTAACGAATTAAAGTATGAAATTTTTTAATAATATAATACAACGAAATTAAATATGAAACTTTTGAAAAATACTTAATTTAAACTTCGAAACACTACTAAAAATTCAGATTTATCTTCCCTTAGATAAAAAAAAAACTTTACGTAAAGCAGTTGAATGAGTTTAGAAAAAAAAGAGGCACCTTATTCTTGATCGCTTAATATCAGACAAGCTTGACAGACTTTCATAAGCGAAATTAATCGTTGATTTTCTAATAAGTTGAAGAGTAAAAAAAAAATATATTCCGTATAAAACATCACCTTAGGCTACTGAATAATTTATTTTCATCTCCGGGAGGGTTTTATTTTTAAACCTCGTGTCTGGACCCCGCTGTCTGTACGTATCCACGGCTTTCTTATTTGATACGATTAAGCGAAAACATTGAAAGTGTATTAAAAATTATCGTGTCCTTTTTATAAACCGCAAAACTCAATAATACCGATAATTAAAAGCCACTTTAACAAAGCCATAATAAATTTAGATATTTCTTCTTTAATTGTAATAATTCGCGTGATGAATGGAAAGTTTTATTTTATTTATTTATAAATTAATTAATTTTCAAGTTTAACGCAACGCTTTGTACTCGCTTAGCTTAATTGGCGGTCGCGAAAGATTACAATATTGATATTTTATAAATGAAGATTCCGTTCTGTCTATAATAAAAAAAAAACGTAAGAACTTTTCTTTTAAAAGGTTAAAAGTTTTTTATCAGATAAGCGATTATCGTTAAAACTGTTTAAAACTTTATGGTTTCTGTACTTTCGTACTAAATTATATGCACGTAGTGAACATTTTTGAGATTATTATTTCTTTTTCAAAAAAAGGAACTTTTTTTTTAAATAATAACGGTATTGATCACTTCGGCCAATAAAATACACAAAAAATTAACACTATACGTCTGTGAGCTGTAAAAAATTCATAATAAATTATTCATCAACTTAATAAACGACGTGTCAGCGTGTAAAAAGTTTAATTTGTAATGATATTAAAAAAGCTTTTTAATGAAATATTGTTTATAACTCAAAAATTGAAGATAATAAAAACTTGAAATTTTTATGAGGTTTACATTAAGAATCTGTAAATAATGAATTATTATTCATAACAAGAAATAAAATTTTATAAAATTTATCAAAATAATTTCAATATAAATTAATTGTTTCGATAATTAAAAAAACATTACCATATTTTAAATGTTAGATTCTCAATATGCATATGTAATTTGCATTAAAAAGTTCCCAGACTAATTATTCAAAATCCCCGAATGTTTTGTAATCGCTAGGGCAAAACATTCTCCTTTTTTTTTTAAATTTGATTTAATGAATTTCTTTTTGCCAAGCCGCAACAAATCCACTTATAAAAAAAAGTAATAATAATAATAATACTATATTCTCCCCAAGTTATAATTACGTACACTCCCAAAAAAAAGGAAAAAAAAAAATTTCTTCGTTCGCGATCCGTGACACGATAATTTATTCGTCCAAATACGAGAGCATCGAAAGGCCTCGGGATCTCAAGTCTGACGCAATAGTTGATTTACGACACGAATTTATACATACAGGTTAGGGAGGATTTTGAAAATTTATAGTTTTACTATAGTTTAAAAAAATTATTTTTTTATTTTATATGATCTTTATTTTGCCTATAGAAAAATTATACTTTAATCTTATCTTTAAGATAGTTTTCTATTTTTTACCTTAAACGATTTGAAAATTTTATTGCTTTATTGATTTATGATGATATCAGTCTTTAATATATTCCTTCATACGGAGAGAAAAGTAGATTGAAGATTAGTTATTGTAAAAATTACAATATTATATCATAACGCTACTAGACTATTATGTGCAAAATTTACCACACTCTGTGGTAAAATTTGCTAAAATTATAAGAGTTTTTGTAATATTTCTAGAAAATTTTACCATAAAGTATCATATTTTTTTGTCATAATGTCAGTCTGTGGCAGCTTTGCGATACAGTATTTTATACTCTACTTTTTCTTCCGCGTATAAATTATAAAAACTTAAAATCACATTAAAAACATAGTCTCGATTCATATTGTTAAAAACAACTCACTTAAAATTTTACAAAATTTATACTTCACTCTTATAAGAAAATAAAAAACATATTCGAGAAACTTCATAAATAATAATCTGAAAACTAAAAATACAGCTTCATTTCTTGGAAAAGAAGTAAGTTATATGATGCACTTGTTATAGTTCCGTTTCACTTTTAATTGTGCCCAAAATTTTCATGAAATCTTTTTTTCTTTTTATTTTGGCAGATCGCGGTCGCAAGTATACAAGTGTACACTATAATAAACGTCCCTCGAGGCTAAGGCGGAGTCTTTTTCTCTCACGCGATTTTTAAGGGGACTTCAACCAAAATATTTTATAAATGCATCGACAATTTTTTTTTGTTTCTTTTTTTTCCATACTTTAGCTGGAATTGAGTACTTTAAGAAAAAAAAGGTATACGTCTACGGCCTCATTTTATTATATTTCTTTTTCTTTTCCTTTTTTTCAACATTGGCGATTGGGTTTGTTGATAATGTTAAGGGCTTATGGTTTATTGCTCCATTGTTAAGTTTACAAATATTTGGGGAATTAAGAGTTTCTTTCGCTTTTTTCTTGCTCAAGTAAAGCATTGCACATCATTAAGAAACAACGGCTTTTTATTTTGGGGCGAAAGAGTTGTAAAATAATGCATCAATTTTACATAAAAGATACATCAAGATTAATTTCTTCGATAGACTCATTACTTCGGCTCGATTAATATATATTCAATTTATAATATTGTATACATAAGTTTAATAAATTAAGAATCATATTGTTAATGTTAATAGATTTTCACTAAGTTGTTTCTTTATTATTTTTTTTGTAATTCATCTTATACTAACAAATTGCTTATTTTAAAAGAACAATGGCTAGTCAAATTTGTATTACAAATAGATTCCAAGAGACGATAAATCTTTTTTGAGAATAACAAAGTATTCATTCATTTTCATCATTACTAAATCTGTATACTTACTCTTTAAGTATAATAAAAGTTGTTACAACGATTGTAAAGTTGAATAACCATTTCAATAACATTAAATATATCTTCCTACCTCCTTTTATATATACATTTTTTTCAATATCCGTTCTTAAATTCCATTACTTGAAATCTCATTATCGCGCGAATCCTTCAAACGTAATGCTAAAAATAACGTTTCAGTCGTAAAAACCATTGGATACAAAAAAACAGAAAAAAATAAAAAACGAATCATTCCAATTAAACTCAAATCAAACCATTCATTACACATTTCCTCTCATTACGTGTTCCAAAAAATGTGTCTTTACATTTCGCATACATTACCAAAAAAAAAAGAAAAATATTCTTTTAAACATTAAAACCAATCGTTAATTACCCCCGAACGAAGGTACGATCGATTCTCTCTCTCTCTGACTGAAAAAACCCCGTAAATTTTAATCTTGCTGGAGCATCGAAAACATCATTGGCCAATGTATTATATACCCAGTGAGAGAGAAGGCCAGGGTCAACTTTGTTCGTACTATCCCTGGCTTGGACCAACTACTTTCCGTGTGAAGTTAACGAAGCCAGTGGGTCCGGTTAAGACCCTTCTTTCGTTCCTCGTCGTTGGGGCTTTGTATTAAAATAAAAAAATAAAAAAAAAAAACAGGTTTTCTTCCATCTCTCTCTTCTGGGCGCGTCTCGCGTCGCGAGCTGTACAGTCACTGGCAAAGATTATTGGAATGGAACGAATGAATAAGAGAGAAAGAATATATATGAAAAAAAAAGAGTATAGTCTGTTGCCCCCTTTGCGACTCTCGTAAATTATTTTCTCCGACCTTTACCTCCCTCTTCTTTTGCAGACATGTATATATATGTATATATAAAAACGAACGATTGTATATAGATGTGAAAGAGAGAGAGAAAGGAATGGATGGGAAAAAGGGGGAGGATTGAAAGAGAGAAGAAAAATATTTCTGATGTTGAATTTTGAAATTTGTATTTTAAGGGTATGATGGAAGGTTTGTTGTGATTGGCTTACACAAAAGGGAATTAGATTTGCTATTCACTTTGTTGTCTTTTTTTTTCTCTTGTTGATTAATTTTTTTCGTTGGCCTTGAATCAGGCAGTTAACCCTTTGCAGGTAGACAATTTTGAAAAAAAAAACTTTTTTTTTAAGGACTAGATTTTAGTTGCGATTAGTATCGCAGGTTCATCGTTGTATATCAATTTAATAAAATAATTATGCAAGATCTAAAAGTAATTTTGAATCACTTAATATCTCATTAAATTATTTTGTAAATATAGATTAACGGATATAATTCAGGATTCAATTTAATATATTATTTTAAAAATATTGCTATTTTATTTTGTAATGAAAAATATATTAAAAAAAGAAAAATAACGCCAACAAATGTAACAGGAAACAAAGAAAAATACCAATGAAATGAAAAAGATATGTTTTATTTTTTCTGTAAACGACTAAAAAAAACATCAAAAGTACGCTCTCATAAGAAAGATTTACAAATAAAACAAAACGTGCTTCATAATACAGAAAAAGATTGAAATTGAAAGAGCAAAATATCAAGACAGCAAAATAGACAACTAAATGTAAAAAAAATATTGTAAAATGAAAACAATATAAATGAAATAATGCCAGTTCAAAGAAAAACTTTACTCATTAAAATAAAAAAAACCGTTTGTAAAATGACATTTATAACTAAATTTCCATATTTACGAACGATAACAAAAAATTAAAATAGATTCAAAAGGATAAACCTGATTAATAAAAAAATAATCGAATCCTTAAAAACACACGTGAATAACGAATAATTAAAAAAAATCTTATATCTCATTATCAAAGAAAAAAACTATATCTACTTGACTGTCAAATAATAGAGAAACGTACAGGCAAAAGACGATCCAGACGATTTGATAATGAGATTGATGAGGCCACTCGATTGTTTGTATGGGTTTGATGATATTCAATTTCGAGAATATCATATATGCATGGGATTGCTGCTTAGAGCTTGAGAAAGAATAAAAAAAAGGGGGATATAGATTTTTGGATCAATCCTGAATTCATGCATTAATTGGGAGTCTTTTTTTGGTCGAGTTATTTTTAGATGAATTAGAGTTGTGTGTGAAATATATAGAATTTTTTATTTTAGGTTCGACTAACCAATGGCCTACTATTAAAATGACAATTGGAATGACTATGTAGTTATGAATTATAAATAAAAATAATAAATTTTAAATAACAATTTTACAAAAACTTACAATTTAAAAATGCTATCTTCATAACTTATTTTGATGTTAAATTTTTGCTTATTCTGATTGTACAAATATCATTGGCAAACCAATAAACAGTTAAATGATATGAATAAAATAGGAAATTAAGCTCATTTTGACATTCAAATGAAAATAAACTCATATTAATATTTAAAAAAGGGACCTTGAATATTTTAAAATAAATTATAGACCAAAAAGAAATCAATTCCATTGCTTGACGGTAGTCCAAAATGTTCGAAATATTCAACCAAGTTTTAACTGAATATTATATTCCGTTCGAATCGATACGAATTATTTTCAGTCTGAAAAATTCAATGTCGCTTTTCCAAGTGTTAGCTTTTTATAATATCAACTTCGAGCATTCGATAAATCGATGATTCGAAATTTTTGCAGTGTAACTTTTACAATTCTTTGTTATGCTATAAATATATTTATCTTGTGTTAATGTGAATGAAAAGAATATCTTCTCGTTATTAATTGTAAAGCAACAACATAAATAGTTCAGTTGTAATTCGAATTGTGAATAATGCAAAATATACGTAGTAAATAAAAATGAAATTTCTTATCTTGAGACTTTTCGAATCAGTTCTACTTAATCATCTAAGAATAGAATTAACAGGAAAAAGAGCTTTTAGAAGAAATAGACAATTTGATATTATCACTCTTTATACAATGAAATTCATGAAATTTAAT
Organism: Anastatus disparis; assembly: GCA_017163975.1. Taxonomy (NCBI): domain Eukaryota; kingdom Metazoa; phylum Arthropoda; class Insecta; order Hymenoptera; family Eupelmidae; genus Anastatus; species Anastatus disparis. The sequence continues at coordinate 3,716,614 of JAFFSR010000226.1, forward strand.
TTTGTTTTGCGATATATGTAATAAAAAGATGATAACAACATGAAAATTTATATTATATAACCAAAAACGATGAATTTATACTGTGTATGTAGTTGACTTTTTGCAAGAACAATTATATCTAAAATATATAAAAATTATAGCAATAAATTAAAATTGATTATTCGCAAATTGGAGTAATGATTCTCTTTTGTTCTTTGAACAATGCGTAAATTTTATTTATTAATTCATATTTTCTCATCTATTTCTCACGCAAGAATTATGAAATTAAAGCATTTATTAATCTGCAAAATTATTAAATAATTTAAATTAATTTATCCAAATGATGCATCAAATTTAATTTTGTCAATATTTCTAATAAGCAAAATTCGAGAGATAATATCGGGTTAAAAAATTCAAGCTTTCAAATCGAAACCCCTAAAACTTCATGTACTCAACAAGAGAAGGGAGGGAGAGGGATGGAGAAAAAAAGCAGCAAAGTCAATTACGAAATTTCGGCTCGTAGAACCATACAACATGGCTAGAATCGTTCCGCGAGACAGAAAGCGATTCATAAACAACAACGACTATACGCGCGAACGAAAGCGTACAACGAAAAAAAAATCGAAGTGCAATCCAATCTAACAAACGTTGGCACAAACAAAAAAAAAAATGTGTGACCCCTCTTCGTTAGAAAACGAAGGACAGAATAAAATAAAAACAAAAAAAAAAATATAAATAACAGGAGTTCAAAAAAATTCTAGTTTGAAAAGCTTGCACGGAACCTTTTCTAACGCTTTGCTGAAGTTGAAAAATAAAAATTTGCTCTCTCCCAACTACTACTACGACGAACTACGACGACGACGACGACGTTATCGGGCAATGAACGCGAGAGGCTCGTCAACGACCCACCCGTTTAAAGCTATATAGATATATGTAGGTTTAAGCTTTTTTTTTCGTAGTTGTAGTAGTAAAGCTAGCGCTCTCTGTACGGAAAGGAAAATCTTTAAAAATACCGTTCGACGAAAAAGCTGCGCAAGCGCAAGCACTCTTTCTCCTCCAGAGCTTTAGCTTTAGCCTTTCCTTCTCCCATCTTTTTTTTTATACTCTCAACCCCCCCTCCCTCTACTTCTCTTTGACTATTTTTCCCTCTCTGTCTCGTTCTTCGGGCGCGTCGTCCCTTTATACATATATACATTTGATATATATATATATGTATACACACACACACACACACACATATATATCGTCTGAATCGTTGTCGTCGTTGCACTGCCGCCAAAACAAATCGTAAAGACGTCGCATTGGATATCCTTTTAGCTGCGTTTTTTTTACTCCAAGGAAAGCTTAAGAATGAGATAGACAGAGGAAATCGAAGATGCATCTACGCACTCGGACAATAACCTTTTTTGCTTGTAGGGATTGGGAGATGAGGAGAGGAGGTCGCTTCGGTTTAACGGCTGGTTGAAAGAAAACTTGGGAGTTCACGGGAAATGAGATTGGGATCATCGTGAAGTTTGTCTTCTTCTTGTTCTCCCTTCTTCTTCCTCTTTTTTAAACTTTTTTTTTGGTTTGGAAATCTAATTTTCAAAGGGGTTGTTTGAAGTAAGAAATAGATTTAAGTTTGCGGTTTATATGTTAAAGTTTGATTAATCGTTTAAATGGTTAATTGTTTCTCGTGTGTTTTTAAAACTATGAATTATTAATCGTGTGATTAATTATTTTGAGAAAAATTTTCTAATTGAATATATTCATACATCTTTTGTAATACTCCTTATTTATTCCACGCAAATTTAAATATTTAAAATACTAAGTATGACTATAATTGTATTAAATTAATAATTTAAAGAAGCATCAATTGTGTTACAGTCATCGAATTATTTTTAAATTATTTATCCTACGCGGAAGGCTTTTAAACACAATAATCAATCGAACGAAATGATAAATATTAAAATTACCACAAATGAATTATGCAAATTGAATTTTCAGCGAAAAATTTTCTAATATTAATATCGCCGTACGTTTAAAGTATTAATTCAACACCAAAGCTAATTAAAATTAATATACTGCACATATAACCAGACTTTAAAAAAAAAAAAAAATTAATTAAAAAACTTTACCGTTCGGATAAAAAGCGGCCTACTAAACGCACTATATAACATCGATTCAGTATATAACAGCTCTCAGGGAAAATGAAACCGAAGCCATTGTAAGTCAGTAGTTCGTTAAATCGTTATTTAACTCGTAACAGAGTGTGTATATACACACCAAAGGAATCATCGACCCTCTAATTCATGCGAGCTTCACCTACACTAATATTTTATGTATATTAAATGCAATGCTATGGTTAGTTATATGAGGACGAAAATTGCGTGTACAATTGTATTGTAAATTAGTATAACGGATGGGCATATGGCGTATATATATACGTATATAGTAAAACTTTTATGAAATAAAAACATGACGATGGATGGATTGCACGAGCGAGGTCAAACTTGTCTTGATAAACCTTTAGACTCTTCTTGTTAATAATAACTAACCAAAACTCTTTAGCTAACTTTCAATGAAATTTAAAAGATAAAGTATTTTAGAATCTTTCATTTTCTTTTATTTGATGATGACAAATTGAAGACTAACTAAAGCGAACTAATTGAAAGTTGCGAATTTCCAATCGATAAATTTTTTACAATATATGATAATTTCTTTTCCAGTTTGATAAGTGAATAAAACAGAATTTCAAATAATGAAAACTTTTAAGTTGAGTTCGACGAAAGACGATGTTAAAGTCTTATTAAATTAAAATTGACAGATCTCAATTATATTTATTTTATTATCTTATCTGAACGTACACACTATTGTCATGTTCTTGATTATTATATCTATCATTTTATAATGTTTATTTAATTTGTTTAAAACAATATTTTTAAACGAAATTAAAAAATTCGGCATTATAATTTAAAGAAAAATGCAATATATAAATAGTATATATATGTTCATTTTTCATATATCTTCCAGCATTGGGTCACGTGCTTTAACATATCACTGGCATAAGTTCATCGACGTATCTTATCGCTTACGATAATACAAGTGAATTGGATGTGCCTTTTTACGTAGAAGCGCGTCAGTCATAAGCTCATAATATTATTTTTAACGATGTAGCACAAACTTTCGCGAATAAATAAAAAACAAAATTCTAATCCATAACTTTTAATTTAAGTAATTTTTGTTACCGTTGCAATGAATATAAATTTTTTTTATCTCTGTGAAAATGGCGCCTGAAGATAAATTCATGAAAATAATGATGTTTATCTTATAGCGATGATCAGCGTTTTATTTAATTTGCCAATGAAGAAATAATGCAAATTAAAATAAACGTCAACAAAAATCTTTATCTTTAAGCTTATAATATGTGATTCTTATAATAATTGTTATCTTCACCATAAAATGTCTGTAGGATATTTCTCTAACCGCATTCACAAACAAAACTGCAAAAACATTGGACTAACTGGTTTTTCTAGATTCTTGATGATTTGGGAATTCGTTTTTGTTGTTTTTTAACGTATGCTGCAACATATTTTGTTTCACTCTTTTTTTTTCTTTTTTTAATTCTACTACTTTTTTATTCCATTTTATTCTACGTCGCACAAATATTGGGTTGACGGATTGGCGGTCGCCCGGGAGAGTGAAAAGAAATTACCTAGGAAATTGCATGGATGCTTTAGCCTACGTAGACATCATCGATCATACGTCGTTGTATATAGAGAACCATTAATATTCTTTTCCAAATGCATCTATACTATGTGGTAGCGATTTTGCACTTGCAGAGCTTGCGTCTTTTAAGTTATGAAAAATTTTTAATCAAAGTTTTTAAATTAACGAAAGAATTAGTTTTCATGCAAGTTACATTACTATCAATTAAAACCTAAGAGAGTTTTTACTCTATAACTCATACGTAATAAGGCGATTTAAATTATCATAAATGTACATCATAAATTATTCGACTTAATTATTTGAAAGTTTTAGGAGAAAATTTTTTAAATTACTCTTTTTTAAATTGACTCTTGACATACAATCATCCCTCATGTCTTCAATTATGAAAAAAAAAGTTCACTTATAACGTCTGTTTATTATCTAATGATTACAAATATTTATTGTAAATGTATTTTATAATCCTCTTAAGTAAATTATCATTTATATTGATAAATCTTATATTATCTATAATTTCTCATATATTATTTATATATTAAATAATAAACTATAATATTATATACATACATGTTAATTTTTTAATAAGTTTTTATCTATTAAATATATTTATGATATTTCATCTAAAAATTAACATTTAAAAAGATTATTCAATGGTTGCATATTTTCTGCTTACAGATACTGGCACGCCCTACGTGTTGTATAAGGATAATATGGAGAGACCCCAAAGCCAGTGGGGCCCTGGCCCGGGATCTCTCCAAGATGGTGGACTTTATGCTCAACAGCAGCAACAACAACAGCAGCAGCAACAGCAACAACAACAGCAACAACCGCCCCAACAGAGTTCGTCCTCATCAGGTAGTCCACAGCAGGCCTGCGGTCCACCTGTCGAGGGTGAGAATACTGGTCAACCGGCGAGTTTAGCTTCGCCTGTTCCATCGCCCTATCCATCAGCACCACCTGATCAACCTCAGGCGCTTACACCACCTGATGAAGATATACAATCCAATCAACAGCAGTCCTCTCAACAACAAAACGCCCAACAGCAGCAACAACAGCAACAACAACAGCAGCAAGTTCAACAGCAACAACAGCAGCAGCAGCAAGTCCAGAATAGCCAGGGTCAGGAGCATTCACCCCAGCAGCAGATCAACGCCCATGATGTTGAACGCAATGACTGTTTTCCCGGCTCGGGTGGCGATCTTCAGCAGTATCCTCAACATTATTTTAAAGAGGCAAGGCCCCATCCTTCACCTTCTGTTCCGCCTCACATGCTCGCCCCAGGCGGTTTCTCCGCTCTGCATTATCTAAAGCAGCCCGGGGTCATGTTGACTTCGCTCGGTCAGGGTGATGGAGGGCCGGGAGGCCTTGATGCCCATCAGTACAGTGGCACCGGCGGACCCAACATGCCCTCGGGCCTACCTGATATTGTTCAGCAGAACGGCAAATCAAGCAAATCGGCGAACAGTGAGCTGCGGCTGTTCAAATGTCTAACCTGTGGCAAGGACTTCAAACAGAAATCTACCCTGCTTCAGCACGAGCGCATCCACACGGACAGTAGGCCCTATGGTTGTCCAGAGTGCGGCAAACGATTCAGGCAGCAGTCCCACCTCACCCAGCATCTACGGATTCACGCCAACGAGAAGCCGTACGCATGTGCCTACTGTGAGCGCACCTTCAGGCAGCGCGCCATCCTCAACCAGCATCTGCGCATCCACTCGGGTGAGAAGCCATACCAATGTCCGGAGTGCGGGAAACACTTCCGTCAGAAGGCGATCCTGAATCAGCACGTCCGCACACACCAAGGCGAGCATTTCTCTCTGCCTAACTCCCCGACGGAGAGCGGTGGCGTTGACGGCGACGACGACATTGACGTCGACGTCGTCGCTGACGCACGGCCTAGTCCCACCTAGTCTCGTGACCACCGCTACGCCTGATCCTTGAGACATAAACATTTTTCAATTTAGGCACCACGCAAATGATTTTCTAACGATCGAATATCATCCGCTACTGCTACTGCTAACTACTTCCTACTACCCCGCACCCACGGCAGACTCTGTTCTCTGGCTTTCCTATACTTCTGGGGGCTACTCGCGCGTGATGTCTTTTTTGGACTGTACCCTATTTAAGCTTTTTTGTATATAATGAAATGGGGTTCGACGACGCGAGGACACGAGATAATGCCGTGATGTTTCATAAATGTGTGGAAATTGGGGTTATATTCAACAATTTTATCAATTCAAGATGATTAGAAGACAAAAATACTTACAGTTGACGTACGATAGTCAATATCAACACGGAAGAAGCTCTTGTGTCTTCGCGTTGGCCGATTTTACTCGAATGTTTAGTATTAAGTAACTACTCTTGGTACATCCTTTCGTCTTGCGGAAATCCAGAATTTGTATTTGATACTGAATTGGTATTGCTTAGCAAAATTATATGACAGATTATGTATTTATTGGTTGAAGTATTGTATTGATTTAACTACGATCTGGAATTATGAAAAAGAGAAAGAAATGAAAAAGAAACTTTTATATTGTTATACCAATCAAATGTTTATAGTATGTATAAATAAATCGTTTTTTTGAAGTAAATTGCAAAAAATGGATTTTTTAACAAGACGTCAGGGAAGCGTAAAGCTGCAACATTAATATCACCCACCTTGTTTGATTATCCTGCCAATTTTGTTTTTATAAAAATGCTTTACTAATCCCAGCCTGTTTTATGTATTTATCCTTTTTTCCTGCATTTCAGCTGACATTCATTTTCACGGACACGCGTTGAATCATTCGCTTGTTAGAATTTGCTTTGAATCCCATCCATGCAATGTGCAGAAATATAACATCTAACAATACTATACGTTTTCAGGAAGTCAACGATCAGAATTCAATGATCGCAAAATTAGAAAACCCCGCATCTCTTCAAAATTATACCTGATTTAAATGAGCAAAAATTTGATGAATGCTTGCCGCCTTTGCTCGAAATTTCGCGTATTGCGGATCCGGAAAAAATTGAAAGAAAATTCGAATCTACCGGAACAATTTTTATATATTAACATTAAAATTAAAAGTAACATAATTTGATAATCCTTTCGTTCCTCGTTTATTATTTTTTTCAAGTCGTCGCCGTTCGACGATGACACCGCGACTTCATTAAAACGTTTTGTTCTCCGCTTATCATTTCAGACGTGAGTCCGCACTTGATCTTCAAGAACGGGATGACGCCAACCCTGTGGCCACAAGATGTACCTTTCCCACCCGAGGAGGGTAAAGAAGAAGTTGCCTCAACCTTTGGCGATACGGATACACAATCAGGTGCTTTTAGTCCAGCACCTGGTGATGGTAGCTCTACTCAATACCCGGCCTACTTCAAGGATCCAAAAGGCAACAATCATGCGGTATTTGGCTCTGGTAGTGGCTCTGGTACCTTTGGTGCTCTTCAATACATCAAACAACAAAGTGGTAGTGGTGGTACAAATGGTAAGGGATGTCTGCCAGACGTGATACAACACGGTCGCTCGGCAGGTATGCCTTTATATGTTCGCTGCCCAATTTGTCAGAAAGAATTTAAACAGAAGTCAACTTTACTACAACATGGTTGTATTCATATCGAATCGAGGCCCTATCCATGCCCAGAATGTGGTAAACGCTTCAGACAACAATCACACCTAACACAACATTTGCGCATCCATACGAACGAGAAACCATACGGTTGCGTCTATTGCGGCCGTAATTTCAGGCAACGCACCATCCTGAACCAACATCTACGAATACATACGGGAGAAAAACCATACAAATGCCAACAATGTGGCAAGGATTTTCGTCAAAAGGCCATCCTTGATCAACATACGAGGACACATCAAGGTGACCGGCCATTTTGTTGTCCCATGCCAAACTGCCGGCGGCGTTTTGCCACCGAGCCTGAAGTAAAGAAACACATTGATAACCATATGAATCCACATGCGTCCAAAGTTAGGCGAAATTCAAGCGGCGATACCAAGCCTCCTGGTGGTGGTAGCGGTTCTGGCGGTCCTGCCGGTCTTGGTCCTGTGTCTGTTTCACGAGGTCTTACACCAACTGTGGTCAAACCTGAGCTATACTTCCCTCAGTGTTATGCACCAGCGTTTAATCATCAACCAGCAGTATCATCAGCACAATTTCCTGGACAGTCGAATGTGGTTGCAGTGACAGGCGAATTTAAACCGCCCACCGGTCTGCCACCTCAGTGACTAGCCGTCCATCCTGCGGCGTACTAGCAAGCAGGAATACCACTGAGATTTCAACGTTGCCTCAGTGCAGTCGGTGCTAGCAGCAGTAGTAGCAGTGCAACACAACATCATCACCATCATCACCATCATCATCACCATCATCAACAGCAGCAGCAGATCTCGTCCTCGTCGACATCATCATCGCCCTCATCGGTTGCCTCGTCGTCTTCATCACCAGATGCACCTAACAACAATAATGGCAGATGTAATCAACCTCAACAACAACAGCAGCAACAACAACAACAACAACAGCAAGCACAACCTCAACCACAACCACCTCAGCCGCATCAACAACTATATCCTTAAACGGAATATATTGAAAGAGACGATGGAAAGAATGAACGAAATGAACACGGCAGCGACTACGCTACGGATTTCTTATCCGCTATATAGGGAATTTATCTTCCGATTTTGTGTTTTACCGTTTTCTTTCTTTTTTTTTCTTTTTTTATACTGCAGATACAATTTTTTTTTGTTATTGATTAATTACCGAAACTCGCATTTTTGTTGTTAAGGCTTTTTTCGACTCGTTGAACACGCTGCGAGCGTTTTCAACAGGATGAATGAGAATTAAGAAACGAGGACAGACTCACGTAAATAAGGTAACGTATATATTAATTATAAATATATCAACGAATGAAACTCGTCCGATCCCTGTTCATGCTCGATGATAATAATACATACAAATATACACGATGCTAATCGTTTCTTCTTCGTGCATCTTTCGTGCGTCTCTTCATATATGTTTCTTACCGTCACGATTGTTCGAGTCAACATTTGTAAGCGTCGAAATTCGACTCGCGAGCGCGAGGCAACGAGTATCATGTTTTTTTTCACATATTTTTTTCTTCGCAAAATTCATTTTCACAATAATAAGTTTTTCTCGCCAAACGGGTTGAACATGTTCGATTTTCGACTAGACTGAAATGATTGTGATAAATATTTAACTTGCCTATGTTAAAAAAAAAATATGAAAGAATGAGAAAAAAAATAAATCCGTTTGCCAAGAATAGGGTATATTAGGATGCGTAGATCGAAAGATAATGAAAGAAATAAAACGTTGAAAACGTGAAAAAAATGAGACGAAAGGAAATATATATACAAAAAATGGCGTCCGCAAAAAAAAAAAATTGGCGCCACGATGGATCAGATGAGACGGATCAAAAACGTCTGTACATATGTATAGCATGTATTTTATCTTGGACGAATATAAAATTAATCGGAATAAGCGATAACGAAAGAACAAAAAAAAACAAAAAAAAATGAATCGTGAGTATAGGACCGAATGAACGGATTTGAAAGACTGCGTAAGAATTAGTAAAGTAATAAAGATGATGGAATCAAAAGCAAAATGAGAGAATCGGAATCACATGCATTTAAACTCCACACATACAACACAAGATTTAGGTTTTTTTCTGATTTGTAATAATGAAAAGCCAAGCTTACATAATTACATTTCAGACTGTGACTGCGTTATGATAAAATAGTTCTTTATATATCTAATATATAATAAAAAAAACAAAAATGTATGACAAGAGCAAAGTAACGGTATGAGACTCTAACGATATCCTGTTGACGCGATTTTAATATGTATATTTATACAAACAAAGAAGCCGGATTAGTTTTTAAATCAACAGTGACGAACATATTTTGATTGCATTTTTTTTAAATTTTGTCTATAAATAAAATCAGATTGGTGCTGAAAATATTAAAAGAAAAAAGGTGTAGGATAAAAACGCAGGAAGTTGAGGCGCGAAAGAGACAGTTACATAGGAGATAAGCAAACATAAATAAAAAAATAAAAAAAAAACAGAAAAAAAAACCGATGGAGGGAACGTGGAAAAGAAGGCTGAGACAACCGTAGTTGGTAGAGTAATTAGGATAGTCGATAATAAATTGTAGCTCAAGTTGAAACGGTATGTTACGTGACAAAACTTTATGCTCGTAACAACCAATTATAAAATTATCGTCATTACCGTCACTCACATGTTGACATTGTCATTCATCATTCATTATCATTTATCATTTGTTTCATCATCATCATAGTCATTTTTCATTAACATTTATCGTTATCATCGACCTCATCATCATCGTCATCATCATCATAAACATCATTTTCGTCCTCATATTCTTTTTTTTTCATGTTTTCATGATAAATCACCTCATATCTTTTTTTTTTTTAATTATTACATCGTTATTATTCGTCTTGAACGTGATCGTCATGGACTTCATTCGTACATTTTCGTGGCAATACTTAAATAACAAAAAAAATTTTACGTACTAGCTAATAGTCTTTTAAATTTCTACATTTAAGACGTGTGATCTCTCTTTATTATTGTATATTACACAATACACTATGATCTATACTTAGTATGAGATACGGAATATATATATAAAGAATAAATAAAAATATATATATATTATATATATACATAAATATATATATATTAATTATTATGTATTAGATATTCTATATAGTCTTTTAATTTGATGAGAAATAAAAAAAAAAATGAAGAAACAGAGATTTGAGAGAGAGACGATAATTGTGTGGTCATATTTATTATGGCCTGTTCGTAGTGCCTCGGAATTGCTGCTAATTGGTGCAGTAATTTTTTAATTGTAATTTTTTTAGTTGGATACGTGCGTGTGTACGTATGTGCATGTGCATTAATATAAATATTTACATATATTGCGTATACAAAAATCGTGTATACAATTATTAAAAGAAAATAATAAAAAAAAAATAATAATAAATAAAATAATTGAAAATAATTGCAATTAAATGATACTCCGATTATACAGGATTTAAAATGGTAAAAAAATAAATAATGATAAAAAATGCGCTCAGATAAAAAAAAAGTGTTATTTAAGGGAATTTTAAGGATAATATAAATGAACCGTGTCATATAAGAGGTGTCACGTTAAAATAAAAAAAAATATATATATAATAAAACGACTCATTAGGTTATAAGTCTTATACCGCGTATAAATATTAAAATGAAAAAAAAAAATTAATGAAACGTGTAAAACGCATAATATATATTGTGCTAAGGCGCCAAAACGTCAAAATGTATATTATTGCGCTTTGACGATGATGTGATTGTGGCTCTCAAAGTCTTTCTTATAAAAAATTTATGTTTATTCTCGCCCGCTTTTTTCGACAACTAAAAATTCCAAAAATAAAAATAAATAAACAAAATGACGTGTCTATTTATCTTTGTCGATTCGTATATATATATTTTATGGCAACGATCGTTATAATTATCATCATCATTATCATCATTCATTATAAAAAATTTACCGTGCCGCCAATTTTTAAGTGCCTTTTATCTAAATTTAAATCGATTATAAAATTATCGATCAATCGATAAAATATCGACTTATCGATGCTATATCGATAATTATTAAATGTATTTGGTAAAAAATTCGTTCAAGGTTCCAAAAATTCGACCAGTAATTTAAAAAAATAAGAAAAAATAAATAAAAAAGAGCAAGTGGCATGTAAAAAAATTGGCGGTACGAAGTCATTTTTAAACGACGAAGAAAACAAACGCACGCGCTCACCCGTTCGGAATAACAAAAGACAAAATGAATAAAAAAAAAATCGGACTAGGAGAATCTCAAGGTCGTGGACACACGCGGTTTTGCTCATTACAAATACATAAAAAAAAAGAACGAAATTGCGTGCACGTCTCCTTTTTTTCCTTTTTAATTTTTTTTTATGTGTGTGTGTATATATACACACGCAAATACTAACCGTGTAATAAACAGCGCGTTAAGAATTTGGTGGTTTTTCGCATACAGACTTCCGGTACCGATGAAAGAATGCTCATTGTACAATTACGCTACAAGATTATTGTGTAAGGTGAACCTGTTCCCCTTTGTTTTTTTTTCTTCATATTTTTTTAGAGAGGAAAAAAAAGAGAAACAACAGAAAAAAAGTAAGATATATATAACAGGTCTCGATAATTTCTCAGTCCTGTTCGCCTGTTTTTCTTTTTTATTTTTTGTTTTTAATCGAAGCTCCGCACGACAATATTACCTCAATCTCAGAATTTTTGTCCGTTGCAATAATTAATATATTATTAATACTTAATATTTTTTATTGTTTTTTTTTTCTTTTTTTTTCAATTATTTTATGACTTTTTTTTCATTTTCCACTTGTATGATCATTAAACCGACTAATGAGAGTTCATTGAACAGATTCCTTTTTTTTCTTTTTTTTTTATTATACATACACTTATAATAATGGTTCTTATTTTCTCTTTTGCGCTGGCGCGCCGTGACTGAGACAGGCCGCAATATATACATACACACAGAACATTACAAACTGCCAAACCGTACGTAATATATAAGCTCTGTTTTTTTTTCTTTCTTTTACTTTTTTAAATAAAGAATCACTTGTTTTTTTTTACAATCACAAATATAACAGAATAATGTATAGAAATAAAGTTAAGTTTGTATTATGCGAATGAACATACAGCCATTCTTATTTTTTTTTATTCTGAGATGAAAAACCGTCTGCGTATTCTAACCTTTTTTTTCTTATTTCTTTTTTTTAGAACGTTCCGGTTATATAGGTCTGCAGATTGAAATAGTGATAGAGGCGTGCAATATTTTTAATCATTTTTTTTTCTTTTTTTTTATTTTTTTAATAGCAAAGAGAAATAATTATCGAAATGTTAAACATTTGACAGAATTATACGTTGTTTATGAAAAAATTTTACATTCAAAAATTCCTAAAATGATTTTTAATTTAATAAAATTTGTAAATATACGCTCGCGCGAATGTGTAAAGACATTATTTTTTATTATTCGATGTTTTTTATTTTAAATTATATGTTTATGAAGATCAGGTGTTCTTTTTTTTAAAAACTTTTAAAACAACTTTTAGATCATAATCACATTAAGAAAAGCTTCTCTGAGTACTAAAGCAAATGATAAACGTTAAATCCTTTCATAATTTACCCCGCACAATGTAGTTTCAAACTTTTACGCGTGACACGAGCAAAAGAAATACTGAAACAATTTAATCAAGCCACGTTAAAATGTCGGTAGATTGTTTTTTTTCTTTTTTTTTAGTAAAGATTCGTACTTAACTGTTTGCATTTATTATGTATTAAGGAGCAATTAATAGAATGAATTTTTTGTCATCTGAATTCATCAATACATAGATACTAAAAAAATATAAAAAAATAAAACGGGACGAAAGAAGTTTTCGAAGACTTCGTTTCTTTTTTTTTCATAAAAATAGATTTAAAAAAAGGGTTGAATTAAGTAAACGCTCTCTTTTTCTCTTTTTTTGTATATTGTCGGGAAACTTTGTATTTTGCGTAGACAGGGTGAAAATACTTAAGGTTTTATTTTTTGTTCTTCCATCCCCCCACTACACTTGTTCTTTGTTTTCTTTTATTTTTAATTGATTTTCTGTAAACTAAATAAATGTTAGAAAAGGAAACAAAACACACATTACATAACACATAGCTTTTTCTTAGTGTAAATTATATATAAGCCTAAAATTCGTAGGCAAAACTTGTAGATACGGACAGATCCTTTGTTTTTTTTATTAATTATCTTTATTATTATTCTCCATTGCCATCAATTTGTAATTATTTTTTATCGTCAATATTATTATTAATTATTTTTAATATTATACTATTATCAATATTATTTACTATTATTAATATTTTTTTTTTGCTGCTATTAATTATTGTAATAAAACTTCTCGTCTCTCTGCGCCATAGAATTCGTTTGTTTGTCGAGATAATTCGGCGATTCAACAGGATATAAAAAAAAACACTAAAATAAAATAAATAAAGAAATAATAAATGCGAAAGAACACGAATTAATGATAATTTTCGCGCGTGCGAACGTCATTTATTGTTTTGTTGAATTGTATATCCGCGAATTAAGAAAAAAAAAATAATAATAAGACTCGCTATTTTAAACTACCATTTTTGTTGTTTTTTTATGCACATTACATACAAAGCATATATTAAAGCCGTCGTTTTTTTTTCTTTTTTAATTATTAATCGTTATAAAGTAATCTCGCAGTCACAAAATCCATCGTGTGGTGTGATATTATTAATGACGAATGCCATTTTTATATGCCGTTTTTTTTTCTTATTGTACATCCTTCCCTTGGAACGTCAACTGGTTAGCGCAAATGTTTTTTCTATTTTAACTATCGTGTATTACTGCAATTTAAGTAAAGAAAGAAAAATATAATAAGCGAGATTTGCAATTTTATTTGCATGGAATATTGTTTTATGATGAAAATTTCATTTGATTAAGCATTGAAATGTATTTATGGAGTTTTGCATGAAAAATTTAATTAAAGATCAAATTGAAAGATATAAAAAAGAAAACACAAGAAATATTCTTGCTGCGGATTATAAAAGAAAGAAAAATAAAATTTCATGCAAAATGTCAGAATATTCAAAATTTTGTTTTAACATACTTATCTAAACACTTAACGAATGAGATTTTCATCGGAATACATTTTAAGAACTTTAATTTTGTATGCGTGCTTTTTTTTCCTACCTTGTTATTACACGAGACGGACGAGCGATGTTTTTTTTTCTTTTCCTTCGTCTATTTTTAAGTTCTTCCTCGCCTTCTACATTTTTTTATTATTTTTTTTTTGTAATTTCAAGTGCATCGTGCCATAAGCGTCTAGTTTTGTTAGCCCCAGTGCGCCTTACAACTTTTTTTCTTCTTCATTTTATTAATTATTTTTGGTCTTTTTTAAAATAAGCATTTTAAAGAAAAACATTCTAAAGTAATTATGAGAAAAACTCTTTCAATTTTCATATATTGATTCAAAGAACTAAAGTTTGAAAGAATTTTCTAAACTTTGCAAAGTTTAAATATGCTGAAGGTAATTTATTAGTAAAGTTTACAAAGTTCTTTCTTTTACGAAAAGAATTTGTGCATCCTATTCGAAAATTAAAACTGAAAAGGAAAGGTTTTAAACACTTTCCTTATTTTATTTTTAAAAATATTATCTTTACATTGGACTCACAAATTTTTTTGCTTTGATAAAAATTTTATTATCTTAGAATGTTTCCCTTAAATGCTCCTTGCGTATTATACGTGACTGCGCGACGGCGAGTATGGCGATTTTTATCCCTTGGTCCTTCTCAGGACAAAATTTTTATTCCGTCTATAAAGCGAGACTAAAAATCAGATTTGCAGATATAAAAAGAACAAACAATATACACAATACGTCTTCCTCTCTCACAGAGAAACAAAACGAAACAAAAAAAAAAGAGAAAAAAGAAAAACTTGACCGACGAAATAATTTTGTATATTTCGCAATAGCAAGCAATATATATTATTTTGTCATATGTTACAATCGTGCGGAGCAAGTTGCCGCGTTAAACGCAAAATAAACATAAAAGAAACAGAAAAAAAAAGATATTTCTTTTCTAATTGTTAAAAAAAGGAAAAGAAGAAAAACAAATTCTTAGTATACAGCAACATCGAGCGAACGAATTCGACGATTAAATCCGAACCAACAAACCATTTTTTATACAAATACAAATATATATATACATATACATAAATAGATATATACATACAGATATATATACAGTTGTTGATAATTGCCACATTGTTGTGTGTTTTCTCGTTATTATGCTAGCTGAGATTTTAATGAAATGCCCAAAATTTTAAGAATAGCACGCGTACAATTGTTATAACAAAAGCTCATTAAAAAGATGAAAAAAAAGAGAGAAAGAAATAAACCGCCAAAACCGCTCAAATAGTAAAAAAAACCAATATACATATATTAGAAAGAAATAATAAGAAATAAACAAATGAACTATAAATAAAGATGAATTACCTAGCTTGTAAGCTCGCGCCATATATTTGTACATATTATATACACAGACAAATACAGATAATGAAATAAATGGATTTTACATATATCTCCTAAACAATAGTACAGATGAATAATAATAAAAATAAAAGAAATATTGTTTTTTATTGCTCGTTTTTTATTGAAAATAAATAAATAAATCAATATAAGACTACAGAATGATGAGTCGCGTTGTTAATATGAAAAAAAAGAAATAAAATTTTGGCTAATATAAAATCTCAAGCAAGCACGACTATGGCAATTACAATCTTTTTTAATTATCCGCCTCACTCTTTGCCTTCTTATTATTGTTCATTGTATACGGAGGAAATTTTTCGTTGTTTTATCGTTCGCTTGATGTTGTAAATGCGATCGCAACAAATTTTTTCTATTATTATTATTTTTTTGAAAAAAAAATTATACGAAAAAAATGGTACGCTTGTTGCGTGTAATAAGCTTTAATTCAGAGATTCTTTTTTTTTTAACTTTTTTTTTGTACTTGCTTCCTTTTTCTTTTGTTTAATTACCGAGTGCAATACGATTGAAGTGGAGCTGCGCGTAAAAATGAAAAAAAAATCGAATGGACGATTTTTTATTTTAATTATTAATTAGGCGATATATATATAGAAGATATAAGGAAAGAAGTATGATGGAAAAATTTGAGAGTGAAAAAAAAAATTTGTCGAGGATTATATATTAAACTATTATATATGTCGGATTTATAAGCGACGATGGACTTTTTTTTATATACTTTCTTATATATTTAGGAAATAAATTATTATTTTTGTTTCAAATCAAATTGGCTGTTCTTTTCATTTCGAAATCATTGATTGTATGTATATGTTGAGTGGTATATATTATTATTAATATTATAATTATTTTATTATTACTATTATTATTATGTTTATTATTCTTAAAACGAAAAAAAAGCGAAAAGCTTGTAAGTTGAAAAACATGCGTTTATTTTCTTTGAGTTTTTTCTTTTACATTTTTTTGTTCGTTCTCTAATAAAGTGCTAAATGCAGAAAAAAAATATCGCACACGAAAGTTTAAAAATCGACGCTCGCGCAGCTCAATAGAAAAGATCGATTCTCTCGATTTTAAGAGAAAATAAAAAGAGGAAATTAAGTCACTATCAAATTTATTTCTTTTTTTCTTACTAATAACTTGTTAATCTAGGCTATACAAAATTTATCGATAAATCGATTCAAAAATTATATATAACCGATATATCGAAGTACTCACGTATATAATATCGATTATCGATATACTTAATTACGGTTTTTAATTAAAGACTAATAAAAATATTGATAAGTCGATATCATTCGATATATCGATTGTATTCATCGATATATCGATATAATTTCATATAGCCCTGTTTAGAACTGAAATAGCATGCAAAAAAATAAAAAATTAACACGAGAGAGATAAAGACTGCGATCTTTGTACTTTCAAGGGAAAAAACAAATTAAATAACGAAAGAGAAAACGAATGAAAAATCGATCGTAATCGAGCTTATATTATCTTTCCACTGTAAAACAGTTTAAAAAATATATATATAAAAAGAAAAATAAAATGCTCGAGCGTCGACAAGAAAAAAAAGCATACGACTATTTCTAGATTCGGAACGTGGTTCCTATAATAGGTCGCAAACTTTGCAGGAGAGCGAGAACGCGTATACGCGCGTATATATATAAATATATATATATATATATATAGATATATACAGTATGTTAAATACTATTTTTTTTTGTGACTGACGAGAGAGTTAAGTGCGCCTACGACGAGGTTCGCGTAAACGAAATCGGTTAGCATTTATGTTTTTGTTTAAAAAAGAAAAAAAAAAAAGATTGAAGTGCGTAAAAGATTTTTAAAAATGAACGCATAATAATAATAATAAATGAGATGAAACTGACAGAAGTTTGCGCGCGCCTCGTCGTGACCGCGGCTGTTCTGTTCTGTTTTTTTTCCATTTTCACTTTTTTATACCAATAAAATCTTACAATAAACACGAGATGCCTTATAAATGTTTTTATTATTGGTTTCTTTTGTCTTTTTGTTTTATTTCAACTTTTATTTTCCGCCTTATTCTTGCGTTGTTACAAGACGCTTTTCTTTTCATTTACTTTTTTCCTTATTGTTCCTTTTTTTAATTTCATATTTTCCTTTATTACTTATGTTATATATAAATTATTTTCAGAATTTATTTTATATTTTCATCAATATGACATTTAATACATATTTTTTTCTCGACAATAAAGAATACAAAATGTTATCGATATTATCACAATAACATCACTGATGTAAATAATTTTTGCAGGATATTTGTAATTTCTATTTATTTATAGAGATCTAGAATTAAGTCCTTCGTTGGTAAGTTTTTGAAAATATTTATAATTAATTTTAAGTCCTAGTAATTTTAAGTCCTTTTTTGATACATATATTTTTTTTACATATTTAACAAATCTCAATTTGTTTTTGTATTACATTTAACGTTCTAATTTATTTCTGATATAATGATAAATATCAATTATGTAGCGTTAAAATACAAAAACAAATTTAAATTATATATGAATTTTTAAATAATATTAATTAATATAATGAACATAATTATTATTGGTATGATTGAGTGTGTGATATATAACAAACGCATAATGAAATTGCTACAGTAAAAGTAAGTGTATTGTAAGGTAAAGTATATTAAAAAAATTCAAGGTACTAACTTTAAAACTAAGAAAAGGATCACCAAAATTTCAAATGCTCTAAAAATCTTATCGCTTTTTCAATATTGATAAATGAGGTGATGAAAAAAAATTCATATTCAACATTTTATTATATATCAAAAAATATCTCTATTATAAACTAACAGTAACATTATTAAATCTTGCTCATAGGAAATATATGATTACATTTTCATAATTTTTTATAATACAAATTAATTCACTACATCCACA
Source organism: Anastatus disparis (assembly GCA_017163975.1). Classification (NCBI taxonomy): domain Eukaryota; kingdom Metazoa; phylum Arthropoda; class Insecta; order Hymenoptera; family Eupelmidae; genus Anastatus; species Anastatus disparis. The sequence continues at coordinate 3,735,377 of JAFFSR010000226.1, forward strand.
TTAACAATTTTCATCAACATTTATTTAAAAAAATACAAATTCAAAAAATAAATCCACCTTCTGTATTGAAGAAAATCCAAATATACTTGAAAACAAAAATAAAATTAAGTCACTAGGTTTCTGAATTCAAGCATCTTTCTCTCTTTCTGTCTTAAATTAAAATTTAGGATTTCCTTTCAAGTTTTTTTCTTTTCTCCGTGTGTACGTCAGGATTAAACCTTTATAGCCATCTTTCGATAAAAGGATTCTTTTTTGCAAATGACGCGCCCGCACTCGCAATATGCACAAGCAATGCTGTTTTGCCAAAAAAAAAACACAACGAATGAAAAGAAAGAAATAAAAAAAAAGAACCAGTTGTCTGAAGGGGGACGAGAAAAGAAAGAGATAGAGAAAAGAAGAGAATAAGAGAGAGAGAGGAGACTCTTGAAATCCGGTTAGACCGGTTATACAAGATGTTAGATTTTCGCGGGATCGCACTTTCGGTTTCGGAATATGCGCGCACACTCTTCGTCGTCTGGCTATATATATATATATATATATATATATATATATATATATATATATATATATATATGCGTGTCCTTGAGCATAAAAGTTTTGTGTGCAGGGTTGCTTCAAGAACTTATAATATACCTCTCTTTTTAAAGTTATATGGCTTGGGCTTTCATATGTATATATAGTTCTCCAAAACTAATTGCATTTTTCTTCCATGTATTAACTTACTATTTTTTTTTTTTTTTTTTTATAAGATTAAAGAGCTTTTTTTATTTTTAGCTACCCAAAATTAGGGTAGTTAACAGATTCTAATAGATGCATTCGCGACTAATATAGAAATGCAATCAGTTTTGAAATATTCTTTTTTTGATAAAAATATGAATTGATTCGATAATCGTAAGGGCTTGAATTTTCAATAAAATTTAAGCTTTTACACTTGTTTGATCAATCCATCACCAATACTGAAAAAGGAGCCATGACAGGAAATATGAGAAATCGTTTTACAGATGCAATTCATCATTTTTTCAAAATGCACCTCTCGATATTCTTGCTATTATCAACAATTTTATCAGAGTAGTTTTGAACAATTGTTTATGAAACTATCCTTTTTGATTTAGGAAGAAATGAATTATTCTTAAACTAATATTTAAACCAAAGTTCTAATATAATATAAAATTGTTCGTTATTATTTTGAAGTATCTAAGAAATACTAATTTTAACTGCATAAATTATGAAAAAAATATCATTTTATTTTCATTTAATCATTGAAAATCTATGAGAAATTAATATTGAAATCAAAATTTATATGCACATATGAAAACCATAACTTTTTTTATCAATAACAAAAACAAACATTATCTTAACTTGATTATTTCTTTAACTCTTAACAAATCATTATTATTATTATCATTCCAAGCTGGAGAACGCAGTCGAGTGTATAGTTTTATATGCGCGTATTATAAATCCTGGCTCACGTTCTCATACCTCCTTCTATCTCCTTTTCTCTTTTTTTCCTCTTTCTCTCTCTCCTGCTCCTTGTTCTTTTATTGCTCAAGGTGATCCGCAATTCTCTCGGTCGATTCGGCGCAGGACTTAAAATATATATACGTATATATTCGTGTATATATGACTTCGCGGATAGACGAGCTGGATATCTTTTTTCATTTTCGCTCCAAGGCGGATATTCTTGTCTTGGATTTTCGGTATAATGTTTCGTTTGTATTTAAAGGAGCGAATAAATGTTAATATGTTGAATGTAATATTTAAAATTAATCGAAAGAGTTACTTTCTTTTTTTTAGTTTTAAATAAATTAAAATCTAAGAAAACAAATTAGGATAAATAATAATTTATATTCAAATTTAAAAAAATAACATTTTTTTTTTTATTAAAGTTGAAAGATAATAAGAAAATGATGGAAAAAAATTAGTGCTTGAAAGCATTTTGTAAAAAAAAAAAAATGTTAAGTATATATTTATTTAAAATGAATATTTAATTTTATAATTTTTTTATATAAAAATTCCTTTTTGTTTACGCTCACGATGAATCAGCCGCCACGCTGCTAAAGTTGTATCTCAGTTTGTCATCTTAAATATTTTGTTTTTTTCAATCCTTGCAGTTTAAAATTATAATAATTTATATGCATTAATCAAACATGTTATAGATTAGCATCCTCGGGTCTTTGTTTAATAAAAAAAAAAACGTTTAAATTTTTCGATCGAAATAATAATTCTTAAATTTAATCTTATGCTTGTTTTTATTCACAAAAAAAAAAATAACGAAAAAAATTTATAATCAAAACCGAATTTTAATACAACTAATCGAAATAGTATACGCACGACAAATTTCAACATTGCTGCAGCTATGCAGTTTCAGTGGATTTTTATCAAGCCGTGTATTTATATATATAAGTTGCGCGCGTCTGCGGATATGCGTTTTGCGCTTGGGGTTCGGATCGAAGCTTTTGCTGCATCGGGCGATAAATTTTCGTTCTTTCCATGCGTTTAATACACAGACAAGATGACCTGTTTCGCATCTCTCTCTCTCTCTTTTTCTCTCTTTTCTCTCTTGGTCTTTTCCTAGAATTTTTTCGCCAACCTGTCATCATTATTTAAGGAGTCTCAGAATCACTTTTTCTTTTTTTTTATTTTTATAATGGCCCGCATTGCAAGCAAAGTTGGATAATAATAAATTATTGGGATTTACTGAAAATTTTTGGATAGATTAATTGCTTTAATTTTTGAGATTAAAGAAGAAAAAAAAGAGGTATGCCGGTTAAATTAGTGCAGATATAAATGAGTATTGGAAAGTAAGAATTACTGTGATGGATTTTAAAGTTTTTTTAATAAAGTTCGATTTCATAGAAATTTAGAAATAATTTTTTCTATATAATATTGCCATTCACAAGATAAAGCACACTGAGAGAAATATTATAGTAAAAATAACTGTTTTACTTTGATCGTGTGAAAACATATGCCTTGGAAAATAAGAAAGATTACTGTTTTAAAACGAAACATTCAATCATATCCTCTTTTAAAAAAGTGATGGATAAATTCTGTCATCACAATAAGACAGTTTTGATTGGTCAAAATAAAACAAGTGACGAAAATTTAAAATTTAGAATAAAATTTTGAAATTTCAATGAATTATGTTAATTAATAAACAAATAGGCGCGCGCAGCGCGCTTTAAATTGCTTGTACTTTAAAACTTCGATTAAGCACATTAAAATTTACTTGTAAAACAATGATTTTTTTTTTATTTTCTAAGCAATAATGTGTATTTTGACACTATATTTTCATATGACAAAGTGAACAGTAATTTTAATTATAACATTTCTTTCGGTGCAATATTTTAAAACATTAAATTTAAAAGTTTTCTATTGTAATTTTCACTATTTTATTGATTTCAACATTTTTTTTTCACGAAAATTGAATAGTATTAAATTATTACATTCTTCTCTTGCATAACGAGCGTTTGTGCGTAAGCTTTATGATCTTACGTGAAAACTATAAATATTTATTTGGACCAATTATGAAAGATACGCGAATATATTTTAAGAATACTTTCATAATGTGAAAAAAAGAGAGAAAAAATAAAATCAGCATTAAAAAACCCGATACCTCGATAATGCTCAAATAAATTATGGTTTTTATTGAAGGCTATTAACAAATTTGTTCGGTTCTAAAAATAAAAAGCAGGAAAAATTTTTATATCTGCGAAACAAAAATACAAAAAAGAAATAAAAATAATAAAAAGAAACAACTGAAGAAATAAAAGAATACATATAAAAAAAAAGAAAGGCGCATTAAAAAGGAATTTAAATTAAAGCTCAGCAAAAAAAAATAAATAATTTCTTTTGCCGGATAGATATATGTGATAAAAATAAATTTTAAATCCGTTGTGTCCCATATATTCTTTGGTTGTCAACGATAACAGTTTAAGCAAGTGTAAGAAATTCATATATTTAAACGCTTTTGTAATAAATATAATATTACGTTTATTATCAATGATAATTTATCAAAGACATGAAATAAACATTATATTAATGAAATATGATTTATTTAATAATTTTTTAAACATTATTTATTATTAAATTCGTGAATAATATCGCTTTTTCGTTTTATCTACATTAAAATTAAATTAATTACCGAAAAATTTTTTAAATTACGACATAAGTATCTTATGTAAAAAAAACTATAATTTTTTTAAAACGAAAAAGATGTAAATTAAAAATTTTATTTTATCAAACTATTATAATCTTATATACCATCGCCAACTGATATAATAAATCTTTAACAACAGAGATGAAGTATCTGTGGATAAAAAAAAAAAGCTAAATTTTTATTTGAATTTTATTAAGAACAAATTATGATAGTTTTTAATTATTTAAAATTTATTTATTTTCTTTATATTTTTAGTAATTTTTTATTATAACCAAAAATTATAACAATCTTATAGAATTATTGAAGATTTTTTAAAAGTACAATAAACTACAATTAATTATTAATAAGTCTTTCTTAAATGAATATTTTTGCGATGCATTAAATAAATTTAAGTAAAGCATAGACATTAAAATTGCAATAATCAGTTAAGCCATTCACCACCAACAGATCTTAACCTTGAACCCATCCAAGCTCAGCGTTATACTAAAGCACCAAAAAATTTCTGCATATCAATAAGACAAATCTTCATTTTTATCTCAAACATCATCTATAAAATCTAAACATTCTTTCTTTTAAAAAACAGCTACAACTCATTTAAAAAAATAAAAAGTGAAAAAAAAATCCTTGATCCTTAATGCAACCGAAAATCCAAGTTAAATTTTGCCCTACAGCATATGTAAAGTCTTATTCGAATTTTTCTCTTTCTCTCTCTCTCACTATATATATACACACGTATGTTTTAAATCATCGTTTGCTTACTAAACGCTTGTATGGGTTGAGAACCATCGTGTATAAGTAGCGAAGAAGAAGGACCGTATAGAAAAACCGTCGGGGAATTTATGCGTCATGAGTGCAAGTAACTACGCGGTGAAGCGAGCTAAAGCAAAACTCTCTTCTCTTCTCTCCTCCTCCTTCCCTACTCTTTAAGCACAAACCCAAGCCAAAGACTATAAGGCTAAAAGCTAAAGCAAACGCTCTGCTGGCGCGGGACCTCGCACAGAGCGAGAGAAGCAAAACCAAGCCAACACACAGCAGCCCCAACATACTATTGGCCGGATCTCTTCTTATTTCTTCTTTCTTCTTCTTCTCCTTCTTCATTTTATCTTTTTATTTTATCCTTTCGTTGTGTATGTATACAAGCCTTCGTTTTTCTCGGTCTCTGTGTTTCTAGTTTGAATGAAACGGCTTTTGGATTGCTGGGCTTGTAATGTAATAAATTGACGGGTTAAGAATATATGTATTGTTTCAAATGTAAATTATTACGTTTGCTTTGGTTTTGAGTAATTTTAGAAGATAATTGATTGATTTTTTTTTCAATCATTGCAGTTTTGTATTAATTTAAATATTCTTATTTTATTATTTATAGCATACTGAAACATAAACGTTCAGCGTTGAAAAAAATAATAAACCTTTGTTTTTAATTGAAGTGTTAAAACTTAATGTTTTAAACTGCATTAAAAAATTACAAAATAACTTATTAATTTATTAATGAAGTTACTACACATTTTAGATACATTTTCAATAATTAATGCTAATAAAAATAACTCTAAAGAAATATCATTCAGCTATTTATTTAACATATAAAAATTATGTCTGATTATTATGCCAATACATGTTTCAATGTCCATGGCTTTAAATAAAATGTACATGCATTACACAGGGAAATGTGTACATAAGTAAGAAAATCGTTCGCAAAAAGCAAAAAAATTTTCTTGACAAGAAAAAACAAATTACATATAAAAGTAGCGTACATTTCTGCTTGTTATAATTTAATGTTCGATACGTCCATGAAAATACGTTAATTATATAATAAATTTAAATATTTTATTGTAAATTAATTTCACAAAAAAGAAATAGATATTTGATATCTTCATTAAGTTTTTCATAATCTTACTTATTAAGAGTAACGTTCTTTTTTTCATCGGTATAATTTTTCGATTTAATGCCTGCATCTTTTTTATTTTCAGCGTACGTATAATCAATAGCAATCAGAAAAAAATATATCTTCATATATACATTTCAGCTCAGTAGCCACAATAATAATATCTTCTTATACAATTATTTTAAGAAATATAAATTCATCTCTTTCTTAATAATTCAATCATTATTTTCCATTCATCGCAAACAACAAACCTTAAACTTAAACTTAATTTCTATCATCATCACGAATTTCATTAAAAAGAAGAAATAACAGCCGAAAAAATAAAAATAATAATAAATTATATATCTTCTTTTTCCTCGATTATTATATCTCTTGCCTCCATCTTATATACACTGCATCTTCTTTACTCATGGCCTCTTATACTTTCTGCGCGTTCTACCGTAAGGATGCGAGAGATGTCAATTTCTAAATCCGTCTTGATACACGCGAAAAAGTAAGGGAAAAGAAAAGATAGATATATAGCGAGAAAGAGAGAGAAAGAGTAAAATGACATACGACGAACCACACGTCGGATGTGCACTTGCGCCTGTCTGTCCGGCTATACGGCAGTATATATACGGAGTATTCTATGGATGATTAATTATTGTAAAAAATTTCGTTATTAAATAATTAAGATTTTTGAAAAATCAATTTTTCTTCAAAGAAGATATTAATGATTTTTTTTTTATACTTCATTTATTTTCAATGGAAATCAAAATGAATTTAATCTATTAACTAAAATTACAATTAATCAAAACGTTTTTATCAGAAGTATTGCAAGTAACAAGGATCATTTCTAAATATAACATCATCTTCACGAAGAAATAAAAATATTAAGGGATTCATTCAGTAATTTGACATGGAATAACCTATATACATAATACACAAAACCTTATATGAATACCGTATATATATGTGTATATATACGCGCCGGAGATCTCAATTCGGATGCTTTGTTTTCAGGCGCAAATGATTTTCGTGACGCTTCGGACACCCAGCGAAGGAAATGAGTAATTGCGTCAATGAAGTCGCTTGGCACTGAGTTTATATTTGCAGACGCAGTTTATGAAATTTCTTTTTTTTCGCTGGTCATTTTTTTTTATATTCATAAAATTCATAATTTTAATTTAAATCAAATTATAATGTTTTCATGAATATTATAATTAGTTTATTACACTTTAATCTTACGTGAATTTTAATGTCAAATTTATAATTTGGTTAATATTTTCTTGTTTACTCAAACGTGTTTTGTTAAATTAAAGATTATTCGGTTATTTACGTGAGCTGAAAATTAACATAATCCAATTTTCTTTCGAAATTAAAGATTTTTTTTCCTAAAAAATTATTGGGTATCAAAAATTCGATTATTTTTTACAGTCTACTATTAGATAAAACTTAATTAAATCAATTGTCTAAACAATTTATTTTTTCATTACAATAGAATTCATTAACCGATAAAAACAATTCATTAAAAACAGATCACCGACTCGCACACGTTTAACACATACTTTCTTTCCGAAGAAAAAAATAAATCGAACGAAAAAATAAAAATACCACAATCGTTCAAACAATCGATCTCTCTTAACTCTTTAATTTTTCTTTTTCTTTCATTCTTATATCAAATCCAACCAGTTAAGAAGCCAAGTTGCATTCTCAAACTACACATCTTTTAGATATATCATTTGCTTCGTATTTTTAAAATCCTTAAACCCCTTTTACCTTCCCCTCCCCCCTCCCATCAATGCGCGCACACACGCTCTGATAAACTTACAAGAGAAAGATATTTAGATTTTCGAGATGTTAGATTAGAAAAGACCAAAGCTCTATATAGAGTAGCTTAAAAAAGATAAAATAAAGGCTTTTATAAGTGTAGCTGTACGTATATACCATACGTAAGAAAGATCGACAGGAGCCGTTTCGAAAAAAAAAATATTTTTTTCCCATTCTTTTCTCTCTTTCTCTTTTTCAAACTGGATCGCTCGGGAAGCTTCGTGGAACGCTCGATGTAGATAAGAGAGAAAAGGAGAAAGAAAGAGAGAAAGAACGAGGTTATCAAAGCAATACGAAAGCAAGCTGCACACACATGATCGATCGGCCGTATAGATGGATCACCTGCGCGCAACATTGCACGACGACGAAAGAGAGAGAGGGAGGCTTTTCAGATGCATCTCTTCGTTCTCTCGTACTGTCGTTTCATATATATTGTATATATGTGTGCTTCGATTCTTTTTCTCTCTATCTCTCTCTCATTTTTTCTTTTCACGCCCGAGAATGTTACACTTTTTGACCCTTTGAGAGAGAGACTGGCGATTTTTCTGATATTTTTAGTTTTTATTTTTGTTTAGTCATTTTTTTTCTCCTTTTTTAGTGCACGAGATTGAAAAAAATGTTGTTTTGCAAGAGAGGTCGGTGACTGTGAATTCAAAGATGAATATCTGAAATTCAAAGTAGGAGATTTTATGCGAGTTAAGATAAATGTAATAAAAGTCAATTTTAATATATTATTAATGCTACGCTGCAATTCGATTGAATTCTTTATTTTTTATAAAAAAGTAATTGCTTTTATTAGTTGCAATAAAAAAGGAATTCAGCAAAAAAGGGGCTATTTTTGAAAAATACTTAAAAAAAAATTTTAAATTACCATAATATCAATAAAAATAAATACATTTATAATCTTAAATAATTTATTTATCATTCATTCATTAATTAATGATTGCACATTTTCTGTACTGAAAAACAGAATTTGTTTGACGATTTCTCCTATTTTCTTCTTTTATATTACACTATTCAGTGCAAAATAGATCGTATACATGGACACGTAAAATAAATTTTTAATTTCAACTCATATTTTTTAAATCGCGATAAAATACAATGGCTTATGCAAACTATTAAAAATTTTACTGTATGTCAATGATGCATAGATTATCATCGAATTGCATTAATTTAGCTAATATTAAATCCTTCAATAAAAAAAAAGAACAACGAAACTTTTAAAAATGAAATATCCATCAAAAAGCCATTTTCTAAACCACTTTACTCATATCAAACGCCCGAAGAGAAGAATAAAAAAAAAGATCAATCTAAAAACGTGCTGTTAATAATCCAAACTTATAAAACCACTTCTCTATGCAAATGATTCTCTTCTCTCACTTTCTCATCTACCCCCTTCGATATATTTTTCCTCTCTCTCTTTTCGTGTCTCCTTCTTTTCTACATATAACATGCATTCACTCAACGTCAAAGAATGCGAGAGAAACACGCGGTAGCCCGAGAAAGAGTAAGAGTTAAAAAAGAAGAAGAAATAAAAAAAAAGAGAAGAGAAAGAGAATCTTCTTAGGCTATATAAACCCATATCTAACGAGAAATCTCCAATTAAAGGGCCTTTTATATACAAAGAGGCGCTCGAACATTAGAGCTACCTGAAACACGCGATCGAAAGTTGATGAGAAAAAAAATATAAGAGAAGAAGGTATACCTTTACTTTAGTTTTGGCTACTGGTACACACTACAACGTATATATAAAATGCATGAGGATGCAGTTTTGAGCTTTCGATCAAGCAGGTATTTAGTTTTATGTACTTGTATAGACTATCTTTTAAGTTTCTATCTTCATCTCGATGATTTTGCTCGTTTTTTTTCGGTGATCTTGTAAAATGAAGAATCGAGTATGTATAGGTGTTTTATTAACGAAGTGGGAGTAGTTATAGAGTTTTTTAATTGATTTTGAATTTTTTTTAACGGATCGAATTTAATTGTTCATCATCAATTGTGTTCTTTTGGTTTCTTCGCCGAATATACAAATTATTAATTTTGTATTTCATTCTACACAAAATTTGTTTTGGTTATGAACTTTTTATTGAATTTTACTTTCAACAACAAAGTAAATGTATAATTTTTAAGATTATTATTGAATTAAAATTATTTCTATTCAAAAAGTATATTATAAAAAGGTATGATTAAAAAACATTCAAAAACAGATCACTTAATAAAATTTTGAAAAATTTAAAGCAAATATCCGTTTATCTCAAACTTCATATTTAATAATAAGAAAAATATTTATTTAAAGACGAAAACAATATCATTAACGTATTCAATCACAACACACACACCCACACACATATTTAGTAACCTCAATAAATTCGTATACGGTCAGAATTGTGTGCTAATAATACAGCAATTTTTACCACTCAATTTCATTTTTCCTGTGCGCAGGTATTTTACAATGTTTCGAAGAGTTTCTTTTTTCAACGTCAATACTTTGCTTAACGAACTCGCGTAGCAATAATCGATTTTCATTAATTTGATTTCTTATACGGAAAAAAAAGAGTCGAAAATTTTTACTTTTAATAAACTAAATTATATATTTCACCGGAGTACATTAAAGGTTATATTAAGCCGCACGAAAAAAAAAAAGATTTCACTTTTTTTTTTATCATCGTATATAATGCGCTTTAATATTGAATTCATAAACGCAATACAAAAGATACTTTTATAATATATTCAAATTTTCAACAACGATAATTTACTCGATAATATCAATTTAAAAATAAAAAAATTTCTTTTTATTAAATAAAAAAGAAGCGTATAATCCAATTAGCATATGGCGATGGCGTTACAGCATAGTGGAAAAAAAAAGTTCTCAGTTATCAGAGTGCATAAAGCATACAATTTACCTTTCGTATTACATTAATTACAATCTTCCTACAATATCCAATCACTCGGCGCACGAAAAATAAAAAGAGGAAGCCGCGAAATATAATCAAAGTATAATCACTGCGATTTCTGTTGATTTTAAACCCAATTTCAGTTTATAAAAAAAAAATGAAAAGTTAAAGATTCTTTTACTCCCCCTATTTTACTTCATTTATACGATTTCTTTACATTTGGATTTCATATATACCCATATCTCGTCTTTATATTTCGTTTTTTACCTTTTATCGCAAAACTCGAGCATCGAAGCATAATAATCGTTCTTAATCTTTTCTTCTTGCATTTCGCGCTTATCTAATTACACGTAAAACCCAAGAGTAAAAGAGAAGGAAAAAAAGATACTTGCGCTTACTTGAAACTTGTAATTGTCCTTTATAGCACGCGGTATACCTTTTTCGGTATATATAAGGGATAAGACTCTCTCTCGTCTGCAATGTACGAATTTCACCGAGAAAAAAAAAACAGAAACGAAAAGGAAAGAGAGAAAAAAGAAATATAAAAATGGTACGATTAAAGTTTGCCGCGCCCAAAGATGTAAGTCACCAGGAAACAGGAGTTAATTTTCTTTATTTTTTGATTCCTTATTTTTTGGACTTCTTTTTAATCTTGACGGTGGTCATTGCCAGAAAGTTACTTTCTTGAGAAAGAACCTTTTTGGTATTTTAAGTGTGTGTCCGTAATGATGTTATTTACGTATCGTTAAAATTTCTTTTGATGATTGACTGTCTTTTTGAATTTAATGCTAAAATGTGTAGTTATAAAATTAAGTATTTCGGTTCTCTCTTTTTTTCTCTTGGGTTTATCGGAACATTTTTTTTTATGATATTCTTAGAATACGCGTTAAAAAAAAGGGAAATTTTTTACGCGATGTCATACGCGATTTGTATGATGTAAAAAGTTGTCGGAATGATTCAATGTTTTATTTTAAAAACGTAGTCATAATGCAAGCGTTAAAGTAGCAAAATATTTTAAATAGTCAATTATTATATGAATTTTTTTTTAGTAAAATTTTTAAATTGCTATCAATTGACCGTTACAAAATATAATTATGAATTTAAATAACTAAACAAATTTGTTGCAACAATTTAAATTGAATTTTAATCTATCAGATAACTTAACATTGAAATGATCTTTAATTTGCATATGAAATAGTACGTTATACAACTAGGGAATAAAATCTTATATTTCTCCTGAGGGTTATGATAATCTCTAGAAGAAATAAAATTTCCTCCTGTGTCATATTTAGTGCTTTATTCTCAGTTAAATCATAATCATTCTATCAGGTTAAAAAAGGCTTTTTAAATAACTATTGAATGAATTTTATTAATCGTGTTTTACTAATGTGATCCGAATTAGACCGGGATTTGAATTCGGGTCTTCATGTTTATTACAAATCCATCATTCTAGCGAATGAGATCTCTTATTCCTATACTTACTATACTTTAGCAGGCAGTAATTTGTCACATTACCGACCGCTAATTTCAAGCCAAAGAAACGTCTCACTTTTGGATCCGATTTTTCAAGTTAATAAAATGACCATTACTCTTGAAAATGGGAATAAAACACATTAAACATATATTAATATTTGTATATTTATTTGACAGAATTTTAATTGTGCTTCGAATAAGTTGAAAAATGTATTAATTTTATTAATGCGATTTACTTATTTTACGAAACAAGTAATATATTACATTTTACACGCATAAATAAACTACAAGTTTTTAACGGTTAAAGAGCGTTCAGATAAGCAAAGTGAGCGCAGTACTTTTTTTTAACATCGGATTATATTTCGTTCTTTTTTCTTTAAACATACAAAGATAAATTTGACTTAATTTTTATTATAAGTTTTAAAGAGCTTAAGCATTAAATATATAGAAATTTTTTTGCACAAGTGGCACATGAGTTATAATAATTTTGAAGGAAGTACGCGAAACCTTCTTAAAAGCGTATATGTTTATATTTTTTTCAAAAATTTAATTAGAAACATAGAAATGTTTTCTTATGATAATTCGTTAACTCATAATCTTACAAAATATCAACAAAATTAAAAATCTTATGATTGGCATGGCGGAGATTGAAATTTAAAGATACGCTTATTTTCGCATAATATATTCTTGAAAAAAAAAGAAAACGAAACGATAACCTGATATTCAAGATTTAAAAAAATTGACAACTTAAAAATATATTTAAATTAATATAGTTGAAAATCTTGAAACCAATTAGAATTCTTAACGCATCGATCGTTAATTTAGAAAAAAAATTAACAACAATGAAAAAACCTGATAACTTTTAAATAAAAATGCTTATAAATCCTTAAGGAAAAAAAAGTAATCACAAAAAAGCTTACTATTTCTAAAAATCATTCCGTACAAAAGTGCATCGTAGTACGTAAAAAAGTAAAATAACCTGAGGTTGGATAACTTCTTCATAAAAAAAAGTATAAAGAAAAGCAAAAAAAGAGGAAGGAGTCAGCCAGACAAAGGAAGCTTCTAAAAAAAATATAAAATAAAATAAAAAAAATAAAGAGGCATGCACACCGCAGACACGAAATTAACAGAAACTACAAGCGCACAACCGGACAGGAAAGATAAACGAAGATGAAGTAAAGACGTGAATTCCCTTTCAAAAAAAAAAAATATAAATTATTTCAAAAGGGACTTTTAAAAAGTGTATTTCTATTACTGTCTTTTTTTTTCACTGAAAAATTTTGTTGTGTAAGAATTACGTTTAATGATGTTTTGGTTTTTTAATAAAAATTTTTTAACGTATAATTATCAAAAAAATAAAAAGGAAAAAATATATTTTATACATACACTATTATTATACGGTTATATTTAGTAAATATAAAAATCTTATTCTAAAGCTTACTAATTATTCAATCTATAAAATTGATAAATATATAGAGTAGAAAAAAATTTTTATCGTTCATCGAGTACTTAAAATTCATAGATTAAATCTTATAGATTTGAAATACTTGATAGAATTTTAAAATTTGAGATACTTTATAACTGATCGAAAAATCTTACCCTTTCATACAACCATAATTGTTATTCAAATTAAATTGAAAAAAAAAAATTTCTAATTTTTTTTATTCAAAATGAAACTTATATAATCTCAAGTCTGTGTCCTCAGGTGCTTCAATAAACACCTTCACTAATATTTTAATATGTATTTCAAAGTCTAAAAATATTTTAAGTTGCAAACCTAAACATTGACTATATACCTCGATTTATTAAATACAGAAAAAAACAAGATGGAATAAACAATTTTAACAATAAAGAGCAATACATTTTTCAATGCATAAACAAACATATATGTATCTGTTAACTACCTACACTCATGGAATACATAAGAACTTCAAGGTACGTAAACGAAGTACTACAAGCTAAGACTAAAGTTATAAAGGTACAAATATAACAACAATACAACAACAATGATTAAAAAAAGAAGAAGAAAAGAAGACATTCTTTCTTATCTTCTCTTATTTCCTTCTAACTGTCCATAAATGAATACACGAAATATCTTCATGCGTTGAATATCAATACTATACTTTATAATACGTCCGAAACATGTTTTATAAGAGTTTGAGTTTAATTATCGTCGAAGCTGTATATTAAAAAATTTTTTGCTATTGATATCAAATAAAAAAAATTTTTATCAATTTACGAAACGATTATTATACAGTATTTTACTAAAGAACTTAAAAACAAATTTACAGATTAGAATAATGACGAAACCTCTCGTATGCCCCGAGCTTAAATTTTGCAATTTATAAAATGTTTCATGAAAGAAGAGCAGTAATAATAAAATTATAACAGTACAAATGACGTATGTTACTCGCGCGCCTCTTATCGATGTAAACCCTCGTTATGGTACATTATCTTGATATAAATATCCAAATCAAATTCATAACCAGATCTCATTTGCTTCATTATATATCCGTTGATGGGCAACTTTAACCAGCTATTTACGTGCATTAACCAAGATATTTTCTCAATACTTCTCAGCTTCATTTCTTCCTTACCTTTTTTTTTCTTCTTCTTCTCTTCCCCTTCTCATCTCCTCTCTACGTCAGTGTAAATTTCATAAAAAAAATACACACTTATATGTTTATAAGTTTTAAAAAAATCCGTCGCGAAGTTCTTGTGTATACGCGCGCATATACTTCATATTGGATCGATTTCGTCGGTAAAAAAAAAGAAAAAGAAGAAACAGTATAATCGACATCGACAAAAGTAAGTCATAAATATAAAACCGCAACTTATATACAGCATTCAAAATAAAAGTAAGAAAAAAAAAAGAAGAGAAAAGGTAAAGGTAACGTGCTCTTCAACGTGTAACGAAAACCTCCTCATTTTCGGTATATGCGCGTATAATCCCTCAAGCGACCATCATCAGAAAATGTAATGAAAAAAAGTAAGAAAAAAAATTGAAAAGAAAGAAGAGATAATATGAAAAGAAGAAAAAAGAAAGAATATCGCACGCAAATTCGTATGCGAAAGAAAAAGAAAGAAAGAGAGTTGAAGATGAGATGTAAACGAGCTTATATACTTGCTTACTGCTATAATGTTAGCAAGAAGAAAAAAAAATCGTTGCGTCTTATCGTGACTCAGAGGAGCATTGAAGAGAGAGAAAGAGAAAGAAAAGAGAAGAGATAAGAACTAAAGTAGCTCTGTATGTCGCGAGAGCTTACAATTTTCAATGCAAAATTTTCAAGTGGAATGATCGTTTAAATGAAAAGAAAATAGTTTTAATGAAATGAAAAATTATCTTCAAAATAATAAATTTATGAAGAAATAGTTAACGAGAAACTTTTTAACATGATTAAAAATTTTTTGAAATAAATAAAAAGCTACTTCATGCGTTATAAAAGTGTAAAAAAATTGAAAGAAAATGAAGTATATAAAATTTCATAAAATTTCAATCAAAATAAACAAGAAAATGTTACACTTTATACCATAAAAAGTATATAATAAACAGCCTGCAAAATTATTACAAATTTTACATTCACATAATTATTGTTTATATGCGTATATGTGTTATAAAAAGTTTTTCTTTATTAGGGCCTTTACAAGATTTCAAGTAATCAAGCACGTACACAATATTATCGATAAAGCAAGAAATTAAAGTACAGTTGTAGACACAACAACAAAAAAAAATATCTTCACCATAACTCACGCATGAATGAGCTATTTTTAAATTTATTCACTATACTCTTTTTCTTATTGCTAAACAGTAATCGTCATCATAAAAATTCAAAAAATTTGTCGTGATAAATAAAGTTGATTTTTGCTTTTTTTTAACAAGAATTTTTACATAAATTAAATTTGATTTTGCATTTTTACAAGTTACTACTGAAAAAGAAAATGGCAAAACTTTAATATTCTAAGTCATTATTTAATTAAAATATAATGAGTATTTTAAACTAAAAACGTCTGTCAGCAATGGAAAAGATAATAGCAGGGTGAGAGAAATGTATCAGTATGAAAAGAATATAAGAAGCCAAGAAGAAGAAGAACAAGATAAAGCAAAATAAGATTGAAGTGAGAATAAGAATGAAAGAAAAAAAAAGGAACAGAATTCATGAAGAGATGTAGTAGATTGATGGAAGCAAGAAGAGAAAGACAAAATATAGGCATGTATAAAAGAAAAATAAAGTGGAATTTGTATTTTGAAGAGATTGAAGGGAGACATGATGAGAGAGTAAAGAAGATAAAAACCACCGGGTTCTGTATAATTTTGCGTAATTTTGAAGTTTCGTTCTCAAATTTCGAAAATAAAAAAAATTTGTTGTTGTTTTTTTTCTTCTTTTACATGTTTTGCAGCAAATAAAAAATAAGGAAAGGGATACCCCTTTCTTTGTTAATGTTTACTTAAGATGTACGTTTATTGTACAACAATCAATGTTAAATTGTATTTTCTCGTATACTTCTTTATAAATTATCCATGAAATTGCGTTAAGTTTGCTCAAAATTTTATTGTGAGAACGTTTAAATTTGGTATACTTTAATAAAAATATAAAAATGAGAAGAAGAAGAAGAAAAAAAAGAGAGATTGGGGTTTTATAAAAAGAATTATGGCTTTTATATGTTATTCTCAATTTACAAGTAATTGGAGAAATGTGGTTTATCAGACATAACAAGCTTGTGAAAAATTATATACCATAAAACAGTAAATCAGCATCAAACTGAAGAAAAAAAAAATACATACAAAAAAAGTAGAAAAAGATGATATTAGAAAGACAAAAACAGTAGTCGAAAAGAAGAATAAGAAAAAAAAATAGACCAAATAAAAAAAGTAAAAGTACATGACCAGCAAAATTAATTGATCAAAGAAAATGAGAGAGGAAATATGTGCCAAAAACCTCGAAGATATATACGTACAAAAAAAAGCTAAAAGACAAAACAAAGAAAAACAAAAAGAGCCCAACGATGAACATTACAACAATAAAAAGAGAAGAAGACAACGTATTCAAGTAATAGAAAGAAAAAAAAAGTGAGAAAAAAAAGAAAAGGATACTATGAACAAACAACCAAAGGGAAAATAAAGAGCATTTGTATGTCGAAGCAATAAAAGATGAAAGAAACAAAAGAAGCAAAAAATAAGTTGAAAAGAAGAAAAAAAAAACGAAAAAAATTTCAACTCAACGTAAAAAAAGGAAGGATAGCAACAAGGTGAGAAAGAGAATTAGTGTTATGTATACGAAGATAGAAACATGGAAAAAGAGAAAGAATAAGCAAATGAATAAAGAAATTAGAAATGAAAAATTCTTCAATCCTATATTAAAAGCGCAAAAAGAAGAAATAATAATGAAGAAAAAAACAAAGAAACAACGACTAACGTACGCACATATATCGGCAAACTATAAGATGATAAAAAAAAAGGAAAGGATCCGAGACGTTTGAAACAACCAAAATGAACAACAAGTCTGCAAAGCAAAGAAAAAAAGGAAGAAAAAAAAATTGAAAGAGAAAGATAGAGCGTGCAACATTGCATATATATATTTAAAAAAAAAGAAAACGAAAGAAGGATAGTAAGAAAGGCAAGTAAAGCAAGAATTAGTGAATGAAAGAGAGAGAAAGAGTTAAAAGAAGAAAAAAAAAGCGAACGTAGACACAAGATATATATCCAGGATAGGAATAAAACCAAAAAAGTTGTTCTTAAAAAACAAAAATAAAATAAAACGAAAGGCAAAAGAAGAAAAGAAAGAAGAAGAAACAAAAAAACAACAAAACCGCATGCATTAAAAGAGAAGAAGAAAAAATAGACGAGCAAAAAAAGCGCATAAAAAAAAGCAAAAAAGCAAAAAAAAAGCCTTAAAAACGAAAGAAGAAACAAGCAAGGAGAAGAAATAAAACGAGCAAAAGAAAGATAAAGAGGATTTTGTATGAGTATATAGGAGAGAAGGAGTATAAGAAGAAGAGAGAAGACGGGTATATAAGGCCCCTACTTTTATAAAAAGAGTCTGCATCGTTTGCTTGTGTATAGGAGAGGAGAGAGAGAAAACGCCCTTGACTCTCCTCCGTCGCGACGTTGTATGTGTATATATGCGAGGGAGTGGGACTTAACTATACTTGCCCGATGGCCTTGAAGCTCTTTGCTGAGAGAGAAAGAGAGCCTGCCTGCCCCCTTCTGAGACTGGCCAGTCTGTGTCTCTTCGCATATATACACTACAGACTCTTGTTTCTCTTTCTCTTTCTTTTTTAGCTTTGCTGTTAAACAGCGTTTCTCAATCAACGGCCCTGTATTATATTCCAGACTATATCTTTCTCCTTTCTTCCATTCTTTACTTTTATATAGCTTTCTTTGTTTTTATTTAGTTTTTTTTATCTTTTATAATACAAGAATTTTTGCGAGACAGAGAGAATGAGTGCGATAAAGAAATTTCTTCTTCTTTTCATTTATTTTTTTCTTCTCCTTTTGCGTGCGTGGTTTTGTATACAAGGTGCTTTATAGAACCTAGTAACTTAGTTTCATTTTAGGAGGATTTTTATTAATGTGGTGTACGTATGTATGTATAAGATGCTTAAGAGTTGTTGTTTCAAAGACTTTTTGTTAGTCACATGAGTGTATATATATAGTTTCTTTTTAAGCTTTACGCTAAGCGTATATATGCACGAAACAAGAGAATCAGTAGTTAGAGGACGATGAGAGCTGGACTGAAATTGGCTTTAATTTGATACTATTTTCTTTGTATCATTAATTCAAATAATTTTATTCAAATTCTAAAGGAACGTTTAGTTTAAAATAGACACGTTTTCACATGTAAATTTATCATTTTTTTACATGATTTAATTTAATACTAATGTCGAAGATATATACTTTGTGCAACAGAAATTTGTGCATTCACAATTATTTTAAGTTTATTTTGAATTAAAAGTGTATGGTTTTACTTTCATTTGAAAAAAGTTTTAAGCCGAACCATCATATGAAAGTAAAAGTTCGCGTTTACATGTTTGAACATTAAATATGATTTTATTTCATTATATATTCTACAAAATATTAAATGATAACCATCTCAAAACACAGCATAATAACATTAAATTGATCAAGTTAACAGCGCTTTACAAACAATATTTCAACAAAACAACCTAACTCCAACTCTCATCTAAAGCTCCAAAATTACATTTAATCAATAAATCTTAAAAAATTATCAAATATCAAACATTAATCAACAAAAATCATTAAAAAAAGAAAATCATAAATACATCTTTTGCATCCATTCTACTCTGCATACTGTATAGGTCATATTAACCGCGCACTGCATCTCTTGCACAGACCGTGCAGAGAGAAAAATAAAATAAGTATAGAGAGCCAGAGAGAGAAAGAGATACCAGCGACATTAATGAAGCTACTATACAACGCTCTTGTCGAGAGAGAGAGAGAGAGAGAGAGAGAATCATTTGGCCACTGACCTTGAATAGCCGCGACGCAGCCGTTAACGATTTTCCATGGCGCCTATGGTATATAATGCTTTCGAAGAGAGGCCTAAAGGCTGTTTCTTATAAATACATATATAGCAAACTATATCTTTCTTTCTGATCGTCGCGTACAGATTGTTTTAAATTAAAATATGTGCTCTCGCTTTCTCCCTCCCTCTCTCTCCTTTTATCTCTTTATTGTTTATGCATTGATCAACGCAATTGTTGTGAAACAATTTATTTTTTTTCTTTTCTTTTTGCTTAAAAAAAAGACAAAGAATAAAGGTATATAGGTTATGTTGAATGTTTGCTCAAAAAATGTCAAAATTTTCAAGCTCGTTAATCTCTATATCTCGAAGCGAGAAAGAAAGAATAAAGAAAACTTTCATTCGTTTAACACTTTGTTTTTTGCCATTGCAATTTAAAATAACAACCGAGATTTAAAAGAAATAAAAAAAAATAAAGAAATTTTTTTTTTCTTCGCTATACACACTTATCAGATTCCAAATGTATTTAATGTGTAACAATGTCCTATACGAACACCACATTTATAAACCAAAGATTAATCGTTATAACAGAAAATTCCGACACAGGGGGTTAAACATTTCCAACAACTTTTTAGCAAAAGAAAGTACACATATAAAAGTATATCTTATTCTTTTTTTTATTTAATTCTCGTGTATGTAAAAAGGAGAAAGGCGTGTGTGCGCGCAAGTTACGCAAGGAAATGGTACATATACATAAGGAATAAAAAAAAAAAACAGAAGAAGAAATAAAACGGTACGTGTTCCTTAGCTTACGGAAGGTATGTTACAGTACTCGTTAATTGGGCGAATTAAAATTTCGAAATGTCCGTGCCAGTACAAAAGTCACTGAAAAGAGAGAAAAAAGAAAAAAAATGTTTTTGATGATGATGCGTATCAATTGAGTGTATTAAAGTGATTGTTTATCGATAAGAAAGGAATTAAAAAAATAATATAATGTTATTTATCATTTAGACATGAGATTGACGGTATAGCTTCGTTTTTTTCTTCTTCATCATTTTAAATTTAAAACTGACGTTTTTAAAGAGCTCTTTTTAATATTTGGTTGGGCTTTTCTTTTTTTTCTGGACGATTCGATCATATATCGTGTAACCAATCCATTTATGAAAAAAAAAAGAATTGAATTTGTTAAGCAGGTATAAATGTACACATTTAATTGTATTAATTAAAGAATAATTAATGGTTTAATTTAATTAAAGGGAAGTAAATTGACAGCTCAAGTCAAATAATATAGAATTTTTTTCTTATAGATTTTAAAAAGTAAAAGTTTTTTTTTGTATTCGTAATGTTTAGGCTACGTACGGATAGGGAGAGAGGGGACTTAAGTTTTTGCTTATTTAAATTTCAAATTTTCGTAGCTTGCTTGTCATGATGGAACAACTTAGGTCATGTTAGATATACATTGTGGGTGTGTTGCTTAAGAGATCCTCTATTGTAACAAAGATCGAGTTTGGTAAATATTTTTTAAAATTTTTGTGTTGGTAATTATTGTTTAATTTTTAGCATTTTTTGCAATTTTACTGCATACATCAATGTTCAAATTTACAAAAGTTCTCATATTACATTTGATGGAATTAAAATATTTAAATAATTTTTAAAATTTATTATTAACAAATTAAAATCTCAAAAAATTCTAAACTCAATTTAACTTTCAACTCGTAATCGACAAAAATTAATCTTTCACCACAAAAAAATACGGGCTTAATAAAACAATTTTAAAATCAATACCACGAGACTCACATGCTTTACCTTAAAATTTATTATTCCAATCAAGCCATTAATTTAATTATATAACGCATAAGAAATAATAATTTGTTAAATTATCACCAATTGAACTGATAAAACAATGGCATACAAATAATAAAGTAGCCCGGCAAGACAAGTTTGATAAAAAGAAATAAATATAAAAAGTAAAAGGCAATAAATCAGTAAAGGATAAGGGCTTTATAAGTTGTCGGGAAAAGATGAAAGAAAAAAAATTTATATATAAAGAATCAACGAAACATCTGTTTAAGAGAAAGTCGTACAGCGAGCAAAAGGTATCGTTACAATTACCTTTTTCAACCCAAAAATTGAAAAAAAAAAGAAAAAAGAATACGAGATATAAATAAAATTCAAAACGCAAATTGTCTTTCTTAAAATATCGTACACCAAGTCCTCTTTGTCTGAGAAAATATAACCACAATGTAAAAATAATCCTTAAACGACCAAACTGTATTGCCGTTAATTACACATCGGAACGATATGTAAAATTATTCCGATTATGCTTTTAATGATTAATTCGTTACAAACCGAAATGATAAATTCTTTTTCCCCTACCTAATAATCGAGTTTTGATTTTAAAAATTTACGTTCACAATTACGTATACTTTCACGTCATCGTATGACCCACCTTAATATAACAAGAATAATTCAAAATAAGAACTGATCCTTTTTTTCTTCTTATCGTAAATTTAATATAAAATGCATGTAATAAAAAATGGAAACAGGCAATAATTTTTCTTGTTCACTTTTTTTTTCCTTTTAGCTTCACATTTGTGAAGGAAAAAAAGAGATAATATTATCAATAGGAGCAAGAGCAAAAAAGAAAAGATAGAGATAACGTGGGAAAGGTGGATGCAAATGTAAATTTAATTTACGAGGGAACTTGATTTTTATTGAACTGTCAAAAATTTGAAAAATGTTAAATAATGTAGGTTTTTGAGTTTGCAAATTTCTTTATTTAATAAAATTTGAAATGTCGGTTAATTTGATTGATAAACTTGAGCAGAAAATTATCGTAATGGATAGAATACTTATTTTTATTATTAAACAACATAAAATGAGAATTAAAATAATTTCATTTTACTCACAATGATAAAATTCACTAATTTTAAAGTTTTAGTCCATAAATGTATAAAATATAAAATGTTGCAAACAACAGAAATTTAACAAAAATATTAATTTTGATTTTATATTTAAATTTATACCACAAGTATTATATTTGAACTATAAAAAATCAATTATTGATACAATATCTAATAAATCATAATTTTATCAAATTATTAACAAAGTACATCAATCGATAAATAATGAAAATTCTTTGCATTCAATAAATAACCAACGCTTCAATTAAAATATTTCAATTCTCGTAAATCAAATTTTAAAATTATTGCTCGGCCAAATCAAGAAATAAAACCAAATGAAGAGAAAAAAAGAAGCATAATACATCCATAACAGTTTAAGAATCTCGCGCACTTAAAATTACGCATAAAAGGAAAGAAAGATCAAAAGCCGCGAGAGCGAAAACAGATAATAAAAGAGAGAAAAAGTGAGAGAGAGGCATAAAAATAAAAGGAAGAAAAAAATAAATAAACGAAACCCTAAAGAAAACAAGAACAAGAAGAAATAAAAAGAGATAAAAATAAATGTACCACCTGAAAAGGAATTTCATTTGTAAAAAAGAAAAAAAAAGGAAAAAATAAGTCCACAAAAGTACAACCACAACAAGAAGGAAAAATCGAAGACGAGTAGCCGTCTCGCAAGTTTTATAGCTATCGTTTCCGTTAGTTTTATTATTGTTTCTCTTATTTCAACAACTTTTTTTATTTTTTTCTTTTTCTTAAGGCCGTTTGAAAATTTTTCGTTAAACATGACTAGATAAGGATTTATATACGTGACGAATAAAAAAAGGATCTTCAGATATATATAAACTGTTGCTTCTATAACACTTTCTCTTCTCTTGATTTTTTTTTTAAGAGCTTGTAGAAACTAATTTCAAAAAGTGTTTTAACGCGAGAGCAAGTTTTCTGTTTTTCTTTTTTTTAAAAGGTGATTCAAAGGGATTAATTAATTTTTATCTTTAGATGTTATTCTTCTTCTTCTTATTTCTTCTTTTTCTTTTAGATGTTTTGTTTTGTTTCATTGATGTTGGGTCTGTTTAAGGGAATTTAAGTACTGCATTACATAGAAAAATTAGTGAAACTGTACATTTTTTTTTATATATATATAAAAACCTTTATTTTTGTTTGTTTCAAAATTCATTAATTACACGCTAATTAAACGGGAGCAAATTTTAAAAAATCAAGTATAAAATATTACAATATTTTCGCGATTCTTAATAGTATATAAATATTTATTATACGAAAAATTTGTAATGAGCGTTAACATTTACCAAGTATTAAAAACAGAAAAAAAGAAAATACACATAACTAACCGAACGTTTTCTTCCCTCGAAAAATTTATAGTTGAAAAAAAGCACCTACTTCTTGTTAATTAGTCGACGTTTTTACAAAACTACGAGAAAAAAAAAATATATTCCCTTTTACGAATCCAAAGATAAAATACGGCTTAATTTCAACTTCTTCCTGTACTTAATCCTATATACACACTTTTAACGCTTTATACGTAATTAAAGTGTCGGTCACAAGGAAAAAGAAAACAAGAAAAAAAAAAGTGCTCGACAAAAATTTAATGGACAAACTAATTAATCAACGATCCTTTTGAGAAAAATAAAGAAAAAAAATTTAAGTTTTAAACCACTAAAACGAAAAATATACAGCTAAAAATCTTCCTCGAAATCCCGTTTTTGGGAGGAAAAAATCCATGCCGATCTTATATTCAGATGATTTCCGATGTCGTCGATCTTTCACGGTATGTTTCTTTCTTTCTGTTCTCTTTTTTTGTTTATCGTAAATTGCTACACCTGTATGAAAAAGATTTGCAAGTACTTCTTAAAAAAAAGAAACAAAACTTAAAACTTGTCTCGGAAAAAATTTATATACTTCAATTTTGCATATTTAACAGTTGCTTCGTTAAGATTCGTATTTTACCCCCATTCGAAAAGTAATGTGGATGTAGTGGAATTTTCTTTTTTCCCTGGCAGAAATCGAATACATTTTTAGACTAGTTTGTGGCAAATCGAGATGTGAAATGACGATGACAGGTTTTGACACTAACATAACGCTATCTCTAGTAATTTATAAGCATTTCACATATATTTGAACGTATATGAAAAATCACAATATTTTCATTATCTAAAAACTAGCCAGCAACTTACACAGTTCAGTAAACTTACAAAAGTTAGAAAATGAGAAACAGAATCAGGTTGATCTTAAAATATTGAGAAATCTAATTGCAAGCACTTTGAGATTATGTCATTTTAATAAAAGTAGGTACAAAATTCCCAAAAAGAACTTTATATTCAAACAAGAAAAAGCCATTTCTTTCATCCTGTTTTTTAGTTCCTTACATATTTTATACATGTCACTTACTACCAAAGTACATTTAATTTTCAACTTTTTTTTTCTTCTACTTTACAAAAAAAAAAAAAAATTCAATTTCATATAATTTATTAGATATTTTTTTTCAATTTCGAATTCAATAAATTTTCATTATTTATATACTATTAACAATGTAATCAATTTTAAAATTACATCCTCATATATTTTTTATTATTATTAAATTATAACTTTTTCATTGGCTACATTGCACGCTACCTGAAAACTCACGACTGTTATTTTTCTATCTCTGTCCCATATTTATTTTCTATTTCCTCTCTTTATTTTCTTAACCGTCTACTTCGTCCTTTCAATATCTCAAATATTTTCTCAAATTTTCAGTCTCTCGCTTTTATTTTTCTTTAACTTCCCTCTCTCTCTCTCTTACTTTTTTTCCTCTCCCTAGAGTGCTTATCGGCAAAAACTCAAGAGAGAAAATGGCAGTCCTAAAAGAGTAGGGAAAGAAAAAGAAAGAAAGAGCTATGTATACGTATACGTATATATATAGAAAGAGAAAGCAATAGTCAAAGTTTATAGTAAAAAAAAGAGAGAAAGAGAGAGAGAGAAGTGCGGTGGCGGTAAAAGTCGTTGACTTTCGAAACGAGTTGACGCGCGCGAACGGGTTCAAGGTTCACGAACTTGGCACGTCGCGGTCGTTCGAGAGAAGAGAGTTTTAGTAGTTGTATAAAAGGTATACACACACCACTACGTTAGCAAAATGTTTGTAGTAGTAAAGTTATAACAGAAAGAGAGAGAGAGAGAAAACTAAAAAGCCCAACGTCAAAGAGAGAAAAATATATACACACAGACAGAGAGCGAGCCGCGCGCAACCTTAAAATTCAGTATAAAACTTGTGTAGAGAGAAAGAGAGATGAAAAGAGATAGAGAAAAATAAAGGAAAGAGACATGTATAAAAAAAAGGAGAGAAGAATTAGAGAAGCAGCAAAGCATTAAAGAGTGAGAGTGAGAGTTTAAAGGCTGTAAAAAGAGACGACGAATATATAAATAGAGAGAGAAGGAATAAGAATTTTAGAGGTTCCCTTTTTTTATTTTCCTTTTTTTAATGTTTGTTTAAAAAAGTTTTGCAAACCGATTACAGAAGGGAAAAAGAAAAAAAAAGGAAAAAGTACTGCAATACAATATTAAGCACTTTTTTCTGGTTTTTTTTTCCTCTTATTTTTCTTAAGTAGTAACAGACGTGTTTGGTATATATAAACGAATTTATTGATGTTCGACTGCTTGTTACAGTTATTCAATACCGCCGAATTATAAAACAAATATCAATACAATTAATTTCTATGTCAAAATAAATTGCAATGTCAATACTTTACTTAACCTCAGCTCAACGATTTTTATTTTTAAATTAAAACGAATTTTCGTAGTATTAAGTAACAAATTATAGGATAACTTTTAAAAGCCAATTCTCGAAGCCATTATTTCTTTTTTTTTATTCGTTCAGATATACGTACACATAATAAACATATAGACTCTCATTCAACATAAATTTAATTACATTTCAAAAAATATAAAAATGAGTTAATCCCAAGAGCCATCAATCAAACGTTTTACGGGAAAAAAAAGAGAAAGGTTCCGTTTGAACCCAATTTTTTATTATTATTTCGTCTTTTTTTTTCTTGACCTATCACGCACTTCCCACACCCAATCGTAAAACGCAAAAATATAATAATTATAATATATGCCCTTTTTTTAAATTGCGAACAGTTTATAACCTAAAAAGTCCATGAAAATATAATGAGAAATAAAATAAAAAGGAGAGAAAGAAAAAAGAAAGATAAATAGAAAAAAAAAGTGTACGACGATTAAATCCGATTTGGTGATTTGATTTTATCGACTCTCACAAACGTTCTTTTTTTATAGTTTTTTTTTTTTTTTTTAATTTCATTTTAATGTACTGCTAAGAAAGAAAAATCATTTTTTGCATGCGCGATTCGAAATATTATGCTCGAATGTTTGGACAGCGCAACTTATATAGTTGACGTTTGAAAGTGCGAAACGCAAGTGTGAAAATTAAAATAATTATTAGCCGTGAAATATTTCGCGTAATAAATATGAGCTCGCGTGAAAAATGTTCATTTCAAAATGGATTATCAAAAAAATTATTCCACGTAATTTTTAAAAAAAAAATTTTGATAAATCGTTAAATTTTACGGTAAATTTTTTAATCGTTGTCGTTCGGAAATTTTTAAAATTAATTTTGACTTGGAATGATGTATAATGCGAATTTTTTAAAAGATCATAAAATTTTAATTTATTATGCGTCCTTTAAGAGGATACGTTACTTTCAAACGCATGAAAATTTAAATAGTATAAATTTTATTTTCGTCAGTTCGTAATCTAAGCTTACCGTTTGCATAAGAAGAAAGGTTAGTGAATTCTTCCGTAAAAATGATAAATTTGCGAATTCATTGACGTAAAATTTTATAAAAAATTTTTATAGATTCATCAATAAAATTGTGTAAATTTACGTAAGTTAAAGCAAGACATTCTTAAAAATGTCAGTAAAACCAGATAATTGAGTAAGCAGTAAAAAGATAACATCTTACATTTTATTCAATCTTTTATTATAAATATTAATTTTTTGTCCAAAAAAAACATTTATTCTCTTTTTTTCATATTCGAAAATTGATCGATCGAACTTTTACATTAAACCAATAAATCTTGCATTAAAGACAAAAATCATCCAAATTTGCAAATAAACGACATATAAATGCATCATAATTATCCAAATTAGGGAAAGCCATAATCAAAATATTTCAACGTCTTTTTATATACTATACTTTCATCTTTATTATATATATCTTTATCATCTCAAAACCCACATATTCCCTTGACTGCGAAATCCTTTTTCTTTTTATTTTATCTTTCTCACATAATTATCCGTACCACTCAGGAACCATATGAATCAAACGAAATACACGAAATCCGATCTTACGTATAAAAATAAAAATAAAAATAATAAAAAAAAATATATAAAGAAACAAGAAAGACATGCAAAAGAGAAGGTGTGACCGAAAAGTTAAAAAAATAAAAATGGGACCCTTTCTATCAAGATATCGAGTATATAGCATTCGATTTTTTCAGTCCGTTATATATAATATATTTACAAATATATATATTGTAATGAAAAAATAAAATAAAGAATCTTTTTTCGTTTATTTCATATCAAATGTACTTGTTAACTGGATATCGAAAAGTTTTTACTGGGGGCCTCGCCCCTTTTTTACATTTGTCCAAGCACAGACAGAAAGAGAACCTCAATAATCGACAAGCTTCATATGGAAAGCCGGCAATTATACAAGGCGTGCCTTCTTTTTTTTTCTTCTTTTTCTTTATATTTTTTTTTTTTTATATTTTTTTATTTACGGTTAAAAGAATATTTATGGACTCATGTGAGTAATGTAATATCTTATGGTACATATAAAGAGTAAAAAAAATAAGTATATAAAATAATATGAAGTAACAGGGAGGTGCTAACTGAAAAATGGTAATTTTTATCGAATCGATCAATTTCATGTCAACTTCCTTATGCACGATAAATGTAGCTTCTCTCGCGATCCTCAAGCAGTTGATAAAACGTTGTGAAGGTTTACAAAGAGTAAAAAAAAGGGACTGAACAAAATCATGGATTTTTGATACCTCATAATGGACTTAATATACTTCCTCCTTTTTTTTTTAATCTTTATTATGAGATAAATATTATTTATGCTCTTATAGTTTGCTTTAATCAGTTAAAACCGAGCTGTAAACGATAATTTATTAGAAAGTTTAAATATGTGTTACAACGTAATGGAAAAAAAAATTATTATCGATTATTATGTGTATATATACGTATATATATTTATAAGAATTATTATGTTTCGACTGTATTTCGTTCGTATCTTTTCTTCGGATCTTTTTTTTTTGTTTTCTTTAATGAGTTAAGTTATTTTATTTAATTTTAAAGTTCATAAATAACGTTAATATTTTAATTAAAGAAACAATTTAAGCTTGAAATTTTGCTGAGATTCATAAAAAAAAAATTTATATTTTAATTTGTAAATCTAAAAAAAAATACTAAAAAATTTTTATATTACGACTTTATAATTTAACGTGAAAATTAATAAATTAAATTTTGTTTTTTTAAGTTCAAACAAAATCAATCGTTAAAAATTTCGGTATAGTAAAGCTGCGCTTAAATCTTTTCGAAAAAGAACCCCCTTAAAACCTCTATAATCTGTAATTTTCAATATTTCTCACACACTAAATAATACATCATAAATCACTTTTACATCCGAACAATCTTTACCTCTTCTTATTTTTTTCTTATACCTTCGCGATATATAATCCTCTCACCTTCACTCTTTTTTTCTTCTTTCTTTTTTTTTTTTTTTAACAATTGCAGTTCTTTCTCTTTTGGCAGAGTCCGCGTGCCGACGTTGGGTATATGTATATGTATTTTGTGTGCACGTCCCATTTTTCGAAACACCACGTATATATACATGTATGGTGTGTATATGGGTACATACGGGTACGTGCGAGACTGATTGATTCGTTGTGCAGATTTTCAATCGGTACTTTATATTTCATAATTTTTTTTTATTTTTTTTTTATTTTTTTTTTCTTCTTTTAACTTGAGGATGAGAAAAAGAAAGGAAGAGAAAAAAAGAGCATAAAGAAAAGAAGGAAAAAAAAGAAGAAAATGTTGAATGATTATCCATAATCCGAGTTTGATTGAAAATATAAAAGCATTTTTCATGCTTATAATTGCAGTATACTCTTCGCCTTTTTGGCCAAATATCCTTAGGGTAAAAAAAGCTTGGGCCGTTGAGAGAAAAAGATTCTTTATTTTTTACTTTTTCTTTTTTTTTTTCTTTATATGACGGATCTCGATGATACGTTTAATGGATTAATTAAAGAAGGTTTTTTTAAATGTTGGAATATTAATTTAATAATTTAATAATGTGCATACTCTTTTGGTATACTTTAAACATTAAGTATTATTAATGAACGAGATAGTGAATTTGATAAGAAAAACATCAATAAAAGTAATTGTTGATCCTTAACATAAATTTGTTCATCGTGATTCGAGAAAAAAGCTTTTAACAAAAATTTGATTTTAATTTTATTCAGCAAAATTTGGAAATTACTCGATATTTTCTATATAGTGTAGATACTTTTCAAACTTTCCGTAAATCTTTTTTTTCCACATTCAATTTGATTAAATCGTACGCCTTAAATTATTGAAAACGATGTTAATAACACCGATCAATTTTCATACTGTCGAAACGAAGTTATTTTTAATAACTCTTATAATCTATCGTTACCCGTGCCATTAATTACCAGAGTAAAAAAAAGTATTGCAATTATATCACGAGGCGAAACAATGTTCGTTCCACCTTTCTTTTTATTAAAATACAGTTTTAAAAATATATTTATTATGCAGTTTAAAAATAAAGAAACACACCATAAATCACTTTCTGATTTGCTTAACTACCAGTTTACCAACTTTGATGTATCAATTTTAAAGTTAACTGTAACGAGAGCATCGTAGCCCCGAAAAATTCATCTCTGAAAAGTAAAAAAATTTTTAAATTACGGAAAGTGGATTTGAGATTTATTCCTATTAAGGGAATTTTGTTTTAGTAGAAATAGATAAATTAAGTCAGACGTTGTTCTATCGGTGTTTTTTTTTCACTATTTATCGATCACTTCGTCGTACTGAAAATCTTATATATCTTACAATATTATGGTAAAAATTTAAAGTTTTATGAAATTGGGATTAATAAAAGATGAATTTCATTAAAACAATCATAACTTTTATGAAAAATATAAATATGATAAAATACAATAATTTTTCTTATAAAACATCTCATTTCTTGGATTATAATCCACATTAATAATTCATAGTAATTACTTGTTCTTATTTTTAATTCAACAATACGCCTACTATTAAAATAAAAGCCAAAAATATACGAAAGAAATCAACACCAAAAATCTGAAACAATAACACCTCCGAAATCTTCATTAATTATAAAAATTCGCTCTACATCCTCCATACAACTTTCCATAAGACATATATATATACATTCATATCCTTAGGATTTTCCCCTCATAAAGCCCTACCCGTCATTTTACCTCCTTTCACTCCCAAAAAAATATTCTCTTGCTTCCACGATCACCTATAAAACAAAGTCTCCACCCAAAATAAAGAAAAAAAAAAGAGTAAAAAGTAAATACAGAAAAAAAAAGAATTAAAGAAAAAGTAAAGAGCTTATACGTTTTTTAACGAACGTCTTGTATATTTTTGGTTTATACAACACCACTCGCCAATTTGGATGTTCCACGTCGCATCATTGCGATGAATGGCAAAATCCAAAGTACATATACATATGCGCCAAAAAATGAGAACGTTATGTACGCGAGCAGAATATACGTTGAGCGTAAAAGGAGCGACAGGGCGCATATTGGTAGGCCCTACGTTATTTTACAAAAAATAAAAAAAAAAGAGAGAGATAGAGAGAGTGTAAAAGTGACAGGGTATATAGAGGAGAAAAGACGTTGAGATTGGATATTGCAATGTAAGCTCATTTTGCGGATATGTTTGTTGTTGTCTTATTTTTTTTTTTTTTTAAATTGTGGGTTAACATTGGCTGTAGGATTGAAAGGTTGCAGGTTGGTTTGCTGAGAATGAATGATTCTCACTTTTTTTTATTCTTTCACGGGCGTGTCTTGTTGTTTTTGGGATGAATTTGCTAGTATGATATTGGGCAAAATACTTTGTACAAACGATTTCTTTTTTTTTTTATTTAATTAACATTTAAGCTCAATTAAATTAAATATGTATTTACGAAAATAACTTTTAACATGTTTTTAAACAGTTAATTATAAAGCTAATTTAATTTAATTATTTTAAAAATAATTGAGTAACAAAAATAGAAAATTTCATTTAATACTAAACTTATAAAGTACCCAGTTTCAATAGAGTGGATATCTGTAAAAATAAATAGCAAAACAGTCTATCGAGAGAAAAATAAAAAGAAAAAAATTCAAATACTATTTGTCCATTCACATCAGAGAGAACGAAAAGGAATACTGCAGACGTAGAAAAAAAAGAAAGAAAAGAAAGAAATAAAAAAAGAAACACCCTTATGTAAAGAATTGTATTCCACTGTGGGTATAAGCAATTGTTGTGCGTTGTGAACTAAGCGAAAACTATGCGAGTATCGTAAAAAAAAGAAAGAAAAAAATAAGAATTAACGAGAAGAGAGAGAGAGAAAAAAAGATATGCTAAAAATAATAAAGAAATAAATGAAAATTAAATTTATTTGATATTAAAAATTTAGCACCAAAATATTAAATTACAAACTTTGAAGCAATTTTTTTTTGTAGTGCAAAATGTACTAAAGAATAATCAGATATGTTTTTATCAAACTACAAACATACTTGTGAATTAATGAGTAGGAATATATTTTTAAAAAATTTTTCACTCACTCAAAATTTTCAAGTTTTGCAGTAATAATAAATTCAGCTTACTTACATAACTCTAAAATTATCATGCTTCATCATAAATATAATAATCTCAACACCGCAGATTAATCTCGCTAATACAAAACTTAACAAATGACATTAGACCACATAACCACTTGCGTCTATCTACAAAAGAAAAGAGAAAAAAAAAAGAATTTCAAAAAGAACTAACAAAAGAACAAGTCTCATTAGATTCATAAAATAGCATTCACCTGTTACTAAGAAATTCGATCGGCCAGACTAACAAAACCACTCATTCGAGTCCTCAAGTGAAAAAAAAAGAAAAGAAAGAAAGCAAAGAGAAGAGAAGAGTAAAAAAAAATGAACAGAAAACAACAAAAGAGAAGTACGCGTTTGTTTGCCCATTGAAAACGGCTTGGAAACAAGGTCAAAGCTGCGCGTAAAGAGACGAAAAAGAAAAAAAAAAGAAAACGAAAGAAGAAACAGAAAGAAGAAGAAGAGAAAAGGGTCTAAATTTAGGACGAGAGGAAAAGAAGAAAGAAAATAAAAAGAAAAGGATGAAACGCGATTTGGCAAATTATGCTGAGACGCGAGTAGCAAGGAAAAATAAGAATGAGTTTCTCTTGGAAATAAAAAAAAAAGGAAAAACTCAGTTTCGCCAAGTTTACGACTAGGAAAATGAGTTCCGACACATAGAGGGAAGAAAATGTATGAAAAGGGAATTCGCAATTTTTATTTATAAGCGTTAAAGTTTCATTGAAGTAGTTTGGCCGATTTATAAAAAAGTAAAGGAGATGGACACGTTAAATTTTATAGTTTCATTTCTTCTTCTTTTTTTTCCCAATTTACAAAACTTATCATGTGTTTGCGAATAAATTAAAAATTGATGAATATTATTATTTTCAAGAATAACATAAGAAATTTCCTAATAAATTAAAATACTCAATTTCGATGAATAAAATATGCGTTTAAGGTATTTAATAAACCCATTAACATTGAAATCAAATAACCCAAACGTTAAAACTTTGTATTTTTATTTACATAATCTTCAACTATTATAAAGACATTAATTACATGAAATTTAATGAACGAAAAAAAAATAATTCGTATTAATTAAGCATATATACACATAATAAAATTTGAATAAAAAAACAGTACATAAAAATTTACTTCCCAAAAAAGAAAAAAATAAATAAAAATTATTAACTGCTGATATCAATTTAAAGTAAATGTACTTGTAAGAGCAGCCGAATAACAGCCATAAAAATGATGCATACTGTGAAAAATGTGACATAACAAGCAATTTATATTCTTACAATCTACTCTTCAAAAGGAGAGGAACAAGCGATAACTTCAAGAAGAAGAAAGAAAAAAATAAAAGTAACGGACTTTTTTACAAGGAAACGATGAATACGTAGAGCCATTCAATTATTTCTGTTTTTATTTTCAAAATTTACGTGTGATATCTACTTTTTTTTCAAATTATATAAAGTCCCACCTACATATATTATTGATTGAAATATTTATCATTTCATAGTTATTAAATTAAAATTTTTTAAAAATTGAATTAATTTTAATATTGGGTTATCTCGCCATTAATAAACCAACTTATATTAGACACCTCTTATCGTTATGAATATTACAAACTTTCTCCAAATCGAGTAAAAGCATTCCTCGTATTTTAAAAAAATTAACGTAATCTAATTAAATTTGTTTATTTTACATATTTCAGAGAAATTTAATACTAAATTTAACGTACTTATGATAAGTAGTTACAGACACTTCTGTTTATTTATGATTATGTGGAATTATTTATTCCATCAAAATAAATTATTATCTAACAGCTGATTAAATTACATGAGCATGAATATTTAAATCGTGTATTAGAAAAAAAGAGCTTGGAAATTAAAATTTTCAAACGAACTAATAAGATTTTAGAATCGTTGAGTAAACGAATATTTTGTTCTTTTAAGCCTCGAACAAAAATCCAAGATATTTATGCGTTTAAAAATAAGAGAAAATAATGGCTTGAAAAAACCTTTGGACCACCCCAAAAATAAAGAAACTAAACCCAAAATCAACAAAATAAAACTCCTGTCCCGTTACGCGCTAATAAATAAACATTAAAGTCTACATAATAAGAATGATTTCGCGTGCTTTAGTATATATTCCAGTATAGGACAAAAAAAAAATAAAAAAAAATGAAAAAACAAGCAAGAAAAATAACAAAACCAGCATCCTTCCTACTTGGCCTACTACTCCAGTGAAGGAGGTAGGATATATAAGGCTTTTACTTTATGTATGTTTCCTTTTTGCCTTTTGCGAGGAGAAGAAGTAGGAGGAGGAGGTGTACGGTATTATAAACGAAAAGGAGGAAAGGAGAAAACAAGAATGAAAGAAAAAATGAAATAAAGGAAGAAAAAAAAGGAAAAAGGAGTATAGGATGTATATATACACACACGACGTATGCGTTTTCTTGTTGCGAGGGCGAGAGCATATAACACACCAGCCGTGCGTGCACAAACTCATCTTTTATTTCCTGTCTGAATGAAGTTTTTCTCGGATAATTTATACGTGATTTGATTTTTCTTGTTATTTTTTTTTTATTTTTATACTTTTACTTTTTATTTTCTGCCAAGAAGATTTGAAAATTTTTTTTTAGAGTGGGCGAGACATAATTTGTTTTCTTGTTTTGATTTTAGCTTGATTTATATATTGTAAAAGTATACATCCGAGTGTTTATGTATTGAAAATACAGCAAAGAATATAAAATAAAGAATCGCGGCTGTTAGAAAAATTAACGATAAGGTCTCGATGATAAAATTCATCAAAAAGATCGAATACGTATATATGCACTTATAAGTTATTTTTGTTCTTCATTTTTTTAAATTTTACGCTAATAGATTTTTTATAAATATAAATGATTGATTTGTATGAAAGTCCACCGAATGGATATTTTTAAAATCAATCATAACTTTGTGATTAATATTTCTTGAAAACGGTGACAAACTAAATACACAATTTCACACAATCTATCATATATAAATAAAAAAAAAAAAATATTTTTCATTACTTTACAGCTTATTCGATAGTTTTTGAAACTTTCACTCGATTAATTAATTTTAAAATCTTAATAACATAAATCTTAAAATTATGTAAATTCAACCATTAAAAAAAAGTTTACACTCTAATTTAGAAAAAAAAGTGAAATTCAAAGTTTAATATTTAACAACAAAAAGAAAGTTCAATAAACGCTTGAAAATCTTTTCATTCACACCTCTTATTGCAACATTTACAAAAATAAAATAACCCGACGAAGCATAAGAAGAAGTGAATCGAGATGCTTCAAAAGAAACAAAAAAATAAAGAAAGAAAAAAAAAACTAAAGGATGCGCTCGAGCGCACCCTCTCCAAGATAGAAAATGAAGCAAAGAAACGAAATCGACAAAGTCGAAGAGTTGCGTAACGTGCACGGGTATATAAAAGAAATTTGCGAGACAGGTTGTTACATGGAAGCTGTGATTTTTATTTTATTCTTTTTTTTTACTTTTATTGTTCTTTTTTTCGGTATTCTTACAAGCTTTCGTGATTGTTCTTTTTTCGGGGTGCTGGTTACAGAGCGTTTATTTTGAGACTGTTTTATTTTTAATAGTTACATTTTTTCAGTTTTTATTTAATTTTGTGAATTATAAAGTGATATTATGTTTGGGCCGGAAAGTAATATTGATTTTATGTATTTGAATTTGATAATCTCTAAATAGTTTTAATTATTGAATAATATCAAAACATTTTTTTTATTTTACATCTATAATATTAAAATTTGTTCATTTTAATTGTTTTAATAAATTCTACTATTACTCATTAAACATTAATTAAATTAAATTAAAAATAAATTGAATGAAAAATCACTTTTTCCATAGATTCTATTTGATTCATCTTACATAAAAAAATTTTGTGCAGTCCCTGCGCGTCTTTATCTTTCCGACTTCTCGAAAAAAAAGAGGAAAAAAAAAGAAACCAAACAAGACAAAGAAACCAAAGCACCGCAAGCTAAAATCAAAACCTTTTCTCGCGAATCTTCAAAAAATTCAAGCTTAAAACGACTTAAAAAAAAGAAACGAAATAAAGAAAAAAAAAAGGAACTTCTCTTCTTCGTTCATTCTTTCAAAAAGAATATTTCATTTTTCATTCTTTATAACTCACAAGACTTGAGAGGTCACTAGGGATTGCAAAAAGGAGGAAAAAAAGAAGAAAAAATAAACGAACGCAAGAGTAGGAAATGAAAAAAGAAATAAAAAAAGAAAGCGTTGAAGCGACTTTATACGCCATTGTAAAATTAGCAATTAAACAAGGGCAAAAAGTGCTTTAAGCCACCGACTTTGGCCGTGTATTAAACGCCAAAGCGCGAACGAGAAAGAAAGAAAGATAGAACGCTATACGCCATATCTTTAGCAGCACACGGAATATATTCGCATATCGAGATGAAAAGAATATGAGTTAAGAAAAAGAGAAGGAAAGAGATTGTAAGCCTACGCCAATGAAGAAAAAGAAACAAAAAAAGGAGTACCGACCTTCAGTTATATACCGAGAGTTGAAGTGTATGACCGTTTTTGTTCTTGCTCTCACGTGACATTTAAGCCATTATGGCTTGTAAATCCGTGCAGTAAGAAAGAAAATTTGGGAATGAGATGTAAGGAAGTGAAAAAGAAAAAGAAAATTGATGTTTTTATTGATGGTTTTTACAAGATCTATAGATTTTCGTACTCTGTTCAATAACTTTTTACGCTAAAAAATCAGAATTTCTACACAAACATTATAAACAATTTAATTCTGATAATCATAAATTTGATTCATCTGCAGAACAATTTTTTTGAATTCTTTGGATTACAGTATAATTACAAGGAAACTATAGGTAAGAAAAGCATTGCATTATAGTGCAAGTGAGAGCTTATGGAAGTTTCAGTAGTACAAGAAACGAGAATTATCTGCCTAAAATAAGGAAATGATTGTTTTTAGAAAAGTAGTCTTTTTCATTCGCGCTATCGGAGCTCCCATTTCTCGCAACTATTGCTGTATAAGAGAAAAAGCGTTTGTATAAAATAAATACGGTGTTAGTAAATGAAAAACTACACTACGGTAAATAAAAACTCGTAAAGATTTAAAAAAAGACGGATCATTAATTTTTTAATAATAATAATCAACCTGTACTAATATTCAAACAATATTCAATGGATTTTACAATAGAAAAGGAGAATAAAAAATAAACATCCTAAATAAAGATATAAAGGAAAAAACGAAACTCAACATATATGCATCCGATTATTCCTTATCCGTTCCTCAAAGTATAAATTCCATCGAATTAAAATTTTTAATAAAACCAAGTGCTCGCAACCATACATAACGCACACGATTTATCAAAAGGGCATGTCATTCATTATCCACTTGCATTAAAGTTGGATTATAAAACATTACGATAACTTTGATTTTTTTTTCGGCAATTTTGCGCCGCGCTTCTCGTAAATCATCGTTCGCCGGGCATTTTTTTTATTGATAATGCATTAAATTGGCCAATCGAAAAGTGCTTAATGAAGAAAAAAAAAGAATGATGTATTTTTAATGTTAAGTGACTAATAAGTACTGAGAAAAAGGAGAACCGATGGGAAAGAGAGTTTAAAACATTTAAGCCAGAGACATAAATATAACGAGATGAATGTGTGTAAAAAAAGTTAAACAGAGTTAATGAGAAATGCAAAGGGATACCGATTGAGAAAATTTAATAGAATTCAATTTTTATAAAATTGTGATTCAACAATACAAATTTTTTATTGTTTTTTTATTAGATCTATTCTACTTAAAAATTACTTTTAAATGAACTCATAATTCTTCATAGATTAAAATATCACAATTCATCACAATTTAATTTAATAATTTGCAAGAAGAAAAATACACTAAAGCTCCATTCTGAATTTAACAAAGTGAACAACTGCGCTGAGAAAGAATGCAAGAATAAAAATGCACATCTGTTTGAGTGTATATATAACGCTTGTAATATACAAAGTATCCTCACACTCATTCAATTTCTTTTCTCAGTCAAAGTTTTCAAAGCGTATATAACTATATATACGCGTATGCATATTCGAAAAAAAATTTTTTTTATAGCTTCAATACGCACGTGTGTGTATTCTTGCGTACAATGTACGCGTATAGTTTTATAAAGGAAAATGAAAAAGACGTTGTTCCAAGTTCGCCGAGAAGACACGAGTCTGTCGAGGAAAGCTCTTTTTGAAAGTTATGAATTCGAAAAGAAAAAAAAAAGTTTAATCATTTTGTTTTCGAAAAAATTTTTTGCGTTTATAACTTTAAATTAAAAAATTTTCTTCCACGTTAAATTTAGGATATACAATCATCCAAATATCCAAGCTTTTGCTTTACGAGCTTAAATGCATTGATTTAACCAAACGTGCAAACATTACATCTTCTTTTGTTCATTCCTTCTGCTCTCGTACATTTACATCTTTAAATAGAATTTGTCCTCAAAACTGCGGATATTTTCGCCACTCAATCCATACGACGCTAAATCGAAACTCTAATATTATTTATAGGCTGATCCGATGATATAATTATAAAATCAATTGACGTAATTACGTGTTCTAAAAAGATATTCGCTTTTTTTTCTATTTTCTACCGCAAACTAAAGATAAACAATTAATTATATTAGATAATCAAATGCCTCACTCTAAAAGAATGAACAGGACGCATTTGCATGCAACTTTCTACATTATTTAATCGTTAACAAGTGCGCGTAAAACAGTTTTATTTTCATCGGTTTCTTGTTTGCTCCTTACTTTTTATCAAAATGAGTATTTGCTTACATAAATCATATTCAAATATATTATGTAAAGGTTTGATTGATTATTTCTTGTGCAACTCATTACATTATGCGTTTGCATGAAAAATGACAATTTTTATCATTAAATATCTTAATATCCTTTTGCAAAATCAAAAATTACAAATGCCACACACAGGCTCAAAAAATGATATCATCAGCCTGTATAAAAGCAATTAAATACACAATAACTACAGTCTATCCCTTACATAAATTCAGATTTTTTTATTCCTTTCCATTCTTTCGATCCGTGCTTCGAATTGGGATGAACCACGTAAATATATATAGAAATTTATTTTTTTGTCTTTTACTTTAAAATCTATTGTCGACTTATATTCTATTGGTGAAAAAAAAAAGGAACGAGAAAACCGATCAGCTCTCGCGCGAATTTATTTCTCGAATTTCATGTTTTAAACAGCAGTGACTTTGAATATTAAAAGCGGACCTTCCACTTTTATCCAACGATCAAATACAATATATTTTACTTTGATATATATTCTTTACAGCTTGAACAAAAAAAAAAAAAGAAAAGAGTGAGAAAGAGGGAGAGAGAGAGAAAAATTTATCACTGATAGAATTTTTCAAGGTTACTTACAAACTATCTACTGTAGCAATTTCGTGTACGTACAAGTGTGCTTGAATCGAATGTTCATTTGTGTGAGCATGCAATAGGGTGTGTGTTAATCTATACCGTAAACGGAAGCCGTGACTTTTTTTATAACAGTCACTTTACTTTCGAATTTCGTAAATTTTATTTTAGACTCGTGATTTTAAAATCTGATATATTATTTCTTTTGTTTCATTCAATTACTCTTGCTGTACCAAATATCACAATTTTATTATTAAATTTTTCTTTCTATTTTAATTTTAAGTTTTGAATGGTTTTATGATTACTGCTTAATTAATTTTCATATTATCAATTAGTGTTGAACTATCGTAGTCATATGTTATTTGTTACATAATTTATATCAAATATCCTGCAAATAATGCGTCATTTAAATACTTGAATAATTTTTCTTTTAATTTTCAGATCATTAATTTATGCGTATTGAATTATTTCTTAGTTTGTAAGCTCTTCTGTAAAGTTTATCAATATATAAACCTGCATATACTATTGACTCTCAATTTTTCTTATGATCATAAGAAAAACTGTCGATCTACAATATATCTTCTCTATATGCGATAAAACGATTAAATTAAATATCTCTTCACTTCGATCCGCAAAAAGATAGTAACAACTACATCGATTGAAAATTATAAAAAAAAAAGAAACGAAGCGTATACAGATTAACAACTGAGCATTTTTTCATCGTCTCATAACACGTCGCGACGCCCAAAGAGCCATAATAGTAAGAAAAACTTTTTTTTTGTCATGCGCAACTTCAAACTCGATACGTAAAGTCAAGAGGAAAAAGAAAAAAAAAATAATAAAAAAAAAGCATAATAATAAAAGAGAGTATAATATGGAAGGTGTTGGAGAAAAAGGAAGAAGAAAAAAAATTGATTAAACTTTACCATTCTCTTTTTGCAAGCTCGTACAAAGCACGCGGTTTTTCCGCTATACATTATATACAATAAGTATATAACAATATATCCCTTGCGAAATGATACTATATTTAACATTACTGTATAATAGTAGATGTAAAAATTTCCTTTTTTTTCTTTGCTTTATTTTTTATCGGAGAAAAAGACATGATGTTTTATGAAAAATGTACGCGTTGATAAAAATTAAAATATTCTGATGATTACATTAAAAACTATAATAAACCATTTTTTTAATTTTATATATTATTTAAAGATATCTTTTACGTATTTTTAAAAATAAGTTGAAAATTAAGTAAAAAAAATTTAAAGCTCTTTACAGCTAAGTCAACGGAACATAATTAAAAACTAATTTGTATTTTTTCATAAGGGACACACCGAACATACGTACTGTAGTGTGACTTAATAATTAAAAAAAATAAGGATTTATAAGAACGAAATAAAAAAAATGATAACGAGGGAAGTATAAAGAAAAAAAATATGAGGGAATAATAATAAAAGAATTTATCGTGTAATAACAATTGAAACGCAAATTATTTACGAGGCATCTCTTAGTTTACTATACATAATTATATCCGCACAACCGTGATAATCTCGTACCATAGCTGCCTATACAACTGTAAAAATAAACAAACATTAACGATCATTGGTTGCAACGGGAGGAAAGAATATTTAATATTAAATTTAAATCTGCATTTTTTGTAATTTTTGAAATTTTATATTGGTCAAAGTAGTTTATTTTATGATTAAAAAAAAAGATTTTAAAAATTCTATGTTGATTTTATTTATGGATTAATTATTGAAATATTTGTTTTTTAATATTTGTTTTTATTATATTTAATTAAGTAATAAGTTGACGATTTTCTTACTTTCATTCATTTCCAGAAATTTATTGATTTATGATTGATTTTTGGATTATTTTATCTATTATCCGCATTGATTTTCTTACGGAAATTATAAATTTTCTTATATTTATATGCAATTATAACACATATTTTTTTTCATTATTAAATTTTATAAATGGTGTTGAAAAAAAATGTGGACTTACAATTGAATTTATTATTAAATTCTTTCACCTCGTTTGTTACCATTTTTACAATCACATTCTGCGAGTGGAAACTCACTTGCCATTCGTTTGTTCAACTATTCTTTTATACACTTCATTTTTTTATATATATATATATTTATTTTTTATATTCACAATTTTCGGCCCTCTTGTAAAGAAACACGTTTTACTTTTGCCCAGATAAATACGCACTTTACAACGGAAATTCAGTTTGAATAAGTTTTGCACAAAAGTAACACAAAAAATTGCAGACACATAAATTTACAGCACGATCAAGCGATGAGATTTGAATTTAAAATTATTTTGAGAAAAAGAGGTAGAATTATATTCATTTCAATCGTATCTTTATTTCTTTATTTTTTTTTAACATTTTTTACTAATAAAGTCATAAATATTTTATTATAAAATAAATAGATTTGAACGTTGAAATTTTATCAAATTTCCTTCATGTCTAAATGTTACTCATTTCGTTTACCTTAAGTATTTAAAGAGGGCCGAAGCTATGCAAATAGACTGTTTACTTTTGTAAATTTCATACCCTCGTGTATAC
The DNA here is from genome assembly GCA_017163975.1 of Anastatus disparis. Taxonomy (NCBI): domain Eukaryota; kingdom Metazoa; phylum Arthropoda; class Insecta; order Hymenoptera; family Eupelmidae; genus Anastatus; species Anastatus disparis. The sequence continues at coordinate 3,777,919 of JAFFSR010000226.1, forward strand.
GAATTTAAGTGAATCAAATTGTAGGCTTACTCTATCCCATTACTTTGCAGGTTATCAAACTATAAATTTTAATTATTCATTACCAAAAAAAAAAGAAATTTATTTAATTTTTCTGATTACACAACATTATAAATTATATCCCGAGTATCTGTAGCGCATAAAGTGTAATATTATTATCGCTGTCATAAATAAAAAAAACAAAATATTCACTTCGAGAAACGATAGTAATTAATAAATTACATAAAATTAAAAAAAAAACTTCTGATCTTATAATAATAATCATGGTAAATATTTAGGTGTCATTAAAAATTTTCTTCTTGACGAGCTAAAATATAGAAAAAAAGGTAACTTTTCAAAAACTACATGTAAAATTAAAAAAAAAGATAATTAAATTAAATAAAAATAAATTAAGTGAATTAATAATACTTTACGTTACGTGTTTCCCAAATAAATTGCAATAGAGTTTCCAAATCAGTACAAATTTTTTGTAATTGACTACATTTGGACCTAAAGGGACCAATACAGACTATTGTTCATATTATTTAAGTTTTAAATATCTATTAATTTTAGTACTATATAAACTTTTTATGTACTTTAAAGTATAACAAAGAAGAGTATAAAATATTGTTTTTTTAATTCATTAAAATTAAAAATAAAAACTTTTTTTAATCTAAATAATAAATAGAAAAATAGAGTATAATTAATATCGTAAGCTCTTAGAATTTGTCGTTTGTTTAAAGCGCCAGTGGGAAAATTAAGGCAGTGAGTTTTCTGTCGTAATTCGCAAGAATTTTCGGGTCACTTACACTCCGAAATTACAACTTTAATTTTATACCTGCAGACGTGCAAAATACTTACATTGAATAAATTGTAAGTAAGGGTTTTAAATAACGTTTTTCATCTGAATAAATAGAATATTTAACTTTTTAAAACATTTTTTTTAAAACTACAAAAAGTTCTATAATTTAATTGAAATCTATTAAATATAATGTGTAATAGATTTTTCCGAAAATTCATCTCAAAAAACGATCAACTATCTTCGAATAAAAATTTTTTATGAATACATGATTTTTAGTTGGATACGAAATAGTAAAATTTTATCATTTCCATTGAGACATCAAAATTATTCATCGGGAAAAATCGCTTTGCGATTATTCGAACGTTATCTTAGCAGACAACGCAAAATATGTTCATTTTTTTTTAAACTATAAATATCAGAAACAATGTAATAAGAATGCAAAAATAAAAAGAAAGAAAAAAAAACAATGAAACAGAATAATAAGACATGCACATGTGCACACGTCATATACGATATTGTATACATTATAAGGGAAAATTTTTTATTAGCCAATTATTACATAAAATATAATAATACGATTCCGAGCGAGAATGAGAATTAAAACACAAAAAAAAAAGAAAGAAACAAAAAAATAATAATAATAACAAAGGTATAAAAGCGCAGAGAGGATAACGACTTTTTTCCCCCTACGTACGAATTTTTTATCATTAAAAAAAAATAAAAGAAAGAAATAGATAAATTAAAAAAAACAGATATCAAATATGTTGCTATACGAATATTTAATTAATTATAATATGCAATAGTAACGCGCGACGCGCGAGATTTAAATGATAAAAAGAGAGATTAATATTAAATAGTAAAAAAAAAGAAATAAAATAAACAAGCCCGTTTTCACATTGCATCAAAACAGTTAAAAAAGAAGAAAAAAAAAGTACGCGCCGTTAACAAACGGTTGTACTTAACATGCATCTGTAATCGAAATGTTTTCTATTTTTACACTTAATAGAGATGAGAGAATGAAAAAAAAATAAAATAAAAATGTTTAAAGACATTTAGTCGATGAAATGACAGTTTAAGCAGGCAAGTCTGTTCGTATTCGTTGATGTGAAATACTTTAAGATAGTTTTTGTTTATTATAATTGTATTTTTTATTCAATATGACTAGTTACTATTAAGATTTAATTTCTAAGAAAATAATTTGAAATTTATATTCAGTACTTTATAAATAACAAATTAATTATTTTATAATTTTATTAAGAATTTTTTTTTTTAATGATTCAGTTATTTACCAGCAAATTATTAACTATCAAAATAAAATCTCAATAGAAAAGGTTAAGATCAAGAGGCGCGGTAGTGTCTCTACGGCAAGTTTACTAATTTAAAAATTAAAAACAAAAACTATCTTAAAATAGTAAGAAAGTACGAGATGGAAAAAGCGGTGTATTAACGTACAATAAACGATAAACATGTCCTTCCATAAGCGCAACCTCAAAATAAACAAATGTTAAAGAAGAAAAAAAAATAATAAGAAAAATGAAACAAAGCAGCATTTTATTTTTGCAATAAGCCCATAATAAATGAAAACAGAATCTACAGTTACAAATGAATAAAAAACAAAGCCGTTTACCATATACAAATCCGTAATTAAAAATAAAAAATAATGCCGACGACGAACAATATTGAAAAATAGAAAAATTTTATTCTACTTTATAATAGCGATAACCGAAATATAAAAAAAAGAAAAAAATAGGATACATACACACACACATGCAAACTGAAGAATTACAATCGCGAAAATCAGTTTTCACCAGGATCATTAATTGAATTATCTTTGACAAAAAATAAAAAGTTGTGCGATTTTCTACTTCCGTGAATGATTTTGTGTGCTTGAACGAATGAAAATTAAACAAAAAATACCTTTATTATTAAAACGACGTGTATATATCATAAAATTGTCAATGTTTAACGAAAAAAAAAAATTGTCATCATCGAGAGAATTTGGAAATTTATACACTTGCTCGTCTTTGTAAACTTAATATTTATGGACTTTAAATGAAAATTTTCGCATTTCAAATGAAAAACTACTTACTGGAACTTTTGTACTTTGAAAAAAAAATATAGTTATGATGAAGACTTATGGCGCATAATCAAAATATAAAAGCGATATATAAATACCTTATTATCCCTTAGTTTTAATGTATAAGAAAAAAAGTCTAGTAAAAAAAATAATAAATTTCCATAAATTTTTCTATCAAAACTCTTTTTCCAAAAAAAAAAAAAAATTCATTCCAAATTCTTTCGATTAGAGACGAAACATTTAACGAAAAAAATTAAACATGCGTAAATTTAAATGTAAACACTTTTCTCGGAGATGTAATAGTTCAATAAACAAAATTTGATCATTACGAATGTATGCGTATGAGTGTAACATGAAAAAAATTTTTGTGAGGCTCGACATTTTGCTGTAATGTACTCGATATCATATAATAAAAATAAAAATAAAAAAAATTACGTGTTTTTCCATTTTAGGAGATATTAAACAAAAAAAAAAAAGAAGCGAAAAATGAGAGATTATAAAAAAAATGTGTCTCGTTGCATTTTTCAAAATCGATTGTATTCGATTTGTAAACGATGCTCGGCTTAATAGTTTGACAAACGTTGGAAAATATATTTTTTGGTACGAATCTAAAATCATTGTATAATGGATAAACATTTTTAGAGAATAAAGAAAAAAAAATTATAAAAATTTATCAAAAAAAAAAAAAAGAAATTTTTTCTTGAACCTAACAAAAAGTCAAGTTTGACAAAATAAGCCGAGTATCGTAAAAATCATTTTTTTTTCAAAAAAGAAAGCTCTTATATAGATACGTAAACAAAAAAAATTATATGTGTGGATTATTTAGGCAAAAAAAGTTGTAATTTAGGCAACGGAAAAAAAACTTTTTTAAACATTCTCTAGTATTCTTCACAACTTTTTTCGCAATGTTTATTCTCTTCATGAAAAATTAAGAAAAATCTTTATGACTGGCAATATATGAATATGCAATAAAAAAGTCTATATACAATGACATGTAATGAAATTTTGTCTGGTCTGTCCTTATAAAAAAAATTTTTTGCTTTTGCGTCTCTATATAGAGAAATTTTTGCAATGTACAGTTTAAATTTTACGTACTGGCAAATTTCTTGGAAAATAAATTTTAACCATTATAAACTTAAAAAGAATAAAAATAAAAATTTTTAAAAAAATTATCGCTTTTTCGTAATTTCTTTCTTACAAAAAATATTTCATGAACAATTTTTGGATACGTATAATGTAATCAACTAATTTTAAACAAAAATATTTAGAACTCACAATGAAGGAGGAAAAACATATGTAAAAACAAAAAAAAAATTATAGTATCGAATCAAAATTATCTCTTAGGTATTGTACATAAGAAAAAAGAAACGCGTATATTGTAAAGAGCGTCAAATTTTCGAGCTACGAGCAAAAAAAAAGAAAAAAATTGTATAACAAGGTCGCTATCTAGTATCAAAGAAATCATTTTTCATCCATTTTCACGTAAAAAAAATTAAGGAAGACACAAAAAAAAGAGAGAGAAAGAAAAAATACAAAAAAAAAACAAGAGTCGATTGCTTCAAATTTATCCACGACGATCAATTACGTGTGTGTGTAAATATAAAAAAATAAAATAAAATTGCAAAAGATGTCAGATCAAAGGATTGATTATAAAAATAAAAATTGTTTCAGTCGTCGTCCACAAGTACAATTTAACGAGTTATACGTACTGAGTCAATCCAACAAAAGACACTTTTGCCAAAAAAAAAAAAATCACAAAAATAATGAGAGAGAAAGAAAAGATGCGTTGACTCGTGATAATGTTAAAATGAGAAAAAAAAATAAAATAAAAAAAAAACTCGATCTTAAAAACGCTATTATTCAAATGTTTCTATGTGCGAGAACGACGAATGCGTTTTGCGTGTACTACTGATGTTTTTTCTTTGATTGTAACTTCAAAAAAAAAAAAAAAAGTCTTCGAATAATATTCTAAGCACTTGATTGTACATAAGTATGTGATAAATATGCATATATATATGTAAATATAAATCGATTAATCTTTTTAACTTTTAATTATCGAATACCTGTAATTATGTTAAATCAAAAAATAAAGAAATCTTATGAATAAAAGTGAACTTTCAATGTAAGAATTTTATTTTATTTTATCCTGTTACATCTTCATTTCCATTATCCAACAATTTTATATACTTCTCTAAATTTAGTATTTATCATTTTTTTTTAAAATTCATTAATTTGTATTTATAAAAAGAATAAAATTTATTATTTTAAAAGTAATTATTTCATTTAGCTTCATACACAAAATTTAAAAAATTAAAATTCTCTTATCTGTACAGTAGCGTTAAATGGATGTGGATAAACCAACTGATCAGCCTTATAAATAATATAACAAAGTTATGTATAATTAATTATTATTACTAAACACTCTATTTTTCTTGATTTGTTGATTCATAGCTTATCTAGAAAATTATTCAATAATCAATATTAATTTATGATTTGTTATTTTACTTGATCATAATTTGAGGTCGTAAGTGGCTCAGTTGGTAGAGCGATGGCTTCATAATCTCGAGGAATTGAGTTCGAATCCCGCTCGCAGCAACCGATTGATACAAGCATCACTGTATACGATACATATGCTTTGTTCACAAATACATTGAAAATCTGCGTCGCTAATTAGCATCGTAATGATCGCATAAATACAGCGACGTTAAATAGAAAAAAATTCATTAATATATATGTATTTAATGTAATTGTTTGTTTTGTTATTTTATTTAACGTCATTGTATTAATGTTATCATTTTGATGCTGATTAGCGACCAAGGTTCATCAGTAGGATTCGAACTCGGGACCTCGAGATTATGAATCCATCGCTCTATCGAGTGAGCCACTGACGACCTTTTCTTATAGTTACATATCATATTGTTATAAAAATAACAATTCTTGCAAACATTCAAAATAGTAAAAATGATCAAATAAATATGATTCTTTTTCAATTAAAAAATTTTTAGTAATATAATATCAGTAACTGTAAGAGATATATCATTTTCAAAGGTAGAGGTAAATAAAGGTAAAATATAGTTTGGATGAAACTAAATACACATTATAGCCATTACTGAACATGCTATCAATTCTCTAAATTCGAACAATTATATATGTACAATATCATATTATTCGAAACATTAATATTGATTATTTGAGGATTTGTACGTACTCTTCTAAATACTTATACAACTTTTGAATATGAAAGTTTGTCAAATGACATTATTAAATTTATGATTATTGTTCTTAAAAATCTAAAATTTTAATAAATACATACAGTTAATAAAATTCATTCAATTATAAGAATTAAATTGCAAATAATCACTGTCAAAATAAAATTTTTGAAAAAATTTCAAAAAGTTTGGATAGGTTTCATTCAATAAAAAATTGTTTATTAAATGATAAAACTGAATAAGATTGTAATTTAAAGTAATCATTTACATATTACTTCATTTACTAACCAAAAGTATAAGATGATCTAAGATAACGAGTAAAGTATAGCTCTTTACCATAATGTAATATTTAATGTTACTATTTTTTTATTGCCAAAATTTTGAACTACTGGGGTGTAATATTAAAATTTAATAAGCAACAAATTTTAAGAATGTCATTATTGACAGACTTTCACATTTAGTATGCTTGATTCAGTATGTAACCTCGAAGCAATTAAAATTTCAAACATTGCAATTAATCCAATAAAAATAAAATATAAATCAATAGAATAAAATTATTCTTGATATTAAAAGATAGTTTACTTTTTTAATTTCAATTTATACAAAAAGTGCGCTGTTTTTCTTAATTTTTTTTTTGTTTTTCAGTTCTGAAATTTTTAAAGCTCCATCTATTTAAAATCTACCCAAGTTTCTACTCGATCTGTATTTTTACACTTACCATTTTCAGATAAATGTAATAAATTCTTCTGTGATGGAAAGTTGTAGAACAATGAAATTTTTTTATATAAGTACTTAAAAGGTATAAGTTTATACACTCATATGATGCATACATATTCATATAACTTTCTATATCACCAGTGATGCTTGCTATATTTGAGATTTAGTTTCTGTCTATTTTACTTGAAACATTTTAAATGTCACTTTGAACTGATTTTTACAAAGTGAAATTCAATTAATCAAAGATGATACAGTATGTTTATATGGTAATTTTTCACGAAAATTTGTTTGAGGAAATTATTGAATAAATAAAATTTTTTTAAATATAAATTAATAAAATTTTTTATTTAACCATGTGCTCAACAGTTTACGATAAATATACAATCAAATATATCTTAATAAAGATATTAATGTATTTAATATTTAAAATTTAAAATATACTTATAAAATGTATAACAAATTCTATTGTAGAAGATATCCAAAATTTAAATTTTTTATATTTATCAACAACTTCCAGTTTAAATTCTTATGATAAAATAAATTTTCTCTCTGGATTGTAAATAGAATAATAATAATCAATACCTTAAAATCTAATTTTACTAACAATCCTTTTATTTAAGTCACCATAAGTCTTGGGGCAATGTTTATTTCCATCAGTTCTTGAAACAGGAGCTTAGCATCAAAAGGTAATTTAATTTCTGAAATTTGTGTTTTATTTTTGCAGCTTTTGCAATGAAAAGTATTATTTTTTAGATTTGCTAAAGTTATTAAATCACAGAAGTTGCAAACATGTATTCTGTAAGGGTTGGAAACTTCAAATGAACGTACTCTTAAAAATTGAACTGCCCTATGATTAATTTAATAATCTCGCTCCATCGCTCCAAAATGCAAACATCAATATCTGCAAAAAAAATTACATTTTGAAATTTTAACTTTTGTTATTTAAAAATCATTAAAAATAGCAATTACAATCAATAAATCGAAAGTATTGTTTACAAATAAAAAATGTAATTAAAAATTTTTATTTGATTACATTTGAGGAGGAAACTTTCCCTTGAATACACTCAAGTGATCAATTGTCATACGAGAAAGAATAACGCGAGAATTGATGATAATATTAGGAGTAAAACCTTCGCAAGAAAAAAGCATGTCTTCTTGACGATATGGAATACCACGGGTACCTTTTTGTACGTATTGACAAGTAAATTTATCGCCAATCCGAATAGTATGAACATTGCGCTCAAAAATTTTACAAAATTTGTAACCTTTACTGTTTAGTGTTATCATGACTTGATTTGCGATACCAGTTTCATTGTTTCGCAAAAACATCGAAGTGTCACGTTTCGTAAATTGTTTTGTAGAGTACTGTCCAACTACAAAGAAATAAAATATAAAATTGTAGAAATATTTTATAGCTAATGAAAAATAATTATTAGATATTCTTTAGATTTAACTAAATAAGTTTATAGATGTACCTTATCATCATTTTCTGGCTGCATCATTGTTTTTACTATAATGACGTCTTCGCCAGACATCCGAATACCCGGAGCAATGTTGCCATCATCATCAAATTTCTCATAAAGCGCATTATGTATATCTTGACAAGTTTGTCGTGAAAGTTTTTCGAACTGTTCTAGATCGCCGAATTTTGTTTCTGAATTTTTATAGGAATGATAGAAAATTGAAAACTACAGCGCTAAGAATAGCACAATCTTCTTAGTTATAACCAGTATAACATAAAATGGCAACGATACTGTTGATACCAGCCGATAATTTACTGAAACGAATATCTTCATAAAAACAGTAGTTACAAGTGGTTTGTGTGACACCCATAGCTTGTTTACCCATAGCACTCTAAAAATTTGAATTACATTCTAATATTACATAAAGAAATATGTTAAAACATTAGAATATTTAGAAATTCAGAATTTATATTTATAGTATTTAATAATCATACTCATTTAATGTGTTCCTAAGATACTTTGATCATTTTCATAAGTCTATTTTTCAATAACAAGTAGTATCTTTGTAAATCCTGATTTCACTATCTTAGATGTCTTTGATTGTTGATGCTTCTGATACAATGATGTCCATTTGCTTTCTCAATTTGCTAAGTTGATCAGGATCTCTGTAAATACCAACCGTTACAATCAGCAATACCACTGGGAGAAATTCCTTCCCAATTTTCCATAGACCACTACTCCAAGAATTCAAGAATTGTGGCCTAATACTTATGTAAGCCATTAGCGCTAAATTTTTCACTAAACCAACAGAAGGTCCCCAAGAAATTTCAACAGGACATAACGTTTTCTATAGGGTATTATGTAACTGACAAGGTTTAGCTAATTTACCATCACGACCAATAGATGAATTTATACATCTCAAGTGAGATAAGGTTACAGCAAAAGTCAATCTATTAAACACCTGTGATACACTAGCTCTAGTTTGATAAGCTTTCCTTTGATCTCCACAATCTGGGAATACTTTTGAACCTCTTTCATTAGATATTTAAATGAACCATGAAATAGAAAAGATAATAAAGATCTTACAAGATCAAGATGTTTGTTTTCATAATGACCACAACCATCTAATTCTTTTTAACCAAGAGAAGTTGACAATGGTCTATGTACCAGATGACCAAGAAAATAAGCTTTCTTTGTTTTGCAAAAGTCACTAACACCCATGTGCGTTAACATTTTTTTTCATAAAATTCTTTAGCATATTTGATATGCTTTTCTTTTACTATATCAGCTCTTGTGCCACGTGAACCAATAAAATTTAAGACAACATTTTGTTCTTGAATAACAAAAACTTCATCTAAAGATGGTTTTACCATTTCCATCATCTCTGCATCATCGAAATCGTAAATAATTTACTCCAAAATATCACGATCAGCTACAAATCCAAGTGCTTGAAATACAACCATAATAGGAATTTCTTGTCTGATGTAAGGAAGAACAGCAACCATGCATTAACCAATTGCTGATTTATTAATATTCTATAATAAATAGTTTAAAATTTAAAAATATGAATTATTATTGTTTTTGGAAATAATTAAACTAATTAATTAATTTACACTTACAGCACCACTTTTTGCCATCATATTAATCCAAAGTGTTGATGTAGGTACAGAACTGCATTCTGAGCATGATCTTATTTTACATCTATATGCATATTTGCCATCTTTTATACATACACTATATTTTTTGCGATTTTAACTTGAATAATCAATAGCTACGAAAAATTATTAAGTTAATACATTGTACGAAACAACTTTTTAATTTATATATCTTAATTATTTAATTTATAAACCTTTTCTGAACCGCTAACAGTAAAATAACCACCAGGATCCAATAGACATTCATTCAACTCAATTAAGTCATGACCTGATAATCCAGTATCTAAACAATATTTTGATCTTGACATAATTAGAATTTTTCCAATAAATGTCTTTTGATGTTACGTTTCTAAAAATTATGGATTTAAAATTTAAAAAATATATGCTTTATTATAATTCTTGAAATTTTTCATAAGCTGATTCTTACCAATTTATTCTTAACCATGTTTTGCAATAGTTTTGGTAATATCAACATAAAGTGGCGCTGAAAAAGTCAAATTTTTAAGTCTAACTTTATTAGGTATCATAGGTGATGGTGCACCATCTTTTTTCCAATGATTTGGTTTAAACAAATAAATTTATTTAAACTTAATTAAATGTTTTGTTGAAATTTGAATTTTGCCATTATTATGCTGAGCTTCTGCTTGAAGTTCTATTTATGGTGATCTTCAACAATGCATTGAACTAATATTTCAATAAATTCATCAAAACTGTCAAGTTGTCGGCATACCAAACCTTTTTCATCAAAATATGCATTTATCACTATCCAGACTTCCTGACATAATTTGGATGATATCTCTTCTGCATTTTCATCCTTATATTGTTCTGCTGTATTATTTAGAAATATTTCTTTTGTTATTAAATAACCAAAATGTGCGAATAATTTTTCGACAGCAATATTTTTTAACATTTTACTCATTTATTTTCATCGTAAATAAAATAAAATAAAATAAATTATATCATTTTTATTTATTTAATGTTTATAATATGTTTAAGTACGTTACAAATTTTTAGGTTATATTTTCAAAATTTTCAAAACGTGTAAAAATGCTTATTAAAAGAGTTAATATTGAAATTAAAATAATATCATTAAAGAAAATTTTACTTACGATTGCCAGTGCAGTACATATTTGTTAATTGAAATTAATTATTAAAATAAACTTGTTAATACCAGCGGTAAAATAACTGAACACCAATGCTGACGGTAATATAAAATCAAATGCCGGCTGAGATTTACAAAAGTGGCGCCTTTTTAAATTAGTTACTTCAAATTTTCGTACAAAGTTGAATGAAGTGTTTAAAAAATAATAATCCCCTTAGCCATGGCCAGTGAAAGAAATTCCATAAGCAAAATCTATGTAAGTAACAATATTAGATACTTCTGCAATAACAAATTTTGTTAATTTTTTTATTACTTTTAAATATATTGTTTCATTGTTTGTTAATTTTTTTAAATTTTATTTAACGTCACTGTATAGTTATGCTATCATTCCGATGCTAACTAGTGACGGAGATCGTTTCAGTGTGTTTGTGAGTAAAGCACATGTGAAGTATACAGTGATGCTTGTATCAATCGGCTACCAAGCCGAGAGCTGGATTCGAACTCGGGACCTTGAGATTACGAATTTATCGCTCTGCTGAGCCACTGACGACCTCGGAAACATCATATTAATATACGTAATATACGATTCAAATTACAATCTACAAAAAGCAACATTTCATTCTCTAAATAATAAATTAATAATTAAACTAAAATAAAATTCATATATTTTTTACTTATTTTTTTTTTTCCAAAATTATTTTTAAAACAAAACTTTACGTATATTATTCTTTTCATGCTGAGGAAATATTTCTATGACAAAGTTAATCAAAAGATCGTTTAAAATTTATTAACAATAAATAATCATTATAAATAGATTGTAGGAAACAATTTCATAAAGTATTTTTATACATATTGTATTGATTTTGGGATCTGTATAGAAATTCCCTAATAATAATGTTTATTACAATAAATACAATAAATATATACCATTTTTCATTTAGAGTTTCATTTATTTTTATTTATAAAAAGGTATGAACCTCATTAAACAACTTTACAAATAATTTTATTTACATTGGTTTAACATATATAATTTAAAAATCAATTAAAATCTTTTTATCCCTACTGTAGCATCAAATAGTTCTGGATTAACAAAGAATCCTATTTTATCAAAAATTAAACGACGCTTCATATGTTTAATTCTTATAGGCACATATGATTTTGAATCACTTCTTAGTGCATCACAGCTTATCTAAAAAATTAATTATATTTAACATTAATATTATTTTATAATTGATTAATTATTCTAGTTAATTATCAAAGTTAAATGCATTACATTACGAACAGGAACAGTAAAAACAGATTCGTGCTTGAATGGATGATAAGTAGCAAATGTAACTTCTTTACCACCTGAACGTAAAATAGCATATTTAATATTCCTTTTAGTTATCCACATCATTACCATCATAAAAGCAGGACCTGCAATGATTTATCATGATTAGAGTTATAAATAATGATGAATGTCTATTAATTCCTTAATTTATATACATTTATTCAATTCTTAATTTAAAAAATTTTTTACCTCCTAGTACCCCAATAATAATAGCTGCAATTGGAAAAACATGATCTAGCAATCTTGTCAGCAAGGGTATATGTGGATTGAATAAGTTTTGACATAAAACTAAATATACATTATTTGCCATTGTCAACAATCCTATGCATGCTACTGCTCCAAATATATTGGCTACTTTAAACATATAAGGTCTCTCATTTCTGTATAACATAACATTATTTAAAACATTTGTGTTTGCTGTTAAAGGATTGGCATATTTTCTTTTAATTATTTGAAGAACTTTTGGACGTAAAGAGAATGTTTGTCGAAAGGCATTACTAATTCCAGGGATGTTTTTCCTGTAATTATAAAATTTTTAAAAATAATATTGTTGATAAGGTACAATCAATTATTTAAATAATCAATATTAAAAAGAATAAAATAAAATTATTTAAAAAATTTTAAGCATATGGTATTTAAACAAAAATATAAAATGTTTTTTTTTTTAAATTAAAAATACATTTTAAAATTATTATTTATATTACTTTAATAATTAAACTAGTATTTAAAATTCATTGATGACAACAAATAGATGTAACTCTTTACCTTAATGTATTATTCAATGCTGTTTTCGAATTGCCAAAATTTCTAACTCCTGGTGTGTATTGATAAAATTTAACATGAGATAGTTTTTGATAATAACATTGTTGTATTGTTTTAGAAAATATCAGATTTTCACATTTTACACATGCTGCAGTATGTAACCTCGAAATGGCAATAACAGCTCCGAACATTGTAGTTAATCTAATTAAAGTAAAATGCACATTTAAAAAAATTGAATGAAATTAATACTAATAAGTAATGTCTGCGTACTTCTTGTAATTATTTATTAAAACGTAATTTATACGAAATTTGCACAGTATTTTTTCTTACCGGTTTATTTTTGTTTTATAATACTTAGCAGAACATTTAAATTTTTAAAACTCCATCTGTTAAAAACTTTCTCAAGTTTCAATCGAAATTTATCAGTTCAGTTCTAGATAACAGTAACAGTATAAGTATAAGTTGCTATTTAATCAGCTGTTGAAAACAACGTAACCTACAATAACAATACATCAGCCGGATACATTACCGTAGATGTATAATTTTGAAATTCAATCCCTAAGGTAACCAAGCACCTGAAACTATACGATCAACAATAACGAAAGCGCTGAATTGTACAATGATATCATATCTCTGTGCAATGTATGTATATGTTTTTGTCGAGTTGAAAACTGAAACGTCCGGTGTATAAAAATTCTTCGAGCAATCGCAATGTTACTCATGCATCCTCTTCTAACAACAAACTTATAGGTATGAAAAAAAGAAATTAAAAATAAAGAAAAATACAAAAAGTTAACAGCAAGCGCTGATAATTCTGTTTCCTAAAATGTATATGAAGATATATATAAATCATCATTAAACAGGACTATACTTATTATCGTTATAATATAAAAACGCGGTCAAGGTATGAATCAAATCAATATATAGACATGCAATTTCTGAAACGAGATTTTTCTCTATTTTTTGTAATTATAAATAAAATTTTTTTTTACCAAACAAAGAATTGGAAACAATGAAGAATTGAAGGAAAAAAGGTAGGTGTTAAATCGAGGTTTTTCTTGCGCTCATATATATTATTTAGAAAATTAAGAATAAAATAAAACCCAATTTTCATAGATTTGGAATTTCCCATTATCGTTTTTTTCCTAAGCCTATTTGACTTTTCCGTCACTATACAACTTTTCCTCCCAGGGCGCATTAGGCGCTAATGGTTTAGATTTGCGTTTTTACGATCATGACTTCTTTACTGTACGGTCTAAAAAAAAAGTACTGATAAAAGGCTATTTAAAAAAAAAACCAGCTAACGAACGTATAATAAGAAATCTTAAAGTGTGTTTACATTGGTAATTAACAATAGAAGCGTATAAAAAAAGCATTAAAAATTACGAAAAAAAAAATTATCGTCCAACTTCTTTTTGTTTTCTTCTTCTTCATTTTTTTTTAACAATCCCGATAATTATTGTATAGCAGATTACAGAAAATGTATATAGCGTTGACTAACGAAAATATTAATAGAACATTGATGAGCGTTAATGTTATCGCCGGTTTGTTATAAATAATTTCTTTATTGCAATTTTAAAAGCTTCGAATGCATAAATTACGAAAGTTTTGAAATTTAACTCGCAAGATTTTTATTAGATCTCCGGGGTGTCTGAAAAAGCACCAATAAATTTTAGTTTATAAGCAACAGTTTTGATAAAGTACTATTTTTACAACCGTACAGCGTATTTTTTAAACATTAAAATATAATTTACTATTTCAAAACGTTTTTATTGAAATACGTTATTAGATAAAATGTATTTTATGCGAGCTTGTAATATAAGATTTTATTTTTTTTTTCCTCTTCTAAGTACAATTTTTTCCGTATTAATTTTTTGTTTAAACCAGTTAAAAAATAACGTGTACATTTTTTACATTAACACTTCCTGCCTAGAAAGTATTATAAGCTTCTCGGAGTCCTTGACACTTCTGTACAGTTGCTAATTAATTTAAAAGCAATGAAATGATAAAAAAAAATATATAATGAAATAAAATTCGTTGAGAATTGAAAAATCACGCGTGTTTGGCCGATGGGCTTCGTTAAATAAAAAGTTGATCGTCATGAGAGGAAAAAAAAAGGAATCCATACATTGTTTCCTATTTATAACTATATAGTATAGTGTGAAAGTTTTCGAACGAAATCGATCAAAGTCCACTCAAAACGAAGCAAAATGCCTCTTTTTACCAGTCACGTCCTGATGCCCGTCTACTTTAGTATGTTTAAGAGATTGCTTCTTGTATTATCTATATTATAATCTTACTTTTTTTTATGTAACACTGTATATACTTTTCTCTCTATCGTGGGTTGGGAGGGTGGAAAACTTTCTTCTTTTTTTTTTGTTTCTCTTCATTTATTCAAGGTCATATTCTTATATTTTATCCTCAAGGGCACACGAGGTCTTCATTTGTCGTTCAAAATCTTGTTAATGTCGTTAGAAATTTAGATTTTGATGTTCATTAAGTTTTATCTCTTTTCAGGCTTGTTAACACGTGTGGAAATAATTTAATATTTATTAGATTTTAAGGACCAAGTATTTGAAGAAACAATTTTGGTTTATTATTAACTAATTAAGTATTCATTTGATATACTTGATAAATTCACATTTAATTATTTCTCGTTCTTAATAAAAATTTTATCACTCGGATTCGATCTATTATTTAACTAACATTCTCAAAATGTTTAACTTGTAGAATCTCTTATTTCAAATTCTATTCCTTTTTGTAGTCGGTCTTTTAACTCTTTTAAAAAAACATTAAGTAATTTATAATTTATGTCTTTTTTTATATTGATTCTAAGTGATTTCACCGACGATGTTATCTTCATTTACGAAAAATTAAAGCATTAATGTAATTGACTCTAATTATTAAAAAAATTACATCTATTAATTTCAATTACTCTAATAACTTTAAAAATATAATTTGTTTATAAATGGTAATAAATTTTGTGAAACAGAAAAAAATTAAAAGGATAATTTTAGTCTTTTTATGTTACTAATACAAATTAAAAAAAAAAATTATTTTTTAATTTTAAAAACGTTTATATAAAATTTTCATGCTTATTCTAATTTCGAACACGACGATTACTTGAATTTGTTTACCAAAAGTGTTTATTGATTCATTTAAATCCATTGCGTGCGTTTATTATTGAAATCTCTTAAGGTTGTAGCTTTACTACTCTGAATAGATTATCATAAACAACGATTTTTTTAAACATTTTTTTTAATGTCATAAATTTACAATTTATTAAAATTTTTGATCTAGAATCTCTAGACCTTGGGCTTCAAAATGCTTTATGGGTATTATAAACATAATAAAGGCTTGAAGTATCTAGACTAAATTGTACATCTGCGCTTTTGATGCCAATGTTTTTATGGACTTGGAAATATCAAATTTTAAATATAACTTTACACGTGGGAAATAAATGATATTTCATAAAATTTTGATAATATAATTTTAAACTGATTTTTACAGCTTCTGTTAAAATTTTCGTAATTATGGGACACTATCTTTTTATCTTTCAATCAAATGCATATTTAATGTTGCCATTATCTTTTTTCCTATCTTCATGAAATTATTCCAGTAATCGTTTTTTAATAACTTGTGCATTTCAAGGTCGATTTTGAAACAAAGTAGTTTTTGAAGTTCGAGTAATGTTGTGCTCAATTAAAATTTTTAAAGATTGTTCAACATTATCGTTAAGTGCTTTTAACTCACCATTTTAAGAACAGTAATGAGAAAAAAAATAACGTTAGACTTTCCTTATAAGTTATATACTTGATCTAAATCACACTTTATCATGTTTTTATTAAGAGAGCACATATATACTTTTAATCGATTCATTAACCTCCATATATGTGCATAAATATATGAGATCCCCATTACATAATAAAAAATTAAAACACATTATATACCCATCCTTTATTGAATAACTGTATTTTTTTATTATTCATGCTGTATTATTAGATTTGAATAATAACTGTGCGTTATACGAGTTATTTTCATAAATATCTAATAATAACGATACATCAAGTTATAAATATGACAAATATTAATCCTAACCATCTATTTATAGCTTTAGGGTCAACAAACATTCACATTACGTTTGACGCCTTTTTACTTTCGAGTTTTTTTATTTGAATCGATCGAAAATGCCGATGGTCAAAGAGAGGCGTGCAAGCGAAGAAATCGTTACGACAAGATCTGTGTATGTTTAATTTGTAAAATCGAAAATTGAGACGCCCACATGAATATTAATATTCTATCGATGCATCTATTTTAAAAGGTCGTAAAATGAGTTTTGTTTGTGATAAATAAGGAAAGTGGCGAGCAGATAAAATCTTGTTAAAATTTTAAAATGATAAATGTATTTACAGTTTGTTTTATTGATTGTTCCTGATCTTCTATATATATTTAATGACCAAACGCGTTTAAAAGTGTTTGTCAATAGAATGAATAAATAAATTTTATTGATGTTAGTTTATCAATTTTGCATACGTGCATTTCGAGTTGTTTGCTAATAGTAAATATAATAATTTTGATGTGGATAGATTTAACAATAAAAATTTCCATAGTTTAGTCACTAACGTTTTTCTTGCTCTTTTTTTAAACAGAATTACAAATATGATGTAAATATTAGTCAGTGGTGAAGTAATATTGAACATTATTTGGAAAAATCGCTCTAAATTTAAAAGGCAAGATTAAAAAGGTTTCAACTAAAAAATGCATGTTTGCTTATTTTGCTAATGTCAAAATACAATTTTGCCAGAATATGATAAAAATATTTAAAATGATTGAAAATTAAAATATAATTATTATTCTGGTAAACATTATTGCTATTAATTACACATGACTTCATTTTTTGACCAATCAAACCTCGCTACAAATATCACGAAAATATGAAAGAAAAAAGTGATCGTATATTAAAAGACAGCTTTTTGAAATAGTAAAAATGTATTTTGCATTTTTATTAATAACTTTGTTAAAAAAAATGTTTCTTAACTATTACCAGATATTTTAGGCATGAACTCAAGGAAATACAACCGGTTTTGAAATTTCAATTTTCGTTAAAATCAAAAGTTACCGTCAAAATAGTCAAATGCAACCGAGTTATAAGAATTTTTTTCATAAAAATTTCCTTTATTTTTTAGGTAAACTTTACAATATTATCTTTTTTCTCGAGTAACCATTATATGATAATATTGAATAAATTGTAATAAATAATGTAAAAACTAATTTGAAAATAAGTACCTCATCAATTTAAAAGACTTTGAATTTAAAAAGAAAAAAAAAAGAACTCGAGGATTATAAATTGTGAAACATTAACATACATGAAACTTTAAAGATAAAAACAATGTAGCAATTCTTACACATATCCTCAATTATCAATTTCACGGTTATAGTTTACAAAATTTACGTAAATCAAAAGGATGGTGTTTCTGTTTTTTTTTTAATGGGTGAAAGTTTTTGATTTAGATATTTACGCATTTGTAACTGTATACAATATCCATTCCAAGTTGGGCGCCACATATTATCTATTTATCTTAATATATAGTGCATGACATTAATATTTTGAAACGTAAAAAAAATAATGATGAAAATTGTATTATATCGCATTGAGAAAAATGAAAATTACCTTTTCATACAAACAAATTGGCCATACGCTAAAATAAATGGCGAATATAAGGACGTTTATAGATATGTTGTCGTACGTGACCTAAAACATACTTAAGTGGCCCATCAGGTTAATAAATTTTGACTATAATAGAATAATGTGACATTAATTGTAATAACTATAGACATATAAATAAGGTACTTATAAAAAGCAATCTCGCGTCGTTTCAATATTTTAATGGCTTATAAACAAGCGGAAAAAAATGTTGAAGTATATAAATCATGTTTGAGTAAAAAAAATTTTTTTTAAAGATGATTTCTTAAAAATGAATACTAAAGAGCAAGAAAATAATCTTTTGTAAATATAGTCTGAATAAATGTTGCCAAACTTGTTTTCCTCGATCTCGAAGGGTCCCTATAAATATTTTCATTAATATTAATTGTTAATTATTGTTAACCCACCCTTCTTCAATTTCCCCTTCATGAATAGAGAATAAATTCTGTTTATTAATAGAAAATTGTATTGACATCCGACCAAATTTCATTAGCGTTCCCCATCTGGCAGTGGGTTGAAAATAGATTACATTTTCCATGACACGAAAAAAACTGCACGTGGCAAGTTAAAGAAAAATACATAAAAAGTGTAAGAACTTGATGAGTAATTTTGTCAACTGAATAATAAGAAGAATATCATGATATTGGGATTCAACTTTTCCCAATTATGGATAGCTTTTATTACATCGAATTCTTAGAAAAATCGCATATATTCGTCTTACACTTAATTTTTCTTGTCACTTATTTTGTTTAAATTTTCAAAAACTTTTTAATTAAAAAAAATGTGTCTAAAAAGACAAATTATTTAAAAAGTTACATGAAAATAAAAATAATATAGAAATTAAGCACAAAACGTGCTTGAGTAATCTTTATTAAATTCAACGCTTATTTTCGCCTTATACCTTTTATCCGTTTAAAACGCCCGAGCGTTAGACCGAACGAACGCAATTTCCTTCCTAATTTCACACTAGAAAAAGTAATCCCTAGGTCAAGAAATAACAATTCGTGTCCCAATATCCTGACGCTCTTCTTATGAATAAGCTCTTTAAATATTCTCCTTTCTCAATACCTAAACGCTGTTATGATTCTCGAAGGGTTCTCGAATTCGAAACCGGAAACAATGATACATTAATAATTCACAAATTGCTTACGTATGTGTATGTGTGTATACGTTCCATTATTACATTTATGACGTGTGTATTATATTATAAGTAGAGCTCTCGTATTAAAAAAAATTTTCGTTTTATTTTTCTGCTGATTTAAATACGAGTGTATATTATGAAGCTTGAATGTCAAGAATCTGCCCACGTTAAATTATGCGGAAGAATCATTGTAATACGTTGACTTTTACGAAGAATTAACATATATGTATATATAAATTTATGCTATTTCAGGACATTCTTTTTCATCATATTATAGTTTTAGTTTTCTTCATAGTTAGAAATATAAAGAATTCTTTTGACGAGTAAGAAATTTTTCATTTGATTTTTGTGTGTGTGTGTGTGTAAAAAAAATTTGTTTTTTTGCCTTTTTGTTTTCGCTGAATATTTTTCACGTTGCATACCTATGGTAATTAGTAAAATAATGTTTTCAAATAAACAAGCGGATAAGTGAACTTCAGAAAATTTAAACTATTGAAATGTACTATCTTTTAAAATAAATAGACGAATTTTAAAAATTATGAACTTTTAAAACTTTATTTAATTTTAAAAAAAATAATAATAAATATTTACTATATTTCATCTATAGTGTCTTAATTGACACCTAGAAAATAACTATTTGAAAATCCGCGAGAGAAATCCAGCAAGGATACTTTCTTGTGCAACCTAAAAGCAACAAACGTTACAAAAAAAAAGAAGAAACAAAGTCAATTCATTTAGCTGATTATATGAAAGCTGAATAAAAAAAAACTACTATTATAGTTAACGAAAAATTTGCATAATATGTAAATATACGTTTGACCGCGGCGGTGGTGGAGAAGGTTTCGTTTCTATTTCCACTTTACAAGTGTATACGGATATATATATCGTCAACTTTCACTGAATTAATTGTTTTCTTTTTTTTATCATTATTTTAACCTTTTTTTTCATACCTTTAATAAAACTTGGAAAGTATACAGCCAAGAACTATTTTTGAAATATATTACTACCGCATTGCGTATGTATAGATTGTAACGTGTTATATATGCTTTTCTTTAAATTGCTTTTTTAATTAGCCTTTTTTTTATTTTCAACTGCGAATTGAGCTGACCAAAGTTTCATTATCTGAAATATAATGATGTTATATTGGAGCTTAAATTTAAATGCCCATACTAACGTTTATTTTAAATACGTTAAATAATTTTTAAAGCTCGAACATACTCTACTACTTTATATTTGAAGCAGCGAAAACTCATTGTTTTGGTAATCTTTTAAATAAGGTCGGCCCGCTGAAATGTAGCGATGAAAAATTAAATAAACGTTTTAACTGAATCACAAGTGAAAATATATTATTAGTTTTCAATAATATTTTTCATTAATATTTAGAACTTCAGAGGTTAAAATTAAACTTCTTTTTTATTAAATTATTTATATGTCAGTGCAAAGAATAAACTTAACGTTTGACTCATCATTTATTAAATTCCTTTAAATGAAATACGACAATAAGGAGCGTTGGACATTTTAAGCCGTTTATCTCATAAGTACTTCGAGCATACTGTTATTCGCCTTATGTAAAAAAAATATCATCAAAGGAAACTTAATGAGAAAAATTATAACGTTTATTAACCATGACTATTACGCTACATTAAGAATTTCTTAAAGACTGTAAATCCGAGGAAACAATTAAATTTTGAAATTATTAAATATATAAAAGTAATTATTTGTTAATTATAAAAATTTTTTTCTAAGTTCTAAGTACAGCTGCACTGTATAAAACATAAAATTGACCATATAATATTATGACCGTCATTTTACGACCATTAAAGAAGAGTATAAAATACATGTATATATAAAATATGAAAGAAACAACAAAAGAACAAAAAAAGAATCTCATATCCGTTCCAGCGTATAGCAAGAGACAGAGAAAACAACAACATTTTAAATGTCTATTAAAAAAAGAAAAGAAGCTAAAGACAGTTGAGCGTGCGCGTTAAGCGCGTCTGGTTGTCTGCTCTATTGGAGCAAACTCTTTCTTACTCTCTTTCTTCTACCGTTAAAAAAAGTTTATTTTTCTTTTTCATTTTTTTTTTCATTTCAAAACATACGTTCACACTAGCAGAACTCGTCCGTTCGAACGTTTGTGCAAAGTGATGTTTTTTTTAATAATCATCCATCCTGCAATTTTTACAAAATAATAACAATCAAAAAGACTTGCAATTGAAAAAGAAGTTTTGCACATAATATACGAAAAACAAGAAAGAACGAAGTAAGTTGAAACGCGCAAGTTCTTTTTTTCTTTTTTTATTTAAGAATAAAAAAAAAGAGAAAAAGAAAAAAAAGAACAGAGAGATATCGCGACAAACATGAATCACCGTTGCTACTACATCGTAGCTCTCGAGCATTCCGTTTTTAGTGCTAGTACTGTAACCAACAACTTCTTGTTTAGTAATCGTTTTATAGACTTAGCGAATAACTAAAATTAACATTTTATTTGAAAAAATACAATTCAACACTGCTGGTATTAACAATATCGAAATCATTGATTTTTATCAGTTTTTCATAAATCGCACGTACACACGCGTACATCATATACATATACGGAGAAAGAGAGAAGAGATAATCGAAGAAGACTTGGAATATAAAAAAAATAACGATATACATATAACGAAGCTCTTTTCCGCACTTTTGTCTATATATCTTTCTTTCAATAATCAGCTATCGCTCTCGTGCGTCCGCGCACGAATGCATATTTATATGTATATATAATACATGCATATATCTATGTATATATAGCAACATATTTTCAATCCGATATTATAAAAGAGAAAGAAAGAAAATAAAGTTAAGCGCATTGCGCTTGCTTGTGGGAGAGATATATTATACCTTCATCAATATATACATATATAATTAATATGCATATATAATTAAAGAAAACGGTTATATATATATATTTTCAGAGAGTTTCACTCCTACCCCTACTCTCCAATGTTACACGTGTGTGTTGTGGGAGAGTGTTGAACAAAAAGAAAAAAAAAGATAGAGAGACGAAGAAAAATAAAACAGAAGCGGAGGTAAAAGACAAAAATAAAAGAAGAAGAATAAAGGAAGTAGAAAAAGAGTTGAAACTTTTAAATGTGTTGTGTGTATATGTGCTAATAGAAAGAAAGGGGGGAATCTTTCTCTTTTTGTCGTCCGGAAAATTCGCGAACTTTTTGACCGTGTCTATATAAATGCATATACGTTAACTTCTTACTGAAATTTCTATATAACAGTATACGTGCAAAACGTTTCCTCCTCCTTCTCGTTTTGTCAAAATTAAAAGAACGAAGGATATGTAATAAAATAGAGGGGATAAAAAGGAAGGACAAACAAAAAAAAATTAAATTTTTTTTTTTCACCAAGGTTATGTACTGGGTGTCCGGGACAACGGAAATCAACAATAAACAGTATGTATACTTGCATACTTAGAAGGGATTAAAACAAACTTTTATAAATACATATATGTATATGTGCATGTAACTAATGTTTGAAATGCAGTAAAAGCAAAGAAGAGAGACATATACACAAGCCATCCTCTCGCGTATATAAAATGTTTGATGACGACGTCAGCGAAGTTATAAGGTGAAAGTGCGGGGCTGCCGCAGCGACACCAACAGCGGCGCAACTAAGAAGTTCTCTGCATTCGTCTGTGCTACTGCTGTTCTGTGTATATATTAAAAATATAATTTAAGTGTGTGTTTTCTTTCTGTGGTCAAAAGAGTGAGCAAGATAGAAGGAAAAGAGAAATAAGGAAGGAGCGAGAGAAATATAGTAATGCGAAACTTTGTCGTCGAGGTTGTTAGACCACTGCTGTTGGCATTTGGCATCGTCGTCGTCAGAGTCATCGTCGTCATCGTCGCCGTCGTCGTCTTCCACAAGAATCTTATAAAGTGCGCGCTTTAACGATAACTATTGACTATAGATTATAAACTTTAAGAAAGCTTCAAGTGTTCTTTTTTTTATTTAAAGTTTATAAATCTTTAATTTTTTTCCTTTTCTTTATTTTTTTTAGTTTTAGTGTAATATTGCCTTGCGCGCATACTCGTGAGATTACAACTCGTGATATTATTTCGAGGAGAGAACGTTTTTCTGCGCGCGTATATGTGTCTGTGACTTTCCTTAGGGGCCCCCCTTTGAGTGAGAAGAGAAACGGCCTCGCCTTTTTTTTTTCTTTTTTCGAAAAACAAGCCGTTATGCTTTTGCTTCGTCCTCTGGCTTCGTTCAACAAATAGTTTAGAAAAATTTTTAATCAAGACTTCTTAGTGTATACCATTATACATTGGCTGTGTTTTATTTTTGATTCACTCTTTTTTTTATACAAGCTGGCTTTTAATTATTTCTTTGGACTTCCTTGGCATTTAAAGAGCTTCCCTTCTATTACTACCTGTTGTGGTGATATTTATTCTGTCAGCCATTGATTGTTGTTTTTCATTTTATTTTTCTGAAAGATATTTACAAGAAGGTTTATAAATGTAATACAGCGTTGAATGCTGCTTGATAGGCTTGATGATTTTATGCTTTACGAAATCATTAGAACAAACTGGGCTTCCATTGGGAAACAAGTCACAAAATAATCAAACTGCAGAGAAAACTGGAAAAGAATTCTTTCGTACTACGTAAAAGTAAGTATTCATTTGTTGTCTTTTTATTTTAAATTAATAGTACATTGATGCTTTGGTACAGCTTACTCCGGAAAGTTTTAAATTTACGCAGAGCAGCTTGAATTAGAATGATCGTTGTTTTAAATTTATAACAGTACTGGGAATTGATCTGTGTTTATTTTGGAAAGAGGGCTTGAGAATCAGTTGTATGGTTTGTTTACAAGATATTTAATAAGATTCATAAAATAGTATAATAAGAAATGATAGATCTTTAAATCTATTGAAATTATTCAACTGTGCTTTTTTCAAAATAAAAATTATTATTGTTTTTCTTATTTTCATAAGCTATTTTAAAAAAACCTAACTTTGTTCAATTTTTATTAATTAATTTAATGCGTGAAAGTAATACATTACAATAAAATGCATATATTTATATTTTATATTATTACTGATTTTTAATATCTTGTAAAATTAAAAATAAATATAAAAGATTTTAATAACATCAATGTATTACTTAGATTATTTAATATAAATCAATATTTCTTTCTCTTTTGCTGCATTTAAATATTTAATAAAAAAATTAAATGAAAACAAAAATGATATTTATAAAAGTCAAACTTTTTATATTTTTTTATTCAGATAATTCTATTATGGCTATTATATTATGGCTCATGTTGTCTTACCTATTGATGTTATATTCATTAGCAGTATTATAATTGAATTTCATACAGTAACTTCATGTTAACCTAATTATTTCATAATATGTAATATGCTATTGTATAATATAGAAATTTAATACAGTAACAAGATTACTAACTTTTTTATCAATAGTTAATTATTAAATCACAGTTTATTTCTATGTATATTTATATTTACATATTTATTATTATAAAGCTTACAATTTTTTTTTTTAATTTTTTTAATAGCTTGTCATATAATGTATTTATATATAATTTTTATCCAATTATTATTTTTGTGTAGTCTTTTGTTTCCATTTTAAATTTAAGTAAAAGAAAAAGAATTTGATTAAAATTAAAAATTTTAGTTGGAATATTATTTAGTTCGCAACTTTAAATGCACTTACTTCTTTATACTAATGTAATATTACTCAATGCATAACAGCTGCTTCTTATCAATATAACATTGCACAAATTATACTGAAATATCAATAATGTAAACAAATTACAAATTCATAAAGTTTTATTGTGAACAGAAATGTTCCTTTGTTTCATAAAAACAATTAAAATATAATTAAAATGTTGATTATAATAATTAGCTTAATTTACATGAACATTTCCATTTTGTTTTAGATAATCATTGCAGGCAGATGTATTCTCCTATAGAAAGGTGATCTCAGTAACGAGAGCCAGCAATGAAATAACCTAAGCTAATTAGGGGATGCCTAGCCTACACTCGCTCGTCATAAGACGAGCTGCTCCCATGGACATGGGTACTGCCGCAAGTTCAGTGACAACAGTTAATCCTCCGTCAACAAAATCTAACAACAGCAGTAGTACAAATCAAAAGAAAATGGATAAAAATAATAAATTAAGTGGTATTAGGCTTCCCTTGTTGCGCAAAGAATCCAGTGCAATTAATTTATCTTTAACTGAAAGATCCATAAATAAAAGAAGTGGTGAAGCACCGCTTTTAAGGCCAGAAAGTAGTGCAAGTTTAGAAGTTCGAGGTGGTAGTTGGATTAATCTTGGACCAACAGCCTTAAGAAAATGTGAAACTGCAGTAGGACTTAGTACTTTGGCTCTTGAAGGCCGACCAGTGAATCGTAGTAGAGTTTGCTCGCGTTGTTCCAGTTTATTATCGTTAGCATCAAGCTCGCGTTATAGTTTAGCTGCTGGTAGTTTTGTACCTGCAGCAACTTCACAACAACAGGTTGGCAGATTATTGTGTAAATTATGTTTGTCAGACGTTACCTCGTCACAGACATTTACTATTGAAGGCTGTGGATGCTCCTACTGTAAGGAAGTATGTAATTCACGCAAGATTTTATATTATATATATTAAATTGTGCTTTGCTAGATTTTTTGTCCTTCAGTGTAAAAAATTTTGTTATCAAAACATTCTTTGTATTAGTATCTAATGTAATAAATGTAGAAAAAATTCTTAAATCTGAATAACATTCATTCTTATATCTGTAGAATATTAAATTACAAATTGTTTAAAAAAATGTATTCATATTTTATCATTCATCATTAAAATTCAATCAAATATCTTTGTTATTGAACATATAAAATTGTATAGGTAAATTATATTTTTAATATTAATTTTGGAAAAAACAAAAAGCATTTAAAATACTCTGTGATTTGCTCTTGTGAAGAAAAAATATCATGTTATATTATTTTTAGTGTATGCGTGCTTATGTGGAGTTTGAAATTGAAGAAGGAGCTTATGACATCAGTTGTCCTGATGCAAAGTGTGATCAAGATGGCATGCTTTCTTTGAAAGAGATTGGTACACTTACAACTCCAGAACTTGTAGAGAAGCACAACAAATTCCGTCTTAACAGAGGTATGATTTGCATTTATTTTAAAAATTAAAAAAATTATACATTATTAACCTTTAGAGAACCAAAAGGCCGAATTTTCTGTTCAACCTCGATCGAACACGTTGCCTCGTAAATCATATCACTAATATACGGGTCTTGAAGTCAGAACTTTGTTGTTTTTCCCGTCCTTTTGCCGATCCTCTAAAGGTTAACAAGTACATTCAAAATGTTCCAAATTTAAAGTCACAAATCTATAAACTTTTTATAAAAAATTTTTTTCATAACTTATTTAATAAAAAGGATATATAGATTTTTGTATTTTTATTAAAGTTTAAGAATAACGAAAATAAACAATAATAAATTCTATTGGTTTAATTTCTTTTGTTTTTTCAAAATGTATAGTCTACTGATTTTACAAAACTACTATTTTATATTCTCTATAAATTTTTTTATAACTTTTGTAACTATGATATTTAAAATTTTTAAATGTTGAAGGTTTTAATAATTTTAAACTTTTTAAATTGTTCAATATTTGTAATTTTTTACAAATTTCAATAATAATTATTTATTTATCATTAAAAAAAAATAATGGTTCACATAAATCTGTAAATAAAAAAGTCGGAAACTGTGAAGGATTAAAATGTATAATGAGTTATAAAAAAGACAAAAAAGTAACAGCTTAAAAATAATGTCTTCACATAATTCTACCTGAGAATCTAAAAAAGTATAAAAATATTTAAAATAAAATGTAACAGAAAGTAAATGTAATAAAAATTTTTAAGCACTAGAAAAAATTCGAGGAAAGATAGCGAGAATAATGACGAAAAAACAAAACTAGAAAAACATAATGGAAAGAGAAAAAGAAATAATGGAGGTAGAGTTTTAAAAATGAAAATACAATAATAAAAAGAACGTTAAATTATTATATGAAATAAAAGGAAAGTTTGGAGTATGATAAAATACTGAGAGCAAAATTGAAAATGAAAAACGGCTTATTTTCTAATACAGTAGAATTAACGTTATGATATTATGCTATAAAAAAAAGTTCTAAATTCTCATTTTACGTAATTGAAACTGAATAACCAAATTATAATTTAAAAAAAGATTTGATTAATACAAAATTTTATTTAAAAATTGAAAATGTCTTATAATTTATTATCATAATGACAATTTAATCATTGTAAATACTTGAGCAATAATTCCTCTAATTTTTATATTAAATATTAAATTACATTTACATTCTTCCAAATTTAGAAAAAAGTATAAAAATATATAGCCAGACACATTAAAAAAATGTAATAATCTTGCATACTCTTTTTTTAAGGCAAAAACTGTTATTTTTTAAAATAAAATTTTGAATAAAAAATTTTATATACAGAAACTGTACAGTTTAAAAAACTAAATTACAATTTGTTTGTTGAAAATGATAGTGTTGATGATGACAGTTGTTATCAATGAGGATGCATACATTAAAAAATATTAAATGGTATTATTAAGATAATAATTAGATTAGATTATACAAAAGAGCTCGCTTATGACATCTAAAAACTCATATGCAACATTATTTCTTTAAAATAATTTATTCAATCTGTTATTTTAATCAATATCATTCAAAGCCATACAATATATTATGAATCTTTTGTCAGTTTGAAACGAACTTCATTTTTTATTTATTACAAAGCCTTATTAATTCAATAATGCGTCTCGATTTGTATAGATGTATCAATGGACAAAGAGAGAGCATGGTGTCCGCGAGCAGGATGCGAAACAATATGTTCATTGAATGGAGATGGATCAAACGGTAGTTCACCAGGGCCCGTGCATTGTCCAAATTGTTCAACGGATTTTTGCTCGTTATGTAGAGAACCATGGCACGTTGGCCCTTGTCCTGAACTTCCACTTGGCATACCATTTGATAGTGATCATATTAAATGTTGCCCGATGTGTTCTGTGCCAATTGAAAAGGATGAAGGCTGTGCACAAATGATGTGTAAACGATGCAAGCACGTCTTCTGTTGGTATTGCTTGGCTTCGCTGGACGTAAGTATTTACGAAATATGTTAATTTTATATTATAAATTAATTTTTTCATTTATTATGTGATTAAAAGTATGTTTAACGTTGCATTAACATTTCGTAATGTAACTTTAAGCAATTTTATTTTGAACCGAAACAATTTTAACGAAAGGAGTTTAATACAAATTTGTATACTCATTAACTTGGATGCATTTCAAATTTTATGAAAATAACAGATATGAATCCATAAATGTATTTTTATGTATTCTTTTAGGTATTAACTAAAATTCCACTGATAATTAAATGTTTATTTATAAAACCGTAATATATATCAAGAGATGCAATCGCGCCTCGACGGCAAATTATACATGAAACGGTTATTTTCACCCTTTAAGTGTTAGTGCGTTTTGTAAAATGCACAAATACTTTTGTTTTTTTTTTGCACAACAAATTCAGAAATATAAAAAAAAATAAATTAGCTGAAAATATCTTTTTTTGCGTTTTGTTACAATATTTTTATTATTTTATACGTAATAATAATTTAATAAGAATTTTTTTTGTAAAAATCGATATGCAAATGTTTTAAAAATCATCCCTAAACATTTTCAAGTTTTTTGACACCTGAAGAATCAATTAAAATTTTCTACAATGTTTTTACACAACTTTTTCCTTAAAAGCTTGTTATAAATTCTCTAATGTTTATCATTAACACTTTTTCTTCCTCGCTTTTAAAACTTTACAAGATTTTAATTTAATTAAAAAAGATACTTTGAAATTATATATTTATATATTCAAGAATTTTTCAAATACATTAATATTTTTTTAATCATAAAAACTTTATTTTTAATTTAAATTTGTTAAATAAGAAATTATAATTTGTTGCTAAATGGAAATAGGTGAAAGTATTACTAATATTCCAAAAATTATAATAAAATTTAAAACATGATAAAAATTAATTATTTTAAAAAGTCTATTTGATCCTACACAATTTTGCAAACATTTAAGTTTTGAATAACTTCTTTTCGATTTACGTAATATTCTTGTTTTTATATTTCACGGTAAAACCACTTTACTATTTACATTTTATACCTAACTGAAAAAACAACATTTTAAGGCACTAACTGTTTAAACATTATAACAAAACTGTCTTATGTAGTTCTGTAGAAAATTGACGTTGCTAGAAAATTACAACAGAATTTTCAAATGTATATATCTAAATATTGCTAAGTCAAATAAGAACAAATTTTTAAATTAATTTTTCATACAAAGGAATAAAATTTTGAAAATTCTATTTTTAATGTGTGCACTAACGTGAAATGATGAAATTGAAAAAAAAAAAAAGGTAAATGGGATTTCAGAAAAACTTAAGATAAATATAAAAAAATCCTGCAATATCTTTTTGTTAAGAAAAAAATTGAAAGCTAAATTTTTTCCTTATGACTTCCATTCCGTATTTTTTATTTCGAAATAAGCATTTTTTTCTTTAGAGTTTTTCCGCATACTTTCTGAAATATCTATTATTGATACAATATTTTTTTCACAAAAAAGTTTATAATTTTTTAAAAAATATCGTAAAATTTTTTACAAACATTTTCATTTGATTATTTTCGTTAAAAATATAAAAATCT
The DNA here is from genome assembly GCA_017163975.1 of Anastatus disparis. Lineage (NCBI taxonomy): Eukaryota > Metazoa > Arthropoda > Insecta > Hymenoptera > Eupelmidae > Anastatus > Anastatus disparis. The sequence continues at coordinate 3,808,661 of JAFFSR010000226.1, forward strand.
GAAAGTAAACCAAAAAATTCCAAAAAAATTTTCCATTTTTATGCGTGAAAAATTTTATATAATTTATCCAAATCGTTTGGAAATATATAAAGATGTAAGGATAAGCTTCAAAATTCCTTTGTAATTATCGAGTTGAGTGAATTTGGCATAGATTTACGAAATTTCGAATCCTTGCTAGGTTTTATGAATGGAAGGCCAAATTTCACTGAACGGGAACGCAACTACGTGATTTCATGTACAAAATTACATAAAATAGAATTTATATTTAAACTGATTACATAAATTAAAATTTTTATAGCTTTACAAAGAAAAGTTTACATTAATTATATTTTTATATTAAGCATTAAATGAATACCAATTTCCTTTATTAAATAATTTATTACAATACAAAATTAAAGTATTGAATAAATTGATCTTATTTACATAAATTTAATTTTAATATGTAACATAAAGATTTGTTTTTGTTGTTTTGAAATTAATTCTTTATAATTTCAGTTACAAAATTTTTGGATGAAAAAGCCGTTGACGGAACGGTATTGAAGAAATTTAGTAAACAAGTAATAAACTGGAATTTAAATTTCATTTATTCAATCACCAGAAAAAGAACAATATAATCTTTCAAAACTAGCAAATTATAATTTTTGTTTTTATTAATAAAAATTATTTGTAATTTTAACTTCAAGTAAAATTATAGACAAATTTTTAATATTAAAAAAAAATATATATTTATAATATTAAAAATAAAATTGAAAAGATAGAAATTATTCATGTCATAAAGTAAAATAAAAAAAATATAATAGTAAAAATTATTTTGTTACAGGACGACTTCCTGCTGCGGCATTATGATAAGGGTCCTTGCAAAAATAAGCTCGGTCATTCACGTGCTTCAGTAATTTGGCATCGGACACAGGTTATCGGTATATTTGCTGGTTTTGGTTTATTACTTCTTGTAGCTTCACCATTATTACTCTTAGCCGCGCCTTGTATAGTATGTTGCAAATGTCGTGTATGTGGATCTTCGCGTCTTGAACAGGACGAAGGTGTAGCAGCTGATACAGGTAATACGTCAACGGCGAATGTAGCAGCAGCAACAGCTGCTGCAACGACGACTACAACGGCCACCACAACACAAGATGACTCGGCCACGTAAAAGGAAAGAAAAATATTATATATATATAAAAAAGGAAGTTCAAATGTGAGAACATAAATTAAGGACTGGTATACATATAAATACATATATTTTTTGTCAAATGAATCGCAGATCTCTGGAGGATAAATTAGTGCGATATTCCGCTGAGAAAAGTGTGAACGTTGTTAGGATGAATAAGGAGTTGATATATAGATGGTCATTTTAAAAAGGGTTAGTGCGCACTATTTTTTCGTACATTGTCAATGTTTGGTACGAAATAATGCAGATTTTTTATAGAGACTTCTTATATTAAGCCAATTAAGCTCAAAAAAAAGTCTTGTCAAGTCGTTATTTATAGTATATGTGTTGTTTTATCAAGTATAGGCATTTAAATCGAACTTTTTTTGACTACGCATGGAATATGATTTTTAAGTTTAAACATCGATCTTTACAAATGAGTTTAATCTATTTTACAATTTTCATCTTAAAAATTGTTTAAAATCTAAAATAAGTTATTGGAACTCATTAATTTTAGTCATTCTGATCATGGCTTTCATACTTTATTAGTTTATACAATTTCTAAGATGGATGTGAACAAAATTTATAATATCTTAAATGGTTGACTATATTTACCTAACAATAGTTTTTTAACATTTTTGAATTTGTTAACAGTTTGAGAGCATGTAATCATTTTAACTATTGCGTAAAATCGTTCTATTTTGTTAACTTTTTTATCGGAAAATCATTAAAAAATAGTTTACCAATTGTAAAAATTTTATTTAATGATGCACAAATTGAACATATTTATTTTAGTATTAAAAAACAGATTGTTTTTAATGATATTGAAAAAAAAAAATTAAGTTCCTAATTTTATTACATGCTCACAAATTGCTGATGAATTCATATATTATATAATATACTTTTCTCTATGCAGAAGATAAAAAAGAAACGTGAACATAAAGTGTCATAAGAGAATCAACGATTTGACACCTTTCTTTTTTTCAAAAGGTGTTTCTTCTCGTTTCAAGAGTCAAAAATAATTCATGTGAATCCTCGCTAGTTTTTAAGAATTTGAACCAAGTGAGACGAAGGAAAAGAGTTACTCTTATAAATGTACTACAAGGTACTACTTATTGCCTTCCTTGTTTGTTGATAAAATTAGATGTCGTTTTGCGCATTGCATAACGAGAATAACTACGATGTAAATTGGTTGTTGAGTTACCGTAATGTTAAAAACGTACAAAACGAAAACATTCCGCAAATATAAGTCCATCAAACTTTGAAGGTGGTTAAAAAAAAATATATATATAAAATAAAAAAAAAGACAAGGGCGGAGTTCTTATTGAATTTTTTTGTTTATTCAAATATATTTGACGATGCAGTTATGTACTACTAAGAGCTTCTGAGAATTTTTCATAAGATACATTTAGGAAAGGTATTTTTAGATTATGTTATACATTCGTAGATTTATTGTTGGTCGGCGACTGTGTACGTTAAATATATACATATAACTATGAAGAAATATCTTTTTAATTGATACTTGTGCATAATTTTAAAAGAAACTTGGAAGAATAGTATTAACTCTTGAATTAATTTGACGCGTGAGAATGTATATATACATGTAACCAATGGTTAACAGTGATTAGTGATATTTTATATATACTATTATTAATATTAAATATTATAATTATAATTATGGCAGAGAAAATCTGTACGTTAAGAATAATATATATATTTTACGCAATATACTTTAATTTTTTTTATTGTTGCTCACAGATTAACTCCTCAGTTGTTTATGTAAAAAATGCATTTTAAGAAATGTACAGAAAATGCTCAAGATACTAAAGATCTTTTTCTTTTTCTGTAATGTTTGTTCAAGATAAAAAGGATTTTTAATATAACTATTGTGGTCTTGTCTTATATAAGTAAATGAAATCTTTCACTTTGTAAATATTTATTGATACATAAAAAAAAATATTTACTTAAATCTTAAAGTCCTTGACGTATTTTATAGACGTAAAGATTTTTGAAAATCAAGCACTTGTACTTCTTTCTTTGAAGATTTAGTGGATTATTTTTATACTCAATCAAAAAGGTTTGGCGTATTCTAAAAAAAAAAGCTATTTTTCATTTTTGCGGTAATATAAATGTATCGTAAAAGATTGATTTAAACTTTTGTGTAGTAAGCAAAATTAGTTAAAAGATAAAATATGGCACACAGTACTAGTCATTGTTAATTAGGTAATACGAAATACCGTTAAACATAAGTTCAAAGATTTTACCTACTATATGGGAAATTAAAAAGGTCAAACAATATTTTTCAAGATTATGTTATCGAAGTAACTAGCAATTCGCATAGTGCCAAATATGCCTCAAGATTGAAAAAATTCCTACTTAAGAAATCACTGACCATTTAATTGCCAGTAACAGTCATTTTGATTTTCTGAGCAAATTACGATTATATTCTTACTGTACTTTTTAAACTCTACATTGAAATAATGTACAATAGAAGGAAAAGAAGACTTTCAGAACTGTAAAATTGAACATAAAAGGATTATCATTAAAAGAAAAGACAGTGCTTCGTTGTATGTAATTAAATTAAAAGTTCCAACTGTAAATAATAATTATCGAACAATTCGTTTGCCTTAGCCTCGTATAGTGATGTACAACAAATTATGATAGTTATAACAATATTATTAATGATAATAAATATAAATATAAATATAATGAAAGAATGTTATATAAGGAAAGGATACAAATAAAAGCTATGTGAATGAAATTGTTGTCAAAAGAAAAAACTTACATGTTAGTTTTTATTAAAACCTTTCGCAATTTTTATTTAAAAAGATTTTCTTTGATTCAAGTTCTAAGGGGGGCTTTAAAATATACAAATATTGTTTTTATGTGATTAGCAACATAGTATTTTTGACTAATTAAAATTTTTTATTTTATTTTTGGTTTATAAAAAACCTTGTTTATATATAAGCACTAATGCCATTTTTCCATGAAAATTCGATAATTTCTAAAATTTCTCTTCTTTTTTGTTTAAAAATCTATGAAAAAATAAACTGTTATTCATACTTATCTTGATTTTTTTTGTTAAATTTTCTAGCTCATAGCTCAAAAATCACTGAAGTCTTTTTCAAATGAAAATACGATTTGAAGTAAAATATTATGAAGTATATTTACTTCATAATGTTTAGTACAAAAATTTGAATAGAAAGGGAACATAAAATTAAATACAACTTTTATTTATTCGAAACATTTATGTATTTTTTAATTTTCATAATTACTACTTGACAAAGCATATACAAAGTCATTCTAGGAAATTATGAATTTATTATTACTTATTATGTACAAAAACTTAGATTATTTTACCTGACCTTCATTTCATTTTATTTATACATCTAATGCTTTTTCAAAAAAATTTAAAACTACCCGTTACATTAGTTAATTTCATTAGTCGAATTTGACTTTTTAAGTTGTTTTTGTATAAACTTGATTACAGTTCTGTACATTAACTAATTTTTTTTTATTTTTATTAAATTTATCATCATTCATATTATACTTAAATGAAGTTATTATTTAATTAAATTTCAAGCTCATTCACAGCGTTTACTTTTTACATTTCATGCATATAACAAATAAATAAGAACTTACAAATAATAACATATACATAAAACTAACATTATCAATGGAAAAAAACGCATTTCTATCATTTGTAATTGAATAAAGGCAGTGAATCGTAACTTATTAATTTTTAAATTTTCATGAAATATTGACAGCACAACTAATTGTTGTAATTTTGTCTTTTAATATTAGTAATTTTAATAAAATTCATTATAACGTTGAAATAAATTTCGAACCAATCAACAACGTTATTGCTGAAAAACAAATTTAAAATTAAACAAAAATTTATTAATAAATGAAACCTAATCAAAAGAGCAAGTTCTTTCTCGCGCAAAGAAAAACGGTTAAAAATTTATAAAAATGAAAATTAAATAGCTTTCAGTCAGAACCTATTTAAAAATTACAAATATTTTTTTACATTACGTACGTACGTATACAAAACAGTACAAGTATTTTAAATCTTTTTTCTAATTCGAGTGTAGCATTAATATTTTACAAGTAAAGTATTAAAATTAGATCCTTTTTTTATTTAGACGCGTAATAAAATTGTGATCAATAAGTCCTAAAGCAATGAAGAACAATAAGTCAAGGCCATTTCACCTTTATAATAATTGTTTTCGATTGCTTTTATTTTAAAGAGAAATATTTCCGGGTTTGCTGTATTGTCCAAATCTGGAATGCACATCGACAGCTCTTACAGCAAAATAGTAATTATTCCCTTCTGTGAACTGTAAAAAAAATGTTATTTTAATTAAGTATAATATTTAATTTATTTTATTTCATTTTTTAAGTAGAACATTTAGTTTAAAAAAATTAATCATTCATGTAATTTATAAATAATAAAATTTACCTGCGTTAAAGTACAAGCCATCGGTAGCGGCAACGCTCGAACGTCACCAACTTTCTTCCAAAGGGCTGCATTTGGATTCGTTCCCGTAACCTCTTGATAAGCGTATAATTGATAACTAACTATTTCCGCATATTTATCCGTTAAAGTCATATTCCAAGACAGTACTATACCAGTCGGCACTTTAGAAATTTTCAACGATGGTGCTGGCGGAGCTAATTTCCACGTTGGGTTTGATTCTGGTGTTGGTGTTTCAGGCAAAGGTGCAGGATGCTAAAATTTTAAAAATTCGTTTTAGTTTGATTTTTATATTTAATCAATTAATGACTTGAAATTATTTTTAACATAAATTGAGAACTTACTCTAGTAGCAACCTGAATATTTGTAGAAGGAGCTTGAGTAGTCAATACTCTTACGGTCCCACCATTTGTTAAACCTGGCATTCCTAAAAATAATATTTTTATTTAATTTCAAATAAGATATGTATTAAATATATGATATTAAAATTATTTTATATTTTGACATACCTGTTTTGTAACTTATAGTTGAAAGGTTTCTATTTGCAGTGCTTGTAACTGGTCTTATCTAAAATTAGAATTAAGAAAAAGTTAACTTTGATTTTCAAATAAATTACATTGATTCTCATGATAAAACATGATAAAAATTAAACTTACCGAATTAGAACTTGTTGCTAATACTAATTGTCTCGTTGGAACGCCATTAACACCGCTTTGCATTACGTAGGCTAATCTTTGATTCATATTATTCTGAAAATAGAAAGATTAAAAATTTATATTTTTATTAAATTTTTTTTTAATCAATTATAACTAAAATAATTTTATGTTAATGACAGTAAAAAAATATCGTAAATTCTCAATGCAAAAATTGAAGTAAAATTTAATTTGAATAAATGATTGAAATAATTTGTAAATTAAAAATTACTTACAACTACACTAGTCGGAGATCCTTGACTATTTGTTTGTACTAATCTAAGATTAGCATTTGATAGTGCAACACTGGCAGGTACAGCTTTCAAAACTGTTGGGAATCTTGAATTTATTGTTGCTGTTGTTATTGGGGTAATTATGGAAGCTGTAAGAAAATTATTTCATTATTATAAATTATATTTAAATATCCTAATTTAAATGGAATTTATGCGAAAAAATTAAAAAAAAATTAAATATACATCACAAATTATTTACATTTCATGTATCTCGAACCCCGTATTCAAAGGCGTTTCGGCGCTTAAGAGTATTCATATTTGAAATCCAAAAGAAGAAAAGAACAAAATTACTCTTTTGTTTCTTTTAAATGATTTTTATAAAAAATGTTTATAATCTTTTACTGTATTTGTAATTTAAAATATATCAGTGATTCTAAGCGCGTTCCGCGCGTCTCACTGTGTTTATTTTTCAGTTTAATATGAAAATCAAATAAACTATTTCCACTAACTAAAAATCGAATAAATATTATTAATTTTAATTTTTTACAATAACATATAAGTTACAATATAAAATTTAATATTTAAAAAATTCTTGAAACATATAAAGTAATCATGGTTAATAATCGCTATTCAATTAGAATTTATCTACAAACGAAATCACGAATGCTTTGTCGATTACTTAGCAAGGCTTTGTAAATCATTTGTTAGAGTGAAAATAAAATTAATTAAAATATGAGTTTTAAAATAGTGAAAAACTTACGCTTCGATTTATCCTCTTCATCAGTTAAATCGATGAGGTCACTAGTATTTTTGTTATTTGCTGAAGCTATACTTCTTTGTACCATTAATGTAGCTGGACGAGATGGTGCACCACCAACGGTCGAATTGACAACAACAGTTTGTTGATTTTGTCCAGATGGTATCAATTGTACGATATTGTTTGTATTAGCAATACCAATACGTTTAGGTGTATTTGAATCAACTGGTATCGTTTTATTCATGACTAGGGCTGCGGGTGTAGCATTATTACCATTAGCAGTTACTGATGCTGGCGAACCCGCGCCAGAATTTGCTTGAATGACAGTTGGGTTTGAAATATCCAACCTTCTCGGTGGCCGTGTTTTCATCATTTTCTTAGGACTCTGCGATCTATTGTCCATAATTGTACCCGCAATATTAGCCGTCATCATTTTATTAGGCGGCGATGTACTTATACCCATTTTGTTGAGCAATTGCACCTGCTTAAGGCTTTGAATACCGTGTTCCTATTTAAAATAATGTATATTATACCATTAGAATTTGATGTGTTTAACGCTTGATTTATTTTTTATTTAAATATCGTTGCTTCTAACAAAAAGTAACACATTTTAATTTTTAGGCGAAACTTTTCATATTTGCGACAAATACTCGCATCCTTTGTCATGAGGAGTAGCTTATTTAAATTATGAGCCGAAAGCTAGGACGCATCAACGCTGACTATTGAACACATTCAACGTTGTTCCGCAGTGACTGTACGGCAAAACATACTAGCTGAACAATCTTCAATATGTCACTCTTCACGGCAAAGGATACGAGATGTGTTAGTTTTCGCGGCTTAAAATAAAATATGCTATTTTTCGTTGTTAGCGATGATGTATCGCAGTTACTAGTTAAATTTTATTCAGATTGTAAACTATTACAGCTTTAAAATTTCGCCCGTGTTGCGTGACTTTGCCCGCAATATGAGTCATCAATAGTCAATGTCAAAAAATAATGTTAAAAATCAGAAAAAATTCTGTAATACAATACAACTTGATATTCCAAAAGTTTATTTAGCGATTAATAATAAACAAAATTGTTTATGCAAAAATATTTGACTTGAAATTTTGGCTTGTGCAAAAAATGACCAATATTACGGGCGAAAATTTAAGCAGTTTTCATAATTTATATATGCAAATATGACGCCGTAATGTTTCGTATCTACACTCCAAGATTAATAGATCGTTTATCAAATATTTCAAAAATTCTTTATTAGTTGTCGTATTTTTTAGAATATGGTACTGCGAACGTACCAATAACTGATCACTATATGTGCAGGATACTAAAATTGATAATACATACTACACAAACGTTGTGAAAGTCCTTTAAAGTAATCGCGATTGAATTTCATAAATTTGGTACTATACACACGTAGCGTAAAAGATATTTCTCAAATATGTACCTCAAAGGCAGCGCCGCATATTCTATCATAAATTTCGAGTTTCGCATATCGGGATTATTGAATTCTAACAGTTCATTCATGAAAATTTTAAACAATGATGACGATTAAAATTAAGATATCAATCAAATGTAATTAAGTTATAATAATCACCAGAATAAGACATAAAAATATTAGTATTTCAAGTATATTAAAATTATATCGTTAAATGAATGACTAGCTGTGATGTAAAATTTGCTGCATTGCGGTGCATTTCTTATATATTAAGATAATCCAATTTATCAACTTAATGACGGAATGAAATATTAATTATGAAAAACGAAAATTTTTAAAAGACGAAACACAAAATGAAAATATACGGGCAATAATATGATTATATTGTGACAACGGAAAGGTTGAAAGATAAGAGCTATGTGGATTTTGAAATTAATTTTTTGGATAGGGTAGTACTCTCTACGGAAACATTTTCTCTGGGGTTCTTTTTCTGTAATTTTAAAATCGCAGAACCTTATTGGATAATTCCGTTAGTTTGTTTATTTTTATTGGAGAATTTTTAAGTCAAAGAAAAAGAACACCCGAGAATATGTTTCCGTCGACTGTACATGGAACTTCATTCCTTTTTTCAATTTCATCTAATGCTTTTCTAGATGAGTTTCCTATCAGGTAATACAAACCAGAGATGGAGGAGTTAAGATATTTGACCCTAAAATAGACTAAAAACCCCAATTTTTCAAAACAGAATTTTTCGAAAGAATAAAAGTAAAATTGAATAATGTCGTGAAGGAATACTTTCAAAAGCTCAATTCATTACAAGTAAAAGTTTTGGTTACTGTCTGCGTGTACTTGCCATTAATTATTACTTTTTAAATATATTTTATAAAAAAAAAACATTAGGGACTCTAAATTTTTATAGTACTGTATGCTAATTATTTAAAAAAGGGACACAGTTTGAAATCATATTTAACTAAGCTGTCTTTGTAAAGTACGCATAATTTTATAATAAAAACAATAATAAAATAAATTACTTACCGAAACGAAGTTAACTTGCAAGCCAACAGATCGATTGATTTTTATTGGAGCTATATATTTATCGTTATTAGAAGTTTTATCGTGATTGATACGTCTTATAACCATTTCAAATCCTTCCACTTGCTTTTGAAGCTGTTGACATTTGACCCGAGTGGCTTCTTGATTTCTTTGTGATACGCGTGCTTGTTCTCGAAGTTTTCCCATTTCACCGCGAATAGTTATACATTCGACAATTTTTTGTAATAACATGGCTTCCAGTTCCTGGTAAAAAAATCATATTTTCCATTCTTTAAATTGATTTCAAATCAGAAAATAAGTAACATAATCGTTGCACATACGGAGACAATTTTTCACGGATCTAAAATTTGATTTCAGGAAAATCGATGTGTATGTTTTTATCGATTACCACGAACTATACGTTTTCTAAATTTGCTTTATTTTGGTTTAAATGCCTTTGTTGCTGAAGGTTTGAAAGCTTCCAATTTGATTCTTCAAGAAAGATAAAAATATCTTGATGCACTTTAGGAACATTTTAAAAATAACAACCTTTTTGTGCATTGTAAACACGGATTCAATCAATATTAGAAAGCAAAACATTGCTTCGACCGTCTTGAAGAGATAAACAACAAGCTTCCAAAACATCAACAACAAACTTATTTTTTTAAAATAAATTTTAGAAGAAATATCGCTCGAGGTGATCAATAGAGAAATTCATCCAAATTAATATTAAAACAATGAGTAAGAGAATTATTTTCACGAATTAAGAAAAATCATTTAGATTTGAAGAAAAATTGCCTCTGTCCAACTTTATTTTCAACGGGACAGTAAAATTCAAACGAATTGGAAAGAATTTAACAAATGGAAGTAGCTCAATGAATCAAACAGTGAATTAAGGTAAAATAAAAATAAAAATAAGTATCCATTATGAAGTACCTCTTGTGTTAACTTCTTCAGTTTTCCTCTAATATCTTCCTGCGATATTTTACGAACTTGTTCATTAGTTTGAGCTATGCTCTCTTTACTTTTATGAACAAGTACTTTCTTTTCTGGAGATTTTATCGGTATCATTTGTAAGCTTGGCACTGACGACTTATTATCTGAATCGAATTTCACTGACGACTTATTATCTGAATCGAATTTTACTTTTTTAACCATCCCATTTTCAACGACACAATCGACTTCGTCCAATGTACGTTTTAGGGATGGTGGCGATAATGGTTGTGCTAGTGGTCCATTGTTCTTCTTATAATTAACGGCGACGAGTTTTTCTGATCCATCACTGGATTCATCATCTTCTTCATCGTTTTTCATTTCCTTACGAATCATTTCTTCGGCGTTCCGAGCCGAACGACGTTTTTGCCGCACGCCGTTATCTATTAACATTTTTACAGAATTGAAAAATTCATTTATCATTTAAAATAAAAGATTTTTTTTAATTTCAAATTTTCTTAAATTAATTATGATTGGCCATGATTTTTATTGGTTTACGAACTGCTGAAGAAGATAAACAATATTTTTCGAGCATTTTAAAAGCAGAAAAGAAAACAAATGCTAGTTAAAATAAATAAATGTGAAACTATTTTTAAAATTTGTTTACGAATTGCATCAAACGTCATGTTATTAGTTGAAGGAATCATTATAAATAGCTCAAAAACTAAATGAAACAACTCTTATATTTGGGAGTTTTAATAGTGCAAAGTGAAAAGTTATCTTTTCAAATTTATAAATCATTCAAAAAGTTTCATTAAATTTTATATTTTTAGCAAACAAATTTCAATAAATAAATGTGAAATTATACAACGTCGATTGTATGATTCTACTTTTTGTAAAAATTACGCGTAAGTATGATAAAAAGTAATTAATAATATCAAGCATTTGAATTTTGTTAGTTCTTTTTTTAATTAGTAAATATAAATATTAAAAAAAAACTTTTTTTATAAAAATATTTTAGAGGTTACAAGTTATTCTAACTTAAAAATAAAAAAGTACAAATCATAATTTATAAATATTCGTGCCGCTAAAAAAATTCTAAAATTATTTAAACATAAAACATTCTTATTTATAAAAAATACGTTTCGATTCTTGGAAAAAAACTGTAGGATCAATGTTACGCTGAATACAAGAGCGCCAAAAAGTAAATATAGCGTCAAAAATTGGAACTAAAAATTTCGATTTAAAATGAGCAAGGTGCTGTCAAAACTCTTTTTCTAAAAAAAAAAAAGAATTTATTTAAAAAAACTAATGATTGCAGTTAAAAATATAGAGGTAGCCGCATCTCGTATAATAAAAAGCAAATTTTCTCTGATGAAGATAAATTAATTGTATTGCTCTATTTTCAAGAAAACTTAAAAAATCGTACTATCCGTTCAATATTTTAAATTTTTCAAATTCAACAATCTCTAAAGACCTAAAACAATAGAAAAAAGTTCAATAATCTCATGAAGTTAACACAGTTCCTCCGATATGTGAAATTGAGGTGTCTTTTACAAACTGGTATATTCCACGACGCTACGCAACCGAGCATGCCTAATCACGTGACCAAGTATAACTCCCCACACTGCGAGGGAGTGTCTATACGATAACTTTGCTTCTATCTTTTTACTCGCCGACCGTACTTCATCCAATTTTATAACAAAGCTTCGTTTCTTGAACTTTCATATTCGTTTGGATATTCAATAGTTTATTTAAGGAACAAAATGTTAAAACTTTATAAAATTTTTTAAATAAAGAACTGCTAAAAAATTCAAAGATATACTATTTGGGGTTGATTCTGTTATTATTCCGTTTTATGGCACCCTTTTCTAATTGTATAATTTATGATGGTTTTTCATTAATATGTAAAAACCACCATAAATATAAAAATCGTGAAAATAAAGTCTCAAGATTTTTGTAAGTAATGCGATGCAGCGTTACACGACACGACACGAAACACAAGGGGCCCCGAATAGGAGAGAGGGGAAGATCGAGTCGATATTCCGTTAAAATTTTTGTGTCTATGCTATTTATATCTACACAAACTTTATTATTTGTAGCACGAGTTTTGAAAAAATTTGATAATTTTTAGGTCTGAATTCACAACCGTTACTAAATTATGAGCTATTATTTACATATAACATAACTTTCAAGTTTCGTTTTTCAAATAAACATTTTTTCTAATATTTATATATTATGGTAGACTATACTTTGTTAAAGATGCCAAAAAAAAAGCTTACTTGAAAAACGCAATTTAGCAATTAAGAGATGGTCAAATAACAACCGATATTCAAATTAGTGTTTCAAATAATTTTAAATGACATTAAAATAATATTCATTCCAAATCGAAATTTTTTCAATTATTAAATAAATTAATATAAAAGTAATTAAGGCTTTTCTCAAAAAATAAAAAAAAATAAAAATTGTATTCATTTGGATTTATGAAACATAACCTATATTCTAGTAAACGCGAAGCGCATCGAACATAAAAAATATTATAAAATAAAAACTTAAAAAATTATTTAAAAAATTTTCGGTCGATATTTTGGAGTCGAAAAAATGAAATGAAAAAAGTAAAACGTTTATTTTTATATAGAATTTTACTCACCAGTTGGAATTTCATTAGTGGAAGCATCATACATTACATCCACTGGCCTTTTCCTGCGACGTCTTTTATGAACTACCGCACGTCCGTCCTCACTACTTTCTTCTACTTTGTCATTATTTACTGTACTAATAGGAACTGTTTGTGATGTTTCATTGACAGGCGAAACGTCCTTAGCAGTCTCAACTTTATTTTTCAAAGTTGTCTTATCATCAGAAGCTATTACTGCCATTTCCGGTTCGTCATCAATTAATTCAACTTCTTCAATAATAATCGGCTTTTTCTTTTCACTAGTTTCTTCGATCTTTGAATCTTCAATACTTAGTTTTTCTTCTTTCTTCAAATCCACTGTACTTGATTCTTCTTTTATCGTTGAATCTACAGTATTTGATTTTTCTTTCACTATATTTTCCTTTTCCTGATTTAATTCCTTGATTTCTTGATCAATTACTAATGGCTTTTCTTCTTTAACACTTTCTTTTTCATCAACTGGTGATGAAGATATTTCTGAAGAATTTTTCTCATCCTTTTTTGATGAAAGCTTTGAATCAGAACCTTTAACATTCACAACAGAAGATTCACTATCAGTATCAATTTCCATAAGTTCATTTGTTTTATCATCATCAATTGTTGTTACATCAGTTTCATCATTCAGATCAACTTCAGAAATTTCCATATCATTGATAATCAATGATTTTTCATTTTCTAAAGAATAATTTGATTCTTCATTTATATCAACTTTATCAACTACTTTTCCAGTATTACTATCGGCTTTCGATTCTATTTCACTAATGCATTTTTCATCTTCTTGAATTTTTTCTCTTAAAATATTGTCCTTTACACCTTCACTATCTTTTTCATCTACTTCTACATCATTGTTTTTATCAATTTTAGATGTACTAATTTGGTCATCATTATCATTTTCATCATCAACATTAGATGAATTTTCACTATAGACATTTACTTTCACGGAATTTTCACAATCTTCTTTTGTAACATCATCAGTATGTGATACTACTTCTGCAGTTTCAGTTTCTGTATTATCCATTGTTTCTACATTAACAGAATCTTTTATCTCTAATTTTTCATCATTAGATAGGGATTCTGTCTCATTATTAGAATCAGTAGAAACTTTTACATCTGATTCTGCATCATCAGATAGAATTTCTGCCTCATTATTAGAATCAGCAGAATTGATTATTGCTGATTTTGTATCTTTAGATAAAGTTTCTGTTTCATTCTTAGAATCAACAGAATCTTTTGTTTCTAATTCTGTATCATTTGGTAAAACTTGCACATCATCATTAGAACTAGATTGAATTTTTTCATTTGTTTTTTCTGATTTTAATTCACATTTCTTTTCTTCAGATTCACTTATGGACACATCACAGTCTTCAGTTACAGATGAAGTATTAGCACTTTTATCATCTGTTTCTTTTTTATCTATTTTAATAATTTCTGAACTATCTTTTGTAGGATTATCACTATTTTTTTCACACTTATGATCTGAAGACAATTTAGAATCATCATTCACACATTCATTTTCCTTATGATCGGAATTAATTTCTGTGGTTTTGGTTTTGTTTTCATCCTGTGTTTTATTTTCTGTGTTTGTTTTTTCATTTTTTATTAAATGTTTATCTTCATTTAAATGTAAGTCTTTACTAATACCATTTTCTTTTATCGAATGTTTTGTTTTATTATCATGTTCTAAATTATTTTTTAATGTTGGAGTTTGATCATCATCCTTTTTGAGATCTTTATTGCAACTGTCTCTAGAAGGACTTTTATAATTTTCTCGAGAGTTAGATTTTAACTTATTAAAATGATTGTGATTATTGTAATTACTTTTATGATTTAATTTATCTTTGTCTGAATACTGTTGACTATACCAATCATTTGAATTTCTAGAAAAATTTTGTCGATTTCGAGATTGATTTGTACCCTTCCATCTTTTATTATTAAAATTATTAGACCAATATTTAGGTGAATTCTGCATTAGTGATGGCAATCTATCGCTTCCACTCATGATTAATTCTTCTTCATCTACACTACTATCACCATTTACCACTTTATCATTTAAACTACTATTACCTGAGCTATCGTCTTCTTCAGTCGAAGTAGTACCTGTTTCTGATAGTTTATGTTCAATAATACTCTCCTTATGATTCCGCTTTGAGGAAATCAGGTCAAGATCTGTAACAATAAAAAGAAACCTGATATGATGAAAAATGCCAAAGATTTTTAATCGATAGTTTGTATGACTTTTACATTTAGAACATAAAATAAATATTAGTGCTTTAATTAAACATTATATTATTATGATAACTATATTAATTATATTAATTATATTATGATAATTATAAATAACATTAATCTAAGAGAATTAGTAATTAGTGGGAGTATATAAATTATAATTTGTGCTAAAGGTATGAAATAGTGACCAAGTTACATAAAATATAACATAAATTAATATTTTTTGTAAAGACTCTAATAAATTAATATTCATTTTCTTTAAATAATACAGAATACAGTGATTCAAATTAAAAAAGCTTAAAATTTTTAATTTTAATTTCTATTAATTAAATAAAATAATGTTAATACAATAAAAAAATTAAAAATTTTAAGTTTCATAAGATATATGATAAAATTTGACACTGATAAATATTTGCAATGATTTAATCAATTTTAACAATAATATATTAATTGAGTTTTCAATTTATAATATTACAATAAATATTTTATATTAACAATTGGATGATGATGATGAAATATAGTTTATTAATAGAAAAGCCTCAAGTTAAAAAGGAATACCTAAATAGGATTCACAAATAAAACTAAATTTTGTGATTCGAATACTTCCATAACTTATAGATCATATATTTTTACAGGAATGTTCACAAGTGATAAATATCACTTAAGATGCATTAAAAAGTGTAAAAAATGCATTAAAAGTGTAAACTTTTTTTTTCATATCTTGATAACTTCTTAATTTTTGACAAATTGTTAAGTCACAATTATAAAATTTTCACTAATTTACATCCAATCCCTAAATTTGATAGCCAAATATTATATAATAAACCCAGACGAAACAAATACTTTCTAATGTCATTTGAACCACATATATGATGAATTTGAACAACAAACAAGCAAATATTTGCTAAGTCATTGGCATAAAATGCATCTTCTAATAAATAGCTCATTTTTTAGTGCTTTTACTTTTGGTTTCTTACCATTCTTATTAAGCTGGAAACTTGTTTGCTGATTTTCAGCATTTCCTATACTATCTTGTTCAATGTCTTCATCATCTGAAAGTCTTAAACGAATTTCATCATCTTCATCAATTTCATCAAATGAAATATCTTCATCTTTTTCCTTTAAAATATTAGTTGTTTCTGGTAGTTTTGTATTTAATAATGAATTAGAAGTGGGCAGTGTTTCAATTCTGATTGCATCCATTGTTAAGTGATGTTTATCATAAAAGTTGCAGCGATTCCATTAGTTTCGCTCAATATTATGAGTTCACATTCTGTGAATAACCAAAATTATTTTGGTTAAAACACCATGTATTTATAAACATTTTAATTTTTAATATATAACAATTTCAATATTTAATTATTCAATTTTGACATGAGGTAAGATTAAAAATGCAATAAACAAATGAAAAGATACTAATGGGGTTATAACATAAATTGTTAATTCAAAATTTACCACCCTGCATTGAAATACCCTACCACTTCCCCATTGTATGTTTTTTCGAAATAATTTTTTAGTTCAAAAGAATTGATTAAAGTGCTTTTATTTGTATGAATGAATTAAGTGAATCAAGAATAAGTAATATTATAGTATAAGTATATCAAAAGTCAAGTGTAAGAAATTAAAAAAGATTTTGACTGTTAGTTCTTACTGTTCCCAAAATTTCTCACGAGAATTATAATAATCGTTTTATAGTTTTAAAATATCCGCGTGAAAAATGATTCAACGGTCGGTCTGCATATATACTGCTGTACATTGCTGTGGTGTTTGATAAAATATATTTTCATTTTAAAGTTTAAACCTTATAAAGTTTTTATATTTATTTAGATTTCCAGGAACACCGATATTTTCATGAAAGGAAAATTATTATATCCGGATATTCAATTTCTAGACGAATAATTTCTGCTCTTGAAGAGGTTATGTATCTCATATTATTTCGATTTCAATTTATTAAAAAAAAAATTTTTATGGATTAACAACATTAAAAAATTACTTATTTTTTATTGGTTTACTCATTATTAATTTTCTAAGAACTATATTTTTTTGACTGTCAACATGTAATTACTTATTGATAAAATATTAATTAATTTATGATAAATAAACTTTCATGATGTAACATGTATTAATTTATCAATATTATGGTGTTCAGTTTTAAAAATCTTGTAATAATTTGCAACAATGCATTTAATTGCAAATATCAATAAATCAAAAAAAAAAAAAAAAAAAAATAGAACGAATTAAGCGATCAACATTAATTTACAATAATTTAACAATTAATTAAAATCAAAAGAGACAGAAAAACAAAATTATTTTTACAATTAACAATGAGACTTAGAAGGTACACAAAATTGAACGAGCACATTAAAACAACTGTGGGTTTTTCGAGCGCGAAAACACGGATAGCAGCCGCGTCGTGGGGGAAAAGCGAACACCGCATAGTCAGCGCGCTTGAGCATGCGCGCAATCTCCAGTGGTACTCAATGTTCTATATGCGGGGATATACCTATATATAACACATTGAGTAATATATACGCGAGCGCTTGAATATACATATATAGATATAGAGATATATGTTCTTTTTTATAGGAGCGCTTGTTTCTCATATTGATTTTCATTTTTTATTTAATTTTTTAAATTTAAGCATGATTGATTAAGATTTTGATATTAATCATTTTTTCATGCTGAGTTTTACGAAAAATCTCATCACGTTTGTTTTTTCGGTATTGCTCGCAACATAAATAATATATAACCTATAACTGAAATAGCTAACACGTTTCAATGTTGGAAAGAACGAAGTAGAACGGCAGCCATATTGTTTGAGTCCCACAGTGAAATTTTACGTACATTTTATCACTATTTAGTTATCTTAAAGTTTTTATTATACTTAAAAGTTTTAAATTATATTTTAAGATGTTTTTTTAATAGCGTCTTTTATATAATATAAATTATATGATTTTCATTTCAAAGTGGAAAAATAATAATTTCATTATGTAAATTTATCCACTAATTTTTAAATAAATAATCATATAATTTTTTTTTTCGTTAATTTAGGTATGAAATAGGAATTTTTAGAACTAATAAAAATTACTGTGTATACCGTAAAGGACGTAGTTCCTGATCAGGGCGTAATTTCTGATCATTATTTATTATAAATCATAATCTATAAGATTTTAGTAGGAAAAACTTTTTTTTTATTTATGAGAAAAAATAGATTGAGCGTAAGAAATGCTTCGTTTGTGTGAAAAAGAAATACACTTTTACTTTTTTACATGTAAATATGTGATCAGAAATACCTCCTAAGTGATCAGAAATTACGTCCTTCACGGTAATAAGAAAACTTTTGTCAGAGATGTTACGTAAAAGAGCGTCATTGAAGAATGTTACTATAGGTGTATTGCAACGGAAACATAACGTAAAATTCTTCAAATCTTTCCCATTTTACATAAAATACTAGAAATAATAATTTGCTTTTTAATATTTGTTATTAATTTATAAAAATACAAACAAATATTATTTTTTAGGTTTATCAAGAACCTAAAAGTTGTGACCTAGAGTCATGTGATATTATCGTTTATTCAGTAAATATTCGGTGATTTTTGCAACAATAACAATTCATCATAAAACCTAGTGTTTGATTTGGTTTAATATTAGTTTTTGTGATAACATTGCCAAATGTTAGATTAATTTTTGTAGAATTTGTATCATATAGACGTATTAGGAAAAAAAAATTTAAGGGTCATATACATTACCAAATTTCGATTTATAGATGTAAAAAATCTTGGATAGTTTTTCGCTGATGTTAGTTTGCAATTGTAAATAGAAAATCAATCACTTTTTCAATTGTTTGCGGAATAATATACGTTCAGTTAGAAAATATTGAATATACTGGACCATTTCATTGAAGCTAACTATATATATATGGCCGAAAGGAGATTAACATTTTAAATACAACTTCAATAATCTTAAAGAAATCAGTACAAAATTAAGATTTCTTAATCATTGAATGGTTAATTGAATATCTAAAGTGGTTTCCAATGGAAATTTTAAAGTGGTACTTGATGTAGACCATTTTATATTAGGGGATTAAAAATTTTTATAAAGCCTTTAATCCGGTGGGAGTAACGGCTTTCGGAATCCGCTATTAAATATTCCAAATATTTATTAACCATATTGATTACAAAAGAAAGATTTATTGCTAAGAGTTAATAAATTGCAAATATTTAAAAAGTAATTCAACCTAGGTTGGCTTAAAGGCCAGATTGAATGAAGAGAAAAAGACAGGGCCAATAAAATTACAACTTTAAAGTAAAATTGCAGATAGTTTTAGAAGCCAAATAAATTGAACATAGTAAACTACCTATGATGTAAAAATACGTTGATTAATAAAAAAAAATTGATGCAATGGAATTTAATTGAATGTTTAATCTTTGATAATGAACAAAAATAAAAATGGTGAAAAATGCGCAAGGATTTACATTTTTTATATGATTTTTAAATGTAAGAAAACGAATTAGTTTAAATAATTTCAAAACAAAAACTTTTATCTATTACTACCTTGTATTGTATTGTTAAATAATTAATATTTAACATATCACTACAAGTTTATTGCGAAAAAACTAATTCCCGCATAGTGCTTTGGGAACGCTTGGAGAATAAGGTTAACTATTAAGCCGATCGATGAATTCTTCGATGTATATTATATATATTTTTTAAGAAGTCGATTCATTTTAAAATATTATATGAAAATCAGTAATATTTATCACCAACCAAGTACTATTCTTAAATTTAAAAGGAGACAATTTACTAGTAAAACTTAAAGAAAATATAATAATACACAGGCATATTATAAAATATATTGTTAAAAATTAAAATTTCATAAAATTAGCAATTATTAACCAAAAAACAACCAATAACAATAAACATTTTGTAAAAAATACAAAGTGCTAGGAATATCTCTCAAAATCTGATTCTATCATGCAAATGTAGAGGGCGCTTCAAAGACAAAGGTTGAAGCTCTTGAAATAACACTCGTACTTCCCACCTAATCTTTTTACCAAGTAAGAGACTAAAACTTACTTAAATATATTTCTTTAATATAGCTATGTGAATATTATTTGAATTATTTTAAAATGTAGTTACATTTTTTATGAAAAATGTAACTTTTATAACTATACCTAATCATTTTTATGTTTGACTCTACGTATATGATTTGAAGTTAGCCAAATATTCATAGGGGTCATAATAGACCCTATTAAGGCTTTAAGTTGGATCAAAGATACTTAGAAATAATGGAAAGGCCATTTTTGTATATACCCAATTATTTTCGAGAAGTATCAACAATTAATTTAAAAATAAATGTAAAACAAAATTTTAGAAATCATTCGTACCAAAAATATCAACAGATCGTTCAGCCAATCCCAGTTCAGCAGTCGGCCATATCAGCTGGTCAAATGAGTAGGGGTCCTCGTGGCTTCTTTTTTGGGCCGTAAATTGATGATTAAATATCCAAATAAAAAAACTAATAAACTTTTATTTGCACTTATTTAACAATATCTTTTTTTGTTTATTTACACTGCCTCTTATTTAACGGTTTGCGTCGGCGCGTACGTTCTATATATAACCCGCACTAATATATTACTATTGTAGATTGAGCCGCTACACAGAGACGCACACGCGCTGTTGCAATGGCGCGCATGGACTAGGGACGAAGTATATAAGCCAAAGAACCGAGCCAGCATAAGCGAACGAAGGCAACACGAAGAGGGATTGTCTCTCTCTTTTCTACTTTAAGCGGAACGCGCGCAGGCAGCCACTCTCTTGTTTTTTCTTTGACTATTGATATGACTAGACGGGTGTAAGAGTGAGATGCTAAGAAAAAGTAAGAGAACAAATGTAGTGCGCGCACAAGTATAAAGCAAACTGCGCGCTGCTCTAAGCCCCAGGCCCCGTTGGCATTCGGACGTATACATACAAATACCGAAGACCAACGAAATCATACGAAGTATTTAAGAATCAAAATGGCCGAGATCCATTTCGATCTTTAACGATCCATGGCTAGTCATGGAGGGGGGAAAGAATGACTCATCAGAAAAATATTTCCGTTGAGTTGAACAATTTTCTTACAGCAAGTACTCAAAGTACTTTCCAACCGATACTTGGCAACCATGTATTGTACTTCACTTCAGATATTATAAAATGAAGTTACTTTACAAGAAGAAGGGGGTTGTGATATATTTATAACACAGTAATATTTTTATAACACGGAATCATCTTTCAACTTGAACATATAATATATGATAAAATAATGAGTATCGAAATACAACTAGAGAGTTTTTTTGGACTAACAAAACAAATTGTATGTATTTTTTGCAAAAATATTTAAGAACGGGTTTTAAATACTAAACATATATGCACCAAAATCAATATATGCTTTACTCTTATTACGATACTTCGTTCGACTCAGCGCCATCTGCATTAGCACCTAGACGCTCATTCAGACATAAAGAAAATATCTAATAATGAAATAAATATACTTCATAGATTAAAAATTTCATTTGGATAGAACTATTTTAATATGAACAACATTGTTAATAAAAAAAACAATAAACATTAATTAATAATCACATTAACTTCGTAATTTAATTAATCAAGGACGTAACAGTTCAGACGTCATCATTAAGCTTATCGTTAAAGAAATTTAAAAACTGGTTATAGAAAAAAACCTCGTTTTTATACTTATATAGAACAAAACGAATGATATTAAATACCTTAAATTCAAGCGAGAAATCTAACAGAGAAAATTCTATATCTAATGTCACTGCAGTTGGAATGTGTAATATCAAACACAAGTGGTCATGTGCATAGTAAACTTTGAAAATGTATTCGTTTATTCATTGTAAATTGAAAAATTTTATATTTTATTGATAATAATTTTAACGTTAGTTTTGAAAATTTAGAATGAAGCCCATAAAAGTAAAAGTTTTTACCGTCAACCTATAGTTAGCGATTCGTTAACAGTATATACATTTCGTATGGTTGATAAAATATAAACTTGATTTAATTGAAAATGAATTCAATAAGTGTATGTAACTTAAGCAAATAATTAAATTAGTAGATAGTAGAGGATCTAATTCGTTTAGTTTTCCCATATGTAACTTTGGGTATTTTTTACATTAAAATCAAAATTTTCCCATTCAAAATAGATTTATTTATTTAGTGATAATTTTTTAAATGAGTAAGTTTCCGAAAGTAATTTGATTAGAAACATTTAGTATTCTGATATACATGGATACTTAAGTTTGGTTGGATACTTAAATTTTGGTATGCAATTTTCCATATACTTAATTATTATCTAAATTTATTATTATATTGAAATTATTCAATCTTGACAAACACAATAATCAAAAATACAAAAGATGTTGAAAAGTATGAGTGTCTAATTCTAAACGCATCCGACGCATTCCTTACTGCATTGTAATGGAACCTATTTTGTTCTTTCACCCGATTAAATCTTTGTCTTCAAATTTCTTCGAATTTATTATGTAATTCTATAAAATAGAAAGGTTCTAAATTTTGAGAGTATTAACGATTTGATATATATGAAAAATTTCACTCAAATGATTTCACGCATGCGCAATAAATGTTAAGGATTCCTTTTGATCGTGTTAGATTGAAGTCAAGAGTAAAAAAAATACATTTTTTTAATGATTACTGAAACTGATATTTCAAATAATTCTTTATTTTACTAATATTATAATTTACTCATAGGTTCAATCAAATAAGGTACAAGTACTCTGTATTGATTACATTTGTTTCGCCACCGAATATCTGGTATGCAATAAAAAACATCTAGCGCATATTAAAATTTCTTTATATCTTGTTTATAAACTCAGGATTTGAATATTGTGAATTGTTATTTATTAAAATGACATCAATCAATTAACATCATCACTTCCTAAAATATTTTACGTTATCATCATATATTAACTTTTCGTATAGCGGGTTTACTAAGTCTTATTATTTTTTCAAATTAGGTCATAATATAGAATATTTGATTTGTTTATACTTCTAAATATTAGATAGATTTTCTTGTTATTATTCAATTGCAAAATTTGCGGAAAATAAATGCATTAACTTGTAGTTTCATTCATTAGTTTTTAAGAATTTTGAATTTCTGATACAAAATCAAAAAATTTGAATAAATATTGAAACCCAAAATTCTTAATAATTAACAAATGAATTTATTTAAAAATTTAATTGAATAATCTTCATAGTATGTACTACAAGCTAATGCATTTCTTTTCCCAAAATTTTGCAATAAAATGAAAAGATAGTCAGTATTTATAAGTACAGGTGTAGTGTCCGTTTTACATCTCCTCATGGAATTGTAAGTGTAATTTCTAAATAAAACACTTTGTTTCCAAGATTTAACAATAATTTAAGAAAAAATATTGAAGATCCGACCCAAAGTATACTTTATATCTACTTTAAACAAATGAAAAAGAATTTGTTTAAAACATCGGAATAATTTGATCATGTGAATCAACCTGCGTCATATTAACACAGATTTAATTTTATATTAATATTTTACATCTCATTAAGGAGAAAGACATTTTCCGCAATTGGGGGAAATGTCTTTCTCCTTAATGAGATGTAAAACATTTTCCACAATTGAGGAAAATGTCTTTCCGAAGTTAAGGGCATGGTGGAGCTTCCTCTTTTAAAATAGTTCAGTAATATTTTCATTCAAAGCTTATGAGTAAAACGGTTCGTATCGAGTTCTTTCCAATAAGAAAATTTGTAAGATAATGCCAAAGTACGTTGTTGCGGAAAAGACATCCAACTTCGGTGTTGTTTCGTACATCCAATGGATTTTTCGTGCAAGTGGAAGTGTTGTAGCAGACAAAAATACGGTTTGATGTACGATATAACACCGAATTTGGGTATTTTTTTCGTAAGGATAGACAAAGAATTCAAAGAATTCACTAAATTATTATACATAAAAAGCAATTTTGAGATTAGCTTTATCGAGCTTATTTTACTAAAATCATTAACATAGCTTTAGTGCGGACAAGTCTTATTTAATTGAATGATGAATTTAAAAAGATACCAATAAAATAAAAAAGCGAAAACTGTTCCTAACAATTCCGACATCCCGTTGAGAGTAAGTGAATTTCGTTAATTCTTTTTCTGACATTTAAAAATTAGCCAATCAAAATGAGAATCATGAAGATGCGATTCATACAGTAAGATCACGTTATTTGAAAATCACAGAATTGTTGTATTGAATGTTTCCATCGGCTGTACGTAAAGTTTCCAGGAAAGTATTTAAGAACCTTAATTTTCCTTTCAATTTTGGAGTATTTTTCCGAATATAAAATTATAAAAGAAGCCGTGTCTATCCAGTTCAATGCTTCATTTTCAAATATAAATTATTTCTTTTGAATTTTAAGTATATAACACATCTGTATCCGTTGT
This sequence comes from Anastatus disparis, assembly GCA_017163975.1. NCBI lineage: Eukaryota > Metazoa > Arthropoda > Insecta > Hymenoptera > Eupelmidae > Anastatus > Anastatus disparis. The sequence goes on from JAFFSR010000226.1 coordinate 3,833,746, forward strand.
AAGACAAAAGAGTTTTTGAACTAATTATTCTAAAAGATTTTCACAAGGAGCGAATAAAACTTGAGATCATAATCTTTCGATTGAAAACAAAGTTTGTCCGAAAAAAACTCCATTTTTTCCACAGTTATGAACACCCTTCTTAAGGGGGAGTACAAGTGAAATCTTGTTTTTCAATTAAAAAAATGACGTTTTTCATTTATAATTTTTGACTCATAGCACCTACAACATAATCCATGCGTGATGTTGTTCAAAACCATCTAAAGAATCTATAAAAAAATTTTCAGCACAAAATATTAAAAACTGTGGGACAAGTAGTATTTTAACTGCTGCCTTATTTACCTCTAAATCAAGCCGTAGTTAAAATACTACTTGTCCCACAGTTTTTAATATTTTGGGTTGAAAATTTTTTTATAGATTCTTTAGATGGTTTTAAACAACATCACGCATGGATTATGTTGTAGGTGCTATGAGTCAAAAATTATAAATGAAAAACGTCATTTTTTATTGAAAAATAAGATTTCACCTGTACCCTTCCTTAATCAAATTTTGCTTTTTCCTTAAGAATCTTATTCTTCTTGATTCCTTAATAGTTATTCTTTTTTACAATTCTTGTTTCTTTCATAAAATTTAAAGTTTTTCGCGACAACTCAATTTTTTCGAGCGACAAACTTCAAATAATAAATATTTTTTAAGTTATGAAGGAATTGTTATCTTTCTAATGCTTTAAGATCTAATATTTTATAATAAAAATGAGAAATTCGATGCATGATTTAGTAACTAATTAGGTGAAATTTTAGTAAAAGAGGATCAATAAGATATGACTTGTACGCAAAAGAATTTTACCACGTAATTACGGTCATGCTGAGACATTTTGTCAAAATACAAAATATCAAGAAATCCAGATGAAATTTGACGAAATTTCCTAAACTGTGATTCGCATACGGTATTCTCGAATATTCTGGTGTTACTAACACTCAGAAAAACAGGTTTAGCCTATTGGCTTCGGAACGACTATTGTTAATTCAGAAGTATACCTTTTTTGCAAGCTTATGATTTCACCGTGATTTTACTCAAAAACATTTGTTTTGTAATTTATTAGTTCACTTCAACAATATTACTAACAATTAGACCAATAAGTCACAATAATATTATTAACAATTAGAGTAGATTAGCAATTTGTTGATTAACTTCAGCAATGTTATTAACAATTAGACATTATAAAAAAAGAAGTTATGCCCTAATAATCATTATTGATTTAAAAATATTCATTTTGAAATTGTTTACAAATAAAACTTTTGGATTGTGCATAAAATAAAAAATGCAATTTGGAAATCACTATATATCTTTGAACTTAAAAAATGTGGCTTTAGCTGTGCATTTATCGCGAATAGGTTATGTAAGACGACTCCGTATTTCAAACGACATGAAATCAATTTTAGTTGAACATCAATGGCTGACAAAAAAATTATTCAATAAAATTTTAGTTCACAATAAGTGAAACATAATTTTTATGAACAATAACAAAAAATAGTTCTTTTTAATTTTGAAAGTTTTGTTTCAGAAATCCGTTAATTATTATTTTTTATGAAATGGTCCATTTTCATTTTTACCAATTGGTTGTGTTAAGTAGCAATTATTATTGAACAATTAAAAATGAAATAACAATTTGAAATAAAAATGAATAAGATAATAAAAAAATGTGTTGTAATGATTTTTGGCATGACCTTGAATAATATTTACGTCTTACTCAGCCAGATACATCACCGACCGTTCTAAGCATTAGACAATAAATAATTTGCTAAAAATTAACGCATTCGATTACGGATGACAAAAAAAACAATCGTTCGTAAAAATTTGTAAGATAATAAATAATAGATGCAGTAATTTAAATATCATCGGACAAATGATTATGAGTGCAACTATAAGATTAATAAAATAACTGATTGTATTGTATTGTTAAATACTATAAAAATCCTAAGGAATTGGCCAGTTTCTGGCTTTTATTTTGTGGTAGATTTACGAATAGTAGAATTTCTAGAAATCGTATATTTATTCAAATCCGATTTCTAGAAAGTATATTTGTGCATAATTTTTTATAGAAAATTTTATTATTTGTAACCTAACTTTGATAATTTAGTAATAAACTTTTTAATTTTAATATCCCCATTTTTCCGATATGGATAATTAACCTTGTTTAAATGTCTTATTTAATAATTCTTGGACACAATAGGATTTTATACATTGAATATGTTTTAAATTATATTGTGACCCCACCCTAAAAGTGTACCTATTCAGGCAAAAAAAAATTGCCATATAAGACCTAATCCGATTCTAAGCACGTTGTTAGTCTCTAATTTTTATGAATCATAAACTTCTAGGTATTACCGGAAAATTTACAATATGCAGTTCCAGTAAAAAGAATTTCTGGGCCTAACTGTCTGAACCGAGGGAAATGGTGTATAGGATAAACTGTAGTATTGACGTATACTAGAAGACCGGTGTACGCAGCCTCAAACGCACAACCAATTGAAGCGCTGCATAGGGATACGAAAACTGCTTGAGCATGCACTGACTCAGGCCCTCGATGGAATTGGTTGGCGTCTCTATGATACGACAATTTGCAAATTGCAAATATTCCGTATTCTTGTTAGCACTATATTATTGTTATTGTATATTAATAAATCAATTGTTAATTATTAAGGAAATATTTATATTTTTTCCTTTGAGGAATCCAATTATAAAAATCATATAATTTTTAAAATTATGTCAAAAATTTTAATAATTAACATATAAATAAAGATGAATTATTTTACCAAACAAAAAGCCAAAAACAAATTTTTGGCTTATTATAAGGTTTTTCCAGATTATATCTGTTGCATATATTTGGCTCTTTTTGAATTTTTAACTATTTAAATTGATATTTATTATTGAATATTATAAAAAATTAAATATAGATTTACATCAAAAACATTCCACCTAAATGTTTTCTTACATCCTCTACTTTCGAAACATGGTAGGGAGTCTTCCATGTTTGCCACTGTAAAGTGGAGAAGGGAAAGGAAAACAAATGAGAATAAGGCTTTGATTTCACTATAGAATTAAGTAACTTATTCATAGAGGACGAAATATTGCATTTTTATCATGAACCTACTCACTTAATTTTTCTGTAGTTTAAAAAAAAGGTTAATTTCCGGTCTGAAAACATCCATCCTTATGTTACGGTTAAGAATTTCAGAGCTATAATACATATCTTCCAAAGTGTGTCAAGCAGACGGAAAGAAATATTGATTTTATCATATAATACACCACAATTATACACCAAAAATTAGTAAAAATAATATTGCATGTTAAGAAAATTCGTTGTATTTATTCGTATATTAAAATTCATTCGATATTGGGAATAACAATACGAAACAAGACTAAAAAGGTGGACGGTGAACGGCATATTGCTATGGTACAAGTATTGCATCATCATTATTTTAGCACTTATTCCACAATCATCCGTCATCGCGATCAAGGGTTAAATCTCTGAACAATGATGATTTTTTTAATATAAGAGATTAAAATAACGATAATCAATAGGTATATTGTAATAAGTTTATAGAAAAAAAAACCGTATAAAAAACATTTCATAAAGTAGTTTTTTTTTTAATAATGCAATATAATAATGATTTTTATGGTGGAAAAAATTAGTTATCAAATGTCCCGCAAAAATTGTTTTGTAGCAATTATGTAAAACGCGAATCGATTACATGCTATTCCAAAGGTACTCTAGTGCTAGGTGGCGCTTGGATTAAAGGTCAAATTCACTACAATATTTCTAAATATTTTATAGTTTGATTGGAACTTTTATATTATTTATATAAATATTGCAAATGAATATTAAGCATCCAGTATTGAAAATGTTAAATTAAATAGCTTATTTTATATCAAATATTTATGTAAAAAATGTGTTATTTACAATTGTAATAATTTTTAACTTTGTCATTGTAATAAAGGAAGATCTTTTAGCATAATTTCAAACAAATTTTTATATTTTTAATGTTCATATTAAAAAATATAATTGAGCTTTTAGATTAGGTGTGTCTCAAACGCCACCTACGTTACATGAACGTACTTACATTCAATATTTTCATTTGCGATAAGTTTTTAATTAAAAAAAATACTTATATCTGATAAAGGAAGAAATTACAATATAACTGAAATTTTTTTTATGTAAAAGGTGTAATATTGTGGAAATTGTAAATAAATAATTCTAGTAAAACGTTTACAATATTTATGGCATTCAAATTTGAAAAAAAATTATACCAAAAATTAATTATAAAATGTTTTACCTATAAAAATGATTGTATTTAGTTTCAGGGACATTGAAATTCATAGATTTAAAAGTTTAAATTATTCTTTAAAACTAAAAATGCTTTTAGAAATTTATAGTTTGATCGTTTCTGAACTCAGCCAAGGCAAATGCGTAATAACCACTCGGTGACGTAATGTTCTAAAATGAAACTTATATGCAATAAGTTATTCTAGAAATGATTGTTTGAATTTGTTAATATAAATTGAAAAACTATCAATAAATAATAACAAATTTTGTTTATAAATGGGAAGATAAGGTGTGACCATAATTTCATATTTTATAGGAGATTTGTCAGGAAAGAAATCTATATTTAGTTATTAATCCTATTTTTAGGTTTATTTATAAATAACTTCGAATCCTAATACTAATTATTATTTTCCAAAGGGAAATTGGGAATGACGAACATTTTTTCCACAATGAATAAAAAAAGGGAGGGGGTATGGCAGCCATCTTGAATCATGCTACTTGTGCAAGTTTCTGTCGCGTTGTATCCGCGTTCTCTACATATACCAATACTAAAACAGTTTGTACGCGTAGAATGTTCCAAGATGTCTGGCAGACGTTCCCCTCGCCTTCACTAGCGCGGCCAACATTGCACGTTTTCTCGCCTATCTTCACATTCATGCATTTATATAGCTTATACTATGAAATAGAAAACTATTATTTTAATTTTAGTTTTCAAAAGTTTACCCAGTACTTTTTCCGTTAATAAAAAATCTATACCAAATTTTATTTTTTAACTATATTTTATTAAATTATGATTTTAAACCTTACTGAATAAGTCAATTTTAGAATTAATAAATTGTAATATAATTAAAAATAACCATAGTAGATAATGTAAATACATGTAATTTTTACTCAAGTGGCGGAAACGACGGAATACATTCTGAACCGGGCGTATTTAGAACCGAATGGACGCCCTAATGTGTTCAGACTCATAAAAAAAGATTTAATTAAGTAAAAAAATTATATTAAGTATTTGATGCTTTACGTAAATAAAGCAGTTTGTAAAAAATGTTTATGGGCTAAATAATACAAATAATATTAATTTATTTGCCTAATTATGCGACTAGATTGACATTATAGTTAATGATTTGAACAATTTTTTACATGGTCTACATTATTTGTTTTTATTAAATAAGTAATAATAATATTTTATTAAAAATAATAAATTCAAAACTGAAATTCAGATTTAAAGAGGTTATGTTGGTTGACTACCTTTATTTATATAAGGAAAGTAAGAAAATTATTGTAAAGGGTAAAATTATTGGAAAATTATTATGAAAACATCTTTAGAGAAGACAAGAAAAATTTTTTTATTTGATCATAATTTTAAAATAAAAAATTCATGAATGTTCTACATATGTAAAAAAATGACCCAAAGTGATGTAAAAAATCTACAATTTCAAATGAAACATTAACCACAGTTTCATATTTTTAATTGGTGTAAAATTGGTGTATTAATCAATACTTAAATGGTAAAAATTCATTCGATTTTATATTGATATATATCTTAACCTAATATGCTCATTCTTTTTTCCAGACGCGAAGAATTTACGCGATTTAATTTTTAACAAAATTGATTTATAAGAAAAGAAACTTGTTTTAATCGTTTTTATATTTCTTAAGTTTTCTAAACTCAAAATTTTCATAAAAATTAAATTTGGGAAAATCATTTTTAATATATTTGAATTATTATATTTAATGTTACTGTGTTGTTAATAGACTTAAGAAGTTGATGTTGATTTACAAGTTTGATGTTGATTTCAGGTTAAAAACCCAACTTGTCAACAACATGGCTGCCATGAAATCATATAACATCGCAATAATGACAAAAACCTAACCTCAAAACCGAAAATAGCTAATTGGGTCTAAATATGGGATATTATACATAATAATATATTTTTATGATATATACAACTGTTGTTGGGTTGATTTATCAATTAGATAGTATTTTTAAAGCTTAAACACGTTTTTACATTATTTGTATCGAAAAAGTTCAAACTAAACATGTTTTAGCTTTAATTAGTTATTTTTCTAAGTATACTATATATAATAGTACATAATATAACAAAATTATACTATGTACAACTATATAAAAATATATTTTAATATTGAACAATAATGAACTCACCGTTTTGTGCTGCAGAGCGTCGAGAGAAACAACCACGGCAGGGAATCCAAGATAAATGAAAAGAGCAGTGTTGCCACGTCCGCCTTCACTCCTCCTTTCGTAACGGAGTAGATGTTTCGGCGAAACACCGCACCGCTCGGGACAAGCCGTTGCATGATGTTGCCAAGCAATCCCAAACTACAACCTTATAGAGAGAATAAAACCACATTAATATAGGCCCTTTATTATTATTTTTAATAATGTAACTGTTTATACAAAATATAAAATCAAGAAAATTATCAATAAATAATAAAATAGAAAAAAAAAAATTAATGTACAGCGTGTATGGTCGTAGCGCATGCGTATCATATCGAGTGATTGACGCAGCTCGCGCAATTTTTCGGCCCAACATGTTATATTTGGCTGTCCGTATATATTTTCATATGGATATCTATATTTCTTAAATGATGCTTTTTAATATCTAGAATTAAATATTTCAATTATAGTGTAAAGGAGAAAAGCTACATAATCTACATTTTAAAGATGTAAATACTTATAATCGATAAATACAAGCTGATTCATGTTTAACAATTACAATAAAATTCTTGAAGTAAACATATTTATTTGGGCTGTTACATCTTATCTATCTTTGAAGTTCTTCATAATAATGAATATTTGATTTTCAGCAGTACGCTAAACTTACAATATATTGAATACATGAAAGTTTACATATAATCAACTTTCATTACAGTCCACTATGTATAATACGACTCTATTATTGTGAGTCTCAAGTTTAACAAGATTATTAGTCAATAATTCATTAAACGTTGATGAAACTATAGGTTTTTAATAGGGCAATTAACGTATTTTAAATTAATACGTTACAAAGATAAGCGAATGGCAAATTAATAATTTTTCGTAGTGCATCACAGCCAAGCAATATACTGGCAAAGTGAGAGTTATGTATATATATACATATAGGACTATTTATATACTTATGCATGTATACATATCCACAAAATTTAATTTATAAATTTCTATGTTATTAAAACGTATTTTTTCTTAATACTGTAATATTTTATTTAATAAAATCGAATATTTATATTGGATAAATAAATATTTATTTTTTAAGTTTATCGATTGTAGGTAAAAGATGGATAAATTTTGATAAAAATAAAAAAAAAACTGAAAGTAAAATAATCCAAAACTTGTCTTACTTACCATCAAATTTGTATTAGAATAATTGTAGTAAAAATTATAGTAAAAAATAGCGTATGTCGAATTTATTTGTATTGATTTAATATATTAATATTGTTATTTACTTTTAATGATGTCAAATCAAGTATTAAACGAGTAAAATTTTTATCAGCGATAAACATTGATAAAGTTCCAAGGAACAAGCAAATTCGATGCTAAGATAATTATATTCAATTCTTCTATTTATAATACAAACACAAAGTTGGAAAAGAATCAATTACTACACTTCGAAGGCGTACAAATAAGGGTTTGCGTCTCGGATTTCCTCACGTAAAACGTAAAGGAAACCATATTTATTCAGTCCAACAATTGATTTTTTCAAATCTATGAGTAATCATGTTCAATTTTCAATGTTTTCTTTGAATAACCGTCGGTATTGCGGATGTGCATAACTTTCCGACGAAAGTCTCGAGACTTATTCTAACGAATTGTAGTGTAAGTTAAGTTTACACACTTTCGATTTCAATAGGGCCGTTGGAAGCTTATTTTTCCAAGTTCAGTTACATGGAGCTATAAGTTATACACGAATTTAGTTCACAATTCATGTTGAAAATTAATATGAACTTTTTAAGCAAATTTTTTTTACGTCGGAATATTTTGATACATACACGGAGAGAAATTCTTATGTTATAAGAGCATTATGAACTCCAAACCATCATAGCAACGAAGTCCTTGACCAAATCTTCTAAAATTATTGAACGTCTGAATCGCATGCATTCAAAGTAAATGTCGTTTAAAAAATATACTATAAAACTCAAGCGGGATGATTCATAACTTTGGTTAACGTTAGACCGAATTATTACGGCTTCCTCCAAATTTTATACGAGATAAAGTACCCTTATATCTATACAACACAATACAAACTTTAACACAATGATTTTTTAATTAACACAATGATTAAAAATGATACAATATACGGGAAATCCTTGATTTAATCTTTATAAATGATTGCGATAAGATTAACGGTAAAAGTGTTGGCTTACTTTACACAATTGATTTTTCCAATTTAACCCGCTATACAACTTCTAATAATTCGCATTATAATCAAATGATTCCAGAAAAATTTTGTTTAAACTATTTTATAATGCAAAGAATAAATCATTACTCCTACTTTTATTTGTAATAATTAGTTCCTTTAGGAAATAAGTGATCTGATCCAAAATAAATTGGAGGTATATGACGAAAATATCTAAAAATAATGTTTCTCAATATATTTAAGTATATAACGTCCTAAAGCAATGTAATGGAATGTAATGCATGGATTGGGTTGGTGCTTTTGATAGCGTAAAGTCACCAAAGTGACAACGTGCCGTTCTTACACCCCCGTCTCAAAATACATATAAGTTCGTAAATCCTTTTCGTTTGAAATTTGGCGAAATTTATAAAATCTTTGTTTTAACAACTGATAAGATGGTTAAACTTGAAATTCAAAATCTTATTTTTAATGAAATTAATTTTTCTTTAACTAACTGCACACTTTGATTTAGCCTTTATATTTTTGTTATTTTTTAAATAAATAAAATTTTAGCCTGGTGATTTTCTATGAAATTGTCCGAGGAATCGTTTAATGTTCTTTATTTTAATGGGAAAAATTCATTTGTTTATAATAATTGTTATTAACAAATTAACTTTTTCTGAAAATACCAATTGCATGCTTTCTTCTTTATACTTTTTCATTGGCCATGACAAGCACTTTGGCTTTTGGTCTTTCGGCCATTACCAGGTAAATCTTTTATATTTTATATCCAGTTGTGCCCAGTGGGACTTTTTTTAACAACACAATTTTTGCCCAATGGGACTTTGTAAATAAGTTTTTCGTGGTCTCCGGGTTCTACTCCCCGCAGAAAAATTCGAAAAAATTTTTCCGAAATTTTCCCGGGGAATCGAACCCCGGTCCACTAGAGCGCGAGCCAAGAGCCTTAGCCCCTGCGCTACCGCCGCTCATACCAATTGCATGCAGTTTGAGGGTTAATGCCGATATGCTTACGTATTGTTCATTCGGAATTTTTGTTGATGACAGATTAAACTATTACCTTCTAATCCGTATTTAGTAGGAGTTTAGAAATTAAAATAATTACTTAAATTGAAATTTTCGATGTCATTAAACATTATAGTACATCCAAGGACATTAATTAATATGTTCAAGCAATTTTTTATATAAAGTTGTATGTAAACATTATTATGTTAATTTAGATATTTTTAAGATAGCATATTAATAAAACGCCCTAAAAATATAATTTATCATTGTTGACAGGGTCAATACAGAATTTCTGTTTATAATTGTAAATAAAGACAATGCTAAACTATCGCGGATTTCGAATCCGTTTCAGTCGGTTTGTCCGATATTGATCATGTTTTAACGAGAATCCCTTTATGATAACTATTTCAATTGTATTCGCATTGAGGAGTATATCGAATATTGTTTTACTTATGAAAAACTAATCTTTTGGGCATAACAAATTTTCGTCGGATTCTTGAATTAAAAATAATTTTAAAATAACTTGAAAAAATAATAATAGGCATAGTGAAGCTTTTTTAACGATATCTTAAGATTAATATAAACAATTTTTCTTTCAAATACAAAAATTTCAAAAATATATGATAATCTAATATAATAAAAACAATATAAACGAATATTCAAATTTTTATTGTAACCTACCGTAAAAAATCATTAAAATTCTTGTTTTTCTGAGTGTTCTGAGTTTCAGTGTTGAGCCGTTATCAGCTAATGTTGATGAGTAAATAGGTTGTATTTTGCTGCTGATTTCCAAGTTTAGGTACGACACCGGAGATTTTGTTGCCATAGTTTCTGCAACGTTTTATCAACCTTATATATATGTACGCGCAAAGCATAGTTGAGAACACTTATATATAGAGAAGAGTATTGTAGAGGAAGATAGAAGCTTTAGCAATACAACAACAAAGACGGACGGAACGACAGTACGCGCGTGCGCGTGGAATCTTACGTGTTTGTGTTTATGCACGTGTGAGCTCGTGGGACATTCGCGTTGCGTTTACACTTCATCGTGTATTAATAATTTGAGAAACCTTAACCTTAAAACCAACTGCCAATGAAGCATGTGTAAAGTGCTCCAAAAATAATTGTTATTATATTTATATTTTTTACATCCTTTTAGTATTTATTTGTATATTTTAAATATGATGGCTGAAGAAGAAGGACAATTCAGCGATGCTGACGAAAATGATTTACCGTAAGTTCATTGATTACTGACAAATAATTGAAGGTTGTAAGAATAAATATATAATTTCATCGCGTGTGTTTGCTAATTTAGAATGACGTAATTTTGTTTTGATAATTAAATTTATTTTAAATTAAATACAAGAGTTTAATTTAATACCAACAATATAGATAATATTAACACACTGCAGTTTTTACTAAACATGTGAGTTGTAAAAGTGTTTTGATTAAATTTTAGATGAAATTTAATTAATAAAATAAAATTTAATTTAATTAATAAAATAAGAAAAAACATTCGAAAAAACGTTAACGCAATAATTTAGTTTCTTAATTTAGTTGAATATCAAATCTTTTTACATGTATATTTTATATCAATAAAATTTATAAGTTGTTTTATCAAGTAAATTATTCATGCTTTATATTATCATTCCAAATAAATTCTCATAAAATTAAAAAATTTAACTAGTTTTTTTGAAACTTTAAAATAACTAAAATAATATTTGGAAAATATATTTGATTTTTTATATTTTTGTTCATTAACAGACCAAATACATTTAGAGGTGAACCTATTTTCCATGCAAGTTTATGTAACAAACTGAATAATATTAATTTAGAGAATAATGATAAAACAAAAAGTGAAGATGAAGACGAGATCATTGATGATGAATACGATGATTACATTTGGGATAGTGAAGATGATGGAAATAGATTTAAACCAAACTCACAGCATACAAATTTTCAAGGAAATTCATCTAAAATAACAAATTACCAACCATCAGATAAATTATTTAGACGATATGCTAATAAAATAAATGTTGAAGATTATGAAGGTCCAAGACTATCTCAAACTGCAACAAATATTCTCAATGAAAAAACAAGGAGTATGGAAAATAATAGAATGCGAGTTAAGGATAAAAGTGATCGTGCTACTGCTGAGCAAGTCATGGATCCACGAACTAGGATAATTTTATTTAAAATGTTAAATAAAGGTATTATAGATGAAATTAATGGTTGTATTTCTACTGGTAAAGAAGCTAATGTATACCACGCTAGGTCAAAGACTGGTATAGAATTTGCAATTAAAATTTACAAAACTTCTATCTTAGTTTTTAAAGATAGAGATAAATATGTTACTGGAGAATTTCGCTTCCGGCATGGTTACTGTCGAAGTAATCCAAGAAAAATGGTTCGTACTTGGGCAGAAAAAGAAATGCGAAATTTGAATCGTTTGCAACAAGCAGGAATTAAAGCTCCAAAGCCAATAATGTTAAAAAGTCATGTATTATTAATGGATTTTATTGGTGCAAAAGGTTGGCCAGCTCCAAAACTAAAAGATGCTGTACTGGTATCTTCGCAACCAAGACAATTATACAGAGAATGTGTTATAATTATGTGGAAACTTTATAACAAATGTAGATTAGTTCATGCAGATTTAAGTGAATACAATATACTGTACCATGAAGAATCTTTAGTAATAATAGATGTATCGCAATCTGTTGAACATGATCATCCTATGGCTTTTGAATTTTTAAGAAAAGACTGCACTAATATAACAGGTAAAGTACATTAAACCCTATATTTTTGTTATCAATTAAAATTAATAGTAGAAAATAATATTCATTTTTTTTAGAATTCTTTAAGAAAAATAAAGTGGCTGTGATGCCTATTAAGGACTTATTTGACTTTATTACCGATTTAACTATTACTGAAAAGAATATAGATGAATATTTAGATAAAATGTCAAAATTAATGGAAGATAAACCTACAGAACTTAATCCTGAACAACAAATTGAGGAGGAAGTTTTTAAAAGTGCTTATATACCTCAAAGATTAGATGAGGTATAATAAACAAACTATAATTGATTGTCAATTAAATAACTTATACTAACAATTTTATTTAATTCATTAGGTAATAGATCATGAACGAGATATTAGATTAGCTAAGGCAGGCAAAAGTGATTTGGTTTACAAAACATTAGTTGGTCTAAAAGCAGATTTATCCAAACCTGCATTGGTACCAGAGATTTTATCTAAAAAATCTAGAAACGATAAAATAAAATTTAATAGCAAAACTACAGAATCAGAAGATGAAGAAACGGAATCAGATGAGAGTAGTTATGATAGTTCAGATGATGAAGAAAGTGAAGAAGATGGTGATAGTGAAAAGAAATCTAAATTTGTAAATTCAGCACGACCCAAACATGAAACTAAAGAAGAACGAAAGGTATGTTTTAAATATTAATAAAAAAAATTTATTAAAAAAGTGAAATTTTTAATTTTTTTCATATGATTATATTTATACTTTTATTATAGGAGAGGAAAAAAGCGCTAAAAGAACAAAATGCAGAAAACAGAAAATCGAAAATAAAGAAACACGTGAAAAAAAGAAAAACTAAACTTTCAAAAAAAAAATAAATCTATAAAAAAATATTATTTTAGTGTAATTATTGTAATTATTAAAATATTATTTTATTTGTTACTTAAAAGAAAAGTATAATTTAATATTATATATATAAATTTGTATATAATGCGGTTATACAAACAATCCATTTTTGAATAAAAAGTTTATAATGCCTAGACAAATTTTATTAACGAAGTTGATTGCTAATAAATCAATAAGATATTATAACGAAGGTTAATGATTGAGTAACACAATTTATTACCACGGCAAGCGCTATAAAAAGTTCTATATTTCAGTGATGCGCTATAAGAGTTACTATTTTAACAACGCAATGCATTAGATGCTGTTTCGGCAAAATGTGGAAAGGTGTTGTCACGTAAAACTCTTATTTTTTTTACTAAACTCTTATGTTAATGTTAACATATTAATAAAAATTTTATAAAAATAATATTTTGTTCATTATTTGACGAAACAATACTTTCTACGCACCGCATCGCCGAAACAACACTTATTATTTCATATTCGAAAACTAAAATTTATTTTGTTACCATTTTCTATTAGTTACGTACGGTTATATAATTATTGCACTCGCGCAGTTAATCCATTTTTATTTTGCACCATATCGTATAGTTATTAATATTAAATTTTCAGAAATATGCAAATTTTCAGAAAAAAAATGTAATTAAAACAGTTATATAAAATATCAAAAATATTTAACACTTTTGTTAATAAATTTATAAAATGATTAGATAGGTATTCTCCTAAATATTATTGAAAATAATTCAAAATCTTAAAGCGTTAGTGAAACTTCTCAGTTTTTATTATAGGCAGAATTACATTGTACACAAGACTAATAAATCAATCTTGAATTTGGGTTGAAATAAACATAGCTAACAACGATGACATATATATGAATCATATTTAAATTTTGATAGGTCTAATATTTTGTACTTTTATTCTGTTTTTGAATAAAAATACCTAAATTCGATTACCTGAAAGTTTTTGTTCTATAAACACTGACTCATTTTACGTGTTACTACCGGAGTATAAATGTTTACCGAGCTCCAAGCGAGTGCGCAAATAGTCTACGTGTACTTACAACTGTACATAAATGAATCATACATCCCTTATGAAAAAAACATCCAGCTTCGGTGTTAATCTGCTATAATAACAAACTGCTATAACACTTCCATTAACATAAAAAATTCGTTCGGTGTACGAAATAACACCGAAGTTGAGTGTTTTTTCGTATAAGGGATACAATGTATTAATTTCTAAAAATAAATATAGACCATTTTAAAACAAAAACCAAAAAAGAAAAAAACACTCGACTATCATAGCCGTCAATGAAAAAGTAGTTTTGATTTCAGCATTTAATTAAACTACACACAAATGTCAAACTCTTTTTTAAAAAAATGACAATAGTTCGAAAAAGTATAAAATTTACTTTAAAATACATCAAACGTGATTTAAAAACTGTACAAAAAAAATCAGTGCATAGAAACATGAGTACCAGAGTTTATAAATTACTTTTGATAAATTTTTAATGTTTGTGCTGATCAAGTAAACTAGTCATTTAAGGTGGTTCATGAGACTAACGTGTTTTTTCAAGATATTCTTGAAATTGTAGGTATAGTTCAATGAAGGCAATGTGAATATCATATTAAAATTTCAGAACATTTCATCGTTTCGTTTTTGATTAATCGATGTTCAAAGTTTTACAAATTACATTGGAAGTATATCTATATATATTGGAATTTTTACATTTCGTAGCTGTTAATCGCAATATCTCATAAACTACATTCAAATTGTAATTGAAAATTTAAACATATATAAAGGAACTAATAATTAACATTTTCCAATAAGATTCACGTAAATTCATCGTTTTATTAAAGAAATAAAGTGTTTTGAAAATGTAATTATTAGATAAACGATGCATATTTCGTTCACATTTACGTTGCTGCGCATGCGCAACTGGATCATGTGAGCGCTATCTCTTTCTCTCACAGCTAGCTTTCTCTCTCTTACCGTATGAACCACCTTAAAACTCTATTGAAAAACTGAATAATGAGTGTGTACACAAACGGCAAAGTAAGAATTGAAATATTACAACCAATCACAATATAACTATAAATAATTACATTATAAAAAATCTGATATTAAACTCAATTGAAAAATATTTAATAATAAACTAGAAAACGTCTTGAATTTTTAAGATTTTCATAAATACCTTAGGCGAACCCTTTGTGCATTGTCTACAAGCAATCATTTAACGAGAGATTTGGAAATTAACATATATAAATCTCGTTTTCAAAAGTTATGACAAATATAACGTTTTTTATTGTAGACTTATTTCTATATTCCATTTGGCTTTTAACTTAATAGGTTCTATTATTACTGATTAATTTATTAAAGAATTTTGTATTAGTTAAGAATAATTAGCATGAAGCTTGTGCTGAGCAAATCCATCATCACAAATTTATTAAATTCTATGGGAGAAACAACGAAGACGGGATAGGAAATGGATGCAGTGTATCCCAACAAATCGAAAACTTTGGATTTAGTGAGCTATGATAAACTGTTTTTTCAACATTTGGTCTGAAAGTACCATATTCTCTCCTAGCGTCGAAAATTAAATGTGGTATTTTCGGCCCGTTTCAGAAAGAATCGTATTTTCACCAAGAGAACAAATAAAGAATGCTTAAAATCGTATGTTTATTTGTATGGCTCCGGTGACGATTTGTATACAATTTAAGACATTCTTTACTTTTGCTCCCTAGGTGAAAAATATTAGTTATATAACCAACTTGGGCGTACGAAGGATTTATATGAGCAAGACTAATGTTTTTGGTTTGAGCAGTAGTCAGTTGTCGAGGGCTTTAGCCCGGGACTGACTACTGTTCAAGCTATAAAACTTTAGTCGAGGTCATATTTATACTTCGTTAGCCCAAGTAAGGTAGATGATTTTATGTTATCGTAGGTCGTATGAGGGACTATAAAAAGATTAAATAGAAATAAAAAATATTACTATAAAATATAAATTTTCAGACTATTTATTTGATGACTAAGCGGCGCGCAGCGCTCTGCCTGTGGATGCAACAGAGAGAGACGGAAAGCCATAGCTCTTTAGAGTTTAACTTGTTTGTTTACTTTTAATTGCACTCTGTCTTTATCTGTCTTTGTTTTGACTATAGCAGTGTGGTTAGATGGAGACGCAGAGTAAAGGACTGCCTACTAGTAGCTGCGCGCTGACTTTACTACCCATCTAAAAACATACGTTTACTTTCTTATCCAAACGGTATTCAACAAAACTATGTGGCGTATGAATTAATATTCCATACTAGACAGCACTATACTCCATTGTGTAGTGTACAGTTAACTGAATATATACTCAAGCTCCGAGCGGGGCGGTACAAGACCCCAATGCCCATTTAGCTAGCTTAATAGATATTCGACTGAATACGACCTACTATAACATAAACTATAAATATATTGTGGAATATGAGACTTAAAGATAGTGCATCAACACTGTAAATAATAAAACTCAATTCTTATATTATTTCATCGTCGAACTCGAGTTGTAAGAAATCTGAGAGAAATTAAGTTGATATAAAAAAAAATATTGCATCGCTTAACTCGATGTTAAACAACAGAGGTGTGTAGTTTGGCGTTCGCGTAACTCCGAGAAATACGGACATACAGAATCTCGACGTTTCGAGCTCCCACAAGTCCAACGTCGAGTTGGAGGAACGTGTAGCTCATCATTACAATATTCCGAGATATACAAACATTTTGTGTGTAAAATGAAGTTGAATTCATTCCAACTTGATTTATTTCCGAGATTTTTCCTCTTTGTACAATTCTACGCTCGAGTTGAAATAAATCAACGCATGAAGTAAATTCAATTCAAAATTTCTTTTCGTGTGCTTATTCATGGATATAGGTTTCAATTTATGTAATAAGAAGCAACTTCAATCAATGGGTTGAAATCAGAGATGTGTGATTTGCTATCACGAACCCTCCAATAATTACACCTAAATCCTATATTATTTGTGTTGTGTAATGAAATTGGGCGAGGGCCATTTATAGGCCCTCTTACCTCGTGTGTGTCGATAATTTAAAAATTTTTCATACAATACAGATACAGCTTAATTATTTCAGGATGTAACGGAATATTGATGAAGTCACTGAATGTTACTTGAATAATGAATTATGATAAAAGCGACCGTGCACGGGCTAAAATAGAATATTGGGTCAAGATTGCTGGTCCACTAGTGCCATAGCACTTACATTATATCGAAATAATTAAGTATTAAACAGAAGCTTATTGGATTCAAATTTTTTTAAATTTTACCCCTGATAGAAAATCTTTTAGGTCCTAAAAAAAATTTGCTACAAAGAAATATTTTTCATTTCTAAAATGAATTTGATATATCAAATTTACTTCATTTTTCAAAAAGATTTGTGTTGGGACCCAAAAGAAATATATTTAAATCAAACAGACATGGATTAAACAGATTCTATTTTTAATCTAGTATAAATTCTAATATATCTAAAAATAAGAAGATTGTCTTCTAATAGCTGAAGGATTCGGTTTACACTTAGAGTCTATTTTTATCCGTGTAGCTCAGTCGCCTAAGGCGTATGCCTTAGACGGTGGATACACGCTCGTTCCGGTAGTCTAATTTTTCTCTTGAGTTTTTCGTCAAAAAAAGAAGTCCTGGTGGCGTTAAAGATTAGTTACAGATGTATTAGGTTTAAATTAACAAGTTATAGTGATGCCTTCACACAAAGGTGGTATGGATGCCCATAAATAGTCAAGGACCGAAACGCGGAACAGTCAGGACAATAATCAATAAACACAAATGGGTTATTGTTGAATTTTAATGTGTTTCACGTAATTGATTTTATATTATTGAAGGCAATGAAGGTACTTATAATTATTGTTAGAATTATTCGTCACTTAGTTGCCACATTTATTTCATGAATCACGAATGTCGATGCCTTATACGCCGTATTGATTAAACATGTTTCAATTGGTACTGAGAAGGTTCTTAAATTCCTTTAATTTTAAAGCTGCTAGGCCTATGCATTTGTCAAATCTAGTTAACAATAATAATAAATTTGGAATAGTATATGACTTAATCCATAATTTGCGTAGTTTTAAAGTTTTAATATTCTCACTAGCCAAGTATAGAATTGATTACTAAAATCAAAGTATAGATATTTGTATAAGAGTAATGTTTTATGTTTACGGGGTAGATACTATTAATAATAGGTTTCACTTTATTCATATTTAAGAGTTATTACAAATTACATTTTTATGAAATTACTATTTATTATAAGGACTCAGACAATAGATAATTATAACGCGATGTTAAACTCAAATTTTATACAAATTTTATATAATTTTTATCTTTTAAATTTTTCAGCGTTTTGTTAATAAGTAAATAAAAAATTTACAAAAGCAGTCTTAAGACATCCACTAATTGTGTTTCTTTTTTAATCAGAATAAATCTGGGACACAACAAAAACATATACACGTATGTATAACAGACAGTTTATTAATATTTTAGAATTATTATTAAAATAATATTAAATAAAATATTTTTTTATTATCCGATAATTTATTTAAGTATTAAATAATAATTAAATAAAATTTTTTATAGTTTATATTACATAGTTTATATATAAATAAAAGCTTTGTACATGCGACTACATTTTTTTAGATATCAAACGCCGCGGTATTTATCCTATTAGTACGATGCTATTTAGCGACGGAGGTCATCAGTGCGTTTATGAACAAAGCACATGTAACGTAACAGAGGTACTTTTGCATTAATCGGACGAGATTGGGGTTCGTACTGGGAACCTTGAGATTACGAATCCATCGCTTTACCAAATAAGCCAATGAGACCTCACATGCGACTATATTTAAATTAACTAAACTAAATCACAAGAACATATAAGTTAGAATAAAAGTTAATACAATAGTATATATATACTTGGGTTTACTTACCTACAGCCTTTTGACCTAGTAAGTACTTTATACCTTCGTGCATACTTTTCTTTCAATACCTTTTTTCAATCATATGAACCTTCCGACCGGACCTTTTCGACCAAATCTCAGGTCGAGAATCTGAAGTGCTACGTAGGGTTCTAGTATCAACCGGTAATCGAAAGTGTTTTCTGTAAACACGTCACATTCCGTAGGCTTAAATGCCAAAAACACATTTTCTTACTTTCGCGCACATTGTTGACAGCGGAAAATGATATGATCGATCGACGAAGTAATGACCACCATTGTGCCAATCTAATACATCTATTATCTGGATCCAAGCTTAAAACAAAACCAAGGTTAAATGTTGGCGATTCGGATCGTGACGACTTATGGCTTCACATCGATCCTCTAAGGGTAAACAATTATTTCAGTGAAATTTGGAGTCATTTTTCAAAAATTTTCTGGTTCAAATTTATTATTATAAATTTTAACGGAGAGGCTTTTATACGAAACACAAAGATTACAGGCTGAACTAAAGACGAGATCCGTAACGAGCTACGTTAAAAAGCTTTTTCGTCTGAGTTATGTACTGTATTTTGTTTAGAAAACCGAAAAAGACAAAAGAAGTTTCGATTTCAAAATTAGAAAAACGTAAAAAACTTTTTTCTTAATTTGAAATACACATAATCAGAAAAACTTAAAAATAATTTACAAGACCTCTTGAAGTGTATATTAATCTTATTCCCTCTATACTTATATATTTCTAATAAAATCGACACATTGATGGGGTTACGGAACTGCACCTCAACAAAGGCCAATCAACAAAGTTAAGTAGCAGAGGCCGCATTTGGATGGATAACTGCTAATGCCTATGCAACTTTGTCGATCGATTAGGTGATTTTCCGTTGTAACAATGTTTGCGGTAGGCAAGGGAAAAGTGCTTTCGGTGTTTAGCCAGAAAGTTACATAAACGCCGTAAACAATTTCGATTGTCGGGTGGTGTTAAAGCCCGACGTAGCAATCTTCAGATTATCGGCCTGAGATAGAGATCTGGTCAAAAAGGTCCGCTCGGAAGATTCACATCATTCAATAAGGTTTCGGAAAGGTATGGACAAAGGTGTAATGCACTTAGGCCAATCGACTGGAGGTGGGTAAACTCAAGTATATTTTTGATAATATTATATATATAGTTCGATATACATCACACCATGTTAATGTTTGTTGTTATATTAAAAATTATTTTGAAATTATATTTAAATCTTTTAAAAAAGCTCAGCTTTTTTGTATTATGTTATTTTCAAACTACATATTGTTAAATCTGGTTATTATTGTAAGGCCAAAATATCGATACCAAATGTTGAAAACGCATCGGTCCGCACTGTGATTGTAGAAGTTCGTACATACATTCTGATCTTTTCTCGCACTCTATATTTTTTATTCATTTAGAAATCCTCATATTTAATAAAAAAGAGCAGCATGCTAAAAATTTATATATTTTGTGTTTTTTACCTGCGTATGACCTAAGGTTTATTTTCACCAAAAATAACCACACTTTAATTTTTCTAATACTTTGACGAGTTAGCACCTCGCTCCATTCGTTCTATTTTATATTACTAGACATGAATATTTTTATAAAATAAACATTATGCAATATTTCTGTGTTCATCTATGTTTTATTTATTGTCAATAGGATATACATTCATACAACGCAAATCCTTAATTTTGAAATAATTTGAAAATTTATAAACTATGAATTCGAAAACAAAAAGTCTAAAATAATAATGTATAGACCTATTATAAAAAAACAAACATCTTTAGTTCAAGTTTGAACAATAAAAGTTAAAGCGACCAGCTTAAGTCAAAATGAAAATATTCCGTCTTCACTTTATATTTGGATGCGAATTTAGTATTTATACCAAAACACTTAACTACTCCGTCTATTTATGAACGAGCAAGTCATATTCCGGTAACTATAGTCATAGCTAACCATGTAGAAATAAAGACGTATACAATGTGTACTAATAGGATAAACTTGAGACAGCCAAATTTCAACGTATTTTTTTATGTCTTTAAAACGATATTCACAACTTTAATATAGTTTAACATTTATATACTAGTTAGAAAGATCTTTTTAAAAGTTGAAGAAAAAACTTAAAATGTGCATTTTAAACAATAGTAAAAACCCTGTTGAAAAAAATCAGGTGATAAATCACCTGATTTCCTAGATGAGTTATCATGTCAAAAAATCATGTAACGATTTTTTTGGTTTTCACACGTTTTAAACCATGTTTAGTCAATTCAGAAAATTTTTTTTTTAATTTTTGAAATTTTTGAACTTACAAGGAGAGCACCCCACTTCCGGGAAACGGATGCGGCTGAAACCGCAGGATATGATTTTTTGATGAAAAAAAATGAACTCCTGTTTTTTCTTTTCGTCGAATAGGCCCTCTAGACAAGGATATAGACATTTTTTCAAAAACATGGTTAATAAGAGCCTTTATAAGAACCAAAGAACTAAGACTCTTACAAAAAAATGCATGAAAGATAAAATAAAGCACGAATTGAATGCTTTATTTTAAGCTTTGTTGCATTAAAAAATCTTTAGTGGTTCAAAAGTTACAGGCGAATAAAATATGTTAATGAAATAACGTGAAAAATTAATATTTTATATGCTAAAAATATCAAGTAAATACGTGGTAATATTTAATTAAAAATAACTTTTGAACAAAAAAAGCTTTTTTAATGCAACAAAGTTTAAATTAAAGCATTCAATTCGTGCTTCATTTTATCTTTCATGCATTTTTTTGTAAGATTCTTAGTTCTTTGGTTATTTAAGTTCTTATAAAGGCTCTTATTCACCATATTTTTAAAAAAATGTCTATATCCTTGTCTAGGGGGTCTATTCGACGATAAGAAAAAACACGGGTTCATTTTTCTTCATCGAAAAATCATATCCTGAAGTTTCAGCCAAATCCGTTTCCCGGAGGTGGGGTGCTCTCCTTGTCAGAAATTTTTTTGTAAAATTAGTCAAAATTTTTTCTAAGACCAAATTATCTAAAAAATTTTCCAAGTTCAAAATTTTCAAAAATTTTCAAAAACTGTTCTGAATTGATTAATCATGTTTTGAAACGTGTAAAAATCAAAAAAATCGTTACATGATATTTTGGCATGATAAATCACCAGATTTCTCAGGTGATTTATCACCTGATTTTTTTTAACAGGAAATATCTTTTTAAAGACCTCAAGTCGGTTTTTCAAGTGTATGTTTTTTCATGTTTCTGTGGTCTAAAGAGAAAAAGTTAGATTTGTCTTCGCTTAAAGTGACTACATTGGCAAAGAATATTAATTTTTCGTTATAGAATTTTGTATGCTCACTAAACATATCATGAATTAAGAAAAAGTTTGATTTGTTTAAAAATTTTTTAAAAGATGTGATTTGATGGATCATCATCATTGATTAAATAATTGAATTTTGAAACTAGCTTTAGCAGTAATCTTCGACTCAAAGTATCAAATCAACACTGGTTAGATCAATATAGACTCTCTTAGCTTCTCTATAAATTAACACTTCAATGATAAAATCTAGCACGCAGGATGTTGTATATTAGCCGGCTCCATTACTACTTTGCACATGCTCAGTATACAGAAGGTTTTAGTTTCACATACATTGTAAAATTTTTTCAAAATTTTCTATTACAATTCAAAATTTCTCGTTATAAGCCTGTAGAACATTGTGTTAATGATATATATTATTTTACATTCGTTATATTGATCACTGATAAAAAAAAAAAAAAAACAAATCGAATTTACTGGTAAACAGGCATAAAATGCCAGACATTCTGAGTGTCTTTGATAAGCTTAGAAATTCATATTACCAAGACTCCATCACCAAGACTGATCTTTAATAATCAGAATTTGCTTACTGAAATCACTAAGTATTCGACCAAGTGATTATCAAATCTGCACAATCGTATTTCCTATACAAGGAAACAAAACTCAAATGGTGATAATACTATTAAAAGCAATTCTGATTCGGTTATGGAAATAATTAATTGTTGAAATATGTCTAATTGAACTTTCTATAATTGTTTAATAAAGTTTTTACTATCTAATTGAATTAGTTCTATCATAAGGCTAATTCAGTTTAATTTTGTCGAGCTACATTTCGAACCGCACGTATGCGCATACGTCGCGATCATGTATTTGCTGAAAAACCTTTGTGACATTTTAAAACCGATTGGCTGAAGTATAAACTTCAGAACTATTCAATTTATTTAATTTAAACTTTTATGAAAACACTATAAACATCATATATTTCTAATAAGTAATTCATTATTAGTTCAGTAGTGAATAAAATATAACTTCTAAATTCTCAAAACAATTTTTCTAAAATATTATGCTCCACTGATTCAATATTGCATTAGATTGATTCGGTCTGATCCTTCTGAATTTTTAGTTTTGTATTAAATTATGTTCTAATAAACTAAACATACTTACTTTTAAATTATTTGAAAAATGATGAAGATAGCTCCAATTTAATCTATATTTTTGCAGTATGATTAGATCCCGACTCCAGCATCCAAACAGGTTATAATTTTAAGGCTCTACTACGATACATGCTGCATAGAATCTTGAATGGTATGGTTAAAAAAAATTTGATGTTAAGCAAATTTCATGAAAATTTCGCTAAAAGTGAATTTAAGTTCTGAATTCTATTCAGAGAAAAAGGAAAAATTAACACTTTTTTAAGGACGGGACTAATCTATAAAATTTTATTTACTTAATTCTATTTTCGAAATCTTACCTTACAATGATTTTCTGGTCATTATGTCGAATACAATATTGTATCTATAAATAATCAAATGAAATGTAGCCTCCATATTATAGCGTATGTAATTTCGATGACTTGTTTCGTTCATCATGCTCTGAAAAGTTGCATGGGCGTTTTCCTGCTATTTTTGAAAAATTCAACCATTAAAAAATTTTTTATTTTAGATATACATTAAATGTTTTTTTTTCAATTGATGGTCATTGACTATTTGAAAAATAATTTTCTAAATACATATTACCAAAATTTTAGTATAATACAAGTTATTATAATGCCTATTATAAAATAAAGCACACATATTAAAGAGTAAATTTATCAATGGTATAAAATTTATTAAAATGTTATAAAAAATTAAGTATCTCTGCATATTGACACACTAGTCACTCTCCCCACCCCTCCACCCTCCAATACGCTTATACATGTTAGCGACGACTAGCAATCTTTCAAAAGTGCTTTTATTTTAAAAATCTAAATATAAAAATAAAATTTTTTTATTATTATATTATTTTATTTTTCAAATGATAAAAGTAAGGTAGATTAAAATACAGGTCTTTATCCGACGAAAAAAGATAACCGAAAAAAAACTGTTCTAAATTTAGAAAACGGATAAAGACGGATAAAAACCAGAGATTTTTCTTCTTCGGAGACATCAATATAAATAGTTATATTCACAATGATAAAAATTTTCATTTTTCAAGCCAGGAAAATTATTTCTCGGAATTTCAAAAAAATCCACTATTTGAAAGTACATACTCTCCTTATTAGTGTCATGTTGATATTTCGTTTTTAATTTGAAAAAAAAAATTGACTACGAGTGTATGAAAAAAAGAGTCTTTAAATTGTCACTAAAAATTGATTTGTCAATTATTTTTAATTTTTGGCTAGAAACATATACTTATTATGTTTTAACTTTCTAAAACGCTTTAGAAGAAGCGTTTACTTTCTGTATAAAGATGAATATTTTTCATTTTGTGTCACTCAAATCTATCAATAATTCGCGGAGAAAATTCATAAACTTGAAAGTTGAATGTTATACTTTATATGTGCGATGGTGAAAATATGAGGCTTTCGTGGAGCGATCGAGGTTAAAAAATAGTAGTCGCGGTTAAGAAATTTATTGATTTCTATATAGGTTTTGGTTAGCGGATATACCGTGTGGTAACAATCTTTCTCTCAATATTGCATTATTTCTCAAATTTTAAAGTAACTGCAATAACTTATTTAAAATTTTCCACTGTTAATATGCCATATTTGTTGTGTAGCTAATAAATATAGTCAGTTAATTAACTCTGACCTATAATTTTAAGGTTCTTTAAAATTCTTTTTAGACTTCTTTAAAATTTGAAAGCTTTATTAAATTTGAAAAATACAATATTAACTCGGTCATGTATTTTTATCATTTTTTAAGATATCTTAAGACATTTGAAGTTCAAAATTATTTTAGAAATTGAAGGGTCAGATGCAACAAGGGAGAGTATGCCCAAGCTCGACCCAAGAAATTAAATATTAAAAATTGAGAAATTGATTTTCATTTCTTGCGTGTCAGTATTTAAAAAAAATTAATTTCGTTAGACGAACTTGGACAATGCTTTCGTACGTTTTCGAGCGTATACCTCGTTCTTGCATTAGGTCCTTCAATTATTTAAATATGTGTATAAACAGCTTTAAATTTGATTTTTTTTGAGTTTCCTTTTATTTTTAATAATATTTTAATACGTTATAATAAATAAAAAAAATCATAGTGGAAAAACACCATTAATCGCCGGAAAAACTTTTTTAGTGAGATCGATAGCCCCTTACAGTTTAATGTGATGATGATTTAAAAGATAAATATGATGGTAAAAATGATACTATTTCCAATCATAAATCATCCCTCAAAGTATAAAACAACGGTTCATCATTAATAAATTATAAATTTGAGATAAATGGCTCATTTCATCTCTAATGAAAATAAATATTTTCCAATTAGTTTATTTTGGAAATAAAATATTGATACATGAAACTATTACATCTCAATTACTTTCTCTGTAATTAAAGGGGTGATTGTACTTCTATTTTTTAATTAACTATATAACAAATTATAATATTACGAAAATTCGAGTGAAACACTTATAATTACCTTCGTAAAACAAAGAGGACTATCTGCACATAATTTTAGGTAGTCTAAAATGATGCAATTATATGAAAAATGAAGTTAAATATACTTTACAGATTATTGCGTTTTGCTTTTATTATATCATCATTATTTTTTTACACTTCGTGTGAAGCTCTGCAAAAACAATTAAAGATAACAATTATTTAAGTTATAATGAATCGTTTTAAACAAACTTCATCTATACTCGAATTTACTTCGAAAATTTTATTTACAATTTCTTATCTTTCACCTTACGAAGTATTTAAAATGCATTTCTTAATTAACATAAAATTAGTTTGGTTAAGTAAATAAAATTACAATTGAATAAAGAACATGATTATAAATGACGGTTTTGATTTACATTAAAATATATTTATAGTGTATTCGACTTAAATAAATGTAAACGTATATTTTATCTAAAGTAAAAGTACGTCAGTTATCGACGTATTTATAAATTTTGTTTTATTCTTGTAACTATAAATAATCTAGCTAAAGTGTATAAAAATATTACCTTAACATATTCAAATTAAATTGAATAAGTAAACTTCGAGCCCTTTTGCGTCCTACATTTATATTAACTACATAAAGAAAAACAGTTCCTCTTTGGCTCAATATCCTCTGACAAAAGCCGGTGTCTATATAGCACCATAAGGTTTCTTACAAGACAAAGACGAGAGAATAACATTTTGCGTGTGTTTTTTTGAGAGCTTTGGCCACACCTGCAAACCACCTTGCCCGGCAGTCGTTGGACTGCCGACTGCGTATGCGTTTGCACGATACTTCATCAGTCATCGAACATAGACGTTTTAGTGGAAAGCTACAGGGGGGATATATATGATAGAGTTATAGGTTATGTTTACAACCGTAATAACGCGTCTTTTATACGCAGGCGTCCATTGTGTGACACACACACACTAGACTTTTTAAAAAACGTCGTTTGAAAAAAAACGGCCGCTAGCATTGTTTACAATAATGTACAGTGTGTATTTTAAAAAATGTGATTTTTTGTGATAAAAGGAATTTGTTAGGGTGGAGTAAGATATGTAGTTTTTTACAAAAAAGTTGCAGAACTCGTTTTTCTTTCTTTTTTTTTTTATTTTGATGAAGATGGGTGCAAAAGTATATCAGAGATGAAACGTACAGTAGATTTTTGTGCGTAGCTGTGTTTTTTGTCAATGAATTATTGCTATAATTGATTAAAATGTCAGAAGGTGAGCATTTTTCTACATTTATTTTTTTTTTTTTAATTTTTATTTTTTCTTTATTATTTTTGTTTACTTCAAAATATTTAATTAATTTATAACATCACTAATATTTAAATAATAAATCGTTAATTTAAATATTTTTTTTATAGATATAATTGATTGTAACAAAAGTAGTAGCAGAGCTACAGGGTATGAGTGAGTTTATTTTTTTTTATTAACATTTATTTACTTTTATTAAAAAATTTAGTTCTTAAAAAATCCAAGAAAATTGTAATTTTTTTAGACTTTATTTTGATAATATTAAAATTACTTTGTTTTTTTATCATTACTTAATTCTGTAATAAAAATCAACTATAAAATAAACATTTAAAAATATTACTTTTTTGTATAGACAATTTTAAATATTTTTGAGAAAGTTTTCATACACGAATAAAAAAAAAATTCATATATAAATTAGATAATTTTATTAAATTATTTTAATATTATTTCTTAAATGAATAAATGATATTTTTAATGATATATTTAAATTCTCAATTTTTTAATTGTAGTCATGGGTCAGTAACATCAACCATGGAAGAAATTTTTAAAGCAATAAATGAATGCAATTCAATTCGTTATGCCTCTTATAGAACTGCATCAAAGATGCAAGTTTTTCATAAAGCTTTAAATAGTAAGTAATTAATTATTATCTTCTCTTGTATTATTATAAATTCAATTTAAAAAATTTAATTAATGTATTACTGTAAATTTTTAGTGCATTATGTTCAAGTAGAACTTTTAGCAGGAATTTTTGAAAGACACAGGCTGTCAGTTACAGAAAACTCTGTAAATTTAGATACGCATGAAATAGAAGATGTTTTGTCAGATATTTATTTTGCAGCTCAAAAAGAACATAATGTAAATTTTGATGTTGAACATTCAACAAAATTAGCATTAAAATACATTTTAAAAACTTTTAACAAGTATGCAAATCATTTTTTATAATTTTTTTTCATAACAATATTTTTTAATACATGAAAATTATTTTGTATTAAAGGAAAGAAGATGATAATATTTCAGTATTTTCTGTTAAAGTAGCTTTAACGTTAATAAGCTGTGGAAGATTAGAAGAAAAATATGGCTATTTGTTTCATCAATTAGCTGATCACAATGCGTGTTTGTCTAGAGTAGCTTTAAATAATCTCTTAACAAATATATGTATGATAACTGAAATGTTAGGTGAAAACGTTGCATATGGAAATCATTTGATTCGTACTAGTATTGATAAATGTTTTAGTGAGGTAAATTCTTTTTTTAATTTCTATTTTACCTGATATTTTTTATATATAAATGTTTTTTCTTTCTTCACAGACTCAAGGTTGTCTTGGAGTAACAGAAGCAGAATTTGCTTCTTGGCTTATGGAAGAACCTCCATTACTAATGTGGATTACAACAATGAATCGTATGAAGTCAGCTGAATCAAGTACGTATTTTAATTTGAATTTTAAAAAATGCATAAAAACTATGATAATTTTTAAAATAATTATTTTTGCTCAATATTTGTACTTGCAGTTATACACAATATAAAATGTTCTTCATGTAAAGTAACACCAATTAAAGGACCAAGATATTGTTGTTTAAAATGTACTGGTTATAATCAATGTCAGTCCTGTTTTTTAAATGGAAAAACAACCAGTAAACATAAATTAAAACATCCTGTTCGAGAATATTGTATCAAGGTAAGGGATTTAATTAATAAAAGAATTAAATATGTTTAATGATTGATATTAATATTAAATCATTTGTATTTTTTTTAGACTAGTAGTAAAGAAATAACAAAACTACTTCTTGAACTTATACGAAACAAACTCAGATTGTGCCCAGCAAGAAATGAAAACAGTACATTAGATGATTCCTTATTTGGAGCTAATTTGTAAGTTTTTTTATTTTTATTTATATTAAGATTGAAAATATTAAAAACATCTTATTTTATTAACAAAAATAAGATGATTTCGAATAATTATTAATTAGAAATTTAAATTTCTTTCATAATTGTTTGAAATATATTTATTTATTTGATACTTTCTGTATTTTTTATTTTGTATATTAATATTAATTATTTTACAGAGAACAAACGAAAAATTTTGATACTATGTCAGTAAGAAGTACAATAAAAAGAAGGATTCTTAATGACCCTCAAAAAGAATTACAAAGTATTATAAGTCATCTTGAAGAAGAAAATAGACAGTTACAAATAGAATTAAGGGAAATTAGTGATAGTAGAGTTGAAAAATTGCAACATCACAGAGTTGCAATTGAATCACAGTTAGAGCGTTTAAAAATCTTAAAAGTAATTTTTTATACTTATGATTAACTAATAATATTTTTTTTAATTAACTAATTTAATTTTATAATTCTAGAGTTATTTATTTACGCAAAAAGGTCCTCGCGATTTTAATATTGTACAAAGTACGCCTATGGTTCATCCTGCAGTATCAAGGATATCAGCATTACCAATGGCATTTCAATTAAGTCCTATAATTCATTATAATAGTCCGGATTATGAAAATTCGAAAGTTTTGGAAAGCAATGACATAACAGTTCAAAATTCAAATAATAAGATAAGCGGTGAAAAATTATTTTCTAGTGATAGTATTAGTTTATCCGATAACACAAATATTGAACCAAGTACATGGATAGGAGGTAAAATTGAACATAAATTTAAATTCTTAAAATCAAATTTTAAGCAAATATTTTTATCTTTTAAAGAAATATTTATATTTTGTAAATTAAAATTTAATCTAAAATTTAATTATTCAATTTAAGGACATCGAACAACGTTTACTTCTCAAGACAGTGGTTTTTCTCAATGGTTAAATTCAAGAGCAAGTAGAAGAAAAAGAGATGAAAAATTAAATGATAATGAAAATATAGACACAGATAACTCAACATATTCGTCGGGTATTAGTAGAGATAATATACTGCCATCATTAAAGCGCACTGATAAACATTCCGAGCACAGTAGTTTACAAAATATTCAAGGAGATCTCAATGATATCTTAGACAGACTGCAAAATATGGTTGCCAATGATTGTTTACTTGAAGGTAATACCCTCTTATTTTTTTTCATAAAGATAATTTTTTCTTCCAAATGAATTCAAAATAATTATTCCAAAAGCTGATTGTTTCAATTCGTATTTTATAATTATAATACTTAAGATGAAATTTTATTATCAACCAAACTATCATTTTGAAGCTCAAACTATATAATATTTTACAGATACGTTTAGCGCTGATAATAATTGTGAACTTAAACGCGCTGCTACAGAAATGGAAGATTTATTGACTGGCTTAATTGAAGGAATGGAATCTCGTAAAGGTAAACTGACAACGATTGTGTGAAAAATATAAAATGAACTTTGTGAAATTTTTATATATAGTTGGTGATTAAAAACTATCAAGTGCTTGATATTTTATATATGTTTATATTAAATTTGCAATGATTGCAAAAAAAAAAAGAATTATGAATAAAAATATTGAATATATAATTGAACAAATTTTTATTTAATATAATTAAAAGAATAGTTTTGAGATCCCACATTGTAAAAATTTGTATATATATACATGTATCACTTATTTAGTTAAAAACTGCGATTTCGCTGGGTTTTTTTTTGTGCAAAAGGTATAAACGTTATTTTTTATATAAAGTCGGTAGACATTTCACGTTTGCATTGTGCTGATGTTTTATAAATATCTTAGAAAAACATTTACATTATTTTATATATAAATAAACATTGAATTCTTTTATATCTCATTAAAAATTATTTTGCAAAATATATGAAATTATAATATCAGCTTCATTTTTAAATATTTGTTTTACGTACAAAAGTTATTAGGCAGCTTTTTTGTTTAACATATAAATAATTGCACTAATTTTACGAGAGTAAAGTATCAGTTAGGTATGTTACTTTGAGATTTCTCGCAAAATGTGCTTTCTCAGTTGGTAAATTGACTGTCCAAGCAATTATTCTAACACCTCGATCATTCCATTGACGAACGACTTCACTGAAATATAAGAAGTTATTTTAGAATAAAATTATTATGATTTATTCTAATTATATCAAACTTTTTTATTAAACTAATTAAATTCAAAATATTATGTCTTAAACTTTTAGAAAAATCCGAATAAACTACTTTTGATTAATTTTTGTAATTTTAATTACTATTTTTAATCATTTTTTGCATGCACTATAAACATTTAAATGTAAAATAAGTTAGTAATAATTTTATGCAGATAATTAATGCTTTTTGTTTTAATAATATAAAATCAAAATTGTTAAATCTATTTGTTAAAAATCTGGTTTAATTGGAATCCAAAAAGCTAATAAAGAATAAAAATTAATTTTCAATTTTTTTAAAACCTTAACAGTGTTATTCGTTAATTTAAAATTACGTATTAACGAATTCAATCTTGACAAACCTGTTGATACTTTTACAGAAGTTTTCCAGAAATTAACATTTTATAAAAAAAAAGTATGATGTAGATTCTTCAGACAGATGCAGAGAATCTTTTTAAAAGTTCTCATAAACTTTTAACTTCTATCAAAAAATTAAACTAAGAAAAATTATGATTTTTTTCTTTTTCACAAAAAAAAAGTGAAGAAATTTATTACAAAATTATTACTTACGCACTGACAACATCTTTGTGCATCAGTATAAAAGAAAGTCCAAGAATGTAATATGTTATACGCTGAAAGAGCCAATCATGAACAACATCAATTATAGAAAACAAAAGATAAACAAACAAATTTTCAAAACGTGATTCATGTGGACCTCTTATACCACTATAATGAAGAGTAGAGAAGAAACGAGGTCTCCAAGATAAACCTGCCACAATACGAGGATCCTTTTTTCTGATCTTTAACATACATTATAATGTTATTATTCATAAATATTTTATAAGTTATTAATATAACTGCAGTATTTACCATATATATAGTGAACGGATTAAAACTGGTAATAACTGCTTTTTCATAAAGCTTAGGATGCTTTTTATAAGCCTCTAGTATCACTCTAACTATTTCATGGCCTGTTGCTTTTATATCAATGAACATGTGTTGACCATTTTCTAAGGTTTCTTCTAATACCTCGTCAAACAGAGCTATTTTTTCTCCATGTGGATCCAATTTTTGTCTATTCAACAACATTAAAAACACTCAAAATTATATAAAACAAAACTAGTTTTAAATATTATTATATATAAAATTAAAATTACTTAAGAGGATGAGTTGTAGAAATATCAAAATCTCTTAGTTCACTCCACGTCATGTCTTTTATATTACCATTAAATCCTGTTAGGCGATCAATAGTTACATCATGGAATAAAATAGGAATATTGTCTTTAGTTAGGGCCAAATCAAATTCAATCCCATCACAGCCTTTTTCACGGCTCTTAAAAAAAAATGAATTGTAATTTTAAGTAATAAAAATGTGATTTTCAAAACTTATAAATTAATATAAAAAAATACTTGAATATTAATTAAAAAAAAAGTAAAAGTAAACTTACATTACGAAAGGCAGACATACTATTTTCAGGAAAATCATATCCTGCTCCTCTGTGCGCGATAACTCTCATACAATACTGATTATCAGTTTCAGCATCTGTAATAATGCCATCCTCTTTATGTGCAAAACTTAGAGGATCAAGGCCAAGAACTTTTTTAACAGCACTATCTTTAGGCGGTGGAATTCTTGCACCAACTTTCATAATCATATATATAATAATTGCACCCCATATAAGCCATGGTATTGTAAAATATATAGAATTAATAATTAAAATCCAAGCCGTTTCTAAGGTGATCCATAGTTGAGTACACGTTAAAACTAATTCAAATAATTGAATCATTACCAAAGATTTCTTGTTTCCTCTGTAATTTGCTTTTCTCTCTTGTTCTTCTCTTTGTATGAACAAAGAATATAACTACTGTTTTCTAATACTGTTGAAGTTGGAAAGAAAAAAAAAGGAAATTGAAATTCTTATCAGCTAATTGACTGGATTAAAATTATCATCACGAGTAGAAAAAGAATTTGTCTGTAATGGAAGATTATCTTGTAGTATCACACAATTGTAAATACTTGAGTTCAAAAAGTTATCTTTGTTGTTAATTTAGCCTATTGTCATGAAGGGTAACCTTTATCCTTTTTTTTTCCAATATTAAATTTCACGTAAAAATGATCGATGATTATTTATATCAGGATAAAGGCAATGGGA
Source organism: Anastatus disparis (assembly GCA_017163975.1). Classification (NCBI taxonomy): domain Eukaryota; kingdom Metazoa; phylum Arthropoda; class Insecta; order Hymenoptera; family Eupelmidae; genus Anastatus; species Anastatus disparis. Next base: position 3,867,491 of record JAFFSR010000226.1, read on the forward strand.
AGAAGTCGCACGTACCCAGGTATCAAACATCGAAAACGTTAAAAATTTCCACTGATTTTTTTATCACAAATAAAAAGGCCTTTTTAATTTTGTTGACACCCAATTTGTATTGTACTAGCGACTTTACTCCCAGGATATTTTATTTTGTATGCTAGACTTGCGCCGTCATTTAATTGCTAAATTACGCGCGACTGCGCGAGGCCGTGGCCCGTGAGTTCATTCATCCCCCTTTTTTGTTATCACAAGCACACGCGCCTTATTTACGTTTGATAAACATAACCAAAAATTCTGCAAGTGTTATTTACTCCGAAAATTTTTTAAAATATATACCTATATTTTGTTATTATTTTCTAATTAATTTTAGTGATTGTCACGTTTTACAAATATATAAAAATGTTCAAATTAAATTCATTTTTTCTTATTTTTAATTAAACTGACTAATGGTAAAAATTTATATTAATAAAGTTGAAAACTTTCAAAAATTAAAAGAATTTTTTTATAATTTATTTTTATATAATAAGTATGAATTTATGAAATGATGTTTATTTTAATATTTTTGCGATAAATGAAATAGAATTTTTTATTAATATTTTATTGAAAATTTTTTCTCAATTATATTTTAATTAATATATATTTTTAATGATTCTATTTTATTTATAAAATTAAATAAAAAATATATTTGATAAAAGATTGTGTGTAGATAATTATATTTTAGTTGAATGAATTATCTTATCTAACATTTTTGAAAGAGTAAATAAAGATTTTATCAAATGAAATCCAATAGTTTAGTTTTTATCTAAAGGAAAAAAACAGCCGAACGAAATTACTGAACTTTATATTTTTATGTTTCAGATAATCTAAATTCTCTATGTAAAATTTAATTTATTTTATTTGAATGGATTTAATTATATTTTAGAAATGATATATACAAGAAATGTTTTCCATTAAAAATTTTATCAGGAATAATAATGTTTTACAAAAACTTAATATTTTAAGCAGAAATTGCTTTAATGAAGCAGCAAGTAGAGGCTCAACTATTTTTGCACTATCTTCTGGTTAATATTCTTATCTTTTGATGCAATAGAATCATAATTAACATATTAATTATATAATAATTTTTTGATGATTGAAGGTCAAGGAAAATGTGGAGTTGCTGTTGTAAGAATATCAGGTGATAATGCAAGAAAAGCAATAGAAAAAATGACAAATATTCCTAAGCTAGAACCTAGGAAAGCTTACTTACGCAATATACGCAATCCTAAAACTGGAGAAATTATAGATAAAGGCTTATGTCTTTGGTTTCCAGGTTTAGTTTATTTTATTATAATTTTAGAAATTAAGAAATTTTTGATTCACAACGTGTATATATTATATAATTTTATAGGACCTAATTCATTTACCGGAGAAGATAGTGTTGAATTTCAAATACACGGTGGAATAGCAATACTTGCTGCTTTAATGTCAGCTTTATCAGAATTAAAATTTAGGCCAGCATTACCAGGCGAATTTACAAGACGAGCCTTTTTCAATGATAAATTAGATTTAACTGAAATAGAAGGCTTGGCAGACTTAATTCACGCTGAATCTGAACAACAGAGAAAACAAGCTTTACTTCAGGCTCATGGTAATCTTAGCACTTTGTATAATAATTGGAGAGCAATTCTTTTGAAAAGTCTTGCAAATATTGAAGCATATATAGATTTTGGAGAAGAGGAAAATATTGAAAGCCAAGTATTAGAACAATGTAATATTGATTTGAAAAATCTTGTTGACAAAATAGAAAAACATTTATCAGATGGTAGAAAAGGAGAAATATTGAGAAATGGTATAAGAACTGTTATTCTTGGTGAGCCCAATGTTGGAAAAAGTAGTTTGTTGAATCAATTAGTTCAAAGAAATGCTGCAATTGTTACTTCAATACCCGGTACTACAAGAGATGTTGTTGAGTTAACAGCAAATATTTCTGGTTATCCAATATTGTTAGCTGATACTGCAGGTCTCAATAAAAATTCTAAGGATATTGTAGAAATTGAAGGTATCAAAAGAGCTAGGGATCAAGCTAGTAAAGCAGATTTTATTCTATTGGTAATTAATGCAATAGAATATGTAAAAAGTAAAAAATCATTCAATAAATATCTGCTTCGTTATATAAAGAGTCTTGAATTACAAGATTTGCTTTTAGTTAATGAAAAGTTAATTAATAATTGTATAATAGTTGTAAATAAAATAGATTTATTAAATGAGGATCAGAAAAAAGATTTAAAAGAGCATAATTTGATAAGCATTTCATGTGCTAATAAAGAAGGTTTTCAAATATTATTGGATCACATGAGTAAACACTTTGAAATAATGTAAGTTTTATTTCAATATATGTTATGAAAATAGAAATATAATAAATAATAATAAATGTATTTTTTTTTTAGATGTGGAAATCCTACGGCGGAAAATCCAACCATAAGTCAAGAAAGGCATAGAATTCATGTACAGAATTGTCAAGAATGTCTTTTAACTTATTTTGATATTATATCAAGAGAAGATTATGATACTGTTTTGGCTGCTCAAGAAATTCGCAAAGCAGCTAGAGAACTTGGAAAGATTACTGGACATATTAATACTGAAGAAATATTAGATACAATATTTAAAAATTTTTGTGTTGGAAAATGAAGTTCTTTTGTTAAAATATCTATGAAGAATCATAAATGTTTTATTAAAAAAGTAGACACTAACTGTTATTTATTTTTGAAATTAAAATTTTTTATAAGATAAATATGACGTGTTAAAATGTTTTACCTTTAATGACAATAAAAGTACTTTTTTGTTTTTTTAATGAAATTTTTAAAAATATAAATTTTGGCGCTTCCAAAAGAGGACACTGCTGAGCTGCGCATGCGAGGAAAATAGTCCGCTAAGCGATCGACAGCCTTTTTTCGCGTGTACTCATTGACACAGGTTTGTTAAAGTCCGAAAATCCATTGAAATCTAAAAAATCTGTAATTAATTAACGTATTTATACGTTCTATTTTATTAATTAATTGTTAGCCATCATTTTGTGATAAATAGTTTTCCATAAATTAGATTTCATTTTGCATTTTCATCTCGACAAGTTTTTGATTATCATAACCTTAAAAATTAATCTCTGTTTCTTTTTCATCCAGGATGGCACCAAGGTACGAATTGGCCATTGGCCTCAACAAGGGTCACAAAACCACAAAAATCCGCGTTGCAAAAAATAAATCCGAAAAGGAAAAGACAGTAGCACTAAGACCAGCTAGGCTCAAGGGGGTAAGTGTCTTTCTTTACAATAACAATCTTTAGGTTAGGTAGTTAACACCTATCAAGTTTTGTTTCTAACACATTATTATTTGATTATATATTAAAACTTTTAATTTTATTATTAATTATTAATTTGTAAGGTGATTTTATTTCATAAACTTGTTTAACAAAAACAATGTCAATGGAAGTACCTATAATACAAAGTGCTTTGATTAAGTCTATTTGTTTTGTTTATATTTAATTAGCCTTATTTCGTGAGTTAATTTTATATGCTAATATTTTTATTATCTGTCTTTTTATCAATGTATCAGTTTTTAATTTCTTGATGGTTATTGAATAATTATGAATATGTGAAAGGAATTAAAGAATTGGATTGATGAGAGCAATTCATAATTTAAAAATTTTTGGAGTTATTCATGTTTATAAAGTTTATCTATACTGCAATTTACATAATTGATTTAAATAATGAAAAGAATCATTCTTGTAGCTAGAAAATAATTGTATAGTCAGTGTAATCTTATAATTATTAATGTTTAATTTCAGCGTCAAACAAAACACAGTAAATTTGTACGAGATCTTATCCGTGAAGTTACTGGACATGCTCCTTATGAAAAGAGAGCTATGGAATTGTTGAAGGTGTCAAAGGATAAGCGTGCTCTCAAATTCTTGAAGAGGAGGGTATGTTAATAAATTCATAATTATTGGTGCTAATGAATATTTATAAGTATTATATATCTATGAATTAATAAGTTGAATTTAATATATATTTTAATAAATTAAAAATGATTTTAGTTAAATCGGTCACTAATTTTTTGTTAAATAAGTTTAAATATTCAATAAAAAGCTTCCTCAAATTTTATTAAAAATGTTTACTTTAATTTTTCAGTTGGGAACTCACATTCGTGCTAAGAGGAAGCGTGAAGAACTAGGAAACATCCTCGTACAAATGAGAAAGGCTGCGGCACATCATTAAATGCCGTTTTTGTATTTATAAGGATTATATTTACTGAAAGAATAAAAAACTTTGACACAAGTTCTTAAAGTGTTATATTAATCTATAATAAACCATACCATAAAGTTGTGAATGAATTGAAAATTAATTAAATCATTTTGTTATTAATAGAAATACATTGAACTTTTTAAATAATAAAATTTGAAACTTAAAATAAAACTTCAGCATCACCTCAATCTATTAAATTTATATGAATAATAAAAATTTTTTATTAAAAATTTGTAATATGTATCATCATCATGATGCATTAATGTAATTTATTAAATTTCAGATGTGTGCCTACTTTAATTTCTAATAATATTTTTATAGTTAATTTTATTCATTATTATACATTATTTTTCTTTCATTTTTTATTACTTATTTTATAATGCATGGCTTGTATTTCATTTAACATATAGTAATATAATATAATAATAATAAACGTAGTATTTGTGCAAAATTGTATATTGCTTCTAACAACAGGGATTATAATTCAGGAGGTGAAAGAATCTAATCTAGATTCTTTCACCTCCTGAATAATAATAATAGTAAATTATAACTAAATATAGATAAATAATTGCTATTTCTAGTGAAATTATTTATGTACTGATTTTACGATTTTCTAAAAGCATAACTAAATTTAAATTTTAGCGCCTTAATTAGTGTAAGACGAATCGTATTTGCGTTTATGAATTCCCTTTTTCGGTTATAATTTTTTACGCAAAAGGAGATTAATTTTAATAATTTAATTTATTATCAGACTTGAAATTTAATTAATTATTTGTCCTATACAATGAATTAAATATTTCAAAATTTTTTAAATTATACTTACGATTGTTGGTATAGTAGTTGAGTTTAATTACGATTTTTTATCGTTGCAGCTTATTCTGATTTCACTAATAAGTAATGTACACTTAACTTCAAACATGGTTAATTATTAGTTTTTTATTTATTACGGTTTATATTTAATTATTAAGTTACATTTTTATGCATAGGTTAACATTAAATGACAAAACAAACAAAAAACGTATATATTCTAGCACAGCTTTGAATTGAACGCATTTAAAAATTTTTCGGTTTGATAGTATATATGTATATATATATATATATACACATAGTATACGTTTAAGTGTATAATCACCGGAACACTGATCAACAGTCCTTCAAATTCAACCGCTCCACCTAGATAACTAATAACTAACGAAGTGAGAAAAGGTTCATTCGGTCTTTCTTCCAAACAAAGAAATAGTGAAATTAAGTAAAAAAAACATTTGGACATCAAACGAACTGTGAATTTTTAAAGTGAAACTAATTGAAAACAATTAAAACTGATTGCTTTTAATTATTATTAATAAACAAAGAAGATCGAATGATAATGAAAGAAAAATTTTAAATAACGTCGTTTTTTGCGAATTCTGTATGGACTTTTTACGAAAGAACGTTACCTAAAATGAAATTAGGATTTTTGCTGAAAATTACTCAAGTAAGTGATAAATAATTTGAAAACACAATTAATTTAGAAGAAATAAATATGGTTAGTTACTGAAAAAATCTGATTATTAACGGAATAAAATACAATTTAAGGGTTGGAAATATTACGAATTTTCACATCAAACTTTATTTTATCATTAATTTTAATATTCGATTATAATTGAATATGAAGTAACTACTGTATTTTATGAAGATAAGTTAATGAATTCGTTAGTTTAAATCATAATAATTAATTATTTTTATGAAAATTTTGATTACATTGACATCAAAATAATAATTGAAGACACGATATTTCCAACTATATATTGATAATTTTTAGAATAAAATTTTAAAACATTTTTAGTAAATATACATTAACTAATTCGATCACGCTGTTGAACGTCAATGAAAAATGGCTGACGTAACGCATATTGACAGTATAAATTTTTAAATTGTTTTTTTTATGTATTTTTGTCTTTTTAACTGTTGATGAAAAAACTCGGATAGGTTATATTACAAATAGATTTTCGAGCCAAAAAAATCTATGGAATTATGTAGAGATAAATATCTTTTACTAATTAATTTATTGAATTTTTAGAAAAATAAATATTAATATAATTTTTTGCATGTAACGACACAAAAAAATGATATTGAAGTTCATTTAAGTCACGCGTTACATTAATGTAAGCTTATCTTTTATATTTAATTTTTTAATTAAATATTATACAATTTCATAAAATTGAATGAACGTGAAGCATGATTGACAAGACCTGTAATCCCAAATATTATTAAAAAGTTTTTGGTTTAATTATTAAAAAATATGAAAATTTTGTGTTTTTTTTACATTTTTTGTTTATTTTACGTATTATACATACATATATGTATATAAAAATGAAGCTTTAGTCCTGATTATACAAGGCATGGCAAAGACAGATATGTGATAATTTGTTTGCACGACTCTACACATGTATACTTATAATGACGCTATTTATTTTTCCTGCCCTTCTTTATGTTATACTAGCCTTATTCTATAAATAGATATTGCGGTTTTATTTAGATTTTCGTTTTATCTAATTTAAAGATAAAGTTGAGGTTCAATGTTGAAATTAAACAATTTTTATATTAACCAACAAATATTTGTTTTTTATTGTGATTCTTTTATTGAAATCTGCACTGAAGTGGTAATCTGCAATATTTACGAAATGTTGACAAAAATATAAAATATGCAACAAAAATCTTAAAAAATGTGAATTCATTAAATAATTGCTGTAAAATATTCAAATCATAAATTCTCATTTATCATACAATTTTAGATTTTTTAACGTCGTTTCATTTTATTCATATTTGGTTCTTAAATACAAGTGTACAGAAATTTAAATAAAAAAAATCATATCTATTTTTATATTTCATTCCATTTCCATGATTAATACTTTTTTTCTTCCCGTTAACTTGCAGAATCATTTTATACATTAATTATACAATTTAACCTTTTCCTTAATTAGACTTTCTTTTCTTAATTTTTCTTACTCCTATTAAAATTTCCATTCATTACGGTATATAATTATGATAATATTTTTATTTTCTTTCTTTTGTTCAATTGACTTACATTATGTCCTTTTTTTTCTATATTACCATATTTCAAACGAATTTATTATTTTTATTTCTTTCAACAATTTACTTTTTCCAGTTGCTTTTTTATGTTCTTTATCAGTCAACTTTTTTTTTTTTAACAAAACTTTTTATGTTTATATCCATTACTTTATCTGAAGTATATATTTATCTTCCTTTATTTTTCCATTCGTAAGTTATTTGACTGATCTCTTTACTTTGGTTTTTTTTTGTTTTTTCCGTATTCGCTGTATATTTTGCTTGCCATCTTTTGCCTTTGCTTTTCGGTTACTTTTTCTTTTTTTTCATACTCTACATTAAGCTTTTTATCTTTTATTTTAGTTTCGTACGTTTTGATTTTATTTTTAAACGTCTGACCATATTGAGCTTATTCTACTTATTTCATGGTTATTTCTCATGAGATTTAGCTTCTTCCATCAGTTATTTCTTTTGATTTTGGATGAATTTTTTGTTTTCGAAAAATTTATCGTGTTTTTGAATAGTTAATGGAACGAATTCAACTTCAGCGAGTGTTTTTCATGTTATTATTAATTTGAATTGATGTTACTTGAATTTAATGATTTTTCTTACTTCTGTAATTTTGTAATGTACTATTTACTTGACCTGATAAATATTTTAAAAATAAAATTAATTTGAATATTCAGTCAAAAAAACTTTTTATTCAAAATTTAATTTTTACGCTAAATATCAACTTAATACATCGTTAAAATTTTTTTTCAGCACAATTTAAACAACTTTCGTTTGAAATAAATCTGAATTAATAAACATTGAACTAAAAACGAAATCACTGTTCAACTAATGTAAAGTATACGTAATCAGTCTATACTTTTCTCACACGTATAACCCATAAATTTGTTTGGGGATTCGCGATCGACCAATTTCTTAGAGTGGATAGTTTCCTCTCTCTTTCCTCTTTTCTTTAAGATGTTGAAGAGAAAAATCTCTTTTCTTTCTTTTTTTTCACAATGTATACTTTTAGCTTTGTCGAGTATGTATACGCTTCGCTTGTCTTATCGTAAGTCTTTAATCTCCTATTGCTGCGCGGCTTTTTTCGAGAAAGGTGCAAAATGCTGCTTTGCAATACCATTGACTTGTTTTGTGACTGCATGCGTATGGGTTATTTATGGTAAAAAGAAACATTTATGAGATTCGCTTCAGTTGATAGACTACGAATGGGAATGTTTGCTTTTTTATTTAATGCAAACTTACTAATGCCTCAGATAGTAAATTTTATATTTATGATTTGTCGGTTCAACTAATGGATTAGTTGGAAAATTTTTAAATATTTATATTTGTCAGAAAAATCGAGACAGTTTTTCGAAGTCGTTCATTCAAATATCATCAATAATATTGAAAAATTTTTTTAAATAAGTATGTTGAAATATTTTTTATTTTATTGATATGACCAATAAAGTAAAAATTTATTTGTTTTTATTAAAATCTTTAAATAATTTAATTCTTTAAAATAAGAAGATTTATAACGAAAAATAATAAATTTTCATGAAAATATAAATGCACCAAACTTTTCTCAATATAATTCATGGCGAACAAAAAATTATCGTCGGATAAAGAAGTAAAAGAAAATTTATTCGTCAATTTTGACATTTTACTGAAAAACATATGTTTAGTAGAAGAGTTTCTTACTTTAGAGGCGGATTGAAAAGCTTTGCGATGCACTCTCTCTCTCTCTCATATAGCCATATACTTTTCACGCGGAAAAAGAACTTATGCAACCGTGATGGATTTGATATTTACGAGAATTTTATATGTTTGAAATAAAATCATATTACTTCGTATAGGAGAACCGAACAGCGGTTTATATTACATGTTTTGGGGGAAATGTTTGTGAGAGTTGTTTGCACTTTTGAAGGATGAAATTGGATTTATTAGATAAGGCTTTCAGTAGAGTATATATTTTAAATTTGGCTTAAATTAGATCGGAACATGATTTTTAATTTATTTTTAATATTTAAGCGATTTATTTATATATTAACATTAGCTTTGTATCCAGAATCCACTATATTGAAAATTATTTTTTATTAAAATATTTAATTTTAAAAACAATTGAATATTAATTATGAAAATTATATAAATTTGTATTAGTTTAATTTTAAATAAGTAAAAAAATTTTTTACATTGTACAGCAAGAATAAAATATATTACTATAAAAGCCGCGAGCATGTGTTAGGTCATAAGTTTTTATCAGAACGTAAGAAAATATTCTAAAAGTGAGTTCTTTTCCTTTTTTTTATTTCGCAACGGATATCTTTTATATTTTCTTATTTTCAGCCACCAACAAAAATATTTCGTGGTACTTGATCAATATCAAGAAAATGAAGAGTTGTTTTTATCTCAATTCATATGATATTTATATTCTTTTTTTTAGGTGATTCTGTAATACTCATGTTTACTTCGTATGATTAAAAAAGAGCTGAAATACTGTCATTTAATAAATCATATTAGAAAAAAATTAAATATTAAGTTTCTTATTGAAAAAGAAATCAGCTTTTTTTGGAAAATTAATTTATAATTGATACAACAACATATTTGGTCACATAATTTGATAAAAAATATTTTATCAACAATACAAGTTTTAATTTACGCATATAAAATTTTTTTATCTGTTTTGCATTCTTTCTGGTATGAAAAACCACAATGGGAGTCCGGATTTCCTTATGTAGATAGTGTTGTATCTTAGTTCATTATGACAGGCCTAATTTGTAGCGAAACTTTAGTGCATATGTATATTCTCACATAAAAGGAAGTTTAAAGCGTTCCACAGTAACACAAAGTTTTAATCCAAATAAATCAGATTTAAATATTTATTGTTATATTTATGTGCGCCGAGCTTTTGATTAATAGCATCGATTGAGAAAAGGTAAGTTAGTCTAGTTCTTTTTTTTCCGAAATAAAAATTTGTTATAAATTATTATTTTGAAAAATTGAAGCTTTGAAAAGCTAGATAGAACTCGAAGTTGAATTTTAGAATCAATATGAACTTTTGTGAAGTGCTTTTTTGTAAAGTGCTTTAAATTTTCTTCGAGTGGCTTTTTTATCAGTATACCTTTATGAAAGCCAAAACTTATATTTTTTTTAAATTTTGTTTTTTATATAGTATTACAAAAGAACCGAATCAAGTTTGCTTAAAAGAGCAAGATCAAATATAACAAAAGATCAAACAGAACAGAATTTAGCAAGTTATGAAAAAAGTTTAGTGATGTATTTTGTTACGATATTCATAGAGCTTTTTAAATGAAAATTAGGTAATTGTTAAGCTGATACAGATAGTTGAAATTTGAAAAATGATATAACTTGAAATATTAATTAGTTATTATAAAAACCTTTTTATTAAATTATTATAATCTCAAATATTCCCTGATGGAAAATTAACCATTTTGAGCAGAAGTTCTGGTCAAAGATAGGTAAAAATGACATTTTCCTAAAAATTTCTAGGATTTCTAGATGAGTATCATTTTAACTTTCGTTAACCAGAAATTATGGCCAAAATATAGTCAATTGCCTACCAGGATCATTTATTTAAAATTGTAAAAAATTTTTAACTATTTATAAAATTGTATTTTATTTATTATACAAATTAAAACTTAATATCCTAAAAATTACTCAGGTTATTGGTAACTTTTTAGATTATATAACTGCTTAATTTACTCCAAATTTTCTAATAGATTATATAATTTGAACAAATAATGCAATTTCTTACTTTAGAAAAAAAACTACTATTTTTCCACTCATGTTTTTTTTATCAATGTATTCATAGGAAAACGAGCAAGAGATTGCGTATTGCAATACGGAAAAGCTAGCTTAAGCCAGTGTAATAGTAGAGTATAACACATATATACAGCACTCGAAATTTTGCGCATAGTTGACGTGCCTCTATATAACGCTTTTTGGTCTTTCCTATGAGCACCCATATATACGTATATGTTAAATCTACACATTGAACTAACGTGGCGGGAGAGCCTTTCAATGTTCGGTTACCAAATAGTTTCGAACTTTTTGCTTCTATATCTTTCGTATATTTTTTTTTCTTCTATTGTTCACTTTATGCTGTTTCTAGTGTATGATGCACTTGCTTGCCCAATGCTTTTTCTGATAGCTTACATGATGTTTGAATGAATGAATTGAGGCATGAATAATGAAATCAAGTGTTTATTTTTAATTTAATTTTTATACTTGAGAAAGTTTATGAATTTACGCATAATAAATTTTATTGTTTTCAGCAGACTGAAAAAATAACTCGTACGAAGAATCGTTTATAAGTAGAAACAGAGTTTAACATGTCAGACTTTTATAATTTTTTTTTTATTTTAACAATTTTTCTGGAATCTTCCATTGATTTTCAAAGTTGAACTAATTAATACGTTCAAAAGAAAGCTAATCAAACACAAAACTTTGGCGATGATTTAACTTTTACATTGATTAATCCACGTGAAAATTTTCGAAATAACGAAACCCTGCTAGATATAAAAGCTTTTTCAAAATGTTGCAGTTCTATGTGGTTGTAAAAGAATTTTTTGCTAATAGAAAATTTTTCTTGAAATAGCAATACATTTTTCATACTTCTGAAATATTCAATTCTACAATTATATGATGTAAGCGAAATATCTTAACCCATACATTGCAATTTTCTTTATAAACATCTTAAGTTGAAATTTATAGTAAAAGGCTATTTTTTGTAAAATTCCAAGGCCAAAAAAGAACAACTCTTAAAATTTATCATTTTTTTTGTTTTTTTACGGTTACGCCGAATAAACGAGTCTTTTTTTTCTTAATTTATAGAAGTTATGCATGGAGAAAAATTCTATAGGAAAAATTATTATGACATTGAAATCATAGGAAATATTTGATTTTGTATAAAAATTACTATTTATATGTAATAAAAATTATTATAAAAATTTACTTATTTGATATAGGATGTTTTCTATATATGTAGCAATTTTTACCATATGAATAGTAATATTTATACAAAGTCAAGTATGTCCCACGGTTCATGTGTCAATAAAGTGATTTTTCCTATAGAATTTTTCTCCGTGTAAGCACAATCTGATTTTGAGGTACCTACAAAAATTTGTCCAAAAAACCTTTTTTTTTTTCGAAAAAATTTCTACACATATAGAAAAAGCTCAAGTATATAGTACATAACAATAATACAATGGTTCATTCACAAAGAAGAAGACTATAGAGTAACGAGCCCTTATAATCTTAGCTTCTCTGCGCTTTCTACGTTTGTACAAATGAAGCGTGTCGAGAGGGTTCCCTTAGCTTTATGCTTTAGGGTATACTAGGACAGTAGTTATACATAGTGTAAAAGAGGATAAGATTTTTTTTTAGAAAGAAACTTTATAGAAAATGCTGCCATGACAACGACTTACTAGGTATAAGGTCATTGTTCTGGAGAAAGTCGACTTATATTTTAGTATACTTTTGAAATTATTTTGGCTAGGAGGTATTTAAATAAGTATTTCTAGTAAATTTGAATACAAAATTTTTTTTAAGATTTTCATAATAGTTACATTTCATAAACTTTTGACCAAGTTTTTCTTTATTATTCAATTTTATAATTTTTTTCTGATTTTTAAATTAACTAACATTAATATTTTAAACTATTACCAATATTCTTTTAAAATTTTTATAATTTTATTAATTATTTATTCAACCAGAAAAATTTACGTTCATAAATTTTTCTGGTTGCATTTTCTGGTTCTTTAAATAATTGATAGATTTGATAATGATAAGAAGGTTTAGTGTTGAAAAACACAAAAATAGATTGTCTAGATAGTTCAATATTTATTTTTTATAAAATACACAATTTTTCATTAAATTATTATTTTATCAACAACAAAACTTATTTCATTAAAAATGAAATTTGAACATAATGATTAAAAAATTAATAAAATATTAACTGGAGGTCGACAGTGGCTCAGTCGGTAGAGCGATAGATTCATGATCTCGAGTTCGAATCCCGCTCTCAGCCGATTTATACAAGCACCACTGTATACGATGCATGTACTTTATTCAAAAACACACTGACGACCTCCGTCGCTAATTAGCATCGCAATGATAGCATAAATAAAGCGACGTTAAATAAAACAAAAAAAAAGAATCCTTTTGAAATCCTCTTGAATATTATCCATAATCTTCTGAACACATATTTTTTTCTAAATATATACATTCGATTATAAATACAAATTTGAATAATTATTTTTAATATTTATTAATTAATAATCTATCATATTAGCATTTTGGTCCAGTGATAAAATTATAAAATAAATGTTTCAAAATAATTTATTTAATAATGATATTACTTAAAACTCTTATTTTAGATTAGTTAAAACTTTTGTACTGGACTGTCTTGCCACAACATCTTTTTTTTGTCGTGTGACGTTAGCACTGATATTCATTTAGCGAGATGTCGTGCTTTTGCTTTGACACTCGTTTGTTTTGATTATCGATGGGGTTGGAAGAGAGCGCGCTCGCTCGCACGACGAAAATAAACTGTTTGAGAGTCGAAAGAACCGGAAGAGAGAGAAGCTTTACATTTTTTTTTTCTCGTCGTCGTATCTTTATGTACACAACTTTACGGGCTCTAAGTTTTTACAAATAGAACTGTCTTCTTTTTTTTACTTCTTCTTTTATGCTCTTGATGTATAGAGAACTTCGAAGATAGATAGTTTGATGGTACTTGAGTGGGTTATTTGTGTATTTATTTTGTAAGCTTACAAAGGAATAAGTTCGATATTTCATAAAAAAAGACTTCTTCAATTTTACAAACTATAAATAAATGTTAAAGAAGATTTATTATATTTTAAATTTTAATGTTATTGAAATTTGTTTTTATTTTTTATTTTTAGGACATCAATTTCCATAATTTTTATGTAGAGCAGTTTTATATACCCTAAATTTTACAAAATATTTTAGAAATTTTCCATTTTGATTAGGTAAAATAATGGAATTATATTGTAAAAATGCACAATTTGAAAATATTTTATGTAAAGTAAAACATACAAAAAGAGTAAAAAAATATTTCACAATTAACTAAAATTGGTTACCAAATTCATTGAGTTTTGAAAAATACATTCTATTTTAAAATATTTCATTGATCCGGTCGATTGATTATCTTTTTTAAATCGTAATAACAGATGAGAAATTGGTATGATGAGATTTTTGTAATAAAATTGAACAAAATTTTGAAATTATATCTGTTGCTCGCTATATTATTACTAACTAAATAAATATAATTTATGATAAAAGCATTTGAAACGTAAAAAATCTTTAATGATCATAACAAAATATAATAGTGTACTGGTAAAAATAAAATATTAATAAAGCAGAAGCCCGGACATTTAAGAAAAATTTAATAGTAATTATCAAAATTACTAAATCCGAGTCAATAAGATAGAAAATAAACTGATCTTAGAAAATGAAGTTTTGGAGTATTAAGAAAAAGCAGCTCTATTTAAAATAAGATAATCGTTGACTTGATTAGAGTACATTAAAAATTTGTATTTTCCTACATCTTTAGATCTGATTCTAGCTTGAAATTAAATGAAAAGTATACTCTTAAAATCAGTTGATGTACTTTATAAATATGAATACTTTCTAAAACCCACTGCATCGTGTTTTATTATTTAATTATTATCATTGTTAATTGATTACTTATTTCTAATTTTTAATTAATACATTGTGTTAATTAAATTAAATGTCACGAAAATCTAGATGAATTTTCGTGTCACTAGGGTTGTATAAAATTTAAGTTAAATCTAATTCTATTATCTCTTGCTTTCTTTTACAAATTTCAATAAAGTATAGCTTATAAAAGTTGATTGAACTTCGTAAAGGTATTTGGTTGCCGTATCAAAATATATGAATTTGAAAAACAAGACATTATTTTAGTTATGTAAGATGAATTGTTGAAATTTTATATAAATTTCATTAAATTGATCACAGATTATATCACATATAAAAGTTACGTAAAAATGGAAAATTTGTATGGTAATGGAAGTAAAAATTAAGGAGATTTAACTTTATATTAAAAGGATCTTACCTTATAGACTAATATTAATGATTGCAATCAAAGCAATAATTTTAGAAAAAAATATATTAGTTCATAACATGACCCATATAGTTAAATTTTCAACCAAATTTATTTCCTAGTCTGGAAAATTTTTGGATTCTGATATTTATAATATAATTTTAAAAAGGTTGACACATTGAAAATTAAAAATTGTTATTCAGAAATGTAAAACTTCGAATATTGAATAATATTTAATGTTTGTGGATTATATTACAAGTTAATTTTATTTTTTAAATTATTACTTAACCCTTTCAGAACCAATGTACATTACAATGTACATTGACATTTTTTGGTTTTTTTGAAATTGTGCAAAAGTGGCTTTAAATTTTGTAAAAAAAATATGTGTATTAGATTGAAGTGGACTATTTCCGATCTCAAACTGAGGGCCTAAGTTATTATATCTTTGATAGAAACTGAGAAAACTTGAAAAGAAAAAAAAAAAAAAAAAATTTTTTTATCGCAAAAATTGCTTAATAAATGAACACTTATCATCGCTAAATGGTTATCAGAACTTTTCATGATGAAATAATAATTCCGTTCTGAAAGGGTTAAAACATAATTATTAATTTAACTTTTTTGTAAAAAATTTTACTACATAAAATTAACATGAAATTTTTTGTGTACTTTTAAATAACAAAAATTTCCATCAAGTTTATATATTATAAAATATGTACTTTATTGTACAAATTATCTGATAACTTAAAATTATACATTATAATATTACTCAAAATTTGTATTATTCATAAATTTTTGTATTCAAGTTTTAAAATTTATACCTAAATTATTTGTATATTTGAACACAAAAAAATTTGTGCCTCAACTAAAACACATACAGTGTATTAATGAATAGAAAATGTTTCATAAAAGAATAAGTAAACAAATAATTGTTTTTAATTTTTTACTGATATCTTTTAAAAGTAGTATATATCGAGCCGGTGAGTGGCTCAGTCGGTAGAGCGTTGGATTCGTAATCTCGTGTTTCTGAGTTCGAATCCCGCTCTCGGCATTGATAGAAAGCCGATTGATAGAAGCACCACTGTACGTTACATGTGCTGAAGTTCACAAACACACTTACGAGCTCCGTCGCTGATTAGCATTAAAAATAGCAGAAACATAGCGACGTTAAAGAAGTTAAAGTAACCAGTACTGTACCAGTCTCCCCAACGTACTACAATTACGAAACACAAACCTTACCCACGCATCGATCCTCCCTTCTCGCATGACAGTAGACAATTTCCATAAATATATTAACATTTTAAACGTATTAATAAAAACGTATCTCGTCTTAAACTAGATTTAAGTTGCAATTAAAAATTCCCTGTAATAATTACCACGTCTGCCTTGGAAAAAAGAGAATCCTTATGAGAAAATGTCGTTGATCCTTTTATTTAACTTCCATTTTCTTTAGCCAAAATTCTTATCTTCTTCACTTTATTCTGTCTACCTTTTATGTATGCTTTTCATTATCAAGTGAGCGTCGCTGACGAATCTAATGGATTATATGAACATCAACCTTCTTTCTTTTACGCGACGACACGCACTCGCAGAGAAAAAAAAGAGCGTACGTATACGCGTTCGTGTCTCGAGAGTCTGTCGTCGAGGCTCTCGAGCGCGTACGACGAAAAAGAGCCACTTTTATTTATGATACTTGAGAAATTATCTCTTGGAGAATTTTTCGGAGAAAAAAGAGCGGCTAATTATTCTTCTTTTTTTTCGTTTTTCTTTTTTGGAAGAAGAGCAAGAAGATACATGTTACTGAAAAGTTTAGAATTGTAATTTAGTGTTACTGAAACTAAAGAAAACTTATCGCAAAAAAATATTGTTATTAAAAGTAATAGGTATTTTTAATAGAATTACTATTTTAGACAAGTTTTATGAAACAAAAATTTATTTCTAAATATCTACACATTCAATATTATAAATAAAATAAATCGCTATACTTTTCGAGCATTTCCACGCAAAAAAGCATCAATTTTTCATTTCCTTAAAATATCTATCTTGCACATAACCGTAAAAGCTCGAAAAGTTATTAGTAACTCACGGTAGAAAAATAACCGTAGCAAGCACACCAAATGTTTTTCTATTATATGCAATTTTTGTTTGCCCCCAAGATATATACACATATTCTTTTTTTTATATATACGTATATGTATACGCACTCGGCCAAGATGAGTTTATTAAATTTTTTTTTTTCACCTCTATAAAACAAGTGTGCGCAACGGAGAGAATAAAATTTATTTACCCATCAAAGCGATTCCTCCCTTATGTAATGCATGAAAATATTATGATGGGTTAAGTTGCTCGTGCGATATTGTTTACTTTATCTACATAACAAAAATATTTTCTTTGACCGTTTCTCGACTACGCATTCTCTTTTTTTACACTTTTATAAATTTATGTAGTAAAAAAAAAAGACGTTACTATATTTTCCAGAAAAAAAATATATGTAATGCGTGCTTTATGCCGTAAAGGTTATTAAAATATTTAAGAACAATTCATGTTGTGAGATAGCTTCGAAAAGTTATTACACTGTTAATATTTTATAAAAGCTTGACATAAAATAATTGTATGTAAAAAAATAACAATGAATTTTTAGGATTGTCTCCGAAGTTTATGTATATATTTAGCATGGCTGTAAATGAAAATATAAATGATCGTTTTCTAAGTTTTACTGGTTTATCATTTGGGACAAATATTATCACTGATATTTGAACATATGTTTCCGGTTAATAGAATCAATACGTGACTAAAATTAATCTCTTAAAATTGCATAAATATGATGAATTATTGTAATCTAGATATTTTTCTCATAGATAATGTTGAAAAAAATTAAATTATTGAAAAACGACAGCAAAATAAGTTTTGATAATTATGCTGTAAAACAAAACGAAATATTACAGTATTTAAATGTACTTTAACAAAAAGTTAAATGAACAAAATAAGTATATAAGAAAGATTATGCCATAGTTAAAGAAAAACCGAAATTTAAAAAAAAATAAAATTTATAAAATTAAAATAGTATGAAAAAAGTGCTATTATACTAAGGAAAAAAAAATTCAACAACAAAGAAAAGCATATAGAAAAATTTCGAAATTTATTAAACATAATTTTTTTTAATCTCGCTTTATTTATGCATTTATTATAATGCGAATTAGCGACGGAGGTTTCCAGTGTATTTGTGAACAAAGCACATGTATCGTACAGCGGTACTTGTAGTGATCGGACGAGAACGGGATTTGAACTCAGACCCACGAGTTACGAATCCGTTGCTCTACCGAGTGAGCCACTGAATACCTCTATAGTTACAAATTGTTTCAAGTTCTTAATTAAGTAATAAATGTATATACAAGTAATATTAAGAATAATTTTAATTCATCAACTAAATTAAATGTTTATTTTTTCATAGAAAATTATTTCACAGTTGTTAAATAATGAATAAAAAGTATCTAGCCGCAGGCGCATAATAGCCCTTCATTCATTGCAAATTTAACAAAAGAGTGTGAAATCTAACTCCTTTTGGCTTGACAACCGGAAAAGTCGGTGGTGTAAGAATCGCCTCCGCATTTTCTGGAACCACGTCAAAATCCACACAATGCCGGAAACTCGGAGGGAGAGGGAGGCAGAGAGGGAAATATAGAAAAGAAAATGCGAGAAGTCGTAAGCGCGGCAGTGTGCAAAAATGGCTGCTGAGCAAACAAAGTCTGTTGGAAGCTCTCAAATGAAGTAAGACAGGCGAATCCGACTGTGTGAAAGAGAGAGAGAGAGAGAGAGAGAACGAGGATATCTTCTTTTGTGTGTCCGCGTGCGCGAGCTCGCTCGCGCGCTTTAGAAGCTTGGTTTATAACGGAAACTGAAGATTATATTTTACAGCTGGGGCGGAAAATCGGCACAGTACGGAGCTTGGCTTTTCGACATCCATGCCCGTCATTATGACTTTTTTTCTTTTTCTTTTTTTTTAAACTTTTTCACCGTCTTTTATAACGATGACATGAGACATGGTAAACTGAAAAATATGCCGAATAGAAATTTTCAGTGACTGATTAATTTTATTTTAATTTTTATATTTTTATACTTTGATTGAAAAATTTCGATTCATTTTCTATAATTTTAAAATGTTTTATGAATTTTTAAAAATTGTTATTTACAAAATATAGGAATCATTAATTTTTAAATCAAATAAATTACTTCTTTAAATTTTTTATCTAATTCAGTGTACAATATGGTCCCATAAACGGCATTTTTCTTAGAAAAATTTAACAGCTATTGATTTTAAACTCAAATTTTTAATATAAAAAAGAAAAAAAATGAGCTCTATTGATTGGAAATACCGTAGATAAGAGATTGACAAGGCGCTATATTTCAACCTTTTACGAACGCTATAAAACTGCGTGATACACTGCATCTTTGTATTGTGCTAACAAAATAACTTGAAATTTTTTATGGCTGCCAGATAAAGCAAGATAACTTTTTTTGTCTTTTTTTTTCCAAAAAAATACTTAGATAATAATTATTAACAAACGTAGTATCGGCAAATTGAGAATCATATACTCGTGATATAAATATATGAAAGAAAAATATTATTTCATAAAAGTCGCAAATTTTAACAAAATTAATTCTAATAATAAAAAGAAATTGTGAAATAAAGAAAATTTTAATATAGAAATCAAGGAAAATTTAAAAAAGTTATCTCACTTTTTTGACGAAAAAAATTATTAACTACTCCTTAAATTGAAATTTAATTGTCTCATTAAAATCATAAATTTTATAAGTTTTCTTTAATGTCTTGTAAATATTTTAATATCTTCACGTGAATTGAGATGCACTTTAGTGTTTGCCACTAAGAGACTGTAAAAAATTTATTGTCTCCAGTAATTTTAACTCGAGATATTTTACAACCAAAGACGATCATAATTACATTGCAAACTGAGTACACGCAGTTATTATGCAAAAATTTTATAATTTTAATTTAATAATTCAATAATTTTTTTTTAAATTTTATATACTTAAAATTTTTCAAATATTTAAAAGTCGTGTAAAAATCAAAATAGAAACTTTTTTCTTTTTTTTTAATAATTAAAAAGAGTACCCGATCAACTTAGTCATACAGCGCGTTAAAAATTATAATATAAAATGCGATGTTATTATTTAAAGAAAATTATTCAAATTAATTAACACAATAAAATAATTATGACATTTATGATGATTCGTAGTAATTATTTGATGGATGAATATTTGTATGTAGATGATTATAATGGATGAATATTTATACGTTTCGATGATTAATTATTGCGATTTTATCATTTTATTCAGCAGATAAAATTCAACATTATGATATATTATTTATTTGCATTTTATTAAGGAAAATAATTGATTTTTTTCAAATAAAATTATTTTATGAATAAACGAATAATATTTCAATTATTACTATTGTTTTTATGTTTATATACAGTGTTATTATATAAATTTATTAATTTTTATAAAAATAAAGATTTTTATATATTTCATAGTCGTAAAGTCATTCTCTTAAGGGTGGCTTTTTTTATCAAAAAATTTTAGGTTTATGCTTGGTAATATTTCAAGCATACATTTAGTACGTGCTTAAAGTATTTAAAATTTTATACCTCAAACTGGTTTTCTTGAAAGGCTACATTATATGCATTTAATCAATAAATATAAAGCTTTTTTTTATCGCGTGATAAAACTTTTTTTTAAAAGCTTCTCGTACCATCGATAGATTGATGATTAATGAAATCAATATTTAAAACTTAATGAAGAATAAAATGTTAAATATATTTTAAAAATAGTTAAATATCAAATGACTTTACATTACAAATTTCATACTAAAGAACAATAACCCAAAAATATTAGTATTGTAAATATCGAGGTTAGATCTCGTTTTGTATATTTGTGATTCTTCGTGTCTTTCGATTTGAAAGATGACGTTTTTTTTTCATTATGATATCGGTCTACGTAGAAAAAACTTTATTTTTGATAGCTTACGTATATGCGCGCGACGCTTTAATCATCACGCTAGATGACGATCAAACTTTCGACGCGATAAATTAGAAAACACAAATTGTTCCACCTCAAATATCGCATAGAGAGAGAGCTGGATTTGACGTGCTGCTGAGTGCTTTTCATATTTTACGCGTATAGAAGTCAAAAGTATACGATCATTGAGAGAGTTGCACTTCGGTGTTTTAAAAAAATAAAAAAAAAGTTTGATAAAATTGGCACGGGGAATACTGGAAAGAGAAAAAAAAGGAAAATAAAATTGAAAGCAAAAAGATTAAAAGAAAATTGGCGTTCAATTAATAATACAGTATTAAAATGTTTATCAGTAACTAATGATTAATTTCACGCATACATAGTTGGAATCGTATTAACTCTAAAAGTTTATGCTGTTCATAAAGAATTTTTGAAGATCAATTGTAATCTACCAGTGTTACTGTATAATACTCCTTTTTTTTTAGAAAAATTGCGTATTTTGTCACCAAATCCAAAAGTATAATATTTTTATTAATTTAATTTAACTTTTGATCATCATTTTTAAAAATTTATGAGTTATCATTTATTGATATATAATTCAAATCGTCAAATAATCAAAGAAAATTTCAATGTATTTTCGAATGCTCATTTGATATACTATATTTCAAACAGAAATTATATTTGTCGCATTTAGTTTACTTTTAAAAAAATAAGATTATTGGTGTATTTTTTATAACTTGGTGTTGAAGCGCATCTCTTGATTAAAATCTATTTTTAAATACTTTTTATCTTTGAAGACGAAAAAACTTTATTTATTTCATTGTTTATCCGAACCAAAGGTATTCAATAAAAAAAGAAATATCGAATTCATCCAAATCTACTTCATGAAAATTTCAAGCTTCGCGACTTGATAGAATCAATTCCGAACGTGCCAAACTATGCGCATATCATTCCTCAGTTTCTCTTAGGGATAGTAAAACGCCAAAGTAGTCTGCATTATTTCACGACTATAATTAGAATTGAAGCACGCACTAACCAGGGAGGGGAAGAACGAAGGGAAAAGAGAGAGAGCGAGAAAGAGGAGGGAGTATGGAGTATTATAGGCAGCCAAAGGACGCGAGTATATGTGTGAATGCGAACGGCTATACAGTTATATAAAGCTTTGGTATATATACGTATATAGATCGTTTTCTCTCATCTAATAACCCTATCGATGGGCAAAATCGAAGGCATTCCAAATGATCGAGAAGCAATATGTCCACTAGGCAAGTTATGTAATAATCGGCATTCCTGATGCTGTTGGCACGCAACTGCAGATGATGGCATTTCTAACGCGTTCCTCTATATATTTCGTACAATTGGCTTCGTTTTGTATCTTCTGCCGATACAGTTCTCTCGTTTTTATTTTTTATTCTCTTTTTTTTAGTATAACGTTCCCCTATTTTTTTTAAATTCCTTTTTCTCTTTTTTTTCGTGAGATGATTGGAAAAAGAGGTGGTAATGGGATTTTATTTTTAGCAGGAGGTAGATTTCAATAAGAAAAGATGGAAGGGTCTAAAGGAGCTTAATGATCGAGAAAGCATTTTTATGACGAAGATGCTTTATAGAGACTAAAAGTAAAAATGAATTTAAAGTAATATGGTTTTTATGAAAAGACCCTGGATATGACATTTTTTCTTCCTTTTTTTTGAGAATGAATTTTGTTTAATTTGAATTTATAAAAGATATATCTTTTTTCGTACGAATGCATGTTTTAAAAGATATATTTTTAGAAATTACATTATTCCGAAATTTTTACTATTGAAAAAAATTATGCATTAATAAGATTTTCTCTTGAATAATCAAATTAATATCATAAAATTTCTCAAATATTTAGTTATATGTAATACTTTGAGAATAAAAATAGTAACTTTTTAGATAGTATAAATTCTCGTAACGAAAAGGGATTTAGAGATTAGCTTCGCAACTCTAAGCTTGTAACAGCACGTGGCACATGCTTTAGCAGCCGTGCTTACTTGCTTGTTTTCATCTTGGATGAAATAGAATACTTTTAGAGTATTACTTAACAAATGCGTGTAATTGAATTAAAATTAACTTGTTTTTGTTTTACTAAAAATTAGAAAATTCGCATATTTTGCCTTGGTAATTAAAATAAATTTGATTTATGTTTTGAGAGGTCAGCATGTTTAATAATACATTTTGGATTTTGAAATTCATAAATACAGTTTTAGATAAAATTAAGTTATAAATTATTATTATTTTATGACTACTATAACAAATAATTTATTTCTGTGAATTTGATAAAGCTTACTTCTAATTGGATAGCCAATATGTATAATTTATTAAATTACTTCTTAAACATATTTTATTATTTTTATTGTTTATAAAATATAAATTAAATAAATTTTTTCATAAAATATGAATTTTACTTAATTTTAAATACATTTTAGTCCATGAACCTTAACGAGCTCAACAAAGCTCAAAATACAAAAGTTATAGAATACGTTAAAGGAAACATATACGATGGTATACATCATCATCGCAGATGCTAGGAAGTTTAAGCCCGTTGAGAGATATATCGTTCAAAATACTGTATGGTTTTCGTATTTGTTATACGTAAGGGTTAACTTGTTGCTGAAACATTTCAAGAGAGTTTATCGTGTTGCAGTGTAACAATTCACAGTACTAATGATCATTATACAGTTATTTTTGACAATCAATTTTTTCAATGTATCTTTTAAGTTTGAGATAAATTGTAGCTATTATAATTAATTCCAAAATACACGGATAGAAAAGATTATAATAATTCATCGTAAGATCGACACATATTGCTTCCATGGCCAAAAATTATCATACTTCGTGGTGAAATTGTTTTAAAATTTGCTAGAAATATAAAAGCTCCGATTTCTTACAATAAGAAAAGTTAAATGCATCAGCAGTTGAGTTCGGTAGCACGTATGCTAAACAAAATGCCAGCCCAATCGTACCACCATTTTGGGAGTACTGTAGGGCGAAAAACTAATTTTGCCGTTCAAAAATAAGGGAACTGAGGAAAGTCTACATACTTGGGCTAGTATCTATTCGAAATAAGATGGCTGTTGTGTCAAATTTGCTTGCTACTATGACAAATTTAACAACCATTTTAACTTCACAATGTATAGTAGTTTTTATAATATTTCTAGCAAATTGTACTACAAAGTGTGGTAATTTTTGGCCGTAATAGCAGTCTGTGGCGACTTTATGATAAAGTATTCTAATTTTTATTCTACTTTTATCTCTGTGTATTAATTATAATAAGCAAAGCTGAGTAAGTATTCGACCGCAAAATTTTTCGAATACTTTTTGACTTGGTCTGTCAATTGCTTAAACAAATGAAAAATTTCAATTGTATGGACTTTAATATTAATTATATGTCAATTTAAAAAAAGTATTCGAAAAAGTATTCGAGAAAGTATTTGTCGAATATTTTTTCAAAATTTGTATATGATTCATTTTTTTCATATTAAAGTTTATACAATTGAAGATTCTTATCAATTTTAATAATAGATTGACAAAGTCAAAAAAGTGTTCAAAAAATTTTGCGGTCGGATACTTCCCCAGCTCTGATAATAAGTAATAATTTGTTTACGTCAATGTATTTTAACTGTTTTAATTTTAAGCACACTAAAAATTCAATAATGGTTCAATGTATTATTTTCAAAAATAAAATGAAACAATATCTTCTATAATTTATGCTTACATCTTTCCTTCAATCATATTTAAAGAATCCTCTTCACTTAAAACTATTTATCTATAAAGATAAATGGGTCATCGCATGTAGAAATGAATAATTTAATAGTACATGTTCATCGTATTACATTTTTTTACATGTTTCTTCCATGCCGAATCAACTCGTTGAATGTATCAAATTTATATGAGACTACCTGTTTTACGAAAGCTTGTTGTTGTTCAATTTTTTTATAGAGTCGATTATTATGATGCTTTATTTTGCATTTTAAAATTCTTTTCAAATTATTTTATATTTAATCGTATAAATTAAGTATTTATTATTGGAATTTTTTATTTTATTTATTTAGATGCTGTACATTATAACAACTCGTTTTATTTTGTATTTTCAATAATAAAAACAATTTTTTTTTGTGTAACAAAAAATAACAAGATTATTATAATAGAAAATACATACAATGGAAAAAATTGGATATGTTTTTGTTAATATCATATGTCGATTTTCAGGAGCTATTTTCTCTTGATGTTCGAGACAGAGTTGTGCCATTGTCGTGCCATCGTTGCCCATGGTGGTGTTATTTATCTACCACTCCGATTACTAAGTTATCTATTTTTCGTAGTTTTTTCTATATATTATAAGATTAGGAGAAAACAGCTTCTCTCACATTCAACTTCTATAAAGGTGATACTGATGTATAATGGCTATTTTATAATGCCAGTTTTGTTTCAGTTTATTTTTATTTTCTATCAAAAATGTTTATTTCTGTGATATTTGATGATGTCACTTTCAAAGATAATCGTTTAGATAAATCATCCTTCTGCAACTATAAAGTAATTATAAAAGTATTGAAAAATGAATTAATAATTAATATTATCAAGCTAATTAAGCTTTGAATAAGAAAATCAAATGTTCCTCAATACATTTGTACTTGTTTTTATAAATATTTTATCTCTAAAACCTCTCTTCCTATTTTTATCGAGAATTTTCAATTACAAAATATATTTATCAATAACAGCTTTTATATAAAATATTTATCAGTTGTTATAACTTTCCAAATGTTGATGTTAAACTACTAAATTTAAAAAGACTTTAAATAAACAATAATTTTATAATTATTTTAAAAACTTGTAGAATATAACTCTTAAATTTGATATTAAAAGACTAAATAAGTAGTTCGATTATTTTTTGAATATTATATTCAGAATATTGGTTATAAAAGTATTTTCATCATACTAGTCATCCTTTGCTCTTATTTTTAATAGTAGCGAAGTTCATTTTAACTTGCAAACATTGGTTATTGTAACTTAGAATTATGAATGTCCATCAGATTTCTCTTATTACAGCTGAAAATTTTCTCAAATGATCATTTACTTATACGATCACTGCAAATGGATATTTTAATGTAAAATATTTTTCTATTTGTTTTTTTCTGTTTTAAGTATTTTTTTTTTGTCTTTCACTTTAATAATTGAATTTCATAGGAAAATTTAAATTATGAATAAAAGTTGTTTAATGAATGATTTTATCATTATAAACATTGGCGTGGAAACGACAGCTGTTAAATTTTTGCTATCAAATTTTTCATAAGTTCTATTGTATTTTTGAAATATAAGAGTTTACAGAGATAATAATTTAAAAATTCAATGCATTGCATTAAAAAAAACTATTAATACAAAAAAATACACTGAACAGATAACTCAATTAAAATATTTTTTTTAATATGTTGAACGTCGCTGTATTTATGCTGTCATTGCGATGCTAATTAGCGACAGAGGTCATCAGTGTGTTTATGAACAAAGCACATGTAACGTACAGCGGTACTTGTATCAATCGGCCGAGATCGGGATTCGAACCCGGAGTCTCGAGATTACAAATCCATCGTTCTACCGTGTGAACCACTGACGATCTCATGTAGTCTACATGTTGAAGTATTATTTGTATACCTACTTCATTTAAAAACGAGTCGTTTTAATAAAAACAAAGATATTGATAATAGTTGATTAAAGAAATAAAATGAACTTTTTTCAATTAAATGTAAACGCAATTATTTTTTTTCAATAAATTTTGTTAATCTATCGATAGATTCGCGGTCATATTTATTTTACTGTGGATTAAATCATGTACATAGCATTAATTTTCTTTAGTATTAGTTTTCCTTTAATCAAAATTAAGGAATATTACATTAGTATTGTTCATCACTTGTAAAATATATGAAAGTTATAATTTATTGATTATTTTTGGAATTCGTAGCAAGTATTTTGAATTTATTATTAAACCCGCTAAAATATGAAAAAACGTGGTATTCATCTGTGTATATATTTACAATGATAACATTATAAAATTTGTTTAAGATAATAAATTTGAAACTGTTATTTTAAAAACTGTTTAAACTTGTACGAAAAACTTTTGTGTTTTAAAATAAAAACCAAGTTATTTTATTCTAATTAACGTTATCAGTTATGCAATATTAGAAGCATTTATAACTAAAACAATAAGCATTCAATACAAGTAATATATCAAATGAACAATTAAATAATACATATTTTTTCAAATTGATAAAAAAAATGATATTTACATATTAATATTCATTATTCGTCTTATTGAAAAAGCCGGATGTTAGATGTAGTACGCAGATAAAGATATGTCTGTTTTATGAAATTATCGGTATTTTATTATAATTGTATAAATAGATGTACACCAAAATTTTATGTAGTTCAACTTTAACCATCTTTCAATAAACTTGAAGGTACGTAAAATATTAAATAGCTATTCTTTTTTTAACTCTAATATTACATTTTATTTATTCTGCCAATTTATAGATTGACTTGAACAAAATTCATCATGTCTCGGCTTGTTATTTTTGTTATTGGTCTTATTTGTATTTTTGGCGTATCAAATGGAGAAAATTTAGAGCCATATAATTTGAAGCATCCCTTATTGATTAAAAATAATATCGTTAAATTCTTAAAAGCGTTATCAAGCAAACAATCCAGTGGTAATGATATGTTACGGGAATTTATGAAGCAAGCTAAAACTCAGCAAGCATTTTTAAATGAGCAAGTAATAGACAGATTGGTGCTTGATAAAATACCAAACGATGTTCGGGATAATTTATTAAGCAGTGTAGCATTGCTTAGAGATCAAATTTATAATATGGATGTGTACTATGAGCGATTCTTAAGAAATATCAATGATAATTCAGCTTTGAAAAATGTATTAAAGGATTTCACGGTACGTGTTAACGCTAAGAAATTCCACGATATTCTTATTGGCAATGCTGGCAATGACATCAATATTTTCAGTATTTTGGCTCATAACCCGGTAAGCTTATGATTCCATTATTTTAAATGATGTTAAATAATTTAAATGAATAATGATAATTGTTTAAAAGTTGATTGATTAATTAATGATAATTTTAAATTCTTCGATTACTATTTGTAGCAACAAGATGGTGGATGTGTTACGGATTCGTCATCATTAGATTTGATAAAAGATCTTTATAATATTGCTACACTTTTTGAAATTAAATATATTATAATAGAATCTCACCAGCGTGGCTTTGAAAATCTACAGAATGAGAGTAAGTGTTGTTTTTTTCAATAATAATTAAAATATTTGTTTCCTATGCATAAAAGAGTAAATAATATATAATCATATTGAATTTTAGATTGGGAGATAGACATTGGAAGGGCTATTATTGATAATTCTATGACTAGATTACTTCCTACTCATCAAGCAGCTGTCACAGCTGCTGAAACTTCTCGTAAAGTGAGTAAAGAGTGTCTTGAAAATAAGCAATAAGCCTAAAAATGGATTCAATATTTAACACCTTGTAATGACGAAACGATGATTAATATTTATATTAAGCAAATAGAATATATTGTAAATAACCTATTTTATGAACTATTTATATCAATAAAAAATTAAGATTATACCAAACACGTATCTTGAGGCATGGAAAATATTAAAAATTTTAACGTAATTTAATTTATTTATATTTGTAAACATATATACTTTTGTGAAAATTCAGTTACGATTGAAATTGTGATATCAGTAATACATGAAATAAATCAACCGTTTTTCGAATTTTCTGAAGGATTGTATTTCTTTCACTTTTGAACAAATACCATAATATTTTTTCTGATATTTTAATTCTAGATTCAATAAATTTTATGATATAAAAATGTTTGTGTGCTTGTTTCCATAGTTTCTACAAAGAGGACTTAGTCATGATTAATTAGAGAAAGGCTATATTACACTTTCGGACCCAATTCATTAATCCTTTTTAATAAATGAACGTATTAATTATTATGCTTGATAATGCTTAATTCGCACTGCGAGGTATATCGATCGTACTTCAATAAGATTGTTTACGGTTATTTTAAATGAATTATAAACTTGTTTGTTCTTTAGAAATAATAGAATAATCTAATAGAATATTCCATTTCCATTGATTTAAAGAATAAATTATTGAAAAAATTTTTTCATTATGTTATTTTAGCAGTGATACTTTTTTCATTGACTTAATTATACTACAGTTTTTGATATAAATATGTACACGTAATCTATATTGTGTTATACTAGAAATGTTAAATTTTTCAGTTATGTTGACTGTATTTTGTGCAGTATTGTATGCAAAAAATTTTTGGTCAAGTAATTATTATTTCAAAATCATTGAATAATGCAAATGTAGAAAACTTATTAATATGCAATCAATTTTTTATGGAGTATGCAACTGCTTTATTTGTAAATATCCAATTCAGAACACAAGAATTTTAAAATTATCTTAAAATTTTTCACATTTTAAAATTTGAATTTTTAATTTGTAAGAGTTGTAAAATTTTTGTAAGGATTGTAAATAATTTTATTATCAATCAAAGTGCAAAATGATTAGAAATAGCAAGTTTTTTATTAGAATGAAAAAAATGTTTGTAGGTTAAAACTTTTGATTGTTTTTACAAATTCCATTTACAAACCATAACATAGAGCAAACAAAAACATTTTACATGTGTAAACTTATGTTTGTACATAAACTCTATTTTCAAAAAGCATATTTTATTCTTTTGACCTCGAAAACATTGAAATAAATACAACATGACTTTAAAAACGCTCGAATACAGATCTTTTTTTTATTATAAACAAAATATTATTTTAAATAAAATATATCAAAGTGAAAAAGACGATATAAATAATATCATGAATTTCAAAGCAATACAAAAGAAAGAAGAAATTTTCATGTGACATGCCTATAAAAATTTGGTTATAGACACAGATTTGTTTTATTCCAAAGTATATTTGAAAAATTTTTCTTTTCAACGTGTCGCTTCACAATGGCTTTTCAATATGATCAATGTCCCAATTGCTACTCACGAACCTATTACTAGCCGTTCATTGTTAAAAATTTTTTTTTGTATCTAAATAACATTGAGCGGTTAGTAATAGGTTCATTTCTAACAGCGAGTAGCAATTGGGACATTGACCATACTTACTTTAAAATTCTTTACTTAAATTACATTTTTAAAGTCTGATTTTTTTTTATTTAACGTTGCTGTATTTTTGCTGTCATTACGATGCTAATTAGCGACGGAGGTCATTAGTGTCATTAGTTTTTTTAACAAAGTACATGTAAGGTACAGTGGTACTTGTATCAATCGGCCACTGAGAGCAGGACTCGAACTCGAGATCTCGTGATTACGAATCCATTAATTTCTCGAATGAGTCACTAAAGACCTCTCTGTAGGTAATATTGTTTCTCATTGTATCTCTAATAAAAGCTTTTCGAAAAATGAAAATTAAGAAAATACAATTAATCATATATTTTCCAGTATAATTAAAGAATCAAATTAGAATTTAAGCAAATTGTAAAAATTATCATTTATTATTTTTTTTACTTATAATTCACAATAAATAATTTATAGTTACAAAAAAAATATTTCAATATAATAGCAAAGCTAAACTCAAAAAAGTTAAATCAATGATGCATAGTCGGATGTTGTAGATAAGTTATGTCTGAACTACAAAAACAATCGTATAATATGTTACAAAAAATTTGATTATAACATTAAAAATGAGTCAATTATTTTTATTTCGAAAAGATTTGTTCATAAACCAAAAATAAAAAGCAGCAATGTTATGGCTATATTACTGCTTTTTATTCTTAGTTTTTTATTTTATTATAATAAATTATAAGCACATTTGCCACGCCAAATTAATAAATTATAAATTAATAAATAAATCAATTAAGTACAAATAATTCAATTTTTTGCGTAAAAAAATTACAATTAGTTTCACAAAATAATATAGCAAATAAAGAAAAATAAAATACTCGATTATTATTGAGTTGATCTTAGTATTCATAAAGTTTAAAAACAGAAAAAATAAATACATAACTGGGTGGTTCATGGTAAACTTTTACATGTATAAAGTTAATTAATGTAACCATGACTCAATTGCTAGCAAAAAGTTTTTTTCCAAATAAGTTTACAATCTTTTAATTTTAGAATACATAAAATATAAAGAAAATTTAAAATCAGAGAAAAAAATATTAACATGCCAGGATGAAAAAGCGTAGAAAAGCTTAAATAGCGCAGCAGAAAACTTATATTTATCGAGCAATAATTATTCAATTGAATTGTGTAAATGACAGCAGTGTATAGTCAACCAGATGGTTCGCTTATACCTAAAGCATTTCTATTTATTTTTTTTCTTCGTTTCAGTATCTGCTTTTTGTTTTGCTTTTTTTCAATTCCAATGGCTTCGACTTTTTTTCAAACCAATTTTTTTTATCAATGCTTTTTTATTCTGAAAGATGAAGAACAAAAGAATGAGAAATAAAATGAACTGGACAAAATAATAACTCGTTGCAATATATATTACGCGAAGAAAAATGCTCTTACAAATCAAAATAAATTATATCAAATAAATAATATGTTTAGGAGAAATATAAGTCAGTCTGATTTTGTGAAGATTTTTTTATTGTTAGCAAATTTTACCATCAATCAATTGTATTATTAATTTAGTTATCTTGAAAATAACTTTTTTTTTTAAATTACCACCAAAAGAATTTAATTTTACCAAATATTTGATAGATCAGTAATTCATATGAACAAGAGCCTAGCATACCTGCCAAGGAATTTAGCTTTCAGCTTTTAAAAGTAATGTTCATCGGAAGTCTAGAAGATGGCATGCCATTGAAACACGCATGCATATACATATGCATCGGAGGGTTGAGTAGGAGTTTAGATGATTATTATATTGGAAATAACGACAACGTTATTGTATTAAAACCCCCCTATTGGTGTTATTTTATTTATTGCACAATAATAAAAATAAAATGTTCAACCTTAATACTATTGTTACGACGCCACATAGGGTGTCTCTTTAACTAGCATTTATTGTTATATTTAATTAGATATTGTTAAAAGAGGACTTTGCAGGTGATTTTTATAGAAATAAAAATTACTTTCAAGTCTTCTAGTTCCTGCTGTGTACAAATTTATGGGTGGGTAGATCATCATGTATATTTACGTAGATTTGTAATAAAAAAAAATCTAAGATAAATTGATATAATGTTTCTGGCCCTTATGAAAATTTTATTAATACTTTATCTTTATCTTCCGAAAAATATATTGCTTTTTAAACTTGAATAATTTTTTTCATTCATACTTGTTGTCAAATAATAATTTTATTCAAGGTAATTTTTTAATTAAATTGATAATAAAAAGCACTTTTTATTATGCGCATCATTTACTTTTTTTTTTCGTTTTTGAAATTTGATAAGCAAGTAGTAATTATTAGAAAAACTTTATCCATACTATTCATCTGAATACTCTATTGTACAAAGCATTAAAAGATCAACAAGAAAACGAAACTGCTAAAAGTATCACGTTTAAATTACAATTCTTTAATTACAGAAAAAAGCTTGTACTTATAAATACATTGCATCGAAATACCATTGCCGCTTAATTTGCTAACGCACATATCCAATTACGATTTTATCAGAAAGCTCTTTGAAAGCTCATCGTAAACTTTTTTTACATATCCTTTCCACGTACGTTTTTACTTAATATTAACAAAATTAAAGAGAAAAGCAAAGTATAAATTGCATTCTCTCTCTTTTTTTCTTGAATAGTTGATATTAGTTTTTAATGCAATATTAAATAGCTTATGTTAAAATTTTGTTTCCTCATTACAGTATCAACGTACGTGGAATAAAAGTTTAATTAATGTTGTAACAAGGTTGGCTGTAGATGAAAATTGGCGAATTTTCATCTAAATTGCAATGCGAGCGTGTGAAACTTTTAACCAATAAGGTTATGAACGACAGAGAAATAACGAATTTTTATGTTTTATCATAAATTAATTTATAATTATGTTTTGTATTAACTTACATTGAAAATTTTATTAAATGAAATAAATTTCTATAAATATTAAAACAAATATTTAAATATAGAAAAATTTAATTAATTTTTTCTATAGAAAAATTTTACTGTGCAAAATTTTTTATTTATTAAAGATTTTATAATTTATAAAGTATGTTCATTTCGTTAAAACGTAAATATTTGATTTGGGTAATTGCAATTTCTAATGCATTATTTCAAAACTTTTACTTCATTCCTACTTAATATTTAAAATGTAGAAATCTATTCGAGAAAAATGTGATCATTTAATATTTTACATAAAATTATAGTTATTATTTTATTTGAAAAAAATAACTAAAAGATCTCGACTTTAAAATCAATGTTTTTTCCTTTAAGTCCAATAATGGAAAAAAAATTTGATTTGGTTTTGTGAGAAGAAAATTCATTGGGATTTTTTTTTTGCGATTCCCTCAGGATATGTCGATGTTCGATTTGGTTCACTCATTTGTTTGCTCGTGAAAAATGATAACGCATTTGTACGTAGGTGATTTTATGATGTAGGTACATACTATTGGTTTCCTTCTCTTCTTTTTTTTCTCTCATGTGTGGGTGTATATATTTTTTTTTCTTTTATTTTCATTCGGTTGCAACACCAAAAGAGGAATTATAAAATAAATTGAAATTGAGTTGGAAATAGTAAAAAAGCGATTTCTTTTTATTATTGAAATGAAAATAGTATTAAATTAAGAGCGTTAGGAATAATATTTTAGTGACAATAATTGTTTTTGTTTATTAATCAATTTAAATATTTTAACACTATCAGAAATTGTTGTAGTATTTTATAAATATATTACTGATATTATTTTCAAGTGCTTATGACATGAATTTTAAACAATCCTATAATTTAAGATAATTAAATTAATAATCATAATCTTTATGACTTATTAATAAATGAATCATGACCTAATGAATTATACAAAATGTTTACAATTTGTATTTGTCAGGCAATTGGAAATTTCTAGAAAAAAGTATATTTAATATGTTAAAAACCTTGATTATCTTATGTTATAATTTTCCAGTGTAATATTATGATTATAGAATAAATTTTTAATATATTCATTTTATTCAGGGTTGACATTTAATAAAATAAACTTTCGACAGTTTAGCTTAAAACTATAAAAATAATTATTAATATGAAACGAAATAGTTTTTTAGGTACAACTTTTATAAATAAAGAAGGGATGTGTTAATTACGTGCTTATAAAAATTTTATTCAACAATTTTTTTCAAACTCTATGTATAATAAATGCGTGTTACTGATGAATATTTATTAGATATCATAAATATTTATTTACATTAACATGTATTATTAAGAAAAACTTCTACACTCGTTAATTACAGTTGTTAATTAAAAGCAATCTCAAAATATATTATATTTTGAAGACTTCTCCAAGTGATGGACATTAAGTGTGCACTACATATATTTCAATCTCAAAATAAATTAAAATAAATAAATGAGAAAACTAATTTATATTTTCCTAATTTTTATTATATTTATTTATCTTATTCTCTTCTAAATCTGTATATTTTCATTAAAAAGTTTTTATGTTCAATAAGTTGATAATAAGGCATAAGTACACGGGAACTGAAATAGTAACGTTAGCAGTAAGACTAATGCTATCAACGATTTGTGTTTTGACGTAGAAATTCATAGGGGAATAAGAACAAGTACAGAAACGTCTCAGAATTAAAGCTCTTCTGCTAATTAACTTGAAATTTGTTCCAATGAAGGATAAGAAGGAAAATTTGGAAGAAATTTAAAAACACAATTAAAAAGATCCATACTTTTCTTTCTTGAAGGTTAAAATTAGCATTGCAGCTAAGGAGACGGGAAAAAGAAAGATGAGAAAAATGAAAAAGAAAAGGGAAAAGACAATGGTAAATTTACAGTAACAAAGAAAGAAAATTAGAGAGTACGAAGTGAAAGATTTAAAAGGAGGTAAGATTGTAAGGATAGAAAATTCAAGAAACGTAGAATAGGATTGCTTATACGCGACCCTCTTTACCTATTTTGCAACTTGTTTACTTGAAATTCACGCGAGCTCGCGTACTCCTTAGCTTTTTCTAGTACTACCTACTCTACAATTAAGCCGATCATTTAATCGAGAAATTTAACTAAGCTAAAAGCTTCCCCCCCTTAATCTCTTACCTTCTTTTTGGCAAAAAGCGTTATTTACAAAGTTACAACAAAGATAAAATTGGATTCATTAACAACATGCTTCAAGTTCATTTTTCAAAAAAGTAGTTTTTCTACAAATGGTACATAATTCTTGAATTGACAGCTTTGCGATTAAATCTTGATTTTTATTTTAATTCATAAATTCAAATATTTATGTCAATAAACTTCTTTTACAAATTTTCTCTTATCTGATTAAAAATTTATGCGTGTATAACAAATTAAGGTCATTTTGAAAATATCTAGATATTATATGTTTAATTTATGATAATATTATGACAGTAAAAATATATTTACTCTAAAATATTAATGTTATGAAGTTGCATGTTTATTGAATAGTTTAATGAAGTTTTCGGGGAAACATTTAAATTTCTCATGAATTTATAGTTGATTATGTTAAACAGGATTATATGGCCTATTTACTGGTTATATTAACTACGAAGCTGAGATAAAGAAAACTCGGTACGTCATGAATACGTAATCATAAGCTATGGATGAAAACAAATTCGAATATTTTCTATTGTTTTACAAGTGCAAGAACTTTTTAAAAACAATTTTTTATTTTTTCAAATATCAATACGTTTCTTGGCAAAGCACGTGCCTCTACTCTAATAGATCAAAAATCGATTTCTCGGGAAAATTTTCGGAAAAGTTTTTATTTAGATTTTCCGGGGAACAGAACACGGTTGCCACGAAAAAAAAAACAATTAAAAAGTTCTTCTACAACAAAAATTATTATTAACACATTACAATATTTGGCTACATCTATCGATATATCTGAAAAATCTACAATACAAACATTTGAAGATCACAAGGGAAAGTTTTGGTGGCACATTGAAAACTCAAAAAGAAGAAATAAAAAGAGAAGAAAAAAGAGACTAGGACCATCAAAATAAAAGCGAGAAAAATATTTTCAAACGTTTGATATTCATTTTATTTTATTTTTATTTATTAAAATTTGTTTGAAAAATTTTTTTAATGTACAAAAAACAAATACGTGCATAATTTTTTTTTAATTACTAGTGTACGTTAACGCGTTTAAACTTTTGTGTATAGTTTTTTTTCTATTATGCGGGAAAAAAACTGTCTAGTACTTTTAAAAAGTATTTAATACGTTTAAATTTTCCGCAGCATTCACTATTTAAATAGAAATCCCGTGAATTTAAATTTTTTAATCACATTTTCCTAAAAACATTAAAATCCTGGATCACAAACCACTATACCATCCTCTAAAAAAAAATAAAGAGCGAGAGAGAAAGAGGAAGCAAGAGAAACTTGCTTACCCTCGAGATTATAAAATCTCTATATATAAGTATAGTTAAAACGTTGGCATGACGATTTTTCGTGGATTATCCAAATTTAACGAGGGATAAACCCTACTGAAGTACGTATACGCGTCCATTCTTCCTCATTCCTTCTCCCTCTTTCTGTCTGATGATTTAGTGTGTTGCACCGCAAAGAGGCAGAGTGGCCTCCATTTCATCAGATACTGTCACATTATTTGTCGCTTTTACGAATACTACGATGATTTATGCGCGAAACTGCAATTCAACTGATGACCTAGTATTTACGGATTGATAATGTTCTTTTTTTTTGCTTTTTAATGAAAGTGTGTATTATGTTGTTGATTGCCACGTGGTGTATATAGAGTTCGATTAATCGATTTTTGCAAAACGCAAAATCATCTTTGTGCATGATTCGATTTTTTGTCCTTTAGAAATGGGTGAAAGATTAAAAGGTAGATGAAAAAATAATTTTTTTTTCGGGGTTGGAGGGTGAAGCAGTGATGAGACTCAGGAGGATGAAAAGTTTTTTTTCGATTATTTGTTTGATGATATAAAAGTCGAAAAGCTTATGTAGTATAAGGTTGTAAGGAAAGTTTTGTGGCTTGTTATATTCCCAAAAGTGTCGTATAAACTGTTTCACGTATATGAAAAATTTCTTAACATACTTTAGATAAAGAAGATTATTATTGCTTTGGTTTATTTGTTTTCATTAACTTTCTTTCAAAAGTTTTATAAATTCGAAATTCGTCGGTAATCATAAAACCCAGTAGACTTCGCTTTTTTTTTTTTTTTTTAAATATAATAGATAAATTTAATATTGACTCGTAATTTAATCCTATTACCATTTAGTTATTAACATTTTCCTATTATTTAGACAATTAATAAAAAAGCAGCATCACAATAATCATCCTTTTTTCTCATTTAATTTAAACCTACGTTTTTTAAAAAATTATTTTATGTTTTAAATGTTAAAAACATTCTCAAAATTTCAGCGATTTCTATTTTTTGGTTAGCCCAGTTGATGTAAATCATTCATATATCACTAAATAACGTTCCTATGAATTATATTTCTATTGATAAAAGTGTAATTAAAAAAAATACAGCCAATTATTTTTCGATATTCCCTGGTGGAAATTGAAACGTTTTTTTTAACATTTTTTTACCAGTAGAAATGGAAACACTTTTTTTAACATTTATTGGCCATTTATTTGGCATTTTTATTACTAATAACCTCAAATTTTTATACACACCATTTTTAATGCTCACATTTCTACCAGGGTTCTTTCTAACGAATTTAATGGACTTTTTCACGCAAAATCCTAATTTTATTGTGTACTGAATACAAGAGTTGAATGTATATATGTGTGAGCGTATGTGAGTATATGTCTGTATGTATATATATCTTATGAAATATTAAGATTGAAGTTACTAAGTTATGAAAAGCTATATTTGAAATTCGACATCTCAAGCTTTACTTTGCATTGAATGTAGAAATAATAAATGAATGAGTATTTTAGAAGATTAAATTTAATTCATAAAAAACTGATTTTTAATAAATTTAATCATATAAATGTTTCTAATCACTTTCAATCTAGTTTCATATAATTTTAATGATTAATTGAAAATAATTATTTAAAGTATTAAAATTTAATGCATTCTGCAAAAACGATTATTCCAATGCATGGTTTTAAATTTGATTATACTATAACTGGATTTTTTAACTTGTAGTCTGCAAAGCCTCTACATAATTATAATGAATATTTAATTTCGTTATAAAAAGGAATCTTGACTGATTAACTAACTTATCAAAGCCTAAACTAAATAGTTATACTTAGAAACTTTAATTTTTATGGTAATTATGTCTTATGATGTAGAAAGGAGATAAACAATATTGTCCTAATCAAGCCTTAAGATATAAAAAAGGGTAAAATGAATTTTTGTGAAATCTTGAATATCTTAAACATTTATTGCCTTGAATTTTTTGTACAATGGGTGAAATGAGGGTAAATACTTTTTTACCATATCCAACCCGAAAGTTTCTACTTTCATCCCCACTACTTCAACCGAAAGTCTTACATTCTTGCCGGGGCAGGAAGCAAAAAGAACGTTCTGCGCAGGCGCTAACGACAGAGTATAGCATACGTTATATCTCTCCATCTCTTTCTTTTCCCCATATAATGTCTAATATACCTAGCCTTTTTGCTCTTCATCAAAAGTCATAGTAAGAACAAAACAAAGGCAGATATCAAAATCTTTTTCTGTTTCTTTTTCAAATTCTCTTAAATTTGAAACAAAAAAAAAAAAATGTATACATTGTATTATATTATTATTTAGTTAAAAATGTGTGTGATGAAAAATGTGTGCATTGAAACAGAGTGTATCGAAGAATAACTCTATCAGATTAAATAATACAGTT
This sequence comes from Anastatus disparis, assembly GCA_017163975.1. NCBI lineage: Eukaryota > Metazoa > Arthropoda > Insecta > Hymenoptera > Eupelmidae > Anastatus > Anastatus disparis. The sequence continues at coordinate 3,906,959 of JAFFSR010000226.1, forward strand.
TTTTTTATTAATGAACTATCATTACGAGTGTTACCGTGTAGTGTATTATCGTGTAGTGTATATAATAGAACAAAGCATAGAATCTTTAAAAATGTGCGTGATGAAAAATCAGAATAATTCATAACATTTTTTTTTATTAATGAATTATCATTACGAGTTTTACCGTGTAGTGTGATATCGTGTAGTGTATCTAGTAAAATATAGCATAACGTTTACGTTATACGTAATTTTAGTTGACAACTTTCGGCTTGGCTATGGTAAAAAATTGTATACGCGCCACGGGAGTGAAGGGGGACATCTTAACCCGCGCGTTTATCGCCCTCGCCTTCGGCTCGGGCGATAACATACGCGCGGGTTAGAATGTCCCCCTTCCCTCCCTTGGTGCGTAATATACTATTTTTACAGATTCTTCAATATCTTAGGTATTTCGATAGTTATGCATTAGATTTTTGAAATTCTCATTTTCTTATTATTATTATTGTAATTATTATTTTATTTTCAATACCCCTTTTTAGAAATCCGAGTTACATTCATTTTTAGCGTGGGCAAAGCCATCCAGAGATGTTAGTAATATATAATAGTACATTACGTAATGAGGATGGGTAAGTTTATATTACGAAACGAGAAAATTACAGATCAAGCAGAAACTTGTAAAGAGTTTCATTAAAAAGCCTTTTCACACAAGTTACATACATTATTTTACGTCCTGAAAGCCCAAAAATAGCAAAGAAGTTGTTGATTTGATGTAAGGACTATATAATAATTCAATTAATAACCAATCATATATTCTTTACTTATTTGGCACAACTGCAACACAAGAGAGCCTTATATTTTTTTATACTTTATGCGCAAAAATCAATTTTTCTTAACTGCGTGTGCGAAACTAGGATTTGCCTGTTAGTTTTCTGGATGCAAAGTACTCCATTCCCGCATAGTTTAGAAGATTATGGTTTTTCATCTAATTTATTATTTCGACTCATAAGATTGTCACTCTCGCTTCGCTCGGGCGACAAACTTCTCACTCGTCGATAATCTTCAAAGCTTTTATCAATTTTTTATTAAATCTCGTTTTGGACTCGCAGTTAAGAAAAATTAGGTTCGATATACAAGTCCGTAATGCAGGTGCTCCCCTGATAGGTGTTTGTTACCCTCGTTTCGCTCGTGCAACAAATAACACCCATGCGAGAAACACCTGCTTTGCGCACTGATATCAAAATAATTATTTTTTGTCTCTGTAACGTATGAAAAATACTACATTCAGGCATGTTATGAGATGACTATATCCGAAGTAATTCAGCGTGCGCGAAACAGATTCAGCATACTCAAAATTAATTCAAAGTGCGCGAAATAACAGACAATATGTGAATTAATAAAGATAAAATTAATTTCTAATCTTATTTCATACTTCTGTAAGTAAGCTTTTAATACCTAATATATTTTCATGGAATTTAAATTTAATTGTTTAATTAATTGTGTTTTTAAATTTCAGCATTATTATTTATTTTTTTTACCGACACAGAACTTTCTATATGAAAAAGCGAAAATCTAATAAATCTAATAAACTTATGTCTATAGAAAATACACGAATTTCTCATTTAAATATTGAAAAATATAACTATTACATTTGATTTTCTACTGAAAATTTGATCCTTCAAAATCAAATTTCTTTGTTTAACTACTTTAAATTCGTCACTTGAAATACTTTGGGATCACTTGTATTTTATTAATTTTTAATAAATTAATAAATAAATAATTTTACATAAAAAAATTACTTAAATTTAATTTTTAAAAATTACATTTACCTTGACTAAATTTTTTATTATTCACAATTACGTAAACTTATCTACCATAAATTACACTGTACCAAGAGCGAGAATTTACACGGATCCAACGTATGGCCTATTTTACTCCTTTAACACAATGAGCGCCTTAAAACTCTTGCTTGCGACTGTCTGATTTATATTACGCGGCGTCTTGCAAGGAAATTTCTCTCTAAAAAGCTTATTTCTTAACTGAAACGTTTCTGTTCCTTTTCTCTTTCAAGTGCTGGCTTAATTAGTAAAAAACCCTTTTTTTCGTTGTTGATTGAGAGCTTGTCGTTTTCTGTCTTTTGATTTTGGAAAAAAGTTTTCGTGACTTTTTAATAGCACGAGGATTTGAAAACATTTTTTAATTACATTTTGCAAATCAAGAATTTAAAATGTCTCCTGTTTGTGAATTATTTGGTGAGATTTTACTTAATTTATTTTCCGAAAATAATGAGTACCTTTAAATACTATGGAGATTGGTTGATATTATTTTATTTATATTAAATTAACCAATACTTAAGAATAGAATGGAATGTTTCAACATAAATGAGCAAACTTAAGCGAATTCGAAAATTTGGACCTTTAAATAACATTTTAAATAATGCATTAAGTAGTCGAAATCGTAATTGATCCAAAATATCTCTTCAATATATTTATAATAAAATACGTGAATTATAAATTAACCCACTCATCTATATATAACGCATTTCGACATTATTAAATTAGGTTACACTGAATGTTATTTTGGAAATATATTAAAAAATGGTTGAAAAAGTTTTAATTGAATAATTTGGAGGAAAAAAAAATTTGTTTAAAGTCTGTAAAATACATTTCTCGTACATTTGCCATCATGTTTGTCGAATGATAATGATGTACTGTGTACATTAATGAGCATGCTTTTGTAAATGTTCACATATACGATATTTACTGATTAAAATTTTGTTTTCCTCTCACCCTTTACTTCTTATTTACGTGTAGCTTAATTGAAAATCCAAAATGCACTGTTTAATCGTTCGATAGATAAACCACGAATGCGTTAACTGACAGATTCATTTTCATTCTTGATTAAAATTTTATTTATGAAACACCAGTACATTTGGGAACTTGTTATTTTCTGTACTAGTCAAACAATTCACTCACTGCTGGTCATCAAAGAATTTAATTAAAAATTTTACATTATATTACAAATTTTTAGTTAATATACATTTAACAAATAATCATTTTTTAATTCTTTCAATTTAACAATAATTTAAGAAAAAAAATTATAATATTTTTCAATTAAAATTACTAAAACATTAGTTTCTTCAAGATTTTTTATTTATTTCATTAAATTTTTCATAATATCAACTAACCAAAATTCAATTAAAAATTAAGTAGATTGTTAATTAATTAAATTAATTGGTATCATAAATTTTTGAACATCTTTTTTTGTTTATCGATTTTTGTGTATAGAATCATTTTTTAAATTTTATTTTATTTAACGTTGCTGTATTTACACTATCATAGCGATACTAATTAGCGACGGAGATCATCAGTGTATTTGTGAACAAAGCGCATGTTGCAATGGGGTTTGTATCACTCGGCCGCCAAGAGCGGGATTCGAACTTGGGACCCCGAAATTACGAATCTATCGCTCTCCCGACACAGCCACTGAAGACCTCATTGTTGTAGAATGATAAATATATTTGCCAGTTCAACAGTAGATTGTTTATTAACTAGTAAATATAGGCAGGAATAAACTGGTGCATTACTCATAAGGAAGTAACTTACGACTTCACCTACAATATTATTTGAATAAAGTTAATTTAATAAGACTATATACGTTAAAATTATTAATATAACTTTGTTTTCGCCGCTTTCCAATTCATGACTTTTACGCATAGGGGTGGTGAAAATAAACGGATGTAGATGTCATACACTAAGCTTGATCATTTTGACGTCATAACTTCATCGAAACATTGGTCGATTTGTGTCTGCATCGTAAAATTATTCTCGTTTTAAAATATCAGTTTACGAGCCAAATTCTTGTTATTTGCGAGATGATTTAATTTTCTGTTTCAATATGAAGAAAATTCGTGGCTAAGATTTATCGGATACTTACAGTGAAACTGTTGCTAGTAGAAAAGCGTATCATAAGTGGTTTGAACGCTTAAAAAATAATCACATAGAACATCGCATGATGTTGGAAAAGAGTAAGTTTTCAAATATTCAGAATTGAAGTCTACACCTCATGAAGATTCGTATCAAATTTTCAGATTAGTGGAACGAAGAGACACATCGTTTTGAGTTTGAAAAAGGAGACAACTCCTCTAAATATTAATACGGAGGTGTCCCCTTTTTTAAGCTCAAAACAATGTCTCTTTGATCCGCTCATCCGAGGAAATGCAAGAAGAATCTGCAGCATGATCATTGAAATAGACTCAATAAGACGTTTTAAATAGTCTAAAAGTCATGGAAATGATTCAGATCAAAGGAAATTAGGTGCTGTACTGCGAAGCTAAAAGACGTTGAGCGACGTTTCTTTGCTTGTGAATAACGAATATTCACAATTCCAAAAATTATATATTCCAAATGGCTACAGCAAAAGTGGAAATACAACACTATGTAGAATACGAAATAAAGTCATATATTTTTCCCCGATTGGTTGCAAGTTGTGTGAAATTAATTAACAATCGTGATCTCTCAAAGTATTATTGTACATATTATACTATCATTCTGACCAAGAGAGTGTATGACCTTCGGGTCGCAAATCTTGATAAAACTTTGGGATATGTTTTTAGGTATTAAAATATAAGTAAAGCCATAGCGGTACGGTCTAACGCTTCGAAAAATCGAAGTTATAAACATTTATAGTCTTATTTTTAGAAAAATGTGAAAAAAGAGTTCCTGATTGAAGTGTAAATAATTCAGTCTAGAAATATCCTCAATAAATTTACAAAAACTAAAATGAAAGTATTAGATAAAGAAAGCTTTAATTTGCTATATTTAGAATTGAGAAATAATAATAAGGGAGTACCAAAAATTATCTAAATTGTGAAGGACGGTGATTTTTAGTATTCTCTTGCTGCTCAACTTTGAACAAGCATAACTCTGGCTCTAATTATTATTTCTCAATTCTAAAAACAGAAAATTAAAGCTTGCTTTTTCTACTTTTAATTTGGTTATTATAAATTCATTATGGATATTTATAGACTGAATTATTCAAACTTCAATGAGTTCTTTTTTCACATTTTTCTAAAAATAAGACTATAAACGTCCATAGTTTCAATTTTTCGAGGCCTTAGATCGTACCGCTGTGGCTTTACTCATATTTTGGTACCTAAAAATATATCCCAAAGTTTCATCAAGACCTGTGACCCGAAGGTCATACACTCTCCTTGTGAGTTCAACGTAATGACTACTTTATTAACTTGAAAAGCAGACTAAATTCGAAATATTTTTCCATCCCAAAAATTAGTGAGTAATGTGACACATTATTCCTGTTAAAAAAGGCGATTATAGGAAATGAAATTATTTTAATATTTTCAATCAAATCACCAAATTTGAACTAGAATGAAAGCACTGCATGCAATATAGGAATCAATTTCTTCCTGAGTTTCTTACGTAACAAACCACACTTTTAGGAACTGAATGATTATTATTATTGGAAATATAAAAAAAATAAATATGATTTATAATTCTTCAATTTTCTCATATTAACTAACTGAATAATTATAAAATGTAATTTAAATGAACTTCATAAAACCTAATTATAAATTAAAAATTTTTTGGTTCATCAAGTCTATTTAATTCACATTTTTATGATTTCAATTAATTACTTTTGCTTTTTGCACCTCGACTACATTATGAGTAGGAAAAAAGTCGCACATATTTGATTACAAAGCAGCATTCTATTTTTATACTTTCACTTGGTTAAAGTTTGCAAGGTTCATTCGTATACATATATATAGAAGCGAAGCAAGTCTAAGCAAGCAAAGCAACGGACTCGTCCTTTTCTCGCGCTGAGTAGTCCTAATTGAATTTCACGCTTGCGTTGCCAGCAAATAATTATTTGCTATCTCAGCCGCAGTCGTAACACTCCGGCGAAGTAAGGAAAAGAGAGAAAGAGTTGCTCGTTTTATTATGAGCGAAACGAAACTATTTTGCATGATATTTACTATTTTATCAAACTGGAGTAATATAGTTTTATCTTGTTTTGGTTTGCAAATAGCATTTTTTAGAATACATTTTTTTATTTTATTTAAAATAACTTGAAAGTTTTTAACTAGTTACAATGCTAATTGTAATCATGAGGTGCAAATTGAAATTTTCAGTTATTGAAGTAGCAAATTTTCCTAATATATGAAATCAATGATCTGTAAAACTTAAATGATCAAATTCTATAGATAATTTTAATTGAAGTCTTTATGCAATCATAAGAGTTAATTTTCATTTTTATTTTTAAAATACCATTAATATTCTTTTTATGAAAAATTTATGACTTTATTGTTATTTTTTTTTCTACTAATGATTATTAAAAATTAACAAATACCATTTGTCAGTTATATTATTTTTAATTTTGTGATTTGAATATGACTATATTAACTTATAGATCAGCCACTATGTAGTCATGTAATCTAATTTATTAAAATAAAAAAGAACTACGAAGTTTTAGCGTTTATAATTAAATTTATATCGAAAATTTGACCTCCAACAGTTAGGTAATAAAAAGTTATTGAAATAAAATTTCTTCGAACTTAATCTCTTTTGTTGAAAAAAAAATTACGACTTATATTAATTAATGTCAGTTTACTTGGATCATGATTGCTTTATAATTAGTTTATCAATTTCATATCTGCAATTTGACAAGTTCAATGTCTAACCTAGGTTAATCTACACTTCGAACATGAAAGGGGCCAAGCATGATCTAATATTCTAAGAAATATTCTTGGAAATGTTATCTTAAAATTTATTGATGTAAACTTTTTCTTGATTATGTTTTTCCCCGCGCTTGCATATTAGCAGAAAAAAGTTCTATAAATAAAAGAGATGTGTTTGCTTAAAGTTAAGTTAATTTACTTATTTTACAAATTTTCTCGATGGATTGATAAAAATTGAGGTCACGGAAAATTTCTTTTGAAGTTTGATATTACGTTACGTATTCACCTGTAATAAAAACAGTTTAGACACATTTATTGTCATATGGATATTGATTTTTCATTATACAAATATTTGACTTCATATTTTTACATTTTTTTTCCAAAAAAATTGAAATACTAAATAATAAACATTTAAATATTTATCAAATATCAATATTTACAATTCTAATAATTTTTAATTGAATTTACCCAATGATAAAATGTAATAAATTTAAGAGTTAAAATTTCATTAATCATAACACCTTTAACATTGCCATCCCATTACAAAAGAAAATCAAAAATACCTCAAGACATTTTCATCCTTTCAATTTCTCCTTTTAAAAAAAAAAGGCAATCCCTCATTCAGTTTTTCGCGCACGACTAGGCTTTACCTCTTACCTTCAAATGTTTTTTTTTCTCTCTCTCTCTCTCTACTGTGGTAACGTACGTCGGTTTGCTGAATCAACGCTTGGCTTTTCCCAAACACTTGACCCATTTTAACGAGCTTTATCTTACGTATAGGCATATATATCTGTATACATATATACGTGTACACATATAGGTGAACAAGTGCTATACACGACCTACAGATTACGCGGTCAAGATACGCGCTCACGATTCTTTCCTTTTTAGCCTTTTCAGAATTTCTCTTTTTTTTTACCTCTCTCTCTCGTTGGAATATATATATTTTTTTCTTTTTATTTTTCTTGGTTTTTTTTACTTTGTGAAGGAATATGGTATAAGAGAAGTCGGGCTCGTTACAGATACGAATCATTTCGCTTTCGCGTGAAACTGATGAGTTTTCCACGCTCCAACCTTCTTTCTCTTTCGTCGTTCTTTTTTCTTCTATTTGGCTTTTATTAGACTGTAAAGGTAAAATGTGTATGTAAAGCTATATTTTTTTTCTTCTTTTTTTTTCCTTTTATTTCTTGATTCAAATCTAAAGAGAAAAAAGCAAGGGTTTTTATTTTATTAATATTGAAGGGAAAGAAAAAGGCTTTGATGAAATGATTCAATGTTGATGGTGAAATTGGAGGTCAAGTACTTTGAACGAAATTCTTGAATTATTTTGTTACATTTTCTTTTTCTTTCTAATTAGAGATAAAAATGATGTTGGTTGTTTTTTTCTTTTTTAATTGATCAAAATAATGATTTTTGTGATTATTAAATGTTACAAGATAAAATGTAATATTTATTTATTTGTTAATATATTGATTTTCCTTTTTGAATCTTTATGAGCTATCCTTTTACAATTTTTAATGTTCTAAAATTTTAATTAGATAAATTATGGCTAAATAATTTGATCTATGGCCTAAAGTCTATCATCTTTGAACAATTTGTATTTAAAAACTAAAAGAGGTATAAAAAATTGAATATTTGCGTAATGCCAAAAATATTTTATTTTAATTTGCTTTTGGCTGGTATAAAATATGAATACGAAAGATAAATTTTTAAACGATATATCTCCTTTTTATATTTATAAATGATGATAAATGAAAATTTTAATTTAGGTTCAGATATTAAGTTTGCTTACCCTGGTAGAAAATTTTTCTAGTTTTATCGAGGTCTCGATTATTTAACATACAAAACTAGACAGATCTAGACAGATCCAGAGTGAATTTCTACCAGGGTATTAATGATTTTTATATTATTTTTAATAAGTTACTTTGATAGATAAGAAAATTGTTAAAGTTATTTTTCATCCAGACTTTTATGCTTTGTAGAGACTGTTAGATTTTCAAAAATTTTTGAAGCTACAACTACTAAATATACCAGTATCAGAAATTCTAACTTTCTGATGTATATTTTTTCTTTTTGAGAAAGTAAAAACAGAAAAAAAAATATAAAAAACAAAACGAAAAATATGTAACTAGAACAAATTCTAGCAAAGTGTAAAAAGTTTCAAAAATAAGTTATGTCATATTAATATTTTGTTAATTAAAAACAAGAAGAAGAAGCTTGTTAAATCGCACTATTTTCACATACCCTGCGGCTAATCTCGCGCGCTTCAGCATGGTATTCGCGAAGAGTTTCAAAATTGAAAGAAGGAAAAAAAAATACGTGTACATAGACCCTTTGCTCAACGGTTATCGCCCTTTTTTCACATATACACATGTAGTCAAAGTACATATGAAAAAACAAAATGGTATGTATATACGTTATGTCATATATCTATACGATCTTCCGCATGCGCCAACACTATCTTCTGAGCTTCGTTTTTTCTTTTTTCTTTTTTTTTTTTGAAAAATGATGTCCCCTATTACTACTGACATCTGAAACAAAAAGCCGAGAGGCATATTATTTCCATGTATTGTAGAACATTTACATGATAGTTCGTTGGTATGTGTAATAATCAAAGTTCTGTTACGATGGCGGGACGACCAATTAAAATCAGTAGTATTAGGAAAAAAAAAGTTTTTTTTACCATAATATTTTAGAGAAAAGATTTGTTATTAAAAAAAAATTAATTAGCTGAGCAGGATGTTGAAAGTTGCAAAGATCAATTTCCGACTGGAAATCAGTTTGTATTCATATTGAAACTTTATTCATTAAAAGTAGTCTAATTTTAACGTGATCTACTGTAATAAAAAAAAAGTAAAATAGAATGATTATTTTTTTCTATTTCAATTGTCATAGTTTGCACTATTGTCAAATTTCGCCTTTGTCTGAAAAAAATATTTGCGGACAATTGTAATTTCTAATTATCAAACTTATTTTTTAAAATAATTAAAATTTTATTTATCATTAGTATGAATGAAGAACTAATTTATCGTTGAAAAGCGTTAAATCTAAATAAACAAAGAGATTCGCGTGACCCTTTTTTTCATTTGTTGTGCTTAGTTTTTCCCTTTATAAGTTATTTAGTGGACGCAGTGACCCTACTTATTTTGGAATAAAGAAAAATTTTCAGAATAACCTAATTATTTTATCTTCAACGTTAAATAATGAATTTTGATGGCCAACGATAATTTAAACTATATAAATTTTTTATTTTTAGTTTTAACGTTAGAGTAGGAGAATTTCATTCTTGATATTATAGAAATTTATTCATCCCGAAGAGAAAAAGAAGTAAGAAAGTTTTGCCTTATTAAAAGTTAGTCAAATAAATTAATATTTTCCTGATAAAATCTTGTCTCTCTATAGTTCCAAGTTCGGAAAGTTTACTATCTTTTGAGACATCTAGTTATAAGAACTTATAATTAACATTTCTCAATACAAGCAATAACGATTCGTGCATACATGTACGTATATAGGTGTGCGTGTATATATTCATTCAAGAAAATCTGTTGTAATTTTCATGCTTCATTCCTAATCAACATTTTATATCAAACTTCCTAAAAATGGTATTTCAGAATTCTATATATTTATTATATGTAAGAAAAAAATTGGTAATTAAAATATATAAAATTGTAAACTTCAAACCAAAAGAAGCTTCATTGCATTAAAAAAATAAAATTTTTAATAAGCAAATTATTCAACATTAACAATAAAGCACATTAAAGCAACTTTCTCCATAAATAAACGTATAAGGTTACAATACAATACGTATATACATAATAGTAGAACTTCCTAATTAGTCATAAGTATCGTTAGAATTTATATATACTCCGGTGGTAACTCTTCCCCCACCCTTCTATTCTTAACCCTTAAGATACAGTGCCTAATCTAACAACCTTAATGAACGCTAAAGGTGCGCGCTCGTGTACTTTGGGTTAGTCTAATCAAACTAAAGTAACGATCGTGAAAAGTATACGCGGAGAAAATTAAAAAAAAAGGGGAAGCAGAAGATTGGTGCAATATTTTCTCAAGTTCTTAGAGAAAATACATTAGTGGTTTAAAATAAAAAGAAAATCAAGGAATTTATTATGTCTGCTGAAGTGTTGTATCAAATTTGGATATGCGCCAAAATGTTAAAAGCGCGTAAAATATATTAAGAAGACAATGATAAAAAATAATGTTTTTCATATACTTGTTGCATCCATACATTTTTGGTACATTTATTTTGTAAGCTTTAGCTTTTTCTTTTTTTTATTTATAGTTTTAGTCAGTTTATCTTTTGCGAAAAACTTGCGGATTTTCAAGTTTTGAAGTTAGTTTAGAAGTTTTGAAAAATACTTTACCACTTTACCACTAGTAGAAGCTTAACAAAAAAAAATAAAGAAGTTTAATTCTTTATTGTTCTGAAAGTTTTTAGTGGTAAAATTTATGAAGTTAGTCGAAAAGTTTCCTTAACATAATAAAATTATTATTTTTAAAATTGAAAATGTATTTGCGCTGTTTGTGTATCAAAAAAACATTTTTAAACATTTATTTGTTAAAAAAAGAACTTTTTACAAACTACGTAGTATTTATCATAAAATTGGAAACTGATGTTGTGTAACAAAAAGTTCAATACTCCCCATTCAATGTAAAACATGTACGCTGCATTACAAAATTGAATGCGGAGTTTAATGTTCGAAATTGGACAAATTTTTGACTAAATTCACTCTGTAGTCAGATTATTGGTTTAATTCATTCTATACATTGCAAATAAATTATTTCGTTATTGCCCTAAATTTTGATATTTTTTTTTATGAATATGATTTTGATTAAAGTTAAAACGAATTATTGCACGCTGAAAATCATTGAATTAACAAAATTAATTTTTTAAGCAAATAAAATATTACCCCGAGAGATTTTATTTTTTATGATCATAAAACTCGACATGTAAATTTTGCATTTCCATTCATTTTTCATATTCAATCAAGTTTCTCACATAATTTTCATTTTTAATTCGATTTTAACCATTAAAAATAAATTTATGACGCTCTTCGCTCTCTCTGTGTTAATCATACGTATATCTACTAATATCATTAAATTTATAATGCATAAAATATTACATCCTTCATATTTTTTTAATATCATTCTCAATGCTTGTAAAACGGAAGATAAAAGTACTATTACTGATTAAAAAATCACGTCATTAATACGACCTATTTTTTTTTAAATAAATTATTTTCTCAAAATTTCCTGATTCAAAATCCATAAATCCATCAAATTTTCGTTGCGCAATAAACTACTTCATTAGTTGTACAAAAGTATCATTATCCTATACACGTTACATAAATCCGCGTATTGTATAAACAAGTGCTCGTATTAAGCTGTAAGTTTCGTTTAATATTAAATTGAAAATTGATTGGGTTCTTACAGACATTTGGAAATTGGAATTATAGAAGTTTTATGAAATATAAATCTAATACAAAATCTGCTTTAACGTACTTAATTCGCATGCAGGCTCTGCTATGCGGATTTAACTGCAATCAATACTTGGTGAATGACATCTCAACTATGCGCAGCTTTTATGTACATATATATTTCGTTGTAAAGCTGCAATGTTATTTGTTGAAAGTTCAAACGTGTATAAAACGCGTTGATGCTTTTTTTTTCGATGTATTAGTACATTAAGGGAAGGCTTAAGAATTTAAGGTTAAATCAATTTTTTTTTATATAACGAATGAAAGAAGATAACATTGATGAAATTTTTTTTTATAAAAAAAAGTTAATATAATACGAACTTTGAATATTTATCAGATTTTTTTTTTCAAACTACATTTTTCTGAAGTAAAAGTTTAATGTAAAATAAATTTTTCCAATATTGGTAAGTTTTACAGCACGTTGAAAGGTTCGCTTTATTGTTAAAAAAAATTGCTTCTATTATCTCGTATGCTTTAAAATGTGGAATATAGAACACTTTTCATCAGATTAAAAATATTACTTTGCTTCACTCTCTTTTTTTTTGTTGAAAAATTACTTTCTTTTTTTATTTACAAGACATTTTAATATTCGTTTTCTTTTAGTAAATCTAATTGAGTAAAATGTAGTTCATTAATAAAATTGTCAGTAATTCTACATCGTCAGATTAAATGTGACTTTTTTCTATTATTCTTTTTTTTCTTTATAGATTTACATGAATTTAATTCATTCAATCGAATTTCAACTTTTAAAAAGAAATATTCGACTTCGAAATTTGAAAAAAAAAAGGTTTAATTCAGTTTATTGTATTAAAAAATATTATAAAAAAATGAAAGGTGATAAAAATGAAAGAAAACAAAATTGGTTGGTTCATTATTATTCAAGTGTGCAACAGTACATTTAATCAAATTTTGATAAAGCTCGGCTTAATGTTCTCAGCTATCTGGTCATACAAAACTCATGCCACTGAAACTAACTTGTAACTTTTCGTTTGAAATTAGCGGCTATTGAAGGATTTTCACGGCTGCCTGACGCTTTTTCAAAGAGATAAAGAAAATTTGTGGTATTTCATTAACTGTGAAATTAGTCGTTAGTCATATGAATCTACATAGATTGTAGAGACTCAGCAGTATTATAATAAAAAAAATTTATTCTGTATAATTGTAGTAAATATAGTATATTTATTTAGCTGCAAAAATTTTTTGCATAATCTTAGCGTAAATTGTTGTAAATTAACGCATGAAAACAATACGTTTTCTTCACGGTTAGAAATATTAACAGACACGTCTGTTAAAAACTGTTAACAGATAAAAATGTCTGTTACTTTAACAGACAAATTGTCCGTGAAAAATGTAATATACATTATAAATTGACATACTTGTGTCTATTGATTTAACAGACATTAAGTAACAGACGAAAAAAGTTAACAGATTACACAAATGTTTTTAACCGTGTTCCATAATTTTTTTGTTTATTTTATTTTATTTAACGTCGCAGTATTTAAGCTATTATTACGATGCTAATTAGCGACGGAGGTCGTCAGTGCGTTTGTATGCCAAGCACATATAACATACAGCGATGCTTGTATCAATCGGCTGCGATCAGGATTCGAACTCGGGCCCTCAAGATTATCAATCCATCGCTCTACTTTTTTTTTTTTTTTAAATTGTTTTATTTATTGACAGAATATAAATGCGTACATATGTTTTACAAATAAAACAACCAAAAAGTTGTAATTAGGTAATGTGATACAAGGTATGTTAGTAGTCGTATTGCCTGATATTTACAGATCTCTTAGACTAGAATATAACGGTGGTTATTACAATTGTTTAGATAATTGAATTATGTGTAGGTGAGTCTGAGCACAGACTATAATATCCGCTGATTACATTGTGTTAAATTATCTGGAAAATATCAGAAAAACCAGAGTTTCGTTGACTTAATTATTGTAAAATAAAAATGCACTCTTCGATGAATGCTTACATAAATGATTTAAACTATATACAAGCTATTTACAATGTTTTTGTTGGTATAATACATAGGCATGGTAGCCTTACATGTCGATATTAGTGTATCTTTTTGAATTTGAAATTATAGAATTAACGTTAATTGATATAATTTGAAAATTGTTTATTAATCTGTCCATTTTAGATTGAGTTTAGTAAAAATAAAGTTAATCTTACGATTCTGTTCGTGTATCTGATTTTGAATTGTGTAATTTTGCGTTGTCATAGTATCTATCAGATCCTTTTTGAAGGAGTCTAGGAGATTTTCAACTGAAGTAATCAGCGCGGCTTGAAGAGAGGCGCCATCTCTGGGCGTATTAAGTGAAGTTCTTGGTTGGTTTTGTAGAGTTGTTGGCTTTTGAGTAACTCTTGCGGCCATGTAGGCGTAAGAATTTTGAGGTTGGTCATTGATAGCTTTTATTTGTGTTGTTTTAGGTCTAGTTGATGTGGTTTTATATTCTTGGCTTATCACTTGCGCAAATTTTAGATATGGACAGCCTCTGTAGTTTGCTGTATGTCCCTCTTGTTCGCAATTTATGCAGATGGGAGGGGTTTTTTCATCAATTTTCCGTTCGCATTTACCAATTTCATGTTTAGAATTAGATTTCACACATCTAAATCCAAGATTGCAGTTTACACTAGAGTGTCCAACTCGTTGACAAAGATGACATTGATAAACAGATTTTTTTCTGAAAATCTCCCATTTGATTTTGAGGTTAAGAATACTTTTTATGTTGGTGAGGTTCTTTCGAATACTGTTGTTATCCAGTTGTACAAGCAGATGTGATTTTTGTGTGCTATTTTTGTTGACCTTTAGTTTTTCGATTTTTTTAATTGTTACGTCAGAGATGTTTAGGCTTTTGAGCTCTTCTTCAACTTCGCTCGGAGTAAAGATGTCATTTATTCCTTTAAGGACAATTAATTTATTTCTTTCATTTTTTGGGGTGAAAGTAAAATAAGGTATCCCAATTTTTTTAAGGTGCTCCTTGATTTTATTAAAAGTATCAATATTGTGTGCAATAATAGTTTGATCTTTGTCGGATAGATCCCGTAAAATAAATGATTTTTTGTCTATAACTTGGTGTAATGCGTTGATTAGTGATTTAGCTGAGTCATGACTGCAGTAGATAGGTGGAGGCTTGACGTTCTTGTTGGTGTTAGTAGAGAAACTTGCATTAGCGCGCTCTGTACTAGAGGCATCAGCTAAGCTCTGTTCTCCATCTTTTTCTAACATATGATACGCATTGCTTAAATTGACGTTATGTCCTTCTTTCGTTGTGTTAACCTTAGACACTTTGTTAAATCTTTTCGGAAACTGACAGGAGTTATTTGTTTCATTTATAAAATTTAGAGAAGGAAAAATGTTCTTCTCTTCATTGTGACTGAAGTCAGACATAACAGACATGCCATCATTATCGCATTGAGCATTTTCGCCGCTATTTTGGCTTAGTAAGTTGGTTGTATTTTTCTCTACGTTGCGCGACTTACTTGCATTCAGGTTAGGCTGAATTTTACTTTGTCTACGCGTGCCGTATTCTTTTATAGCTGACTTAAATTGCAGATCTATTGCTTTAGTGAACGGAGTAGTTTCTTTAAAGACTTTCGATAATGATGGGTAAATTAACTCATGTGAATCAGCTTGTTGCGATTGCTGCGTTCTTTTGCGTTTAGACGTCGAAGCGCCATCAGTTATAAGTTGCGACGCCATTATGGCGCTAGTCGCGGGGTCCTTCTTTGTATCATTGGTCCTTCTTTGGTCCGACATTGATAAAAAAAAGATAATTTATGTAGCCGTAACACACGTGGCTTAAGCCATGATGCGTGAACGCACCAAGGACAATTACACACAACACTTTTAGCACTTTTTAGCACAGATTCACAGTTCAAGGGAATATAAACGCTCTCCTTTATGCGGAGCACTCGGGAGTGATGTGTACGCGTCAAACGCCAAAACGCGAATCAATCCATCGCTCTACCGACTGAGCCACTGAGGACCCCATACTACTTCTAATAATTTTAAATGTAATTGAAAATGATTTCAGACCAAACATATTCATAAATATCTTTATTTAAAGTAGAATTTTTTATACTTTAAGATTTCCTAATTTTACCAAAAAAATAGCATATTTGATTTCGCACTTTGAAAAATAACATATCTTGCACCCATTGTTTATTTTCAAATAGGAGGTTGTAAAGAGGAGCACATTTTGTTGATCCGGAGAAACATGATACCATTTTAAAAAAAGTGCAAAAAACGACGTCATTCAATAAAATAAGAGCGGAAAATCATTTAAAATTAAGTGTTGAAAAAAGCAGGTTCAAAAACAATTAGTTCTGAAATATCACATTTTGTTATTTTTTTTAAATATATCATGATTTTCGATACTTATTTTGAAAAAGCGTCTTTTTCGGCACTTGATTCTAAATGGCGTGACATTTGTTACTTCTTTGTAAAATAGTGTCATTTTCGACATCGTTTTTTTAAAATGGCGTCTCTTTTGTCAGTTTAAAAAAATGGTATTATCTTCTGCTAAAAATCGAAATTTGCTACTTTTTGGTAAAAGTGATGATGTTTAGAAAACCTTAGAAATTTTGAAATCTTTGTTTTTTAAATTTGTTTTTTGAATTTTTAAATTCATGTTAGGTTAACTGAAAAGAAAATATTTGGCATTGTTAAAAATTAAATTTTCTATTTTCTTTCATTTTTGAATAATATATTACAAATTTTTAATTACCCTGATTTTAATATACTATAAACAAATATTACACGTGTATTAAATAGGAATATGAAAAAGCATCCTTAAAATATTATAACGAGACCCATGCATTAAAAATTCACGTAAAACATAATTAATAAAATACGGTAGGGTATATAGTGCATAGCCAGTTAATGACAATGCAGTTTCTCCATTTTTCCAAACTTATTTCAAATTTTTGAAAATCTCTTTGGTATTCTTCCTCAGCTAAAATGAAAGGGTAGCAAATATGAAATACCTTAAAAAAATTCACAATGAAATTTAAAAATTCAAAGCATGTCAGTATTTTGCATCCAAGTCAACGTAATTAAAAATTCTCTCATCTCAATGATACACGAAAATTTTATGCAAAAATTATGCAAAAAATTTTGCGGTCAAACGCGTATATATAACTATATGTATAACCAGATCTAATTAAAATTCTCCAAAATTTTTGAAAACTACAAGATGTATATCTTCGTTAGCATTATGCAACTTGAATTGAAACCTGATAACGCCCGAAATTTCTTGTTCTCTAAACTGTAGCCTTTCCCAAAACTCTCAATTAACGCAAAATTGACGACAAATCATTTATCGTCGCGCAGAGACTAATTGAATTTCAATTAACTACTCTATTGAGGTATCTCTCATCGTCGTCGTCGTAGTTGTCGTCTATCGTGACATAGTCGACTATATACGTATGTAGAAACTAAGGGGTTATAACATCAGCTTTACAGATCTTAAACGTTGGGGGGTAAACTGTTATGTAGAGTATATGACGTCAATTCCTTTGAATAGATATTCATCAGTTTTAGAGTTATAAATATTTAAAGTTCATTTCGGTATTTAAAAAAGTTTTAATTTGTGTTACATTGCTTAATTTTGGAAGCTTTTTTTATAAAGAACATTTTCGTATTACGTATTTTAACAAAATATTTTTGACGTAATTAATTTTTTATAATTTTTTATCTCATTAATCTTCGGTATATAACATTATTTTATTTTAATTTACCTTCTTTTACTCAACGCATGTAAATTTAATTACAATTTTTTACCACGTTTTCGTGTTAACTATTTTTAAGCATCTTACGTAATGCAAAAATTATTTAATGCATTAATCTTACCGACACTCTAAAACAAAAACAAGAAAATTAAACAACGTTGCTAATTAATTTAAATGATTTTCCTTATCACTTATGAGCTTAAAACTCATGCAGATTTCATTAAAGCATTTACAACGACAAAGTAACCTTCATATTAAAAATCATGAAATTTTAGTATATCGCATAGATGTAAAATGTTACATATACACGCCATTTACTAATACAGATATATTAATGCTGTCTGTGTTTACGAAGATTATTGATAATAGTTAGATAACGAGTTGTATTTTGTTAGTTTGTACATATAAAAGCTGCTCGTGACGTTGAAGGGGGGGATTTCATAAAGCTTTAGATACAATTCTCTGATTATATACGGGTATATACGTACAGAAAGCAATGCGATTTTCTGTTATATACCTTATTCCGTGACTCGTGTCATTAGCATGACAGTGAACAGCGTGTATGGATATACGAGTGCCGTCTGTTTACAATCCGCGGAAGCTTCATGTTCATTTTTCTTTTATTCTTTTCTTTTTTTATGCCTTTTTTTTTGTATATGCATTTGGATGCCTTTGGTGTCTAGTGTTTTGACTGTTGATGCGCACATGTGTGCTCGCTTTAATGTCATTATTTGCTCTTTTTTTCTTCGTTTTAGTGAAAGATGAAAAATTATTCGAAGAATTTGTTTTGATTTTTTTATGATACTGATCTGAGTTTTTTCTTATTTTTAAAATAAAATTCATTAATTTAATATTGATTATCAATTTTATAAGTCATATTATTTTAAACAGACGATAAACAAATTTAAATATTGTATTAAATTGTAAATAATTAAATATAAATGTTATAAAAAGGTCATGTTTTAAAATTTATTTAAAGTGAAACGAATAATTTATCTGTTTGAACAAATAATTTATTTTTAATTTGAACTTGTTATTATTAAATTGTAAAATATTAATGTATGTTAAATATATATAAACTTGAATTTAAATAGCGTTTTACTATATAATAAAGCTAAAAATTGAAGTTATTTATTGCTGGAATTTGCATGATTTCAACTCATGAATATCTAATTCTAAAATAGCTTAATTCACAAAGTCAAAAACTTTCATATTTGCTTTATCTGGATAATTTAAAGTTTTAAATTAAATTTTTTTTAATTTTTATTTTTTAATTTCTACATTATATACATAATAAATAATCTAAAAGCTTTTTCGTTATATCAACTTTGCTCTGGATTCTGAAAATTTTAACGAAATTTTAATATTGACTTATTTTATGGATTGACCTAACACAATATTATAGCCCAATATTGTTTGATTAATTTTTAATTTTATGTACGAGGCGGAAAGATAATTGAAGTTTACCGTTTTTCATATATTGGACTATTACTGGAAAATAAAGGTAGCTTTATGTCATTTATACGCGAAATGTACGCCATTCAACTGTCCGACTCTCGCGCGCTTGCTTGATTGCATTGGAGACTTGTGAACAAGGTATACACCGAGAGACTTTTGCACCATAAAAGATAGTACGTTTTAGAAACGCACTACGAGGTGGCGCGCATGCACAATATTTTTGAAATATGCAAGATAAATATCGATGCGGCGCCACCTTGCGCTGTGTTTTACGATTAATGCACCAAAAAAAGTGATGCATGCATTATAAAATGTAAGGCAATACATATGATTTACGTAGCAGAAGGCATCACTTTTTCTAGTGAGGGCGCGCATCAAGTTTATTGAGGCAAAAGTCTCTCCGTGTAGTGGTATATTAAAACACAAAAAAAAATAAGAGAGAGAATTACGAATTGTCAGGTACTATATTTACCGCATTTTTAAACAGGAGGAGAAAATTCATAAATTAATAATTGTTTTATTGTATTCCGATAATTGTGCTGAAAATACTTTAGTCTCTTGCAACAAATGTTAATTTTAAAACTATTTTTAGAATATAGAAGAACATATTTTATTCTTTCCAATTTTATAAATAAATATCATTATAATATTTATATGGATTGTATTTCAATTTGGTTGGTACATTGAGAAAAAACTAAACTATTGTTTAAATAATCCCTAGAAAAACTTGTAACTAAGATTCAAATAAAAAACTTTTTTTATTGTTTTTTTTTTATTTTTAACGATGTTGAAAAAAAATAAGTTTGAAAAAAAAGTACTCGATAAAAAGTTTTGATTGTTTCCGCAAGTATTTTTATAGCTTTCTTGGACAACAAAACGGTGCGCAGTAAGCTTGAAATAAATTTTGGTAATCGCATTAAAGGCATCAAAAGCTTCAAGTAATCGCTATAAAATAAAAGAGTGGGAAGAAAAAAAAGAAGAATAATATAAAATAGTCGCGTCTCGCATTGAGTTATTCATTTGAAACGCGAAAAAGTAATTAAAGAATACAATTGCTCGCGATAGTTTGAAAATCCAACGTAGAATAAATAAATTTTCTTTTATTTTACTGTTTATTGTCATTAAAAGAAGAAGTTGATTGTTTTTAAAACATACGCAGGAAGAAGTTTATTTATTTCGATACGTGAATTAAACAATGATAAGAAAGCTGCAAAGCTTTTAAGATATTGGAGTTGAGGATTAATACTGTAAGTTTTAAAATAAAGTGATATTGTATCAGTAAATATCTAAAATCCTTTTAAATTCGGAATAAAAATAAAATTTCCAAAAGTTTTAGATGATTATAAAAGTAACATTAAACCAGAAGTTGTTAAATTCTTTTGTTACAAGTAAACGTTTGAACAAAAATTAAAAGTGCAGAAGATTTATTGACTTTACAATGAACTTAGCAACTATCAAAAAAGGATTGAAAACATAAACATTATATATAAAGAATAAAAAATAATACTTAATAAACGAAATTTTCGTTTAAATAATCTAAATTAAAATAATATTAATAAAAATGTATAATATTAGAATTTAAAATATTTTTATTTAAAATATTATGATATGCAAAATGTTCGGTTCTGTGAAGCGTAGTAATTGAAAAATAATTAGGAAAAACTTTTTAAATAGCGTTATTCAGTTTGATTTTAGAATTTCTTTTTCATTCACATATCAAATAAAAGTTATTTCGCTATTTAGGACGTTTGAAATAAATTTTTTATTATAAAACAGAGTTAATATTTGCATTTGAAAAAAAACATTAAACTATGGCTTGAAAAAAAATTAATATTCCTGTATAAATATTCAAAATTTACTTTATACATTATTTATGGATGAATTGTATTGTTTAAATAATTTATTTGAAATTTATATTGATAATAAAAAACTACGAAACAACATGCTATTACTTAAATAAAAACTAGAACCAACCAAAAAGTAACAGATTAGGCTAATAATAAGTTTTCTATTTACAAATTACTGCAGATAATCCAGTTACTGCTGTGTGAATTACAGTCATAAAATTAAAAATTAGATATAAAAGTTCATTAAAAAAAAATTTTTATTTTTCTCCGCTAAATAAAATATTTTTACTTGTTTTCATTAATTGAGAATGCGTTAGTTAAAAGCCTAATTATTTTCCTAGAAATCTGAATGGCATGTGGAGTTAAACCATTTGCATCATTCAAACTCGCATTCTTCATAATACAAAGTGAAATTTTCTTTGACGTATATTTGAGAAAGACAAAATAATTCTAGATAAATTTACATTATTCATAAAAAATAACTATATTCTATAAGTGTTGTCAGTTCAATATAACTACAAAAAAAATAATTTTCAGAATTTTATTGTAATTAGACTACAGTATTTGAAGTAATTTGTTGGCTCAAATTTGATTCCCGGTCTCGTTCGATTGATACAAGCACCATTGTACGTTACATGTGCTCTGTTTACACAAACACGCTGAAAAATTTCGCCACTAATTAACACTACTGTAGTTGTAATACAAATACAGCAAAAATTTTTCGATTTAATGATCTAACAATAGAAATTAAGAATAGATTTTTAGCATGTAAACATGAGTCTGTCGATTGTACGTCTTTTTGTATTCTTTTATAAATTAAAAACATCTATCTACTTTTCTTGACATGAGCTCATTGCTGACTGCCACAAATTATAATATGAACAACAATGCAAAGTATATTTTCACATTCTCGAAAATTCTCTGAATTTGTACATGGAAAGAAATTTGATGATAGATAATTACCATATTCATTAGCATCTAATACAATTCCAAAAATAATTGGAATCATACATTAAAAATTTAGTGATGCATTTACTCGGTAATACACTATGTCAAAAAACTTTGAAGTAACTTTGAAGTATGCTCTAATTTATCGTTTGCAATTTCAATTTGGCAATAAATAGAGTTGAATATTTTTGATGTACCTAAGTTTGTATTGCTTGATCTCAATGGTTAACGCCACACGCTTCCAAAGTTGGAGTTATGGTGTAAGAAAGTAAAAAAGAAACTAATTATGCATTTTTATTTAATATTTCAAAAAACATTGTAGGTTCTTATTAAAAAATTTCTTTTTGTGCTTGAATAAAATTTACGCATATTCATATGAGCAAACAGATGCGAATACATTCAAAGTTCACAATCAAATTTATAATATCAGTTTTTAAACAATTAAAAATCAATTACTAAAGAAAAGAAAATGCACTCAAAAAGAGATATCTAATAATTTTATGTGCTCCATTTTGATATTCATTTGAATAAAATTCAGAAAACTGCAGTAATACCCTTTATTCTATTGATCCAAGAGAATGATAAACCATGTTAACTTCTTTAGAACATGACCCAATTTAGTTTACAATGTAAATATAAAGTGTAGTAGTATATTTTTAGTTAATATTCGCAGATTTATTTCACCATTCAAATTTTTATATGTAAAATTAGTTTCATATAACAAACACAAGCCCTGTTAGTTTTCATGATATTTGAGGTTATGTTTTTTAAAAATACTTTTACTAAAATTTTATATGAATTTAATTGTTTCAAATCCTCAAAAATAAATAAACCCAAAAATATTTACAAAATTTTTCATTTTCTTATGCAAAGTATTCTCATCTCTTACCAATTCTTCTATTTTTCTCAATTTAAATTTAAGGTTAGTTTTATCAAATTTTATGTCTGACATTATATTTAATTACGAATTAGAAGCTTTATAATTTAATTTAAATTTACTAGAATAAATTACTAGACTATAAAGTTTAACATAGTTCCTCTCTAATTACTTCTTTGAACAAATTTAAATTTTCATACGCAATGCCTACGCACACAAAATGAAATTTTCAATATTAAAATTTATCCATAATTCCATCAAATTCGAATCAAAATTAATATCATGTAAAAATGGAAAAGAAATATATGTAATCTTCATTCAAAAGTTTATTTATAAACCAAAGAAATTCTCATTAAAACAAAATTTTAAAATGGCTATTGTATGAAATCATGTTTCATTTTTCTTTAATTTTTCATTTCATTCAAAGTACCGTAACTTCGCGAACGAGAAAAAAATTATGCTTGCAATCTTTGTCGCCTATCACTACACGCGAAATTCATTGTGCGTATACAGATTTCAAGCGTTAGAGAAAAAAAAGTGCTTGCTCGAGTAAATTTCATTCGCTGAAGCAAAAAAAAAGTTTACGAAAGCATTGGCCGTTGTTGTCGTTGTTGTTGTTTTTTTTTTATACTTTCGCTATACAGTGTGTTGTATTCTGCAGTATTTTCTCTAACGTGCACGACCCCATTTCTAAATTGAAATACGTCTGGTTGAGCGCGAGCTTTGCACCTATGCACACACACCTAACAAACAGTTGGTTTTCCTTTTACTGTTTAAGCACAGAGCAACAGCTTTAAAACCACCTTTTCTATGTATATATATACTTCGAAAACTCATGTAGGTTTTTAAAAGATTCGTAAAAGCGTGTACGTATACGCGAGAGAAATGCGTAAGAACTATAGCAATTATTTTTTGCTTTCACGTGTGTATACACTTCCATTTTTTTTCTTTGTTGTTTGACATTTCTTTTTTTTTAATGTTTGCTTGTTACGTTATGCTTTCATCGAAATTACTGTATTAAGCGCGCACTAACACTCTCTTTTTTTATTCTTTTTTGTTGCGAAGTGAGGTTTACGGGTGAGCCGAGGAAAAAAGTTAATATGAGCTTATTAATGCCGCTTCGTGGTTTTGATTCATCAGGTTTTCATGAATTATGCGAAAATTTTATGTTAAAATTATGATTATTTAATGCATATGAAAAAAAGTTTGCCTTTGCCGAGAAACGCACGGTGAAATTCTTTTAACATTTTGTTTTTGAAAATTATGAAATTGCAGGTTTTTATTTCAAAACATTAAAAAAAATATACCAAATGAAAGATCTTTTGACGATTTTCGCTTTATACATTTTCCATATGTATGCCAGTGGTTTGAAATTTAACGTGGAAAAATTTAAGTTTGGAAGCTTTAAATTTCATTCAAATTCTATTTAGTTAGAAATATTTAAAGCAAAATTTGGAAGGTTTTATTTTTATAAATGAGATAAAAAAAGGTACAGACGATAAATATGAAAAGTTACTGGCCACTTTGATGTGACATGAATTTTCGTTTTTAAAAATAAATAAATAGGAAATTTAATAACATAAACATGTAATGTCAAAGTACGTTATTATCAAATAATATATGATTGCTTGTTTTTAATAACTTTCAAATAATCTAGTTTTTAAATTATAATATTTCATTCGTAACTATAATTTTTAAATCAAATTCTGTTCATAGTCAATATTTCAATTTAGAATTTTATAAATTAAAAGTTGTTTTTCTTCAATAAATATTTCAATGTATATAATAATTCTATATATTGCTTTCTCATAAAGAAAGCTTTGAATGAATGGAAAAATATTTTTTTCTTTGATTTTAAAAATTAAGAGTATGCATTCAAGCTTAGAGAATATGAAAAAGTAATTGATAAAAAATGTCTGTACGTGCATATGTACACAAATATATGTGTGCGGAAGTATGTATGAATTTATATGTGCGTTTTTAACTCGGTACTTACTTATACTCAATGGATTTGCTTTGAATTTTACACAAACTGAATTCAATTATTATACACCAAATATATACCAAATAAGAAAACGTAGAGGAGTCTACGAAACTAATATTTATGCCTCCATTTAGCAAAAATATGAAAATAAAAATTGTGTGGAGAAATGAAAGAAAATGCGAGGAAACAAACGACTAAAATTGGCAAAAAGTAAAAAAAAATCGAGATTTTTTTGTTAAACCTTTGGAACAAATAATAGAAAAATTAAATGTTTTTTTATTTCTCACAAGTTAAAATTAAATAAAATTTATTTAAATTTATAATATTTATTTCACTTTTCATGTTAAATTTTACTTTAAATATTTTTATAAAATATGACTCTTGACTTTGGCAAGGCCTAATCTTTTCTATTCACGCGCAATATGCAAAATCTATATAAAAAAAACATTTCCTCAATGATAAGCACCTTGTGTAAATCTTTTTTTTTGTATATAATTTATAGTTTGTTTCTCGATAAAAAACGCTTATCCTTTATTTTTTTACTTTACACAAAACTCTTATCATTGTATAAAAGAATTTTTCATATGTGGAGATAAGTAATCATCTCCCCTAGTAGAGGAGGGTAAGATTGTTGAGTCAATGGGCAAATTTGCAAATCCCTTTTCTTGTGGTTCGTTTGATTGATAGACAGCAGCTTCTTGCCTCTTGTTCTGGCTATGTAGCCCTCGCACATCCACACTTATGTATAGGACTAAAGATGAGAGTAAGCAAGTGGAAGATTTATTGTATGATATTCGGAAATTGTATTGACTTTATTGATTTAATCAAGTTTACATTGTCATGTTTTATTTCTCACAGTATAAAGTCTACAAATTTAGAGATTATTTTTATTTGAATATAAAATGAATAAATTATACACTATTGACGAATCTTGGAGTCATAGAAATAGCAAAATTTTTTATAAAAATGTTAGATGGTTTCAATGGATTTTCAGTTTTAATTTAAATTAATTTTCTAAATTAATTTAATTGAATGGACAATCAATAACTAATTCTTAACTTTGTAAAATTTATTTATTGACATGAAAATTATTTTTTTTTGTTAAAATCTTATAATATATACTGAATAAATAAAAAGAAAGTAGATAGACTTGTAATACACTACGTTGAATTAATATTTATTATAAAGCAAAATAAATGTTGTCGCTAGTGAGTGCTCTTTTATTAATAGCTGATATTTCTATTATGCAAATCATACACATGCACATATTCACGCATTTATGCAGATGTGTGCAGTGTCGGATTTAGGTGTTGTGAGGCCCGGAACTATTGATGCCATGAGACCACTTTAAGAAAACAATTTTACTGTGGATGTAAAAAAATTGTTTAAAAAAAGTTGTATTTAAAATGAATTGATTAAAGAATTTTTCAGTCCAAAAGATAAATCATTTTGATTCGAGAAGTTTTTCCAGAGAAATTATCTATTTAGTTTAATCGGAATCATTTTGGTCCAAGTGGAATTCTATCCAGAAAATTTATCCATTTTGTTTAAGCAGAATCGTTTTGGTTTTATAGGAGCTCTACTTAATCGTAAAGGAATTATCCATTTGGTTCAAGCGGAATCATTTTATTCTGAGAAGATTTCTATTTGGTTCTAGAGGAATCATCTATTCGAAAACCAAATTGTTTACTCCAATATATTTGTTTTAAGATTTTCAAAGTTTTCTGAAAAACTCGCCAGCCCCTCTTCTTTAAATCCGGCACTAAATGTGTGTAAGCAAATTTTTCTTTTTAACTCGATATAGTGATATTAATGTTTCTAAATTTTATAATAATATAATTCAAAATTTATATTTTGCATTATTAGTACTACTGTATACTAATAATAAAAATTATTAAATAATTGTATTTAGAGGCGTCGTAACTTATTCAGATTAAATATTTATATTTAATAAATATTAAATTTATATATTTAAAATAATGTTAACTATAGCATAGTTAAAATTTCACAATGTGTATTACTAAAGAATACACGTGCGCGTCCAAATTTAAAAGTTTGTAACTGTCATTACACGTTGCAAATTCCCGCTCTGAATACCACGCTTAATCAATCAGACGCTTGCATTGAATATAGAACTCAGCCAATTAAAACGTTTAGAAATTTCGCTTTTAACTTGTTCTCCTTTTTGTATAGGATAAGAACTACTACATATTAATAATTAAAATTACAACTTATGATACTTGGATTAAAAATATCACAACTTTTACACATTAAATATTTACATAATAAATATTAAATGTATATATTTATAGTGTGCACGAGTAGTATCATTTTAATAATTAATGCTTACAAGCTTGCTTTAGGTCTAAATTTATTCGATTTCTTAATTTCTAAGTCACTTAAAACATTAAATAGAGTAAAGCGCCACAAAATCAATATCTAAAGTCGAGGACTTGAAAAGGATATGAGCAGTCGCGACGAATTAACTGCACAAAAACAGAGAACCTATGCATAAAACACGCTTTACACTTTTTTCAAATACGTGCATAATAAATAAGTAAACCTCTTTTTTTTCTGTCGTCTCTTTTTAAATCAATGCATCCAAGCGTCACCCCACTTGTTTACATTAAAGACAAGTGTGTTCGCGTATAAATATATATCTATATACATGGGCAATGACACTCACTTTTAATTAATCATATATAACCCCAGCGTTGTTTCTCTCTATTCTCGACCCCTTATATTTTCTTGTTTTTTTTTCATTCTTTTCAATAATGTGCGTGAGAGAGTAAGAATAAAACAAGGGCTTACGTTGATATCTCAAGGGTCATTGCCTTGCGACATTCCTTTAACAAGTGTCTATAGGGTTGCTTGTATGCCTCTCTCTGTCTCTTTCTTTCTCTTCTCGTTATGACACGTCCATTGTATACAAAAGGGATGTGAAAAGCTTTTGTTATATTTCCTTACTGACGACGACGATGACAAAATTTTCAGTTTTAGTATGGCGCGTGATATATATTCTATATTTATACACACTTCATTTTCGCTATCCCTCTCACTCCCACTTTTGGGTATCAGAAACAGTTGTGGTGCCAAAGGGATGTGAGAATACAAGATAAAGGGTATGTGTGTAGCTTTTTAAACATTACAAAGAAAATTGAGATATTATGAGTGGCTTTTGGAGAATAAAGCTGTGTCAATAACGTGTCTATTTTTTACAAAACGAAAATCGTTCTTCTTTCAGAAGCTAATCCTGTAATATTTTTCAAATAGACATATTGTATAAATTGATGTTATTAAAAACCTTATAATATATAATTATTCATGTTTCCTTGGTTGTCGGCTTTAAGAGAATGTATTCTTCTACAAAACGCTCCTATCGTCTACGTTAAAACAAGTTTAATTCTGTTAAACTAATCTGTAAAGTTTTTCCATAAGTCCACCCTAATACTATTTTTACATGCACCCAAGGCACACTTTTTAACGCGAGAACACTTATGTTTTTCATTGATTTTTCACACCTGTTCGCGGAATATCCTTACCACCTTCTGTGTGCGAGCATTTTAGTCTGTTCCATCCATACAGCTCATTTCTGAGTTCTTTGTAAATACGTTTGCTATACACTTGCTAATAGTGTATTCTGTGGTGTGGAGAAATCCTTTGGAAGAAAACCGCATGCCAGAAACAGCAGATAAGAGAATCAAATTTGGCTTGTCAAAATGATCGTTCCATATCTTCGAACACCGTTGTCGAAACTCTATTATTGTCATTATCAAACCGATCATTACACGGGTTTTACGTAATGCTGAGTGCTATTTAATTAACATGTTTAGATGACTACGCAATTCCATTAGGACTTTTCGAATGATAAGAGTAATTGATAACGAAGCATTATCTTCGAATTCTTTTCTTCTCGAAAAAATTCAGAGAATTTTAGTTCTTTATAACGGAAAACAAGTGCTCTACGAATGCCATATGTACCATACCATTTTTCTATTAACGCTCTATTTATAAACATGAATTATTATTATAATTATTTAAAGAAAATGGTTAGTTATTGAATTATCAAAAGAGGGAATAAAATACTTTATTCCCGTTAAATTTTAGAAGTCAGATATATCTCACTTTTGGCCCGCTTTTTCAACTAATAATGTGGCCATTATTGTTAAGGTAGAAATAAATAATATTTAAATGATATATTCATTAAATAACCTCAAAATAAACGATATTCTACGATTACAGTCATAGCCCTCGTAATTTTTATAGGAATATTCTCCTCGTGTATATGTATCGTTATGAAAACTCATAATCTTCTTTTGAAGTCTGATAAAAAAGAATTAATTATTAATTTCAGTACAAATCGTATATCATGTTTCAAACGAATAAAACGTACAATTATTAAGAAACATAGTCCTTTGGTAAAGTTCCGACAATATTTAATATCCACACGTTGACAGACTGAATGGCGCTTAATGAAAGCGCGTACGTGACTCGCTTGATATATACGCGTATGATTTTTTACGCTGCTCTTGTGATAGAAATATTTAATGAAAAACATAATATTATACGAATATATTGAAAAAATATATATATATTTTTATGAAGTTATAATGTTGCAAAATTTTGAAGGGTTGACAGGAGTCATTTTAACGTTGTTTTAAGCAAGTTGAATAATAACTAGTTTTAAAATCTGCCAAAAGTTTGTAATACTTGAATTTTAAATGCATTCAAAAGTTCAGGTCCACGTCAACTGAGTTTTTCACCAGAACAATGCTACGAGTTTTACGTGAAAATGAAGTTTATTTATTACGTGTCTTATTTTAATATTTATATTGTTAAACTTAATATTGTTTATTAAAGTTAAAAATGATTTAGTATTGAAAATGGACTAGTGGCATTGATTTTTATAGTGATAGGAAAAATGCTTTAATTCAATAGAAAACAAATTTTTTTTTATAAATTACGAATATTATTTGATTTATGTTTATAATATAATTTAAAGCTATTAAATGTGTATTTCATACTTTTAATTAAATAATTTTAATAAAAAAATAAAATCTAAATCTTATTTGAATTACTAAATAATATTAAGAATTTTCACCACCGGTATAATAAAGCTTCATTTTTTACTTTTAAACTGGCAATAATTCATTTTAATTGAAATAAATTATTAAGCGAAAATCTGTTTTTTCATCAGCAATTTTTTTTACACAGTTAATTTTTAAATTTCCTTGTTCACGATTGAAAAACCTCTTATTTTGTTAAATAATTGTTTATTGTTCCTGTAAACAAGAAAGTATCCACTTTAACAAAAATAATATTAGAGAAAGGAAAATTACGAAGAGTTTCCCAATCATATGAAATTTGATATAACTAAAGTCATTTATTTATAAGAATCTAAAAACTTTCTTATAGAGCTTTTATATCAGACTATGAGCTCTACAAGTATCAAAGTTAGTAAAGCCTCGTGTATTAGCCATTTCTTCTCATATATATATACCTGTTGGTTACGTTTTCGCGAACAAAAGTTTTTCGTACCGAAAGTATAAAGCAAACAAAAGCCAGCACAAATAAAAACAAGTTATATATACTGGGCTAGCGCTTAAAAGAAGAATAAGAAGACAACAAAAAATACAGTAAGTATATAATACAACGTCCATGGCTTACAAAATACGCGGAATAAAA
The DNA here is from genome assembly GCA_017163975.1 of Anastatus disparis. NCBI lineage: Eukaryota > Metazoa > Arthropoda > Insecta > Hymenoptera > Eupelmidae > Anastatus > Anastatus disparis. The sequence goes on from JAFFSR010000226.1 coordinate 3,937,659, forward strand.
AAAATATTACGTGTGACATTGTGAATTCATCTCATATGTCGTCAATTGATCTTTTTCCTTTTAATGTAATGTCCTTTTTTCACCTTTTCATATTTGTAATTCTTGAATAGTCTCTAATTGCGATTAGATTGGCCAGGTGGAAAAAGGTCTAATGTAAAAATATTTTTTTAACCCTTTTAGGTCTGAATCTTCTTTTGACAAAAAAAGGTTTTATCCAATTTTATATTATAAAAATACTTCATTCAAATGATACTCTTTTTTTATTATTCTACAGATGAATAAAAAATACACTAAAAACTTTAATTGATTACATACGTTGAAAATTTTTGATGAATTGTTAATATTTACATCTATTGGGATGAATGTCGTGTCTGAAAAGTTTAATTTTTTTAAAACTTTTATATTTTTCCTTTTTGAATAAAGTCAGGAAAATTGAAAGATAAAAAAAAATGTGAAAACTTTTTCGAAACAATTTATTTTTAAACGTAAAATAATTTGATATTCTTATTCCTATTCCCAACATCAGCGTCTTATTTAATCAAGTAGTTCTAATATTATATTTTAAAATATCAAGAAAATTGCATGCACTTGATTAATTACAACACGACCAAAAGATAAAAAAAAACATCTAAAATATTCCAAAGGATTACAAAACATTTATCGATTACTCGCTCCATCTACTAAATGATATAGATTCTTCAGTATCGGTGTACTAGTTTACTTTACTATCATTTTTTTTCTCTCTACTCCACGTTACATTGTTTCTCTTCTCCCTCAATGCTTCCATTATCAAGTACACGCGTGTTGTATAGAGTACTTCCGAGTGATTGATTGGGTAGGTAGAGCGTGTATATATGTATGTATGTATAGGTGATTCTGAAGTCACCGGAATCGACTAGATAATGTTCAATGTAAGTGGAACGATTGGGTTGTAAGTGTTGTATTGTGATTGAATTTCTGACCGTATATACACTTTATAGTGTGCAGTAAATGGAAAATAAATTAGACTCGAGTTAATTTGTTTTATCGTTCATCTTATTGCTGTATATTGACTATATGATTAATGTATCGCTATAATTATCGTAGGAAAGGGTAGTTTTAATATCAAAGAAGGTAAAATCATTAACGGTCAGTTTTTTTAAATTCAAAGGTTAATTTAGTTAAATTACTTTTTAATTTTATTATCATTAAAAATCCTTTCATTGAGGACATGTGTTGGATTTATATTATTTGCTCAAATCCAAGTAAACCATAAAAAAACAAGAAAAGTTATTTTCTTTCTTTTATAAATTTTTAGTCAGATTTTAAAACAAATAAAAGAATTCCTGTGGTCAGATATACGAAAGCCAATGAAAAAATAGCGTAAAAAAAGAATCATTCTAATAGTTTGATTTAGTTATCGATTAAACGAACAACAAACAAGAGCAAAGAAAAAGAATTCAGCGAGTGATGAAAAAAAAAATATTACAAACAATTTATATATATACACATAAAAATCTCTCTGGCGAGCATTTTTTCCTCGCGAAAAATAATAAAACAAGAAGAAAAAAGCTCCGCTTATGTCTACTCTTTTGTTTTTGTTTTCTTTTTTTTAGAAATTACATCGTTAAGCTAATCTCGACGAAACAGTAGCCACAGAGCTTGCGTGTTATCATGGTGTGTATGTGCATATATGTATAACGAAGAAAAGCGAGAAACAGAGACAATGGCGTGTGGTAAAAGCAAGCAAAACAGAAAACACAAAAACATAAAATTGTATATAGAAAGAGAGAAAGAGAGATATAGAAAAAAAAGTGAGTAAGATAGAAAGTTAGAGAGCTTATCGGTCAAATCTAATAGGCCAATCGACGCAAGCAAAAACATTTTCAATTCCGGTCCGATAGTTAGAATATCGCTTTGGGAAATCTCTCTCTTACTCTCTCTTTTGCTCTTTCTCTCTAGCGATTGAATTGAGTATATACGATCGAAATGATATACGCGGGCAAGCGAGCTTCCAACGTTAAACGCATATAGATATAAATATACATGTATATGGAGAGAGAAGAGGAGAGCTTTCTATATATAGATATGTTAGCCACAATCACCGAAAATGTTCTACCTGAACAATGGCTTACTTCCAATCGGCCTTGCGTACCAAACTTTATAGGCATCAGCTATATATGTATGCGCTTGTATTAGTATGTTTGATATATTTTATAGCAATATACGTACACGAGTTTATGCACGTATGTGCCTTGCAATAGTTTAATGGTGTACAATTGGATATGTTGTATATATATATATATGTATGTATATGAGTAAGTATTTAGCTGAATATCTGTTTCTCTTTCGCTTTTGAAGCTACTACATCGTCGAATATTACAATAGGGTATATACCTTATCGAAATTTCATACGGTATAACGTATAGGGAAAAGGACCGATCTCGCTTAGTATAGCGTTTATTGTTATTACACGCAGGCCCCTGGAACAATCACTTAACGATCTTTACGAAATATTCTACTGGGCTTTGAATAATTAAGGCTGAAGCACAATATTTTCTGATCATTAAATTCTATTTTATTTCTAATTATTCCATTATTTATTCGTGAGTCCATATTGATAGAGTTTACATTAACCACATCATGCTAGCTATTTATAGAAATCAACGAATAATAACAGTGAAATGAAATATATTTTTAGAAAATTTCTCACGACATTTCAAAATCTAAAATTAAATAAATGTCTACTTGATTGCTACATTATGTATTTACAAAATGATTTCATTTATTCATAATTTTCTATTAAATGTCATCATTTGAAATGATTAAATTATAACATAATTAACATTAATTTATTCGATGACGCAAATATTCTACTATATTTATTTGAAATCATCTAAATATATAACATATGGATTTTAAATTCTGTAATTTACTGCAATGTCATTTTGTATGATGATTTATTTATTATAATTTATAATGAATTAAACTTACTTGTGTTCATAAAAAATTCAATGTAAAAACCTTTTTTTTGTTAAGGGGTTACTAATATAATAAATATTAAACAAAATAAATGATAGTCTAAATTAATATTTAATAAAGTTGAGTTGATAAATACATTATTTTTATAAAATATTTTAATCAGATTAACAAAAACATATTAGTCTTAAAAATAAATTTTATTTTCATTTTCTTTCCATACATATTAATGATCTTGTTGTAATAAATGTTGATATTAAAGAGTATACGTTAAATCAAAACAATAGTGATTTTATTAACAATTTACAAATGTCAATATAAATGTCAAGTCTCGCAAAATATTGCGTATTTTGGCATATTTCCAAATACTAATGTAATATATAATGCATAAATAAAGCAGTCTATAATTTATGAATATTTGCGTACCATCAATAAATAGTATATTGAAAATAAATTTTCCAGTAAGCACTCAAATTAGTTCCAAAAATTCAAGTTATACTTTGCAAAAAAAAAATGTTTGATATAATTTTTCAAGTTTCTCTATTAGTATAATCATAGAAAATAATCAATTTAATATTCTTAAGCTAATATCCTTTCGGATATGAAAGTATATAAACGAAAAAGTAGGCAAAAGTTCATGATAAAATTCATAAACAGCTGAACATCTTGGTTAACTCTTGGCTAGATCAGAATAAAATTGCTATAATAAGTCATGGAAAATCGAGGGTAGTCGAGCATGAAAAATTTAATCTCGAAAAAGATGAAAATCCTTGCCGCGTTCTCTACCGATATTCGCGCGCGCCAAGAAAAGCTCGCCTCGTATGCATTTTTATCCTCTTTGAGTATTCAAATATTCATGTCTGCAACGACAACGGAGATTTGGGCTTCTTTTCAAAGGAATTATGTACATGAGCGACAGTCCACTGATCTTCTGAGCAGTGCTATATGTGCTTGGTAATAATAAGCGCAAAAATGAAAAATATAATAATGGAGTGTTTAAAAATTATTTATTAAATAATCAACTAAATTATTTTAATCGTTTAATTACATTTAAGTATGCCTCAAAATTTGAATTTCGAGAATGGATATTTCATTTTTCTTCTTTTCATAAAAAATTTGTTACAGTAAGTAAAATACTTTTAAAATTAATATTATGAAAATGTTTTTCGAAATATTAAAAATCGAAATATAGTATCTTAAGAAAAAGGTATTCAACGTTCTTACTACGTATGCGTTCGTTTTCATATTTACGAATGTTTGATTTTAAAAATTCAATTCCCTGGTAGAATCTGATTCCATTTCCAAGCTATTTCTTAGTCATTTAAACTGCGCATATGCTAGAAACAAGCTTGTTTTAATTCCCAGTTCTTAGCTATCGATGTAACGCTTTTTTTCCCACTTTACCGGCATTTACTGGATTGTAAATTCTTAGATAGTTAAAAGGTATTAATTCACCATTAAACTTGGCTAGAAATAAAATAAGTTTGAGACAATATTAAAATAACCTGCGAAATAATATTAATCTCTTGTACTCTATTATAACCTCTAAATACGGTGAAGAGACAAGTAACAACAAAAAAGACGCAAAGAGACATGCATATACGATATTTTTGAAACAAGCACAATAAATACCGAATTGTGTTCAGACGTGCAGTAAGTCTTTCGGTATATCACATGCTTGCCATACGAAGAAAGCAGTACACATATATGGTTTCCGTGTTTATGAAGCGAAGGCATCGCTTTTTACAGTGCAGTGTGCATCATATTCGTTGATACCGAATTGTGTTTGTGCAGAAAGTTTTTCGGTATATCACGCGCTTACCATACGAAGACAAGCAGTACCATTATGTATAATTTCCATGTTTATGAAGCAAAGGCATCACTTCTCATAGTGCGGTGCGTATCACATTTGTTAAGAAAAAACTATCTCCGTATATTTGAAGCAGTTGTAAAGTGAATATTTAATGAAATAGTTTTAGAAACAATGTTTGCATGTCATCTTTAGATATTTTAACGATACTTATGAACTTATTTAGCACTAGTTTTATTTAATTCTAATACTACGTAATACTTAATTATTACTTCTTAAAATTTGTTTAAATAGAAAAAACATTTATAAAACTTATTTTTAATATGTCAAACTGCAAATTTTCGACTCAAATAAACAAATTATTACTTTTTATAGGTTAGAAATATACGTTAATCACGATCTTTTCACATCCCGACAGAGTAATCGTCACAATATTTTTTTGACATAAGAATTAGTTAATTCTTTGATAATTTTTTGATATTTAAAATATAAACATTTTTGCCCATTTTTAATTCCTATTTCCTAGTTTCGAGTCCATTTAAAATGTTTCAAATTCTACCAGGGTTTCTTTACATTTTCTAAAAGATAGCGACTCAATTATTAATTTATCTGATTAATGTGCTTTCATAGTTGTTTATTTAAAGCTCCTACTGTATCTTTATGTTGTACTGTCGGTTCGAAGCTTATTCATTCAATTTAATTATTTTTAAAAATGTTGACTGATATTAAAAATGAGAAAGATTTGTTATATTTTCTAATTTATTTTTTCTTAATTATTTTTAAAAATTAGCGTAATCTGTTAAGGTGCTGCGCTGTTTGACTTGTCGGTTGACACAATAGTAACTCGAGAAACGCGGATTTGTATCCCCGTCAGGTCAAATTTCAGGAAGCATTATATTTACAATATATTATTTTTCTGGATTTTGAGTGATTGAGATCGACTTCATGAACCAATCGCTGTGCTTATCTAAAAAAATAAAAAATAAATTATAAATAAAAAATACAATGATTCAATCGTCTCGAGAAAATGGTTGATCTGTTATTGTTCGCCAGATTATGATTTTAAAAATTGAATTCTCAAGTCCTTGAAGATGAACGGAGCATGCTTGAGACGTTGGATTTTTTCAATGATTACAGTTTGTTTTGGCAGTGTCTAATTATTTACATTTTATTTCAGATTCTACGGGTTTAGAAGAACTATTCTTCAATTAATTACCCTATGTTCAACATAAGTTTTTCTTATTTTTTTATTATCATTAAAATAAAACGTTTTAAAAATAAGCTCTGAAATGTTTGTCATGTTTTTAGAGATTTATTTACTGATTTTTACTGGTTTTTAAAAGTTAATTAAATCATCTTTTATCATTAGTAAATTATGTTAAAAATATAAATCGTTTGAAATAATTAAAAATTTCATTTTCCCATAACATGTATTTAATAATTTATTCTTTTAAATTTAGATTTTCTAGCTTTGGTGATAAATCGCAGCTTGTTGAATTTACATCTCAAGTACCAATGTATTGGTTTTCTTCGGTAAAATAAAAATACCTTATATAAATATACTGTGGTATACTTGTTTAAAATTTATCTAAGATACCAACAAAGCCCTGTTTACGCTTTAAGGATTTAACATGGAATATATTTTTCTATTTTAAAATATATAAACTTCTAAAGTTATTTTTTGTAAGAAAACTACAAATCTCACTTAGCTTTTTAAAAAGAATAAATTAGGAAAAGGATTTTTTTGTAAAGAATAAATTTCTTAAGATTTTGAAGTTACATACTTTTTTTTATAAATGGTTAAATTGTTGATGACATTCTTTTGGTTTACTACTACGCTAAATAAGCATCGTGTCAAATTAAATATTTTTATCATTCATTCTTCTTATACAATAATCATTATAGACACTTTCATTTAACATTATTCGATCCATTTATCTTGTCTACCTAACATTCTACATACACATTTTCATATATCACACTTAAATGAAGTTCCGTTATTATAATGCATCAGCCTTTAAAAGTGCTTATACTTTACCCAGTCGCTATTGTTAACATTATAGGAGGGAAAACAATCCGTAAACTAATGTCAGATCTAATCGTGCGCTAATGTTAAAATTTGCTATTCTGTAAGTGACATAAGCTCTATTTATATTCATAAACTCTTTACTTGAAACCCCTTTAGATCGTAAACCACAATATGCACTTCTAACAATACAGTTATTCTTGTTTCATCTTGCGTTTAAGGTTTTAGAAGTCGATCATCGACAAAATTAATCATTCAAGCATATTGAAAAGTCGAATTTTAATTGATTGACGGAGGGAGTCGTCAAGTTAAAGAGATTTTTTAATTGAGTGTTGATTAAATAGAATAATTTTTTTCTTAATTTTTGGTTATTTTTCAATAACATACTCGTAAAATTGATTTATCCAAAGAATAGTTTCTTTATTTAGTTCAAAGTATTTAACAAAAGGTATAGAACCAAAGATAATTTTTAAATAAAATCTATTAAAAACAACAATCTATGTTAACAAAAGAGCTATCAATTCGATTCCACACTAACTTAATATTTTAATGCTTGTCGCATGTCACTCGTGAAACTTTACTTTGACCCTAAATATTTAATTGTATCTTTTTTTATTTTATTCACTAATTAGAAGTTGGCTCATTGACTATTAATCAAATTAACGTCAAACCTATACATTGAATTTATTCGTTTTACCAACGTATAATAGAATCGACTGATTTAAACTTGGTATCTCACGATCGTCTTTTGAATTTTGAAAAGAAGGGATTTAAGTTTTATTGTACGAGACAAGTCGCTATATATTACTTCCTCGAAATAACCGAACCCGCATATATATTTCCCAAGTCCTTTTCCCTGCCTAACGAACTTCTTGTTGCGTCAAAGTTTTCTTTTAATTATAATTTGATTGAAATTTGAATTGGAAGAGGGAATTGAGATTAATTAGCATGCCAACATACAGTTAATTCTAAATATTTTTTCGTTTGATATTTTAGTAAGGTTTTAACCCCGAAGTGTAAAATTTTAAAATAACACCGCTCATTGGCTTCATCAAAAATTAACATATTATTTGATTATTTATTAATTTGAAATTTTTATTATTCTTTGATTAAAATTTAAATTGAAAATTAAATTTTATTTGTTGAAAATTAAAAAAAATTCTGAATTCTAAATTTTAGTTTTTGAATACTTAAAAGAATATTGAGGTCGTCAGTGGCTCAGTCGGTAGAGCGATGGATTCATAATCTCGAGGGCTCGAGTTCGAATCCCGCTCGCGGCAGTCGATTGATACAAGCATCACTGCATACGATACATATGCTTTGTTTACAAACACATTGAGAAACCTCCGTCGCTAATTAGCATCGTAATGATAGCATAAATACAACGACGTTAAATAAAATATAAAAATAAAACTTTCATGATAATACTTCTAGATTCTTCATATCATTTTTTTTAAATTATTGTTTTCTCATAGAGCAAGCATTGTATCGATAAAAAATATTTTTTCTATTTTTCCATTAATTTGTGAAGATTTGGACCCAAGGAGCCGAATAAAGTGGTTTCCGGTAAATGTCTATGTGTGTATGTGTATTCATTTAGCCAATTAGATTTCGAAACTGCTCGACGGATTTGTTTCAAATTTTGTATAAAATTCATTTTTTTGTCTAACTTTGGGGGAAGCTATTGAGAATTGGTTTTTTTAGCGTAGTTTTAAGTGACCAAGGAAATGAAAATGCATCGGTTGTAATGGCTCAACGTTTGAGCGCTTGAGTCGTGCAAGAGCCTCGAGGTTCGATCTACGTCGCGGACGCTTTCTTGCCTTTTTTATAATTTAATATTACATTCGTCACTTAATAATAAAATAAAATACGTAACATATGAGTCAAAAAAAAATTTTCATTTTTTCTTTAAAAAAAATCAGTTATGAATCAATTTTTATTTAAGTATTAAGGATTTCCATGAAAAATGTATTTTCAGTTTATTGAAATAAGATCATTAAAAATTTTGCATGAATAATATAATACATAATTTCCTGGTAAAATATTAAATTGCAACTAAAGCATTGTAAGATCACTTATTGAAATAATTATGATAATGATTGTAATAATGATGTCTTCATAATTACCAACACAGAAAATTAATATCCTTATTATTTGAGTACATATTCAAAATTATTATCAATGAAATTAATTTGGCAAATTTCTGAAACTTCATTATTGGATGCTATAAACAGAATGAATCAATTATTCTATATAAAATATCAATGCGATCCTATCAAACAATAATAACAATCATTCAACCAATCTAACAACTTTTTAAAAATAGTAACACTAAATATTTGAGCTTTAGAAATGATTTTAATATTTGTTTAATATTCGTTTACGTTACCATTGAATATTATTCGAGGCGTGTCGTGTAATGAAAAAAAATCCAATTACTTTCAACCTTTTGACACGTACTATCTACATTTAAATTCAAAAAGAGAATTCATCCCGTTTATCATGAACTATCCCTGAATTCTATATCCACTGACGAATAAAAACGTTAATCTACAAAACGATTATAAAACTCGATTGTTTTTTTTCGAGAGAGAGGATATACACTCAAATTAAACAATGATACGCTTGCAGTGTAAAACGTCAATCAACCTGCCTATACCTTGACTATAAAAAAAAAGAAACAAAAAAAACCATTATGACACGCATCCATATGTCGTTATATATCGTATATATCTCTCGAGAGAGAAACGAGCTTTAACCCATACTGCAATTGGCATCTATGATCCTCGTGTAAACGCGCGTATCGTTCAGTACCAATTGGGTGCTATAATATCGAGAATTGCTGCTTTCGATAATCGGGTAGCATAACTACTGCAGTATTTAGACGACATTGACTTATATATACATACATATATATACGTGTCATGAGTTTAAGAGGAAGAGAGAGGGAAAAGCAATTATACACATATTATGCACGTTTTCGTATGTTATGTACGAGACATTTCTGGCGTATATACTATACACAATCCCTTGGTATAGACGAAGCTTTGATTTTCTCACCGGGACTTGTAAGTGCTGTATGCATATTGAGATTTCTAGTAGATGAGGGAAGGATTTATGAGCTTTCGATGTTATGTAGGATGATGGAATATAATTTTCCAACGAATTATGCTTTAAAAGTTTTGAACATTTTTTTTATAATTTTGATGTTAGAAAAAAATTTAATTTATTTATATACTTTTTATGTGGGAAATTATTCCATATATTATATGTAAAGGAATGATTATAAAAAAACATTGGCATAATAGAACAATAACCAAAAAAGGATTTAACAACTTTTGTTTGATAAGTAATATTTTGAAGAAATTTATTTCAATCAACTTAAGAGGTTTCAGTAGCTCAGTCCGTAGAGCGATGGATTCGTAATCTCGAGAATTCGAGTTCGAATCCCGCTCTCGGCGTCCGATTGATACAAGTATTACTGTATATGATACATATGCTTTGTTCGCAAACACACTGAAACAACCTCCGTCGCTAATTAGCATCGTAATGATAGCATAAATACAGCGACGTTAAATGAAATTAAAAAAAAAAAAAAAAGACAACTTTTATGAAAAGATTGTACTATATTTCGTTGGTTTTATTTTTGTCTTCTAGATAATAATACCTTATAGAATATAATGAAATGAACGAGAAATGAAGAGATGTGAGATTCGAGGAAATTCGTTCGAAATCAATAATCTCGGGTTCTCAATTTATTAAAAAGAAATTTAATATAATAAGTTATTTAAAGAATAATATATTTCGAAATTCGAGAATATCAATCGAGAAATTCATAATTTCCGGTTATAAGTAATATTAAAATAATTTAATCAAATCAAACCTGTTCGATGTAACTTATAAAAAATACATCATTTGATGGAAAATTGAGTTTCAAATCATGTTAATTTTAAATTTATTTATAATTTACATTAGAGTAAAATTAATATTTTCCAATACAGGTCAGTTATTTTGCTTATCTTCAATAATTTTATATCGTGACGAATGATGTTTTATATCTTTACACCCAGTGGAGCTCAAAAAACAACAGTATAGTTTATTTTAAAATTTGTTTGACATCTCTAATTTCAATTACTACATATGTATTTGATGATCAAATGAATTTAATTTTTATTTTCAAGTAGAAGTAAATTAAAATTTCCAAAATGCTTTTTTTATATCTTTGAGTAATTTTTTTTTTTAATAGATAGCTAAAAAATGGGAAAAAATATTTAAAAGTCTTTACGCAGAATTAAAAATTTTATTTTATGATTGTTTCTAAGAAATTTTTTAGGGAAACATTAAATTTAAATTTTTAAATATATCGAAATATCTTAATAACATATTCAAGACTTTTGTTTAATTTTTAACTCAATAAAAACTCAAGAAAATATATAAAATATTAGTTATTATTGATAAATAAAATATTGCAATAAAAACACTTTTTATAAAAACATGTTATTAATAAAAATCTTATTTAAACCCATTATTTTAATTATTTTACTTGAATAATTAATAACTTTTTATAACAAAACAAAACTCAAAAACATTATTCAAGAAGAGTTTTAATTATATTTTTAATAAGATTATAGGTTCCAAAATTAAAAATTGAAAAATTGTGTTTATCTTACTGCGCTTTTATCTACTTTATTTTTCAGATTATAATTTGAAAATATAAATAATATAAAATAACTGTAATTTGATCCATATTCATTAAATTTAAATAATATTTAAAAGTAACTTTATCGCTAATTAATATTTAAGATTATTTAATATACTTTCAATGTTTATACACAGACAAAATTTTCAATTATTATTTTATTAAATATGCATAACAATTTAATACTAAATAGCGACGTAGTTTCTTGGAAATAACGGAAAAATATTCAAATAATCAAAATTTTACAATAGATTAAACAATTAATTGAATTTCACAGTATTGTTAATACCGTCATACTCAATTAAATAATCATGACGATGAATATTAAATAATTTTGCGAATTTCGTACTTTTAAATTTACAATTTTAATTAAAAAATAATTCAATCTTGTAAAACAACGGAATTTTAATTAAAAACTTTTACTTTTTAAAAAAATTCTTGAACTTAATACGAAAATCATTAAATGAGTCATTATTTTTTCTTCATCATCAAAAGTCATGCGTCCATTGTCGTCGAGAAAATGTTACCCCCTTGAAATATATCACAGTAAAAAATTTTTGCCTTTAATCGGCATATACTGTATACACATACATACATTTTTGTATACAACTCGTTTGCTTTTGCTTCCTCTTGCCAGTAATTAGAAAGTTCGTTGCTTACCCTTTACCCCCTTTTATAGACTACCCCATCCCCCCTCTCTGTTCGCCTTTGTGTATACCCTTTTTTTATTTTATAGTTGTGCCTTTAACTGGGGGTGATGTTGACGTATCGTGTTAACAAGGTGCAGGGCAATGTATATATGTACAGACACACATTTGCACGTGACTGTCGTATGTTGTGGAATTGAAGTTTGGTCGTGGATTCAGGGTCAACAATGCATACATATAACGTTTACTTGCTTTTTATCGTTTGAGTATTTTTTTTTCTCTGATTTGTTGCCTTGATTTTTCACGCCTGGGTTAGTTTTTTTCTTGTTTGAGTTTTTAATTGGATATATAATTGATATCATGAAGGATTAATCTGTTTGTTCTGTTGCAATGCTTTTTGATCTAATTATTTTTTCTTTAAATAGATATTTCAATAAAAAAGAAGATAACCAAAAGCGCTGCCAACTATTTTGGCACTATGCTTTCTCATGGAAATCTTTGAATTTAAAAATTTTATATAAAATACACTTTTTGAAATCTAAAATATATTTTGATATAGTATGCAACTTAAGTTAATAAATATATCTCTTATTCTAAAAATATAAAAGAATTAATAAACGTATACTGTAATAAAGTACCTAATTTTCAAATTCTTAAAAAACTTAAATATTTTATTAATCATATTAAATACTAATTGATGACTTTATTTCTCAAATATAATAACATTAATAAATGTATTTAAATACGATATACTACTTTAAAATCTTTATTAACCTTATTAACATTTATTATGAATAGAAGATCACATTGACTTTTACTTAATTAAAAAAGGTTTACATAAAATGTATTTTAAAACGCATGAAGTAATATTCAATTCTCCGAAATGAAGTAAATATTATTTCATTTCAGAGATATAAAAGCATTGATAAATGTAATTAAACAAGCTGTATACTTTTTCAAATTGTTGGAGATGTCAGGGAAATACGTTTTGAGTTAAAGCTACATTAAACACTGTTTGAATTCACAAAAATTTTACAAAAATGTTAATATTTACAGAAATTAAAAATAAAAGTTTTTAATTTTATTAAAAATTATTAAATTAAATGTTATTGAAATTTTAAAATACTTTAATAAATTTATGAACATATTAAATATTTAGAAAAAAATAATTTTGAAATCAGCATATATAAAAACAGTTTTTCAGAAATTTTTTTCCTCTCCTTAGCTAAAAACTAAAAAAAAATTCCAAGCACGAATTAAATCTTGAACAAAGTTAATCTAAGACCAGACTTATTTATTGAATATTTTGTTTTGAATCAATTCGTAAAAAATTCAGCTCTAATATTATATAATATTACAAAGCAAAATTTCATTGAAATATCATTTATTTTTCATAAATGAATTTTCAAAAACATTATGCATAAATGAACAAAGTATTAAAATAGATCTATTCTATTCTAAAAATAAATAATAAACTTCTGTTTTACAAAATATAAAAGACAATATTTAATATTTCAAAACGTCTTTTTAAACTGAAATTTTTAAAAATGCAAGTCGACTGAATTTTCAATTTTATGAATCCTGTACAGTAATACGGAAGTCGAAATGGAACTTCAGTGTGCGCGTTGGTCGGTATTCAGAGTGGTATTAGTGAATAAAAAATCTGATTTTGAATTTCATTTTATATTTTATTCTTAAAATATTGGCAGACGTATACAATTATTATTATCATTACAATGAAGTTGAAATTTTTCATTTTATATTTATGGAAGTCTTTTACTTCAATTTTTTCAGACCTTCATTCGGATATATATATATAATACAAACTTCTTTGTCATATTATTAAAAAATTGAATGGATCAAAACTTAAATTTTAAAAGCTTTAATAATATATACTATACTCACTGTGAAATTGATATTTAATTATATAATTGATATTATTGTTACGTGGGATTCTTGATACGCACTCCTATGGGGAGTGTGAGGATGTAAAATAATTACAAGAGAATTAATACGAGTTAACTGGTATTTATTGTAACCCAAAAATACAATGAGAGAGAGACTAGTTACTACTTTGTTCTAGCGCGTCCGACGATGGTCTGTCGCTCGTCGTCGTCTAAAACGACGATGTAAGTTGCCCGCGACGAAGTGCCGAATCAGCACTTCGCGCATCGTGCGACTCTTGGTCCGGAAACTCGGAGTCGCATTTCTCTGAGTTTCTACCTTATTTTATGTTTTATATTATAATATACGTACAATATAATGTACGTAGCATTATATTTATTTTTCAATCAGTAAAAAATTAATCGATAAATGTGCATCATTGAAATTTGAATTCCAAACTTTGAAATTTGAGAAAAATTTAAAAAAAAATAGATTTGTTAATCTAAAATTAATGTCAGAATAATAACGATTTTTTAATTAAAAAGAGAAAAAAAATAAAAAATGACTTTAAAAGTAAGAAAATTTGTTTTTGTACAATTTGGCTGAAATTTGTCATTATATCAGAGTCAAGATTGTAAGATCAGATTAGTTCGTAAATAGGAAGTAGAGCAAAAGAAGCATAAATTCTTTGAGCTAGAGAAATGGGTTATTCCTATATCGAAGGAAAAAGAAGTTAAGGCCAATGTTTCATGTATGAACAAGCATGAAATCGTATGTCTTATTTAAATATCACAATGTGTAGTCATATACAAATCGAAAAACTTTCAAAACATTACTTTATAGCTAAACTTATTGATTTCTCTTAAAATAAAGGACATAAGTATCTATCAATATAAAATTGATTGAATTATTATGTTTACTTTATTTACAGATCATCTGTAAGAGGATAATTTTTATTTCCAAATAACGAAAAAAAAATCTATAAAAGTACGAAGATTAATAAGTTTTGAAATTTTGAAGCATATCTGAAACTTCTCAAAAACTTATGCCATTACATAGTTTATCGTATCTCGTAAAGTCATTAAAGTCTTGAGAAGTATTGTTACATAATAGGTGTCCAGATAACAAAAGTTTCATCAAAGCAATTGAGAGAGAGAACCTACTGCATGAAGCTGTATCAAACTCAAATTTCTACATCCTCCATCAAAGTTAAATTAATCTTTGGATATACCCTCTTATTTTTTATCAATATTGTTGTTTTATTACGAAAATATGTTTTGCGTATTTATTTAATCAAGTTGGATTAATTCATCCCCATTCAAAAAATGATTGTAAAAAAAATTGATTGTCAAGTCTGACATCTTAATTACAAAATCAATTATAAAGTTAAAATAGGAATTTGAAAATAAACAATGACGTTTTAGTTAACAAGGCTAAAGGAAAATTAATATACTAAAAATAGAAAATTTGATTATACTAAAAATATGTACCACCTATATAAGTCCAAGAACAAAAAGGGATAAAAAAAATGACGTAAAAAAAGGGTCGTGATAAAAGAGAAACATTTAACTTTTTTTTTACTAGTGACAACGTAAAATTTCGAGCTCAAACACGCAGCTGTCAAATATTTTTTCTTGTCCCTTTTGAGCACTCTATCAAACAGTTTTCATTCCCTTTTTTCCTTGGACATTGTTCTGAGAATTTTAAGAAAATTTATATAACGGATATGCAAAACTTTTTTTTTGAAAATTGATAAAATTTAAACAGTGCGAATTTTTTAAAATTTTAATTATATTTTAGGAATGATTTTATTGTTCTTAGTCGTTTTTTAATTAATCAATGTATTAGTCTCGATTGATTTTCCTAAGAAAAAAAATAATCCAATCTAATATTAATACTTATTTGGGATTTTATTAGTTTGTTCGTTAAGGAAAGAAGTCATGACAATACTTCCGAAGCGTTCAAAAAAATATGAAATTTGATGTATTGCGAACGAAGTATTTTTTTTTTTTTATTTGACGTCACTGTATTTATACTATCATTGCGATGCTAACTAACGACGAAGATCATCAGTGTTTGTGAACAAAGCATATGTATCGTATACAGTGATGCTTGTATCAATCGGCTGCTGGAAGCGGTATTCGAACTCGGGACTTCGAAATTACGAATCCATCGCTCTACTAACTGAGCCACTGAGACCTCTGATTAATTTTTAAAATTCTAGTCAAGTTAAAATCATACTACATTAACTACAATTTATAATAATTTATTTTGTTATAATTTTTTGATTGATTCACGAATATTATTATTACTTATTTTAATGTATTAAAATTAGATTACCCAATTGATTCATTAAGACGTGGCAAAGCCTAAAAGTCGTTTATGTAAATATTAACGAGTTACGTGTCATGTGTAAATGAAAATAGGTAATAGATAATCAAAGATAATGACTTAACCTTTGATTCATTAGTAATCTATATAATTAAAAAGTTTGCCTACTATTTATCTAAGTAATAATTCCATTACTTTCTATATCTCTTTATAAGCACGTTTTTTCTTAATTTAATAATTTTTAATCAAATAAATTTTAAAAATATATATCAATTTACTGAAAGAAAGCTTATAAAGCTACGATAAAACAAATATGTATTTAGAGAGCAAAAGGTCTGGTACATATAAAAAAAAAAGATAATATATTTTGATTGACGTGTATTAACGTCATTGGTAAAGTATAGATAAGGTTACCAAAGAAAAAAAAAAGAGTTTACGTTGCCCAGAGAAAGAGACGACAGGTGCAGAAAATTAACGAGTACTTGTCCGAAAAAAAAGGAAGGATCAACGTGACGTTCGTTTATTTGCTTGTTTATTTATGTACCGTGTGGACGTACACACCCTTTGAGTTCACAGTATTTCAATTAGTATATAGTAAAACATTTTATACTCACGAAATCGTATAATTGATATTAATGGGAAATTTTTTTTTCTTTTCTGTTAGGGTACTTTATACGTGTGTGTACATCTATCACTTGGCGTTATTTGTTATTTTTTTTTTATTCTTTCTTGGATAATATAGTCTTTGTTTGTATAGTTACGATGATTAAAATTACATTTGTAATTAAGGAAATAAGACAGCCCCCACACCATATTGACATTATAGGGAATCACGTTAGTTTATCTTTTTATTTTACAGTGAGAATTATAGTGTTATATTGATATTTCGCGGAGCATTAAGCTTGAAAATTTAGGGCAATAATTATGTTGGTAATTATGAATGATAATTTGTCTATTTTTATACTAATGAATTTATAATTATCCATTCATAGTGTATTGGAATAAACAAGAATATTAAAAATTTATGAATGTACTTATATTTTCGTCAAATTACAAGTAATTTATAATTAATATTTCTATACATGCATATTAATGAATAAACAAGTTAATGTTAATTTCGAGCTTTTCTTTAAAATTTATTTACGAGACTATTTGTAATGCATAACAAACAGTAAATAAGGAACTCTGTTTAAACTAAGCAACTTTAGTATAACAATATTCTTGAAGCTATTTTACAAACATAACAAACAAACGACGTCTCTCTCTCTCTTTCTTTCTCTTACTCTCTCTCTGTTTTGTTATATTATAAAGTTGCCCTTATTTCTCATGTATATCTTAATTTTGTTATACCAAGAAAATAACATTATTATATGAATGTTTATAAAAAAAAATGAAATATTTATACATGTTTTTTATGACATTTAAGTAACAACTGTTTTAATATGCTGTCTAATAGTTAAATAATTTATTTAATGTAATAACATTATTTTAACGTTATAATAAAAATTTTCATCTTTGGAAGCATCGAAGAAAAATCAATCCACAATCTGTTTGTCGAGTCACTATATATAGTACTAGTATGCATGTAAAATATTTAAAAAAATTTTTTAACCTTCTTTTGGCCAACATTCAAAAATTTTATTCTTCTTATTATTTCTGTCTTGTATTGAATTTTTTCATAGCTATAAAGGTTAAATAATAACAAACAAGTCGTTCTTTTTAATGTTTAACTTTAATTCTTTAACTGAAATGTGTATAATTTTTTTAGTTTATTTTCAGATGGTAAAATAAAATTTATATTAACTGTATTAGTTTACTTTGATAAAAATTGAAATTTCAATTGTACAATCTTGTCTAAGATTTTAGAGTACATGTTGTCACAACTATATTATTAATATAATTATCAAGTAGAAAAATTTATTAAAATATAATAAAATAAATACATGAATAAATTAAATAATTTTTAACATTTTTGAAAATCAGTATCTTCCCTTGCATGATATAATCTTGCATCGTTGCAGATTTCGTTTTAGCAACATTTTGAATGATAAAAAGGGTCCTTTTGCTATGCTAAAAGTATTGAGGCTTATCTATTCGATAGTCAGCTTCTGATATGTCGTGAACTTATCCAAAAAAATCGAAAAAAATTTGAGAAAAAAAATTTTTTCCTTATCATTTTTTATTTAAAATAATCTTTTATTGCTTAGTCGCCGTGGCATTGTATTTTATTTCCTAAATAGTTTTGAAATTATACATTGAAATATTGGTACAAGATATCCTTTTACAAAATCTCCATGATTCGATACTTCGAAGAAAATATAATTTTCTTTTTATTTTAAATAAATGCTTTAACTCAGTAGCGAAATAAATTTCAACAAAAAGCTTAATACCCAGCTATAAATGATTAAATTTTCATTTTGAAAGCTAAGCTAAATAGAACAGGGAAAAGTAAACGGTGAACTAATTTCAGATTTTAGCACATGCTATAATATCTTGAATTAAAACTGACCTTACTTCATAAATTAAATAAATTAGGCGATATACAATATTTAATTGCGCGTTAATTCAATTAATTTCTTTCAAAAGCAAAAAATAAGTGATTTCTATTAATTTATAGTATTTATCAATTTCACTGGTTATTGTACGTTTTAAACATTGTATATCTATTAAAGATTAATCGTACCACCATCAGCGCTGTTTAATACGATTCATAACATAAATTTAATATTTCCGACTAATGCAGTCATAATTCCAAATAAATTATAAAGAAACTTATAAAGTACACGTGAAATTAAAATTTTCATGTTCGAATAAATTAAAATTTTTTTTTTCTTCTTATTTTATATTTAAATATAAAATGAAACTTCGTCTTATAATAAACTTTAAACTCTTCTGGTACTTACATAAAGAAAGTTGTAAGGGTTTTATGATTCTAATATTACAATAAAACTTTTGTTGTTCTTCTGTATTTTCATTTGAAATTTCATCTAAAAAATGAAGAAAAAAAATAATGTTTAATTTCATTTTAATCTTACTTATTGCTCATCAAACTTTATTAAAAATTTTCCAAGAATAATAATAAATAAAATATGCTATTCCATTAATAATAATACCATAGTCAATAATTCAATATATCAAAGAAAATACAGATATTCAGATTATGAAAATTTAATCAATATCCCGCTCAACATTGTCTATCTATAATACACCATATTCCCAGATACAAACTATAACGTACCCAATGAAATATAGCGTTCTAGTTTGGTCAACGCATAAGTGTTACTCTCTATCCTCTCTCACTTTGTCTCTCTTTTGCTTTCCGTGTGTATACGTCTACACACACATATGACAGGGTAAACGTTAGCAACATATAACGCATATGATTTACATAACTGATCAAGCTGCTTACCTTCCTATTTCATATTATCTTCATTCATATTTACTTTAGATCTTATCGCACGAGTGAGAGAGAGCTTTCGAGAGCATACATACAACCATTGTACGGCATTAGTGTATTGCATATAAACTTCGACTAAAACTCTCTCTCTCTCTCTCTCTCTCTCCCACGTCAAGCCTATACGTATTTCATTAAGGCAATGGCTTTTATCGTCTAATTCTCACTAACGTTCAAGTAATAAACAATTTCCCGTGTGTATCTTTGTTTAGCGAAAAAATAAGAAGCTTTTTGATGATTCATGTCATTTATCGTCACAATATTATATTGATAAATTTTTTTATAATAATTTTATGCTGGTTTGGTTTAAAATAGTAAGATACAAATATAAAGTTGAGTATTTTAGAAATGAAATTTAAATATTTGATTGAATAAGTAAATATTAATGGAATCATATATTAATCCACGTTTGAATATTTTAAGTACGCCAGTGAAAACGTACCGTTCGCTTCACGCGAATTCAGTCGTGTATGTGTTAGAGAGATAAATATATATATTTGAAACTTTTGATACATTTAAATATTAACGTCAAATATTATCTCTTGCTTTTTCATGAAAGGATGTATATCATTAATTCTTGATTTTTCAAAGAGTCAGCGATACGGTGCTGATATCTGTCATCGATATATTTATTTAACTGAGAAAGTGAAAAAATATAGGTGAAAGTTACTTTCATCAATTTCGCGAAACTCAGATTTTGTCTAATTTTTAAAATACGTTTTTATAAATAAAATAATGACACCTATATTTTAGGGTTCATTCTATTTGGTTTTATATTGGGAATATTGGCTTTTCATTTTTTGGAAAAATTCTTTACCAGTACTAATATGTATTGAAATGAAATTAAGATTTTTTTAGATATTAATACAACATTTATTATATAAATGTGTAGCTTCAATCATACATAAAATATTTATTTTTCCCATCTTTATTGTGCCATAACACATAATATTCATTCATAGATATCATCAATAGATTTCCATAATGTTGTGTAGTTTGAAGATCTTGAAAATAAAACACTCTTATCTCATTGTTCATTGCACTTCCATATATCATACGATATTTTTTCACGTAAATTATGTAACCATATATACAATAGTTTAGTTATATCAGTAGAACAAAAAAAAATTTGCTTTAACTAAAATAATAAAAAATAATATTTTCCATGAATATGTTTTACCTCAAAATTAAAGTATAAAACAGTACTAGATACGTACTTTGAAACTTGTTTGAATTTTCCTGACAAAAGATAAAGAATATAAAAAAAAATATAACAATAATCAGCCTCGTATGTCATATCTACGTGCTCTATATTAAAAGTGAGCTTCTACACCGACACTCTCACCCGACTAAACAACAAATGCAAGCGACAGTTTCACTTGTATCGAGCTATACACGTATATACTCAGATACGTGTGGTGGAGGCAGGTTTCTGACGGGAAAAATAGAAAAAAATTTAAAAAAAAACAGGCGAAAAGAAAGAAAGAAAAAGAATACGAAACGACAACGAGACGCGACGCTCTTGAATATATATGTGTATATAACATATATGTATACGGAGGTGAAAACTCTTCTAGGGCTAGGAAAAATAGCAACGATTTGTCATCCTTTATGGCTTCAGGGGGATAAGAGAAAAGAGAGGCAGACGACGGTGCTGAAGTTGAGAAGAAGAAGAAAGTTTTCTATATAGTTATACGCTATAAGAAACATTGCTTGCATAGAGTACGTATATAAGAAATCAAAATATGTGTGATGCTATACATTAAAGACTTGAAAATTTCAACGGTTATACATTTCGTCCTTATTATCTGACGTATCATTTTTCTATTTCTTACCTCGCATACTTAGACTTACTTTTTTTCCTAATTGCCAACACAATTGCTACACTTTCAAACTATCTGACGTGATGCGTGACAAAAGAATATTCATAGTGAAAAATTTTTCTTTGAAATGTGTCATTTGATTTGTAAGTATTTGAAGAAACGCAAATTACCCGTCTTCCTTTGATAATGACTTTTGAAAATAAATCATTTCAAGAGTTTCAGAGAGAGTTTAAAGAAAAACGTTTCTATCGCTGCAGAAGAAAAGTAAAATACTTGAAAGTTTTTCGTTATGGTTTTTTGTTGCAAAGCTGTGAAGAGTTTTCACCGCGTATACTTTCGAGTATGAAGAAAAAGAATAAAAGAAAATTTTCAGTTGTATATATATATATATAAAGTCCTGTTCGACTTATTTTTAAATGGAATAATCGGATTTTTCAATTTCAAGTACGATTTGCGCCGAAGAAGAAAATTAATGTTGCGTAAAATCATGGATTACTTATACATTCTGCAATTTTTTCATATACTTTGATAATTATTGATACAAATAAGTTCAACAGAAAAATTTTTGAAATAATTTCCGGCTAATGAACCGAGAAAATCTTTTGATTATATCCAAAGTTCACATCATAAACAGGAATAATTAATCCTAATGCAGGATGTTGTAAATTAATCTGTCAGGATGTTCTAAATGGCATATATTATTAGCAATGTTCTGTCATCTATCCACTTTGTACGTATGACGTAACAACATTTATTAATAAACGTGATTTCGACGATACACATATACAAATCATTTGCCGCAACGTTTAAACAAACACAGCGAGCAGTTGATTAAAGTTTGACTTGTTTTGTACGAAATTGCGTTTGTAACGTTGGTTGAATGGGAAATTTTAACGTATAATTAAGTATCAAAAGTTACATTATTTCAACGAATAATAGAGTATCTAATTAGTGGCTTTTGTTGTTACTGATTTCTACCTAAATTTTGTTACAAATGTATATGCGTGTATTATCTCCTGTAAACAATATACTTTTCATATTCAAAACGTTTATATGTATTATGATAGACAACACATCAGATGAAATTCAAATATCAATGGTACGATTAAATATGAATTTTGTTAGGTAACTGCAACGGCGTTTGATGCAAAACGTTAATGCCTCAAACCGTTCATATGTACATAAAACGGTTGAAAATGGTAATTAAGGTTGGTCAGTTAAATACGCTGAAAGTATGAGAAAAAGGAAAATTCGAAAAAGTTAAATACAAGCTTTATATATGTAATTGCAATAATTATTTCAGGGTATTTTAAGTGAAAATCCAATATAATTTATGAAAATTTTAATTGCAATCTACGATAATTCTTTCCATATATGATTTTGTATGTTTTTTTTAAAAAAAAGGTAATGCTTGATTTTAATGAGATAAATCAACATTTTTGGCAATTAAATGGGGCTGGAAAAATATTAACTGTTTTGCTTTTTGTTTATACAATGGGAATAAACAAACGATGTTACTGGAAAATCAGAAAGATAATAAATTATATCATTTATTTCAAATTTTGAAAAAAAGACGTGCAATTATTTGACTTTGTAAATATTTTTTGAAAGACAGTTTGTATTGTAATCAGTGAACGAGTTCTTTTGTAATAATCAATATTAAACAATGTAATGTTAATATTAGCTTTTATACAACAAAGGGATGCAAATTTTTTTTTTCAATTCTTTTGACACGCTTTAGTTATGCTATAATGAAAATTTTCCGAATGCTATTATTCATTGGTTACATAAAAGAGATGTAACATCCCATATTTTTACATTAAATATTAAAAAGTAATTTTTTTTAACGAGCTTACAATAGTGAATTAAAATTTTAATTATTTAAAATAAATATTCTAATGAAAAAACCTAGAATATTTATATGTTAATATTTATATGAATTTAATCATTTCTAAAGATTCAAAATTTATTTAAAAAAAAATAAATTTCTATTTATCGTTTGAAGTTATTGAAAAAAACATCTTAATTGTAACACTTACGAATTTCCTACGTATTAATAACTGTATTCTTGAGACACTAAAGTCGAAATTAAAAAATTTATTTAATAATGGAGATTATATAGTCTATATAGGGTAAGCGTATGAGTTATCGTGCCTTTAAGGTTAAGGCAGACACATTTCTGTCAATTAAACAAATCTCATTATTTTTTAAAAGTTTTATAAACTGTTTATTTAAAGTAAAGCACATTATCTACGAATAAAACAAATTCCCTAAGTGAAAAATTAAAAACTATTAATTTGCTGATTGAATTTACAAAGTTTATGCGATGTGTCAGTTTATCGTGTGTCGTCTGCTTACCATATAAATGCATACTTTTATTATCGTGCTTTGATTATCGACATCGCATGCTTTAACATAGGGCACGATAACCGGGGAGGGCACGTTAACTCCTACACTTACCCTAGACTGGAAAAATGGGTACAGCGAGAATTGAAAATTTAGTATCCCCCTCGTTCCATTGATAAATCCATCTATAAAATATAGATATACTCGTATGTTTAATCGAGTGCATTATCTAAATTTGAAGTAAATTATAAAAATATTCAGTGATTCAAAGAAATAAATTTTTTTTCTAAATTATTATATTAAAAAATTAAGGATTGTATTATATACTATGTTATTATTACATGGTCATCAACGAATGCAACGGATATATCGGATATCTATTCAATATTCGATATTCTGTTTTTCAAATTAAAATTAACATTGTCTAAACTAACGTATTATTAATATTATTTTTATGTTTATTTTATGGAGGTCTCCGTGGCTCATTCGGTAGAGTGATGGATTCATCGTCTCGAGGACCCGAGTTCGAATCCCGCTCACGGCCGATTGATACAAGCACCACTATCAGTTACATGTGCTTTGTTCAAAAACACGCTGACGCTCTCCGTCGCTAGTTAGCATCACAATGATAACATAAATACAGCGACGTTAAATAAAATAACAAAAATATATATTTATTTGGAGATTAAAATTGTGTAATATAGAATTTTTTTTTAATAATTAAATTTTTTTATATTCTGCAAATTCTTTTTTTGTTTTACAGTAATTAAATTGCTTACCGTTTTTATCTTATTATACATTTATTTTTATTGAAGTTAATTTTTTTGTACTATTAATTTAATAAAATTATATATTTTATTCATACTCATATTTGTTTTTATATTCACTTTACTGTAAACAGGATATTATATCATACTACTTAAGGATTATTTATAAGGACTTTTACAATATTTTTCAATAACAATTCATGTACTGATTTAAAAATTCAAAAATAAGATTATGAACTTACCACAACACACATAATAAGATTTTTATTCGTCATTTTACCACCAAAATTAAAATTTTTAAACAATTTTTTACGCAATCAACTCATAATGCCTTAAAATTCCATTTCGTTGAAACCTTTAAATCATTACAAAGAAAATTCTACTTAATACCTACAATAATCTTAACGGCGCCCTTCTCTTCACCCCAACAATAAAAACAAATCAAAGCACGCTACATTAAACCGCTGTATACGTTTGATGAAGGGATCACAATCATTAAAGAGAACGGGTGCAGGGGGGGAAAGGAGAACACAACACAGCTTAAAACGCTAATAATACAAGGGAAAAGCGCATTAAATAAAAGGGAAGGACTCGAAACGTTATAATATATATTTATATATATTCTATACTAGGAAAAAGGAATTTGCCATAGTAGTATATAAGTTTATACTGTAATGCATATATAGATACACATGTTCATGAGAATTTACGTTCTGCAACATAACGCATAGTTTGTTCCAGTTCAGGCTTTAAATCAAAGATGGCAAGGGCCTCGGTTTTGCAATATACAAGGCGTATGTGTGTGCTTTAATATAAGTATATAGGAAACGATGAGTTGAGTTTCTTCATGCTTATACGGAGGTATAAGTCTTTGTGAGACTTTATTGAGGGCTTAAAGTTTTCAACTGTTTTATTTTGGAATTTTATGATTTTTTCGAGTTCTCGATACTTTTTTTAATGATTATTTAATGTTGCGTTGATTTAACGAATGAAAGATGAATTATATAAATTATCATGCTTCTATGATATTTTATTTTGATTTTTTTTCTAATTTGAAATCGTTCTTATTTTTATTGAATACGTTTTTAATACAAAAAAACCATAACTTATAAAATTTAGGATAACGCATGTTCGCGAGAAAAATCATATAATTTCAGTAAATTTCATGAGATTTTATAAAAATTATATAGAAAATGTATGCAGAACATTTCCAAAGATGACACTACAACCCACGATTACCATTGCAGTCCCCTGGTAGAAATTTAATTATTCGATTTGGCTAAGTAGTTATCCGACGATCAGTTCGAAACAGTCAATCGATAGCCAGTTCTATTATACTAAAGAATATAGGAAAATTGGTAAACGAATGGCTAAAATCAGCTATTGACCATAATTTCTATTACAAACTTAACCTTTAATACTAAAGTGACATTCACAAAGTTGAAATTAAAATTTAAGATTACATACTGTATGCCATGTAAAAAATAATTAAATTACGGAAATTAGTGATACAGATTGTGTATATTTTTTAAATCTTAATATTTTAAGGTTAGCAATACTCGTCGATCGACCACATTCTCAAGTATTATAATATGCACTCACATTTAGTATATGTCTACGTAGTAGGCGTTAACTTTTATTTTATTTTATCAGCCTGTTAACCATTTTATCCTTAATTTCTGTCCTGTTTTTGTGGCGCAGATAACCAGCTCTTAATTGGTTCCTTAGCTATTTCTTAACTATTCTGACCGGTGAATGATAAAAACCAGGTCAACATTCCTCCGAGGATAATTTTAATCATGACAATTTTACTTTTTATTAATTTGTACAATTTTGATTCGAAGTGTAATAATTAACATTTAAATTTTTCTTAAATAAAATAATACGTTAAATGTTTAGTTAAATCTATAATATATACTTAAAGAAAAGAAAAAAATAATTTTATGCTCCAGCCCGCATCTAATGTGGCTTTACAAAGTGCTTTAAATTTTATGACTGCGCGTGCATACGCGTATGCCTAAAAATTACGATGAGAAAGAAAAATCTCTTCTCCTGTCTCGTTTGCGTTTTAGTTATGGTAATAATTTAAGGCGCGATGCACAGGAACATTGTTACTCATACATAATTTGCCTTAATGCACATGGATTTGATATATTTAACTAGAGGGTTGCATAAAATTAGATACGCTTTAATGTTACACCGTGAAAAAAAAATAATAGTTTGATGCTATAGACTTGGATTTCCATGCGCTTTCGCTAACGGGATTACTTGTGAGTTTATACAAATGTGCGTTTTTACAGGGCTACAGTTTTTCGATAGTTTAATTTTTAGTGAACTTAAAATCGAAAATTTAAAAAAAAAGAATTTGACTTACTGTTGATTTTAAATTTATCTATGAAACAAAGAAACAATTGAATAATTTATTTTTGAATTTTTTTTTATTATAAAATTTATTTCTGGGCAAAAAACATTAAGTTGCAAAAGAAAAAGAATTTAAAAACAGTATCATACTCTTCTTATAATTTAAGATACATAAGAGATATTTCATAAACGCAGCTAACGTTCTCCCTGTTCTCACAGCAGTATCTACACGTTTCAGTTTAATTAAGCGAAGAGAAGACTTGCCGGGGTATATATACACATACAATTCCTCTCTTACTCTCTTCTCGCTTAACATATATACACAAAGGTCTTGACATGCATACACACACATCTATATGTATACAAGCAAAAGCTTGCGTAGGAAAAGGCTCTTCTTCTCTTCTCTTCTCTCTCTTATGGTGTATACATATCTCACACCCTCCTTTTGCTTTTCGCGTTAAATTCAAAGCGGCAATTGGCGCAAATGAGTGAGACGCGCGGTGGCAGTGCTTGAACAAGGCTAACTTTGTAACGCGTACACGGCTTGGGCTTGGGGTAAAAAGAGAGAGGAAAATTTGTATATCTATATATACACAAGAGAGAAGACTAACTTTGTTCTTGTAATCTTCTCTTCTGCTGTGGTTACTATATGCTATATGTTGCCTTAAAGCTATTCCGTTGGCATTTTCTACATTACCTATTATCAAGTGAATATAATTCGTTATGCTTCGTAATTTAACGTTTTTTCTTCCTTTTCTTTCTTTTTTTTCTCTCTGAGAGTTCGGGTTACGTGACTTTTTAATGGCTCTGCAGTGGTAGTGATTTTTTTTTTCTTTTCAAAAGCTTAAGGCTATACATGAAACTTTATACGCATTATTTTTTTTTCCTTTAATGCTCAGAAGCGTGGGCGTTTGATTGAGGGTTTAGTTAAGGGTGGCTGTAATGTTTAGATGATTTTTAGATGAAAATTTATCGCGGAGTCCGTATAGAGGAAAGGGATGAAAATTTTTCTTGTTAAGTATTAATGTAGAACTTTCATAATATTTTATAAAATGCATGAATATTTTTATCATGATGGTATTTAAATATTGAAATTCAAATATAAAATAAATTTACATTAAATGATGAACTTTACCAAATAAAATGTATAAATTATTAACCTTTTTAAATATACTTTTTGCAAATTTTAAACACATATTAACGTTACTTGTCAGTTGAATTAGTCGAAATATTTAATAACTAAAATTAAGAAATAAAAAGTTTAAAGAGTGAAAATATATTATACACTTATATTTAGGAAAAAATGTATATTAATTATTCTAGGCAATATTCTTTGTTCACGGTTGCTTATCTGTACATATCTTTACGCTACCAAGTAAAGACAATTGATACAATTCCATTACCAGTTGTGTCCCATAATATGTAAACGTTATATTTACGTCCTGGACACTAAGTTCTGTGTTTTGATTGTAGAACAGATATTATCTTAACACTTATCATCATTATATTTGCGAATTGTATCTATGTTGATCATACTACTATGTATAGTCTTATCATATTATTTGTCAATATTAATTTAAATTTTTTTGGTCATAAATTACAATGGAGGTACAATAATTAATAAATATAAAATTAATTTAAAGTAATGTCTAATTAGTATAAATTTATATTAGGTCGATGGTGTATTGGTGTCTGATCAAGCATTGAGGTCATTTCCTTATTTTTTTCTACTTGATTAATATAAATGTTTAATTAAGGAATATAATTAAACTAGAAATTAATAATATTTGTTTTTTTGTCAAAGCAATTAAATAAAAATTATTAACCAGGAAATAAACAGTAGCACGTCAATTAAACAAGTTTTTTCAAAACAATATTAATAACAATTTTTTCCCCCATATTTATAATTTATATTTCAAAATTACTTTTTTTCATGAAACAGCATTCTAAGTTTTAATTTATAAATTATTACAGTTAATACGTCATTTTCTCTTGTCCAAGAATTTTCAGTCGTTAAACATAGTGTGATTAGGTATATAAAAACTTTGTGACACGTTAGCCACTTAGGGTTTTAAAACTAGGTCGTGTACTCGTTAATTCGTCGATGATTATTTTTTTTTTTTGTTTAACTAACTCTGGCTCGTTCGTACCAACAAGTTGTACAAGTTTTTTTTATTGATCTTTATCCTTTTTTCCCCCTTTTCTTTCACTTGTAGACTTTTTTTTAATTTATGACGTCGAATGTCAAAGTGTACAAATGACTGTTTAAGAATTACCGCCTCGATTTTGAATTATGGTATTTATTAGCTGGAGTTGAGCGAAGTATTTTTTTGCATAAAGATTTAATGGAAAGAGAGTTTTATGTTGTTTTTTTTTACCATTCTTTTTTTGTACTTTTCAATTTTATTTTCAATGTTCGTTACTTTATTTGAATGTACATTTTATAGGATGCGAATTCGGTTATTATAAAATTGGGTATATAGACAGCGTGAATTTTCAGTTTTGCATTTTAACGATGTTTTAACCTTACACTTTATTCGGTATATATGTAGGTGGGTGCATGTTCCTTTTTTTCGTTGATTCTCGTATTGAAGAAATAATTTATTCTTGTATATAAAAAGTCGGTGTTTTTGCTGAATTTATTTTAGGTTATATTTATTGAGATTGTGTAATTGATTAAACTTACATCAATAATAATTTGAATATCTAAAAATTTTATATAAAGTGATTGACTATGCATTTACATGAAATGTAAAAATAAATCAATTTTAATTTTTTCAAATTTAACGTTTTTTGTAAATACAAAGAATAATAAAAAAAAAGTTACCCACACGTTAAAGATTTTAAAAGATTGAAAATATTTTTAACGGAAATGAAAAAGCTACCTATCTTAAAAAATTCAATATAATTGAAAGAGAAAAAAAATTTTTTAACAAGAAAATTGATTACTCAAAAAAAGTAATAAATCGAAAATTGAATGGTGTATTTATTCCAGAATTAAAAAAAAAAGTCAAATTGAAAAAATATAAAAATGAATTTTTTTAATTTGACATATCTAGCGTATTGTTATACAGTGCACAATTTCATTTTTGCGTATATATTATAACAAATTTTATAACAAGTAACTTACACCGACAGACTAAAATAAAAAATAAAAACAGAAATTGAAAATAGAGATAAAAATAAAGAGCTTTTGTTAAATATACAAATTAAATGACATGCTCGGAAAAACTTTATTCTTTTAGTTTATCAAATTTTATAATCAAACAACAGTTGTCTTTTAAAAAATATATTTTAATTTTTTATATTAAATTTAAAGATTAAAATAGTAAGCAGTTTTTACTAAAACAATGTGTCATAGAGTCATCAAAGGTAATATGTTTTAATTTATAAAATTATAATTATCTGAAAATTGAAATAATTAATTTCGTGTAGTATTTTTCATCTATGTTATGCTAAATATGAATACTTAAAATTTCTAAATAAATATCGTTAAAAATAACAAAAGTAATTTAATAAAGCAAAATAACTTTAATTTCATATAAAAATTAAAAAAAAAAATTGTCAGTTTGGTTGAGTTACTATAGCAATAAGAAATGTATAAAAGAGCGTGATATCTAGCGCATACATAATCCGACAAGAGTGAGAAAATGAACACTATCTTTAAAGTAATGTGCAAGCGGTCTCAGAATGGTACTTTCGGAGGATTTGTAAAGCATGGTGGTTTTAGTGGCTAAGAATCTCAGCGCTACTACTAGTGGGATGTGTAAGTTTTCCTCGGCTCTAATGAGGATTTCTAACTTGCTTCGTAAATTAAAAAGAAGAAAAAAAATAATAATAATTAAAAATACATTGTGTACGAGTAAATAAAAAATAAATTTTAGTTATGTAATTTAATTAAATATTACAATTTATCAGATAATAGTTCAAAACTATATTTTTATTTTTCTAAAACTTTTAAGTTTATTTTTGGCTTTAGTTTTTTTTTTAATTCTTTAACCATAAAGTACATACATTTTAAATATATATATAATGTATAAATAAATAATGACTTAATAAAAAAAAATGTTATGTGACACAATCAAAACAATTCATTCGAAAAGAACATTTTATTTTATTTTATTTAACCTCGCTGTATTTATGCTATCATTGCAATGCTAATTAGCGACGGAGATCGTCAGCGTATTTGTGAACAAAGCACATGTAACGTACAGTGGTGCTTGTAAAAATCGGTTGAGAGCGGGAGTCGAACTCGGGATCTCGAAATCACGAATCCATCGCTCTACCGACTGAGCTACTGACGACCTCAGACAATTTGCCTTGAAGTAATTACTTAAAAACACGATATTTAAAATTTTTGTTTGGTATTCTTTACATTTGTAAGAACATAGAATATCTAATACTAAAAGTAAAGAATAACACATTAATGAGCGATAACTGACAAGATGTCATTTAACTTGTTACTTAATAGAAAAGATAATATAGATCAATTATTGCGATAATGATGGTCTAAATTTCGTAAATGTCTTCCTTCATGTTATGATTTGATTATTATTTCTGCCAACTAGCAAAAGCGTCATAATTGTAGTTTATGGTCATTTCATCATACACACACACAAATAGTAAGATATGGTTAAAACGAGCATATTTAATTATGCTTTATTTATTCATTTCAAATGATTTAATTTAATATATTTTCGATTCACGTTTATAAATTTTTTAATAATGTTTAAATAGTGTTCTTTTTAAAAAAAATTTATTATTTTTTATTTTTTATAAATAGGGTTATTCTATGTAAAATTTTCAATTACTTTTTGTATCTAAAAATATGAATCATGCTATTTTTGAGGGATATTCAGGAGAGAGAAGTCGAGTTTATATACACAAGGGGCAATTATTGAAGCTATTATTTTCACTTTTACTAAATCACCTTTTTTTAATATAAAAAATTAAAATTATTGTATCTTAATTTTGTGTAATTAATTTATATATCTGAATTCTTTTAGCTAAAAAAACTTAAAAAATAACTCAACAAAAATCAAACTTGTCAAATTAACCCCGTGTGCTCTTTATTAAATTCTCAGAATGTTTATACTTTAATAATTAAAACTATTAAGTGTCAAATACTGTAAATGTAGATTTTGTTTATTTACAAAATCTTTTCTCAAGTTATAATTGTATTTCGTGTTCGGTAAGTTTTTAATACTTTCTCAGTAGATTTTATCAATTTTACAAATCTAATATAGTAATTAGCTTTCTTTTACAACTTTTCCTCTCATATTTTTTTATTCTAAACTTTCTAGACTTGTTTTTATTTACTGCTTGTGGAAAAAAATTTAATTTTTTCGAATATCTTAATTATTAATCTTCTCAAAAGTTTAATAAATCAAATTCATCCTTAGCAATTACATTTTTTATTTTATTTTTCATTCTAAACTACCATAACGTGTTCTCCTTATTATTTCCATGGTGAAATTTAATTCTTTGAACATCTCAATTACAAATCTTCTCTTGAAAGTTCAAAAGCCTATATGCGAAAACCAGATATATTCACCTCTATTGCATAGCACTCCACGTCTGACTAATTAACTCTCTTTCTCCTTCTCTCTCTCACTCGCGAATCGTTTGATCGTTGTTCGTGCGTTGAAATCAGCAAAAGCAATCCTTACCCAATAGCACACTTAATTATAAGAGAGAAACGAGGATTATTGGTTGTTTTTGCTAGATAATCACCCACTCCCTCGTATACGTTATACCGGTTCTATATATACGTATAGCGTCAATCGTCATAGTATTTCAACCCTCTTTCCTCTTTAAATGCGCTTTCCGACCGATAAAACCGTTACCGCATACCAAACCTATCAGACTCGTATTAACGATTACGTTTTCTTCAAGTACATGTGTGCACGTATGCGCGTACATTTATACCCTATGGGATCTCTCTAATGTTGTTCATCTACTAACGCGTTAATAGCACTTCACAATCATCTTGTGCAATTGTCCGTTTTACGCCATTGCTAAGTCTGACATATGCCTCTTAACACTACGTTTCTATCACTTCTACTTTTTTTTCTTTCATGGGTACTTGCCCTTTCTTTTAACTTTCTTTTTTTTTACTTTTTATCCGTACAAGTCTCTTAAATTCTATAGTTTCTCTTTTTTTTACTTTTCTTGGGGGCGCATACCCTAGCGCTTAGTTTTTACCGTATATATATAGCTGAGGAAAAAAAAGTACGTTTATAGTTGAAATTTATTTTTATCGGATAAAGTGTAGTCTTTTAAAATGTATATGTTTTTTTAGTAAGTTTTTAAGTTATATAGTGTTTTTTTTAAAATGCTGTACTTTTTTTATTCATGGTTCATAAAACATTTTGCATTAAAATGGAATTTTAAATTTATATACGATATTATGTACCGGAGTAGATTAATTGATATAGTTTTTGAATTAATAAATACTGTAAAATTACATTGTAAACAAATATAATATTGAACTATTTATGAAAATTTTTATAAAAAAATAAATGAAAATTATAGTTTCAATATTGTAAATAATTTTACAAGTGATTATTATAACGTACTATGCAGCTGAAAAATTGTTCGAATTTATCGTGAAAAAGGATACAAACTTTTATTTTTGTTTTATATTTACTACTATAGACAGCCTTTTTTTATGAACGTGTAACATATGTACGAAGAATAAATTGCTTACTTTTAAAACTTAGGGTATCACGAGTTATTTGCACCGCTACACTATTTATTTCACATGTTCTCTTTTTTTATGTATAGATACATTATATCAATATTTCAGAAAATGTAACACCTAGTTTGAGAAAATCCAACAAATTTCTATCTATTTCTATTTATATAAATACATTAAACTTAAGGATATATTTATTCAGAGTAATTTCTCGTAGGATGTATGGAAGTAGGTACTAAAAGTTGTAATTATATAGTAGTTTGCTTTTACTCTTGATTACTCAAGTATGTTTACATATAAAATTACGCTTTAGAATAAGTTTATACATTTTACTCAAAATCAGCTCTTGATAAAATTAGGTTGGTATTATACTTGGATGATTCTTTTTTTTTCAATTTCAAAAAGTACAATCTTAAAGTTTTATGTGTTTTATCGAAGAAACTAAAAAAGTCAAAACGAGGTCGTCAGTGGCTCAGTCGGTAGAGTGATGGTTCGTAACCTCGGGGTTCCGAGTTCGAATTCCGCTCTCGGCTAATTTATATCAGTACCACTGTACGTTACGTGTGCTTTGTTCACAAACACATTGATAACCTCCGTCGCTAATTAGTATCGCGATCATAGCATAAATACAGCGAAACTAAATAAAAAAATATATATATATATTTCTTGATCCATATTATTTTCTTTTTGTTTAACGTTACTAATATTTTCGTCAAAACAATGTATTTATTGAATTTTCAAATTGCAATTTAAATATGAAATTGTAGAATTTTAAATTGGTCGGTACCATTTGTACCTCTTAGTTATATCTACCGTATCGCTATTATTATAGTTAGGAAATCTAAACGCGATCTCTTGTGTCTCGAAAGACCAAAGTAAATTTATTTACATTAACTAAATGGACCAGTGCTGCACTTGATTCAATTATACTTTTGTTAAATATCACACTGATTTTCCGTATATATATTTTCTTTGTTAAAACAAAATTAAAATATTTAGTAGAATTTTTAGAAATATATATTATATTAAGAAATTTAATTTATCAAAGGAAAATTTTGTTTTAGAAATGTTTAAGAATATTTTTAAATAAAATTTTTAAAGTATTGTAATTTATGTTCAGATATTTTTTATTAACAGATAAATAAATGTTCTTTTTTAACAGAATAAATGTTCCAATTTCCGGGCCTAAAAATTGGTTTATCCTTAAAGATAAAATGCGCACTTTTAAAAAATCATTACCAAGATACATTTTCATTTTATACAATTTTTTTCTTCAGAATACTTGATCCAGTTTATATCTCAATAATACAATGCTACTTGAGCTCCTTCTAAAAAATAAGCAAAATTCAAAGAGATTCGTCGTCGTCGCATCAGGAAGATGTGCTTTCTTCAATATCTTTATACATGTAATATATATATATATATATATATTTATATATATATATATAAGCATCTTCGTCACGTTACTACTTGAAACGAGAGACATATATTATATCTTCTATATAATTCTCCGATTTTCCTGTATACACGCATTTACAGTTATATATATATATATATATATATATATATATATATATATATATATATACATGAGTGTTTTTACCTCACGTTGTATATCTATATCTATAGTATAAAGAACGTCGAACGTTATAGTATATGTTCGCGGAAGGATCGCGAATAGTAAAATTTATGGTGCCATCCATCACAAACAGCCTGTGTGGCCTGCCGCCACGTACATATTACTCTTTCTATGCTTGAAGGTAATTTCAAATTTGATTTGCACGGATTAGGGAAGTGCTGCTTGGGATTTCCCTTGCTTTCTCTCTCTATCTTACACACACACACACACACACACACACACACACACACACACACACACACACACACACACACACACACACACACACACACACACACACACACACACACACACACACACACACACACACACACACACACACACACACACACACACACAAGTATATGTGTATGTTTATACACACTTTAAAAGACAGAGTAAATAGTATAGGTTTGTTATAGCTAACAGATGTTACGATGACGATTGAAATTGCTAGAGTTGTATATTCAATCGTCGATTAAGAGGCTCTCCCTATTGGCTCGTTTCAAAGTGCTGTCACCTTAACTGTTTGATCTCATGGTTGATAATAATAGGTGTATATAAGATTACTTTTTTCTATATATTATTGTAATGTAACATGTGTTGGGTATATATACTTAGTTTTTTTTTTTTTTTTTTTTTGTTAAAAAAAGATTAATATATAAAGGATATTGTTATCCTCTATATAATTAACCTTTTTCTATGGAGATGTCGAGGGAGCCCAGCCCGGAACCGTTTAACACATTACATCATGCTAGACTGTCAGACACCGCCATACCGAAAACTTTGACTACCGATGGATGGTCAGCCACTTTTGTGACCAACAATCAACCGATACTCAATGAGGTCAGATTTCTTAAGAGTCGCGATATGGGTAGCACATACACTAATTTTCTTTCGAAAAAAAGTCAGAGGTGCCTGGCCAGGATTCGAACCCATGCCCACCGCGTTGAAGGCAAGAGCTCTATCCGTTACGCCACCGCCCTCCTATTATATATACTTAGTGAGTAAAGATAATTAAATGGTTTCAATTTTTTAAATCTTAGTTGGTCGATGTTAATCAATTGATTTCCAAAGAAGTTTAATTGTTACATGTTATCTTTAGAGCTGGATAGTTTTAAATTATTTAATGATACTAAATAGTCAATAAGTTCGCAAATCTTTCTTTTCATATAAATAAAAATAATTCGAAAAAAAATTCAAAAGGTTTTTAAATTTTTAAGTCATTGTATTGAAAAAACACCATAATACTATAAACAAAAGAAATAAAAAATCTCATTAATATTTAATGCAACAAACATGTTATCGAGCATTAAAATAGAAATAGAGCAAAATCGTTAGTGAATTAATTACTAATGAATACTACAACTATTATTCCAGCTATTAAGACTTTAATATGATATAAGTGTTAGAACTTGTGCATATGTAGCAGATGCCTAGGGTAGAAACTATGCCCAGGTATCGATTATTCATAGTTATACGGTTATATTACACTTATACCTTCCAAAGTCGAAGTTTTAAAGCTCTTTGCTGAAAATTGATATTACCTTTAATTAATTATTCGCTAATTGATTATAATTTTTAAATTTTAACATTCGATCATTACCGTTTCAATAAAAATAAATTCAATGAAAAAATATTTAAAACTATTTCTCTCACTTTTTTATTTTCAAATAAAAGTTTATGAATAGGTTTATAAAATAAGTTTTATGACGCATGAAAAGATGTGTAAATTTTGAAGAAAATAATATGTAACAGGGTAATTTTGTAAAAGCATAAGGTAAAAAGCGCTTTAAATTTTAAAATAAGTTTAAAAGCATATTTCTTCGAACTTTTCCTATCGACAGAACTTTAAAGTTCTTAGAAACATTAGTTAAAGCTTACTGAAAAGAGTGAATTTTCAAGCCAACGGATATAGTCAAATATTACATCATTTTCATGTTTTTTTTTAAATTTATTTAAGTCTTGGCAATTTCATAAATGAAAAAAAATTTAATATTACCAAATAACCATTTTCCTTTTAGAAATAACAACAGTTTATTGAACTTTTTTTTTAAACGTCGCTGTATTTATACTATGGTTACTATGTTAATTAGCGACGGAGGTTTTGAGTGTGTTTGTGAACAAAGCACATATAACGTACAGTATGATGCTTGTATCCATAGGCCGTCGAGAGCGGGATTTGAACTCGGGACCTCGAGATTATATCGCTCTGCCGAGAGAGCCACTGAGACCTCAACGATCAATAGTTAAAATAAAGTATAAATAGATGAAAAGACGTGAAACAATAAAATTAAGAATTCCAAATAATCATTATCATCGTTTGTGCTAATTTAATTTTTGTCCGTTTTTGCCAATATTTAATCAACCAAACAGAAACGTCATTGACGTACATTACATATTTACAAAGTAGGTCAAATAATTTTTCAATAATTAAAGACCACTTGCAGATAACTCTCTCTCAACTTAACTTCAAAAGGTTTATAACGGAAATGTACAATGATCACACATAAACGTCGACAACGACAAAGAACGATATATAGAAAGAGAAATAGAGAGAGAGAGAGAGATCACGAAGTAGTATAAGAGGAAGTTCGACCACAAAGATGGCACGTTAGGATAAAAGCTAAAGCGCAAGAGCTTGCAAGGATCAAGAGAGAGAGAGAGAGAGAAAAGGGAAGAAAGCCGTTACGAGCTTAATGCTAAATCTAGTTTAGTAAAGGGTTTGGTATGTATGTGTATATATGTATGTGCACAGTGCAAGTTCGACGATAACCAGTATATAGTATATATAAAGCGTACTCATGGAAAACAGCTAAGGCACAATGCGGAGAAGGTGTTCGGCTAATGGAGGGAATTCAAAGCAACTAGTCTCTGTTTCTCTATTCTCTATCCTCCCTTTAAATTCTCCGGTGGCTCTTTATGTCTTTCTATACTCTGAACTTAGTATATATATAATCTGTATATGTGTATATGTCTACATACATGTATAAACATATTTGTATATGTGACCGTTGTCTCTTGTCTATATACAGTGATATTGTAAAAGGTAGTACGTTCATTTTACATTGTCAGTGCCAAGCTAATTTTGTGCTTTTGTGGTCACAATAGGTATCATTGTGACTTTACACGAATGACAATCATGTCATTTATCCTCTAAATCTTCTTACTAAATGAAGACTTAACGCTGTAACAATAGTAGGCTTGTATGATTAATTTCGAATTAATGTAATATTTCTTCCGTTTTTAGTTTTTATTTTTAACGTCATTTTTATTTGTTAGTCGATATAATTGCGTTAATTAATCAAAATACTGTAGAACAAATTAATTAAACGAATAAACGTTGAAATTTTAAAAGCATTTTATCAATCAGATAGTTGATATTCATCAGAAAGTTCCATTCTATATAGAGTTTGAAAATTGTATGATGTTAAATTCATAAAATAATTGTGTTTAAATTGGTGAAAAACAAGCGAAAAGCTAACGAATTCTTTCAAGTGGAAATTTATTCCGTAACTAGCTAGAAACTTAATGATCCGAGAACTTTCCAACCAATTAACTGAAGCAACGAAGATAAATTTTTATGAGGACTTGTAATGAATTATGAAGTACAGTTGTTTCTCTTTTTTTTTAATTTCTCAAATTTTTTTAAATGACGCAGGTAACTGAATTGATGTAATTATGAGCGCAATTGTTTTTATGTAATCGCTCATGTACGTTGAAAATGTTTGCTTTTACTTTTAAATCTAAAGAATATATATAGTGAAATGTTGTGCATGGTAAATGAAAAGTACTTCAAAGTTTTATAGTAGTATAGATTAACCTGTTATTTCTCTATTTGAAAGGTGAACACATTCTCATGTATATATATATTAATTATTTGAAGCTTATTTATGCGTCTCAACAGTTTTTAGAAATCTAAAAATCTGTAAGTTCATTTTCTAAAATGTGACATAAAATTCTGTATAAGATACTCCATAAACAAACGACTTTTTTTTAAATATAAAAGACATAAGATTATGGTATTTTGATGGTGCTAAAAAATCATTAATTTAGATAACGCTGAAATAAGTTATGATTTTTCTACATAATGAAGAAAGTGTTAATAAACCATAATTTTAAAATCAATTTTTAACATTTTCTATACTCTTTAAAATGTCTGTAGAAATTGAAAAAAAATTGAATGGAAAATGTACAAAGTAAACTTGTCCTTCTTTGTCTACTTGTTCATACTGAGCACTTACATTTGTCCAATATTTGAATTTAATTTTGTTTGTTAACTTTAAACTTTGTGTGCTGTATACATAAGGTAACGGATTATATATGTACCGTTTAGTTGAGTAAAGAAAATTTTTTTTATAAAAAAAATTAAACAAACCTTTCAAGTTTTAAATAAAAAAACATAAAAGAAGATAATATTTAATAAACAATTTAATACTTGATCGTTAAATTGCGACATTTTTTTTAAACAACAGTAATTAATGCAAAACTCAAGTCTCTGTAAATTCAACAATACCTTGTAGCTAAGCTTTTATGCTTTGAAATTACTTCTCTCTTTTACTCGTGTTACCTTGTATGTTTGTTTCTGTAGCGTACATGTACCGTGAATCGTTTAAACATATATAGTATAACAAATTTCGTCTCTTACATTTACAATACAGAGACACATTTAGAGAACACGTATGTGAAAGTCCGTCTTTACAAAGATACAATTCTATTCTCTTGGAAATTCTTATTGTACGATAATTAAATTACATGAACCGTCTAGTTACGTAAGTCATGTGAAAGTATGAATTGTTTTTAATTTTATTATTTTATTTATTCTTTTTTAATACCACTAGTTTATATTTAGTAACTTTAATAAATTTTATACTTCAGTCTTTCTTCAGTCGAGCAATGAAAAAAAAGTGTAATTTTAATATTGATGACAATTGATTTTTATGTTTTGTAATTATTAGGTAATATAATTGAGAAAATATAGACTTGAGTTCATATTGTTTTTGAATTTATATTTAAATTCAGTTTGATGTAAATATAATTATAAAATTAAGTATGCTTTTATCGAATCTCAATTTTTATATATAACTCAATGTTCGAAATGAAAAATAAAACGAATCAATATAAGAAAATGTTAAAAATTAAGATTCTTCGTTTTAATGATTAAAAAAATTCTTTTTGAATAATTTATGCTCCAATACTCTCTCCGTTGAAAAAAATGCCATTATCTTTGAAGAACCCTTATATTCAAAGTATAAGATAAATATAGCTTGGTAAAGCCCGCAGATTTGAAAACATTTGATCGTCATACTTGATTCGTCTTCGATCAGCAGCTACGAAATATATTCCTCCTTCTTCGAGAATATGCGAGGCCAATAAGCGCACATGTATCCGTTTCATGTTTAGTCACCATCCTTTTACTCTCTCCATCTCACTCGTATATGTCGGTATCCATCTTACGAACATAAAATTCAACTAAAGGCCTTATATACCCTCCCTCTTGGAAAAGCAAACATACTGTACCATATATATACATATACATACAAGAACATTCCAGTAGTAGCTTCCTCTTCCCCTTTCTAATATATCCATCTCCACACACATGTCTCTAGAGCAATGTGGTGTGTACGTTAACGTTGACACGTGAACTCGTCGAATAATGGATGCGCTTCTCTCTCTCTCTCTCTCCTCTCTCTACCTAGGCACATCAAGGCTTTGGGTAACTAAAACGTGTATATATACCATATACATACATACATATATACTTGGTATGACGTAGCTATGCGAACGCTTAAGCCCATGCTCTAACTCTCTCATATATATACATACATACAAACACATATACTCTCGTTCTACTATACGCTTTAGAGACACGCGCTCACGCTCCAAACCTTGTATGTATACCCTTTCAACCTACCTAGGGTACAGAAGCCCATATTGGACCATCTAACTTTCTCTCTCTCTCTCTCGCCCTCTCTCATACTCTATGTAGTTTGCTACTGGTTTCTCTATGTACAAGCGTTAGCCAGAGTACAAAGATGGACAAAGTAAAGGGATGGAGCAAGGGAGCGAGAGGGAAGAACAGAGAATGGGTTATGTGGAAGATTTGGTAGGACAGTGTAACTACTCTGTAGGTCTGTGTTTACAGTGTATACGAACAGCCATACAAATACAAAGATTCAATATCTTTTGTGCTGCATTGATCATGAGAAAAAATTATTTTAAGGCCTTAAATATATTCTAAGTTCTTTTATCGATTTTTTGGTCAAATTTCTAATTTAATCATTGCTTTTTATCATATTTCTCATAAATTTCTCATGTTTCAAAATATTTATCCTTTAAAATTACATATTTTTTATTATAACTATTAGCTGAATTGAGATACGCTAATAAAGCTCTCAAAAATATATTAAACAAACCAATTTAACATTTTAAATAATTCAAAGTGAAATAATTGTTATTTTAACATTTTCTATAAATATTTCATGACTACGAATTAAGCAGCTTTCATTTAACAAACTTTAATATTTAAACTTTACTTAAAGCATGCAACTTTCGAAAAACTTTTAATTTTTTATTATATATAATTTTATATTTAAAATAAGTATAAAAATAAATTTTATAAAAATTATAAAATTTATATACATTATGTATTAGTAATGTAAATCGTTCAAAAAAAAAGGAAAAAGTAAAAAAAAGTTGAGATCCCTCTTAACCCAATTCTTAACCGAGTCACCATTTCCCTAGTGCAAACACGTCGTCTCTAATATTAGATTTTACTTAAAATCTGATTAAGCAAGACTTCACATATAATCTAAATGTTAAAATCTTACGATTTAATTCTCTCTTGCAATATCTTACGCAAAATCTAATGTAATATTCTATTTTCATTGTATGAACACCAAACTAAGATCTTGTGTAAAATGACATTAGAGAGGAAGAATTTTCAAGGAAAGAGAGAAAGTGGATTTAACATTTTCAAAAAAGAGCTAGTTGGCATAGGACCATTTGGAAATATTATCCGGTGATACTACTTTAGATAATATCAAATTGAGCTTTTGTATTGCACGGTTATAGTTGTATAGAGCTCACAAAAGATTCAAGCTTTTATTTTTACGATTTTGTTAGTTTACTACTGATGAATAAATCAATAAAGAATTTAGTAACTGTTATCATTCTAGAGGTTTTAATAACTATTAAATGAAAATAACTAATTCTGTTTATAATTTTAAGTTTCTCCATATAACAAAATACTCATTTCTAAAACTAATAGTAATAAACTAAATGTTAAAGAGAGCGATACAAAACTTGAATGAAGGTACACTTAAGAAAGTCAGAATCAGACAAGCGAGCGCACGGTTGGTAGAAAGATAGAAAATGCAAGTGCATAAGGACATAGAGAAGAGGTGTTGTCGCGGCACTTAGTCGACGGAAATGACGACAATGAGTATAAGGGACACATTTCAGAAATGCATCTTCTTAGCAAAGTTCAAAGACAAGAAATGCTTGGTTACATTGGCTTCTATATATATATGTATATTCCTCTTTCTCTATCTCTCTGTGCTATGTTACTAAGCAAAATTGCAAACTCACGAAGCATTTTGTTCCTTTAACTTCCTATATATCTAACACTGCATTACTCTAGAGAGATTGTGTAAAGGTTTTATGCCTTATATATCTATATTTTATAACAAAAGAGAAAAGGCATATGTATAGAAACAATGGATCGTTATGGCTGTATATACGTGACGTTCATTTTTCATCGTCCTATCACATGCTATGCGTATATAACGTTAGGTTATATGTATTACATGTTTTCATTTTTTTTTTTATTCTTTTTCAATTTGTTGTTTTATTTTTCATTTTTTTCGTTTTCTTCGGTTATATATACCCATAAGGGAACATTGAACGATAGAGAAAAATAAGAGAGAAATGAGGATGAGAGTTTACTTCTGATATTAATTGCATCTCGAGCATTATTAATCGAGCACTTTATATTTTCCTTTTTCGTTTGCTCGTTAAGTACTGGAATTTATTGCTTTTTAGATGACGACGATGACGACAACAACGACGACGGTTATTCAGGATAATATTCATTAAGGTGGAAAAAGCTTGGTCAGATAGCTTGTGTAAGTCGATTATTATCTGTTTAATTAATTCATTCGACTCGTGTTTTAGGTTTTAGCTTTGAAGCAAATTTGTAATAGCTGAATATTTATGAATATTTACAAATATTAATGTTCTATTTAATTGGAATAACTGATAATCAATGAATTCTAAATATTTTAATAATCAATTCAATATTGTTTAATTAAATGAGAATAATAGTGAATTGTTGGGAAACATCAATATATTACATTTTAAACAGTTTTCTTTAAATTAAAACAAATCAAAAGGAAATTTATTTAAATAAAAAATTATTATAAGATTTACTATTCC
The DNA here is from genome assembly GCA_017163975.1 of Anastatus disparis. Taxonomy (NCBI): domain Eukaryota; kingdom Metazoa; phylum Arthropoda; class Insecta; order Hymenoptera; family Eupelmidae; genus Anastatus; species Anastatus disparis. The sequence goes on from JAFFSR010000226.1 coordinate 3,981,516, forward strand.
GATTTGTGTACAAATTTATCAAAGAAACCATCTGTCAAAGTAAGCGAGAAAAAATTGCAACGAGTAAATTCCTCTATCTTTTAAAAATAAATCAAAAGATTTGAAAAATCTCCAAAAATTCCAGTTTATTTTCCAAAAGTATTTCCACAAAAAAAAACACAGTCAAAGTCAATTCTTTCGAAAACGTTTTAAAGTTTTATCTTCAAAAGAAAGCATCGATCGCCAAAGTTGAAACCATGGCTAAGCCAATCCTAACAGCTGTTGCATTTTAGCAATGTCATTTAAACGACACGCATATAAAGACATCCTACTTACTTTCTTGCATCAACACATCCAAACGCAAACGCATATATATATATACACATACATATGGATACATAGATACATTTATGTATTATGTATATATAGATACATTTACACATGACATATATATGTACGCACGATTCAGCATCATCTATCAGAGAAAATGGCAAAGTGCCTAGAGACGTGGATTGGGCTCTAGTTTCTAAAACGTCAACGTTCACGAAGTTTCCAATCCCAGGATCGTTCGAATCTAGGATTATCTCTGACTCCGTTTTCTCACTTACAGCCAAGGTATTGTTTCGAGTATACGATGGAGACTAAAGGAAAAAAAAGTAGATGGAGAGAAAGAGAGAGAGAGAGAAAAAAAGGAATAAAGTTACTCGTTGCATGTCGATATACGATAAATCTTCTATGGCTCTTTTCAAAATCGATGCAGCTATCGTTTGCCTCTATCTCTCTTTCTCTTAGTTCCTTGTCATTTTATGTATACATATTCTACGGAGACATGTCTATAATTGAAACACTTTCTTCTATCGATGTATATATATACATATATATGAACAATAAATGAGGTATATACTCTTCTCGTCTCTCCCTCTCTCATACTCTTTATATTTCACTTTGTGAGAAGCGTGAAATAAACGTCGAGGATCGTTACTAACCCGTAGAAAGCATCGGCATTCACTTCGTAGCAACAACTCCCTCGCGAGCCCTTTATTCTCGTGTAATTGTTATTGCAACCGACCTAGATAAACTTCAATTTTAATCGAGTCAAATTTGAGGTTCTATTGTGTCCTTGCTGATATTGCTGAAAATATATCAATGAAATATAGCGAATGACAATATCTTTGATGAAAATCAGGGTGAGAAAAAAAAAACATAAAGCGAAAGAATTGATAGTGATTGCGTCGAGACTTGAAGTTGAATTATTTTGTAACTTTTTATTTTGAAAGAGATTTAATGAAAAATCTTACAATTGATTTTTTGAAAGGTTAATAAAACTTTTTGTAGAAACAAAGTAGGCATGTAATAAAAAAAAATATAGTAATTTAATTTTTTTATCAAATGAAATTTCTTTAGAAACTTATTACTTGAGATTTTTGCATTCTGTAACTTTTAGTAGGTTAATTGTTAGATTTTACTTTTAAATAATTTTAATCATTCATTCAAGTTAATGGAATTAACATTTGAGTTCACCTAGATTTATATTTCATTTTTTTTGCAAAAAGTTTAATGTTAAAATTGAATTTATCTATATATAAATTTAGAATACTAACATTCTATTATTGGGACTATACAATAATAATTTATATCCATATTTGCTATGATTGTTTCTACTAATTTATTGTTAGCAATTTTTTTAATTTGAACTTTTTGGATCTGCATAATTTTCTAAATACGAATAATGAATGAAATGTAATAGAAAATGTATCTTTTTTGCTCAAAATATATTTTACTGTAAATTAACCCTACAAAAGCCTATTTAAAATGACTAGTTTTATACATTTCCAGTTATAAGGAGATACACATAAAAAATATTTCTGAAAAATGTCAAATTTTATTAAGAATTACTCATATAAGTAACAAAAACTAATATAGTTCAGGAATCTATCAATTTCATGCGTAATATTTTTTCATTGATTATCCCTTATAGATTTTTCACACCTGTTTATAGGACACCCTTTTTGACTGCTCTGTAGGGATGTTTGAATCCATCCCATCTCTCTTCAATTCTTGAGCTCTTTCCAGGTACCTTTTCTGTAATCACTCATGAAGTATCCTGTGGTGTTGGGAAACCCTGTCGAATGAAACCGCTTGTCCGGAACAGCGGGTACTAGAATCAATCCATGATAATCAAGATTATCGTCCCTTACCTCGTCATTACATGTTACAGTTCTATTGTTGTGCGATGTAACTGCATTGAAAGATTTCACCTTACCAACGTATAATTTCTATCAGTAAAATATTTTATTTTAAAAATTTAGAAAATGCAAAGTGCATTAAACTGTAGTACGTATTATTAAGATCGAATGATTTTTTACAAATCCATAAATTCTCCGTAATTAGTTTATGGGTTTATCTAAGAGATTACTTCATATAGTTTTTGTGATATTCATCACGTCTTGAGGTATTTTGTTTTTTCAAAAATGTAAGTTAAAACTAATGTATTAATCCAAATCATGATCATCAGTAAGTTTGGTGAGGTATAAGATTGTAATTACTGATGTTTCATAACCATAACCTAAACAAATTATTAATATGTTAATAACAAATACAGAAAACACAAGAACTTCAAAAATCAAATTATCAAATTTTCATAATCTTCCATTATATTTAAAAATATTAAGAAAAATTAAATTTAAAATTGATATGAAATTAGATTTTGAAGGCTCTAGTTCATTTAAGCTATTGGGATCAAACTCCTATAGCATATCATTCCTAATAGCTCTCCACAGAACCAAAGCTAGATGGCCTTAATTAGACGGATAATTCGAAACTCTAGCTCCTGCAGTACTATATACGCACATTATACCACCGTTCTCTTACACCACCCCTCCTTTTAACCCAAAGATGCTGATTGCGGTCTAGCCAAGCGCTAACGAGCAGATGTTTTACGAATTCTAACCCTTTCTCTTTCTCTCTCTCTTCCTTCTATCTATTCTCCTTATTCGTGTATTCTCCTTGTGAAAGGAAGAGAAAAGCAAATCTGGTTGACGTGAGAGAAAGAGAAAGAAAGAGAGAGAGGGTCATTAAGGTGCAGCGGCGTTAATATCGAATTCAAAGTTTCAATCAAGGAGAAGAGCTTAAAGCTAAATGTAGTATCTTTCTCTCTTCGTTTCTCTATACATTTATATATGTATATACACATATGGGCGTGTATATGCATCACTTTAGCTCGTTCACGATAGCTCCTTTAAGCAAAATACACCAAGATAGAGTTGTATATCCGATGTACGATGTGATGGAGATGGTCGGATGTCTATTAGTTTCGACTAGAGGTTAATCAATATTTGAGAAGTAAGGATATGCAATATTGCGATGTAATGATGAATTTTGATTGCAATTTTTTTTGTAAATCTAATCAACGGTCAGAATGTTCTATTTAGGAAAATTCGGTAAATATTAGAATTTTAATTAATGAAATATTTTAAATAATACATTATTTATAATTCATCAGATTTTTCAAATTTGTTATCAATTATAAAAACATGTTTTAATGACACAGAATGTTAAATGATTGTAATAACACAAATGTTTTCTTTTTCGTAATCAATGAATTAAAAGACGCATTAATAAATTCATAAGTTGGATGATAAAACTTAGTTGTGGGAAATATCTAAATTTTTAAAGCTATAAAGTCAAAAGATTCACTTCCAAAGTTCCATTAATCCCTAAGATAGTGTTAACTTCCGAGTTCAAAAACGCCACTTTATGCTATTATAAGTTTTTTAGACTTGAAAACAGAAATTTACTTGGATTAAAAATTCACCAACATAAATAATTCATAACTTCGACATTTACCAATACGAGAATATAAAGTTATTTTGTTAAATATAAATTAAAATAACTATTATGGATTCCAAAATTTTGTTCTTGGTTAATTTATTTTTAGATCTTTGAATATTTTATTTGTTTTCAGTACATTATTATATGATATAACTAAATATAGCAATGCTTTTCAAATTTCAATTAACAAAATACTGCTTGTATGCTGGACAACTTTGTTACTCTACGTTATGTAATAAAATATTTAAATGGAATTAGTAATGTCCATGAAATATAATGAAATCAGAAATATCAACAAAAACAATTAAATAATGAATATATGCATAGTCAGATTTATGAAAAAACTTATTTAACATATTATTTAGACAATTTTTATAAACATTCATTATTTACATTAAAATAATGTTAACATTACCTTGAAGGTAAAAAATATGAATATTCTGCAATTGTTAATACATTACTTTCTGGGTTCCCCTTTTACAGTACTCTACCTTTCTCTTTCCACCCGTAATGTCTCATCATAAGCTACCACATGGAGTTTACGTGAAACTGTGAACTAAACGCTTTTTCCCTTCTCCGCCTAGCTCTTGTTACCGGTAACTAGTAATTAAACGAAGCGTTGTACTGTAAAACAACCCTTCGTCTTCTGTGTAATGTTTCACATTGCTTATTTCTCGTACACCGTCTTTCTATTCGTCTTTCTTGACGTATCTCGCATCTTGCTCCACGTACGGTATTGTGGTACACCTTTTGATGTTATATATTCGGGTAGTTTGATATGCTTGATAATTATTTTTTCAATTTCACTCAAAGTTGTTGCTCCAACGTTTGATGTATAAATTTTTTAGAATACAAGAATTGATTATTATATGTTATAATAAATATTGTTGTATATTATATAAATTTTAATAATCGACAACCATAAAGTATAATTTTTTTTTAAATACATTTTTTAATGAATATCATTTTATACTTCGCGTTGATAACTAAATGTTAGTACAAAAATTACATTAAAGCAAAATAAAACCATTAGAATCAAATTAAAAAAGCATGTCTATGATTTGTCTTTGTCGTTTTTTTTTCCACAAAAATAAGGTAAAGAAGTATTATGATCATGAATATTAGAACTTAGAAAATCTTCTTAACTTCTGGTCATTTAAGTTTGAGCAAATTTTCGGGATAATTAAAGGAGATTAACAAAGTAAGGCAGTTGACAATATAATTTCAATCAAATTGGTTTAGTTATAAAAATAACATTGTTAAAGTTCTGAGAATTAAAACGACTTTATAGCAAAATTATGAACGCTTTAAGTCGCAAAATTTAATATGATTTCTTAGGTATACTACAGTGCTAACTCAGTAGCATTTTAATGTAGCGACGATGCGGTGCTATAGTAGTAGCTTTAATAGAAGGTAGTGTTTAATTTTGCAATTTAAAACGTTCATGATTTTTTCATTAAGTCGTCTCGATTCGCAAAATTTCAACTTGGTTATTTACACAAATATAAATCAAGATTTGATTGAATTGTATTCTATTCATCCTAAAGTACGTAAAACCCAGGTAAATGATTTGAGGCATATTAGAATCTATTAAAGATCAAATATGATTAAAATTATAACAGTTTTTATCATTAATAATATAAACTAATTATTTAAAAAAAGGATAGTTGTCATCTTGATTTATGAGTTTTGAAAATTATTAATTGTTTGTATTTGTTTCCATTTTTAAAAACTCGTTTTCTATAGTCTGAAAATTGAAGGGATATGCACTAACAAGTGCCTAAAAGATCTTCCCATCAACTATCGAATCCATCAAATTTGTCATGGAAAAGAACTATTAAAAAGGAAAGGTTTAGCGACGTCATTTTGCGAGTTCTTTCATCGGTCACATCACCAATTCTTTGTTGGTATTTGCAAATATCCTACCACTCACCCAAAAAAGAAAAAAATAATGTTTGCCGTAGGCGGAAACGTGCACACTAGACACACAAAAATTACAAAGCGTATATAAATATTGTAAATTTGTGTTCGTAGCTAGGTACCTTACAGAACTCTTTTTTTCCCTGTCGCCTATGTCGAAAAAAATTTCGACGCTCAATCATTTACATGCAAACGGTGCACTTGACATGCGAACCAATAGATTTTTTGTACGTTCTCCTTTTCCTTGACTCGTCACTTTTTTTCATTTTCCAATTCAATTAGTCACGCATATATACAAGCTAAACACTTTTTACGTTGCTACATGCGAGAAGCTAGATTTTTACAAGTAATAACTTTAAAATTTAAACGTTTATCTTATATTTAAAAGTTATCGACTTCTCTATTTAATATAATGCAAGTTATGATGAAATAAAATAATCGAAGTTAATTTTCAGTGATTAATAGATAATTCTCTGGAATACTGTTGAATTAATTATCACCGTAAGGGGTTGGTGATCTTTAAGATAAATTTTACTAAATTAATAATATTTTCTTTTTTGTAGAAAAAAGAATTTCATTTCTGAACAATTTTAGAAATTTCACTAGAAAATTATCCAATATCTCATTTGTTCCAATTCTTAATCATACAAAATTATATCATAGATTAATTGACTTTGTTGTTGAAATTACTTAAAATTGACTTCGTGTTAATCTATTTTCCATACGGCTAAATGATAAAGCTATAGCATGCATTTAAAATTCAAATATAGCACTTTTATTGTTTCGTAAAAACGTGTTAACAATAAAAAAAAATAAGAAAAGATCGTTAAGAGGAAATTGTGATAAATTAAAATAAATTGAATAAAAATCATTAGTCATTTTTGACAATAATTTATCAATTAATATTCTGATATATTTTTTTGATAAAAATTAATGAATTCAATAATTAATTAAATTAATAAATAAAAATTTCTTGATCCACAATAAGAAAGCCTAAATCAACTTTGAATTCCGAATCATGGCATAGTGTTCATTTGCTTACAATTGTCTCTTCGCACAATGTTTTTCAAAACAACGTAAATTTAGTTCATGTAATCTCTGGTATTTTTTCGTGCCGTGGTGTATACGGAACACGTAAACTCAAAAAAAAGAACGTGCGTGTTACATTTATTGAGTTTGTTGCGAATGTGATTCGTAGTCTGGAGAACAGTACGTGTCTATGCGTTAGATTTTAGTTTATATTGTACGCGCACTTTATGCGCGTAGTAAATGGATGGTTTTAGTAGTTTATTTAAATTTTGAAACTAACTTTAATAAACAAATAGATTTATAAATAAAATAACAATTTATAGTGGTATAAAAATAACATTTTTTTGAATACGTGACAAAAGTCTTGTCTTATAAAGCAACCTTGAGCTTTTCTACGTTAATAGTGGACATTTCTGCACGTATTCATATTTTCTTGTTTATTTCAAATGACTCGATAAGGTTTAAGTACATGAATGAGAATTTAACGATAATTAAAATATAAATAGAGTTTATAATTTTAGGGTTTATTTACTTTACATGTATGGCTTTAGCTTGCGTTTTACAATCTTTTCTATTTAATTGCTTTAATTATTTGTTTTTCATTTTTCTAAACAATAACATTTGAATATCACGTGCCTAAAATTAGGCTGTCATATCACGGATAATTGATATTTCAAGCTTTATCAATTTGTTTTCAAGAACAAATAAAAAAATTTTAATGAGCCCATTGAATTATTTTTGTTAAAAGTTCAATCAAATGTTCTCTTTGTAATTATTTGGATAGATTAACATTCTATCTATAAGTGTAACATTTCAATTAATCATTTTGGTTTATTAAAACAATTTTATGAAGCAAGTAAGCTAATTTAATAAATCATAGTTTCATTCCATGTGCAAAATACTGCATACATCGAATATTTCACAGAAAGATCAAATAAATTACATCTAAAATTTAAGAGCCGGCGAGTGGTTCAGTCGGTAGAGTGTTGGATTCATAATCTCAGGGCTCTGAGTTCGAATCCCGCTCTCGGCAGCCGATTGATAGAAGTACCACTGTACGTTACATGTGCTTTGTTTACAAACACACTTACGAGCTCCATCGCTGATTAGCATTACAAAATAGCATAAATATAGCAACGTTAAAGAAAAATAAAAAAAAAATAAAATTTTACCTATGATTAATTTATTATTATTTTTGCTCATCGAGTTTAATCATCCTGAAATATCAATAAATATAACTTAAATGTTTTCTCTAATTACCAATTTTAATAATAATTTTTGCATGGAATTTAAATAATTGAATAATTTTAAATAAATCTGATGCCTTTTGTTCAATTGTTTAATTATACGTGAAAAATTGAAAATTATAGATTCCTCGAAAATTTATAGTTTCAGTAATTAAAAAAAAAAAGTAAAAATGAACGATATTAAATCCAATTAACATTCGATCAATATTTAATTAGTATTTAATTAGTATCTAATTCATCTCAATAAATGATGACCGTAAATGCATTATTGAGAAGGCATCAATAATTAAAATCGTAAAATACTAAACAATGCCGGTTGAACGGCCAGTTGGTATGATTTTATTAACAGATTCAATTTATCGTTAAACCTCTCGGTAATTTCAAACGGTATAAGTACATGTGCGACCCTTCTCAAAGTCACGGTTAACCTTTTTTAGGTCACATTCAGGATAATACTAATCACGATTATTCTACCATCGGATAAAAAATGTATTTACTTTTTATTCAGAATCAAAAATTATAAGCCTTATATCTCTTTGTTTTATTTTTTAAATTCTGATGTTGAAACAAATCAAACCATATTTCTATTTGTATATTTTTTAAACTTTTATTGAATATTAGTAAATTAAAAAGTATTATCAACAACTTTAGATAGTATAGAGCTTATTTAAAGTTATTCATTATTCATTAATAAATAAATATGTTTCATAAATTAATAGTACATTATTTAATTTAATATACATTTTATATTAAATATTTCGATTCTTATAATGATTGGAGAATAATATGTAATTTTCATCACTTATGTACATCATCTTATTTATCATTATTAATACGTAGCTCAGTATTTTTCATTAAAATAAAATATGTTGCATAGCTACAACGTAATCACTGGCATTGCTTTAATCTACAAATCAAGAATTTATTATTTTCTGTCTGTCAAGAAATAAGAAAGATCTGTCTAGTCAAGGAACCCTCAGGCTACACTCAAGTAAAACGAAGCATAAGGTTTTTCCCAATGTTTATCTTTGATAAAATTTTATTTATCATTTCACGTTAGATAAATAAATATTTATTTTTTATGTATCTTATAAAAATAAATAGCGTGTGATACAAAATATCTAATCTGTAATAATGAAACTTTATATGTAAAATAATGCATATGTTGATAACATGATCAGAATTCTTGAGTCAATAATGTTGAATAAATTAATCAAAAAATAAAAGTTTTATTATTGCCTATAAATGCACGTGTGACACTCAAAATAATATATGTTGATAAGTATTTAACATTTATCAGACAAGAAAATAAATGAAAATTAATGCAAATACAACCAAAATTACAAACATGAAACTACAAATATATAGATTCATCGCACATTCGTATACATGAATATATTTTTATTTTAAATTTATATATCAAACTAAACCAAAAAAAATTAATTTAACGTCCTTGACTAAAGATTTATTCGAGTCTGTCCATAGCTGTTGAGAAGTAGAAGACGTTTAATCTTCGAAGGTAGAAAGCTTCGAAAATGCATACCTTGCACTTGAAAGGAATTCCTTTCAATTTCAGTTCGTACAAAGGACACCGTCAGTTCTTAAATCTCTCTCTCAGAAGTTGCCTTAGGTTAAGTGAAGAGACCGGCTAGATATTCAGGTGTACTCATGCTTACAATTTCGTACACAAGTATAACCATCAAATAACATCCCCTCATATCTACATGCAGTCAATCTAGAAAGGTCAACTTTTTTACACCTTCTGAGCAAGCTTTATTTTTTTTGCAAGGTTCTTACAGATCCAGAAAAACCAGAAATTCTCACGGACTTTTATTTACATCCAGGAGTTCGGAAAATAAGCGGGATTTACAATATTTTGTGTACGTGTATGTGCGCGGTCTTGTACTTACATGGGGCATTTGTTTGTAATAATAGTCATATTTATGAAACAATACAAAAATTAGCCTAAAAAAATTTTTTACATAAGTTCTTTTTTAACTGGTTATTCTGTAAATAAAACTAATTCCCCAGATTTCAATAACACAGACTTGTTTTTTAGGCAAGGTGTAAACATTTTATTTGAAAGGCATTATTTTTTTGGTTTGCTTACTATTATCTTGTTTTGTTTTGAAAATTTTAAATTCTAGAGAAATCATCAGTTTGTTTACGTCAATCGAAAATTGTTCACAGAGTTGAGAGCATAATTAATGCAAAGGCTAACCCCCGCTATGAATCATATTTTTTTTATTTTTCCTAAGAGATTTTCGAATGGGAAAGCAATTATTTCGTTTAATGAACAATTGAAAGCTTTTAAGCTGGTAATAAAAATTAATGCTTGCACATTCAGAACCAACGATTTCAGCTTATACACCTTTCCGCACTTTAAAACGTATCTTATCAAATAATCTCTTGATAATGATGAGTAAATTCTAAACAATTTGTCACTACAAAGGATTCTAAATGTTAAATGAAAATATAAGAAATGATTATATCGATCAGTTGGTCATAAATCTTTAAGGATTGATGAACCTCAATAATTAAAAAAATAAATAAATTGTGTTACTTTCCATTTGCTGGTTAATCTTAAAAAACTTAGTAATTGACGTTGAAATTCAACAAATATTTTTATGAAAAAAAATACGTAATACTGAATTTACTATCGTTTTGATTAAATTCTTAGCATATGAGGAAACACTATAGAAAATTGATTTTAAAATTTGCAGTAAGGTAATTATAATTACCTGTAAACTAAATAGGGTAGTGTATTTTTGTAATTTCTCTATAATAAGAATAGGTTACAAATTATTGTTAGAGTCATTATTTTTTTTTGGATTGCTAATAGTGATTGTTAACAAAAAATCATCATATTTTGCACTATCGTCTTCAATATTTGATGGATTTTCTTCTTCGCTATCAGAACCTTTATTAAATGTCAATTTCAGAGTTGTATTTCTACCAAAAAAGACATTTTTGCCGCTGTTATTTCCACAATCAAATTCTTTCGATTGTTACCATTTAATATTAAAAATATTATAAAAATATTTAAAATATAATTTTTTTTTAATTTCAGAATTATTGACTGAACAGCTGAGATTAGATTCACTTTTTGCATTCTCGACATCTTTTTTTATTTATTTCGTTTCAAAATTATTATTTTTTTATGTCATTTTAAAGAACATATTATTCAAAAAAAATTTATTCTTATTTATATATATTATATTTTATTTTATTCACACTTATTTTTAATTTTTTTTAATTTGATTTAACGTCGCTATATTTATGCTATCATTACGATGCTAATGAGCGACGGAAGTCGTCAGTGTGTTTGTGAACGAAGCACTTGTAACGTACAGTGATGCTTGTATCAATCAGCCGAGAGCGAGATTCGAACTCGAGACTTCGAGATAACGAATCCATCGCTCTACTAACTGAGCCACTGAGACCTCATTTCCATATAACTATTTTTTTTATAGATTATGGTCATAATCTTTGAAGTTAGCAAATTTCAAAACTCTGCCGATAAATGCATCAATTTTTGATCACTTAAAGTAAGTTTTATAAATTATTTAAATAATTCAAAGAATATTAATTTTATAGATTTAATTTTTTATAAAATATTATGAATAATAATTTAAGGTTATGCAAGTACAACTTTCTTTTTAGTTTTTTTACAATATTGTAATTAAATAGATAAAATTTTCCACCTGTTATTGGTCTATCCTCGTCGTCACGCCTTACCCGTATGACGGTCCATCTTCAAAAGAGCAGTTAATACACTTCTCACTCATATATTCTATAAGATATTTTGTAGACTATATTTATGTTTTTAAACTTTTGAAAAGTTTTGCGTAGAACGATTTAATATCAGTCCAATAATAGTAACAATAAGGCAGTTACTATATGTTTGTACAGAGCTTCAGTAATATACTGACAAAGATGAAATTTCGGTGGCCATTTTAGTGCGTGATTCTCGTATTGGTTCAAAATGAAGTATATTATCAAGGCTCATCACGATATTAAAAAAGGTGAGCTGATCCTGTTCCCTTTCTTTCCAAAATCAACCGTTTTCAGCTAGCTTATAGAATTATTATTAAGATACATATAGCTATCTTATGATAAAATGTAACATGAAGATACTTTGATCACTGTAATAAAATTAAGATTATTAAATTACTAAGCTGTATTGATTATCAATATAAATGCTTGTTTGTTAATATTTGATTAATGTAATAATTTTACTTAAATTTAGGTCCTCTAAAACTTAATATATTTGTTCGATTCGTGCATAGTTAAGAAATTCTTTAATCATTTTATTTATATCTTATAAGTTTTTCGTTCCCATGAATATTTTAATAACTTTAATTAATGAAAATTGTAGAGCTCGGTAACTCAGTACTTAAAGCACAAGACTCGTAACTCGACGGGCTGAGTTTAATTCCCAAGATTGCCCGGTAACTTTGCACTAACTTTGTCTCGCGGAATGACAGCACGTTGAATAACATGCTAAACATCTTATGTTACTCTTGTGTATTTATTCGATGAAGAACAAAACTATCCATATAATATGTTAAATCACTACGTTACTATCATTAAATAATTCAAATTTAAAATTAACCATATGGCATAATTGGTCTAATGTTAAAAAATAATTGATTTGAAAATATGATCGAATTATTAAGGATATGAGTGACTAATTTTAATGTCTTGGTATAAAAATGTTGAATAAAAATAGGTAAATCCTTACAACAATAATTTAGTAATCTTTTAAATAAATATGATTGTTCATTTTCCCTGCATCAAGACTATGCTAGTCATCTAGAAAATAAACTGGCTCTAATTTATATTTTTATGCTATTAATTTTCTTTTACGTATTCCATAAATAATTTTCATGGGTCTTGTAGACCACTGTGTGTGTAAAGATAACCTCATGGAAAACAAAAGTTACAATACGTTGGTAACTAAAAATTTATCTATCATTAAAAAATTGCAAGATTTGTGAGAAAACTGAAATTCTCTAGTAAATAAAAAATATTAAATTTTTTTATCAAGTGGAATTTTATTCCCATTTCGATAAGAGTAACGTCATAAATGTAAAAATTTTTCGATCAGAAATTGATTATTTAATCTAAATTGGCCTTAATCGGATCGGATTATAATTATAAACTGGTTCAAATCTAAAAATGATTACTTTTTACCAAGGAATTAACTTATAATTGTAAAACAACATTTCTATTCTTTTTTCCAAATAACTTTTCATTTAAAGTAATTTCACAAAACAGTGAATAAAGAAAATTAAACGTCATCGTAACTGCAATTCTATCATGCAACATATCAAATCCATTGATATATAAATTATTCCTCCAAGTATCTCCATATATCGAGAAAAAGAGAAAATATGAAAGTATGTGCAAAGAGTTAACAACTAAGAAGAAAAAAAAGAAGGAAAGAAGACATAGAAACCTGCCTCCCCCCTTCTTTTTCTCTCTTTAGTTTTCTGGATATATCAGTCGGTCAGCGGTGTACGGTGCTACACGCGTACAGGGGCCAAAGCCACCCCCTGTACCATATATGTATAAAATATATATCTCGCACGCGCACGCTCAAAGATAGGGTGTGTGTGTCTGTGAGAAAGAGAGAGAAATGATCTAAAAGAGTAAGAAAGATAGAAAGTTTTGGTTCATAGGCCGTCCGTTGTTGGGTGCGCGGGCGCTGCGGCTTGTGCTCAGGTCGTCAGTTCGCCAGTGCATCGCGGCTCGTAAGCTTCGTTATTATACGCGTCGCTCTTCTCTCTTAACTTATATACATACACTGTATATGTATTAATACAGCGCGCGCGCTCTTGTTTTTGACCCACGTTTTTTTTTCTTACTCTTACCATCGTGCGCCACCACACGCCACCCATTGCATCTCTTGTAACTCTGTGTATGTGTAATAAATCATTTACATTTTTTTTAAAATTATTTAATAGTGTTTGATCCTTAAGTGTATATGTGTCAAGACGTACAGTGACAGTGTGCCAATTAAAGGAAAAAAAGAATTTTTTCATAGTTTTTTGGTTGATTCGACTTTGATCGAAATATGTCACTATAATAGACATATTTATAATATCATGTGAATAAATTAATGTTGAACGTGTGACTGTGGGTGGTGGTGGTTAAGCGTGTAATGTGTACATGGAAGAGTTTTGAGAGAAAGAGTAGTTATCCGTAATTTTGGACAGACCATGTGCAAAAAAGCCGTCGCTTATTCTTGGTGAAAAAAAACTCGTATACTTGAAATTCACGAAAACTTAATATAATAACTCGAATGATGACAACAAGTAGTTTTCTCTTTTCGACAACTACCAGTGTATAAAATTTCTGGATAATTTATCTAACGACTGTTACTACTTAACCGGTGTTCTAATAAAGATAACATTAAGTATTCATAATTGTATTTAGCCAAATAAGGTTTTCCATTTTCATTCCATAAAATGGTTAAATAAGTATTACATTATATAATAAATTTAAGATAATATTAATGACGATGGATAAACGTAAGGGTTAAGATAAAACAGGAAAAGAAAATAATAAACTTGTAAGGTGTACGGCTATGAAACGAAGATTCGAGTCGTTTTGGCGAATTCGATCGTAGCCCACGCTACTACTACTTGCTTCTACTGCAGCTGCACATGTTGTTAACTCCACGAGGATGAGACTACGGCGTAAAGTTTAAGTCCTCCGCTTCGTTTTTATTTTTCCTTCGAGGGAAAAAGAAAAAAATAACAAAACCCGGCTAGCTCGTGCGTTTTCAAGAACTCAGAATCATATTCACTTGAAAAATTGAGAGTGAATCGACTGAAGAAAAGCAACTACACACTCGTAAGGTCAAGAACGTAGAATAAAGAACTCAAGAAGACAAGTGGTGTGAAGTAACAAAAGAAAGAAAAGAAAATTAAAAATAAAAGGAGGAGAAAAATCGATATAATAAAAAGGTGTATCAGTGCTTGTTGTTTTTATTTTCCTTGGTTTGAAAATTGAAAAAAAGAAAAAAATAATAAAAAAAAAAGTAAATAAAAAATCTAGAGTGTAAGTGCGCGATCGAAAACGTATATATCAAGCCTTTTGGCACCCACCCCCGTTGTGAATGTTTGACCTCAATGTGCGTGAATAGAGTTGGGATGCTCGTTAGAAACAACGTATATATATGTAGAATACAAGAGTTCGTAGGCTTGATGCTGTTGCAGCTGATTTACATGTAGGATACGACACACACGCAAGGCTAGGTAAAAAAAACCTCTTTTTATTTTCATCTTCTTTTTTCTATTTTACTCGATGTAATGTAAGTTATACTCGAGCGCAAGAATGTTACGTTAGGCTTTGGAACTGTTAAATGAGATTCAGCTTTGATGCTGGGTTCGTTGAAACTTTAAGTTTATTGTTGTAAGCCTTAAGTTTGATGGTTTTCTTGAGGTAAAATATTTTCTATTTACTTTATTGAAAATTGTTGAAGAAAATAGGGTTGAAACGAGAATTAATTCATTGATGTTGAAAATAAGCTCGTTTACTTGGAGAATTATTAAGTTTTTTGAAATTCTTTTTATACATTTTTGTTATCATAATAAACTTACTTTATATTTTCTATGAAATTGTGTTTAAACCAAGTTTAAAATTACGCTTTTTTTATGGAAAATAACAAAGGTTACAAAAAAGTTATTCCAAAACGTTACTTTGAATTTATATTACTTTATCTTTGCGAACATCGCGTATATTCTTAAAATTTAAGTGATACTTAATGTAAAATGTTCAATATAAATAACGTTCCACCTTCTTTTTTCAAAATGATAATATTCAAAATTTTGAGATAACGTTATAATTACGAAAAAAGCATTAAATTTTTCTTTCTTTCTTTATTTTTTTGAGGTTACGGAAGAAAATAATTATCTTCACTTTACCTTCCCTTTAATGAGGGTTGCCTAGGGTTACGGTTGGATGAATGACTTATTGAAATGGAGCCAAAGGTGATCAGATCAGTGAACCAATAGATAATTGTGGTTTTAACCTTTGCGTTTGATATTTTTTGCAAGAATAAGATGAAAAGTTTATAAAAAATTACGCAAATAATACGATGCATAATAAAAATTATAACTTTTTTAATTTACATATTTTAATGTAAAAATAACATTATATATAGTTTTAATATCATAATTAATGCTATAAAAAATAATTTGTTGAATTTATTTATAGTTGAAAAAGGGGTACGACCCTAACATAATTATGAAAAAAAATATCTTAATAGAATTTAAGTAGAATGAGCCCAACTCCGTCTAGACGGTATGTAAAGAAACGCTTTTCTTATAGCAAGAGAATTTTTAAAAAACTTTTACATAATTCTTTAGTGTACATTATTTACTAACTAATTTATTTATTAAATAAGTAATATAGTTTTGCATTAAATTTTAAATAGTTTTGATTTTAATAGCTTTTAAATTAATATCAAATGAAGAAAACTATTTAAAGAATGTAAACACAAAAATTTATTAATATTATACTTAATTAATCATGCACCAGTATATACAGTACATAAAATATATTCTGTATGAATATAAAAAGTAAATTTGAAAAATTCAACGTAAAATAAAGAAAAAACTTTGACCATTTCCTATTCTGAAGCCTAAAAAATTTTTTAATTAAGTTAAATACACAGAAAAAAAAGTTTTGTTTAAAACTACGCTTTTTTAATGAAAAATTTTTTTTCTTTTTCATGGAAACTGTACTCCCAAAGTTTTATTTTTCTAGTAACATATTTCAATAATCCAACTCGTTTCTATGAATTACTTAATCAACCGATCTAATTAAGCTTTTAAACAGTGAAATTTTGTCTAATACTCACTAACCGCATTCGTTCTAAAGTCAATTTTGCAATTATTATACATTTGACACTTCTAATACGATATTTCATAGAATCAGCATAAATTGATATAATGAAGTTCAAGCTAGTTTCGATAAAATTCTACGAATATTCTAGTTAAGAGGCAGTCGGATCTAGATAGCAAAATTTACATTAAATGCGGATAAATATATGAATGCATTTATTCCTCGCTTCACGTTGTATTTTTCACTGTATGTTTATAACTTTTGTTAAATTAAAATTATTCAGTAGAAAAATTCTTTTGAATCATGCACATTGTAAAAAATTTTGCGTATTTAAGTTATAATTTATTTGATTCGTTTTTTAAAATTGTACACAAAATTTTCATGTTCATATTTTCACTTAAAATCAACACACTGTTCGTCCGTCAATTTTAACACAAAATTTGTTAGTCTTTTACCTGGAATACACGAAAGTAAAAATTAAAAAATATACAACTATACTTTTTTATATTGAATTTTTAGTTGGTTCAATTTTTTCTGGAAATATGTTACGAGTATCATTTTATTTCTTTCACTAAAAGAAGATGGATGTCTGTTCATATTTGTTCTTTATTTTGCATTGTTTTTTTTTGTTTAACGGGAGCATTTTTTCTTTAATATAAATTATTCAGTGAAATAATTTTTTTTAATTATTTGAAGACTAGCAAATGTCATCAGTAACATTTTTTCAATTTCTTATAAAAATTGTACCGAATATATTTCTCTTTTTCACTTAAATTTCCCTTCTTAAAAGGATATGATGCCACATTTGCGCCGATTACCTCTTAAAACGTAGTTATACATTCCTTTTTATTCTAGATACACCTTTTTCGTTCGCTTTTTTTTTACATTCTAGTGCAATTAAGCGCTGATGCGTGGATAATTGCATCGCTGATGGTATTAACATACATTTATAAATGAATTAAAAAAATCAAAAGAATACGCTGCGATTATCTTTTGATAAATAAAATGCGATAAGTGAATAAACGTTTTAAAAGGCTATTTTTACGTTCTTCTATCGATACAATACTTATAAAGATCTTAATTTTTAATAACGTTTCTTAGTTATTAAATGTGCTTAGATCCCGTATTTTTATTTATAAACTTGTAGATATAGATTCTTTATTTTGAAAAATTTAAGATATGCTGGTGAGACTGTAAAAAGTTTTTTTTTCGCGTTATCATAAGTATATGTTTAAAATTTAGTTGATGAATTAAAAAATTACTAAAAACGTTTACAAAATAAAATAATTTTAATTACAAATGTTTCTACAAATTAAATAAAATTAAACACTCATGTATTGTTATTTTATAAATGATGGCGAATATATGAAAAAATTGTTTACCATAAACTTAATCATTGCGTCATTCTTACAATGCAAATTGTAGAAAACTTGTTGTTTTCTTACAGAGCTCATATATGGTATCTAAGAAAACTAGAAAGAAAATATTATACTGTTTACCATTTCCAAGAAAGAAAAAAAAAGGAAACCAAAAACCCATTGGGAATATGTGTGTAGCGCTAGGGCTATAGGCCTATAGGGAAACATAACATTTCTTTCGTCTCTTACTTTTAGATTAGGCGATCTTGATTAAGTCATCTTTTTCTTTCTTTCTCTCTCATATACATATATTTCTTTTTTTTTCTTCTTATTTTCGAAATTTGAAAGGTCAAAAGGAACTCCATAGGCCTGTGGAAGGTTTATATACTAAACTCTCTTTTTTTTCGTTTTATACTTTTCTTTTCTTTGATAGAGATTAGGATCGTTGGTTTGGACGACCGAAAACTCTTTTGTATTTTCTTCGATTTTGATAAGACATGGTAATACATATAAACTGTTTACCTTTATTTTGACGTGGCTTTTCGTATTTTTGTATGTTTATGAGACTGCGAGATTGACTTTTCATTATCCCTGGAAGAAAATTGACCATATCTTAAGTATAATTGCTGGTCAACAAATGTTAAAATGACACTTATCTAGAAATTTTTTTTATATCATTTCTAGAATTTCTAGATAAGTGCCATTTTAACATTTGTTGACCAGCAATTATGCCTACAATATGGTCAATTTTCTTCCAGGGATAATTAGAAAAAAAAATTTGTTTTATTAAAAAAGAAAAGTATCGTGTTTTTATTTATATTATTGATTCTCGAAAATTCATTTTTTGATTTAATTTCCTCTTTAAATAAACGGTATAATTTTAATTGACATTTAGCATTATTCATAAAATATCATTTTTTGTACTTTCAATTTTCTCTTAATTTATGCAGTGTTTGATTCTCACATTTCAGCTAACAGTGTAAAAAGTAATTATTGTCACTGAAGAAAATTAGACTCGTTTAAAACGTGTCTTGAAGCAAAAAAATTATTTAGTAGAAGAAAAAAAGAATCCAATTAACCCGTTTCAGCCCAACCCACACAGCATGGAAGATTTGGAATATTTCCGAAATATTCCTACGTCCGCGAATATTTTTCTATGTAATCGTGAATAACCGTGAATTGAAAACTATATTTTCTTACGTACTTTTGTCCGTATTTTTCAAATCTGTTATTAGTTTTTCTCTTCGATTTTTCATTTTTTCAAAATATTGACTTTTTTGCAAAAAACATAATTTTTTTTATTTTTTGGATTCTTCAGAGTGCTGAATTGTACTGTTCCCGTCATATGATCATTGCAAGCATGAGGATTCTATGGAATAATTACTATACCTAAAATTTAAGAAGTTTTGTATGTCAAAATTCAAAATGGCTGATTCAATATTGAGAAAATTTTATATTTTCTTTAAATTTATTTTATTTTTTTCAAAAATTTACAAGTTTTTGCAATCAGTACGTTGTTATTGCTCATTTTTCTTGCGACGAAAATTACCCAAAGTTGTGTGAATAATAAAAGCTAGATCAGGATGTACATATTTAAAATAACGGTTCGAACATGGCGGCTATCAATAAAATTTATTTTTAGTTTTTTTTTTGAATTCTTAAATTTTTTTGTTCGCGCGACATTTGTTTTTCAAATTTAAAGAAAATATTAAATTTTCCGCCAGTTTCAATTCTGTATATTCTTATAATTCTATTTTCTTATCTAATCACTACCAAAATAATCAAAAAATAGTTGATTCATTTGAATAGTAAACATCATGTTGTTATAACAAAAAAAAAAGATGAAAAAATAAGAAAAACTCTTGTAAAAGTTGCCATACTGAATCAGCTATTTTGAATTTTGACATCCAAAACGTCTTAAATTTTAGGTATAGTAATTATTCCATAAAATCCTCACGCTTGCAATGATCATATAATGAGAACAGTACAAGCCAGCACCTTAAAAAATCCAAAAAATAAAAAAAATCATGTTTTTTTACAAGAAAGTCAATATTTTGAAAAAACTAAAAATCATAGAGAAGAATTTATTTTATTTAAATTTTATTTAACGTCGCTGCATTTATGCAGTCATTGCTAATTAGCGACGAAGGTCTTCGGTATGTTTGTGAACAAAGCATATGTAAAGTATACAGTTATGCTTATATCAATCGGCTGCCGAAAGCGGGAGTCGAACTCGGGATCTCGAGACTACGAATCCATCGTTCTACTTTTTTTTGAATATTTGTTTATTGAAAATATAATTTACATTGACAGAATTTTTTTTGTTACAAAAACAAATAAAACTTAACACTATTACATTTTGACTTAACACGCAGTTTACATTTATAATTATCATGTTGGCTTATACTAGTAAGCGCTCGTAGATATAATATGATTGTAGTTAGTTATAGTTAACTGAGTGAGAGGGAGCCTTTGTAGATTTTTGTATCTACATATGGTTGATCGCTGTTTAGAATACAATTCTTATTGAGTACTGGAAAAATTTATAACAAATACCAGCAAATAAAGTGACTTAATTTTATAACTTACAGTTATTTTTAAAAGTTATGGAAGTATATACAATATTTACAAGATTAAACATATTACATGCTATTGTACTGGATATATATCATGAGTTTGTACTATAATGTATAAGATTTTTTAAACGCATATTGTTTGCATTATATTTAATCGACTTGGAATCGGATCATTTATTTTATTTTATTTTCTTGCGTTTTTTCTTTTTGTACGCTTGCGAATTTCTTCGAGTAGCTTGTTATCTGTGATCCATCAATAATTTTCGATTTTTAAGCAGGATGCATTGTAACGATCTCGGCGCGGTAGGCTTTGCGAGTATTTTAAATTCGTATTTGTGTCATAAGTTATTTTTTTGTTATTTTTGTGTCTAGGAGCGTGGTATATGATAGGTATATTATTATAATTTTGAATTAGATTCTGTTTGTCGAGTATAATAAAGGTTTCTGGTGGAATGTTGCCTGATAATTTACAAGTTTCTGCATAATTAAGGTCTATGTTAGGTAATCCATCGTTCTACCGACTGAGCCATTGAGACCTCTGACTATACTATCAAACTGTTAGCCAAAATGCGAAAATCTTACGTGTAAAAATGTAGTATACACAATTCATGAGCATAGGTGAATCTTTCGTAATAAGTTCGAAATCGTAATAATTTACGTCATATATTCTCAAAATTCTTTTAATAATATTTTATCTAAAAATCTTTTTTTTCAATTTAAAAAAAAAACATTTTTTTTCTATCAAGCTTTCTAAGCGTGTTCAACGCACTTTGCGACCTTTGTTTAACATTAAGTTGCGTTTGTCAAACACACGCATTCTTTTTATACATATCGTTAAATACAAACATAAAATGTAAATTAATAATAAGCATTATTCGTTCGCATGAAGATAAACATTAATTATTCAAAATGATTAATATTCATTTTGTTTTAAAGTTGTTGTACTTTCCAAAAGGTTGGTAATATTTAAATTTCAACGTCTTAATCATACATACCCGATCGCGTTTGCGTTTCTAAATATTACATTTATTCCGATCGTATCTTTGTTCATACAGGAATTGATCGCTCGATAAGCTTTGATGTATAAAAACAGTTTACCACCTTATTTATTTATAAAAAAAAGACTAAAATAATTTTACATAAAAATAACTGTTGCTATTAATTTTTAAAAAGCAGTTAAGTATTTTTATATGCGAATTCTTTTTTTTTTTACTTTGCGTAAAGTAAGTTTATTATTTGCTTGTTTATAAATACAATAAATTCTAATTACGGAAACTTATAGTTTTTTTATAGATATTTATTATAAAATTGAACTTGTATTATTCCTATGTAACGAGAAGAACAGGCTGAAAGTGAAGCTTCTAAAGGTTTTGATTGGTTGATTTCTATGTTCGATACAGGCATCTCATACCATATTTAAATCAGGATTGATTTAAATATGGTATTCAGCCCGAGAATGTTTTAACGTATTATGAAAATCACAAGTCTTTTAATTTGGATGCACGCATAGCCTATACTCCGTAGTATCGTAAAAATAAGATTAATTATTAAAATTTATTATTTTGTTAATAAATAGGAGATTTGATCATGCGGTTGATTTTTTCAAAAGAGAGAAATAAATTCAAGGAACAAAGAGAAAGAAATAGGAAAAAAGAAGAACGTGAAGAAAATAAAGAGCTGGTCGAAATTTTTTCTTTATTTAACGTCGCTGTATTTTATGCTATGTTTGCGATGCTAATTAGTGACGAAGGTCGTTTCAGTGGGTTTGTGAATAAAGCACATATAAAGTACAGCGGTGCTTGTTTCAATCGGCCGAGAGTGGGATTCGAACTCAGGACCTCAAGATTATGAATCCATCGCTCTAGCGACTGAGCCACTGACGACCTATAACTTTGCTTGAATTAGTTTTCCGAATCATGAAGAATAATACATAAATTACTATGTATTTATAGAAATAGCACATTGTTAATAAATGTAAGATTTAAATAATTAGTTAACGGCTGATTATTGCACGTAGAAAAGTAATTACATTATTATTTAAATTTCAATTATTTCAATTCAATTTGATTTTCTTAGTTTAATTCTTAATTAAATTTACTGCAAGATTTAAATTAAATTGCTCTAATTTATTGCAAAGCAAAATTTTCCAACAAAATTAATTAATGATTGAACAATTAAAAGTAGCAATGTTAAAGATAGGATTATTAAAAATAAACAAAAGAAAAATTGGAAAATAATATTGTTATGGATAAACAAAAAAGCGACAATAACAAAAAAAGAAGCGAGAAGTAAAAACCAAAATATCAACGTAGATATATTTTATACATATCCACAGATAGGTGAACTTTGTTTAAAAATGCTGGCTCAGGAATAGTAGAAAAGCGTATATACGAGCTATCCGGGCTATTGTGTTCGATTGTCATATCGTGTCGGGGATTCGCGCTTGCACGCGACATATATGTTTGTATATGCTCGTATGTGTATGTGAGTGCATGTGTGAATAAAAAAAAAGTGACGATGTAAACGTCGATTCTTTTTCCTTCTCTTCTGTTTCGAGGTGAAAAAAAGTCATGTAGAAAGGCGAAAGAAGAAAAAAGAAGTGAACAGAGAGAGAAATACAAAAAGAGAGAGAGAGAAAAGTAAAGGTACACAAAGAGAGCGAGAGAAGTGTATGAGGCGTTAGAAATGATCTATAACACAGTGGTGGGTGCAGGCAGGGATATTTCTTTGAAATTTTTTCTGTAAAAATGGGCTCGTTGCCAAAGAATCTCAAGCTTTAGTTCTCTATATTCTTCCTATGGGGACTATGTTTGTTGTTTTTTTTTTACTTTTTATTATTTCTACTTTCTTTCTCGTTCATTTTTTTTCCGTAACCCGCGGCCTATGTGTAACTATACGCGTCGAGTATTGAAAAGCTCTTTTTTTTCTCTTCCTTCATTGTAAAATGTGTCCGCAGAATTTTTGCGTGTCTGCGTGATAGATATATAACAAATAAATTTTTTGTTTTCCGACGAGCTCGGGGTCTCTTTATGTTAAAAAAAAGAGAGAGAAAGAAGGAGAAGAAAATTCTTATTCTGATACGCAAATCTTTTGTTTTTGAAGTTACAAGAGGAAATTTTAGTTATTCTTTTTAATGAAGCGCGCAACGCGAATAATTGCGTATTGTAAAAAAAAGCCTTACTCATTCTTTTCGGTTGGCGCGCGCCTCAGAGATTTGTATTATGTTCATCCTTCGAAGTAGGTCGATTTTATTCCGAGTTTTAGAGTTGAGAATTCATTGAAAAGATGTGATTGTTTATTGATAGCAGATAATGAAGCTTCATTGAAATCAGTACGTTTTACTTATTGATGAAAGAAGAATAAAAGTTATATATTTCTTTTTCTTTTTCTTTCTTTTTTTATAAATTCGTGATTTTAGATTTTTAATTAAAATAACTTTAGCAAGTTTTAATTAAAATTAACTTTTTATTCTTTTCTGTTGTATTTTATGAATTCAATATTTAATATTTGCTTTAATTTTCGATATTATGAATCGATTTAATTATATAATTATTTTATTAATTAATTATAATTTTTTTATTATAATTATTATTTTAAGCAAAATCTAAATCAAACGTCATTAAAATTAAAAATCATAAAATCCTGAATTGAGCAAATTTATCATTTTGAAATAAGCTGAAAATTACCCTGGTAGAAAATGAAACGCTTTTTCTACCATTTTATGGCCATTTTTTTAAAGTGAAGAGCAGAAAATGGGAATGTTTTATGGCCATTATTTGAACTAATATGAAACGTTTTTTTCAACCTTCATAGTGCTAAAAAATGCTAATAAATTGTTGAGTCTGATCCATTATTATTTGAATATAGATAGTTAACAGTAGAGTCTATCAAATTGTGCTCTAATTGATTACTATTAAGAATCATTTAAGGTTTTTTCTTGAAAGTTATCATTAATCATTAATAGAATCACTTTTGTTAATATATTCGCGCGTATATTTTGAGTTGTGATCGGATTGTTAGAGGTTATTTTTAAACGATTAATAAAATTTTCCATTTATTATTTTAAAAAACGATATTTTTATACTTGTTTCATACTGTGTTTCATATTTTTATTTTAATAAAATTTAATATTATTTTTATTTTTATAAATTCCAATAAAAATAAACATTGACGAAGGAATGTGAATAAATACTAATCTATATTTTCTCGCCACGTGGCAAAAGTGAGGTTATGATTTTACCTATGATCTGAAAAATTAAGGACTCATTACTAAAAAGTTATATAACTAGTCAAAAAAAGTTGTCCACAGTTTACCTAATTTTTAGATTGCTGTTACTGATTTTTTCTCTCCGTTTACTTAAAATGCGTATTTTTTTGGCTAAATACAAAAATTTTGAACAACATTTTTATATTAGCATTTTTTGCCTATAAGATGCTAACCAATATACCAAAAAATTTGAGCTCTGCAGATTCAGCAAAAAATTGCCATTTATTCGCCAATATTGACATGACAAAATATTACTATTGAAAATGGTCATAAATTGTTGTTTACACCATTTTTAATGTTCAAATTTCTACCAGGGTAGTTTATTGATTAATCAAATGATTAATTATTAATGAAAGATAAAACCTTTTTTACAGTATTGCTCATTTCTTAAAATATAAAAAAGTGCCACCGAGCCCTGTTGCTTTAAAACAAAGATATTTATTTTATTTTTTTATTTTAACAATATCGACCACAAATAGTGTAACAGAAATATTGCTGACAGATATATCTGTATAATGTTTGCATAAAAGTTGAATGAAATTCACACTTCATTTCCTGATTTTATCTCTCTCACACATGACACTTTTAATAAGCCTATTACTATGTTATTAAGAATGAAAAAATCATCAAACGTTTTTTACCTTGCAGATTTAAAAACAAACAGATAGGAAATTATTATTAGATTTCTTATTAAACGTGAGATATGATCGTTGAAAAAGCGTTCTATATATCAATAATAAAAAATAATCATCCTTTATATTTTTTTAGATTGAACAGTTTATAATGGCCAATTACTATAAATAAAACGTGTTCAGATTTCACCGAGAAGAAGAAATTGGTTCAATTAGAAAATTTATTTTCTAGCATTACTTTTTAATTATTTCAGTCTTATGAATTCAATTTTACTTAATTTATATTTTCATTGAATGAAATTAGAGATAAGATGCTGGTGCACTGACAATAGAAGCATCATGCATAATTACTTTTTTGACACTCTGTGCGCGAAATTCAATTTCGCGTGCCTTTGTAGCGTACGCAAAATACTGTATTCGGACACACTGTAAGTTGAGCGTGCGCAAAATGATTGAGCGTGCGCAAAATAAATTCAGCGTGCGCAAAATAAACTCAGCGTGCGCAAAATAGATTCGGCGTGCGCAAAATAAATTCAACGGGCGTAACATAAACAGTATGTGAACTGATATGGGGTAAAATTAAAATAACATAATTTTTTTTCTATAGGTCAATGGATTGATAGGCGAAGTTGAAAATAATTTTCACCTTTATTTTATAGTTTTGAAAATAATCTTTCAAAATTGAATGAGATCAAATATATTTTCACAGAATATAAATTTAGTTGTTTTATAAATTGTGTTTTTTTATTTTATGAATTATTATTTATATTTCGGAGTCGGGGGGCTCCGCCCCCCGAATCTCAAGACCCCCCCCCTCTTCCGTCTCACACCGAATCCTTGTAAATTAATATTATAAATAATTGACTCTCTCGATATCAACCTTTATTTTATAGTTTTGACAATAATTTTTCAAAATTTAATCAGATCAAATATATTTTCACAGAATATAAATTTAGTTGTTTTATAAATTGTGTTTTTTTATTTTATGAATTATTATTTATATTTCGGAGGCGGGGGGCTTCGCCCCCCGAATCTCAAGTCCCCCCCTCTTCCGTCTCACACCGAATCCCTGTAAATTAATATTATAAATAATTGACTCTCTCGATATCAAAGCATTATATACAATACTAATGTAAATTTTTATGTTCAAAATAATCGATGTACGCATCGAATTTCGCGCAACTTGAGTCAAAAAATAGTATGTGTAACACGTGCGCTCAACGGGATTTGTCACTCGTGTGAGTTTGGCGCCCTCGCTTCGCTCGGGCGACAAACTCTCATTCGTGCCAGAATCCCTTATTTCGCGCACTTGTTACACAAAATACTATTTTCAATCGTATAAATAAAAAATAGATTTTAGCAAAGAATTTTCGTGCTTAAATTAAAAATGAACCTCGATAACAACACGAAATCGTATTAAATCCTACAGACTTAATAAAAAAAAGATTTACTTCTGTCAATACTATTGTGAAATATATTTGGTTAAAATAATAAGAACGGAACGTCAATATATGTGCATTTAAGGCCCATCGCTTTGTAAATGCAATTCTGTCAAAGTTTTAAGTAACACGATAACAAATCTTATTTAGAAACCTGTCGTAACAGCCGTCCCGGCAAACGTTAGATAGGAAACAATGTCTACTATGGTCAATGTCCCATCTGCTACTCATGACCCAATTACTAACAAATTTTTATTCTCAATATAATATAAAAAAATATAATTTATATTAAAAAGAAAAAAAAATATCATTGATTTATTTAAATATTCGCGCATAAAATGCACTGTCTTCCCGGGCAAAAGGAAGTAGCATAAATTTGAAAAAATATATCAAAACAGGCGGTTTGGTTTTTCGCGTGCTAGTGTACCGCAAGTTAACGTGCGCGTTAGGCACATGGCTGTTAGTTTTTTCATCCAAATGTAATGAAAACATCGTTCGTTGCGAAATTTTTTGCACCTCCAACATCATTGTCATTATTTAAAAGTAAGTGTCTATTATATTATTATATTTTTTAGATTATTACGAAATAATAGGGGTGAGTAATAATACCATTATGTAAAGCGATAATGCTTCTATTACTGACTACGGAAATATGTATTTTATATGCCCTGTCGTGCATTATTATTGAATTGTTTATAATTATTATTAGTTTTATTTTTGTTATAATCATTTATTTTTTATAATTCTTTAATTGTATGTAATTAATTGTAGAATTTTTTTTCGCCTAACATAACCTAAAAGAGAGTTAAGTTTGCAAACTTTTCATTTTTAAATTTATGTTAGTAATAATTTTGAAATATTGTTTTATATAATAATAGATGTAATAATTTCATCACACTAATTTTTCTGTAATAATTTTCATGATAATATTATTTTAATAAATATTATAATAATGTTTTTATAAAAGTTTTCTAATAAAAATTTTGCTATTAAAATCTTTTGATGTTTTTATATTTATTTTTTTATATTTATTTTATATTATTTATTATGATAGATGCCTGACTGTAAATCAAGAAAAAGGAAACACAAGGTACTCGTCTTAATTATTCTAAAGATGCTATTATTGCAGCTCTGAAAGATGTAGCCAGCGGAGTTTCATGCAGATCTGCAAGTCTTAAACATGGGATTCCTTATTCTACTGTGAGATGCAAATATTTAGGAATCTATGCACTAGGGAAAAAAATGGTCCAAATACCATTTTAACTGAAGATGAAGAAAAGGAACTCGTCTCTTGGATGAAATCTATGAGCGAAGTAGGATTTCCTTTAACCAAAGAAATGCTCTTAGATGGTGTGGCAGAAATTCTAAAACACTTACCAAGACAAAACCCATTTACTGATGGAAGACCAGGAAGGCACTGGTTTCAAAGTTTTAGAAAACGACATCCAGAATTAGCATTACGAACTCCACAAAATATTAATAAAAGGCGTGCTCAGGTCAGTGAAGAGGATCTTCGTAAATGGTTTAAAGAGGTTCAAGATTATTTAATATCAAAGAACTTATTGGATATTGATGCTGCTCGTATTTTTAATTGTGATGAATCAGCTTTTGTTCTAAACCCCAAAGGAAATAAAGTTTTAATATGTAAAAAAAGTAGAGTTGTACACAACTTAGTTGGGAATAATGACAAGGAATGTTTAACAGCTTTAGTCACAGGTAACAATCTATAAATTAAGATAATTAATGATAATTTTTATAAGATATTAATTATAAATAATATAATTATAATAAAATCATTAAATGTTAATGTTTAATTAATTGACTGTAGGCAATGCAGCTGGTGAAATAGCACCACCCATGGTTATGTATTCTTACAAAAGAATACCTGCTATTATCGCTGAAAAATCGCCCAAAGGTTGGGCTATAGGATGTTCTGATTCTGGATGGATGACAGCTAAGACATTCTATGAGTACGTAACTAACATATTTTATCCTTGGTGTGTTGAAAAGAAGATTCAATTTCCTGTAGTCATGTACATGGATGGACACAGTTCTCATGCAACATTAGCATTATGTAAATTTTGTAAAGAACATGGAATTGAACTTATTTCCCTATATCCAAACTCTACTCATATTACACAGCCAATGGATGTTGCTCTCTTTCGACCATTAAAAATTGCTTGGAAGAAAGCAGTTACTCAATGGAGATTAAACAATGGTGGGTCATCTTTACAAAAATCTGACTTTGCGTCAGTACTGTATAATGCAATTCAGTTGACAGATGTTAAGAAAACTTTACAAAATGGTTTCTCTTGCTGTGGACTTTTTCCATTTTCTGCAGATTCTGTCAATTATTCTAAATTGTTATTAAATGACAGTGGAACAAATTCTAATCAAACAGTTGATTCAAGCAGTCATTCAAATGAGAAGATGAATATTATATTAGAAGGAATAGAAAAATCTGTAAGCCCTCAGACTCTAAATCTTTTTAAGGTAGCTGCAGAAAATAGTGAAAAATGGTTTGGCGATGAAAAATTTAAAGAGCTTTTTAATCTTTGGTTAAAATTTTCTAAATTGGTGAACCTATCAAAG
Source organism: Anastatus disparis (assembly GCA_017163975.1). Classification (NCBI taxonomy): domain Eukaryota; kingdom Metazoa; phylum Arthropoda; class Insecta; order Hymenoptera; family Eupelmidae; genus Anastatus; species Anastatus disparis. Next base: position 4,011,242 of record JAFFSR010000226.1, read on the forward strand.
CAAGATGATTTGAATTTGAATTCAGTGGAGCAAGATAATCTGGTAAAATTTACAAACTATTATATACTTATACATGTTTCATTAATCTAAAAATCTTATTAAAATAATTAATTTTAATATTTTCAGGCTGAACTTGCTTTGACCGATGAAAATGTTAATTGTATGATGGATACAAATTCTCTAAGCTTGACTCAATCATCTGTACATAATAGTTCTATGGTGAACCCATCGAAACAAGATTTTTTGAATTTGAATTCAGGGAGCAAGATTATGTGGTAAAATTTATAAATAACTAGTACACTTATACATAATGTTTAGTTTTATATTACTAATATACTGTAGTATTAAGTATTTTATTTCAAAGCTTTTGAACAACTATAATTATGTAATTTGCAAAATTCTTGAATATTTTAATATTTATAAATGATTTTAAATTGATGAATGTTTATAAATATTAAAAATATTTACTAATTCTAATAATTAATTTGAAATAATATTTTTAGAATTAAACATGTATTGAATAATAAAATATAAAATAAATTCATGCTTAATAATTGTAGGCTGAACTTGCTTCGATTAATGAAAATGTTAATTGTACGACAGATACAAATTGTGTTAACTCAGCTAAATTATCTGTAGATAATAGTTCTATTGTTGAAGAACTTATAGTAGGTTCTCCTATAGATATAAGCAATCTAGATTTAAGTTCTGTAAATATAGTTTTATTAGAAAACTTACCTGAAGATAAAAAAACATAGATCAAAATAATGTTTCAATTGAAAATGTGGATGAAATAAATCTTCTTGAAACTTATGAAGAACCTTTGTTGAAATTAGAAGATAAATTAATTATTGAAAGTATTGAAAAAGCTGCAGAAGAATCAATTGAACCTTTGGATCTGTCATTACCTTCAAATACTAAATCAAGCCTTGAAAACTTATCAGAAAATAATTTACAAGATGAGGAAAATACTTCACCTAATGGTAAGTCAGATATTTTTCAATTTTAATCATGCTCATTTTTCTTAATAGTGATTATAAAATATATTTTTATTACTTGCAGTTAGTACAGGTTCATGTCAAATACAAGATGTTTTAAAATCTAAACTAATCTGGCCGGAAGATATATCTTTGAAGAATAATAACAGTAAAAGAAAATTTGAGGGTAAAATTCTGTCGGTTAATACATCAGAAGAATGGATTAAAGAAAAACAACAAAAACTAGATTTAAAAAGACAAGCAGAAGAGGAGAAAGCAATAAGGAAAAAAATTAGAATAGAAAAAGTCAAAATAAAAAAGGAAAAAGATGAAGAAAATAAACTTAAGATAGCGAAAAGAAAGGAAGAACGAATCGAATTGAAAAGAAAACGAGAAGAAGAAAAGAAAAAGCTAAAAAGTTACGATTAGACAAGTTCAACGAAAAAGAGCTCAAGAAACCAAAAATAATAATAACAATGAAAATAAGAAAAAAATGTATAATTATATTATAACTATGTATATTTTTGTATTTGAAACGGTATTATTTTGTACTTAATTTTATTTATGTAGTTTATAATATTTATTTTATTTATTAAAAAATAATGTTTTTTTAATTAAAAAAAAATTTAATTACATAAGTATTGTTGATTTCATAACTTATTTTATAATTAATTGTAATTTGACAAATGCTCTTTGAATGAGCAGTAATTGGGACGAGCAGTGAGTAATAATACGGGTATGAAGCTTTTGGATGAGTAGTAACTGGGTGTTTTTTAGAGCACTACATAATTTATTAAAATTAATTATTAATTGCTTGATAATATTCTGATTCTGGGATTATTTGATAGTTTAAATGTTGTTTCATAATATAAATCCACTTTTATTAATATCGCGTTTGTTATAATGTACTTTTTTATTGCTTCAAGTTCGATTTAACCTTAAATTAGTAGTAATTGGGACATTGACCATATGCGCGTTGACCCGTAGAATTGTAACCGATCGAAAGAAAACAAAAAAAAAACAAGAACCATACTTGACATTTTGAAAAATAGACTATTAAAAAAAAGAAACAAAAAAACAAAAAAAAAAACGAAAAAATAAAAGAAAGAATAAGAGTGAGTGTGATGTACGCAGACATTTTCTCAGCAACGATGCGTGCGACAGGTTCATGGCGTATTTTTTCGCTTTTTGCATTTTACATCAGCCAAATTTTTCAGTCAACTGAGAGAACACACCTGTGCTCTATCTACTGCAGAGAAAGAGAGAGAAAAAACAAAATACAAAAAAAAAACAAGAATAACAGAGAAAGAAAGATATATATCTATACATAAAGAGGAAAAGAAGAAGCTTAGAGATAGACGAGCCGTATAACAATGGGGTAAAAAGCTATGCTGTGCAAGCTCAACAGTAGGAAGCTTTGCTGCAATCCTGTCCGTTGCCGTTGACCGAGAAAAGGTGAAAGCAGTGTACTATAGTTATCCAAGCCTTGATGTCGAAAACGCCTGTTTCGAGCGTTGAAATTCTTCCTTTTTTTTATTATTCTAAAGTCACAGTTTTGTTATTCCTTTTTTTTTGTTTTTGGTTCTTGTTAACTAAAGAACCCTGGATTTCAATAAAGTGATTTTTGTTATTCATTTATATCAAAGAGGAATAATAATAGAATTAATTTAGTTAATTGATAATATTGCGTTAATTTTAATAAAATAATGTTCATTTTTGGTATCAAAAACTAAATTTTTATTTCTATTTTAAAAGTAATGGCCACTGTATTGACTCGAAAAGCGAACTGTAATTAAGACAATTCTTATATATAAAATTAGCGGGAGTATAGTACCACTTTACTTCAGGTATATCAAAAGTTTAATAAAATAAGTTACTAAAATTTATAACAAATGATCACATAAACTAATAAAAGTGTCTATAGTTGAGGTAAAAATAAAGCACTGTTGCAATATAGAAGTAAATTCTCATTCTCGCTCAAGTAATTATAAATCTCGCTTCGTTTCTTTCACTCGCTTCGCTAACTCCATGCTGGAAAGTAATATGGGATGTTACTCCCTAGTTGCGTAATGTACTGTAATAACACCATATTAAAGCGTCAAGAAATAAATTAGAACACTTTAAATTTTTAAAAACTATTCTAAAATTCTTTTATTTTCATTCTTCATTGCCGTTTTGTTGAAATATTTATTTAAAAATTTATTATTAATTTAAAAGATGATTCATGCCAAGAAATGAAATAATCACTAGAACTTTTTAACCTTTTATTCATTACAGAAATTACACGTGCTCGTAAAATCTTTAACGTTTGAAGAAGAAAAAAAAGTACAAAGAAAAAGAATTTCTATAGAAATTTGTTATTTACACACATGAGTTTTTAAAAACTAGTTTTTTCAAAAAAGGAAGAAGAAAATTTTTATTTTTAAACGCTGAATACACGTAAAGTCATTTAAAACTAAAATTGACTGAACTAGATTTTAAAAATGAGTTTTTTTTTACTTTTTTTTTTAAATAACTTTTTACGTTACTAAATTGAATTTTTAATTAAAACCCATTTCTAAAAGGCATCTCAGCGTTTTATTAATTTATATTTATTTTTAAATGAAGATGTTAAAAAACATGTGTACCATTTTCAATATAAAAAATATAAAAATTATAAAGAAAAAAAGGGCTTTTAGGATAAAATTTCGAATTGTAAAAGTTTAACGAATTTATACGTATACAATAAGTTTCGAGTTGGCTTCAATAAAGATTTGTACAACGAATATAACGATGGATCAGTATATAAATTAAAATATTAAAAATGAATACGTAATACTGCATGACGCGATTTTTAGTAATTATAATTCTCAGAAATGGAAAATGTGATTGATAATAAATTATATTACTGAATTCTCAGAAGAGTAAATGTCCATTTAAATTAAAATTTAAAAAAATGGATTAATTTACGTTAATATAACTAAATTTTCTTAAGATGATTATTAAAAAGAATTTAAATTGTACCTATAGAATAAAAATTATTAAAATTTTTTCAATCACGTACAATTTTACGTATTGTATTTTTTTCTTGTGCTTTGAAAAAATGAATTATTTTGTCTCATAAAAAAGAATGATAATTCCTTCATTAAATATTTAACGTCGAAGTAAAAATTACCCGTTTTCTAACCTAGTTTAAATAATTACGTTTCTGCATTAACATGGCGCTAACTTGACTGAAATAAGCATTACTTTTATTAGGTATTTAAATTCGTGTAAAACTAGTTTAAAAAAAAAGTTCTATTTTAAATGCAAAAGATAATTTTAATGTTTTTTAATGAGATAGTTTCTATTTATAACTTTGATTTTAATTTATATCGTATATGTTTAAGAATGTAAGTTATAAAAGTTTTATCTTGACAGTTTTTCTCCTAATATTTTAATATAAAATGAAAAAAATATTCTTATTTACAGTAATATTCAAATTTCTCCAACTTTTTAACAAAATACTTTTGCAAATAGGACATTTGTAAGCAGGCAGTTTAACTTTACAAAAACAACAATAATATTCTATTTTTTCATCTTTACATTTTATACAAGGACAAAAAGTAAAATCAGACTTGTATGCGTACAGTAGTAAATTGAATGTTGAGATTCAACTTATATTTTTCGCATTTCACAAACCAAGCTTTTACTTTGTCAGAACGATTAGGATAAAAAAGAAAATTTTTTTTTCTTTTCTCAGTAGAAGAAGCTATTAGTTTATAAAGTGAACAATTTATTTAAAAATTTAAAATTTATCAAGGCAGAAGTAAACTTAAATTGTTATGTCATCGTAGTTTTTGAAGAAAATCTTGAATTATAAAGTAAGATTGAAGATGAAAGAAAAATCTTGAATTTCATATTTCAAAATGATTTTTTTGCATACGCATATCACTAAAACGTATTTATAAATATAAAATCAACTCAAGAATAAAAAACATAAAGGTAAAATTTTACTTTACATGTCAGATCTTTTATATTTTACATCAACGAAAAATGAATAACATATTTTTGTTCTCGTATTGTTATAAAAATATATTTTTTCCATGTTGAATAAAAAATATACTGAACAATTACAAAGTAAAACCTTCTTGTGCACGTAAAAAAGAAGAAAAAAAAAGAAAATTTAAGTATAACCCTTCACTTATTTATCCTCGTCAGCACATCCTTAAACATCATCTCAAATTAACGAAAGCTCCTCGCCTTACACTTCAAGTCACACACTTGTCAAAGTAAACTATTAAAACTCCCTCTCTATATATATACATACATATTCAAATTATTCTCCATTCCCATTCTTCACCCTTTCTATTTTAGTATACTTTTCGTGCATTACACACGTATATGTACATGTATATGTGTAACGAAGGCGGGAGTATATAAGTCGATGACATGAAAACGGTACACGATTGTACTCTCCCCGTTCTCTCTTTTTCCTTTGTCACCCTCTATTTTCTCTTTTAAATTTTTTATACCCCAAAACCCCTCCCACACCATCGCCAAACTAAGGAACTCTCTCGTCTTCGTCTTTCGTCATCGTCGTCGTATATACTCGTTGTCGACTACGTCGGCGTAGTGCATGTACATAGCTCGCGTAGCCCTTTATTAAAAGTCTCGCTTCACGAGAATAAGAGAAGTGGCAAGCCACTTTTTTTTTCTTCTTCTACTTCTTTTTTTTTTTAACTCTTTTGCTTTATAAAGGTACCCTACAGGTAATGGCGAAGGAGGTGTACACTCACATACACGCCGTTTGAAGTAAACTCTACGGGTTATATATACACTTTTAACTTTTTTTATATACTCTTTCTATATACTTATATATAAAAGAGATGTATATAGCTTGGCCAATGTATAGGAGTGTATGTAAGCTAAGTTTTTAGCTCTTAAAAGGTCTTGTTTCAAATAAGACCTTTTTTGTTTTTACTTTTTTTTCGTTTTTTTTTGGAGATTTGTTAGGTGAAGCATGAGTTTGATTTATTGATATAAGGAAGAAAGTTTTACTTTGTATGAAGATAATGCAATACAAACTAAGATGATTGTTTTAAATCTTTGATATTACTTTTTTAAATTAATTATGTTTGATGATTTTCCATTTCTTTTTAATTGATTTAAAGAAAAAAGTACATTTGAAATCAAGAAAAAAAAAGTAATTAAAAATTACGAACTTAACGCTTGATTAATTTTCATCTATAATTTATTTCAGAAAATTAAAAGTAGAAATGATAAAAGCTTTATACTTAATTATTATTCAAGATACATTAAATAAATTTTCAATTTTCATTTTTACAAATGAAAATTTGAAATTCAATTTCAAGAATTTTCTTATCGCTGTCTCAACAATAAGAATAAATAAAAGATAATTTAAAATTATCTTGAAAGATTTCGATTACGACTTGATTATTTAATGCTTTAAATATTTAAAACTATTGTTAATTTTCAACGAATTGAAATTTTTATTTAATTTACAATCGATTCCGTTCGTATTCATTAGTCTTTCCATCGATAAAGTAAATAAAAGTATTTTCAATTTTATTCAATTGTTATTTATAATTAATTTAACTGTCCTTTTTATTTCGAATTTTTGAATAAAATAAGACGGAAAAGAAAAAAAAAACGTAAAGAAAATTAAGAACTGTTAAGCCTCTTAGGCATATCATAATACAAAAAAAAGGTATATCAAATTCAAAACGATCATTCTCAATCAATCATAAAAATTTGATCTTTCACTCATCGTATATATACCAGTTATCAGAAACTCAAACTCTCTCTCTCCCTCTTCAAATAACAATGCCAATATCAAACCCCAAAAGTAAACATATTCTCTTTAAAAATAAGCCTCGAACGAATAATCCTAATGGACCAAACACGAAACGTAAAATAAAAAGAAGAAAGAAAGAGAAAAAAAAACAGTTCACTCATCATCAAGATCTGCGTATATAACATGTCTGCTTTCATTGTAAAAGAATGGAAAAAAGGAGAGAAATAAAGTTGAGAGAGGAAGAGAGAAGGGATGTTAGAAGCACTTTGATACGCCACCCGCGGCGTACTACTGGAGTATTGTGCGTGAGCCAAGACAAAAAAAAAGAGCTAACAGAAAATAAAGAAAAATAAAAGCGAGATAGAAAAAAAAATGTAAAGTGTTCACAAAGGACGGGGAAAGTAAAAGTCGAGTCTACATGTGAGTACATAGAGCTTAATAAAAAGGCATTTGGTGAAGAAAAAAAATAAAGAGATGAAGCGTTAAGAAAGTGAAGGATATGTTGATGCTTTTGGACTCGTGTATTTTTTTCTTTTTTTATTTATCAAGGGACGTGTGTTTATAAAAAGGGTGATGCATCATGTAACAATTGTACGTTTGTCGGATGTGTCTAGGGAGAGTTACGATGTTTTTATGTTATTTTTTTTTCACCGAGCTTTTGACTTTAAAGGTATATTGCAAAATGTTTTTTGACATATTAAAATTTTGAATTTCTTACGGAAGTTATCGATTCTTTTAATATTGTTGACTTTTTTAATATTCTCTAGTTGATTTTTCAAACAAATAATATTTATTTGATTTTCCAATATATTTTTTTTATTTACTGACTTTCAATATTGACTATTAAATTCTTATGATAATAATGATTTAAAAGTAAAATTTTTCAAAAAATTTTGCATATTGATTTAACGAGTAACAACGAGTAATGTTTAGTTAAAGAATGAGTGTGATATGCTATTTGACTCTCATTTTAGAGTCTTTGATATCTATCGAAAAACTTGAGAATTTTTTATTATACTTTTTCGAAAGGAAAAATAATCTTTGATACTTTAAAACCAATTACCGAAATCATTCGAGGAGTTTTGGAAGTGCGCGGTAGACCGTGCATAGTACGACTTAAAACCGAGTGGTGACCGGTTCTACTATGCTAACAATGGGACTTCAACAATTGTGTTTGAAGGTAAGGAACGATAATCTGAGTAGTAGATTTTACTCTCTTGCTCATTGTTCCTCCTGGCGTACGATTTTCTTCCGCTGGATTTTCCAAAGCTATAGAGCATGTCCTTGGTGGAACGTAGGAATGGTATAAGGGAAGCTCATGGAAGAGATATGGGAAGAGTTAGGAGAGAATCAAATATCCTCGCATATTTGTGGTATAGGAGTGCTCTGTAGAAATGGGATTTAAGAGTCCATCACAGGTCAAATCAACGGAAACAAAAGCTATGCATATTTACATATTTTCTTTTATTTCATCAGAGAAAAAGTAAAATTTATAAACTTTGTACTGTATATTATCACAGTCATATTATTGTTACTTGCCACCATAGTCATAGTACCTACATTCAAATGTGGTCAAATACATATCTATTAAAGAAAATCATAGATATTTCCAAAGTTATAATATTGTCTCGCAAGTAAAGGCACATACTTATTTACCTCTATAACTTATAATTTATGCATATCATTCTAGGTCTGCGTATTATGCACACTTTTGTCTCTTGATTTTCTGTTTATATATTATCTGAACAAGAGATGAGTTTACAAACTGTACTCCATTATGCAAATATTTATTTTAATGATAATACTGCAATAATTATATACCATAAACATATTATTTTTTGGACATTTACAATCTGAATATTGCAAATGTAACATAACCGTTTTTATCAATGGATGATATGTCTACCCGATGTATAACACGAATAGACTAATTATTCTTATCTTTAAACAAAAATAATATTATGTATTTAGTTACTTTACGAACCTCATTATAATTAAAGTAATCTTTTTTTACTTTGTCACGAACATTTTACAATATTAGGATTACTGTCACCATTATCAAAGCAACACTCATTAAATTAAAATCTAAATAAAAACAAATCTATAGTGATTAAATTTAGAATTAGCTAAAATCAACTCTCGTCTTAATATTGCGCAACTAAAGCTATGATTTCAAAACTAAAATGATTAATAATCAAATAATTATTAATTAGTCATTATGGACAATTTAATACCAGCCGAGTATAAGTTTAGTTCTCGTTATTGATGTATTAAATTTACGGATAAATGGAAAATACATTTCACTGGATTTTCTAATTGAAAATTCGAGAACGCAGTTTCATATATCATTTGAAAATATCGATTTAACATTTAATCAATTAATAGATATTAAATTCATAATGTATCGAACTTTACACGTAATACTAACCTTTGATGTGGATATTTTTGCATATTACGTAACACGTATGGGTAATAGGAGATTTTGTTAAAACTTTGAATTCGGAAAATGTGAATTCGTTGAAATTTATCGGATATTATTTTGTTTTATCTAATTCTTTATTTTAAAAGGTTTCTTTTGATCGAAATAAATAGAAAAATAACTCCAATTGTTTTTTTTTAATGTTTTTAGAATTTCATTCTACCTAAAAACGTTAGGAATTACATTTTTAATGCAATTTAGTTTTAAATCTTAATTATTCATTCAATTATAAATTTATTTGAATCTTATTCTTATTATTCAACTATTTTAGTAAATATATTTAAAAATAAACGGAATTTTCTAACATAAAAAAATATACTTGACCCACGTTTCCAGCTTATTCGCTACATTTCAATGAGCTTTCATTTTTTTACAAAAAAATTAATTTATGTAGTGCTCTGAATTCGTTTCCGTATAATGTTATCGTAAAAAAAGTACCAGATTATATTTTCCCATGTGAAATTCGTTTATAAAATTCAAATAAGTAAACTTATAATATTTATTTTCTCTGCTTATACTCAAATTTACAAAGTCAACTTTAATATGTAAAAATGTGTACCATATATGATTGCATGAATATTTTGCTTTTCTGAAAGTTCATTTTTTTTATCATTTTTCCTTTTATTTTGTATAAAGCAAACTTTTATAATTTTTTATGCGTATACTTATGTAAAAAAGAAAAATTCAGATGGAATATAAAAGGATACGTGCAAACTAGAGGGTTAATGTAATCCGATAAAAATGCCAAATACTAAACGTTTACATTTATTCTTTTTCTTTCTCTCTCTTTTTTCCGGAAAATGGGCGTCTTGAAAAAAGAAAGGATAAAATATGTATATATCCGTGAAAATTACCATACCATTCACAATCGTCTCGAAACTTTCAAAACTTTGAAAAAAAAGTTGTACTCTATATTTTTATGTTTAACCATTTTACGTAATAAAAGTATGCTTATAATTTTATGATATCTACCTTCATAGTAAAATTAAATATTCATATAATATAAAGTGTATAAGAACAGCATAAACAAGTAATTTTATTTCCATATTATTCCGCAATATAAGACTGTATAATAAAGTAATGCGTAAAATAAATATTGTTCAGGGTTTATGGGTTGTTATCTAAAAAAATAAAGAAATTTCATTGATTACCTCGAGGCTAAATTTTTCTGGAAAAGAGATTCACCCTTGGATAGACCTCATTTATAAGTCGATTCCATTTTCGAAAAGAACAACTCCAAGTTTCGCATTTTCACGAAAAAAAGCATTGTATTGGTAAATATATTTTTTTTGTATTTTGATTTATAAGTATATATTTAAGCAGAGATTTTAGAATTTAAAAAAGTGGATTTTAAAAAATTTTTGGGTGTATATGTCTGTGTATCTGGATATATTCGTTTAAAATAATAAATTTGTGAAATAGTAGTTTTTAGAATCAGTCTTTTTGTATGCGTATGTTTATGTGTGAACTGTGTATGTAAAGTCGGTGAGTTACTATTTAAAAATTACTTGATAGATTTATTTCAAATAGTGTTTTTTATAACATAATTTAATATTTTTAAAGACATTAAAGTGAATTTTACAAAAATATAAAAATTTTTTTTTCTTTTATTTTTTAAAAATATTAACTTTTAATTCAAAAATATTAACGTTGTAAAAATTTTTGGGATTTAAATTGTATTCAATGTAGTTTTCATTCAGAACGTGCTTTCGCGACTTTTGCAACGATTTTAAAAAGTTTATATTTTATTTAACTACATTTATGGATTCTTTTATATCTCCGAAATAAAATGAGATTTATTAATATTGCACGTAAAATTTTCGTTAAATCAAGCAAAAATCAATGTAATCTTCTATCGAGAATGTATTTTTATGAGGTTTGTAATAATTTGAAAATTGCATGCTTTATTTAAATACGTTTACTAATTTTTAAAATTTTGGAAATAAAGTGGAATAAGCCCGCGTTTTATATAAAATTTTTATTGACTTTATTATTATTTAACATACATTTTCATTCGAAACCATTTCATTAAATTTTAAAAAAATTTTAAATTTATACATTTTACTGAAAAATAAAGATTTTGCTTATCTGAAATTAATAGAGATTTTTTTTAATGCAACTTTTATTATCTATTGTAACGGTTATTTTTCCCGTTACAAAAAAAGGAATTAGCTATTAATTTAATATTATTTTTAAGCTAAATCTATAAATTTTACTATTTGCGGAGTCGCTGAAACTATAAGAGATTTATTAAATATTATACAGCGAACTCCGATTGTGCTAGCTAACTATTGATAAACGACAAAATCTTATGTGATATACTTGTCGCTTGCTGCACACACTGCGTCTCTCTCTCTCTCTCTCTCTCTCTCTCTCTCTCTCTTACCTGATCGAGAGACGCGTGGCCGGTAGCGCAGTTTTCCTTCGTGAGGCAGGTTCCAAAATACGTTATATTAAAATATATTATATTACGTAACTAAATAATTTATAACTGCTCACAAGGACTGCGGAGGCGTCGGAGTAAGCAACGGGAAATATATTTTGTTATATATAGTCAGGCAATATAAATTTTTTATAATTAAATTATAGTCAAAGATTATCGTTAATAAAAAAATTTTTATTTAGTAAATTTTTCTTTAAAAAAACTTAATGCTAAAAGATTAATTAATTTGGTATAAGTACAAAAATTTTATAAAACTGAAAAAAATCTTGAACTCAAGGATCTCAGTGAGAAAGCAGTTGACAAAAGTTTATCATTTGTTTCCTCAACTAAAAAACAATTATTTCCACAAAATTTCATACATGAAAACATGTGTAAATATACCCTAACATATATTTGTTTATGTCCTCGTAGGCCGTATTCGTGTCAGTATGTAAAGAGCATGCTAAATTTGTATTGGCATCCCATATGTCTCAGACGCGCTCCACGACTTATTGCAAGAATTATATGTCTTCCTGAGACATATTGAGACTCAATATGTCTCAAGAGAAATCAATATGGCATCACCGATCCTACTATGTTTCGTTCAATATGTCAAAGAGCAATCATATTGAACGTAGGTTAGTGAAAAAAAAATGACTCGCGCTTCGACAGCAGCTATACTCATTACAAAATGTCAATCTAAGAAACAAAAGAAAAAATCAATAGAACTAAAATTTAATTTTAAAAGTATTGAAAAAAAGATTAATATTTTGAACTAATAAGTTATATTTTCTCATACGGCCTACTTCGGACATAAAATCATCTATGTCCTTTGGCCGTTTATTCAGGTGGAATCTGAATCTCGAACAATGTTTGCCGCTTGAGCAGAAATCTACCTCGGGCGCGCTTCGCGCGCCCTCGGCAATTTCAGCTCAAGCGACAAACATTGTCCTCGATTCATATTCCACCTGAATACGGCCAAAGGACATATATAACTAATATATTAGGGTATATTCATGTCCTAATAACTGTTCACATTTAATATCAATTGCGACAGCATAAATTTACCTTCCACGAGTAATAAAGTACACTTTAAAAAGCCAAACCCACGATAGCGGATAGCGTTTCCCAAAAGAAAAAAAAAGAGAGAAGAAAAAAAAGAAGAAAGACATATTTCGGCATCTTCCGTCACACCGAAGACATTTTGACGCTAGGCAGTCGCGTGATTTAAATAAATGGGCGTCTCTCTTTCTTTTTCTCTTTCTCCCTCTCTTTCTCTTTTGTGCTGCTTTACTGCTTTTCTAACTCTTGCGCGGATGGGATTTGTGTGGCAGCAAGATGGAAGAGTATAAGAGGACATACGAAATAGGGACAGAATAAAAAAAGATAGAGAAGCATATATATATATATATATATATATATATATATATATATATATATTTGGCACCGCACCGAGTGTATTAAGGAATAAAATCATTCTCTTTTTTTTCTTTCTCTCCACGGAGAAGAAAACCTGGACGAATATTAATCGACTCTTTTTTTGTGCGCGCGGCTTTTTAGAAGATAAAAAAAATAAAACAATATTTGCTTAGGTCACAGAAGTTTGAATATTAATAAAGAAAGGGAGAGAAGGCTTTTTTCAAATAGGATTTTGTTTATGGGTCGCTAAATAGAAAGGCAAGCCGTTCTCGTTTCTTTTCTTATTTTATTTCTTCATTCGTTACTTTTCCTTTGTATATATTTTTTTGCATTACTTTTACTTACGGAGAAACGTCGGTTTCTTTCCCCTTTTATGCGTTACTCATCTTGCGTTTATTCGCTATACTTCTGATGATTTATGATTCGCAATTATTATTCTTCCGCGAAACATTTTTAAAGTACTGCCGGCGATATGCTTTTACATTCCTGGAAATTTTTTCGAAGAAAAATTTAAGGCTTTTAGCGATGAAAATATATTTTTAATTTAATGATCTCAAGATATTAATAACATTTGAAATACAATCGATACATTAATTGAATTAAAATAAATAAAGAAAATTCTATATTTATGAAAAAGACAAATAAGAAAAAAAAAGAACCATTCTTTATTTATATGAAATATATTTATTTATGGTTATTCCAAAATTTATGAGCTTAAATGCCATTTATCATTAAACTAAAGGGTACGAACGAAATAACCAACGCCATTGTATCTTTATTTTTCTAGGCGGACATTTTATTATATCGTCAAGGGGACTATTATGCGACACGAAATAATCAGCAGATAGGAAAAAAATGACTGCTCACGGTTCAGCTACGTGGCTGTCAAGTATAGTCATATTCGTCGTTTTTATAAATGGTGAGTACAAACATATTTAATCTATTGAATATCATTATTTATGTGATGGTTAATTAATATTTTATGTTTTCATAAAATTTATAAAACCATCTGTTTGATTTATTAAAATAGTTGCTAAATATTTAAATTATAATAATGATGATACAAATATTTATAACAATCAAGGTTTATTGGAAAAATAATTATTTTATCAGTAAATGAGTTTAGGTGTGCTTAAGAGTTTTATAGAAAATCGTTTATAATATGCAAACTTTATAATTAACCACTTCTTTTTTAGTTTTAAAAGTTTTATGATCTTATAAAAATTTAAATTAAAAGTCTCTGAATTTTATCAATTTTCATATTTTATTAAGGAACATTAAAGTTAAAGTATAAGGTATTTTAACTATTTATAGTTTTTAATTATTCCTGAATTTATGTGATTGACAGTGTAATTTCCAAAAATAACCTGGAATATTAACGAAATTTCAGAATTCATAATCTGCAATAATAATTTAAGACTAAAAATCTCTTTCTTTCTCTCTTCTTTTTTTAATAGCTAGAAAAATGCGACTGAATTAATTAAAAATTTTAAGTTAGAACTTTTTTTTAAGTATATTTTCACTTTAATTACTGAAAATTTAATATCCAGCAATTACCTGAGATCGTTAAGTTGTCCCTTTATAGAAAAAAAAGGAAAGTTGGAGTGTAGTGGTTAATTACTCGAACTCGAGTAGTTATAAGATTTCGATCGAGTAGTAATTACTTTAAAAATGAAGAGCAACTGCAACGAGAATGTAATTAACATAAATGTTAATACGTATTCTTAAATTGTAATTCTTTCCTATAATTTTTTTATTCCGGGTTATTATAATTATTATCAAAGTCATTTCATTTGATTGAATGTTAAAAATCAGTCGTTACTTTTGTGAATACGATATTCTTTTGTAACTATTAATTTATTGGTTTTTAACGTGTTATAACATAGTTTTATGTAAATTTGATTAAGATATTTATTTATTTATTTAACGACAGTAATTATTCCGAATAGACGTAGACGAAAACTAGTAGTTTATTAAACAGAGTCTCAAATTTTATATTAAAAATGTCATAATTGATAGCAATCACGATAAACGAATAATACTGAAAGTTTTATTTGTCTTGAGAATGATAATACCGACTACTTCATTTTTGGAAACAATAAAACCGCTATCTACATTTTTAATTGAACTATAAAATTGTTTTATAGGAACTATTAAAGCTTTTAATTATTGATAAGGGACACTGACCTTTTATTTAAGAAAATAAAAAATTATGATGAATTTGTATATTTGCATTAATAATTTCTAACAAATTACCATTATTACTTGGTAAATTATCACAAATAATTCTATAGCAAAATTATTAATGATTAATCAAGTAAAAACAAGAAGATTAGAAGCGCGTATTTATTGTACAAAGCATCGACGTGGTAAGGTTCATCTTGTATCCTTTCTTTCTTTCTTTCCCTCTTCAAATTGGACTTTCCAAAGCTTTTATTTTCGTCTATCACGCTATAAAGCTATACGGCACATACACACACACTTTTATATGTACAAAAGAGAATTTGCTCTCGTGTATACGTTCGATAAATCGGGCGCGCTAAATCAGAGCCCCGCATACGACTTAGGCAAATCGCCTTTTCCGCGGCCCGTTTATCAGTAAATGATGCCCGTGATCCTACCCAGTAGATAAACAACGTTGTGAATTTTACATTTAAAAGAAAAAAAAGAGAAGAAGAGAGAAATAGAAAAAAGAAGGAAATTTTATACGGTAGATACTGCTTATAGTATATTACTGTATACAAGTGGTGATGGCGTTATACGTATGCATATATACAGCGATAAATAAGCAGATTAAATTGCGTAAGCTACTTAAGAGTTTATTTAATGCTTTTAGTAAAAAAAAGAGAGGGAGAGAGGGGCTAACTTGGGTTAAAATGTATTATTGTCGCTTCGGCAATGGTTATTGTTTCTAATATCGTTTTATACGATGGTAATGGGCGAGAGTGTCATAAGTCTGAATGATTATTGCTCTTTCTCAAGAACACAGAGAAAGAATAAGAGAGTTTTTATCTTTGGCACGAGAGAAAAAATAAACGTTGAGTTGAGACTGTATTAGTTTCATTTCTTAGACTTTTTTCCTTTGAGATCTAAAGTCGTTCGACTAAATTACGTTGATCGTGGTCAATTTTTTTTATTCCGCTTTATAAATACACAAAATGGAAAAATGTGAAGGTTGTCCCTGTAATTCTTTTATTATATCATAATGGTTTTGTCAGTGGTTAAAATTTTTTTATCGGAAAAAGTTAATATTTTAAAACATATTTATTCATTATTTTAATATACGTAAGCTATTAGTTTTATTATATTATTTATGTACTTTGTGTTCTTAAAAAAATGTAAAACATATGTAATAATCTTTTTAAAGAATAAAAATTTCATTTTTATAATAAAAGCGGATAACGCTCTGAATTTAAAGAATTTATTTGTTAAATATTTTTATAATAGTATCTCATGTAAAAAAATATATTTTGAATATAAATATCATTTTTTCTAGCAGAGAATAGTACATTTCGATTTTCAGTCAAAACTAACACTTTTGAAATTTCTGATAAATACTAATACGTTTCCATAACGTTTGTCGCGAAAAATAGCGCGTTAGATTGTCGTGCGAATACTGTTACATTCCACTTCTGTTCTGCGAAAAATAATATATTTTGAAAGTATTACATAGTAACCTTATAGTGAAATGTATTATTCTTTGCGCGAAATGTTCTAGTTTTCACGACTTGAAATGAAATAAACTGTTCTTCATTAGAATCGGCAATTGTAAATAGTATATGTAATAGTATATTAAAATTTCATACATAAATATTGTCGCTTATTCTGACGGATGATAGCACATTTTATTTTACGTAGCAAAAATTAGCACATCTTGTATATTTCATTGCAAAGAGTAGCACACTTAGATTATCCTGCGAAAAATAAAACCTTTAGTCCTTCAGTTATAGCGGAATACCGTTTAGTTGTTGATGCAGAAATTGATGCAATGTAACAGGTTTCTTACTTAACAAGTTAAGTTTGATAGATTAATTTTTAAGCTCCTAATTAATGCTTGAAAAATATTTTACAATAAATAAAAATACCTACAATCTTAATATACATCGTAAATCTTAAAATCGTTTCACTTTTTTCAAGATAATATTTATTACGATGTAAAACCATGTCTAATTTACTGTTGTTACGAAAAAACCCTTCGAAAAGATAGCTCAATGTTTTTGCATTGCAGCTTATGAAATATTTATATTACAGTAAATATTTGAGTATTATTTATGTTAACAAATATGTTTGGTTCTGATATTAATAATTTTTTTGTTCACTTAATTAATTGAAGCTTGAAATTTAATTGGATTCGATAACATTACCTACTCACCGCGCATTCTAAAAAGTGACTTTTTTTAATCCAAAAATGCTGAAGCAAAAAGTTAAATAGACAATAATTTATTTGAGGCAGTATAATAATTAAAAACTTCTATTCATATTGTTCTTCAAATTTTGCACTATAAAGTTGTCAAAAATGTGGATATTTTGGTATATGAATCTTAATAAATAAAATTCAAGTTATTGAACATATTACTTTTTGTTCAATTAATTATTAAAATGACTTTTACTTAAATTATTCACTTCACAAAACTTTTTTTATTAGTGTCCTACAATTTATTTATAATGGTTTTTATAATTTATAATATTCTTTCTTGTGAAATGATTCCAATTTATTATATATTTGTTATAAATTTATTGCAATTTATTATACATTAATTTTAAATGTTATTTATAATTTATAATGTTATTTTATTGATCACATTCAATTAACTGGGTCACCTCTGTCCACATAGAAGGTTCTGAACAAATTTTGTTCATTTATTGGGTTAAAACAATATTTTTACATAATCATTTATTTTAATCGTATTTCTTAACTAAAAATTTTAAAAAAGAATTTATTTAAAAAAAAAGCACATTTTACCCATTGAATAATTAATTTTAATGTGTTTATTAATAATTTATAATATTTTAAGAGAAAAAAGCTTTTGGAATTTTAAATACCATCTAAAATGTAAGTATTGAATACTTTATCTTAAACAAAATAAATCAATAGAACATTTATCTTTAACGATTCAATGCTAATTCCATGAAAACATCTATTTTTTATCATTTGTATCAATTAATAGAAAATAATTATGTAAATGAAAATGGAAAAAAATATTTTTTAATCAAACAATAATCAGTACGAAAATATGAGGTCTCAGTGGCTCAGTCAATAGAGCGATGGATTCATAATCTCGAGGTCTCGAGTTCGAATCCCGCTCTCGGCGGCCGAATGATACAAGCATCACTGTATACGATACATGTGCTTTCTTCACAAACACTCTGAAAACCTCCGTCTCTAATTAGCACCGTAATGATGGTATAAATACAGAGACGTTAAATAAAAAAAAAGGTATGATCGACTTTTACATCAGTGATTCGGATAAAACCTCAAAGATTTCTCGCTTTGACAATGATAATTACTTCACCACTCGTCATTTTTTTTTCTGTATTTTTTTCTTCTACTCAATAATTTTAATTCTCATCATCTTTTGCTTTAAGACACGTCTTTAACGACTCTAATTTTCAATTTCATCGATTGCCAGTTAAGGGCGTAAGAAAAAAAAACAAAAGAAAAGAAAAAAAAAAGAATGGCGTACGACAGACTTCCGTCGACCTTTTATTATCATCAGTACCACTAGTTCATCGACGATCGAAGAGCGAGAGAAAGAAACGGCAACAGCGGAAAACTTGATAAAAAAAAGAATGTAATAATCGCTTGCGCGTCGACCTCGTTATTACTTACCCCTCTCTTCCCTTCATCTTTTTTTTCTTTACCCTTCTCTTGTTAAAGATGGTGAATTTATTTCCATATAAATTAAGGAGGCTTTAAGTAGATCGTAAGCTATCGAGAGAAACGAGAATGAACGTTTTATATAGTCGAAAATTTAATGTCTTTGTGAATTGTTGGTAATGCTTAAGTTATATGTTCTAGAATCGTAAATTATTTACAAACCAATGATCTTTATCTATTTCGTGTACAGCATTTTTGAGGTTTTATGTCTCCTTTTAAAGTACTTTTATTTCTTTTTTCTTCTTTTGTTTCAAATGTCAAAGGGGGGTGGTAAGAAAAATTCGATTGCCTTGTTATATTGTTTTTATTATGAGACTACTAGGAAGGGTATAACATGTTTCTTTCTTTTTAAAGATGAATGGGGGCTCTTTGACTTTCTATAAGAAAGAAATGAGCGAATGTAAGGGCTCATACTTCTTTTTTTTTTATTCATGTCGTAAAGTCTGGATGAGGGTATATTACATTGTTATTCACCAACTTTATTAGAGGCGTTAACTCGCTGTTTCTTTTTAAAGTAATTTGTTTGAGTAAGTTTTTTATTTACGGTAATGATGTGTTAATAACTGTTGGAAATGTTTGTTATCACTTATTGCTTTTCTGGTGTTCAAATATTCATAACTTTGCACTGAACAAAATGTTTCCTTTTTAATTCGAATATCAATTATATTTTGATATTTTCTATACTTTCACTTAAAAAGTTCATTAAGTAAACTGTTAACTAATGCTAGTAACGATTTAATATTCTATTAGAATATTTTATAAAATTTATTGTATATTGGGATAACTTATCCAAATGGAATATTTTTACCTTAAATCAAAATCTGATACCTTATTATAAGATCTGATATGAAATATATTTGATGAATGATGATAAATTATTGGTTTATTAAATATTATATTTTAAACTCTGATTTTAAATTTTGATAACGAATTCAAATTTTTTGGATTAAATCACCACAGTAAATGTAGTATTAAGTAATTTCATATATGATAAATTTCTATTTGGTTAAAATCCACTTTTCATTCTATATCCTCTCTGAGAATTTCTTAGTATCTAATTTATCAACGCTTAAAATTTTTATTGCAAATTATTGTATACAATAATAATGAACTCGTTAACGAAAAAAAATTTTACCATCAACAATATACTAAATTGGTAATATACGATTATGGTTTAATGATTTTCTTTTTTATTCAACGTTATTATTGTGTAAATTTAAAAATGATTTAATGATTCTAAAATTAAAATATTGTGAATTACTAATTAAAATTGAGCAATACAATTGAAGTCATCTAAAATAAGAAAAAGGAGCTAAAACTGAAGAGAATTACGGGGCACGTGAAAGTTAGTAGTGAGGATAAGTTTGACTGGTTAGTACGAGGGTTACACAAAGAGCGCGGTGGGCCAAGAGCGGCTTTCTGTTCTAGATCTTAGAGCAGGGTGGACCCTTGGTTAGTGGTAATCGGAGATTCCAAGGGATGTCGTGGTGAAATACTAGAATACTGTCTCTCGGGTTGGCGTGAGAGTGGGGTCAGCGGCCAATGGCCCTGGATTCTAGCCAGGTGACCGATCTTAAAAGTGTGTCGTATTGTAATCCACCATAGGTGGAGCCACTTGCATTGCAACAATGGTATGTCATTATGACGGAATATTCTGGTTCTGCTATGGTTCTGCTATGGTCAAATTATTATAACAAAGCAATAATAAAACGGAATAAATAATAAAGACACGAGTGGACATCGTTTTAGGATTAAAATATATACAAAAAATGCGACTTAAAAGGTAAGATCTGCTTACGTAGCCATATTGATGAGTCCAGTTGAAAGAAGAGATTGAGGATGATTTAGGTCGCGTATTATAATCCCTCAGTTCTATCCATAATAAAGATCCAAATTTAACTGAAGCTAATTCTTCTTCTACTTAAAATATTAAAAATATAAAATATGAGGATAAAGTTTATCTAAGTTGTTCCAAATATATAAAAATTAGGTATAGATATGCTAGAAAAAATATAATTTTAAGCCTTGATATAAACGTATAGTCGTATCAATATGAAAGCAAAAAGTAAAAATCTTTTTCCAATCCAACAGATTATATATGCAATCAATTATTCATACACGATGCAGAAAAAATAAAAAAAAACTCAATTCCCTATTATCTTTTACAATCCTTACTTGACCTTGAGCTACAATCCATATTTTTTTATCCTTACTTAACAATAAAGGTAAAAAATAAAAATATCAACAATGATAATAGTAGAAAAAAGAATGTCATTTTTCTAGAAAATATTTACCATGCTAGTTTATATGATTCTAGGTCAACATCAGTAGTACTTCAAATACACATTTCACTATATGTGTACGCTCTCCTCTCTCCCGATCGACGGCTAATCCCGGGGCATGTGCCCCGCCTCTCAACAACGACGATGCATTTCCTCTATAATATATATGTATATACATATATTATATAGATATAGTATATATATATATATATGTATATATACGGATATATGACTTCGATCGAATATATATGTATACATATAAGAGAGAAACCTTTGTGCAATAGGATGACGGCCGTGTGTATCACTCTCCTCTTACTTTAGTACCTATATCCAACAACAATCGTATGTACGAACAAGAACATTGAACAAGAAGGAGGAGGTTTTAGATGCACATGTGATGGAAGAGAGATACATATATATAGATATAGATATGTATATATATGTATACTTATGTTTGGTCTCGTTTGATGTATTGTGCATATTCATAGGCACGCGCGTATAACTAGCGGTGTATTTATGCGTTAATTATTAATTAATCTATTGTTCATAGCGTTCAAGCATGTTTAAAGAGTATACGTTAAAATTTGCATATAAGCAATGATTTCTTTGTTTTAGGATTAAATTTTCAGTTGAAAATTTTTTCATTTACGGTCTATTTTTTATATTTCATTATCATACAAGTTTTAATTTAATCAAAGTTTTAAAATAACTTCAAAATCCAGAATTATCATTTCCCTCAAGTATTGTTTTGGCATTGATCCAAGTTACGGTTACGAATTTGGAGTGTAATTGACATTCAATTTTCATAAAATTTTATTGATTACGATATCTCCATGCTATTAAAATATAAATATTTTCCTGATAGAAGTCAAGATATTATTTTTTGAAATAAAAATTAATTATTATTATTCAAAAACATAAAATATACTCTTCATATTACTTACTACTAAATTTAAGATAACCTAAAAAGAGAATATTCTTTGATTTATTAAAAATAACATTAAACTGATAAATCTATCAAAATTTAAATTTAATATTTCATATAAAATTATTCATTCTACAAATGTTCTTATTATATTTTCTTTCAGGTTTTCTGACATTATGGAAAACCTTATTTTATTTGCCTTTATCAGATTTGTAAATTTTACATAAAGGTACTTGAAATAAAATCATCCATCTAAAATCGTTCCACGTTAATTATGATAAATGAAATTTTATTTAAATTTAAACCTCTTTAGATCTTACATTCACTTCTTGGCAAACTTTGAACAATTGAAAATTGTTCGCAAAACACGTAACAACGGATAACAAAGACAATTAATTTCTTGTATTACATCCAAGTAAATTATTTAATTGCATCCTATTGTTCTGTAAAACGCATTCGTCTAGAATCAACTCTTTATTGGTAAATATAGTTGAAATTTCACGAAACAGATTAACAATACAATTAAGAACGTTGCAACGTTTTTGTCTTTGACGTTCCTAAACTTTCAATTATTTAAAGACATCGGGCATAAGAAATACTAAATACAGCAGCTTTTCAATTATGTCAAGACACAAAATTATACGCACACATATACATATACGTATATACACAATTACCTAAAGTTGAAGTTGTAGTTTCTATTAGAATCAGAAATTAAATGCGTGCTTAGGATCTTACTTCTCCTTAGTGCTTATAGCGCTAACTTACTCTCTATCTTCAACCTATTATTGTTATTTAAACCTCCTTATACCACTAAAGCGCGTATACACTGTTAAAAGAGAGATTTTGATTAAGCTTCTTTTGTGTAGCTGCTTTTTATTTTAAATCAAAATTTCAAATTTAATGAATAACAAAATTTTGTAATTAACTTTTATTTACGTTTTTCATTTATTTAAATTATGAAATTTGTTCATATTGTTCCTTTTTTTTGCAGTTATTTAAATGTAAATTGAGTTTTGTTGATTGGAATATCGTTTTAAAAAAAACATCATGTTTTCCCTACTACATTTCAAATTGAAACATTTAAAGTTGTTAAAGTTGTTATTGCCATTGCCTGCCACGGTTATATGTACAAGCCCGTCTCGCTAAATATATATGCTGCAATTTTCATCGAATCATTGATGCATAAAATTTTAATTAATCTTGTTCTACTTTGAGATTTAAATAATTCACACATTATGTTCAAGGATATGATCGAGCGTTAAAAATTATATTATCAATACTTTAATATTAATTTAAAAGAATTAGTATTTTTTTGTCTATTCTATACACTAGTATAATTTTCAAATTCCCATAGGATTCCTTAATTTAATTATCCACACTTATCAAAAAATACAAATACTGACTTAATTGATCGTAGAACGAATTTTTTTATAATTAAGCTGAAACACAACAAACTTATCAACTTGAAAGAAATAATTAGTGACCAATTTAAAAGCTTCCCGTCTTTTTTATTCTTGAAAAATTTCTACCACATTCTCTTGTCGGATAAAAAGAGGAAAAAGGAAAAAAAAATTTCTCTCATTATCCAGAAATTCCAATTTCAAGCGAGCAAGAAAAAGAGAAAACTTAACTTGTGCGGACAGCTGCCTTTTGCGTTTGGTTAGTGATAAATTAGATTCTCAATATATATGAAAAAAAAATAGAGTCGTCATACAAAAGGAAAGAATCATTGAATTTTTGTTCAGCCTTATTCTTAAGAAATACTAACTCCACATATGTCTTTATAGAAAAGAAGAAAAAAAAAGAATAAGAAAAAGAAACATCTATATATAAAGATTTTGATTTTGTGATTGTATTGTTGGTTGAACATATTGTTTGGCGAAATAGAAAAGCCTTAAGGCTACCAATCAGTTTGGCCGTTTCTATCTTATCAAAGATTTCTTCGTGTGAGATGTGTATATGATATCAAAACTTATAAAACCCCCTGGGCTAAAGGATACGCGTATACTTCAAAGTCAAACGAGTATTTTCGACCGCATGAGGTACTGAATGCAATAGTTATAGATTGAATATAGATATGTAAATAATACAATTGGGGTATTATCTTCTGTGTGTGTGTATATGTTTGTGTTATAAATATAACATGCCAATTATTGGAAAATGTTTACGGTACTGATTTCTAAATTGGATGATGTTTTGGTGTATAGGAAATTAGAGGAAGATTTGTTTTTTTAGCTCTGTTTGTATAAATGTTTTGAATAAGGAATGGATCAATTTGTTGAAATTACGTATTATTGAATGCTTATTTGTAAAATAAACTTATTTTAATATTGTGGACGTACTTTAATCAATTTAGGAGTTTCAAAAGCTTTTTAGGATGGACAATTGCATAATTTATGCTCGTATGAAAACTATCTTCAAAACGTTTCATGAGAATTTAATACAATTAATACTCGTGTCAAATTCGGTTACTAATTAGCAATTGAAAATGCTGCATGATGCAGATATGAGTTTGATTAGAGATTTCGCAATCTATTGATATACAAAAGTAATTGCTTCTATTTTCAATCATCAATAAATTTAGATTCTGCATGGAAGTAGATAATAATTCCGTTTTTGAATAATTTCGATTTTGAAGTGTCAAACCACAGGTGAGAATTCTATAAAAAATTTTGCTAATTATAATTTCTGATTATTTTTTTTTTGAAAATCCTGTAAACCACGAAAGGTTCTTAAAAGTTTTTGTATTCAGCAAAGTACGTTAATGCATTAAGTTGTATTACAATGCGCCAGTAATTGAAATTCTTTTTTACGAAATTGTTATTTTATTAAAAACTAATTTTATAAATATTAAAATATACCATTCTTTTAAAATAAAAGTGTATTAAAAATATTAGTAAATATTTTATTGATTAAATCTGCAGAAAAGAATTCAAATTTATTTATGATCTCAATCTGTTAATATTTTAATACTTTTTCGTACGAATAAAAAATTCATCGTTACAATACCAATTATAGCATTTTAATTTAATAATAAATATTGATGTAATACATTTTATAGATATTCAATAACGGCTGGTACTTTTAATTGGTTAAATCTAATTTTGTTTATTTAACTTATGAAACACGTTTTTTTTACTTAAATTATTTTTTTTACTTATTACTTATCAGCAATTTTAAAAAGAAAAAAAGTTGAAACATTCATACGAATACCAGAAGCAAATTATTGGGAAACACTTCTAACAAGAAGTTCTGAACACCTAGGAGTCATCGAGTTGTTAAAATTCTTGAGAGTCCGCTGCTCACCTTTGATATAAAAGTTACGAATTCAAAATACTACTATTAAATACATACAAATAGTTATATTAAATATACTCAAATATCGTGTCTCTATGTTAAATAAATAACTTTTCAAGAGCAATAATCGAGTGCCTTATTATTATTGCCTGAACAATCCTGAATCAAGATAGGAAAGACTAATAACCTATACATTCAAATGCATGTTGAATTCAAAAGTCTATTCCACACGAGAACCAATCGTTCAATTAACTCATAGTAGAGCTTTCCATCACTAGACTTTTTATTCTTTTTATCATCATACAATCATACATCCATAAACATTTTAAAGCCCTGGTATATCGCCAGGCTGTAAAAGTATTGAAATAAGTTTATTCCAACTGCTTAAAAATATACTATCAAAGATCTGAATAATTTATTATTTACTTCCGTATCCTAAAAATAAAAGCGTCTCTAATTAATAAATTTAATAATAAATTACCATAAATCCAACAATTTTATCCGCACAATAAAAACGAAAAGAAAAGCTGATTTCCATTATAATCTCCTAATTAATATTCTAATGTCATATAAGTCTTAAAAAAATATATAACCTGCTTAACGTAATAAATAAAGCAGTCTAATTCAATCTAATCTAATCTCTTTCAATCTCTCATTTTCTTTTTTCTCTCTCTTTCTCTCTCTCTCGCTTAATCTATGTGTATTTTTCTCTTTCCCTTTTGCAATACTAACCTCTTTCGCCTTCGTACTCTGAGCTTTTCATTAGCATCTAAATGACGCCAGCGTGACCAGGTATCGAATTATTACGCGTACGAGAGTAAAATTCCCGTTGAATACAAACTTTTAGTTTGCTTAGGAAAAGCTTGGACGAGCAACATGTGCGTTTATCATAAAATTACAGGTTAAAAAAAAAGGAAGAACAAGAAAGAGAGAAAGAGAGTGCAAAAAAAGTAGAAGTAGCTCGATGTTTGGTTCTTTTTTAAATTAGAAGTAGAACATGTTTAATGATACTCAATACTATTATCATTTTAACAGGTACGGTTATAGCTTTGGTGTATCTCTCGCTCTAAGCTTGATTGTTGCTCTTGTAAAATTAGGTCGGACGTACTTGGAAATTCAAAATAATGTTGGTATATACTACGAGTTTTCAAAATAAAAAAAAGAAAGTTTTACTTTTCCTAGTTGTTTAAAAATAAAATATTTGCTTTTTTTATTGTTTATAAGGTTGATTTTACAGGTGCATTCTTTTTTTTGTGCTTTCAAGTAACTTTTCAAGGAAGAAGTAATTTTATAAAGTTGGGATAAAAATATCAGAGTTGAAATAACAAAAAAATATAAATATAATGACTATTTAAAGTAAATATAAGTCAACTTTGGTACAATGTTAAAATTTCCGAATTACATAACAAGTAAAATTTAAATTGAAAGGCATGAGTTTGCTCTATGTATGTCAGACACTACTACTACTGTGCGCCGAAGAAAACTATAGCTTTTATAGTCTATTTAAATTCTTAACTTTACTTTAAAGTAAAAAAATATTTATCTTTTTAACAAAGAAATTTTATATTTTCGCAACAAAATAGTTCAAAGAAATTTTAAATATAAATTTTGAGAACGAAGAAGTTTTAAAATAACGCTCATTAAAAATTTTGATAAAGTATCTAAATATTAAAAAAAATTAAAAAAAAAACATTGAAAACTTTTGAAAAAGAAAAGAAAAATATTCAGCGAGTAATATTTTCATCTTTACTTTTCTCAATCTCATCCTTACCTGTATACTTAAATTCTTTCACACTTTAATCTCTTTTACAGCGAAGCCTTTGTGATAAATAGTTTGAATAAAAAAATAAAGAAGAAAAAGGTAACCGGCTGCTGATCCATTGTGCTTAATACGTACCTCTAAGCGTCATCGCGCGAGCAATATATTTCCGTTGGAGAAATGCATTTTTCATTCTTCGAGGCTTGTATGTGCAGCCAAGAGAGAACTGCAACTGCTGCGGATTTGCTTTCTTTTTTTTCTTCTTCTTTTACTTCTTTCTCTCTCCCTCTCTTTTTTTTTTTAACTTTTTCGTCTAGTACTGTATGCATGTATGAGGAAATGTGGCCGAGTTTTTAGACACGAGGGTTGGGTTAAAAAGGGGGCCGATTATCGAAATACGGCTGGTTTATATCCATGAGGCGAAATCGATTCGACCTCGATTTACATACTTTTTTTTTCATACTTTCTTCCTTTTTTCCATCTCTCTTCTCTTTTTTTTTTATCTCAGAGAAAGAGAAAGGTCTGCGCGTAAAATATGCCGATTGTTTTTAGCTTATGTGTATTATGTGTAGGGGAGGTATGAACGTAAATTATATAAAGGGAATATCTTGGCGTGGCTATTGTTTTATTGATTCAATCTTTTTGTTTTATTTTTTAACGATTGTGCTTTCGTTTATATTTATTTCTTCATTTTTTGCAAGAACTTTTTTTTTTCACTTCGTCGCTCGCTAAAATCTGTATTTGATTTTGACTTATGTTTATGTGCTCGCAGAAAAAATTACGTTCGTTTTGAATTTTAATTTTAAAAATATTCCGTTATAAATTTTATCACGAAATATGGAGAACATAAAATTTAATAGAAACAATAATGATAATAAGAAAGTATATTTTTTCAAATGTACTTTCTCAGTATTAAATATTATCACACGTTATGAATGTGATTGTCAATATTTTCTATTATAAGAAAAAAAATTTTTTTCCTTTATAGAACACGTATTTTCTTTTATAAAATTTCAGTGAACTTTAAATAAAATGTCTAGAATCGTGAGCAACGAAAGATTTTTACAATATTCATAAAAATGAAAAACTTTGAATAGTGATGTCTTCGCTTTTTTTATTAAAACTGTAAATTACAGATTACATATCGTATAATTTTAAGATGATTTTTTTATTTAAAAAAGAAAATAATAAAATGATGTTAAAATATTAAAAGCAAAATATTAATAATCATTATTTTACCTTCTAGAATCTCTCGTTTAATGAACTTAATTTTTATGATTCTCTTAAAATGACAAAACGAAAATTTTCTTAAACAAGCTTATTTAGCAATCCGACACGATCCGTTCCTTGGCTTCTCTCGCTCTCTTTAGCGCAAAATGAACAAAAATCAGATGCATTTCTAATTAACAAAAGCGCTTATTTTGTAAAAAAAAAAAAAAAAGAAAAGAAAGACCGAAAGCAGTGAGAGAGTACTTTGACGTTGTTTAAAGAAAATGAGACAAGACGGAGTTTCGTGCATCAAAGAAGAACGAGAGATAAAACGAAGATGAAGATAGAGCCGAAAGAGAAAGAGAGAGAAGAAGATAAAAGATACAAATTGTATGTTGAAAGTTTCTATTATACTCGAAGTTAAAACATCCTTCCATCTCTCTTTCTCATTTTTCGATGCATCGAAGCGCGCTGCCTTTTCTTCCAAGACAGAACCCTTACAATTATAACACCCTACCCTCTTTGCTTATAATTATCAACGTTATACGAAGAGAGGAAGCGAAAATAGTTCTCTCTATGACAAGTAAAATCTATAAGGAACTCTCTTGTTTTACCTTCCTTCTTTATAGTTATATTCTTACGAAAGCTCATTTTATAACTATACTTTTCTTGTTTATATTAAAGGGTCTTAAAATACAAGGTTTTAACAAGAAAGATAAGTACCCTTATAAACTTTATCCCTTTTTCACCCTTTTTAATCAGCTTCTCAATGTTTGTAAAACAAAAAAAAAAGAATGTCAATTCAAAGAGCGCGTCATATGACTTTAATCACTTGAGAAAATTAATGATCTTACTCTGCGTAACTCTTGTTATTTACTGTCTCCTTTTTGATCTTTTTAATATCTTCAAATTGTTTGCCTTTATTATAGAGTGCATTGTGTTTTAATTAGTGAGAAGGATCCTGCTTGGTTTTTTTATTTATAAGACCGTTTCAAATTTTCAAAATTTTAAAGTTGATTATAACTAATATTAAGAAGGGGCCGAACTATCTGTCTTTGTCTAATAGCGTTTTTCATAATTTATGTAAACACTATCCGGTATAACAAGAAAAAAATAGCAGCCCCCGCTAGATATTAGTATAATAAGTAAATTTTGTAATAACAACCAAATTTTTGCACTGCGTAGTTTTTGAATAATTAGAGACCTACCAAAAAAAGATAGGTTATATTCTAGATTGCTAGTAGGTCTCTAATTATTCAAAAACTACGCAGTGAAAAAATTTGGTTGTTATTACAAAATTTACTAATTATACTAATATCTAGCGGGGACTGCTATTTTTTTCTTGTTATACCGGATAGTGTTTACATAAATGATGAAAAACGCTATTAGACAAAGACAGATAGTTCGGCCCCTTCTTAAAAGAAGATATTTAAGACTAAAATTTTGAAGTAAATAATCATATTGACAATGTTCCATTTTATTACAAAATGTAAAAATAGTTTTGTTGCTTGCACAATCAATACCTTCTTACTTCTTTCTAATCTTTCTGGCAAGCACAAAAGTTGACAGTTAGTAAAAAAGAAAATTTCAAAATTTCTAGCACAAAATAAGGGGGGAGGCAAAAGATTACAAAATCCGAAACTATATATATACGTATATACATTTTTGTACGTCAGTAAACATTGCGTTTGTTGATCAAAAAATTTTCAGGCGCATAAAAGCAAGTCAAAAAGGCAAACTTTCTTTCGTCAAAATGAAAAATACTGATAAGTCACAAGCTTTCTATTTATTCAAAGCTAAACAACATTTGCTAGCTATATATACTTGATTTCTTCTTTTTTCTCTCTCTCTACTATATTTTTTTTCTCATCTTCATTTTTTCTCTATAATACAAATCTCACTGAAACCAAAGTCATCAAACAAGCGTATAAGCCGCAAGGTATATCGATCTTGTTGCTTTGAAGAATGGAATATAACAACCAAACAAGCAAAAAAAAGCTCTGGCAGTCAATTTTTTTTTATTTAACGTTTTTCATGTATACCAAGCTTTTATGTATTAAAAAAAGAAGCAAAGTAAAACAACGACACCAAAAAAAAATAAAATATAAAAAAAAAGTTAACATAGAAAGCTCACGTATTACGGGGTGAGAGATACGTGGATGGGAATAGTATATAGTGAGAAATCCCCAAGTGTATGTGTGCGCGCTATACGACGATGACGAAAGCAAGGCATTTCATGAATATTATATGCAGAGAGGCAGCGCATATACGTAAGTGTGCAGGAGAGAAAGGTGCGTAAGATATAACTTGACAAGGATGTGAATGGCGTTTTTCAACGAAGTACATATTCTCTTATATATAGAGTTACTTTTTTATCTTGTACTCTCTGTGGTACTCAAGGTGGCTTTTCCATGATTTTCTGACGTCTTTAAAAGTGTGTTGATTTTAAAGGTTTTTTTTATATACTCGTTTTGATCGTTGAGACGTGGTTTGATTTGATTGTTAAAGCTTTTTATTTTACTTTTTTCTCAATAATAAAATTTCACGTGTAAAGTAGGACAAGTCCAAAATGTTTCTTCTTTTAAATTTTTATAAAAATAAGAATATGTGTTGAAATAATATTATTGTTAAAAAGGAAATAAAAATGATTAAAGTTTGTTATTGTATACAAAAAGTAGTATACTTTAATGTAGACTTCAAAGAAAACCAGTCCAAAAATACTAATCAAAATAAAAATTTGAATTTAAATATTGCTTGAAAATCTAATAAAAATATGTAATATTTATTCACTGCTGTAATTCTATTAAATCGTCGTACAATTTTCGGATTGCTATTATTATTTTAAGAGAGATGAAAAGCTAAAAAAATCTTCAAAGTTTATCGAAAATTTAATATAAATATACGATGAAATAAAAAGCGTATATAGATCCTTTGATTTTGAAAATGGATGAATGAAAGATCTTTCTTTCCTTAAAATGCAAAAGCTGACTAAACCCTTTGAAAAGCCGCTTATTTCTGCATTTAGAAGCATTAAAATTTTCGTATATCTTTAAAAGCTCCCGTCAACAGTCAACGATCTTTAAACTATATTAAGATTTGGTGAAAAAAAGTAAAATAAAAATACGATTTCAATCAAAGGGAACGATATTTTAGTTAATGAAATATTGTGATAGTAAATATACTCTATTTTTAAATATTTTGAACTTTGATCAATAAATTTAAATTTATTTTATTCATTATTTTAATATACTTTATTTATTTATTTTCATGCAGATCTAAAGCTGTTTTCATTATTTCAGTATATTTAAAGTAAATAAATCACAGTTTTTGAAAAGAAAATATATGTACGGGATAAAATAATACAAATCATTTAACAGACTATTTTTACGAGACATACGTAAATCCTAAGCTTAAGTGCACGAAGACAAGTTGAAATGCAGTGAACCATGAAGGAAGAAAAAAAATTTTCTTTTCTTTCTCTAATTCTCTTGGCTCTTTTTTTTTCTTCTTTCTAACTTTGTACAACAATGTATAGAGAGAGAAAAAAAGCGAGCAGTTAAAAGTCTCTTTTTTTTTAACTTTTTTTTTTCTACTTTACTTGCTATGTAAAGTTGCGTGTGACACATAGGAACGTACAATCTTTGTGATGGGTGTCCAAGCATTTTTCATGTCAAGCAATGCTTACAAGTTCTTTTACTTTTTTCCCCCCAGATTGTTTGTTTTTTTTTTCTTCATAGCCGAGTATTTAGAAATTGTTATAACGATCTTTTTTCAAAAAGTTTCGTGCCAGATAATTAGGATTCTTTACCAAAAGTTAAATTATTATAACTTCTTTATTTTTATGTTGTTTTATAAATCTGATTGTTAAATTTCATTTGTTTTGGCGAATCGTGCTTAATAAGTTAATTGTGAAGTTAATGACTTTGTAAATAATGTATACACAAGTAATAACAAAAATTTATTACTTCTTCATTTGAATATCATTCTCAACTGATCATTATTATATTATAAACAGATTTTTAAAGTTTTAAATATTTATCGTTCAACGGCCAAGCTGCTATTTTATTAACTAATAAAATAAACGAAATAATTTATTGATAATAATTTTAATTTTAATTGTTAACTACTCGCACGAAGTTATTAAACGGAACTCTATTAAATTTTCAAGCGACGTGATTTGAAATATGCAATGTTTAATAATTACGGAAGTTTAAATTTACTTACTAATACTATTATTAATATTAAAATGAATAATTAAATAATTAATAAAGCAAGTTTTAAAATGTAAATGGTGAAAATTTGTAATAAATCGATTATTAATATATAATATTCAGTGGATTGAATATCGTTGAGAAATTAGTGATATCATTGTTGATGTACTCCTTAAGATGAAGACTAATTAAAGCGAATATCTTAACATCAATGTATATATATATATATACATATAGCCACTTGCTCGACCGCGGGCTGATCATTAATTCATGTTGAGAGCCAATCAAACGTACATTCGATCATAGATTCTATCCATCTTACTCACTCTCCTGTTGTTTCTCTTGTCTCTCAGTCTCTCTCTTGTTCCAATCCCAACCCTGAAGGGGTTTCATCCTCCTTGTGCTAATCAGACACACACCTTGGTATTACTGCACCTGTCGTTCCAATGTCATCGGTACATTGACTGATCCCTCCCTTTCTCTCTCTCTTCTCCTCCATTCTGATCTCTATATAAATGATGGATGCCTTGTAGTGTACTTGATGTTCATTGGCTATATAGCGTTAACCTTGTCAAATTCGATAACAGAAGGAATCAAAATTATTAAGAGATTATGCAAGTTGGTTTAATATTACATTGAATAAATTCAGATTATTTTATTTTTTATATTTTCTAATCTTTAATTTTTAGCAACGGTATTGACAATTTTTAATGATTATTAATCAAAGTTTGTTAATATCATTAATTTTTTAAATAATCTGATAATGTTTAATCCACGAATCTTTTCTTAATTGGAGTAAAAAAAATTCTAAAGTGATAAATTTGTATCAAAATAACTCTTCGATGTCTAATCTTTCGTTAATTACTTTCTTATCTTTTATTTGCCACAATAAACATTGAGCTAATAAATCAACTTCAACGCAAAACAAAAGCATAATTAGCCAATTCATTCTCTTTTAATTAATCAGTTTGTACCTCATATTTTTCTCTATGTACGTCAGTTTCCCCAATAGCAGAAGTAACAGAATGAAAAAAAAATAAAATAAAACGTATACGAACCATTGACGCAAAGCTTTTTCATTGATATACGTATATACGAAAGTCTAGCGCAAATCCAAACAAAACGTACAGTTAGTTCTTTTTTTTCTCTTTCTCGTAGTCATAAATCGTAATACAAAAAAAACAAGATGGGTATGGAGTTGAAACTTGTATGTAGAAAAAAAGCACGATATTCTGCGTTGTATTTTACCTATATGTGTTATTCAGTACAAGACGAAAAAGTTAAGAAGGATTTTAGAATATGACACGACGAACTATACAGTTTACCAAATACAAATGTATACAGTATCGAAGAGTACTACCAAGTATATATACACTTTTTGTGTCTTTTTCTTGTGTTGAGGGCCCTCACATTTTTCTCTCTCGCGAGTTTTTTATCGTGTCTTTTATTCTTCTTTTTTGATAATAGAAACAAAAGCAAGTACAAACATATATATGACCCCAATTTACTGATAATGTTCTGAATGAAACAATGGAGGTTTTAAGACTACTTATTTTCATAAAGTTATTGACTATTTTCAAGAATTAAATTAATAATTTCAAACTTCGAGTAATTTTATCCAAAAATTTTTTAACTAAGAATTTTTCAAAAATTGTTTGGGTATATGCATGTATTACTTATATATTTTTCTAAAAATTACTGCAAATTACATGTTTCTATTTTTGGAATAAACTATAAATAACCATGATACTCGACAGATAACAAATTAATTGTTTTTTTTCATCTATTCTTGAATCACTATGTTTTTCTCTGTAGTAACTTTAAACACGGCCTTGTATCACAGACGATGTCTATCTTCTGATCCTCTTGACCTAGTCGCTGTCCAAGATATCTCGATAGTAAGCTAACCCTCACGTGCTACAACGTGTTCCATTCTACTTACTTTCATGAAAATCCGTTAAAGCTTCTGTTTATTAGTTCACTTCAAGCAACCTGACGTGCCCATTTGTTATTAAGATTTTCTTTAGATTTACATGCTTTTTGCATCTGGTCAGTTAAATTTATTTGTATCGCGTACAGCAACGTCGGTGTATCGAATGATGAAGTAAGTTTGTTGTACCGACAATCAAAATAATTGTACTGATTAGCGATATGAAGGTGGTTAATTTGGGAACATTATTATACAAACAATTTTTTTATGTATTTGACATGAACTGTTTTGAATGTTACTTTTCAAAAAAGTTTTATTTTTGATTCGAGATTACCTAAATAAAAATTAGGTAAGGGCTTTAAAACTTTTACGAAACGAAAAAAAAAATCAATAATGTTTGACCTCTTTATTAAATAATCAATAACCTCTTTAAATATATCAAAACGTATTTAAAGGTCAATCAAAAAATTTTAAATTTAAATAGATAACATTTCTTTATAGATTTATATCTTTGAATAAAATTATAAATTTACAATCCAGAAATTTTGCTTATCATTATTATTTATATGGTTTCTTTGAAAAAACTCGACAACCAAATCAGCAGGTAAGTTTATTTAACAACATCCTCATTCAATAGATTTCAAATCAAATTCAAATTAAATTTATAACTTTTCAAATAAGTATCAGGTAAGATGCTTATTATTCGATGAAAAAAAGAAAACTTTGCTTATTTAATCCAATTGTGATTTCTTCTTCCGTAGTTCATTGACAGCTCCACCGGAAGAATTGACGTTGCGCTTGACTTGTCTGCAAGCACATTTTGTATCAACTAGTAAAAGTGTATTATTATACACAAACCAACACACATACGTGTAAGCATAAATATATCGATTATCTTTTCTTTTTTATTTTCTCTTCTCAATCGAGTGCCTTGTGTTCTCGTCGTCTCATATTCCGCAATACCTTCATCGTCATTATCGATCCATATAAGCAGTATAAGGGTTAGTGTGCACGCTACGATTATCTTTATCCCCCATACCTTTTTTTCTATCGTTCCTCTTTCTGTTCGCTCTTTTTTTCATGCTTCTGTCTTTTCTCTTTTTACCTTTTTACAAGACTAGAGCTTCTTATCGCGATTCTAGAGAGAAGAATTGGATGGGAGTTGAATCCTTAATAGGCCTTGCACGATTCGCTTGAATTTTACAAAGAGTAAGACCGACAAGCGCAATTATTATTGCTCTTTTTTAAAAAAAAAAGAAAAAAAGAGAACATTTAAAATTTAGATGAGATTTTAGATTCGGGTCGCGATTATTCCCTGTTTCGTAAGATTAAAAAAATTTGATGGATTTGTACTAATTTTTATTATTTAGGAGACTTCGTGCTTTGAATATTACTGGTTCTATTTTAAATAAACTATTTTGAATGAAACTCTAATTTATTCATATAATCTAAATATATGCAAACTTATACAGCCATGAATTCAAATTAATCGTTTCATTTTTTAAATGTCTTATGTAAGACTTATTGAATCTGTGATTAATTGTATAATTTGTAACCATATTTTACGAAGAACTAATATTTCAATATAAAATTTTATCATTTGTAAAAAACTTATCATGACTAACGAAAAATTGAATCAAACATTGGACTCTTTTATAAAATTTTAAGAATCACGTTTAACATACAATTAAATTCATTAGCACTAAATTCTCAGCAGTAAATCTCTACTCCTTCAATCCTGAACTAGTAACCGTTAGAATGGCTTGAACGCTGTTATCACTGACACGTTCTCCTAAAGTCCACGTGGCTTTACACGTCGCTCTCTTCACTTAAACTCAACAAAGTTTTCCCTTGGAAAGTGCGCGCGTGTAACTACACTCAGAGCCGTACCGACAATGGCCAATTTAATTCAAACTAGCTTTACCTATAGCACAAGGAAGAGCAGTAACATATTCGTTAAAATAAATATTGTGACGGGAACTCAAGTGCACAAGAGTATATATAGGGGACAGTC
Source organism: Anastatus disparis (assembly GCA_017163975.1). Lineage (NCBI taxonomy): Eukaryota > Metazoa > Arthropoda > Insecta > Hymenoptera > Eupelmidae > Anastatus > Anastatus disparis. The sequence continues at coordinate 4,047,823 of JAFFSR010000226.1, forward strand.
TAGGAATTTCTCTCTTTCTCTTTCTCTCTCTTTCTCTCTCTTTAGGATAGTCAAGTTTATCCAAACTCTAAAAGCAAATTCCTCGACTAGAAACTGTGAGTTGCCACTTCATTAGCCCAACGGCTATGTGACAGAATAGGTCCTAAATCTAAGGGATAGTGAGTTAGACATTGTACTTTCTTTCTTTCTCGATGTTATATAAGTTACGGAGGAGAGGGCTAGAAGAGAAAGAGAGATAGAAATACTGGTTAGAAAGGAATTTGCATTTTGGGGATTCTAAACTGGATAAACTTGATCGAGTGTCACCCTTGCAGCTTGTTCATTCTCGGAACGCAGAATCCAAAAGTGGAAAGCCAACTAAAGCCAAGGGTGCTGCTGTGTGTAGAAGTAGGGGGTGGGGGAAGGATATCTCTATGTCGTTCCTATATGTTGGGCACGTAGAAATTTCGTGCTCTACCTCGTTTTCCTTATCGTGACTCTTTGATAGTATATGTCTTCTTCGTTTTTTTCTTCCTATTATTTTTCTCTTTCCTTTTCTATATACGCTCGAGCTAACCTTTGTCCTTTAGATTTGCCTCTATTGTTGTGAAGAGCGAAAGCTCATGGTGTCGAGTCAATCCGATTCACTCAAGATCCTGTATTTATATTATTTCTCTTCTGTCTTGATCTACTTCTGCGTTTATAACTTTGCTGTCTTTTTTATTTGGCAGACGAAGGTACATGTGTCACAGCACGCAAGAATAGACTTGTATTGGCTTGTTTGTTCATTGAATTCATCGATAGAGAAGAATAAAAAACATAAGAGTCTTATGAATTTTTTTTTATCTTTGTTGTTACTTATTTTTCTCCATTCTTATTGGATCTGAATATCTTTTGATATTATATTATTTAGATTGAAAAGTTTTGTATTGATGGAATAATGCATTGTGTTATTTTCATGAATAAGAATACATTTTTATATTTGAAAAAGTATTAAAATAAATCTATAAAATGAATAAGATTTTTTTACTAGTCACTGGCTAGTTGACATAAATTGGTTGCAATCAGACCAGATTACAACCATAATTGGCTTATCCTCCAAATGATTATGTTAACAAAAAAACTAAATATTTTTACATTGTTATGTAATTGATTTTTATAATAAATTTTTAAAATTCACTTTTAACATTCTAAAGTTTAATAATTTATAATCTCTTTTATTTTGTATTGGAAAATAAGGTATTATAAATTGGAAATAGTTGTAAAAGCGAACTTTGAAGCTTAGCATAATAAAAGCAATGTAATTGACATTTTTGATTGACTGAAAGTGTCGATAGATACAGTATCATTAACGTGTTTTCTTTAAAATATTGATTTAACGGAAGAGGTGAAGTTGATAGATGCACTTGTTAACAAAAACCTCTTTTATGAATCAATACAATATTAAAACGTCGTTTTGTAATACTTTAAAGTCAACGTTATTTTTTTATTAATTACTTTGATTTTCTTTGAAACTCTATTAATTTAAGTTAAGCCTGCTGCTTTGTCTATGTTTGATGAACAAATATATTTATGATATTTTATTATCTTTATTATTAATTGTACGTTTACATTTAATGATCGATATCTTCTTGTGTTATGAAAATACAGAGAATTATTTAATGTACCTTTGTTACGCCAATATTTGACTAAATTAAAAAAAGAAGAAACTCTAATTATATGTAACATATATTCTTTTTTTTTGACAAGCCGCATGTAATTAAATATCATTTAATGTTTTAACTCGAGAACAGTAAAACTACGTGCCCTCATCTTTTTGTCAAAAACGGACTTTACATAGCCTTTTTTCTGTCTTTTTCGTTCAAGTACTCACTGCGTAAGTCGTAACAACGCGGGCTGAAAGAAAAAATATAAAGATGAAGAGGTCAAGTGTCGGAAAAACTCACCAACAAAGAAAAGAACCGACTTCGTTTTTTTTTCTCTTTGAAATTTCATTTTTTTTCTTTTTATTCTCATTCTATTTTCTCCACCCTTGACGACTTTTTAACGCTTGGTATGAGCACCCCAGTGGATTTTCTTTCGCTGGGCAAACGATGCATCAAATGCAATTCTCTTTTCAACGGGGGGATTCGAATTTCTCTAGAATTACCATTGCCGGAATCCATTTCTCTTTTTCTCTCTCTTCATCACATTTTCTTCTTTTTATTCTTTCTTCCCTATTCCACCTATCTACATTCAAGCTCTTCTTCTTTATGGATTTTCACATTGTAATTTCCTTCTCTATTTCATTCGCTCGTATTATTTCATACTATCTATTTCCTTTATGCTTTTTTTTCTTGTTCTCCTGTTAGTTATGTATATACATTTTGTTTCAGCTCATTGGAATATGTTGTTAGAATATATTGTATGCGTTACATTTTAGTTTTCCACCGTCGATGAGGAGAAGTGATGAGAGAAACTTTGAATAAATATAGATAATAAACGTTTCTCCAGGAATTTATATATACATATATCGTGACAGAGCCTTGTGTACTGTAGAAACAAGAGAACTTATTGTCTATAAGAGCTTTGTGATAAACAGTATTGTATTGAAAGACTTGAATTTGAAACTGTTGGAAAATTTTCGTATATTCAGTTGTAAATACGTTAATGCCAATTTCATCAATATTTACACCTGACATTTTGAAAAGTAAAAAAAATAACCAATATGTGACTTATTTTCAATTTAAGCTATATTTACTAAATATTACATTAACATAATGTAAATATTGAAATTCTGCTAAAATAATCTTTTCAAAAAACTTTAAATTTCTTGAATTTCTTTTTTTCTGAAATAAGACATTTTATTAAATATCTATTACAAAATGTGTATTAAATTCATAAGTATAAAATGAAAATTTTTATATGTAAAATTACCATTTAAAAAGAACATATTCTTCCCTTTCTTTCCTTTTGTAGAAAAAAAAAATCTTATAAAAGTATTAACTCCATAATGTCCAATTTACATTGAAAAGAGAGAATATCACTGTCTAACATTATCCCATTATTAACAGATGCTTTCCTCTACGTGAACTCACTTTGCAGCACGTGACCATTTAAAGTCTACAATATACTTAAAGATTATACGTGAAACTATTATAATAATCTCTCATGCGTTGAGTTGAGTGTAAAAGATAGTTTTCCAAAACACGTGCCTAAAGCCATTTAAACTTTTGTATTAATTAAATAGTACAATGCTTATAATTAAAAAGTTTTTTTTAATAATTTAAACAATCATTTACATAGAAGTAATGTATATTATATTTAAATTTAAAAAAAACTAAGAAAAGTTATAAAATGAAAAAAGAAAGAAAAATAATAAAAATTAATTATTTCTTTGAAGTTAACATTTAGATTTAAGTTGTGCTTTAACGAAAAAACAAAGAAATATGATATATATTACAATAAAGGACTAATATTATTAAGTCTAATAAAAAAGTAAATACTGTAAAATTGGCTTCAATAAAATTATAAAACTGCATCTGATGCGCAATGATAACAAACAGTAAAAGAAAGAAAAGAGGAAGAAGAAATTGCTTTAAAATTTGAACGAATAAGACCTTACCTGAAATAAGCAGAAACAAATATAATACAAAGAATAAACACGAAGCTCTGAAACTCAGCAATATGAATACTTTAAAGGCTAAAGCCGTCGACAAGCGAATGCTGTAGTTATATAAACGTTCTTGGTCTTTATTTTCTTCTTTCTCACTCTGCAATTCGAAATAAAAATAGAAAAAATAAAGGAATCTTTAAGCGGGCTTCAATGCTTGGATCCGTATCTATAACTTGAGAAACAAAAAATTATAACATTAAAAAAAAAAATTTTTTGAATCACTTTAACCAAAAGGATATGTGATATATTATTATAATTTTAATTATATTTTATTATTTAAAATAGAAATTCATAATTTTTGCCTATTAACATTCTAATTTTCTTTTATTTTTTATGGCATCTTTTTTTCTTTGAATTTGTTAAAAAATTGATTGTTGAATTTTTGATTCACAAAGAACTACGTTTTTACTATCAAATTATGAGCATGAATTTCATTATTTTGAGGTCTTCAGTAGTTAAGTTGTCAGAGCGTGGAATTTGTAATCTCGAGGTTCCGAGTTCGAATCCCACTCTCGGCCGAATGATACAAGCACCGCTGTACGTTATATGTGCTTTATTCAAGAACGCACTGAAAATCTTCGTCGTTTATTTCGTATCGTAATGATAGCATAAATATAGCGACGTAAATAAAATCAAAAAACAAATTTATTAATTGATAATTTCTAATTGCTTCTCTTTATTTTAATTAATAGTCTTTTATTTTTAAAACATCCGTGATAAATTTGCAACTTAGACTTTTTTGTCCGTTTTTAAGAAATATATTATTTTTTTTTTATAGAAAATTGACTGTTTCTATAAACAAATTTGCAATTTACAGTGGGCTCTAAAAGTCACAATTTTTTTAAATTATCAACAACGTATATATTTTTCTTTCTTTTTTTTCTACACTTATACGCCTACATCTTTCGTCCCAAAAAGAGGGTGCTTTGAGCTTCGTTTTCATTAAAATTAAAAAAGAGTTGCGTAGTGATTTTTTTTTATTTAATTTGTTGTAACAAGATTTAAAGTTGATATACCATGTTTACAATTTTTTTTTTACTTAAATTTAAATTTTTTGGGGGTAAAATATTAAAATTTGTTAAAAATTATGTCGAATATTTTAAAATTTTAATGATACGAAACGTGTTATAATAATGCGATACATGTTTTTTCCCCTTTGAGCTGTAATAAGATACAATCTCGTCATTAAAACGTCCATGCGGTTTTGAACTTTTTACATTTGAACGTACAAATCAGTAGAGTGAAATATTTCGTTATTATAATTAATAATTTGAAAGTAAAATTTTTGTTATTTCTCTTACAATATGAAAATTCTTGAATTTTAAAAATAAACTTTTATATGAAAATATATGTAAGTATAAAAACAGCTTTTTAAATATTTTAAAAGTTTAATGCGATTTTAAAACTAAATGATGATGTATTGCTTGCTTTAAAGTAAGAAATATGTCTCATAAAAACGTGAAAGTGATAAATGCATGTACGCATTTTTAGTTTCTTGCTGTAAATGAAATTTTAATCTTAAGTGATAAGGTTTCACGAGAATTTTATTTTAATGCATATTAATTAATTCAGCAAAAAGGAAAAGAAACCGTATGAAAATTTCAACCTCAGAAGTTATAAAATACACATTTAGTCATTTATATTTTTATATTTTTAATAACCTCAACAAAATCACTTAATATTTCATGTCATACAATATTTATCAATAACTTTCTATTTTAAAAGTAACAAATTTCTTAGAATAAAAATTCAGGCTGTAAACTGCATACCATAACACATATAAAAAAGAAAGAAAGAAAAAATCACTTTCAAATGACGAAAGGATACCAGGGTGGAAAAAGAAGTGATTCGAAGGCTCAGGTAGAATATACCCGTTTCAGAAGTACTTTAATGCATTTTTATGGGACTTTGAAGTTCTTTTCGTTTCTTCGCTTTCTTCTCTATCTCTTCTTTTCTCTTTCCTTTTTTTTTATTCTTTCTTATATTCTATCTATAGAGAAGAAGACTCGAGTTCAAAACCTATACGTTTCATCTTTCTTTCCGCATTTTGCTTTTCTACGTAGCCGATTGTACATCCATAACGACAGGACGATCTGTTATATGGCTTTATATTGAGAAATATCCTATTACTTTCTTGGTCACGCTGACTTTTGTAGACATTTTCTTCTTCTTTTTCTTTTTTTTTTTTTAACATTGGATGCTATCGATTTTATTTTATTAACGTGTATTTTATTGGTATTAAAGTACGAAAGTATTTTTTTTTCTTTCAATGTAATTAAAGTTTTAAATTTTTTTTCAATGAAGGTTTTCATCACTACGTTGTGTAATTGATTTCCCTGAATTTTTTCAATTCAAACGGGTTCTTTATAGACTATGAAAATTGAAAATGAAATACATTATTTCAATAATGTATTTAAAATAGTAATTTTTCTATATTATCTTGAAGTTTGATTGACACTCTATTTTTTATTTCAATTTCAATAATTATTTTTAAAATCGTTTAAGTCTCTCATATAAGGGCATTTCATTATGGAATTCTTAAATTTTAAATGATATCCATTATCATAAAAATATGTTCGAACCGTTAATTATTTCATCATATAATCATCGAGTTAACTGCAAAAATTTTTCTCATTAGATTGACATTATTCATGTTAAAAATTTCAAACTTTTTTCGTATGATAAATAGCTAAAAATAACGTTTAAAAACAAATTTTCAATTTCCTCTAAAAGAAAATGCAAAAAACCTAAACTTTCAAATAAATAGGGTGTTGTAACAGCGCTTCGAAAAAAAATATAAAGGGAGGCACAAAGTGTATGTAAATTTCTTGGTTGCTGTGATAACACTTCCCCCCTTTTTCCTATTACCGTGTCACTCGATATGCGGCAATCGATCCTAGTAAAAGCGAGAAAGAAAGCTTTTTTGCACGCGTAAAGATATATCGTTTAATAGTGGAAGCTTGATAAGAATGAGATCGTTTACATTTCTAATTTTTTAGAATTTACGGATTTCTTTTTTTTTCTTTCGAAGGGAGTTAAAAGTTTATCTTTTACAGGGTACCCTATATTTATTTATCTTCGAGATTTTTCAGGTAGTTAACGGAAGATTAATTTGACTGCTATCAAATAAACGTCAAAATGAAAATAAAAATTATTCGCTTATCTTATAATTAAGCAAATCTTTTAATCTAAATATTCGATTATAAATTGACTGAATAATTGTTAGTCGATTTCAAGTTCTAATTAATTATGTAAAATATTTGAATGTAGTTTGTAATTTGATAATCAATTTCCACTAAAATTAATAGAGAATTTGAATTTCTCCATTTGAATTTCAAAATAGGAAGTCTAAATTAAAAGTTAAGCAAGAAAATGTTTAATGCAAAAAAAAGTTTATTTAATAGAATTAGTTTATCATGTATATTATTCGCTTACAAGTTAATTTACTAGCTAATTCATTTAGATTACAACGAAACTTGATAATATTAATTTACATTTACAAAATTAGTAGTAAAGTAGATATATAGTCAGACGATCACCTACAATATTCGTAAAACAAATCCAACGTAATGAATGTATAAGAAAAGTTGCCATTTTAAACTAACAAAAACTTTTCAATCTGATGAATATCACGAAAAAATTTCTATCCATCCTTTATGCCAATTCAAAACTCGAAATTTGCCAATCGATCACAAGAACAAAAGTTAAGAAAACTACTTTCCTTGCCAAACACATACGGGACTCAAAAAAATACATCTTGTCTCTGAAATAAAGTTAAAAAAAAAAATAAAAAAAAAAAAATTAAATATAAGATGGTGAATGTGCATTGCAGAAGAAAATTCATTCATTCTTTTTGCTGCTAGAATAAATGTTGGAAAAGAAACAAAACGATCGGTGATGCCATCACACGACGTTTTTAATCAAATCCAAGAATCTTTACTTGAGGTCAGACAAAAGAGATAATAAAATAGAAGGCCTATAACGTATATACATGTTATATATACACACACAAATGGAAGAAAATTGCTGAGAACTGGATATTTGCTAGGAAAGCTATTTTGTCGTATACATATATAGGAAATACCCTTTACAATCGCTTTCAAGAATCTTAAGGTAAAAAAAAGAGAGAGAGAGAAAGATATGGGGAGGGATGGAGCTTGAAGCTTTTACAAAAGACGAAAGCGTACTGGGACCAATAGAACGATCGCTTCGCGTTCTTTCTATACCAAAAACGTTATGTATCTTTGTGCTCATCCTGACAGTGAATGAGAAGGAAAGAGAGAGAGAGAAGGAGAGAAAATAGCGGGAAGCAAACTTATTTAAGTTAAGCAGTCTGATTCGATACGTCGATTCTTGCAACGCTAGGAGGAGGAAGAACCCAAGTCAAATAAAGTTTTCCACAAGTAAAGAGAGAGAGAAAAGCTCGCAGAGTAAAACTTTCCTTACTTGACACATATTCCTCTGGGGACAATTTCTCTTCGCCTGCGACTTTACCCGGCTCTTTACCCTTGCTTTTACTCCTTCTTTTCTTTTTTTTTGGATATATCCGAATACTTTGCTATACCTTTAGTTTTTATTTTTTTGTTTCTCTTTTTTTACTTCCAATACATAGAGGATATATATATTCTATATACGTTTCTTTTCTCTATTTCCGCTTGCTTTCGTGGACTTCAACTTATCCCGCTGCTATTATTTTACTTTACTTTTCTTTCTCCATCACGCGAGCAGTGACGTTTTTTTTCCAGTTCTCTTCCTTGCGCTACGCTGACGAATTAAGGGGCGCTTCCAAAAGTCGCTTAAACGAAATACTGAAGCCTTTTACTTGGGTAGTTTTGCAAAGCTGGATCTCTCTTTTTTTTATTTTTATCTTTTTTTTTAAAAGGTTGTTGGACGGAAAGTTTTTTGGTTAAGGGTCTTATCTTTTTATGTGTTTTATTCATTTGTGTAAAAGCCGGCTGACTTTTCTTGATTGGTTTCAAGAAATTTCAGAATTATAAGAATTTTCATTTTTTTAATTTAAATTAATCTTTAAGAACTTTCGAAAACAATTGTTCGAAACTTTGAATAAAATTAAAGTGTGATCTTGAAAATGGAATTTTGAAGTTTCTTGAATTCTTAATTTTTCTTCAAATTAAAAAAAAGAAGTTGGGAAATCATTATAAACTTTTATTACAGAATCATATGAATTTTAACTGTTCTAATTTTTTGTTAATGAATATTTTTTTAAAATAGTACTTACAAGGCAACAAATTTTTTATTACATTATTAAATTAGTGTACACGTGAAATTCAAACTAAAAATTTTACAGAAAAAAAAAACTTGATTTAAAAGTTCACTTTTAATATTCAGCAAACCTCTTTTAGTTCTCTATCTCTTTTTTTCCTCTTTTTTTCTTCGCTGCTTGATTTGTCTGTCGCGTAACTTTTTAGCCAAGGGATAACCTTCCTGTAAAATCCTCGTATATACGCAGAAAGTATAGAGTGAACAGGATGAAAAGAGAGAGCGAGAGTTAGGGTGTCGAAAGTTTTCTATGAGGAGTAATGAACTGCGTACGTAGAGCAGAACCCAGGCTCGCTCTACTGCTAGTCGTACTAATGACTTTTTAAAGAGCCGTCGCTAGGCGAATAAAGTGAAATTGTAACTTTTTAGCTCTCGGGCTTGGATGACGCACACCAGAAAAAGGGCTTATTTCAGAAGATTTTTTTTACTAGATTTACGATGTAACCAAGTGTGTTGGTATTTATGTATAATTACTTATATAAATATGTTTTCTACGCGCGTTTTAATTAATGTTTACGTATTCATATAAAATTATGAGTATGTATACTATTTTTGTTAAACATTTTTACATTTCTCGTTGAATAATTTAAATTATTTATTTTTTTTTGTTAATTTTTCGTTATAAAATTTAAAGCAACTATTGACCTGAAAACAAGATTTGACTATAGAAAGTTTCTATCCGTTTTGGTTCTATGAATCAATTATCTTTCAATTCAATTTATTTAAATATTGTATAAATGAAAAATTAACGTTTTATATAAACCGTATAAATTCAAGCACTCATAAATAAAAATAAAAAAAAACGAAAAAACTCAATTACCCTAACAATAGTTGTTATTTATTTGGATTTTTTAATAGGATTAATCTGTGAAAAGGTTTATATTTTTTTTTTAAATCCTTATTAATTTTCCTTGCGAACTTCAATTCATGTTTTTGAAAAAATTTTTTTCAAAAATAAGATCCAAAGTACGTAAAATTTTTTATAGAACATACATTTGTGTATGTTTGTTTATCTAATGATAATTTTCAAGAGAACCCTACTTGATTTTCATGTAAAAGTTCGTTTTTTTCCGGTCGAAAAAGTTTGGAGGTTAATTGAAGTGCTCTTGTAAAACTTTTCTACTGCGTTATACATTGTTGATTCATTTGATAAAAAAAGATACGTTAAAAGTTACTTTATTTTTTATTAGTGTTTTCAATTTCGTCAATAAACAGTAAAATAGTAGAAATTATAATACTAATATAAATAATGCGCATATAAGAATGTTAATTCTTATTTGCTTATTGTGACAATAGTAACAAATGACTTGAGTTTTTAATTATAAAGTTTATTTGAAACTAATAATACTAAAATTTTTATTACAGCAATTTTTTCTTTTTTTATATTAATGAAAGAATAAATAATTGATAAATTTCGAAACACCCATTTATTGTTTATATTAAAAATTAAAAAAAAGTTTACATGTAATAATCATAAAAAAAAATGTTATAATTATCTAGATTTGTTAAGTTTTAAAGTAGTTATTAACGTCACTAATAGTTAAACGTTCAATACAAAATTTATATGTAAAAGATATATGTTATATGATTAATTTGAATTAATTATTAGTGTATTTTATTTAGTATTCTATAGTGACTAATCAATTTTTTCCGTTGAAAAATTTTATTAATTTCAAAATTATAAGACTTCTTCTAATACTGACTTCATGCTTCTCTACTATTCTAATTCTAATACATGTAAATTTGATTTATTTTTGGATATAAAATTTAGATCTCAATGAAAATTATTAACATCAATAAATTTCTTGTGAAATTCTAACATTAACATTTTTCATGACTTTTGAATACTTTTCTATTCTACTAATAAGAGTCAATTCATATTATCATTTTTTAATGGTTATTATTTTCCCAAATTCAGTTACAAAATTTTACAAATTAATTGTTTATATAAGTAATCCATAAAGAGTCTTCACTTTTTAATATTCTATATTCCATCAATACTTGTATATTTCAAACTATATATCACACAGAAGGAAACTTTTAAACTAATAGAATCGTAAAAAATCACTATTATTACAATAAAAAAAATAAATAATTTTTTTATTTTTCTTTATTGTTATTATTTCCTTTTATTACGAAATACAATTTTCACCTCAAACTATAAACTTTTTTTTTCGTAATAAAATAATATTTTATGATTTATACTTTACCTTAGCAATATTAAATTTTAGGCATTTCTACTGAATCAAATCGTAACGTACACATATATACGTACAACTCTACACGTAAAATTTGTAAAGGCGACGGGAACGGTGTATTTCAATTACTGAGAACAGGCAGTCAAATAAAACGTGCCTCAACGCCAGCGTTGTCGAACAAAAGCGTACATAGTGAAGTGCTCATAACAATTCTCCCTCCCTCCTTCTTCATACATACTTTTTATCTTTCTTACTCAACCATCTTCTCGTTTTACCGGATGCACTCGAAGAAAAAAAAAGTTTTATACTCCCCGGGTAATCTCGTGCTCTTATGCTTACTGAGAAAACTTTGTATGGCCTTAAGATATTTGGCTTATATCGCGACGACTGTTCTTCGCCCTGAGTTGAATCATAATAATAGCATCAAGAATTAGTCGGTGTTTCGAGCGGACAAAACTTTCAAAATTTTCATAAGTTCGCTTGGATTTGAACACGTAATTAGTAATTAAACTGTAATATTTCAATCATTCTTACCTCAATAAATATAAAAAATGCTGAAATATACGAAAATTCTTCGCCTCAATGACCAGTAGAAAATAACAAAAATCAATCCTTTAAAATTTACTTTCAGTACATTAAACTATTATTAAAAATTTCAATTTTAACTTATTAATTACAGCTAATAGTTACATTCATGATATTCATAACACTTTTAAATCGCCATTGTTTCATTAAATACAGTTTTCATTTAAATATCCATTTGTAAAAGAAAAATAAAAATTTATATACATATTAATTTTCAAAATTCATACGCTAATCGTGTTAATTATTACAATTTTGTCAAGTATTTTAGAAATATGGAAACACAAATTTTTTAAAATTAATTGAGTATAATTATTTTTTATTAATGGTTCTATATCATTCAAGCATTTCATATTTATAAAAATTAGATCTCAATATTAAGTATCCTAAATGAGGTCGTCAGTGGCTCATTCGGTAGAGCGATGGATTCATAATCTTGAGGACTCGAGTTCGAATCCCGTTCTCGGCGACCGATCGATACGAGCTCCACTGTATACGATACATGTGCTTTGTTCAAAAACATACTGAAAACCTCCGTCGTTAAGAGGAGGTCGAGTATATCTGTCCTTTTCTAATCAAAGAATTGATTTTTTCACAAAAATTAATAATTGTAGCAAAAAATAAAAAGAAAGCCCCATCTCGTATAATAAAAAGGAAGATTTTCTTTTATGAGGAAAAATTATTTTTATCGCTTCGTTTTTAAGAAAACCTTGAAAAACTGAATCGTCCATCCTAACCTTTATTTTTTAAGTTTTTCAAGGTTTTCTTCAAAACGAATCGATAAAAATAATTTTTTCTCATCAAAGAAAATCTTCCTTTTTATTATACGAGATGGGGCTATCTCCTTATTTTTTGCTACAATTATTAGTTTTTGCAAAAAAATAAATTCTTTGATTAGAAAAGGATAGAGATATACGACCTGCTCTTAATAAGCATCTTAATGATAGCATAAATTCAGCGACGTTAAATAAAATAATTAAAAAAACCATTTTAGATATTTCTTGATTGTCGTACAGAAAGCATTGTATCGATAAAAATTTTTTTTATTTTTTCATTAATTTGTACAAATTTAGACTTACGGAGTCAAAAAAAGTGGTTTCCAAAAAATGTCTATATGTATGTGTGTGTATTCATTTAGCCAATCAGATCTCGAAAACTACTCGATAGATTTGTTTCAAATTTTGCATAAAATTTATTTTTTTGTCTAATTTGGGGGAAGCTATTGAGAATTGGTTTTTTTAGCGTAGTTTTAATTTTAAAGTCAGTTTAAAAATTTTGATTTTTTTTTGTATTCTACGAAAAGTAATTGATGGATTTGCTCTAAAATTTGCATGGAAATCATTTGCGCCTGCCAAAAGAAGGATAACTTCTGGAAAACTGATTTTCTTAGCACACTTTTAATTTTAGAGCATTTTGAAAATAATTTTCATTTTTCATTTTTTTTCTATTTTATGTAAACTACTCGATAGATTTGCTCCATCAATGTACAAAATGCATATAGGTAAAAGAAAAAAAAGAAAAATCACATAATGCAAATGGCAAAAGTAAGGAAGAATAAAATTCATATAGTTTCTGTAGATCTTAAGGCAGCCTTCGATGCAGTGGATAGGGACATTTACATTAAAATCACAATTAAAAAAAATCAAATCAAATTACTCAAACTCAATATGCTCTATGAGAAAGCATTCTGCCAAAGCACTTTACACCGTCTTTTAATTTCACAGTTGAAAATTTTAAACTATATTATATTTTTACCAATTTTAATTTTCAACAATGCATAATAATTATGCGTTCTTTGCAAAAAATTTCGTGTGATAAAAGGATAATTTTAATAATTATAGTTATTTTATAATAAGATCAGTTAAAATATAAGAAAATTCAGAAATGAAAAATTTTAATTTATCATAACAAAATTACAAAAAACACAAATTCATCAATAATGCCTACTAAATACGTATAGATACTGCTCACAATTTTAACACCACGAGATGTCAACTCGGTATCGCTCACAGCCAATAAATAATTTTTTTCAACGAAAAAAATTTCATTTTTTCCCTACGATTCAAGAAAAATTAATTTATTATTGCTGATATTATTATTCGAAATGCCACTTATTGAATTAGTCGCATACGATATTCTGAGATTTGCTAAAGTTCGAGAATGTTGTTTGGTAAGAGAATTTCGATGAATAGATTGCGGTGGTAAGAATAGAAATCAATAATTTGATCTTTTGCTTTGAAAGTTATGCGTGATCAAAGTGGATTACTAAAACTTTCATATTTCATTTAAGAGCACTGTCATCCGTAAAGACAAGTTATATACAATACTTACCGATCGAATGAAATAAAAACATAAGAAAATCCTTTTGTATGACTTGATAGAAACAACTTTATAAACTTTGATGATCAAAATCTATGACCTGAAGAGTTTAACCACCTCTTATTAGTTCCTTTAGAAAGAAAAGTTTTAATTGGCTTGCAAAAAAAAGAGAAAAAAATCAAGGGGTAACTTCGAAATGCGAAAACTTGATTTCACGATTCTCTCTTTTTTTCATCCTTTTCTTTTCTTCTTTTTGAAATCAATAAAGTTCAACGTCTTGATTATCTCCACATGATTTTTTAATCTTTTATATAAGAGGTAGTTTTCACACATTTCATATTAAATCTCAACAGAAAAGTTAAAAAAGCAGTGAGTTAAAAGTTAGACATTGGAGCTTTTTAAACTTCATTCATTAAATAGTGGGAGACCAATGTTAATTGTACATTTCAAATTTAACGTAAGATCTAGAAATTTGTACTGTTATTATAACGCTTTTAACCATTTTTAATTATAATAGTTTTTCCATATAATTTTCTGAATTTATTGTAATTAATAAATAAAAAATTAAATAATCGAATAATAAATAAATGGATATATCATTATTAAGATTGATCACAAATTTCGATTTATTTTTCCCCTAATATTTTTTTTATGATTACAAACAGCAATGAATCTCTTCTTTTTCAAAATTTCAATTTTTCTCTGCTGGTTCGTAAAAAATTAAATTTTCATACTTTTACTTTTTCCTTGAACTTTAATCTTTCTCTAATGATTTTTCCTTTTCTCAACGCAAAATCCATTTCTTTTATACTTAGAGTATAGCTCACTACATCAAAGTTCTAAAGTGGATTTTTTTGAATAATACATATTTATCGAACCCATATCGTTAATGCATTTTCAAAACCAGTGCAATGTCAACCATTTCCCATTTACCAGCACGCGCACAAACTTATATACTATTATCTATGTACGTATATACGTACATACCTATAAGAAATCATTCATGAGTAAGATTTTCTCCCAATACTTCTATATACAGTTGCTCGTAAAAAAAAAGCTTTGCGCTTTGGTGTGTGCTACAGAGAGCAAAAGGCTATAGTGGCGAGCTGTGCTTTAAGAGAACGTTTTATGACGATAGTCGTAGTCGTAGTCGTCGTTGTCGTTGTCGTCGTAGTCGTCCGCATGGCATACTCGTAAAAAAAACGTCTCCGAGAGTGAACGTACTAAAGGGAAGTTTTATATGTATGGAAAAAAATAAGAAGAGAGGAGATTAGAGAAGGATGGTAACTAAATGGTGCAAGTAAGATAAATAAAGACAAAAAGAAGATGAAAGAGAGATATGGCATGGGGCAATAGAAAGAGATTGAAATATTGACGCTGTGAAAAAGTTTTGATATCTTAGAAGTTTTGGGCTCTATTAGGTGAATGTTTTTTTATTCCAAAAAAAAATTCACGTGTCATCTTGAAAATTTTTCTGTTTGAGAGGATTTTATTCAGAAGCTCAGAGATGTATACATAAGAATATTTTTTTTTTTCAAGTCAAGGAGAAGAATACTTTTATTTTGATACAACTCAGCTTTTTTCCCCATTATTCTCTTTTATCTGAAAACGAAGCTATACTTTTTTCCAATGAAAAATTCTTAATGCATCGATCGAATGAAACATTTCACGTAACATGATGAATTAATTCTATAATTTTGTGCTTTTATTACAGCATTAAATTTTCTATTCTTAAATTCATTTCATTCATACTTTTCGCAATAATAAAACTAGTGTAATTCAATTTTGAATAGCATTCCGTATTTTACAATACGCAATAATAATGCGCTAAGGTTCATATGAATAATAGCCGAGTGATAAATTTAACGGAGAATGACATTTAAGTGACAGTTGATTTGAATTATTTTGTATAATTTTATGTACAATAGCTAGACGGTTTATTATGGCAAATTTATATGTTATTATAGATAGAATATGCAAGTGCATTATGCATGAAAATTGATTATTTTATTTATTTTCTTCGATGAATAGCAATGAGAATGTTATTGATTTTGTCAAAATTTACGTATTTCCACTTAAAATCTTTACGCTTGTAGGTTAAACGGTTATTAGTTTCGATAACACTTTGTATAATAACTTTGGCTAATCTGAAAAGGAAAAAAGTAACAGAACAACATTTGAAATATTCAAAAGCCTGGAAAAAAGGGAAAAATGAAATCAGAGAAAAGGTGACTCAAAAGGAATGTTAAAAGAATAAAAGTAGCTATGCTAACTTGTCGACACCTTTTTTTTGCAATTAAAAAAAATTATTTCTTACAATCACATTTGAAAATGACATTAGCATCTTTTTCTAAAGATTGACATAGTAGCACACGCATGAAATTCTAAGCTATACATATAAATTTCGAAGGCGTAAATTAACGTCGGTCTTGCGGTTACGAGCTTGCTATATAATCACTCTCTCATACATTCTCACGTTCCTTAATACTACCTACGTATATAACTATGATTGTATTGTCTTTTGGGACGAATATATGCGCCATATATGTATGCGTGGGTATATGTGTACGCTGGAAGGTTTGAAACTCTGGACTGTACAGCGAAATGGGATTTAACCATTTTGACGTTAATGAGGCTCGCGAAACGTTTCGGATGAATCGTACACCAAAGCGAAAGCTTCATACATATACGTATACATAGACGCCTATACACGCATATAGTTAAACTGGTGTTAGTTATAACGCTTCGCCGGAGAACAATTACGTTTATCGTACACGTGGGAATTTCAGAGAGAGGGAGAGAGAGAATGAAGAAGTTAGTGGTTTTTGTTTTGGTAGTGATTTCAAGCCGAGTTATTAGTAGAGGATAGTTAATGTGCTTTGCTGAATTATTAGGGAAGTTAGTATTTCGGATAACATTTTTTTTTCTTTCTCTCTTTCTCTTTTTTTATTAATCTAAAAAAATTGAGTTTGAAATACGATGGAGTAATATTAATTGTGAAATGAACTTGACGTGTTTTGTTTTTATTACTTTGGAGAAGTTAAACTCGTATTTTTTAAATAATTATTTTCATGGAAAGGTTGTTTCACTAAACCCCAAACTATTGGGATAAAATATTAGAAATTCTAATTTTTAATTTTCAAAATTTATTCTACATTTTCTACTTAAATTTAAAAATAAATTTATAATACAGTGATATTTGAATAAAAATAACAATAAAAAGAAATGATAAAATTTTTTTTTAGTACATCACATTATTGAAATAAAAAGGAAAAAAATGTTATTCCCTCTACTGTTATAAGCGAAGTATTTCAAAATATAATAAAACTCATAAAGCACGGATAATAATAGCGAAAAAATTTTATTTTTGGACAAAATAGTGCTTTCAGTAGCTTACTAGTTGGAGTAATTCCTAAAAGAAAGATAAATAATATGATTAGGTTATTAATCTGTTATAGCATTTTTAGAAGATGATTTTTTTTTTAACATATGAGTTAAAATATTCTAATAATTGACTTTTGGTAATTTATGTATATAACAGTACAATATTTTCTTGTTACTTTACTATAGTTTTGTTTTTAAGTATAAATATTACTTCATTTTTATACATTGTTTTTATAATATTCTGAAAACCAAAGTAAAATTTCAATTATTGTTAGTAATAATTATAAAAAATAATATTTTCAAAAAATACAAAAATTTTTCTAGATAATGAATTAAATAATCGTTTTTCTACAAGCTAGTGATAATTTGCTAACAGATAGATTTAAATCTTTAATTCACTTTTAAATTTATAATCATTTTAAAATGGAAAGATTTGTTAAAAAAATTTTAATTAAAGCGTTCTCAAGTTAATTGCAAGCCATTAACGTTTTTAGGTAGGTCATTTGAGACTCATAAAATTAAATATTTTTTACGAGCTTTGCACACATATGTTATGCGAAATAAAAAAAAATAAAAAGAAATGGGCAACAGCTTGTTAGAATTTTGTAAATTTTGTTTAAATTAAAACGTGACTTTTAATCGTAACGCTAATAATTTTAATTGCAATATTATTTATCATGTTTGTCATTAGCTCCCACACATTTTTACAATACCAATGAATCACGGTGTCATGTAGTAAATTAAATTGAAAAAAAAGAAAACAAATTAAAATAAACTTTTTTGTAATATTACAAAGCAGAATAAAGGAATTACATTTTTTGTTCTACATCACGTAAATGATATTCTACACACAAAAAAAGCAGCAGCCAACCCTTAGTAAATTATTATAGGTCACGAAATTCAAACACAAGCTTATGCTAAGAAGACTTAAAGAAGCAAGAAAAAGAAGAAGAAGGAGAAGAAAAAAACGAAAATAGTGAAACTTTGTAAAACTCCTTACAATGGGTTATGAAAAGTCTTGTATTTCGCCTGAAGAATAAGGCAACAAAGGGAGATAAAGCCATTTGCACAAAAAAAATCTCGCTTCTTACCACCTCACTATTTTTTTTTTTCGTTCTTTTTCTTTTCATTCATTTTATTGTTATTTCTGTTACTCTCTTTTTTCTTCCCTTCACCTATTTTTTTCATTGCTTTGTTTATTACCTTATTATTATCATCTCATTTTTACCGCAATGTCTTTATTTTTAAATTACTTCCTTTTCTTCTTGTTCTTTTTTTTGGTCATTTTTTTCTTTTACTACATTTCTTAATTTTTTACCTGTAAATTTATCATTTTTTTTAGCAAAAAATTTTTCTATCATTTCATTTCAAAAATGTTTCATTATTTATTCTTTTCTTTTTTAATTTTATTTAACGTCACTGTATTTTATGCTATCATTGCGATGCTAATTAGCGACGGAGATCGTCAGTGTGTTTATAAACAAAGTACATGTAACTTACAGCGGTGATTGTATAAATCAACCGAGAGCGGGATTCGAACCTCGAGTACTCGAGATTATGAATCCATCGCTCTACCGACTGAGCCACTGACGACCTCTTATTGTGTCTTCTTTTATTTTACGTATATCTTTGTTTTTCGTAACATTCTATTCATGATTCACAATTTCTTCATCTTCTTAACATCTGCTCGTTAATTATTTATTTTGATTTCATCAATTTTACCAATATTATTTTCTTTCTTTTTTACTTTTTCGTTTTATTCCTTTTATGTATTACTTTTTTTTTATCACGTCAACCAGTTATTTCTCTTTCTCATCTATTCTTCAAAATGTTTCTTTTTTTTACTCCTTTTTTTTAACTTCTCTTCGCTTTTCTGTTGTTCAAGGGAGGCAAAAGTAGTAGTAGCAACAGTAGCTAGTACCCTGAACTGCCGACCACAAGGCCGAGCTATTAAAAAGTTTATGGGTACCTTTCCTATATACCACCGTTACTCCCTCTCCCCCTCTTCCTCTTATTCCTTCCATATACCATAGAATGTATACATGTACACAACTATAGAGTGTAAAGGTAAGAGTGTATATAGGCTTGAGCTCTCATGGGCGCATAAACCTTAAAGTCGTTGATGGTCTTGTATAGCTCCCTTGTGCAATGCCAAGCGTGATTATACCTCAAGCATACAATGCGCTTATGCCTGCGGAATATAACATATATATACACACCTAACATTGTATTTACACGTTACTGAATATGGGCGTGTTGCTTTTATAATTTTACACTATTCCTTACTCACTCTCGCTTTATCTTGAAAATTTTCGTCTGGAGTTACTGTTGTTAAATCTCATTGACGCATGTGTAAATTGCCGGGAATTTCGAGCGTATGCTTAAAGGATGCTGGGAAAGATTTTAATGATATCGTTATTAAAAAAATGTTTATTATAATGATTTTAAAGAAAAATAAAAACTTTTTTTTTTTAATAATAATGATGAGGTTAAGTTTATAGTACGGTTTCTCATGTACCTTAATGTTTTCTTTTATTTAAAAAAAAAATGTAATTACACTTTGCGTTTAGGTTAGTTGAAATCTGATGCGCGTCGGAAGGTTAAAGTACATCTCTCGGTGCGGTATAAAAATTCATTGCCCGTGTAAGTTTTATTGGTACTCGACGAGCAGATCGGAATTTTAAGTGAGTTTATGTTATAACTTTTTTTTTCTTCTTTCTTCTTCTTCCGTTAGTATACATGTATTTATTTTAAAATTATTATGTTACGTGATTTATTGGAATAGCTAGTTTAGAGAAGAGTTTTTCTTGTTTTTTTTTAAATGAATTATGGTTATTCTGAGTTTACTGATGTTCGAGTTACGGTTAATATTATACTAATGTTTATAAAACGTTTTTAGTTTAATTAATACTTTTTTATACCTTTTATCATTCTTCAATTATCTAAAATGAATAGAAAATGGAAAAATTTTTTTTAAAAATGCTAAAATATCTTATTGAAAACGATTTATAAAATTATATGAAATTCTTTAAGAAATGGTGCAAATACAAGTATTAATAGCATAGTTATTAACTTTTTATATTTAATAAAAATGAGAAATATTTAATTAAAATGAACATGTAATACTTTCATGAGATGTTACCATTTGCTTTAAAATCTAAAATTAAAAATAGCTTGATTGTGCCCTTTTTATGTCAATTAAGAAGTCATTTATAAATAAAAGTTTCTGTGATTGTAGATTTTATTGAAAACGAGAAAATATCTATTGACGTCATGCTGATTACTAATTAAGAGTGCAAAGTAAAAAATTTTTTTTAAAGAATAAAATCAAACAATTTTTAATGTGTGAAATGAATTATTGACGTTGTTTATTTTATAATCATATGAAATAAATATTTAGACATGTTATTTTAATGTAGAAATAAATACTGGAAATTTTTATTTTTTATTAATATTTTATTGAAAATTAAAAATAATCAATGTTTATTATCAACAAATGAAATTTTATCCAAACACATTAGACACAAACATAAATAAAGCACAATAATAAAAAAAATAACAGCGAAATTTTCATTATCAATGATTTCATGCAAATGTATATGTATATTTTATTGCTCTTTACCCATTTTACAGGTTGTTTACCTGTTTCTAGTTTCTCAGTAACATTTCCGTGTCCCCCTTCTTTTTTTAGCATCCTTTAAATTTCTACTACTGAATTGTCAATATAAACGTGTGCAACAAAAGCTCCTTCAAAAATAGAAGCTCAAACATCGAAGCAGTTTACCGGGCGATTGAAAAGTCTTTTTACTCTTCTCTTCCTCTCTTTCTCTTTTGCTTTACAAAAACCTTCCTTATATACACATACACAGCTTTAGCAATGAAGCTTTCAAGCATTGAAAAGAAGCAAAAGAGCCGGATTTTGGTAGTAAGCAAGAGTTAAAAAAAAAGAGCGAAAGAGAGCAAGCAGCAGAGAGAAAGAGATAAAGAAAAGTTTTTAAAAAAAGAACGAAGAGAAATAGAGAAGAGAGAAAAGGTTAAAGGAATTTCCCCGGTGACAGGGAGGTAAAGCTTAAATCCCTCTTGGTTGGCTGCTTGTATTTTCCTCTCTGTTTTTCTCGTTTAGTAATATAAGGCTCTATGCTCACGTTAACACGTTTCCCACGCTCGCCCACGAGATTTACGTTCATTACGAAGAGACGGCTGATCCACACTAACGGCCGTTTTCTCCTTCTCTCTCTTTTGCTCTTTAAACCATAGTTTTGTGTTAAAGGAAGCTTGTGCAACACCGGAGCTGCTTAGAATTTTCCTTCAAGCACTTGTCAAGCTTTTTTTTTTGTTGTTTTTCTCTTATTCTCTCGTTTTTTTTTGACCTCGTATTTTTCACTTTTTTTCTCTCTTCCTTCCTCCTTTTCTTTCTTCTTCCTTTTGTTTTATTGTTGTTGTTATGCTCTTACTTGGTCTTAATTTTTTCTTTCTTCTTTTTTTGGACTTTATTAACCTATTTCGGCACGTGGTTACGAATTAAGGAGCCGAACTTTTTTTTTCTTCTTTTTTCGTCCGAGGATTATAAGGATTTCTTGAGAGGATATTCTTACGTATATTTATATGGAAATCTTGACAGTTTTTGCAGAAACTTTTTCATTATTCGTGCTTTTTTATGCAGAAATGAATTATGAATTGTATATACACCGAGAAAATTTAAAAAAATTTTCTTTTCATACTAATAGTGATTACAAGAAAAACATTTTATATATATTAGAAATTGAAAGCTAAGAATTTTCCAAAGAAATTTTCTTCATTTATGTTGAAAAATAATATTAATAACATTACCTTTTCGCAAAAAGTAATATTAATTTTCTAATACCGCGAAGTAATTAATGGACACCAAACTTAATTAATTTTGTTCGTATTTTTTTTAATAAATACAAAAACGTTTTTTGTCATTTAAAATTTTTCATTTTGGCATTTGATGTTTTATGCAAAATAAGTTATAATAACCTAAACTTTCTTAAAGTTTGCATAACTGATTAAGCGCGACAAAAAAATTTATTAACATTCGGTATTTGGTTTAGTTTTACCTAAAATAAAAAGAAAATTTACTAAACTACACTAAAATTGAAATAAAAGTTTAAATTAATATTTCATACACAAGAAAAGCAATTTTTTTTTCCAGTTATTGAATTTTGAAAACTAGTTCATCAATTATTTACTTTATGTTTGATATTAAATTCTATTTATGTAAAATGTAGAACAAAGCATCAAAAATATTTATATTACGAAAATCAGGTCGCATTATTGAAAAATAAATTTTAACATTCGACTTTAATAAAACTTTTAATAATTCATTAAACGGATGAATTCATAAGTAATAAGTTGTAATACGATTTTTCTTTTAGATTAAATTTAAAATTCTTATTTATATATATTAAAAAATAAGAAAAGAGAACATATTCCATTTTTCCTTTAGCATCAATCTTTTTTCACTCTAATATGTAAAAAAAAAGTTTTTAGATTTAGTTCTCGTTTACGACGTTTTCTCTTTTTTTTCACAAGGTAAAACAAAGTGTTATGACGTGCCTCCAGTTCTATGAAATTGGTTGATGCTGTTTCTATTTCGAGCTCTGTTTTTTGTATATATTCTTTTTGATTAAAAAGATAGAAATTCTGGTTGCACTACAGTTGTATTAATTTTATTGAGTGACTCTTATATTTCTTTTTTTTTTCAAGTTTATTCATTGAAAGCAGAAAGAATAAAATTGTTGAATTTTTCATTTGATTTTCGTATAAAGCAATTAACTTGTCAAATCTTTTAATTGGTAATTATTTTGTTATATTTTTATTCTAATATTTTTAGAGTAAATTCGAGAATTATTGTTTAAATCATACGTGATTCTTTTTTATAAATAAAAGTTTTCTATGCCCTGGTAGAAATGATTCCATTTAATGGCTAGTTAATCCCTAGTAAAAATGGATTTAATGCTATTTCTTGGCTTATAACCATTTTAAATGGGTAAATTTCTACCAGGGTGCACGTTCCTTTTTAAATTGTTTTAATCGTTCAATCAATTTTCATTCGAAAGTATGAATTTTATATTTTATTTATAAATTTCCTGTTGTTATTCTATTTATAATTTTACATCCTGTAAAACAGCAGACTTCATTAATTTTTACTGAAATTTTAACTAACTAAAAAGCAAAAAAGTCAAGCGTCAAAAAAACTTTTTTTACTATTTCCAGAACTTTCAGTATGTTTTTACAAAATGTATGAATAAGCAATATTGCAGTTTAAAAAAGTATTTATAGCCTACGATAGTGTTAGATTTAGATAACTAAATAAATTTATTATTATGTGCACCATTAACCTTCAACTAACTCTTATCCAGATTCTTTGATTGTATTTAGAGCTAATTTACTTTATCTATCTCACCAATTTCGTTTAACGTTCAGCTTGCTTGAATCTTCCCTTAAAAAAAAGAAAAGAAGAAAACGAAAAATGACCAAACAACCCCAAGGTATAAATGAAAAATCATCTTGATCGAAACGATTTGTCGAGCGCGCGTGCCCCCCGTGTAAAAAGAGAAAGGTAATTTTGGTTTTCTATAAGAAAAAAAAAGAAAACAAAACGATACAGAAAAAAAAACTAAAAAGGAAAAGAAAAGCGGTTATATGGGTATATAAAGGCTTTTTTGGTCTTGGTTGCGCGCGCGACAAATCTCGCGTTCACGTCTCTCTTTTGCTGGAACGATCGATCTGCTCTCTCTCTGCTGGCGTGTGTATATATATACGATAGTATATAGAGAGAAAAGCTCCCCTATGGAGTTGACCTGTAGTATTACGATATATCGTAAAGAGAGAGAAAGTAAAACGATGGACTATACTTTTTTTTTCCTCTCTCTCTCTCGGGAACCGAAAAGGGAAGGTTCCTCTTTTTTTTTGCTTTTACTGTGCGATTTTACTATCTTTCTCTCTCATCTAGGCTTCTTTTACTCATCTTTTTTTTTTACTGGGCTGTTCGTCTTCTTTCTCTCGCGCACGCGCTCGTTATCTTGCCTTTAATTTCTCTCACTGGAATTTTTCTCTTTCTTTAATACTGTTAGAAGTTAAATAAAAAAAAGAAAGAGAGAGAGAGAGAGAAAATTGTGCAAACTTCTTTCTTTTCTTTCTGCCGAAGCTCGCGGTATTAATTGCACTGAGTTTTGCTAGTTTTTAAAAGCCAAGTTAAAAGGATGAAAAGCCGATGGTGGTTTTATTTTAATTTTTTTTTGTAGTATATATGTGCTCTTTCGTTAAATGGATGGTTCGAGGGGAAAAAGTGCAATTAGAGATTATTTAATTTTAACATATACCTTGCGGCTATAAAAAAAAAAGAAACTTTGTACTAGTAATTTTTAAAATAAGCGTTTATTTATATTCATACGCAAAGTATGAAATATAGGAACTGTGATTTTAACATGCGTAACAATCTTTTTTTTTTAATGAAAATTTTTATTTTTAAACTAAATTATTATGAAATTAAAAAAAATAGTTTACATAAAAGAAAATAAACCTCTGAACATTGTAAATTTTGATTGTATTTTTTTACTAATTTTTTTTTATAGTATTATTTTCATTATTTAAGTAAACAAATAATATTCATTAATCATATCATCATATTACATGAAATAAAATGTTTGTAATGTTGATTATTATATTCTAAATATATTACATAAACTTATAATAATGTTTCATATTGTTATTATTTATACAAATTTGATAAGTTTAATAATTATGACCTCGATTAAATTGTGCTTCAGATTGAAGAATCGGTTTGATTCAAGTTTTTATTAGTTGTTAATTTTTAATTAATCAAATTCATTTTGAAAAATTTAATAATTTATTAAAATAAAATAAAATAATTTATTAAAATTCACTTGAGAAATATAATATATACTTGAAATGTAAATATATCATAATATAAAATCAAATGTAAAATTTTTCATTATAATTAAACCATATTTAATTTTTCTTTAATTGATTTTGATTACGTTCATATTTTCAAAATATTAAATTTCAATCTTTAATTAAATTATTTTTAAAATTAAATAGTATAAATTTAACGTTAATTAATTTTATACGTATTTTATATAATGAAAAAAAGCTGAAACTAATTACATTATTTCGTAATTTGACGTTATGATAAAAAAAAAGGAAGAAACGAAGATCCGCTCTTAAACCAAACATTTTCCTAACAGGTCCAATTTCTCTTGCATGCGATGTGTCCCCCTTGTCTGTTCTTCTTTTATCTCTCGCCGTTATCGCTCGCGTTTTTTCTTACTTTTTTTTTATCTCATCTACCTCTCTCGCTCTTTGTCCTTTTTTTTTGTATTTTTTCCTCGCAAAAGTAAGAGAGCAAAAGGGAGAGGAGAAAAAAAGTCTCCAGGAAAAGCTTTACTCGATGGTTAAGATCCGATATCAATCGAGCGCACCATTCGTTTCTCTCTTTTTTTTCTCTCTTCTTTTCTACATTGAGATTACGCTGAACCGGCGTCTTTTGCTCAACGTTTGCCAAATCGCTCGTAAACATACTCCATGAGGGGAGGCAGAAAAGAAAGGAGGGAAAGATATGCCTTTTTTTTCTTTTTTTAGCTTGTATAAGAAAAGGAAGAGATATCTGTGTACCCCTCTTATTTTGACGCTCTTGTCTGTCGTTGTCGTCGTCGTCGTCGTCGTTCGGTCTTTACGCGCGATCTCGTAATTAGGGATTTATTTGGCAGAACGCTGAAGCGAGCTTGTTTTTTCCGTTAACTCTGGATTATACTTATGAAGCCCTGACGCTTTTTTACGCTTTACTTTTTACTTTTTTTATTTCTTGGTAAATATGATTTATCCGATATCTTAATATTCCGGAAAAAAAGAGGAAAACAAAGCAGTTGTCTTTTTTGTGATTTTTTTGGCAAATTTAGTAAACATCCTGTATATTATCTGATAAAATGTATCTATAATTCAATTATAGATCATAAAATAAGAAAAATCTTAAATGAGGATAAATAATGAACATCATTTAATAAATGACCGCATTATCCAATCAATTACCAAATATTCATTAAATATTTTCGTGCATTTAGACAATAATATATAAATATCACGTATTCTTTTCAAATTCAATTAACTCTAATATATTATGTTATCAAGCATTTTAATAATTTCCAAAGCAAAAATAGATATTTTTTTGAATTTCGATCATTCATTAGTACGCAATCAGTTAATGAGAGATTTTTCCATGATTCCACAAATTTTAGTAATTTTAGCCAGGAATCCAATAATTATCAAATCAAAAATTTCAAATATTTAAATTTATTAAATTTATCAGAATATATATGGTTATTAGAATTTATTTATACTTAACAATAAAAGCAGATAGTATTTTATTACAGCATTAGATTTCCAAACGGCTTTCTGCTTTTTTTTCATTGTAAACCTAAAGTATTTCATTATACGTAGCAGAAAGTGGTGAAAATATATAAATTTTCTACAGCAATTTCCCTTAAGAATATATAGTTTGTTGTGTAAATATAGAGTTTTTTGTAATAATACTGAATTGATTTTTTTCCTACCTACCTTCACGTGTGTTTTCTCGAATGCAATTTCTCGTCGTTTAAAATTTAACTGAAACTCTCAGATATATTTTTACAATGAAAATATACCTCGTGTTTACAGTGCACAATGTTATTTACTTCATTTTAAAGTGTTACATTATTGAATGCTTACTGAACTATTAAAATTTTTGGTTGAGGTAGAGAAGTAATATGTATTTATGTGATCATGACGTGGAAGTAATATATATTTTGTGGTGCCAAAGCTTTTATTTTACTAAAATTATATGATTAGAATAATTAGTAGCTCGTTAACTATAATTATAATTATTTTGATATATAGAAATCAGAAAAAATACTAGTAAAAAATATATAAGTGTAATTATAGTCGCTTTCAAAGATCATAAATATTTCCAAATATGATTTCCACTATATATATCAAATAAGTAGAAGAATATGTATCAAATAAGAGAAAACAAGAGAACATAAAAAACCGTTATCAATACTTACGTTTAATTGTATGAAAATTTTAAAAAATCAGTGCAGAAAAATGAAGAGAAATACAAAAAAACGAATGATTAAAAATGCAAAAAAGTGAAAAAGTCAAGATTTTGTCAGACATATAGAATTAGTAATAAAAATAATTAAATGTTTTTTGTTTTTTCCAATGCAAAGTTAATTTATGAATTTTCTAATAATTAAAAGGTAAAAACTATATTATACTAAAATTTTACAAATCATTTTATGGAAATTTTTTTTTATAATGGGCACCTTTTTTTACATGTGATTCATTCTATAAAAAAGAAATTTTTATGTCTACTAACTAGTTTATATTCATTAATATTAAAGCAGTATTGAATTTTATGATATAAAAAATATTTCACAAAAATTATTTTATAATAGTACTTTAGGAAACTAAAATTAAACAATAAAACAAGTAAAAATTTAGTTTTGCCATACGCGAATATTATTACAAAAGTGAGAATTCAATATTTTACTGTCATTTTATTCACGACCGCAATGGATCATAAAAAAAAGGAGTTTCCAACCGCTTCATTTCAACAGAGCATTTTATTGTTTTTTTCGTACATCATTGACACAAACTCGTTTCCCCATAAACGTTAACGTACATAATGGAACGAAGTAATATTGAGTATATACAAACCTCTTTATTTCTTTTTTTTCAAATATAAATATTCCGCTGAATGTTGAAGCCGCGCGATATTTCTTTTACGATATTCTGAAACAATGATGAGAAAATTGACGATCTATAACTACGCACTTCATATAGTGTCATAAATGATTACGAGCACTCGAAAAAAAAAAAAACCTGATGACAAATTCAGTACGAAGGCAGTATATAGCTTGATTGATAAACCGACCTTTTTTTTTCTCTCTCTCACGGAGAAACGAGAGAATATCTGACTTAATTTTCGGTATACAAATGCTCGATTACGTTTTTCACCTATTTCAAATCTCTTTCTACATACATGTATACATAGTTGTATCATGAGTTTGATGGATGGACGCTTTCATTACTGACTGACTAGCTGTCCTCTACGATACGCTTTATTTTTTTATTTTTTTTTATTTCGTACGTCAATATTTTTAGTTCTGCTTTTTTTACGTTTTTGTTTGGCTGACGACTAGCTCGCGTATACGAGGAGAGAATAAAACTTCATGGGTTACGATTTATGAGATTTTGATGATATAATGTTGCAAAAATGAGCTATGTTTGAGATTTTTAGTTAAAACTAAGTGTGGTAATATATTATTTTGTTGACATTAAACTTTATACTTTAAATTTCCTTTAAAAATTCTGCAATAGAATTGAGTTTGTTGATTATTAGATAAAATTGATCATTAATGCTCATAGTAGTCGATGAATTGTAAAAGAATAACATCAAGCTTGAAAAATAAGCTAAGGATGAGTACATTACATTTGGGTCTTGGATTTTCTTCTCAGTTTAGGATATTTTTTCTTGCGTAAAATATTGGAAAAATGTCATTAACAAACTTAATTATCTTAAGTTGCATGAATAATCATGATAATCGAAAATTATTCATAATTTTTTCGTAATTATATTATTAACGATTTTTGTTCAGAAAATCATGTGTAAAAAAATCAATTAGTAAAATTTAATTTAACTGAAAAAAATGTTTTGAAAATAACGAAAATCATTTTTAATACGTTTTTTATTCCAACTCTCATAAAACATAAAATTTTTAAAGAATAATGAAATTTTAAAATACAGATAGTTAATACAAGCATCGTGCTCACGGGCAAACTTGGCGCATCTGAGCGGTTCGCGCATTTAAATGGTCGATAACATAGAAATGATTATTCATTAGGATTCGCATAGAAATTGAAATGCAAGTAAAGCTACGAGCGAGAGCTGTACGCTACTATTCTTCCACCGTAGTGACGCGAATATATGTATATACAAGGAAAGCTCTGTATTAATTCTAACCGTACAAAATCGAACGAAAAATATTGTTCTCATTAATTCGACATTAAATGATTTTACGTACAGCCGTGATAATTATACTTTGGCATTAATCATGTGATAAAATTCATTTCGATTTTAGTTAACTTGGAAAGGTCAGCTTTATTTACACTTTCATAATAAATTTTAATATTAAGGCTGTTAGAATAAAATATAATTTTTGTATCAGAATTAAGCTTTAAAATTTATTAAAATACGATATTTATGTTTTTCAATAATTTATTATTATAATATTATATAATACCTTTACTAATCATGATTTTTTATTTCTGTTTTAGGTAAGTCATAATTGCACAATTTCACTGCATTGCAGATGTTTATCTACCGTAAGTTATTATTATTCACATTTTACAATTACTCATGTTAGATTTTTACAATATTCGAACTACTTTGTTAAAAAATGAAAAATGTTGAAACGATACTCCACACACGTGATGTTGACTTATTTTCACGTGGTAAACATTTATTTTCATATTCTAATTTTCCGCATAAAATTTTTAATGGCACAATGTGTTTAAAAAAAAAACTCTTGTTTCAGATTAAAACCTCTTACTCTCATAAATCCTTATTTTTCAAAATTTTTCATCTAACAAACAACACCATGAATCAAAGCATCATCTCTCTCTTTCTCTCACATACACAGACAAACGCACACGAGCATAGACGCCTATTATTGGTCTTCTCACCTCTGAATATTCCAACTTTATAAACGATAATTAACATAAATCATCGGTACTTTTTTTTCTATCCAACGCTGAATTCCCCAAGAGTGCAATGGTTGCTTCGACAGCAACCTACGGCAACATCCCATATTTTTCTCTTCTCTCGAAAAGTATTATAGCGAGAGAGAAAGAGAGAGTTTGCCTAGTGCTACTGGTATTCCAGTAGTGTGGGTGTGTATGTGGATTAAAATAAAGAGGGAGAAAGAGTCTCATAAAATATAATTTCCATAAAAAGACCACTACGGTCCATACGATCGACCCTCCTCGTCGTCCTTAGGCTACTATTGTGCCTCTCTATCGTTCTTTTTTTCTTTGCCTTCTTTCCTTTTGTTTTTCTTTTTCTGTTTCTGGTATATGGCTAATGGTGAAATATATAGGATTATTTTTCATAAAATGTGGTGGCTGAGATATATCGAATGCAATAAAAAATAAACATTCTTAATGATCGTAGTGTGTCGTATTGCTTATATTGATTTTGTACATTTAGGTTGATATTTTTTTAAATTAAATATATTGTTTTTTATTAAAAAAATAAATGGTGCAGTATAACATGTAAAGGAAAAATACTTATAAAGAAAGAAGAGAAAGCAGTATAATTCAGGTTGGTATTAATATACATTTAAAAAAATCTGATAATGAGCCATGTCAATTAGTAATTATTAAATCATCAATGATATAGTCATATTATGTGAACTAATTAGTAACAACTAAATTATTCCAAAATAATTTTTCAATAAAATCTTATTTCATAAAACATGTAGACATTATAATATATTGTATACATAAAATTTTTTTTCCAAATAATAAATTTCATTTAATGTTTAATAAGCAATTATTATTATTAAATTTAAAATTTGAAATAAATCAGAAATAAACAAAAAACAATGCAAAACTGTCATGAGCACAACCATGATAGTCACGCTTCAATCTAAAAACAAAAAAAAAACAAAAAAAAAAGGAAAAAAGATTTTTAAACTGTCAAAACCATGCTGTGTGTCCGTTTTAAACATCCCACCGCTGTCACCATATCAACATAATTCGAAACATCCTATTCAGTTGACAATAAAAGACCCAAGTGCTCAGTCGGCTTTTGTGGCTGACGATGATTGTTAGTCCTCATATCCTTTATACCATGACGATTCTCTCTCTACCCATGCCTCTCCCATATGTGTATATATATATCGTTCGGGGGAATATTAAGCCATAAACATATAACATTATCCCAGGCGTCGCGGGGTGTATATACATATAAGAGAGAAAGATAGAAATATTTCGATCGATGCTGACCCGATGACGCCTTTGGTTTCAAAATGGCCGCATCAGCTCTCTCTCACTCGTACTAGCTTGTGTGTATGTGTGTTGCTCTCTATTTCTAAAATTTGTAGCCATTTGAAATCGCAATTGCCAGAGCAGCTCTCGTTCTCTCGGATACACGCAAGAATAGCTATAACGCATAAACGCTATACGAATATACAGGATTATTCAGAGATGAAACAGTATCGGGGGGCATTGGTTACAGTTTCGAGTTTTTGTATCTGTCGATGTAGTCATATGAAAACTGATATTTTTCGATATGTTACATTTTACAAGCTTCATTTGAGATTATGGTATTTTTTTTAAGTTTCATTTTACTTACTATTGATATTTTTTAAGTATGAAGTTAATAAAATTTTAACAATAAAATAAAATTATGAAAATATTTTTATTTGATATTAAAACTTTTTTTTATTTTAATAGACTTCTATGAGCATTTTTTTATTGTTATTTTAAAATATGATTCTATCTTTTAAATAATTGTATTTATTGATTGCTATTTGTATGAAAAAAGCATAAAAAAATATTTCAAATGGTCAGTATTAAAAGTAAATAAATTTGAATCGCTAAAAGTAAATGTTATATGTACAACTAATTCTGTTTGTTAAACTAATTTTAATAAATAAATAATATGATTACTTTGTTAAAAGACTTTACAACCCGTTAAATAAATGTTAATTTAAAAGTTTTTTAAATAAACAAAACAAACTAAATAAATAACAAGTAAGGTAAGGATATACGGTGTAACGGACAGGTTATGAAAAATTCTGTAACTTTTTTCAGACTTAAGAAACATTAACGTCCTGCATAATATGTAAATTATGTGGTATTCTTTAGTTACCTAGAAAAAAAGAATAACTTTCTAAGTTTGATATTAAAAAAATTTACCATTAAAAAAAACTTATAAACACACACACATACACACACGAGCACATACATGAAATTTAAAAGAAAATATAAACGTAATTCGAAACTTCTTATCATACGCTAACAAAGATATTTCTCTGAGCTTTTTTGCTTTATTTTATTTTTTGCTCCCAGCAAACTCAGCTCGCATTAACCAAACAAAAGCACGTATATATATACGTACCCACTCACAAGAAATACCAGACTTCATTTCAGTCCAGATACCTCCGAGATATATATCTATGTATATGTATATTTCACTCCGTAAAATCTTCTCGCGCATAATAATACGTATAACAAACGTCCAAGTCTTTGCTCAAGGAAAGTTGATCTGACAAAACAATCGTCCAAGCGAAAATACGCATTATGCCATTGCCTCCTCCAAGCTCATTAGGAAAATTAACTCTCTCTCGCCCACAGTAATGTTTCATCCTGGAAGAGATAAAGATACGGAATAATATATATATAAGCAAGGAGAAAAAACAAAGTAAGACAAGAATTTCGGATATAACAATTCGAAGACGCGATGAATGAGAATAGGAGTAGCTCATTTTTTTTCTTTCTCGCACGACATTGAAAAGAAACAGAGTATTATAGTATTGTAGATTTATATTTTTTTCGTATATACTTGAATATTTTTAATAATTATAAGTATTTCTACTTTGAAGGAATTTCTTTTGTGTATTTTATTATTTCTATTGTTTGAAAATAATTAATACTACACTGAATCTAGTGAGAAATAATTTTTATATTATAAAATGAATTTTTTATTGATTTTGTAATTAAATTAATTATTCGAAAGTATTTTCTAAATAAAAAAATTAATAGTTTTTTTATATGACCCATTTTTTTTAATTTTCTCTAATTGAAAAATAACAACGCAATTTTAATTAAAAATTTAATTAATATTAATTTAAAATTGAAAATATGTTTTGAAGTTTTCTATATCCTATTTTATAAACTATTTTTGGTTGTATCTCTGCAAGTAGTCACATTCCAAGTTTAGTCAGGCATGTATTAAAAATTTTTTGCAAAATGAAAATATTTTAATTAATTTATAACAAATAAATATTATTCAATTATATCTTAAATAAAATTGAAATATTAATAAAATTTAATTTTTATCCAATATTTATAGATATTTGTAAATTATTTATCTGCATTTGTATTTACAGATATTTATATATATTATCTGCTTATAAGCTACTGTGTAATAGTTAAAACTATAACAATAATTTAAAAACATAAATTTATTTATTTGTCACAGAGAATTTCAGGGTTCCCTTAATATTTTTAGGTTACTGCATAGAAAACCCAAATTCCAATGTATTTTTTCCTTTCAAATTATCGTTGTATTTAAAATAATTTATATGATTGCTTGTTAGCGATAAATCGAGGAATGTTACCAATTTTTTAATTCCTTCTACAACAATAAATCTTCGTAACGATATAATAATGAGTATTGCATGCATTTAAGCAATGCATAATCAATATCAAGACAATCAACCGATCAAGTGATCTGTTTAAGCGATCATATAATATATACTAAGCTAAATTACTAGCGAGGTCAAACGTAACGTTTGAGAGAGTTAGTATAGGTAATTGTCTATCTAATCCAATAGTCTTCGAAAATTGTGTTTATCCTTAGACACCTACCCTTCTCCCTTCTCCTTCCTCCCTCCGCTCACCCTTCCTTCTCTTCCTTTCAAGTTAAACCGCCGATCTTCAAGTTAATAGAATTACCGCAAATGTGATACTAACACAGATTCGAAATCGACTAGATTGTAAATCTGTATTTATTGCTTAATAAATGTGTTTAATAAGCTTAAGTGGGTATGTACACGATATTAATTAGAAAATTTAACGTTAATCTATTAAGCTGTATTCCAATTTGGATTTAGATTAAGTGAAACTTTTAATTGGACTAAAATATATGAAACTATTGGAATAATTACATGTGCTATAATATTTTTAATCTAGTTTTTAGTAAAAAATTGTTTTTTTTTTGTATTTCAGTGCTTAATTAATATTATTGTGATGGTGATTTTATATAAAAAGTGTTAAAAATAAAACATTTATAATATATAAGAAGTTAATTTTATGAAAATGACAAACTATTATTTATTATTATTTATGAATTAAAATATAGTTGTAAATAAGTAATCAAAATGCTTTTAATATTAGTAATTTTAGTTTATTAAAATTTATTTTATTAGTTAACATTACATTCTTTAATAAAATATAAACGTAAAAAACATAAGTTATAAATTAAATTACGTAATTTTCGTCTCAATCACAGAATAAATATGATGTGCACTTACTTAAAAGATTAGAATACTTTCTTGTAATTTCAGTGCATATTTTAATACAATGTTAAAAAAAAGGAAAATAAAAATTACCTCAAATTGACTGTTCTCAAACAAAATAAACTTTTCCATTGTAGTACTATTGCGACTTTACCTTCTTACCATTCGCAAGCTTTCTTTCAACGTGAAAGCACGATTAAAAGTTCTCTTGCTTCTTCTTCTTCTCGTCGAAAACTTCCTTCGAATCGTGAATTTACTCACAGTTGTACGTTTAACTTCTCTATTCTGTAAAAAAAATGTACTTTCTAGGCTTTATTTAGCTCATCACTAGTTAAAAAAAAAGAAAAAAAGAAGAAAAGAAGTTAAGTAACGAAAGAGAAAAACAAGAGGTAGACGAAGGAAACATTTGCATCATTTTATTTAAGTGTATGTATGAAAAATATTTCAGTGACTATTATTATACCGATTTGTTAAAATGAATACAAAGTAAAGTTTTTCTTTTTCATTTCATTACTTGAATTAACATTGTTATAAAATTGATAAGAAGATTTCTATTATAAATTGGAAAAAATAATTTGATTTAAAAGGAATATCATTAAGTTGCTTTTAAAATTTTACTAATTAATAATTACGTTTAAGAATTAAATTTTTATTTTAAATAATTTTAAATAATATCCAAATCAATTGAATCGAATTTAATTGCTATAATAAACATGCTCGAATCTCCTTGTACCATTATTACGGGAAATTTTTTATTTAAATAAATCCATTCCTTTCATTATCCTTTTACTTTATTTTCGGAACAAACACAAATAGCGCATGATACACGAATGGCAAACAAAAAATTTAGCAAATTCAACTCATGATCATTTTTAACATGCATGTGTATACACACAACAAAGTTATCCTTTATATTCGTTGCAAAAATTCGTTCACGTTTTCGCATTTGTAAAAAAAGGGATAAAGTCAGTGGTATATTCTCAAGCACTTGAAAATGCTTCGAGCGTGCTAGTACCTTCTTGTATGTTCACCGATGCATTACATTGGTAGCAGGATTTTTCTCTATATACTATGGAGCAAAAGCAATTCAATGGCCGATGAGCTAGAATAAAAATAAAAAAAAAAAATAGAAGAATAAATCTAGATCAACGACCGCATACTCTTTTTTTTATATTTATCTTTTTTTTTTATTTTTCGACGAGACTGCTCAGTCTATACAAGTGTGTAGAAATACGAAAAATTGAGTTTTGATATGGATAGGAAAGAAAAAGTCTTTCATATTCTTTGAACCGAATAAGTACGTAACTAGAAGATATGTATATACTTCTATGGATGTACTTGCTTTGAAAAATTGCGAATGACAGTAGATCAAGAATATCCAAAAATATTGCGCATAACTTTAAATGTTTGCATGGAATTGAAAAACAAAATATAACAATAATAATTGATTGTTAAACAATCTTTTAATTTTAATTTATTTGATGTCGTTCTATTTATGCTAGCATAAATAAAAAAAAAATAATAAATGCTAATTAGCGACGGAGATCGTCAGTGCGTCTGTGAATAAAGCGCGTGTAACGTACATTGGTGCTTGTATCATTCAGCCGAGAGCGGGATTCGAACTTGGATCCTCGAGATTATGAATCCACGGTTCTACTAAGTGAGCTACTGACGACTTTAATATAAAGAATAAATATAAAGAATTTTTATCAACTCAGACTTGAAATATCAACTAAACTATTTTACCTGTAGGTATTTCAACTATACCCTTTTCCAAAAATCAAACATGAAAGTTCTTTCGAAATGAATTTGTTCAGTACAAATAGTTACTCAAAACGTTGTATCAATAAAGTAAAAAAATTTATCTCATATGTAAGTTTTTGTTGTTATTATTCTTTATCAAAAAATTCATAAAAATTTATTTTTTCCCTTTCAATTAAAGTAATTTTAATTTTACGCAATTCTTAGTTATACAACGTTTGATTGTTTTTCAT
This sequence comes from Anastatus disparis, assembly GCA_017163975.1. Classification (NCBI taxonomy): domain Eukaryota; kingdom Metazoa; phylum Arthropoda; class Insecta; order Hymenoptera; family Eupelmidae; genus Anastatus; species Anastatus disparis. The sequence continues at coordinate 4,084,541 of JAFFSR010000226.1, forward strand.
TTCATTTTATTGTTGTCATCGTTTCTTATCAATCCTTGTTAGGATTCAAAAAGAAAAAAAAATATTGGTACTTTCATTCTTTCTATTCGTTATTTTACAAACCGATTTTTCTTTTTTAATTTATTTTACTCTATTCTTTCAAAAATCAAGTTTTCTAAAACAAAGCTATGAAGTGGTAAACGTTTGCTTTTGTTGTTTGCCTTTTTTATTGTGTTCATTTGTGAGCACAATAAATGCTCGAAGTTGTAATTGCTGTAACGAAAATTGTTAGGTATTCACAAGAGTAAATAAAAAATTTTAACTAAAAATTACTTGGATTAATGAATTTTGTACTACTCACTTTACGAAAATATTGTATTAATTAAAAGTTTTTAATAGTACACAGTATTTTGTAATCTAAAATATATTGCATCAAATAATTTTAATTAAAAATTTGTACTTTATTTAGTGATAGAATTTACGCGCTTAAAAAAAAAACATTTATTAAATAATTTTAAGCTGAATAATGTTAATTGGAATAAATGTAAAAGTTCAATATATCATATTCGGTATTCAGATATAATATGTTAAATATAAAAAAAAACATTTAATTCAATTTTATATACCAAAAATATTTAAACAAAAATTAATTTTCTTAATTAAGAAAAAAAGTTTTTTTAATTCGATAAAGAAACGATGTATTACTGTATTTGGCCACTACTACTTATATTCAAGGATTGTATCTATACAGGAAAAAATTAACGGTAAATAAATAAATTCTTTTGTGAAATCATGACTTTATACATTGTATATAAAACAAAAAATCAGATATGTAACTTATAACTTTATAAAGATTTTCAAAAATCCTTCATTATGATCCCTTGTTAGCCTTTCTATGACAAGTTTAAGCTCATAAATGAGATTTTGAAATTTTAATAATGTTAGTCATAGGATGGCAAAGGTTAATGGTTGGTAATGCATACTTCTATATAAAGTTTGTAAAAGAAAAGTTTTAACAAAATTTTAATTTTTTAATAAAAATGAAATCAATTTTATCAAAATGTTCTAGTTCTACGATTTCAAAAATTTGGTTTTTATCTTAAAAATACTAACCAGTACATTGATTATAGTACCAAACTTGAATTTTTTGTCGGTTTTTGTTGTTTTTGCATTGAAAAACTGCTTTTCGCTTTGATTTTTGCATTTTTTTGCGAGATCTAATTTCACATTGAATTTCGTGGGTTTGATTTACGTAAGCACTTGTAAAAACGCTTTGAAACTGTTGGTACATGAGAAGCAAAGCAAAATACGCGCACCGCAATATACATTCGATGCTGATACTTTAAAAGCCAGTATATAACCGCCAGCAAGTTTTAGAAATGTAACAAATGTTTCAAAACACATTAATACTAGTGTATAATCAAGTACACGAGTTTCCGCAGAAATTCAAGAGCACAATGGAAGCCCGCCTGTAGAGCGAAATAATGGTACCGCTCATCGAGTGCAGCACACAGAGATATCCTTTAGAAGATGTATGACTGCTATGACAAAATGTAATAAGAATCTTTTTTTCTTTTTTTTCGATTCAGACATGACAAAAAATATTTTTAAAAATCTTTTTATTTGTATAAGAGGGTCAGATATTTTTTAAATTAATAACTTTTAGTAAAATAAGTAATAAAACAAATTTAGTAGGTTATTTTTACAATGAGTCACCTACAACATTTTCTGAAAAAAAAAATCTTACACATTTGAAAATTGACTTGAATTTCATTTTTTTTTTAAATTTTATTTAACGTCACTGTATTTACACCATCATTACGATGCTTATTAGCGACGAAGGTTATTAGTGTTTGTGAACAAAGCACATGTATGCAGTGGTGCTTGTATCGAACGACAGCCAAGAGTGGGATTCGAACTCGGAACCTCGAGATAATGAATCCATCGCTCTACCTACTGAGCCACTGAGACCTCGTTAGTGAATTATCACTTCTAATAACTTGAGGTTTGAAATTATGTGATTAAGACGTAGAAAAACCTTTCAACGTTCTGACGATTTGAGACGCAGGCTGCAGTTTAGTTATACATTTAACAGTTGCTTTTACCAAAAGAAAAGCAAAGCAATAAGGATTGCCAATTGTAATGATTCGGATCATTTTTCACAAGTTCACAAGAAATGTTCTTCTCGCACATTTCTTGCACAGCCATTTTAGTTACATATAGAAGGTTGTATTGAACAGTTTCCTGATCTAATAATGACATAAACTCAAACTCGGTTTGGTTAAACATTTTTTTTTAGAATAACCTATTGTTTAAGTAACAGAAACAACCGTTTTAAAAGTCCACATAAATTTATTATTAAAACCGAGACAAAAGTAAATATTTTGAATATCTAGGGTTTTTCTAATTCTATAATATACAATAAAGATTGAATTCTGAAGTAATCATTGAAAAATTAAAATGATCTCCAAATTATTTTTATAAGTCTGTCTATCAAATTTTATTTCATAATTTAATACATTTTAAAATTAGTAACTTTGGTGATAATTAATATTAGTAAAATAACAATTAAAATTTCTTAATCATAACTTCCATTAATTCCAGAAACTCGACAATTTTTAATTTCAAAAACATTTCACATATATCATGTATATATCCCGCATTCAGCATTTCCATCATTCCATACCATTTTTTTCATTCGCTTCAACTTTCCCTCATATTTATGAGCAGACGATTCACCTTTTTCAAAAATCGAAAAAAGTTACTTCCAAAAAAAATACATCTCTCCAAAAAAAAAATCGTCTAAAGTAAACCTCGCTTGGTGAGCAGATGCAAGCTAGAATTTAAGAGCCCTTTGGCTATATGGCCATATAAAGCTTCGGTCACAGTTTGTTTATCATTTCGGCTTGTGTTTGCAAGAAGAGTATGCTAACGTAAAGATTAGCCTTCTTTTTTTTCTTCATAAAAACATCTTATATACACACACATACAATCTTTCGAGAATACTTGTGCACGTAACTATATTGTGTATTCTTGTTAGGTAAGGGACAACGAAACGAAGAAGGAAGGATATAAGCGAGAGAGAGAGAGAGAGAGAGAGAGAAGTTGGGTTAAAACGCGTAAGTGGATGCATCGATTTAAGGAAGATTACGTGCTTTTATAATACTCTCCTTGTACTGCACCTTTAGCCTTCTTACTTATGTTATACTACTATGCTTCTAAGGTAGGACGCGTTTTCTACTCTCTGGCAATTTACGATAGTTTGTTAAGCCCACTATCGTATGCCGACCTGAATCTCTTGAGTAAACATACTGGGCTGCTACGTTACTGCTTTCTCTCTATGTCTCTTCTTCTTCGTCTCTCTCTCTCCTTCTCTCTCTTTGTCTTTGTTCTGCTTTAGAGGTTAGCTCTTCTTCATAGCACGTACATGCAGAATATGTAGATGTACACGTATGTGATAAGACCGCAGTGCTTCTTCGGTCATAGTGCGTTTTTGTTAAGCTCTGTGAAAATGTGGGTGATATTAATATGGAATATTGTTTACGCTAAATATAACAAGCATTAAATAATAAAAAGATTTAAATATCGCATATATTTTTGGGAAATGTTAAACTTACGACAGATGTTTTCTACTCTATAAATTTCTATGTCAATATATAATCTATGTTTTATTTGTAACTACATTCGCAATCTTGATGTCATATACTATTTTATTACATTATTATTTTATTTTATCATATTATCCCGTTTGATTAGTAAAAATAATAATTTTAGCCATAATTTTATTCCTTAGTCTTTTCTTTTTTTTTCTTCTGGTTTTTATTAAAATTTTTAAAAATAACGATGATAGATTTTCAATTTTAGGCTATCAATTTTCGATCGTCATCAAATGTCACATTGCATTGCCCATCTTCAAATTTTTATATAACTTTACGACAGTTTACGATAAATTTTTTTTTTGTCTAAACTATTTAATACTTTTTATCTTATTTATATAAAATTTAGTATATTTTATAGTTTTATAATTTATTTTACGATATTTTCCATTAAATTTAACGTTTTTAAATTATTTTTACGATGGATATCTGAAAATAAACATCTGTCGTAAGTTTAACAACGGTCTATATTTTTTATTACTCTTTGTAAAATTAATTAGCCAATGATTGTGGTGTACCGTGTTTTAAAAGATTTATGAAATTTATTAGTTCAAACAAACTTAACATAATTTCGTTAACAAAAGAAGATCTAATTTTTATACTTAATATAATATGCTAATTTTTAGAATACAATACTAGATTCGATTTTATAGAATTTAGGATCAGGTCATCTAGTAAAAATAATGTACAATACTTTTCTTCCATTTACATTTTTTTTCTAATTTTATCTTTCCTACTTCTGTCCATATCTTGCTGATGCTATGCATATGCAACTTTAGTGTTACTTGGTTTCTCATGTCATTTTTTATTAATGACGTCATATGCTTGCTATTTTGAACAAAAGCCAGAGGAAAAAAGAGAATAAGAGTTTTAGAGAGATAGCAAGGAAGAAGTGGATTAAATTGGCTTGAAAATAGATTTTGGTTTTTCCGAGAGGATTATGTACATATCTTATTCGTAAGTGTCATTGAGTTGTATAAATCTTTAATAGATATTTGAAATTTCGTATAACTAATGAATATTATTTGATGGAAAATGAAATTTATGTAAAAATGAAATATTTCTTAAAATAGTTTTATGTATAAAACAGATATTTATATTGGTGCAGATTTTTTAATATCGATAATTACATTAATTTAGTAATTGCAAGCTGTGAAAATGTATTTAACAGAACTCAATCTGAAGAAATAAGATAAGTTATCTCAACTGCACTTTACGTCATGTCGTCACCATCATAGCTTCCTCGTTCTGTCATTACTTTTGTCTAAATAAAAAGTGATACATTTTTGAGTATTAGAATAATCCAATAAATTTTTTAAAATTTTACATTTGTATCTAGATTTATTTGCTTAAGAAAGATATTCAGACTTGTATATTGAAAACTTGAAAATCATTACTTATTTCTAAAATTGTTAAAACTTGCTGCAATTCAATACTTACAATTTCGTTATAGTAAACATAGAAAGTGTTGACAAGTCTTTGAATTGTAACAATTTCAAGATTCATCAGACGTACTGTCGAGATGCCCAAGGATTTTCGATTAAAACTTTCTGATTAGAAATCCATCAGTCTTTGAAGTTGCCTAGTATTTCCCAAAGTAACCAGGAGAAAATAACTGCATCCAGCAAATCGAGAGATACTTTTACTAAGAATAAATGAGAAATTTCGTTAACCTTTATCGGTACGCGTTTCTAAAACTAAATCTGTATTTCATCCATGGTTTCGCGCGATCATTAAGACCGAAAGTAAAATATAGGTCAAGCTTTTTTTTTACTCCTTTCCTGCATTGTGATTTTCTGCGTCGTTGTTATACTATTTTGTAAACAATGTCATTTCATTTCTCGAAATTCCTTTGTTTTAATATAATTATATTTATTTTTAATCTTTACCCATTCCGTTCTATTTTAACATTTTTCCATTCATATTTTATTTCTAGTATTTACGTTACTTGTTTGCCAAACATTGAAGGTTCTTCAGTCACTGAAGTGCTTTTTATAAATGCTGTCTTCGATATTCCTTCATAATAACAATTAAAATTTAAATCAATCCTTTTATTGTTTTAGTCTTGAAATCGAATAATTTAAAATGAATTCAGTTTTTTTAAAAATGTAACATTAAAAATAATATTTTTTTTAAACTATGCAAAGAAAAACTAGGTCTCACTCTATTATATTCATGCAAAATTTTTATATCTTCCAAAATGTCACTAGCAAATCATTTACATAAAAAACGCATAGTGAATTTATGAAATTGTACCTTTTACGATTCGTTGAAACGACGGTTGTTAAAATAACTGTAAAACACTTTTTTTAAATAATAAAAATATATTTTTTTAATTCAATTAAATATTTATCCAAATTTGAAATTTTTTATAATATTACTGGTATAAAAACATTTTTTTATTACGATAATTTTATTTTTTATTCCAAAATATAAAAATTTATCTCAGCCATTATCCAATTTCTAGGCTATTTTTAACAGTGAATTTTCTACTAAAACTCTACTATAAAAATGTAGTGTCTCTGAGAGAGCTGTTAAAGATAGGGTGAAAGTTAAAACAGCATTTCTTATTGCATTTCTCATTAGGCTTTTTTCCAATTAACATGATAGAATTGAAGTTGTGTTTAATTGTTTACAATTAATTATTAATTATTTTAAAAAAAATTTATTCGTTTTGATGTAAATTAATATCGAAATACATATAATTATATGCTTGAAATTTTTCAGGCTTTTAAAAAGTCACAATCACTTGAAATAACTAACGTGGAATTCATTAACATCACAAAAAAAATAAAATCCTTTGACGAAGTTGACATCAAAAAAAAGGAAAAAAATCTTATAAACTCATACGAAAATTCAGTGGAAAAATCTTCATATCATCTTGATCTACATAAAGTTCATTAACCTCCCTATGATACTCTAATTTTTTGCAATCCCTAAAAGATTTCATCGAACATGAAATACTTTGGAGATGTATGCACTTAAACTTTTCTCTTACATAAGACATAAAGTGAAAAAGAGAAAATAGAGAGCGAGAGAGGAAGAGAAAAAGAGAGAGACAGATGTATAGAGAAAGAGCGAGTAATGCTCGTTTACGCTTAGGTGCGAGTTAATTGGTGAATAATGTAGAGCCCTTAGTGCCAATCCGCTGGGCATGACAAGGCGTATGCCTTCGCAACGCGCGCGCTCTGTGCTCTGCTCTCTTAGACGCTTTGAATATTAATCAGCTTGCAAGAGTCTACGTCACTTGCATGCTTGGATAAAACTAGGCTATTTCTCGCCGTCACGTTAATCTTTTGTAAGATTCTTGTAATATTATATTATATACATACGTGTGTTAAAAATAAATATGTTCATCATTACCAATTGAATCGAGTATTTCATGAATTTAAGTCATAATTAAAGGTCTAGATATTTTTGTTTAACGAAAAGATCCAATAATTTGGAAGGTAAATGAGGTTTGCTCTTTTTTCTTTTTCTTTTGCAATAAAATTTCCATTGATTGCATTTCCGTATATAAATTATCAGGTCAATATAAAAATAATTAACTAAACTCAAACTGCTTAATTTGCCGTTATCTAAAAAAATTTTAAATATACGTTAATTAATTTATTCCACACTGTTTCAATTTTAATTTCAACAAATTAAAGCTTGACGTTTTGTAAATATTTAAAAAAAAAATACGTCATAAAGTCGTTATTTTTTAATTAAATTTTTAGCTCAGTAAGAAAAACAGGTCAATTAAATTTAAAAAAACTGTTGAAAATTTAATTGGATACGATTGCTTACAATTTTAGCGAAATACACGTAAACTATGTTATTTGAAATTTTGACTGTGAGCTTTTTTTTATACATTGATAATGAAATTTTTTATATTAATCTCTAAACCTACAAAATTTTAAAAATCAAATTTTTGGAAAAAGTAAATAGTTTTTCATTAAATTTTATATCACCTTTTTTATTTGCGACTCTTTAAAAATTTTCTAAAATTTTTTTTATTTAACTGCTATCGAGTATACTTCAAACAACTAAAAATATTTACACTTAGAAATTTAATACCAAGTATCAAGTATTTCTATTTGTCTGAAACAGCATTTTCTCTAAATAAACAAAATATAACCCTGGAAGAAAATTGACCATATCTTAAGTATAATTGCTGGTCAACAAATGTTAAAATGACACTTATCTAGAAATTTTTTTTATATCATTTCTAGAATTTCTAGATAAGTGCCATTTTAACATTTGTTGACCAGCAATTATGCCTACAATATGGTCAATTTTCTTCCAGGGTAAAATAATTTACAAAAAGAATCTGTATCGACTAATTTAAAGATTTCTGAACTTTTATAAAATCATGTTTAATCTATAAAAAAATTTCTTTCAATCTAATTTTAACGATTAAAAATCAAGTAATATTCTTTGTTTCTCATATTATGTAATCCTATAGAGATGTATGGTCAATAGCCTGAATGCAAATGGAATAATAGCAGACAGCAGTTTCACTTGCTTTGCTTGCCATAACCTCTAAGATCGTCATGCCCATGCCTAAATGTGTACGCATATATATGTACAATATACATATGTCCATAGATATACGATAGATAAGGATAGCTAGTGGTATACACATAAGGAGACACGTATTTCCTTCCTAGTAAATACGAGCAACGTCTGCTCTGGATACAGCCGAGTAGCTTTGGACATTAGATGTAGGAATGTAATAAAGGTATTGGCTTCCATCCAAAACAGTCAAAACATCGTCTTAACTTCTTTATGTATTAAATACATGTGCTAAACTTACACATTTAAAGGATCTAATATGGATGTGTTGTTAGCTTAAACTTTAAAGCTCATCGATGCGTGTATGTATAAACATGTACGTATGGATAGAAACACTATATATATATATATGTGTAGGTGTGCATAAACGGAGAAGGGAGATATGGTATTCGCTAGTTGACCAGATGAGTTGACAGTGCATATACTGTTTTAGAGTTATTCTGTTAGTAACGCTCATAGATATCCAAACAATTTCTATCTTAGTTTTGCTTTCCTTCTTTTTGTCTTTCTCTCTTTCTAGTTTCAAATATGTGAGTTTATGTTTGAAACTTGTTCTCTCTTTACAGTTGAGAGTTTGCAATTGCGCAAGCTTTTAAGAAATTTAGAAATACAGATGGAATAAGACAAAAAGTTTTTACTACTTCTTTAGTATTTATCCTTGAATTGTTTTTATATACGTTGAGTGATTAATCGGTTATGGTCAAGAAGTTTTTATTATCACCTATGATGCTTAAACGAAATGTGGGATTATGATTTGGCTATGTATTGGACTTTAGTTTTCGATATTTATTTAAATACAACAGAAATAAGTAATATTGCATTCACAATTAAAGACAAATTTGGTTGTAACTAAATTTACAAGTTTTAATGTTTCCAAAAGCTTCGTATTTCATAATTTTTGTGAATTGTATTTGTCAGCTAAGTAATAGAAGCAATAGAAGTCAATTGCATTAACAAAAGAGCTCAAAATCCGAGCATCTAGAAATAATAAAAGCCATTATCAATTATGAATTCTCATAAAATCAGAAGTTGTAGCAAACTTTATTATTGAATTTGCCTATTTTCTTACTGAAAATTAAATTTACCACGAGTAAACCTGACTCAATCTCTCGGCGAATTAATTTGATTGATTAACAAACGGCATACTTGTTAAAATTTTCAAATTCATTATACGAAATTCATGTGAAAATAAAAAGGTGTAGCTTTAATTGAGTAATAAGAGTAATCATCTTTGATCTAATACCGTAAACAAGATCGACCTTTTCCAGTACATTCAATTGTAAAACAATTTTGAAACATCTTAAACAAGCCACTTTCATCACAAACTTTTGGCTTTAGCTTCTCGCTCTCTCTCTCTTTCTCTCTTGAAATACAATTAAACGCTAAACATAACATTAATCTACGTATATCTTCCTTGCTAGCTTTAGAGTAACGGCGTCTTTCTTATTCGGTTAGGGTAAACAGGAAAACACGAGACAGATAGAAAGAGAGAAAACGAGAGAAAGAGCGAGAGAGATAGTAGAAGGGAAAGCAATTTATTCGAATCTGAGGCTAAGTTTATGAGAAACAGTAGCTTCTAGCGCGCGCGACCCTCCGCTAAGAGAGAGACAGACTCTAAGAAGAAGCAAATCTAATTTCACCGCAGTGGAATCCATTGGCGACTTAAGTAAACTTCGTTGTCCTCTTTTACCCTCCCCTTATTCCACTTAGATCTTACTTCTTGCTTTTTTTTCTACTCTTCTTTCATCCACGTTTTTTCCTTTCTAGTTTCCTCTTCTTTTTTTCTTCCTTATCCTTCTTTTCTTATGGGTAGTTTCTTTTCCATGAAGTTTCCACGAGATTTCTATATCCACGTAAAGATTGAGACAGAAAGAAGATTGAGGAAAAGAGGAGAGGGAGAAAAAAAAAGTACGAGAAAAGGTTACTCTTCAGGAGTTATTTAATTTTCGTCTTGAAGCTGAGTTGGCAAAGATTTCTGATTCTTAAATTTAGGTAGAAATTCCTTTTTCTCCTTCCTTTTTTCCCTCTTATCACTTGAGCTATGTGCTTTCGCTTTTATATCGAAAGTCAAAGTTGAATTGCCTATGGCGTCTGCTATCTATCGAATCTCTCACATTGAACAGGCACCTACAAAACGAAATGTGCAAACAATCTTTTGACTCTGGATATATCCAATATCAATCATCGTTGCGTTAAGCTCGTTAACGGCCTTTCGTTTAAATTCTAAATTATTTCCTGTTCTCGTGTTGAAGCGCTTCTCTCTTTTGACTTTGCAAACATTCATGATTAAAGTGTAATAATGGTGAATGATTGCTTTAGCTAAATTTTCAACAGCTACAAGTATTAATGACAAGAATTTAATAAAACATATTAATGGAAAATTTCAAACACAATATTTAAAATTCAGAATTAAAAAAAAAGATTGTTTTTGAAAATTACATTTAATTTTAATAATTATGAATATTGATATGAATTTCGTTTCGAAATTATTTTCTATTGTATAACATTTCAATCTCGTTGGATGCCACCAAATCGATTGCATCCTTTCACAATAAACATTTTCATTTCAATCGAAGAAAATAGAAAAGAAAAATAGTATCAATATTTTTCTAAACAAACATTATAAACAAACACGTTAGTAGCTATATACATGTTTTCATTTGAACAGAACGAATCAGCAGAACAATCGTTCAAGTAAAAAGGACAAATAATAAAAATTTAATTTTAAAAAATATGGTTGCAATTACGTTTACACGCCACTAGTATAACCGTACTCGTGCATACATAAACGTTGGAAGGTGAAGAGCGTCGTTAACAAGATGCCCAAGTCAACACTTTTTTCTATCTGTTTTTCTCTTTCTCGCTCGCGGTCAATTTAATCGTACTTTTGTTGAGACATCGTTTGCATGTTCTTTTCCTATTTTTTTATTCTCCATTTCCATCTCTTTCTTTTTTTCCTCTCTCTTTTTCTTTACTCATCCCCTCAAGGGTAGATAAATGAATGCGCCTAATCGAGCGGAACGCGCAAATATATTCACGCGTGTAATTTGTAATAATCATCTCACGTTGTAAGATTCATTGCTACGTCGGTGAAATTTAATTTTTCTTTTCTATTTTTTTTTCTTTTTTTTCGCTTTCCCTGTCTCTCTCGTTCTTTCTTTTATTTTCTTTTGTTAAGTGGGGATTACGGTGAAGGTTTTATGATGATGCATATAACGGCTTGAAATGAGAGTTTAATTTGGATTATCATGAATGTCGGTGGATGCTATAATAAAATACATCTTTAGATGAATGTTATTATTATGATCTATTATACAACGCATTAAAAATGAATGTTGACTATAAATCTATATATTTTACTTATAAGTAAGTAAATAGAAAATTAACATTCAAAAGTCTTATAATTTTAATTAACTTAGTTTTGTCGTTTAAAAACGTAATATTTAAATGAAGAAATATCGTAAAAATTATTACTTTATTGTATAAATTACACGAAAAATATTTCAAGAAATTAATTTAAAATTATTTTATATTTAAAAATCACTAACACATTTATTTTAAAACTTATTCACTGTGCAAGAAAATTTTGAAAATTTAAAATAAATATTAACTATTATTGTAACAAATTCAACAAATGTATTTATATCTATATGTAAATTTAATAATAAAGTTCTTTTCTTTTAAATTTATGTAGGTCTAAAATTTTTGAAATATCATGGTAAAATGAAAGTATAAGCAATGTGGTAGTAGAACAGGGACGTGACTAGTCGGACATTATTCATGAATGTAAAATATAGAAGCTGAAATATTTGAGAAAATATTTTTGATGCTTTTAAGCGATATAAAATATTTTAATTTTAAGCTCATGTTCTTTAAATTATTTTAAATAAATTTCGATTAAATAGGTTAAATATATTTCTTGAATTGAAGATATTCACCGATTTTTAGAAACGATTAATTCGTTAAAATTATTTTATTCGTAAGTGATTCTAAGAAAAGAATCAAGTATCATTATTGGTTAACTCTGTTTTTTTTATAACAATAGTTAAAGTGCCACTTCTCGTTTGTTATTGATATGTTACATTGTCAATTATAGGATCGTTTATATTTCAAATTGTATTCAAAGTAATATGAAAATTATAGAATTTTTTAAATCCTCGTCACACCAAAACTTATATACAGAAAAAAAAGTTAAATAATAATTAATAATGTAATAGTTTAAAGATAGCGAGGAAAAATAAAAAAATTGTATTTCATACCTTGAATTTATTTAGTAAACTTTTTTTTATTTAATGTCGCTGTATTTATGCTATCATTGCGATACTAATTAGCGACAGAGGTCGTCAGTGTGTTTGTGAACAAAGTGCATGTATCGTATACAGTGGTGCTTGTATCAATCGGCCGCCGAGAGCGGGATGCGAACTCGGGTCCTAAAGATTACGAATCCATCGCTTTACCGAATGAGCCACTGACGGCTTCAGATTTTATACAAACTATTAAATTTCTTTAATATTTGATAATTTATCAATTTAACATGCAGCAATTAATCTAGATAAAATTTAAATTTACTGAATACACAATAAATATGTTTTAAGCTTGAATTGTTTGCTTTATGACTAATAATTTATTTAAAAACAAATTTATTTTTATAGATCATAAAATTATTAGACTAATATTGAAGTAAATGATTTAACGAAATTGTTAAGGCTATGTTTTCATGCACTATTAGAGATTTCAATAACTTAAACTTTTAAAAACTTTTAAAACACGTGTAGTACAAGTATAAATTATGATGATTCAAATAAGAAGAAAATGAAGCTCCCGTGAGAAAACGTTAATTCTTCTTCTTCTTCTAAAGAAAAATAAAGTAAAACGAATTAAAAAAAATAGATAGAGAAGCGAACCCGACATGGTAAAGAACCAACGTCGGTGGCCTCATAATGAGGAAAGTAACGAGTTTTAATAACCGAGCTATTAATTACCTAGTTCGTTCGCTTATACTCGCCGTTGTAGAATCGAAGCTTTTATTCTTCTTCTCCTTCTTCGTCTTACAGCTAACCTTCTTCATATTTTTTTCTTCTTACCTTTCCTTCCTTCCTTCCTTTTTTTTTCTTATTCTTTTTTATCCTTACGATCGCACCTCGATTAATTATGCGGCGAGAGAAAAGAAGACGATCTCTAAACTCTTTGCTGAACGTGTTTCTAAGAAAATTGATTTTTCTATATCTGTAGATGCAAAAGCTTTAAGTGTTGGCGCAAGTACTTCGTTTTTTATTTTCTTTTTTTCTGTTTTTTCTTTTTTACAACATCGTGAGACACCAAAACTGCACGATAATAAGAAGGAGAAGAAAGTGGGAGCAAGTAATTTTGTATACTCGTTTTAATGAAGCGTAAAATTATTTAAGACGATGGCTATGCCCAACACGCTGTTAAGGCACGTCCCGCAAGTGTTACTAATGTCAACTTGGTAAAACGTACATTAAAGCTTGTTTAAAAGGTGAAGTGGCTTGGAGGCTTGGGAACACGAATTTTCAAGCTTTCCTGATTTTTAAGGTCTAAAAATAAAATTTTACGTTTGTTTACTTTCTTCTTAATCATGAAGCATTTTTCATTTTAACATTTTTCCTGGTTTATCTGTCAGTAATATTTATGATAGTAAGAGCAAAAATTAATTATAAAATATTAAAAATCAATACCTTTAAAAAAACTGAATAAATTGAAAATATTTTAATTTATTAATTGTGATTTGCAAAACTTAATTTCGCCAAGTAAACAAATAAAATATAATCAATTGTTATTGAAATACGATATTTTGATGATTAATTCGAGAATTTAATTAATACAATAATATTACATTTACAATTGAGAATTTATAAATCTGAATCTGCATGCGGTATCGAATTAAAAGCTTATTTATGCATTACTAATGTAACGATATAATTAATAATAATAATACCGAGGAACAATATTTTAATAAAATTTTAAGAATTTTAATAATTTTAATGAAATTAACGTTAACGGGTAAACATTCATATCATTGATTAGCTTGATTAGTTCATTCAATAAATTAGTAATGCAATTCAATTAATTATTGTTAGCATAATTTTGATGATTGTTGCTTTTGTTGCTCTCGCACGTATATACATATATATATTGTTGAATATTTGTTATTTCGCCAATATTATTACTTGTTTTGTTACGCGAGCGCATTAGTAACGTCAATTTATAAAGCTTGCTAAATGCAATATTAATCCCCAAAAGCACCACCTCTGAAGAGATAATAGAGAAATTTAATGCTCCTAACTGATATTAATAAACGCATTACATAATGCTTCTAACATTAAGAGCAATAATATTTCGATAATTCGATAGAATTTGTAATCCATGTAGTTTGCTTTTAAAAAGACATTCTTAATGTGTATTTCGAAAGATTCATCGATTAATATTGCGAGGATGGAAATTTTGTTGTTTTCCTGTGATCGATGACGACTGTAAAAGGCTTACTAAATTGTCAAACACAATGGTACAAATAACCAAGAAAGTATAATAATTTGTTTTCTACCATACAAACTAAAAAGGACAATCGTCGTCACTGAAAAATCTGTATAACAAAAGCACACACGGAGCAACAGCAACAACAAAATAGTCGACAAATCACAAGGTGACATTTCACGAGCTAGATATATATCTTTTCCCTCTCTCACACTCAGCAATATCCTCCACTTTACACGCACTCGGGAATCCTTTTATTTACATCAAGCTCAAGTTATATAACCATACAAATTTTCCCTTTTCTTTCTTTCTCTCTTTTGAAATGGCTACCGCGATTAAACCTGGGTATATACGCTAGCGTATACACACACGCTCTCGAGATGTCCGGTCATCGTTTATCTCTCGGCGGGGAATTTCGACGCGGCTACATATCTGCATTTGCGATAAAGTGCCACTAGCAACTACCCCAACTGGGCTATATAACTCGATTTTCTCCACACGAATTTGCAATTTCCCAATTTGATTTGGTTATAGAACCTCAAGGGAGAGAGAGAGAAACTAAGAGAGAGAGAAAGACTCAGTTCAGATTTTAATTAAAAGCTTGGACAAGGCTTGAGGATTTGCCTAATCTTTTACAAATCGACGGATTGAGCGTAACGGCAATGCTTGCATTATTTATGAATGTAAAAGATACCTAGGCTGATGGTCAATGCTTGTTTCCGTCATATTTATTGGGTATTTGAAATTTTTTGCCTTCAGTCCGAATGTAAATAGGGTTTATTATGAATAGGATTAATTTTATATTTATTAAAGTATAAGAAATTCGTTTGGAGAGAAGATAAAGAGATTTTTGCTCAATAGTATTTTTTGAATAAATGAATATGATTTTATTGGATTCGGAGTAATGTTATCTTTACCTAATTGCATAAATGCATTTGGAGATTAGGCCTAAGCTTTCTTAATTATATTCTAATTATCTAGTGAGTAACTACTAATTTTGATGGGTAATTTTTGTTTAATCTAAATATTTTCTAATTTTTTGAAAAAACTGACTTAAGTTTAATTATATTTCATTAGATTATTTGACAATTAAGGGGTAACTAAAAAACTTATAAAAATATAAGAATAAAATATTAATTGTTGCATATGTATATCTTATTTCTTTTGTTTATTGTAAAAAATATAAGTAAATGCACTATAATCAACGATGCAATCAAATAGATCGTTTTACTATTAGAAGAATATCAAAGCTTCATCAAACGCATGAAGAAAGTTGTAGCAAATTTGCGTTTTCTTATCTTCCCTTTAACATCTCTATTTTCTTTCGTCATAAACATATCCAAGTAGAATTGAACCTATTGCCATACAACTTTACGTACTTTTGCATAGCTAAGCAAAAAGAAAAAAAAACAAACACACACATAACCCAAAACTAAGAAGAAAAAAAAAGAAAATAGGCCTACGTAAGGATAAAAAAAAATTGCCTTTATGCCAAGATCAAGCTAAAACAGAGTAAGAAATATATACGTACGAAAGTAAAAGAAAGAGAAAAGCAAAAGAAGTAGAGCGAATATAAGGAAAAGCTATGAGAAAAAGTTTTAGTGGACAGTTGGAGAGAGAAAGAGATATCGTATTTTCCGCATTTACTCCATGTGTTATCGAAATAGAAGCTCCCTAAAACTAGCCTGGCCAATCTTTACAATAGACTGTGTATATAAGGGTAAGCCCAAATGCTACATTGGCTTTACTTTTTGCTTGGTCCCACGTGTATCGCTTTCGTCCCTGCTTTTCCACTATGTGCTCTTTCTTCTCTTCATCTTTATTTCTTTTACTCATTTTCATTTTCGCTACGCATTGATGTCTTATATACGCAAATATAATAATATTGACTTGTTTCTTTTTGTTTTATTGTCTTGTCCAATCTTTTAAATCCCTTATTTTCTGTTCTGTGATCTTTCAAAACTTTTTAAGCAAGAATTTATTCATATTTTTTTTCTATGTTTGATATTTTTTTTCTTCATTTGTATTTTTACAATATTTTCATGACAAGTATTTTGCAATTTTTCAATATTGAAAAAAATATTTTTTTTTGTCCTGGTTTTAACGGATTCTATAGCTCTCTGTTTTTTCGCTTTAGCGCTTCACTTGACAACCCTATATTTTCTTTTCGTTCTTTTTTTTGTAACATTGTTATTTCTGTCTTTTTCTCCGATACTTATTGATTTTGACTGAGAGACACGAGAATAAAGTGCAGGTGAAAAAGTGAGATGCGTTTCGGTGCTATTTTCAAAGTCGCAGCTGGTCTCTGGAAACGAAAAGAATTTCACTAGCTGGCAAGTGTATTTTCCTACTGCAAAGCACGAAGAGATCGAAGCCACTTACCTCGTTCTTCAATCTCGATCAGCTTTTTTTTTCCTTCGAATTTTATTTTCCTTTCGAATTCCGAATTCTTTGTTGCATCACCTAGTTGTTTTGTTTTTATTTTTTTTTTCGATTTTCCTAGATATCTACAACAATTTTCGATTACCTACATCGATACTTTTTTCATCTGTTATTTTTGTTTAATCTTCTGTAATGTAATTCTACACAAATTATTTTAAATTATTTATTTTGGAAACTATTTTTATCCAAATTAATTTATGTTTTCATTTGGTAAATGCTTCTTACTAAAACTTTAATTAGGTGACTAAGTATTCTTTACCTTAATTATTTCTACTTATTAACTATTAATACTTGTAGCGAACCATCCAACAATGATTAAATATACGAATGGAAATTTAAGTAAAAGCAATTAAATTGTAACAAATTAATAAACTTTTTATGAAAAACACGGAAAATTTACGATTATGCAAAAGAATTTTTATAACCTAAAAATATTTTACCACATTATCAGATTGTGAGCAAATTCTTGTACTTATTAACCAACTTTCCAATGCAAATAACGAAATTTATTAGGTAATTTTTCTGGGTACGTATTAAATATTAATCTTTATACCACCGGCGGCATTAGATTTATTGTAATTTCCTTAAAAGCTAGTACACGTTATACTTGTATCTTGGGTAAGAACGTTATAATAATTTGATGTTAACGGTTAAAAGATGGTAATAATCTACAGCATCACGAGTCTCGTCTTTATTCTGTTTTTGTAAAAATAACAAATTATAAATAAAAGACACATAAGTTGAAATTATAATGCTATACTTATAGAGATTAATAATTTTAAAAAATGACTGTTTGAATCTTAGACATTTAATTCCAAGTAATGATGAAAATCTCATCAGTATGAAATTTCTAAGTAAATGTAACGTAGAAGAGAAAAACAAGAGATTACACTTCAAGAATTTCGAGTTAATTTGAATTCATATTTTTATCTTTTTTACTTAAGTATCAAGCTCTTTCTTCTTCTCTTATATTGCATCAAATCTATTTTTTCCTTACGTTTAACAACATACATCAAGTTGGAAAAATTCATTCCCATCGCACTATTCTGATTTAGTGGTAAGAGGCAATTAAGAAAATGACATTGTTTGCTACTTTTCCTAAGCGTGTTATAGATTAATTTCTTGAACTTGCTCATCGCATATAGCTCGTTGTTTTTCTTATTTCATATATGTTGGAAGGAAAAGAAAAAAGAGCAAACCTTTTTCTTTGTGATGCGTAGCAGTGGTACTTGGACCCGATATACTTTCATTTCGTTGGGGATAGTTTAATGGGAAGAAAAGGAGCGTTACTTTAATATAAAGCGAGATGTAAGAAAAAAATCAAAATGATGAAGATGGATCAAAAGGAAATGGAAGATGAGAGGTTGAGATGATCGATATACGAATTTTTTTCTTCTTTTTACTCGAGTTTCTTTGGTTATAATAATTTAATTTTTGTTGATGAATTGAGTTGTAAAAATATTTATAATAACAAGTGGTATTTCCCTGGTAGAAAATTCACCATCTCAAATGGTGAAAAAATTAACGATTGGCCAACTTTCTTAGTCAATTTTTAGCCAGTCACTGGTAAAAAGTTGTCAAAAAAATGGTGAATGATTTAATTTTAAAGTTGAAGAAATTGGAACTTAATTATTAAAATTTACATATATTTATTATATATATATATCTTATTTTAACTAATGTTCGATTTTCTTTTAATGTAACTATATATATTATTAATTGTTTCATAAATAAGTTATTTGATTTATCACGCGTGAGCAGATAGTATTGTGCTGCAAACATTTTGCGTGGAGTATAGCTGTTAGGTTATGTATCTATATAGCGACAGCAGAAAAGCGTGATCATAACCTTCAAATAAAATATTATAATAAAATTAAATATATTCACCATTATTTTGTCAACTTTTCACCATGAAAAGTCGCTAGATAGCAGGGTATTTGGCCATGATTTTTAGCATTTTTTGGTCAAATTGATAAAAAATGGCCTATGCTTGGCCAAAAGATGCTGAAAATTTCTACCAGGGTTATTTGATTATTTATTTTTTGTATTTTTCAATAAAGATCACCAACCTGAAGAGATTAGAAATTTTCCAACGAAATTTAGCTACATGAAGTCAAAATTAGAGTTTTAAAAAAAAATTTCTTTAACTTGAGTCAATATTTCTTTCTGGTCCTCTTTCTTAGTGGTTGAATTTTATTAAAAATTAATAATAACAGACTAGATATTTTTTTCCAAAAATAATTTATTCGTCATGCATAATAAAAAATAATCAAAATAATATTCTGCATACATCAAACATATTTAATTAATTTAAAATAATAAAAGCAGTGTTTATGTGAAAATTCAAGTAGTCATCATAGCGATGACTATTAGAAGTTAACAGGCCGACATTTCAACGCTATACTTGGAATAATGACAAGAGAAGGAGAGTAATGCTTGTGTCTTTAGCCACTTGTTAAGGAAAGTAGTCAGAAACTTGTTGTAAGTTTAAGTAGTGCGAATTGCGCACAGTCAGACTATACGCTCATAGCTATTTGAGCTTAATTTTACCAACGTAATTCTCAGAAATTAATTTTGTTGCTTGAATTAAAAAAAAGAAAACATTTCGCTTATTTTTTTCCATTTGAATAATCTAAATAAAGAACATTTGAAATAAAAAGTTTTTATGAATTAAAATAATTTAAATGTTAGGTTTCTCTTTTTTCATCAAGTGAAGATGTAAGACGTAATAAGTAGTATAAGTCTGAATACAGTTAGGCAAGGGGGCATTCAATAAATTAATTGGTACGTTTAGGAATTCATTTGAATAAAAATACTCGACCATTTGAAAGGCATAGAAATGCTCTAAAATATATAAGTAATATTAAATTAGCGAACATTAGAGTTTCATGAATAATTTTAATTTTTTAGATATTATCAGATGATTATATTTCTTTTTTATTCAAAAGAACTTTAGAATCACGAAGCTTTTTTTTCGATCAAAAATTTATCTTTCATTTATTCATTTTAAATATTAGCGATTGTATCACAGATAAAAAAAACTGGCCCACTTAATATAAAGTTTGTCGGAAATTTAGTTTGAAGTGAAAAAGAAGAAGAAGGAAAATAAAAAAAATTCCAAGTAGAAACATAAAAATCGGCCAGCCAAAAACCAATTTAAATGACGCCCTTAATATATTGTTATTTTCCTTTTCAAAAGAGTTACGAGTTTTATCGTAACCAGGCGTAGAAAAGTTGGCCCCCGTGCACGAGAGTTGGCACGAAATTGAACGATCAGATAAAAAAAAAGTTTCATTTTTCAGTTGCCTAGCAAACGCGTGTACTCTTCATTCTCCTTTTTTTTACAAACTTAAATTACAATTCTCTTCCCTTAAAAAGAAAAAAAAACAGAATTTAAAAAACAGCTGAAATTCAAATCTTAAATCATCTCAATAATTTCTCATACATAAATATAATGTAATTTAAAACTATAAACAGCAATGCACACAGGCAAAATTCTAGTCTTGGTGTAATTGAATATAAAGCACGATTAAAGCCAATGTCAAGCTACATGCGTATATTGAGAAGCTTATAACCAATTTCGATATTGCTATCCAATATATATGTATGTATATATGTATATACGTAGTATTCGACGAAGGAGGTAGTGTAGCGTTTCTACACCTGCTACTCGTAATTGGATATCAGTGCCAAAGGACTAGGAAAGGACAAAGATAGAAAAAGGATAAATTAAAGAAGGAATAGAGATAGAGTGTGTATATATCTATATATGAAAATCAATTCTGTATGTGTAATGGATATTGTTTAATCGAGCGTTTGTAATATAATATATTGTTGTGATTACCTTTGGATTTCAAATTGTAAATTATTAATGGATATTTTTTATAATTTTAATAGGTTCGCTTAAGTAATAGTAATTTAAAATAAATATAATAAACGCTTATAATATTAATCTTCTCTATGAAAGTCTGTTAAGAAAAGTACAAATTAGACAATGATGATTGTTTTTATAGGTCTGAGTGCGCCTACATTTGTGTGCACAGGTGTGCGTAATATTAAAAATTAAATATGTTTAAATGTAGAAAACCCATGTAAGCGAACACCGTTTTCACTAAAGCTTTAATTTCACCTTTGGGTCGCTACTCTTGAAAATACTTATTTTATTAATGTAAACGTAATCATTATTTATGTATATCTTTATAACTAAATAATTTAATCCTTTGAGTGGAGCTGTCTTCTATAGAGACACATAAAATTTTTTAGTTGAAAATTTTATTTTAAAGACATTTTGTTGATATTTAATTGTTACAAATATCTACATTTATATGAGGTCGTCAGTGGCTCACTAGGTAGAATGATGGATTCGTAATCTCGAGGTCCCGAGTTCGAATCTCGCTCTCGGCTGATTTATACAAGTACCGCTGTGCGTTACATGTGCTTTGTTAACACACTGAAACGACCTCCGTCGCCAATTAGCATCGTAATGATAACATAAATACAGCAACGTTAAATAATTACAAAAAATTATGAAAATTCGCTTTGGGTCGGAATTAATGTTTCTCATTTATTATCATTTTTTTAACATTTTACAAATTAAAAATTCTTCAATTGAATTGTCCCAAACAATTATCGACTTTTATATTAGTGTTTCAGATAATAAAAAAGATTGCGATAAAATTTTCACGTTTTGACAATGATAATTACTTCACCACTTATAATTTCTTTTTTTTTTCTTCTAATCAATAATTTTAACTCTTATCATCTTTGGCTTTAAGATGCGTCTTTAACGACTTTAATTTTACATATATTTTGTTCATAAATACAATGACGACCCCCGTCACTAATTAGTATCGTAATGATAGCATTAATACAGTGACGTTAAATGAAATATAAAAAAATCTACATTTAATAATTTTTGTCAGAATAAATTTGATTAAACAAAATTTGAAATTTTTTTAAGATTGCAATTTTAAAAGAATAATTTTAATTCCCAAAATTAAATATTTATTTTTTCTTTAACGTAATTTGCCTAAAGTTATATTCAATTTATTTTTATATTAATTAATACCTAATTAATATTTTTTAAATTACACTTTATCAAATGTTATTTCAAGGGTATATAATAAAACATTCATTAAAATATCTCTAAACGCTCGTTTAAACATTGAAATTAACCGTCCAAACACTGATTTATTAACATTATGTTATTGATAAAAATAATTATCGTCTCTCTGATTATTTATTACATTACATAATCTTAACAATCACTTCTTGCTTACCTTCGAGTAATAATTTAACGGCATTACAATGAATCGTCAACTATTTGATTCATTTGATATGAAAACCCGTGCGTGATTAAATACACTGACGATGTATACATATTCATTGTTACGAAAAGGGCTTGTTTTCTTGATAAATATCTTTTCGTTATTAATCGTCATGAGAATTAATCGTAGTTACTTTCTGTAATAATTGATACAAATTAATCTAAATATTATTTTTTTTATTAAATAATTAATCGTTTCCTCTTTGATTTACGTAGCATACGTTTTAACAATAAAAACAAATTAAACTATATCGTATCAGGTTCTACCTACGTATAAGAGAAAAATATCATTTTTTATTATACATCTTAATTATATTATACAGTAAGAACAATCTTGAAAAAAAAGATGTGTAATTTCATCAAACATTTTTTTTTTCTTGCTCGGATAATGAGAACCCATGATAAAAGAAATTACAGAAAGTAAAAGAAGAAGGAGAAAAAAACCGCAAGCCTAGGGATTTCCAAAATTGATAAAAGAAGAGAGAAGATGGAAAAGACGCCGAGGTACTCCGTGGAGAAAAGGAACAGAGAGGAGAAAAAAAAGATTACAGTTTTGGTAAGGGATACAAATCTAAGAAAGCGTCTGTACAAACGAATCTCAACGAATGAAGGAAGAGAGAGAGAGAGAAAAAATGAAGAAAAAAAAGTATATATAGTATATATACTAGCTCACCTCAAATCTTTTTTTTTAAGTCTATAGGTCCAAGGGTTGGTATACGTATATATAGTAATACGTGCCAAGTAAAGAAAAAAGAAGAAAAACGAACGCAAAAAAGTAGTCTTGGCGTATTAAGGTAATGCACGACGTAAGGATTAGTGTACGCCAAGATATTCTTCTTGATAGGCATGAAGATGATTCTTTTAAGATCTTCTTTTACTTTTTACCTTAGATTTCTTTTTTTTTTGCTTTCTTTTTTTATTCTTCTTTCATGATATAAGAGTTTATATTAAAGGACACAATGAGGAGAAAGTTATCATATTTATTTGTTCTTTTTTTGTCCTCGATAAAGTTGCAGAAATTATGCGTCGTCATTTATAAATGTATATGCATGATATGACGGAGTTGGAAGGGAAAAAAATGTAAATATTAGCCAAATCAAATTTAATAAATGGATTAGATTTATGAGAGATGAAAAATGTATGAATAATTTATAATGGTAGTACTGATGAAATGATATCTTCCTCTTTTTTATCATCGCGCAAAAGAAAAATATATTTATTTTTTATATCATAATAAAATATAAAATTAAATAAAAATATTTTATTTGATTAAAGAGAAAAAAATTTTTTTCCGAACGAATTTCGTTTAATTTATTCAAAATATTTTAAGCACGTATAATAATCCTTTGATGCTAAAATCTATATACATATATACATTTTCGTGAATACGCATTTAAAATTTAAAACGTATAAAAGCCTCAGTTTACTGCATTCTGTATTTAACAAGAATATAATTCTCTCTTCTGTTCAAAGGAATAATTCCAAATTCTTTTAATCATCGCAAAAAATTTCAGTTTTTTATTACACATAAATTCAAAATTTTTAAATTTAATACATCTCAAATGTGCTTAGACAGCATATGGATGTTACAAAAATTCATACATTTATTTTACGCTCGAAATAGAAGAAAAAAGACTTAACCGGAAATAACATTTCATGATGAAATGAAGGGGATGGATATGTTAGACTAAGAAAATAGAAAAAAAAGGAAAATCGCAAAGCATGTATTTCATATATAATGCCAACACTTTATTGTCGTCACCAAACGCCCCAGCGATTTCCGCACACAATGCGAAAACCTGCATAAAAGCCTAATCTCAATAAATGGCATCGTCTTTCCAACGACGACTTTACTTTTCTCCCTTCTTTCTTATTCTATCCTTCTTTTTTTTTTCTATTTTTAACGTCTAGTATCAGCAGTAGAAGAGTTGAAAAAAAAGACAGAGCAAAAGAAGAGAAATGTGTGTGGTGAGTGAAAAAGAAAAGTCAAAAAAAAAAAAGAAAAAGAAGAGAATGAGAGATGGTGGGTGAACCCAAGGGAAAAGAAGAAGTAGAAGAAGACAAGTAGTAAGACAGAGAAAAGGAGTCTTAGAATCAAAGTTAAAGCCAAGCACATTGAAGTAAAAGGTGCAGAGGCGTATCCACTGCAAATGGAATAGGATGAGTAAGCTGGTCAAGTTTAGTCTTTTTTTTCCTTCTTTCTTCTTTCTTTTTTCTTCCGCATACTTTATACGTATACATTTACGTTCACATCTGCTAGTGTATATATAAGTCGATTGGGATTGCGAAAAGTAGCCAGGACAAGAGGAGAGTAAAGAATGAAAGAGCAAAGTATGTGAAGAACGTATAGACTAGAAAGAGAGTATAGCAATACAAAAAAAAGAAAAGAAAAGACAGTCTCTCTCTTCTCATGTTTGGCCTGAAGGCAGTTTCAACCTCAAAGCTACTTAATAATGCACTTGCTTAAAGGCAAAGAGAAAAAGTAAGAAAAGGAAGAAAAAAAAAGAACTGTCATCCTGTGTATGCATTCAGATGTTATATATATATGTATGTGGTCAGTGCAAAAGAAAGAAAGAGAAAAAAAAAGAGCTACGTGATATGTACATTTATGTGAAAGAGGTGATCATTGATCCGATGAGGGTATTTGCACTTTCAAACGTTGGTAAGCACTTTTTTTTTATTGAGACTATTTTTCCTGTTTATCAAAAGCGGACGTGACAATACTAGGACGGGCATTTGAAATTCACAAGTGCTAGTTTTGAACAAAATAATCGTAACTTATATTGACAGATTGGCAATTACAAATTGTTAGTTACATTTTTAAAAGTGCATACGTATGTTTTTTACATTTAATTTTTTATGTATTAACTTTTTGGATACAAGGTAACAAAAACTTTATAAAAAAGAATAACAGTAATTAAATAATTGTAAATTGTTAATAATGAATTCCTACTATAATATTTTTTATTGAATTTCTACTATAAAATGTCTTATTTTGTATACATTTTTTCAAGAAACATTACAGTAAAATTTAAACAATTATTCGTAACCATCATTAATTTGTAGAGTTTGTTAATATAAGCTAAAATAAAAGTATACAAGTTTATACCAATTTATCATTTTAACATTTACGTAAGACTCCGTTCAAAAAAATTTTCATTTCAACATCAAACTAATTCTCTTTAGTACTTCATTTGACTAAACTTTCTTTACAGAATAAAGCACATAACCATGATTTCATTATAACCACGTTTCACTTTATAACGTGCATACGTCTTTTCTCATTCTTCGTATATTGTAAAATTCTCGCTTAGATCTCAACGTCCAAATAAGACGCTCAACTCGTCATGCGTGTTAAAAAAGTAGAATGAAGTTGGAAAAAAAGAACAGAACCAAAAAAAGGACTAAATAAATAAACAAGAGAAAATAAGCTTTCGCGTTTGCTTTCTTGAAACATTTTTTTTTCGAACATTTGTTTTTCTATGCATTATTCATAATTTTTCAAGCTTGTTTTTTCTCCAAAGCTTTAAAAACATAAAGGGGCACGTATAGTCGCGTGTTTCTTAACCTTTTCAATTATACGCATTGTGGCCTGTTTTTTTTGGGCAAGGATTTTAGTTGTATTACTTTTTTCTTTCTTTATTTTTTTTTGGACGGTTTGCGTTTATTTCGCTCGAAGATTAGCTTTAGTTGTTTGAATTAAAGTGGGAGTGGAATAGATTCTTTTTTTTCGCTCTTTTTGTTCATTTTTTTAGACTTGATGAGAGGTGTAAATAATATTTCTCGCATGTCTAGACGAAATATTAGGATGAAAGTTGAATAACTTTTATGCGAAATTGATTTGGTGCAACTGGTTTTTATGATAAGATACACGAAAGCCTATTTATGAAATAGCCAAGGGATTTAAATCTTGTTTACGTAAAAATTATGATATCTCATGATAACAAGATCTAGGTTAATTTTTTTGGTTTTTTGGGCTTATTCTAAAAAAAAATGTTGATACCAATCTAAGTGATTATAATAAATTAGAATAATTAATCAATTTTGAAAATTTCGAGTCATTATTACATATTTTTTTTGGATGTTAAATTGCATAGAAATTGTCAGTGGCTCACAGTTGGCCGATGTAAGTCGTAAGTCGAGTTCGAATCCCGTTCTCGACTAATTTATGCAAGCACCACTGTACAAAAACCACCGTGGATAATTAGCATCGCAATAGTAGCATGCGACAGCGTTGAATGAAATGAAAAAAAAAATTGAATTACATTTTACTTTGTACACTTATTTATTTTATCATCAAACCACACGGGTAATGTTATATCTTTAGAAAAAAAAAGATTCTTAAATATAAAAAAATCTCATCTCCATCTATCTATAATCCCTTAAAATCCGTATTTCATATATACCTATATATTCATCGTCGATAATGTCACAGCAAGAGAAAAGCAAGTCCGCAAAGATCTAGCTTTCCTTGCGAAAATCAACCAAGCGTGAGAGACGCGATCCCAAAAAAAAAGAAGAAAGAAAAAATGAGAAAAAAAGGAGAATGTTAGTACGAAAGGAAAAGTTCAAAGATGAGGAAAAGAGTCTTCGTGGTACGGTGTAAAGAAAAGGGTTTAGTGGTAGCCGTAAAAAAAATCTACTGCTTCAGTTATATTCATGTACATAAAAAAAAGAAGGAGAGAGAGAAAACTAAGATGTACACTTTATGTATGTATTAGTGCATGTGTGTGTGTGTAGGTGTCCGCGTGCGTGTGTGTGTATAAAGAAACACTTCGCGAGAGATTTTTTTGCAGTCACGACTCACGTAGACTCGACGATTTTCTTCTTCTTTTTTTTTCATTTTACGACTTCTCATGATGACGCAATCACCTTTGCTCGCTTTCTTATGTGCACACGCGACTCATCCTTTCTTTGACATTTTTGTTTTATTTTTTTTTCTCTTTTACTTCTCTATTTTTTTTCACTCGGTTCTTTGCTTTTCCGAGATTCCGTAGGCTCACGTCTATCTTTTTAAGGATTTGCATTTGAATTTTAAATTTACGACGTGTCGAGATAAAATTTTGAAGCTTTAAGTGCATTTTATTGTTTGTTTACTTTAGGGAACCGTTAAGTAATACTTCATTTTTCACGATGACA
The DNA here is from genome assembly GCA_017163975.1 of Anastatus disparis. Lineage (NCBI taxonomy): Eukaryota > Metazoa > Arthropoda > Insecta > Hymenoptera > Eupelmidae > Anastatus > Anastatus disparis. The sequence continues at coordinate 4,112,132 of JAFFSR010000226.1, forward strand.
TGTATAAATTTTAAGAATTCTTTTTTAATTTTGTTTGATTTTCAAATTATTTTCATTTGTATAAACATTGATCAAAGTTAAGTTTAATATCATATTGACAAAGGGGAAATTAATTTTTCAAACAAATGACTAAATATTTTTTTATTTATTTATTTACTTAATTTTTATCTGATGCCCTTTTTTCCTTTGATAATTTTCAGTGGCAAACGAGCGGAGCATGTTACATTTAATTACGATTAAAAATGAATTTCACTCGACAATAGTGTCAAATGTTGTAAAGATATTTTCAAAAGAATTCCAAAGCAAATAGACGTACACACTTGAAAAAAAATTTTTTTTTCATCTTTTGCTCTTTTTTCACTTTTTCCGCTTCTGCTTTGTTATAAAGATTTTTTTTATGTTTTTTACTTCTCTTTATACTTTCTTTTAGAATTTGCGTTTTCTTCCTTTACAGCACATATATTTCCTGCCTTTGGCTGTACTTCTTTGATCGTTTTTTTCTGTGTCGTTCATTATCGTGGCTTTGCGACAAACAAAAGGTTTCTTTTCTCGTAAATTACACCAAATTAATTTTTTTTTTATTTTATCAAAAAAATTAATATGTAAAAAAAGAAAGTTTTAAGATTTTTTAAAAATTTTGACTCATAATTTAAAAATAAATTATTAGGTAATTTTAAAAAATAAAATGAACAGTTTGATGTATTTATAAAAATATTTGATTTCACATTTTTATTTTTATGTAAAAGTAAAAAAATGATCATTTTAATATTAGTTTTTTATTAAATTCTTTTTTGTAGTTAATAAGTCTAAACTTGAAAGCATAGTAATACCAAGCGACTTTATTATTTAATACTTTGTCATAATTAAATCTCTCTAAACAAAGCAAATTGAAATTTAATTACACCCAAGGTATTCTTTTAATTTAATATAAAAGACCAAATTATTCCACGTGCTTCAAGCATTTTCTTTAAATGAAACTTCAAATAATTAATACTTAGAATTTTTGAACGCATTCGAAACTTTCAACATAAAGAAACAACAATTTTTAAATCAAGAATATTTCTCTAAATTAAACCACTGCAAATGAAAGGTAAAAAAAAACACAAAAAGAGAAACAGGCAAATAAATGCACGCACATAGCAAAAAAAAAGAGAAAGAAAGATAAAAAGAAAAAAAATTACTCAGAATAACCTCAGCCTCATATACATACAAGCGCAAATTTCCAAGTAAAAGTAAAAAAGATTTTTCCAAGCGACTTTATCATTTAATACGCGCGATACATTAAGCGGCTAGTACAAGGAACAAAAAAAGAAAGAAAGAATAAAAAAAAAAAAAAAAAACGTAACGATGAAAGTACTGTGTTGAAAAGTTAAAGCAAAAGCTATATAGTCGTTTAACAACGAGTCGGCCGGGCAAAAGGGCATAAGAAAAATCGCGTGCTACAATAAAGTCGTCGTCTACATTTTATACATGTACATATATATGCTAGTATATATATAAAAATCCCCTCTGGCGACTAGCCGCATATAACGAGATGACGGTATATATATACGTACAAGGGACGTTTTTTTTTTATTCTACCCACTCAACAAAACGTCTGTTGCTTCTAATGTTAAAACCCGCGCATGGATAACAACATGCGTATTATATATATATTTATATACGACGCATGTATGCGCAAGTATATACATGCTTTCAAGTTGTTGCTTCTTCGTCGCAGACAGAGTGAGCCAAAAAAAAATCTCAACGGTCTCTTTTGACGTTTTTCTCTCTTCTTTTTTTTCTTTTTGTTTGTTGGAAACGACCTTTTCTATTGTGGTTAGTGTTCATACAAAATTTCTTTTTGTTTCAGTCTCTTCTTGAAATGTTTGTTAGAATATGCGTTTCATTAAAAGTCTTGAGATTAAATTGAAAGCTTTTTTTCGAGGTACGACGTTAAAAATAAATATTAGTTTAGCTTAGTTTATCTATAATATATAAATATTATTGGTACGAAGATATTTTTATGTATAAAGAGAAATAACATATTTTCATATTATTCATAATATTCGAAAAATATTATCGACAAAGTGCGTAAATATTTTGCAAATCCGTGCCAAAAATCGCGTCGATAATATTATTTACATAAAAGAAAAATACGTAACCGTTTAAATAATTTATAAGCAAATATAAATAAAAATGAATATTGAAAAAGTAATATTTTAATGCAATTGTTGGGCGCTCAGCATAAATACAAAAAAATTAATTAGTATTCTTTTGAAAAAAAATAATTTTATTTAAAAACATTTTAATTTAAATTAAAATTAACGTTCGCCTATAACCGTTTACATTTAAAAAGCCCGCTATATTTACACAAAATTTATATCATTGTTTATACGTTTTGTACCTTTCCGTGTATCTTGTCGAACATCCCCGAAATAATATATATTTATTTAAAATAAAAACATTACCTAGCTACGTGAATTAATTTAAGCATTTAAACAAACAATACATATCGGCCAATTGGCTTAAATAAATATATTTAACGTGAATTCATGTTGAAGAGCATCAATTTACATATTTTTTTTCCAAATATTACAATATTTGTTACCTGACTTTGCTAAATTATCGCTGACAGTTTTATGTATACAGTTATATGCTACATGTAAAAAGTTTTTAACTATGAATGACATCCTACTATTTTGGTTTATCTAGTCTGCCTAAACTATTTGCAACTATTTATGATGAATTTTAGCATGATTAAATGCAACATTTAATTTTCGTATAAATACGTATAATAAAACGTAAATTTGTTTCTATTATATTCATTTAACAAGTTATCAAAAACTAAAAGAGTTTATAAATTTTTTTAATTTGTATTAAATTTATTAGGCAATGAATACTAGTTGTTTATCTGACGATAAAAAAGAAAGAAGAAAAAAAAAGTATAAAGAGAAAAAAGAACGAGAAAACAAATATTTGCAACTCGTATATCAAGTACCATGCTGCAGTGAATATCGATGTTTCTGCGTAAACCGCAGTAGATTAATTGCAGAAAATCGTTTTCGGATTTCGGTTCTTAATTGCACGGTGATAAATCTTTCAACTTTTTTTTCTCCTTAGCCAAATTAACGAGACGATATGACAAAAAAAAAATTTTTTTTTACGACTACAAAAATTAAATTGGATTTATAAAGTTTTCAGTAAATATACCGAAGATTTAAGTTCTTCTTTTGTGCACGTATTTTTTCATGTATATTTTGAAAGACAATATGAAAACTAACGTCTAGCCAATTTGTTTAAAGATTTTTCTTTTACATCGTAATTGTAAGTTAAAATTGCACCTAAAAACCCATTTTTTACCCCTCTTTAAATTTAAAGACCAAACCATTAGCCTCTTTAATAAAAGGAACAAAAAAAGTCACATTCCGTTGTACCAATTACCTCAAAGTTGCAATAAAAGAGCTTTGATCCACGCTAAGCGAATCCCGCAAGCTCTAAATTTCACAGTCGTAAATCCTCAGCTTTATAAAGATCATTCGTCTAAATAGAAAAAAAAATAAGAAGAAAAAGAAAAAAAGACAACGCAAAAAAGAGCTTCTCTAAATTAGGCTTCGTAACACATAAAAGCATATACGGTAAGATGCACCTTTTATCTCGCGTAAAAAGCCCGCGTAAACTTACAAACGACAAATAGAAAAAAAAGCTTGTGCAATGTCCAAGAGAGGTAATAAAAAAAAATTCACGATGGAAAAAAGAAATATAGTACTACTACTAGGGTATAGACCCTTTTTTTTTTATTTTGGGGGTGAGAAGCTCGGGCTACTCTCATTGTAGACATGCATATGCATGCAGAGAAAAGAGCTATAGTGTATACGAATTGGCACAGGGCACGAGGTGTACAAAAAAAAGTGAGAATAACAAGAAAAAAGAGGAGGAGGTGAAAAGAGTTTTTGCGGACAAGAGAGAGAAAAAAAAAGAAAATATAAGTGTAGAAGAGTTGAAAAAAAAAACGAGCGCACGTGGGACGGGCATAGGAAAAGTGAATTTCAAAACATTGTTTTGGCCTGGAAATTTAATTTCTCTTTTGCTTGTGATGTTATACGACGAGTGGTTGGAGTACGATGATGGACGTTATAGTGTGCATGTGAATTGTGTGCTTCGTATATATATACACGAAAAATTAACTATTCTGTATAACAAGCTTTTGAAGAACGACAAAGTTCATGTTCTTGTTTATGAAATAATCCTATAAATTTTTGGTTTTAATCATTATTTTTAATCCTCTTATGGATCTCGTTTGTTTCTGCAATCATGTATACTTTTCAAAGGGATGCTCATTATTTTAGTTTTTTAATTATTACAATAAAATTAAAACGTTTCACTAATTAAGTTTACTATAGTGCCAACATTAATGAACACGTAATCATAAATATTTATACAATCGAATCAATATAATGATAAAATTTATTTTTAAGCTCCACAATCGATCATTTTGATTGACATTTGGTTAATTAGATAAAAATTTGAAACGTACAATCCCCTAAAGCACGTGTATTACAATTTTCGAAATTAAACAGTCATCAAAATGTTGAATAATAATATCTATACTTTTCGCAATGTCATCTAAAACGCATTAACTAGATTAAATGAGGAAAAGCCTTTGACAAATTCATAGACACGAAAGCTAATCTAGAAATTATTACTAGATCTCACGTTTTCGCTTATTGTAATCATGCTTACTATTATATATTCTCGTATATACTGGCTTGCTTCAGTTGTACTAATCGAACTTGCGCTCTAGTCAAATCAAGACTATCGCGAAAGGATATAGTTTCTCGATCTATATATATATATATATATATATATATATGTATGGATGAAATGAACGTGCATACGGAAGAGCGAATGAGAGTGAGAGAGAGAGAGAATGGGTGAAGTAAGAGAATGCGTTTAGGAAACTATACAATCTATACGAAATCACAGTTAAGGGTATAACGTCATTTGATTTATCGACGAACAATTCTCTGATGTGTAGACTTGGTACTAGAAAAGGAAAGAGCGAGAGAGAGAGCGTGAGTTAGGTCAGAAGTTAACAGTGATACACTGCAGTTGTAGAGGCAGTGAAAGATGTCGGTCTCTGTGAAATATACATTCATTCTCAATACTCCAAGTTAGAGAGCAAGAGAGAGAGAAAGATAAACGAAGAGAAGTTGAAGGTGTATTTGATTTGCCGATAGTATATGCATTTACCATTAGAAATGTGCAGATTTTCAAATGCAGTATTGTCTTTGTTAGTAGTAAAGTTATTATTTAATAGTAACTTTCACGTGTATGCTTGTTGCGGGATTGTTAATTAGTTTTTGTATTACCGATAGATCTTTGCTTTATTTGATTATTGTATTTTGTTTTGTTTTGTTCAGACTAGACATTTATTTTTGGAGATTTAAAAAGTTGAGATGAAAATTTTAAAGATTCAAATTAGAATTTCAAATTAAGATTTCTATATTATTTCCTTTAAATTGTTTAATTGGTGTGCATTTAAATATTTGTTAGATAAGAACTAAATGGAAGAAAGGTTTTAGCACTTAATAACGTTAAAAAGTATTGTCCAGATATACAGATTTAAATTTTCTGAAGTAAATTTTAAAACGACTTTGTTTAACTCATCACGTTACGTCTTTTTTATATTTACACTTTCTTTATCTAATTATTATCTTTCGATAAAGAAAATTAAAATCTCCAAGCTTTTTTTTAGCGCTAATATCCTTATTGTATCCAGCTCTTTAATTATACAATGTTTCATAATAACGTTAATAACAGATATAAGCTCTGATCATTGGAAAAGTTATCCATTTTTGTTCTATAACAATCCGTTTATATCTGGCTAAGATCATGTTATCTTATTTTTGGTGCGAAAACTTGTTTTTGGAGTCTGATTTGAGTCATTGATTCGTAAATTCGGTACTTATCTTATCAGATTATGGAGAACAAAAAATGGATCATCAATAAAATTACATTATTAAAATAAGAAATCTTTTTTATTGTAAAAAGAATATTAGGTCAACGAATCTTTCTAGATTTTATTGTTAGGAAGCCAAATTTCGATTTAAAAGATTACTTCTCCTAAAACTTTTATCATTTTTAATTGGCAAATAAACTTTTTATTTTTTACTTTCATAAGAAAATTGAAAAGATATCTTTTTACATAAAGTTATTATTACAAAGTTATAAAAGACTAAAAGATAAAAAATATTTTTAGGATTTTTTAAAAAAGTTATTAAAATAAAGGTTCTAATGAGACCAATGAATGTAAATATTATTGAATTAATTTAATTTGAGATATTTTAATAAATATGAAAAAATTATAATTTTTAATTAATACAATCTTTAATAAATTTTTTTTATTTTACTTCTTCTGTAATATTTATGTTATCATTGCAATGCTAATTAGCGACGGAGGTCTACAGTGTGTTTGTGAACAAAGCACATGTAACGTACAGTGGTGCTTTTTGAAATCGGCTCAGAGCGGGATTCGAACTCGGAACCTTGAGATTACAAATCAATCGCTCTACCGACTGAGCCACTGAGATCTCTTAATAATTTAATTTTCTTTTCAATATGCCACTTATCAAAATTAATGATACTTATTGCCAAAATGAGTTTTCAAAACAATACTTTTCTTTATTAAAACTGTTAAAATTTCACACTTTAAAAAAAAAGGAAAAAAGCCAAAACAATACAAAACAGTATTGACAGGTGCACTAGAGTACACTTTATCAATTTTTTGTCAAGCATCATTCACATACATGGAACGACCGGTAACAACAACTGGAAAACGTTTTACCTCTTATAATCGGTTAGTATCATTTACGATCACGAATCGTGAAATCCCAACATAACAACCGGTCATTCTTCTCTTTTAAACAATATCGAAATCCGATTTAAAATCCTTCTCTCTTATACCGCTACTCAATAATGGAGACTTTGCTAGTACAAGAACACAATGTAAAAAAAACGACTAGAAAAAGATAAAAAAAAAGTTAATGAATGAACGAAGCAAAAGAGAGAAAGAGAGGACCAAAAAGAGGTATGTTCTCGTGGGGAAACAAAAAGGTTGAAAAGAGCTCAAGAGAAAGAGAATAGAGAGATCTGTTACGAGAGCCGGAGATTCAATTAGCCATTCTTCTGTCGCTCGTTAGTCTCTCTCTCTCTCTTTCTTTTTCTTTTCCCTCTTGGTACTGCAGTGTTCAAGTACTTCAAGTCGTTCCTCTCTATAACGATTTCGCGAAGGAACATCGACATTGCTAAAGCTTAATTTTGTTCGAAAATCACCTTTACCTTCTAAAACTCTCATTCTTTATCTGTTCCATTGACTTGTGTCTTTTCAAAAGTATTATAATGATAGTAGGAATAAGTGATTAAGCTTTTAATGACTGTATAATTATTCGATATTTTTGAGATTCTATTATCTCGATAAAATGTTTTATATTGCAATAACTGTACTTCCTTTGTTGGAATTTTTTTAAACATTTACTAAAAAAAATTCAAGCACATTCAACCCAACAGAATAATAAAAAGAGGATTGTTTAGAATTTGAGGAGAAAATTCTTCATGAAAAAAATGAGTGAGAAATTAATTAGTATACAGAATTTTATTGTTAATCGTAATTAAGCAAAATAAAATTTTATAGTAGTGTAAATAAAGTGTTTAAAATCGATGAATCCGATTTTAAACTAGCTTCTGACAAAGATAAAGTAAAAAAATGTAAAAAAAGAAAAAACAGCGAAATTTAAACTGGTTCAAGAACAAAAGCAAATAAAAAAAGCAATAGAAAAATTATTACAAAGAAAATTAAAGAAAGATAAAGAATCAGAGCTACAAAAAATTAAAATAAAAGTATAATAGATTTTGAATTAATATTTGTTAAAAATTTAATATAAATTTAAGTTGAAAAATTAAAACTTGAAACTCTTTTAAAATAATTAGTTTTTGAACTACATATAATAAAAATTGTTTCATATTTCTGAAGTTTCTTCATTTGAACTCTGCGTTTGGATAATAGGAATATCAAATTGGAATATAACGTACAAAAGATTCCTTATTGATTTTGTACAGGTGCATCAATAATTTTATATTTTAATGATAATGATGATAAAACATAATTAATAATAAATAATAACATTCTTTAACTTTTCAAGTATAAATATTACAATTTATATAAATAAAATGCATAAAAAATGTTATCTTTACCTTTATTTACAAAATATGCAGATTTTTAATTGCCTGCTAGTAATATTTCACGTAGGGATGTTACTCTTATATTTTGATATAAAACATCTAGAACCGGGAGAATTTCTAGAACATAGAGAACATTTATCATTCTCAGTTAATATTACATTCTTATATTCTCCGATTGGAATCATAAATCAAACATTAATTACTTTTTAAATATTATATCTGTAATACAGATTAAATTAATGATTCTACCCGTTGAACTAACATTTTTTGTTAAATGTTAGAAAATCGAGTTTGTAAATTTGATAATCTATACTATAATAGGATTATGTTAATTTGGTAATGCAATTTGAAAAATTTTAAATGTATTTGAATCCATAACAAATAATAGTATTGGAAAATATTTTTTTAGGTGATCAACATATATATATATATATATATATTTTTGACCTACTTATTATTATAAATTTATTGTATCATTTTAAATTTTGCGCAGATATAAATTGCTCCATGTATCCTGACATTTCTGGACCTAATATTTATCAAAGACAATTTATGGATTTTCATAACAGAGAAACTATTTTACTGAATAATTTTATTACTAATATTGGGTTAAACATTTCCCTTTAAATTAGACTGTTAATCAACTTTGACCCGTTCCAAATATTAATTTAAAAATAGAAATTAACGTACTGTATTTATTTAAACATTTGAAATCAAGTTTGTTACAAATCACATACAAAGGATCGTGTTCTAAAATAGTTTTCTGGTAAATAATTAATTTCAAACATACCATTCATCGTGTGTTTAATTCGTGTTTTTTCCAATTTATATAATCTTAAATAGATTAGCCATAATCTCTGAATTGTGATCATTAATGTTTGTCGTGAAACGTTGCACATACTAATCAACTTGATGATCATAAAAGTTTATGAACTTGTTATTCCTTACTGTTTTACCTCACCTGAAATAAAATTGAAAATTAATTAAATCGAAATCTCTTTAAAAAACTTCGTTTCTTTCTTTAATTGTTGGATGAACCAATTACAACCTGAATTGAGTGAATTCATTTTCTCCTTTCCTCTCTCTTGAAATCCTTTTTATTCCTACTTTATTTTAATGAAAAAATAATGTCGTCAATTATCGCTAAAAACCAGAATAATTTAGATGAAATTTCACTCTCACAACAATTGGAAAAATTAATTGAACTCGGTCTCTTGAAAATGTGCATTCACCATCTATAGTCAAAATGAGAGAAAAGAAAAAGAAAGAAATTAAAGATAGTTATCTTTGCGTTTAATTTGGTGATGTATGTTTTTGCATTTACTATTAAAAATATGTAGCTTTTCATTATAATATTGCTTTATTAGAATTAATATAACAAATTAAGTTTTGTGATGTTTTTGTTCAATTAAATTGAAATTCGTTCAGACGGCCATGACAATTGTTAATAGCCAAGTTAAAAATAAAAAACAAAATATGATCAACAAGTAATTCCGTTGGCTAAGACAAAGTTCGAAGTTGCAAAAAAAAAGAAAAAAGGAACAAGAAAAAGATAAATGGAATGAGAGTAAGCGACAAGGATCTTGAAGTCTTCGGGATTTGAAAGTAGGTTAGGGGGATTATAATTGGCATCGACCGGTGTGCCACGGCTAATTGAAAAATGCACCTCTTACTTGAACTCGAGACGTGCACATTTTGTTAGCCGTTGAGTTTTTTTTTCTTTACTATTTCTTTTTTTTCTTTTTACTTGATCTCTTTTATTTCTTTTTTTCCTGTTTTTTTTTTATTTCACTACTGGCCAGGTCTTGAAAAGAGCGCGCGTTTTTCTCTCCTAGCACTGCAAAGTAGGAGCGATTTTCTTGCGCACTCAGGGCTTTTTGTTCTATTTCAAGCGATCGAGATGCTTTTGACGTTCGTTTCTCAAGTTGAAAAGGAAATAGCAATTGAATTGAATGTGAATTTAGATAAATTTACATGGCATTGAATATTTATTCGAAAGTATTTAAGTAGTTTTATTTCCATGGAATTTTTCGATTATTATTATTGTACAGATCATTAAATTCATAAAGTACTTTAATATCGAACAAAGGAAAAGTTTTTTAACAGCCATTTGTATAAAACCTATTTTTTTAAAGTTTCTAATTTGAATTAATTAACCAACATTTCAAGCGGTTGGTTTACCAATAATTGTCAAAATTTCCTCATTTAATTAGAAGATTAAATTGTGGATATCATTAATAACTAAATTATTAAATATCACTAAAAAAAATATGAAGATATTTTTTGGATGTATGCCAAAAAGGAAGACTAGATACACAAATCAAAAGTATTTAAAACTCCTTTTGAAATTTAAGCTACGCGAAAGTAAGGGCAATTATCGGTAGACAGTAAATAACTAGCAACACTAGCTAAACTCTTTTACAAACTATCAAATAACAAGCTTAAGATGTTTTCTACCGGAAAAGGTTGTATGTAAAATGATGATGTAGTCGTTTATTGTTAAAAGGTGCGTTAGTCAGGTCAGCCGACATAATTTTAACTGGCTTGTTGAAAGCTTTCTGTTAATTAGTAAGTACCCGCGGCGTGCTAAAGCCTTGGTAAACTATAGACAGAGACAAAGGGAGGATGAGAAAACGAGAGAGAAATAGTTAGGCATCTCATCTTACCCTGCTTCTAGTGATAGTATCCTCGAAAAGATCGAATGTTAGTAGTTTGAGATGTACAGTTGGGATATCTCATTTTCTACGCTGTGGAAAGTCGAGTATTACGAATAATTTAAAAGATCGTTTCTCATCGATACTTTACCGTTGCAAATATACACGTTGATGGTAGTTACGCGAGGGAAGAAGCTAAGAATCACATTTATAAAGAAAAACGTAAGAAGGAGAGAGAGAAATATTGTTGGAAATCGATATATGGTGGTTGGTTGGTTTTCACCAAGGAGAAGCTGTAATATTTGCGTAAATTGTTCGGAAATGAAATTTTTCAATTCGTTGATTTATTTGCTTGAGATTATTTTTTTTGTTTTCTTGTCTGTTCAACTTTCTAGTTTTAAACAATATTACTTATTAAATTCAATCATGAATTTAGAAGCACTATTATCATCAGTTTATTTAGTTAAACTGAAAAATTATATTATAATTTATTTGAAAGATGAAAAAAAAAAATAAATTTGCGGTACGTAAAATATGAATCTATCGTACAAAAAATGATTCTTCAAGTAAAAAAATAAACTTACATTTTCTGTGCTGAGCCAATTTTATTTACAGGTGAAAAATTGACTATCGAGTCTTATTCAATTTGCATAAAAAGAGAACAAAAATTCACTTTTATTCTGCGATGGTGTAGAGGCTACCGCATATAGACCTTTTCAAATTTAGCTTTTATCTTGGTGGTAACTCTCTTGGCTATTGCCATTTTTCAAGTCTTGGCTGGAGTTTTCTAGAGAATGAAAAAAAAGGTACTTTGAGGGTAGCCAGCTAAAGTAAAGCGCAGCAAACAGCATAGTTCTGTGCGACGGGGATAACGATACAACGTTTGTATTTAACGAGATGTAAAAAATTATAAAGCGAATCTTCGTCTACTTTGTTTCTATTTTCTTTTTGATTCGACAAAAGAATACTCTTTACAAAGAAATGATATTAAGATATGATGAAAAAACATTGTTTATTCACTTCTTTTAAGTAACGGGATTGATAAAATAATATTTTTCTTTTATTTAAAATAGAATAGGATTAACATTTTTATACAATGCATCTTAAATAATATTTTAAAGTTGGCCTTTATACAGTTTTGATAAAATTACAATTTATAAAATTGATAAATGTTCATCACTTCTTGAATTAATTTTTAACTTTAAACTTCAAACAAACAAAAAATTCGTAAACACTAATATTTATAATCAACATTCTAATTTTTTCTTTGGAAGCAGTATAATCATTTTATTATAACTTCCTATTATTAAAACGAAAGTACTTTGTCTACATTACAATCAAAACTCTTCCATAACTCATCTAAAACTTTAGTGGTACACAAGTAAATTAAACTTACAATTCTTCGAACAAAGTAAAACTTCTTAAATCTAAATCTAAATCTTGGTCCCAACCATGACGATGTTAATTTTAGTTAATTCTACGTATATGTATACATATATACATACGTAAAAGGCTTGTCTATTCAAAGAAAAAGGTATAAAGTATTCGACATGCAGAATAGCAAAGGAAATCTTATGTATAGTATACGTAGTTTGCCATTCGCGTTGTCGTTAACTCCTTTAGAAGGACTATACACTAGAAGAGAACTTAACTTTAAATTGTAACTTTGGACTAAAGGAGGGAGGAGGGGGAGTAGGGAGGACTTGGACTAGTTTTAGAAGGCTTTTGTACGAAAATTAAAGTTTTTTAGTCATAAAGTTAGGTCTAATTACACTTGCTAGCAAAATCGTGACAGACATGTCTAGATAGTCTTCATAGTGTACATATATAGGAGATGTACATAGTTCAGTCGATTAAGATTCGAGCGTGTGCCAGGAACGAATCCCCCTTCACCCCTTCTCCTAAGTCAGAGTTACTTGACGTGCAGCTAAGCATACGGGATTTGTAGAGTTGAAGAAAATCCCGAAAAAAAATCTTTAAAATGGTTAAACTTTGTCAAGTTTATCTTTTTTTCAGAAGAGCTCTGAAAATAATATTGTTGAAGAAATCAAATTGATAAAGTTAGCTTTTGAAATATTTTTGGGTAAAGATTTCGCAACTTTTCCGAAGTCTGAAGTTGCTTTCATCTTAATCAACGAGATATAATTTTTGTTTCAAGATTGGTTTTTTACAAATAAAAAAATAATTTCTTAACTTAAAACAAAAATACTCAGAAAACAAAAAACTTAAAGTAAATAGGATTTTGTCGCGTACAATGCAGCCGCGTGAATTTATTGTCTGCTACCACGCCCCGTAACGCTGTTCTCAACACATGTAAAATTACGTTAAACATGGTGTTTTTTTTTCTAAATCTGAAGAAATTTTTAACGAAAGTATTGCAGCTTTCGCATATTTGGTAAATGATAAAATTTATTCCTTCTTGAAAAATGATATATTGAAAGTGAAGTCTTGAGAGGATTTGATTGATTGATTGATTGATTGATTGATTCGATTCTCTGATGCGAAAATATGATTAGTTGTTATTTTAGAAGCAAGATTAGCCACAAAAATTTAACATATGCATCTATAAATAATATTAATAAATTAAAAAAACAATATTAAATAATTTAATGATAAACGGAAAAAGTTTTGCTATCCAAAGTATTTATAAATAGCATAAGATGTTAATTGGTCAGACAAGAAAGTAAGCAAAAAATAGTACGTGTATAACGTGACCCAATTCAAGCCGTGCAAAGCATGCTAAACTCGTCTACTAGATTAAATAATTCATTCGATTATTTTCTATAGTTTTCAAATTATAAAGATGCTTAAAAAAAGTGCTCTCTTCACGTGCATAAATATATAAAGAAAAATCGATAGCTGTATTCAATATTATTGGGAGATATTACTTATGAGAACAAAAATTCTTCCAAATACACTTAAAATCATTGCAAAAAAATTAATACTTATATGCTAAAAAATAAAAAAAATTTTTCTTAAATTACGCAGTACTATAATTTTTTTCAAAAATGATAAAACATTATTTAAAATGTAATGGCATACATGTAAACATTTATGCACACGCATCATGTACTCGAGCACGAATATACAGATATTTTTTAAATATATCGCAATTGAATTACCTTTATCGCAAAATATGTTTGTGTAATATTATTTTCAAACTATTTTTCACCATCACAAAGCTTTATCTAGGAATAGGTCAAACGAAAAATACAACTTATAAATGGTTATTTTTGTATGGTCGATTAATATCGTGTAGTTTTTAGTAAAAAGAAGAAAAAAATTGTATCCATCAAATATTTAAATATACCAATGAAAATGTATATTGATCAAAGGGAAAAATTAATAAAATCAAGCTGAATAAAAAAATATGCAAGGAAGAGAAAAAAAGAGAGAAGGAAATACGAAACAACAAACGCAATAAAGTATGTAAATTATTTCCATTATCAAATGGAAAGGCTCGCAAAAACGAACTGTGCTTACAAAATAAAAGGGGGAAAGAGGGGGAGGGAGAAATCAATCATCCGGAACACTTAACGGACAATATCGAAAATTAAACGTCAATAATGTAAATTCATTCGTACGTGACAAAATTCAATTATTTCCCTCTTTGTACGAGTATATCTCATGTGAAAAGAGAGAAGCCGCCGCGTGCTTGTCTCTCCATTAATTCAATAAACGTGCAAACAAATTAAATTCCTTTTCCTCTCTTTTAAATAGAATAGCGAAAAAAAAGAGAAACGAAGAATGATAGAAAACGATTGAAGACCAAAGCCAAAGTAAGAACACCACATTGAATATCGAGTATACGAAAGGAAAGAAACTATACAAAAAATACCAAAAAAAAATCCAAAAAAATTGTACGTCTAACGATTTGCTTCTCACACATATACTCACACATATATAATAAGAAAAAAAAAGAAAGATGACAACATGAGCTTGATAGAGATATCTAAAAAAGAAGAGAAAAATACCTTAGAGAAGGACTCGTCCTTTCTATCGATGCTTAAAGCCTTCTACGGTATTTGTCAATAACAGAGAAAATAAGGGCTTGGCCTGGAATTTCGTATAAGTACGCTTTGGTATTCTCTCTCTCTCGTTCACTTGTGCCTATATTGCTTTACTATTGGCTTATTCGCCACATATATGCGTCAACTACTGGACCAAGAGATATAAAAACGGAGGTAAAAAAAAGCTCGCTATGTGTATATACGTCTCGTTCTATTGCTTGACGCCGTGTATGTCTTTTTTTTTCAATTTTTTTTTTTGCTCTGTATACGTATGTCCGTGGGTATCGATAAAAGGCTTGTAAACATGATTGGTCTATGAGCTCGTCCATGAGAGGATGAAAATTTTTTATTAACCTTTTAACGATGTTGAAAATTAATTATCATTCTACTAGTCATTTTCTTATCTCCGATAATATAATTAATTTTAAAAATTCTCTTTATAATAAATTTTTAATTAATTATGTATACAAAGCATCGTAAAACATATCAGTGTAACATATTGTTACGGAGTTATTATTGAATTGCAAATTATTATTCTGAATTTACAGAAAATTAAAGCTCAAAGAAAATAAAACAACAGAAAAAAATATAAATGTAACCCACGTAAAATCGACTGGATGAATATAAATAAATAAATTGTAACGAGGAGAAATATAAAATAAAATGATATAATATTATTTCTAATTTGTATAATGTATTGTTCTCATTTTGTATTTTCTTTTATTATATGAATTTGTGCTAAAAAGTAATATCTCATGTGAAATAAAACCGGAGATATTGTTGAACATAAAACATGATATAAAACTTTAAATTTACATTCAAATTAAATCTATTCTTAAAAAAAAAGTTCTCGAAAAATTTTCTTTTATATCTGTAATCAAATTTGAAAAAAAAAGAAAAAGTTAAGATGAAAAATAAAGGAAATTAGTAGGGAATATTTAGTATTATATTATAAGTTGAAAATTATTTAATTTAATTGTTAAAGGTCATATTTGAGAATGTCAAAGGATAATATGCAGTTAAAATAGCATGACATTTTTAGTGTGAGTTTTATTAGCTCGCTACTAGAATTTCGCACTGTTAAACCTCTTGAGTTGAAATTTCATTATTTCAAAAACGTCATCATAAAACTTTTAGCTGGGAATTTCTAATGATTAATTCCAGCCGTTACACATTTTAATACTTTCAACTTGTTATGCATAAATTTTCAATATTGAAACAATATAGCGTTTCGTCGAAAGCCTCTTATTGAAATATTCAATTAAATATATCATATTGAATTACTTAATTTTTTATTCTAATATTAGTGATTACGTTATCATACTAACAAAAATTTTTTTTCTGTTTTAGGTGAGTTGAATAAATTATTGGAATCGATCTTTAGTACGTAAGTTTTATTCATATTGATTTTTTGATTATATTAATAATTTTATTAATTACACGTTTTAAATATGTTAAGGTAAGTTTTATCATGTTTATCACTAAAACTATTTCACTTTTATTTTACAATGATAAACAATAGATTCACATAATTACCATGAATAAATATCCTCTAAAAATAATGTTGTAAGCTTACCCAAAGCATTACAAAGTTTTCGAAAGAACTTGGAAAGAAAAATAAAAAAGAGAGAATTTTCAAATTGAAGAAGTTATAATACTTTTGAAAATTACCACGCTATAACATTACGATACAACTTTAGCACTTAATAATTTCCACGCAATTTCTTCGATTTTAAAAAGAAAAATAGTCATTTCTCACACACAATACATTGATCGAAATTCAGTTAAAAAACATAAAAATTTCTATTTCATCATCTTCCCTTCCAGAAAAAAAAGAAAAACTTGAAGCAATTTTCTCTTTAAATAAGAAATATTATTTTTTACCACCATCCTCTAGCCATCAAACATATCAGTAAAAAGACTTCACGTGTTCTATATATACGCGCGCTCACATATACATATAAGCTTTAAGCTGTCTTATCTACCAAGCCATTCCAAGTGCCGAACGTTTTTCTTCGTCTTTCTTTTCTTCTCTCCATCGGTCCTACATCCTTTCTCTTTATTTTTTTCTCTCTTTTTGTTCTTTCATTTCTAAACCCTCCCCCTTTTTCTCTTCGACGCAAGGCCTGCCGCCGTTTCCTTCATCCAATATAATTATTTGCTCCATTAACTTTAACCTACATAAATGGTACGCGACCAAAAAAAAAGAAAGAAAAATAAACCTTTTTCTCGTTCTTTCTTTCCTTATGTACATCCCCCACACGGATTCTTAATCAGTTTCTAAGCTTACGCACTGTACTTTCGCGCGCCCACTTTGTATTCTTTTCTTCCGCTACGTTCTACCTACTACCTTTTTCCTATTCATTTTCTTTTTCCACTCTGTAATTCGAAATTTTAGTGGTTTATTTTCAGAGCCGGAGAATTAAATATTCGTACTATTGTATTACTACTGCTCTTTTTTGTGAATAAAAAAAGGATTAATCTGCATGAATATCGCGTGGGAGTAATTAATTCTTTTATGAAACGTATTATTTGTTTTTGTTTATTAAAGTCATTTTTTTTTCTTAAAAATGGCAATAGAAATTTTTTTTTGTATTTTTTCAAAGCATAATTAACGTATTCCGTGGAAATTTATTGCGATACTTCTTTTTTTTTTTAACAACACATCGAAAAGTAACTTTTGATTAAACTTCGTTGCTCTCTCACCCATTCAACTATTAAGTAAATAAAGTCATGAACACACACTTTTTTAAACCCGCAGCGGAACTAGCTCCTGTTTTTTCAAACTCCACTTTTAACTTTTCTTCTCTTTTTTTTCTTTCTTTCTTTCTTTTTACGGCACACAAAATACATACAACAAACCCGTATAGAGAAAGAGAAGAGAAAGTATCTAGACTGGGTGGGTGTGAAAATACTTTTAGGTGAGTGCAAGAGTAGGGAGAAGAAGAAGAAAAAAAAGAAAGTATAGACGATTAGGGCAAGAAAATTGGCTGATTCCAACGTATTCCGTGTGTATATACATGTATAGAGAAAAGCTTCTAACATTTTGCCCCCGTGTCTATCCTAAAACGTTTGATGGGCTTTGTTTTTCTATCACTTTTTTTTCTGTTCTTTACTCTTCTGTGTACTTCTTTTTTTACTCGCTTTTAATCCTATAGTATTCTTCTTTACTTAATTCTCCTGTTTTTTTTTTACTTTTTTGTTCAAAGTTAAATTGCGGAATGTTACTTTTTTTGAGGGTCGATTTCAAGAGTTTCTTAATCTTGGACTTGGAAATGCGAATGAAAATTTTTTCGCTTAGACACTCGGAATTTAAGGGATCAAGATGCTTCGCAAGGGGATGAACGTTATACGGTTAGGTTTATAAACCTTCAGAGATGCATGAAAATGTATATATATATATTTAGAAAATGGAAATTTTCTCTGGACTTTGAACGTAAAGTTGGTGGATTAGATAGTGATAATATTATGCGAAGCTAAATATTTTGCTCTATAAGACTTAATTAATTGCGTACATAATAAGTTAATTAGATGCGAAATTTTGTCTATTTTTAAATAATCCGAAGATGTTTGTTTTTACTTTGAAGAAAAAATAACTTGAAAAGATTTAGATATTAGTTCGAGTGGCACAAACAAAAAGTGAGTAATTTATTTTTATTATTATTATTCGCAATTTGTTTCGCACCCTATTTTACATTCTTTTTTTATACTCTTAAATCTTTTTGTGTACCGAATCAGGTTAAAATAAAGTTTTATTTGCCAGAAAAGAAATCGTACAAATAAATAATGTCATCCAAATTTTTTTTTCTTCCTTTCGTATCCCAACCCCCCAAAAATATATGACTTTTGCAAAATAACACTTGAATTCCGCGGAGCATTTGCGTTTTCCACGACAAACACATTTATTTAACGTAGTGGAATTCGCGCGAGCATAAATAAAACATGTCTCACTCAGCATAAGATGAAGTCAAAAAAAAAAGTAGAAGAAGAAAAGTGGAGGACAGTAGGTGCAAAAAAAAAAGATATATCTGGCAAGCCTTGCATCTTTCGCATGTTTTTATTTTTTTTTCTTGCTTCCTTATCAAGAGGGTCAAAAGTTCAAAGAGTCGCCTTTAGTGAATTCAGTTTCGTGTGTATTACGCTATTCGTTTGAAAATTTCTTTTTCCTTCCCTGCCCAGAAAAAAAAAAGAAACGACTATTTCATTGCTTTACGTATGTATGTGTCCTGCTGCCGCTGTATACAAGTACACAACGCTATTTGCTTCAACATTGCAATCTGAAGAAAGAAAAGATTCAGGTTCTTCAAGTATACGAGAAAAAAAGAAAGAAAGAAAAGCGTTGGAAGTAATCCGATAAATTCCTCCGGCCGACACTCGAATAGCCAACTCTTTTCCGTCCTCTCTTTACTATCTCTGTATCACACTTGTGCCCAAGCTTTCTTTCTCGCTTTATCATTCTCTGTTTCTACTAGACTTTGCTTCTTTCTTTTCTAGCTTCTTTTTTTTTGCTTTCTTATTTTGCTTTTATTTTCACACGTTTCTTTTCTTTCGACTACTTTGCTTTTTCTTTTACTACCTTTTAATCCCGTTATCTGTTAGCTTGTCTTACTCGTTGCTCTGAAAAATTAAGATGTTGTTTGCAAATCGTTTCTTTTGTTTAGAAAGAAAAAAAGGCAAGATAAGAAAGAAATTTACAGAAATTTAATTTATCAATACAAAGTTGAACTTATTTGATTTATTATTTCTATTTAAATTTTCTTGTCATGCATGTATTTTATAAATCTTTGAAAAATGCGCAAATAATTTTATTCATAAATTTTTTTAAATTCAGTCGCACAGGAATCATTTATAAATACATCCAAAGTGCATGATTGCTCAGTTTGAATTTTAATAAAAAAAATATAAAGAAATAATGAAAAATTGGATTAAATTCAAATATTCGCTGCTACGCATTGAAATAGCAATCTCAACAAATCAATTAGTTTTATATCCCGCTGTATGTTTATTCATAAACGATTAACCTAATTAAATACCACGTCGTTGCTTTAATAATAAAAAAAAAGAGCCAGAATATCGCGCAGAGCGCAGCATTCAGTGCCAAACCAATTGGCACTGAATATTTTTCTTTTTTTTCTCTTAATATTTAACTCACTGTTATTTTCTCATATCCAAATTATCAACAAAGCAGCCAAAAGACATGAAAGAAAAGGAAGTAACATTGATAGAGTAGAACGGAAAAAGAGGAGATCGCCAAGCCAGCTGCAATAAACTTTGAGTTGTGGCCGAATTACGAGAGAGTAAGAGAGAGAAACTCTCTCTCTATATCTACCCAAAATCTCGATAGAATGTATAGTCAAATGGAAGGGTTTGGGTATATGCGGTTACCTCATGCATATATGCACGAGAATATATACATATAGTATATACTATAAGCATTGGTCATTGACTACATGTTGGTGGCTTCATGTGTACGTATATATATGTGTGTATATGCACACTAGATGGGGAATATAGTCCCCTGGCGAAGCGTGAAAATAGCTTGAAATCTGTGCAGCGTGTGTACTAGGTTTGAGCACCAGAGTTCGCGAAGGATTTGGCGAGAGAGAGAGAGAGGCCAAATGTAATTAGGCCACGAGTCAGCGCGTTCGCGTCAAAACAAGAAGTATATGTATGAGTGTGTGCGCGTTGGTATATGTTTGAAAAGATAGAAACGTGCATGGGTCTCTCACACACACACACACTTAGTTTTAGTAAACCCAAACGGTCGGAACTAACGATAGAAAAGCACAAATAAATGCGATTTTGCTGTTATATATAAAAAAGGAATAAAATTAAAGTGTTTGAGAATTAAACGCGGAACAATGGATTAGCCTTTGTGATAAGAGGATTTTAAAAAAAGCGAGAATATAATGTTATTTGGCATTCATAAAGAATATTTCAGTGATTTCTAAATCAATTTCTTTGTTTCGAAAGACTTAAACGAATTTATGTGCTTCAAATAATAAACTTATTTCATAGTGATAATGAGATGAAAACACTAAAAATAATACGATTTATCTAACAAAATATCCAATTTGAATTTTATAAGTTATTATTAATTTATTCGATTAAAAATTAATCAACACGAATACGCGAAAAATCACCTGAAAAGATAGGATTTGCATATAATTTCATAAACTGCTTAATGTTAAAATCAATGTGATTGTAGAGAGGATACTTTCTATAATGAAATGGTCAATGTCCTTTTCGGTAATACAAATTTTAATTTACTTTAAAATGAAAATTTCGTAACCCGGTTTCCAAAACATATTGCGCCATTAATGTAAATGTAACCTTTCAAGATTCAAGTAAGAATATATTTATTTTGAAAATACACGAGTTACGGTTAATGTAATTCGGATTGTCCAGTCTGCATTAACATTTAATTTGTAAAATAAGTTATAAATTAAATTTTAAAAGGTCGTTTCAAAATTTATATTTTATATGGTCTTTGTACTACAATAGGATTTTTGCTTATGGAATTTTGTTGAAGTATATTCAGTAGTTTGTTTGATTAAATTTCCTTTAAATTTAATTTAGTTAATGTTTTCCATATCCAAGTTTAGTGTATGAATATTTTCAAATTAAAAATTTGATTATGATACTTTGAACAATATTAGTTATATTTCATCAGCATAATATTTGCTGCACTTAAAATTTCTGAACTTTTTTTTATAATTAAAAAAAAGTAATATATGAATCAACATTAAAAGTACTCTGACTTTTATTATGGAATACTATTTTTAGAATAAACATTCAATTACAAACTGAGATTATGATTTTATTTATATTTATATGCGTTTAAGTGAAGTTACAATACTAATGATTTTTAAAGTACATTTTCAACATAATAATAAAATATGCAAAAGGTTCACACAGCTGACAGGGTAAATCCTAAAGTCTTTTTATTACTATATCGTCCATTATTAGCTATATTTTTTAACTATTCAAGAACTTGGTGGTAGAAAAGTAAAAAAAAATATTGAGGTTTGGATCTATTTTAGGTCCCATGCTAACAAAGCAAACTCAATAATGCTATTAATAATTCAGGATTTATTGAAATCAATGGTTATTTCAGTTTTTAGTACATAACGTTCCCGAAATCTTAATGGTACATTTGGACCTACATATTAGTGATATTGCACTGGATATATTATTCAAATTATAGCGTTCTGTATTATTAATATTTATAGTCCAAGGGTGGAAAATACATTTTGTGGTCATTTTGGGTCTCCGGTTGAACCCAAATTTTCAAAGTGAATTTTCATCTGTTAAATCTACTAAAAATTAAAACATAAAAATTTTTAACTTAATAAATTGTTTAAAGACCACATTTCTAAAAGAATGCATCAGGTCAACTTGAAATTACTTATTCATGTTGACCATTTCATTAAGAAATTATTTTACTATTTATATTTGCTCATTTACGCTCTATAGTTTTTTTAAAATGACATTTTAGAGCTTACTGACATGTTTGTTTCTCTCAGGATGTGTGACAAATAGAGATTTGACGTTTTAAGTAATTAATTTTTTATGATCTTTACGTCTCCATTTCTTGAGCTTAAATCTTGGAAATTCGGATTCAGCAACTCAAAATAAGTAGGAAAATACTCAGGTTCAAGTGAATATACATAAATAGTCAAATAGTATTGTCTTCTAATCATTGCTATAAATGAATTTTTTCTTCCAGTGCATGTTTGCTTTAAATATTAATAGTTCTTTTCCAATTCATCTTTGATCGTACTAATCGTATTTCCAAAATATTTACATAACATTTCAATAGTATTGTCAATGTATTACTAGAATTATACTATTACATACCTTGTTAATATAACTGCTATACTGTAATATTTTCGCAATATCGGAGCAATATTGAAATGCCATATGAGCTAATCCCGCATTGTTTTGCGCAAAATCACGAGGGTGAAAATATAAATTCTGAGCTCGTGGTCGCGTGATTAATTATCAGTTCTGGCTTTGGCTTGATGAAAATCCGATGATTGAAAGTCCTTTTAAATGGAATATTGTTTTATAGAGCGTACCACCGGCGTAATCGGTTTAATTTTTTTTTTTTTTTTATTAAAAGGACTTACGAAACCCCCCACAAGCCCATAAAGAATTTCATTTTCACCAATTTCGATTAAAATACCTCCCTCCTCCTTTTTTCTATCACTATTCTTTGTCTACTACGTTCAATCACCGAAAATAGAAGTGGAAAAGTTTTTTAAATTCACTCTTCTATCCGATTCATAGTCGAAATGTGATAAAAGCACTTTTGTAGTGTATGTCTGTATACCGTATAACCTAGTAAAAACTCAATAAAACAAGCTGCCTTGGATCATATGTATATCGAGTATATACATATAAACGTACACAAAAAAATGACAGAAATAGAAGAATTGAGAGGCCGGAAAAGCATAGACAGTTAAAGACTAAGCGTAAAAGAGAAGAACTACCGATGATCGATACGTTTTTTTTCTGCTCTTCCTCTCTCATCCGTATATGTGCGAAACGAAGCCTGATCGTAAAGGATGATGGCAGAAAAAAAAGAGACGAGTTTCGACATATATATTATAGCGCGAAGACGGAGATAAGGTGATGAAATGAATTGTTTTATTTATTTCTCAGACGCTATGGAATAAATGAAGTGGTATTCTTTATTCAGTGGAAAAAGATATGGGTCTTTAAATATCAGAAATATGGTAACAGATGATGTATGGCTGTCTTTTGGATATTGACGAGCATCGTTTTTTTGAAATACAATTTAAATTTCTGCAATGTAACATTGAATATTTGAAAGTATTATTTATATGAAAAAAAAATTAGAAACATCAAAATAGTTCAAATCTAATATTTTTAATTATTACATTAATGTTCACAATCAGTAATGCTCAAATTATATATTTGTAACGATTTTCCTAAAGTTAAAAAATATGCTTATTTATCTAAAGAAATTTAAAAATATGTGTGACAAAAAACTTGTACATCTTTAATTCACATAAATAGAACACGCGTTGAACGGAAAATAAAAGAATACATACAAACATATTTTTCTACATTTACCTGCGCGTTGAAGCGGAAAGAATAAATAACAAAAAAAGGTCACAAGCACATATCTATTTGTTGACTTCGTATGCAACTAAATAAAATAGGTCACTTGTATATTTATTTAAAAAAAAACAAATATATTTGTTTGGATATAAATTCATTGCGTTTATTTGCAAGGTAAAAAAAGGAAAGAAAATAAAAGAAATCGTTATATCATATTACTCGTGCGTACACGTACAAAAGTCAGGGAGAGAAAAAAATTGAAGCATGTGCCATGATTGCTAAGCTCTCTCGCAAGTCCATCCAGTTTAAGGGATGAGAGTATACGAGAAGAGGAAATAAGAAGAGAAGCCGAAAGAGTTCAATAATAATCGATCATGCTGAAACGAGTTCCTTTTCTATATACGTATCCATATACTATAATAAAAAAAACGTACAAGAGGAATGGAACGGATGTACGTTTGCGAAATGTCCGTTTGGACGACTACTGTCTGTCAAACTCTCTTTTTATTTTTCTGTTATCTGATATAAATGAATAAAAAGAACTATAAAAAAAGATAGGTCACTAAGGTGGACTCCTTTTTTTCTTCTTATATTTCAAGGGTTCTGGAAAATTCTATCGTTAGTCAAATAGAGTCGAAGAGATAATTGATTTTACATGATTATTTGCAAAACAAATGAACATTTCATCATCGATAATTGTTATGGTCTGAACGTTGAAATTTTTGTGACTAATTTCGAATTGATTGAAATGGTTGGAAAGAATTTAATAACCAAAAGTGACTAAAAATCTTTGATAAATTTGATTTATCCAAAATTAAATTATTGCTGAAAATTGAAACTAAATGAAATTTTAATCATCAAATGAAATAATGGAATTTAAATAAAAAACATTTTATTTTAGATTAAATGAAATATTATTGTTTCTATGCGAGTTAAAAAATATCACGTAAACGATAGCTCTACAAAACTTTAGCTTCCCAAATACCATGGAAAACTATAATTTATGAGATAACTTTACAGAACTTTAGCCTCTAAATATAGCTTTATAGAGTATGTAGGGGCTACTAAAAAGAAAAAGGTAACGAAAATTTATTTTTTTTTTTTAGTTTTTAAGAGATTACTTTTTCACCGTTAGATAGTAAGAATTTTCAGTACCGTATTTCAACTTTTTAAAATTAAAAAAAAAATAACAATTTTAAAAAACTAAAACAAAGAAGATAATTTCTGTTGACTGTTTAAATATTGTTCGAATTTAAAAAAAAATAAAAAAACATTTTTCTTTTCCATTAAACCTTATAAAGCAGCTTAAATCAGAATAAAGAATTAAAATTTATTCTTTTTTTGTAAAAGGCATGCATTAAAACGTAGGATTACAGCTTATATGTCTTATGAAACTTTCAATCTCTGCTTTTAATCTTTATACAATCTCTCAACTAAAAAATAGTAATAATAATCTTCTGGATCGATTTGAAATCTACGAAAAAAAGGAAAAACGAAAATTACTACTAAAAAATGTATGACTTGCGCATAAAATTATAATTCAAAAGGCTACTTCTCTCTGGCGCATGTTTATAATTTCCAGCGAATTGAAAAATGTCCTTTACCAAGCATTAATTCACAAGCTTTGGCTCGTTTTGTTTTTGCTTTTCAGAGCAAAAAGCATTTAATAAAAAAAACTTCCGTAACTCTCGCAAAACTAAAATTAATGAACCAATTTTAATTCGTCGAGTTTGAGAAAAATTATTAGTAAAAAAAAGGAAAAATAAAAGAGAAAAACTTGAAGCGAAATGAGCAAAAATAAAATAAAAAAAAGCAAAGCTCGTTATTAAAAGGCGAGTAGGCGACGATTCTGCAATTGCCCGTCGATATATAGAAAACTTGAAGTTTTAATGCATCGGATAAGCCATGCTTTCTGTTAAAGCTATTGCTGCAGGCGATCCGTTAAATGCCCTTCAACGACTTACCCCCAGTGAGCAATTTTAGTTTGTCCGACTTCCTTGATCCGTTTGCAGATATTGGCGTGCTTTTGAAAGAATTGACATTTTTTTGTTCTTCTTTCAACCTTTTCTTGCCATCTCTTTGTTTTTCTTTGTTGTTTTTTGTTTTGCTTCGAATAATGAAACTCCAAAACTATGCTCCATCCTTTTTGGACATTAAAACTATTTCAGAAATTTTCGTTTTGAAAGTTTATCAGTTGGATTTTAAATTCTACAAAAAGTATTTTAATCTTTATATTCAAAATATAGTTTATTTTCTTTTTTGGTATGTTTTTGGTAATTATGAAATATTAAACTGTGTTAATTTTTTAATACATTCAACTGATAAAGAGGAAAATTAAACGGGAAATTTTGTATATTCAAATGGAAAATCGATAAAGCAGTTCATAATGATTTAACAAAAAGCTTTCAATGACGGCTTATGTACAAATTCAATATAATTCAATCCATCATTATTCAATATGCGCAATGCTTTTGCAAACATGATTCATTAATCATTCTGCTCAAGTGCTATATTTTAAGTTATGTATTCAAGATCCATTATTTTCTCTACATCAACAATAATTTCTTTTATAGCACTGCGGGACCTAAATCCGCACTTAGGTAACACTTTTCTGTTACCTAGGTGGCACTTTTTTACACGGTACAATAATGAATTTACTTAGGTAACGAACGTATATAATAAGAAATAATTTTATATGTAAATTATTTTTTAAAGTATTTTCATAAATAACAATAAGCTGTAGTATATTGAAACTCTTTTATATTAACATTCTTCAAATTAAATAACAATTATAAGCAAGTAAGATACGAGTAAAACTAAAATTGATAGTAGCGTAACATGTAAAGCGAAGAGGTATAGTCATTTCAGCGTTGTATTATAAAATGCTACGGGGATCCCCCTATTACTACACACGATTGCTATTGCTATACTAAACATGTTACCTCCTCACCGCTCCTACGACGCTAATTCATACTTGAAACAAAATTTCAATTTATGACTTCATAGAAGATGATTTCAACAAACAATTTCACATAATATCAATAATATTGATAAAAATTAATTATTATTACACATTTTGAGTATATTTTTGAAATTATATTTTTTTTTTCTTTTTCGATCTATTATTCATGGAGTGTTTAGTTTTAGTTTATTTATAGTTTTTTCTTTTTTTTTCGATTTATCATTCACAGGATGCGTAGTGTTTGGTTTTTATAGTTTTCGCTTTTATTTTTTGAATTATAATTCGTGGAGTGCATAGTTTTTGTTTATTACTGATTTTGAAGAGTACAGATTTAATTTGGCGGATTTATGTCCCACGTGCTACAAAATAGTATACGATACTCGTGACCTTAGTGGAACTTTATTACACGGCACTACGTTATCGCCCTCGCTGCGCTCGGGCGATAACCCCGGCCGTGTAATAAAGTGCCACTTAGGTCACTTGTATCGTAATGTACTATTTTTTTATTTCGCATACTTAATCTGATAAAAATGCATTTCGTTAAAGCTGTATTTAAAAGAAACTTTATGATTAATATAATTTTTATGACACTTAAATTCACCATTAGTATTGTAAACATTAATTTTTTAGTTATTAAAAATAACTGCAAATTTCGTATGAATGAAAAAAAATTTTTTAATCCCAAATTTTTCATGCTTCTACTATCCAAAATTTACAGCTGACATATGGGTACCACCTATTCGCTGTCATTTTACTTTTTGCCTTGGAAATCGACTTAACTGAGATCTATAGATATAAAATTTGAAAAGGATTAGAGTAGGAGAAAACGATGTGTGAAACGTGGTTGGAGCTTGAGGTCAAACGAATAGCTTAAGAGGACTTTCGGTAAAAGCAGAGAAATGAAACCCACTGACTCAACCCCTCCGACAGGAATCTTTTTTTTTCCTTGTAGTTCGAATCCAAATAATTTTGGGATACCAGGAAGTAAGAATTAATTTGGAGAATGGTATAATTAAATACTTTTACGGATTCTTTAGAAGATATTAAACCTTTTACGTTTAATGTTTATAAAACAGATTGCCGTCATCGGTTCAATTGTTATTGCTCCATAATAAAATTATAATAAAATAAATATCAAGAAAAAAATGTTCAATTGTTATCATTATATAATAAAAGTATTCAATAACAGATGCCCCAATATTACACCTGTAAATTTTTTTCCAGTTTTCAAATCATAGAAAACATTTCCAAACTTTTAAACCAGTGACAACTCTAGTCGTAGAAAAATCTCGTGCGCAATAAAAGCCATAAAACACGTACATTTTTTACTTTACTCATGGTCGATCGCGCGTATACAGAGACTAGTATATGTGTCGGTCACACCACACACTACTGAAGGTTTGAAAATCGACGCTTTTTTAACTGAACGGAAAGCCATTTGCCGGAACTCTCTGTACAAGGAAGAAATCCGAGATTTTCAGTTTCAATTTTCAACAGCTTCTCCTTCCAAATGGTGGCGCATTTTATTCTTCCAAGCTTCTCTTTCAAACTACAAAACTCCCATCAGTTACTCGACGTTTCTCCATCTCTTTCACCCTCTCTCTCTTTCTCTCTAAAATCCTAGAATGTTGATACATAAAGTTTCGGTGGCACAAACTCTGTTTGACGATAGTAGGAGAATAAGAGATAGCCTTGGGATCCTTTGGGTCATAATGCACTTAAGTTTCAATCCAAATAGCATATGAATTCGTCGCAGTCATCGTTGCAAGATTACACAACGTGTTGCGCAAAGTTGTTGGTAAAGCAACGATGTCATTTATTTCTTAACTCAAGACCTTCCTTTAAAGATGAAACGAGAGTAGAAGTTGTTTATATCAAGTAACGTGGACAGTACTTTGTTATCCCTGCATATGATGTGTATACCGCATTACATTTACCCACTTTATAATCTAATAGCATTGAGTTTCTTAGTTATATCCAAGAGCCAACATATATACGTAAATAAACTTCTACACTTATACGTCATATCAGAGGAAAGATAGTCGAGGAACAACAATACGCGTAGCCCAACTCGTTGGCAAACTTCTGCATTGCTTTTCTCTTTCTCTCTCTCTCTTCACTTTATAGCAACTATCTCTCGAGAGTCTAGAAAGCATGCCTGGCTAATCCTCTACTAGCCTTTAAGATAGGTCAGTCATAAGATAATACTTCTAAAGGTGCTGGGTGTCACGTCCTTGTGTACGTGATTTCTGTCTGCACATCTCCTTTAACGATTAAAATAATTGCCCTGTTCAAGGCTGTATCTTCAGTCTATGTATATCTTTATTCTAAGACAAAGCTCTTTATATATATATACACATACCCTGATATATATATATATATATATGCATTAGGGTCACTTGATACCCAGTAGCCTTGGAGCGCTGTTTGACTTTGTTTGAGTCGCATGCTGCACTCGCGTCGTGCTGACTGCCGCAACTAATCACTTTACTAATGGTGTATATATGTGGGCGAGAGAGAAAGATAGAGAGAACAGAGAGAGGGACGCGATTAACCATCCTGTGAACGCTTGTGCACGATATAGCAGATATCGCTTAGCCACGTCGTTTGCGGTAAGTTAATTGACTGATATCGTTGTTAGGGCAGTGTGTGTGTGTGTGTATGTGTATGTACATGATTATGTACTTCAATGTGATCATTAATGTTGGATTTACTGTCATCTTGTTAATATATTTTCTTTAAGCTTAGAATTTTGACGGTTGGAGTGGTTACATTTAATGGTATGGACAAACGTGATTGAGGAGAATTTATATGTGTTAATGTATTGTTTAAAGTAATGAGATTTCAGTAGCTTCCTTTTGAATACTAACTTGAATATTTCAATATTAAACAATGCATTAAGAATAGATTCTTATAAAAATGTTAATAAAATTTGCTAAAATCATGCTTCATTACAGTTATTAACGAAAAAGTAATTTTTTTATTTTGTAATAACAAAAAAATAATATGCCACTATTCAATTATTATATCATTCATTAAAAAAAATTGTTTCATGAAATGATTCTTTAGAAAGATTTCAAGTGAACTTGCCTAAAAATTCAAAGTATAAATTTATTCATTTTGAACATGTCAAATTAAAATGCCTAATTTTCTATTTTATTTCAAATGTATTAGGATATTAGAATTTTCAGTCACATGCCTGAATGGCATTCTATGCTTTTTATTTAAAATAAATTTTAAGCACAAAGATTAGGACATACATACTGAAAATTTCCATTTTCTTAAAAAATATTTGATTCTTAAAATAAAGTAAAATAATTAAAGCTATCAAACACCATTCCAAAACTATACACAAATTCATGTAAAGCAGCGTCTTTAAACATTGCTACTGGTGATCATCATTTAGAAAAGCTGAAGAAAAAAATTATTTCAAAAAAAGCAAGACTTAATACTATCAAAGTGAAAGCCAAAAACGATTCATTACCAACCACAATCAATCAATCTCCAACGAAAAAGAAAAAAAATCGTGAAATCACTACGATAAGCAGCGCTACATACAAAATTGTACTATTTGGAAGCCTCCACTCAATAAATGTTCGATCAATAATCAAACATAAATCAAAGTCACTATATGTAACGACACGAGCTTTTCTTGTACAAGTGGTACCTAGTCCCTCTTCCGATACGCATCGCCAATATTCTTTTATGTTCTATTTAAGGAACCTAAGAATTTCGCGTGCATAAGTTCAAGTAAGTTCAACTTAAACAAAGTCACCAAAAGAGAAAAAATTGAAGAGAAAAGCAAGTATGTAAGGCATTTTGAGGACGCTTAAGAGAAAAAAAAGAGAGAACGTTCAATCCAATGAACGCATAGTATATATGACCTGTACCAGTAATAAAAAAAGTAAGAAAAGAATTTTCCTTTACAAAAGCTTCAGAGAGGGTACAACAAGCGAAATAGTATTCGGATCACGAAGTAGCTTGGGTAAAAAAAAGAGCCTTAGCAGATCACCACCCAAAAGGTTTTAACATTGAAGCGAAACAACGCGCATAGGTTCAAGTTGGCAGCTTCACGCCAAACCAGTGAACGAAGAAAGAGAGAAAGAGAGAGAAAGAAAAAGGGATGCCAACGGGCTAATCCCCTAGTCGACCCTCTGTCAGCGAGTTTCGTCCTTTTGCAAAGTCGTTCGTGCTCTTCTTTACTATTGCTTTACGTTCTTTTCTCTTATCCCACGTGTTTTGTTGTATATATATATATATATATATATATATATATATATATATATATATATATATATATATATATTTGTATCCTTTTTTCTTCTACTCTTCGTATTGATGTCTATTTGTACATGTTACTTTGTATGCACTTTTTTCTTTTAAAATACATTACTCTTTTTATATTTCTTCTTTGTCATCAAATCTCTCTCTTTTCTTTTTCATTTGAGAAAGGCTAACCTTTTGCCAGATACCACGGATGATGTAACCTTTATATAATCAATGTAATTTGAAAGCATTGGGAGGGATATACGTAGTCCTTTTCCTTCTTTTATTTATTGCTTTTACATGCATATTGATTAAGCGAACTACGTGTGCACTGCATTTACTTGTGTGTTGTATTGGCTTTGTGTATTTCCTTTTCAGACTAATACTCGAGTCTTTGTTCAGTAAGCATTATAGTTAATAAGAGAGACGTGTAGTTTTCTATATTTATTTATAAAAATTTAATTAATTTAATGTCTGATTAACTTATATTCAATTTATGGAAAAATAAAAAGAACTGTATTGATTACATTGATCATATTGTAAGATTGGAAAATATTCAGACAATATATTAATTAAAATCTGGATTCGCAGGTAATGACATGAACATACGTTTATATTCTGTTATTTATTAATTAAGTAATGAAAGAAATTTTTATTAAAAGAATTTATTAAAACAATGTCGAGCAGGTTAATACAGATTTTATTATTAAAAAAAACATAATAGTAATGAGTTTTGAAATCTTAATTTCTGGAGATGAAAAAATATACAACATAAAAATTTTCTGAATACTTTTTCAACTTTGTTTATTCTTAAAATAATTAATGAAAATCTGCAATTTTGTAAACTTTGATTTATGACTTTCCTTGGCTCTAACAATCATAAGTAGAAGAATCTAAAGAAATATTTTTCAAAAAGTAACTTTGAAACTTCTATTTTTATATTACATTTTTTAAGTCAGAATACATCGATGAAAGCAATTTTTATCTAACAAAAGTCAAAAATTCTTATCAGTATGTTAGAAAATTGAAAAGCATCAACATCGTGATAAAAATTTCAATAGCGAAAATAAAATCTTAACTTGATAGTTCAATTTCTCTCTTTCTTTAAAATTCATCGACAAAACAATGTCCTTTTATATTTAAGTAATCCCGAAATTTTTAACAAAAACAAAGTTAAACTATATTTTACTTTTTCATTCTATTTTTTTGCAATTTCATATTTACTTTTACCTATGCACACTCGAGTAAGGCACTCTTAATCGTTTTCTCAAGCACCGCTATTTGAGCATTCGATTTTATTAATAAATTATTATCACAACATTTTCCATGCTAAGCGCTGTCATTTTGACATTCTCTCTTTTTTCACGTATATGCTTGAGCGAACGATATACATGAGAAGCAACGTCAATACTCGTCACGGTTCACTGATTATTGTAAGTAAGTATTTTGCTTAACTGAAAAAAGCTTTTTCAGCTTACTAAAGAAAATAGAGATGAAGTTGAGGTATTGATTAATTTAATGAAAAAAAATAGAAGGGAAATATAAAATTGGAAATTTATTCATAAGCTTGATGTGGGGATCGCATATTTTTCAATGAATGAATATTTATTTGATTAGCTGAACAGGTTAACAATTTTTAGACAGAGTTGAAATTTTTTTTCATTCTAGGTTCATTTTTTAATGAATAATTATTTATATATTAAATAAATATTGCTAACTTGAAGCAGCTTAAGGTGATTCTCCACAATTTTTAAAAACTGCAAAAATTCTGAAAAAAATATTTTTGCACCTGGGTTATCTAATGAATTTTTGAGTATAAGTTATTTGAAAAATTTGGTTTTTACACGCGATTGTATGTAAATTTTGGGATTTCGAGTAGTAATAAGTAAATAGACTGTCTAAAAATTGCAGATAAATTTGAAAAAATAGGATATGATCACAAGAAAAGTATACGTAATCGATCATTTAAAAGAGATATTTAATATAGAATGGATAAAAATACGTGTTTTTTATAATTTCCAAAGTACATCTTAGAGGTATAACGATGTCATATTAACACATATAAGCGTCCGTAAGTCAAATTACAATTGATAAAAAGTAACCTGTCATTTTTAAAATCATAATCTAATAATAAAACTTTATCCAGCTGATAGATTATTTATTTTTATGTTTATTACAAAATTGAGGTTAAACTGAAAATGAATCTTTGCATAAATGTTTTTACGTTGAAGTTAACTATTTATAAATTTTAAATATCATTTAAAATTTATAAATTTATTTGATAATCATCATAAGTTTATTTTTGGTAACAATTTTGAAAGAATTTTTTATATGCATTACATTGACTTTGGAGTCGTATAGAACTACCTTAACATTTAACTAATCATTACTCTTTTTTAAATATTACGTAAAAGCAATTTTCTGCTTAATTATACTAGGTCAATATCTACTTAAGAAATTTTGTATGTGATATTAATATGATCATTTAAAGTCTTAGTATAATATGAAAACTTTTAAAATTATTATAAGTGTTCTTAAATATTTCCCACTAATTAAGTCGTATACCGATTTCCCAATTGTTCGTTAATACAAAGCGATAGTAAAAAAGAAAAAAAACGTTATTGCACGTAAATTAATTTCAATTACTACGAATATTTTTTAAAGGATTTCTGACATCTTAAGGTGTTCTGTGACCTGAATGAAATAATCATTCCGGGTAACAAGTAGACCAGCGATCAATGGAAAAAGTTCAGATTGAACGTCCGCGACACGATCCTTCTTTTCTTTCTTTTTTTCTCTCAGTTCTTTTTTTTCCTTCCTTTTTTTCCTCCTCTTATTTTTTGCAAGGCGCGTAGCCACCTCAATAAGACGAAAATTAAAAGAACAGAAGAGATGGAAAGAGACGGTCATAGAGAATTATATCGATTTTGGTAAGGTGTAACTTTTCTCTTTCTTTCTTTTTTTCATTTTTTTTTCATCCTTTTCACTCTAACTTATTTGGAATATCCTTTTAGAAAGAGGAAGAGAAGAAGAAAGAAAGCTTTCCCTGTAGGAGTAATTTCTTTAAACGTTCGAGTTTGGCATTCACTTGGAAAGTTCGCTAATGAATTCCTCTCTGTCTTTTCCTTCTCTTTCTTCCTCTTCTTCTTTTTTTTCTTCTCTCCAAAGCTTTTTCTCTCTCTTTCTTCATTCATTTCTGGCGCCATAGCTATATCTGTACTATCACTATTTTAGCGTCGCGACGTTGTCGTACTTACACATACATATAAACTCATACGTATATACGTGCATAGACAAGAGAAAAAGAAGAGGGAGAAAAAGAAAGAAGAAGAAGAAGATAGTCAAGTGTTTACGTCAGATCTTGTCTTTCGTTTCCTTGGCGGCTCTGTGGTGGCGACCTGAATCTTTTGGAGGGAAGTCGAAAGGCTAAAGCAAACAACCGTTGGATTTTCTTTTTAGCTTAAGCTTTTTCTCTCTCTCCTTCTCCCTCTCTTTCTCTTTCTTTCCCTCTTTTCTTCTGTTTTATTCTTTTTCTTCTTTCTTTTTCGTCTAGAAAAGATAGGGATGAAAAATTTTGCCACACACACTTTTGTGTCGATAATATGAAACAACAGATCGTCAATGATATTTTGTTTGCTGTGCTTATGCAAATCATTTATTATAGAAATTTTAATATGAGAATTATTTGATAAAATTTTAATCAAATGTATAGTTTAAATTATGTATTATTAAATTGAAATAATTAATATACTCATTATCTTTACATTCATAAAGCATTGATTGTGGAGATTGTTAGCCAGATATTCAATCACGTAAGAGATAATTGAAATTATCATTTTTTTATTAAGACTAATAATTGTATATTTATAAGTTACAATTAATTATCAACTTTAATTATAATGTACTTTAATCTCACTGTTTTTTTTTTTATTTTTCGTTAATATTTGAATTTTCAAAATAATAATTTATATTTTCTTTGACATGAATCTGCATTAATTGAATATTTTCATGCGTCAATGATTGAATAAATATTTGCAATAATTTATAATTAAATGTTATTACAGAATTTCAAATAATATTACAATCATACAAAATAATAAATAATTACAAAATTTAATGGATACGTTGTATTATATTAATTTTAAATAACGATATATATTAGTTATATATGTCCTTTGGCCGTATTCAGGTGGAATATGAATCGAGGACAATGTTTGTTGCTTGAGCTGAAATTGCCGAGGGCGCGCGAAGCGCGCCCGAGGTAGGTTTCTGCTCAAGCGGCAAACATTGTTCGAGATTCAGATTCCACCTGAATAAACGGCCAAAGGACATAGATGATTTTATGTCCGAAGTAGGCCGTATGAGGAAATATAACTTATTAGTTGAAAATATTAATCTTTTTTTCAATACTTTTAAAAGTAAATTTTAGTTCTATTGATTTTTTCTTTTGTTTCTTTGATTGACATTTTGTAATGAGTATAGCTGCTGTCGAAGCGCGATTCATTTTTTTTTTCACTAACCTACGTTCAATATGATTGCTCTTTGACATATTGAACGAAACATAGTAGGATCGGTGATGCCATATTGATTTCTCCTGAGACATATTGAGTCTCAATATGTCTCAGGAAGACATATAATTCTTGCAATAAGTCGAGGAGCGCGTCTGAGACATATGGGATGCCAATACAAATTTAGCATGCTCTTTACATACTGACACGAATACGGCCTACGAGGACATAAATATATATATATATATATATATATATATATATATATATATATATATACATATATAATGAGAACATCAACATTAATTACCATTAAGGACTGTATGTATACATGGCCAGAATCGAATTACGTTGACAGATGTATACATAAACGATATATCCATATGTAAGATCATACATCTTACAAGACAACAATATGACGTAAATATGACATATCAGATTATATATACATAAACTCAGTAATGACAATAGTATTCATAATAAATTTATGTTATATTGATATGCCATAATTTCAATTTTCAATTATAGTAAATGAAAAAAATCTGAAAGTATGTCAAGTTTCATTGTTAATTATTTACCAACAATAAATGGACGTTAAGTACTCGATCAAAGTATTTGTTAAAAAATTTTTAAACAAAAGCTTTGTATTAAAAGATATTGAGATTGTTTTCTTTTGTTGAAGAGAAAAATATAAATTCTTAGCAAGAAAATATTTCTTTCATTTTACAATTAATTTTTATAACAAGCCAATTTTATGAATTCTGAAGTTTTCTTTCTTACCTTTTTATTATTATTTTTCTTTTCCATTGTATTGCTTTTCCGATAAGTATCGGCAACAATGGTTAAGAGCATTTACAGTTCGTATATTTTTTCACTTCAAATTATACATAAAAATGCTTTAAAAAGTTATTTTTTTCTCTATTTAATGGAAAAAATAATAATTATTGTTTTACGCTCATATAATCATAAAAAATTAAGTATTAATTATCATTAAAATTTCTAATATCACAATGAAAATTTGTTCATTAATCTTGCTTTGTGTTAACTGCGCCTTAAATCACAGTAAATTAAACAAACCCAGCCTTTACCAATTAAACTCTAAGCTTCTTGACAATTCAGAATTTACCTGATAAATAAATACTCGAATGTAATTCATTTGAAAGACTGTAAGGTTTCTATATCCCTCTCTCTATACTCGAGATTCTCAATGGCATTTCTTCCTTGATAAAACATAGTCAGCCGTTATTCTTCCTCTTGCTCCAGCAAACTGCTGTGAAAACGAGGCTTTCTGCATCTAGCAGGTAGTTTCAAGTAGAATAGTATTGGTAGTAGTAGCAGTAGTAGCAATAGTAGTAGTATATCTCATAGTAAAGTAAGAGTAGAAATCTAAAGGCGTGTGCGCGGGAGAGAGAGAGAGAGAGAGATAGGAGCCTAGTAGTCGTCTATTTGAAATGCATTGGTCGTCGTCAGAGCATCCAACGGTTGCTATAGGGTTGTACTGTTTGTGCTGTCAACCGGTTGGTATAATGGATAAAAAAAAGGTACCAAGTACATCCTAGTAGTAGTAGTAGTACTGGTAGTAGTTTGCTCTCTTTTCATTCGTGAGTCAAGAGGTTAAGAAAGACAGCAGTCTGTATGCTCCAACAGTTTCTCTTCTTCAACAAATTCGTTCTTTTCTTCTTTCTCTTTTAGTTTTTTCTTCTTCTCTTTGTCGTTGAGTTTCGTATATAAAGATAGAGAAAGAAAAAGGATGATACAAAAAGTAAAAGATCAACTCTTAATTTCGCGTAAACAACATCCTTGAGGGAATTGTGAAAGGTATGAATTTTAATGGCGGGTCAAACAAAGCGCTTTTAAATCTGCTTAATTGGAGAAAATATTTCGTCTGCCACTACCGTCTTTTCTTAGCTTTACTTGTAAGCGAGTACACTCGTTATTTAACGTGTTGTAAGGAAAAAAATAGGATAAAAAGATGTTGAAAAAAATTTCATTTATCCTGCTTACATTTTTTTTGTACAAAGAAATATTTTTTAATAAATAAAAAAATATTGCGTGAATAGGCTAATTGATAATTTAAAAGAAATTTTAATTGAATGCATAATTTTGAAGAATACATGTATATTTTTTAAATTAAAATTGTACAGAAATACTTTTTAAGTAAAAGATTAATTTGATTGATTTAATTTTTAGAATAACAAGTAGTCTTTCTTTTTCATATGAATATTTAAATTATAATTAAGATATTTTTAGATTAGTAAATACTAAGAAAATCATTGGATTTAAAAAAGTTTGATTGAATATTATGAGTATAGCTTATTAAATTTTTATTTCCACCGTTTTTGGAAATCAAAATCAAGGCATTCCTTTAAAATTTTATTATTTTTTAACGTTTTACATAAAATATTAAAACTTTATTTTTAATCAACGAACAATTAAATCATAATTTTTCTTTATCGTAATTGAATTTTTCAGTATGATTCAACTTTTGTTAAGAATGATTGAATATTGGAGCACCTTATTCTTTCTTCTTTTTGATTGAAGAACCTAAAATTAAGAAAAGTTATCATTAACAATATAATTTCGTAAAAAATATTAACCTAGTTAAATTCTAACATTTAGTTTATTCAAAGTTCACACAATTTATGAATATTTGAATATGATCCAAAAATAAATTTAAAAAAAAGTAGATGAAAATGACAATATGAAGTATAGATTGAAGCAATTAGTTGTTACTATAACTAGGTACTTTCTCTCATTTCTCATTCTTGAAATAAATGAGAGAACGTGCTTGTCTCGAGCTAGTATATAGAGATAAGGTTAATAAAGTGATCGGTCAACGTTACTTTATGTCTTAAGAAATAGCATAGAAACCTATCTGTCATTTATAATCTGCAACGATAGAGGAGGACTTTAAGGTTAAGAGTCCTGACAAAGAGAGAGGTAAAATAGGGTGCGAAATGAATGGGTAAGACAGTCATCGTCCATGGCAAAATGTCTCAAAGCAGATTTGAGAAATGTCTTTTGGGGAAGGGGTAAGGAAGATTGAAAAGTTATAGTGTCATTCTTAATTTTTGTTTGCTTTTTTGACATACGTTTTAAAATATCATTATAAAAAAGAAATGATTGACATTTTAACAAAATGTAACCTATTCCCAAGTGATTTCTTTTAAAAGAATACAGAAGCACAATGGAAACAAGAAAAAAGTAAATTTTTTTTTCAATAAAGTAATTTAAACTTAAGAAGTTCAATAATGTAAAAATAAAATAAACTCAACACCATTTGTAACATTTTTTTTCACTGCAAAAAAAGAAAGAAGAAAAAAAAGAGGTCCAAGCAAAACGTGTTCATAAATCCATTTTACGCTCAGCTCAGCAGGAAATCTTAAGCGCACTTGGCAATAAAATGCTCACGCATTCCATATATATTTGTTCCTCTAGTACTCGCGAAGAATTTCAACTTTTATCGTCGTGAATCCGTTAGACACGAATGAAAAAAAAGTACAAAGTCTATTACACTTTACAATGAAGCCAAATTCTTCTGTTTCTTTTTTTTCTTCCTTAACCACTGAATTTTCTCTCTTTGTTTTTCATGACTTGTAACCCGCGTAAAAAAAATTCGTATTGCCAAGATATTGGTGAAACAATATCCAATATATTGCATTTATTTAATAATCCGTTGGCAAAATTTTTCCAATATTTCGCCAACATTTAGCATTTATCAATCCCTAGGGCCAAAACCCACATTATTCCCACATATTGGCAATATATTGGATATTGCTGATATATTGGATATTGCTATATCAATATGTATAATGATAAATAATTTCAAATAAAAAATCAAAGTTTTACCACATTTAATTGAAAACTTTTTAACTTTTTTTTATATCATATCTATAAAGTATACAATATAGGTGATATTAAAATCTTTAATATAATATATAAAAATAAAATATTGGTAAATTCAATTCAGAAATCTTTTTTTGCAAAACAAAAAATATATTTAGTAAACAAATTTTTCAAGTCAAATTTTACGAATATAAATATAGCAAAAAATCTATTATACTAATTGTATATTTACATTACAATTTGGTCGAAATAATTTCTGAGTAACAGAAATGTTAAATCAAATTTAATCAACACAAATCGATTTATGTCATTTTTGTAAATAAGAAAAAGATTAAATTATTTTTAATTTTAATAAATACAACTTAAAGAAAATAGTTCATATATTTTATTGTTCAAAATTTAATCGCCCAAAAAAGTACCATTTACAGCTTACCTATGTACAGTCCCCGTCGCAGGTCAGCGCGCGGGTGCACGTATACAGTACTTTTTGAGCGATTAATAGGTAATGTACTCATTATAAATACTGTCGCCAACTAATGTAATCTTTAAGTTTACATTTTAATAAACAATTTAAGCTATTGTGAGTAAAAATTAAAGCAGTAGAAGCTTAGCTATAAGCTGTCAAACTTTTAAAAAATCGCGTTTTTTCAAACTGTGATTGTTTTCTGCCGATTTAGTGCATTTTAGCAATATGTTCATGAGAACCTTTTTTGCTCAAAATAACCTTAAAAACATGATAAAATTTTTTTTTCTAGAAAAAACGCATTTCTATAATTTGTTTATAAAAATTGTTAATAATTATTAAATGCGCCATTTTCAGACTTTCTACCCAAAAAAATTCGAAATCGGCAGGTCGAAATATATTAAAAAAAACCTGGTTAGAATCGAGGACCTTGGTCGGCCACGACTTATGTAGTTTGCCCCTGGACTACCGGTTAATGTAATGAATTTTGGTACAATTTTAGAGCATTGTTGGTCCCTCAACATCGCAAACTTTAATATTACTAACATATGTTTGTTGACCGTGCAGAATGGTTTCGCTATCAGTTCGCAAAGTTAATTTCTTTTCAAAAGGGTATACTCTTGATTTGTCAATCAAGAGTATACCCATAATAGGTTTATCTACGTTGGGTACTTCAAAATCTATACCTTTATACAATTTTTTAATGAATTTTTTAAGGAAGTTAAAAAGAGATTAACTTTAGGTTTTAGTTTTCTAAACCACAAGCCAATTAACAACACATTTTCAATATTATGTTGTTCTTTGTAAGGAAATTCATTAATTGTTAAATAAAACGTCCAAATATTGTATTTGGAAGATTTAAAAATTCTAACGCCGTCAGAATACCATGTAAAAGATATATTGTTGGGATCACTTAATATTTTATTTGGACGGAGCATTTCTTGATACAGCAAACCATCATAAATATCAGAATAGTACATTGTTAACCAAGGGAGTAAAATAGGTGATTTTTGCCTGAGTCGAGTTTGAAGCCTGAGCGAAGCGAGGGTGACAATAAAGACGAGGGCAAAAACACCTTTACTTCCGTAGATAACATAATACTTTTTGATACACGAAGGGCGTCAAATTTAGCCATATTAAAAATAAATTCATAAATAATACAAAAAATAACGGCATTAATAGAAGATAAAATTAAAATGAAAATGAGAAAATAAGACTGTCGAATTTGCCTCGGCAAGAAGCAGTTGGGTACGAAAGGAGGAAAATTAAAGAAATTGCCTACGAACCCATCAGCCCATCGACAGATCAACTCATCAAAACCAATGACCCATCGACCCATGAATCCATTGACCCATCATCCTGCCGATCCACGTACTCTTTGACCCATCTACCCATGCAACCATCAATTTATTGAACCATGAACCTATCGACCCATTGATTTATTGACCAATTAACCCATTTACCCATGAATTCATCGATCAATAGACCTATCAACTCATCGACCCATTCAACTTCTGACATCCACCAAAAAATTCATCCATCTATCCATTAACCCATCAATGAATTCTTTGTTCAACTCCAACCCATCGACAAATTCATCTATCCGCCCAACGGACCGTCAATCAATCGACAAATTCATCTATCCACCCATCGGCCCATAAACCCTTCGAAAAAATTCATCTATGCGCCCATTAACCCATCGACTATTTCATCTATCCACCAATCAGTCTATCAACCCATCGACGTATTCATTTAGTGATCCATCGACATTAATATTTATCCGCCCATCGACCTATCGTCATATTTATCGATCTGTCCATCGAACCATTGAGCCGTCATTTTATCGTCCCATGAATCCACCTATGAATTCATTGCACCATGCACCCATTACTCAATTTATACATCGACTCATCCACCATTCAGTATAATTCTGAGACACGAAAAGTAAATTTCTTATTGGTAAAAATCAATTACGCTTATTAGAAAATTACTTTTTTGCCCTTGGGTAAAAAAGAGCTATTTTAGCCTCTAAGGATAGACATCAAAAATTGAATTTCAC
Organism: Anastatus disparis; assembly: GCA_017163975.1. Classification (NCBI taxonomy): domain Eukaryota; kingdom Metazoa; phylum Arthropoda; class Insecta; order Hymenoptera; family Eupelmidae; genus Anastatus; species Anastatus disparis. The sequence continues at coordinate 4,154,210 of JAFFSR010000226.1, forward strand.
GCCCTGAGTGTGAAAGAAAATTTTTTGAGCTTGAAGTGACTGATTTCTAGGACATTTAATTATTTTTTCGTAAAAATAAGGTCGTTTGTATAATGTTTTTAATTGTGAAATTAAAGAAATTTCAAGAAAATAATTTATTGAATTATTATTACATTAAAGACATAAAGAATCGTCATTATTCAAATTAATGAAACATTTTGAACAATAAAATATATAAACTATTTTCTTTAAGTTGTATTTATTAAAATTAAAAATGATTTAATCTTTTTCTTATTTACAAAAATGACATAAATCGATTTGTGTTGATTGAATTTGATTTAACATTTCTGTTACTCAGAAATTATTTCAACAAATTGTAATGTAAATATACAATTAGTATAATAGATTTTTGTTATATTTATATTCGTAAAATGTGACTTGAAAAATTATTTTACTAAATATATTTTTGTTTTGCAAAAAAAGATTTCTGAATTGAATTTACCAATATTTTATTTTTATATATTATATTAAAGATTTTTATATCACCTATATTGTATACTTTATAGATATGATATAAAAAAAAGTTAAAAAGTTTTCAATTAAATGTGGTAAAACTTTGATTTTTTATTTGAAATTATTTATCATTATACATATTGATATAGCAATATCCAATATATCAGCAATATCCAATATATTGCCAATATGTGGGAATAATGTGGGTTTTGGCCCTAGGGATTGATAAATGCTAAATGTTGGCGAAATATTGGAAAAATTTTGCCAACGGATTATTAAATAAATGCAATATATTGGATATTGTTTCACCAATATCTTGGCAATACAAATTTTTTTTATGCGGGAATCCATTTTAGCTGCTTGTTTTTATTGGATGGTCGGATGAATTTATTTTGGTGGTGTGATTTCATATGAAAGTAATAATTATTTATAATTACGAATTATTATCATACGCTTTTATTTTTCTTCTCAAAAATGTGAAAAGTCTTTATTTCTTTACAAATTAAAAATATTTTAGTTTTAGTAAAAGTTTTTGGAAGAAATAAAGTTTCTTTTTTTTTAAATTAATTTTCATCAATTACACTGTCATAGAATAAGCTAAAATTCAAAAGTTTCTTCTTTAAAATTATCTTTTGGCAGTGCGTAAGCCAAATTTTCAAAACATACAAAAGTTCCTAAAGTTGAAGTTTGTATAATTGTCGAAATTACTTGAACTTTTTGAAAAGTTCCATACCTTTCCTTTGAAAATATATTTAGCATAATATGTTAATTTCTTAAATTATAAAATTAACAAAATGAATAATTTCAGTAATTGTAATAAATATTTTCTTTGTTGCAACTGTAACACATTTTTGTTTATTATTAATAACTTTGAAATTAAATTTATTTAATAAAAAATTTTTGTTGTATTCATTTTTATAAAGAAATTTTCACTATGTCACGTATTTGAACTTTGATTAATTTGATGTTTAAAATGTCTACCTAAAAAATATATACAAACTCCGCAAACCTTAAATAGAGTTAATACTGTTAGCTCGACTCTGTAGAAAAAAAAATTAAATCTCATTCAAACCCTAATAAATCCTATCCAATCTCATGCACTTCTTTTCATTTCCTTTTATCTTTAAAATTCTCTATCTCTCTTTTTTCTTTTTTTCGCTACTTTATATATAACATACCACTGAATTTTCTAGTTTAATTGAAAAGATTTCCTCTTTTAGTTACTAGTCTAACGTTACTGACGTACCATTGCACCTGTGAAGGAAAGGGGCTTGGTCTCTTTTTTTTTCTTTTTTTTTTAAAGATTCAAAAACCACCATTGAGTTGAGGAATCTTTGATCATATAATGATTTGTTTTTGCTTCTTCTAACACTGAATTGAATATGCAAGCTTTTTTTAGATGCTGTTAGAAACTTGGAGGAGAAAGAGTACGTTTTTTTTTTTATTTTTTTACAGATTAAAAGTTAGATAAATACTCAATTTATAAAGTGACGCATTGCTAACCTTATTTTTTCAGTTTACTTTAGGTTAGACTGATGTTTGCTTTTAGGAAAAGTAAATATGTTAAAAATGTAAGATTGTTTTTTATGTTAAAGTCAAAGATTCGTTTTTTAAATTTTAATAAAAAATTTTTGTTTAGTTTAAATACACTGAACAAAACTTTTAAGTTCAGCATTAAATGCTAACAATTTTTTTCTAAAATTATTAAAATGAAACATTTCCTATTACTATGAAAATTTATAGTACAATTTGTTGTTTATAATTACATTTTTGATTTTCTATGAATTTCCAACCTAAAATACATCGATGTCATAGTATACCGATGTCTAAAAAAATAGATTACATTTCAATAGTTTTCCTACAAATAACTACAGATTTTCACTATTTTGATATTCGTTGAAATCAATAAATGAAATATAGAATAGGAAAAAAAAATATACGATATCCAGTTATTAATATTGATATACAAATCCGTTATTTTTTCATACACAAAAATAAATAAAATGTAAAAAAAAATATTCGGAGATTTAAAATTTTAATATATAGAATAAATTAAAGCACAAAACTTCGAACGGTGTATATATTTTAAATATTACAAATATTCGCATGATATTTAATAGAACGATTTATTGTTTATTCAGAATTAACTTTCTTTTTCAAGCAAAGCACAATAAATAAATCACAATTGTTAAAAAAAAACAGAAAAAAATAAAACAAAAAATATACAAAAGAAAGCAGAAAAAAGGGTAGTGCACACGACTAAACATAGGAAGAAGAAGCATGTCCGAGGAAAAGCGTTAGCGACGAGAGGGGTGGCGTTTTCGCGTGTAAAATTGATGTACGGTTTTCGCATGGACAGCATGCAAATGTAAAGCCGCAGCTTCAATGGCGTGCGCCATGTCGCCAATAGCAAAACTTGTACAGTTTAATGCTACTACGGCATCTCTGGCACGTTTATAGAAGAGCGAGAGATAAAAAAAAAGGAAGAGAGAAAAAAGGAAGGATTTTTCCGAAATACGTCGGATACGTGATATTGCATTTCTCGAGTTTCGTTCTTACAACTTTTTATTTTTTACAACTTTAGAAGGACGTAAAAGTTACGTTTCGTTAATGTTGATTTTATCAAGACATTTTTAAATATTTGGTTCTCGTAGTACATTGGCATTTAGTAAAAAAATGAGATTTCTTTATATTAGAAGAAGTGTATTTATTTTTTGTTATAAATGTGTTTAATTTAAACTCGTGGTTTTAAAACTTTGTAAAAGAGGGCAAGCGGCAATTTCAGAACCTACCAAGTGTATATGTAATTTTGGTTTTAATTAAAAGAGCATGAGTCGGAAACTTATATATGGAGAGAGAAAAAAAATTTACTTTGTGTTTTAATCGTAAATTTTAGCACTTAATACGGTTAATTAAATTTACGCGTGCACTGACAATTTTTTTTCTATTATTCAAAGGGAAACTTAATATTACGATATACACGATTACAACGTACGATATATTGTAATTACAGAAGCTCAAGTATTTAATGAAACGAAGAAAAAGAAAGAAACATTTGTTATTATATAATTAATGTGTTGAAGATACAATTTAAAGTCATTAAAATGTCCAATTGACCCACATGGCAGTGTAAATTTATTTAAATTAATATTGTAAACATGTCAAGTAATTATTTAACTTATTAAAAATTTTAAGTGTAGTAATTACGTTTTTTTTTCTTCGTAAATTAAATATGATGCTTGTTGTTTAATGCGTGTAATGAAATAATTATATTATAAAACAAAGTATGGAATTGTTTGATAAATGTTTACTTAGAAAAATAATAAATATTTCTGTATTAATGTGCTAAATTGTCACACGTGGTTCAGATATAAATAAATATTTTACACCAAAATATAACCGTTCTCCTTTCTTTATATATAGTTTCGTTTTATTATAGATTGTAGATTTTTTTAATGACAGCAACATTTCCAATAAATGTTTTTTCAGTGCTTAAATTTTAATAGTTATATAATTAGAAACTTTTGACGTACACAGTGAATACAATGAAATTCTTACAAAATTTTTAACAACATCTCTATTTGAGATTTAATTTAATAAAATAAGAATAATTAATGCACAACTGGAAAATCGTTTAGAAATATATTAATCATTAATTTTATGTATAATTTATAGCGATTAAAAAAATATGTAACTCGAAAAATTATGAATAAAATTTTGGGATTTAATTTTAATTTTAAAACATTCTTCTCGTAGTTAAATATAATATGACCAATTGTTATTAAAATTCAACTTCATGCTAAAATCGGTTTTTAAATTTTAGTTACATAAATTATTAAGCCAATATTCATATATTTAATTTTCTTTTGTAAAAGCAGTTGCATTATTTTATTTGGTATAACATTTTAAAAATTAATTTCTCATTTTCAATATTTTAATTTTAATTTATTCAATATTTAAAATAATAAAAATGATATTTTATGTTTTCGGAAAATAACAGGTATATTTTATTTATTATTGTTCCCAAACGGCACATGTAATATTAATTTCAAAATTTATGCATTATAATACAAATATTTACGTTATTTCTTATGTAAATAAAAAAATTCATTGTAAATTCACTGCGCATATAAAAAATTTTTAAGTCAATATAAAGAACCATTCAACTTTTTCAAATTTTATTTAACGTCGCTGTATTTATGCTATCATTACGATGCCAATTAACGATGGAGGTTTCTCGGTGTGTTCGTGAATAAAGCACATATAACTTATAGTGGTGCTAGTATCAATTGGCCGAGAGCGAGATTCGAACTCTGAACCTCGAGATTACGAATCTATCACTCTAGCGAGTTAGCCACTGACGACCTCTTCACAATTTAAGTGATAAATATAACTATAATCATATTTCTCCTTTATAAATAATAAAATATGAACTTTATAAAATCTATCAAATGAATTTTGCAATAACGGATTGAAACTTCGTACTTAACATAGTTCAAAATTATTAATACTAAAATAAAATGAATTTTTTATTTTTTTCCAATTAACAAATTCACCATGAAATTATTTAGGATAAGAACATTTTCTGGATAATCTTGGTTGTTTTTTTGTCATATAATTAACGGATTAAAATTGTGTTTGTCTCAAAATTTGAAATATACAAAATCTAAATTATCTCATACATTCTAATAAAGTTTATTTAATATTTTTAACATACATTTTTTATATAATAAATAGTTGAATATTAAAGTAAATGAAAAAAAATGGCGAGACTAAAAACCAGCCTTACCTATTTCATTAAAAAATGCAATATGAAGATGAATGAAACTTAAAATCAAATTATTTTCAAAAATGTAAACGTATAGTAATAATAAATAATAACAACTATCTACAAGTGTATATAATGCAAATTATTTAAGAGAGATGATCTAAATGATACGCTAGGAATTTTTTTTTAATTTTCGAATGGATTATGTATAAATAGTTAGATAAAACTTAAAATAATATATTCAGCCAATTTAACGCAAAAATTTCTTGAAAATTTACACGCATGTATAAAATTTTATCTCACGAATTAAATGCACATATTTATAAACGACGGACCACACTGTCGAATCCAAAAAATTAAAATAAGGAGCACGTAGATTTATTTTAAAAGTTTAATTACATCGAAGAAAAGATTTTAATTTTCTGAATTATTTTCTTAGTTGAATATTAATATAAATTGAAACAATAAATTACTGATAATTATATTAACAAACTTAATTTAAAACAAAGATAAATTTTATTCAAATTGTATTACTAAATTTGCACTGTACAAATATGATTATTATGCATATAAGATAAGCAATTGATAAGCAATTATATATATGTTAATTAATATATCCATGTTTAAACTAAATTAAGGATAATTTATAGATATAAAATAAAAATGAAATAAAGGAAGTCAAAATTCAATATTATTTTGTACGGTTGATTTATTTCTGCCAATTACTGACTCAATGCAGATAATAATAAATGTATAAAAATAAATTTCTATCAATATTTCTATCACTTCTGAATTAGTACACAAACTGAAATAAAATTTAGAGCAAACAAAAAAATTCATAGTAAGAAAATAAATCATTAATAATCTGGGAAGTTAATTGGTTTTTATTTTTACCCTTTATAATAATTAATGTCAAATCATAAAAATGAAAAAAAAATTCAAAATCACATTAAAAAGTAATTATTGTTAAGAATAATCATAAATTACACGTAATATATTCTTTTACAACAATAATTATTAATAATAATTATTGATAATAATATTAAGAAACCAATTACCATGTAAATAAATCAATGATTGACAATTTTTACACTTTCATTGTCCTATTGCTCATCGTATCGATATACAACGTCTCGGTCCCAAGATTTTACGCCCTGAGACGTATATTTTTAATTTGAATCATTCTTAAATACAAAATATGAAATAAGTTACTAAAAAATTTGAACAATAAATGCAATTTTTAGTTATCAAAAAATATTAAGCAGCAAATTTTATAATTAGATGTATAAGTACGTACAAATAAAAACGCAGTAGAATTGAAAATGAATTGGAAAGTTATTATCATACAAAATGTTCATCAATCCAACATTAACTATATATCTATATAAGTATATAAACTTTGTTTTCTTCATTTTCGATGCCAGCCCGTGCTCCGCGAGTTTGCTGCGTGATAATAATTTGAAGCAGTTCAATATACCTTTTATATCGTAATTAGATAGCAATTACAGAACCTAATTTACAAATCATTACTATGGTACGGTTAATGAATTATTTAACGCATACCTAGTAAAATGTACCGTCGAATTTCACATTTGCAGCAAAGCATTATAACGATTCCAGTTCAAAGATAAAAATTAAATATTTTAATAATCTACTGGGTGAATTAAAAGGACTCAAGCATATATTTATGGTGAAAATCAATTTTTTCAGTCAAGTGTTAGTGTAACACTTTTATTCCAACATTAGAAAAAATTACATTAATTAATTAAATTGAATATTTTATTATCTTTACAAATACTACAGCATATTGAAAACTAAAAATCATCAGCATCTTTTAGTTTTTGTATTTAGCTAGGACTTAACAAAACAAATATTTCCCTTTACACCCTTAAAGTGGCGCAACAAATCGTTCAATATTTTGTGTATAATAAAGAGAGAGAGAGAGAGAGATAACTAGAAACGAAAGGTAAAAGCGCAGAGGTAAAGTATATGATCCAGATAAACTGCATTATCGATTAGTACTGGGGAAAACTGTGTCACACAAAAGGTAAAACGAGCTAATTAGTTATTAAATATTTAATAATAAAGATAATGTAAATATATACTCGAACTGATTCCAAATTTAAACAAAATAAGAAAAATAGCTTTTCTCCTAAGGACTTTATGATTATTAATTAAAATAAATTTAATCATTTAATGAAAAAATAAAGTTTTCATCTTAAAATTTTCTATCTAAATTAATTACATTAAATTAAAAAAAAATTTTTGATTAATTATACAAATTTGAAATAGCATTCATAATGCGTTTATAATAATCTGAAAGCTTTGAGCAAAATGTGTCAAACGGCATTTTAAAGAAGTTAATATGATTCAACATTTATTATTGTTAAATGTATATGAAATAATTAAAATTAAATAATTTACTATTTTTATTCGTTTGTATGATAAATATTATTGATAATAAAAACAACATAATAATCTTATTTAAAAATATTAATTTTTCTTAATTTGAACACCTTGTTCACAATTATGATAAAATAAATTTAATAAATTTAACTTGACTTATACTTTTATTTTAGCAAACATTTTATATAAGTTTTATTAATTCTTATTTCCTCGTATAAATAATGTACATAAATGTATGTACATCCAATAAGTGATTTACTTATTTTAAAAGTAAATAACTTGTCAGAATAAATAATAAAAAAAAATTCTAATATTAGAAGCTGAATTTAACCTTGACATAAAGATTATGTCATCTCAAAAATGAAAAAAAAGGAAATCATAAGACTACAAGGAATCTTTAATCGAATCTCTATGTCAGCAGGTGTATCGTTTTTTATTATACACATCCTTGCACATATCAGCCTTCAATATGATACTTTAATATTGCAACCTATATACGTTTATACCACAAGAGACAAATTTCATCTTGTGATTTCGTTTAAATCAGTTGCTTAGTTTTGATGAAAAATAAAAAAAAAGAAGAAAAAAGAAAGAATATAATAAAAAAAGATCAAAATAAGCAAAGCAAAATTATTAAAAGTTGGAGGTATAAGAAAATAAGGTCTTGTGAGCGAACTTCATCTTTGAATTGAATAATTCATAAGTTGAGAGAGAATTTAACTTGATGCAAATGACGTACATCAAGGGAGTGGATAAGGAATAAAAAAAAAGAAGTAAAGTAGTACCTTCGATAACATGTAATATAAAATCAAACATGTATATTTAAAATGAAACTAGAAAATAAAAGGAAGAACTTTTATCGTTAACTATTTGCTGTACAAACTTTAGTTTGCATCAACACTTTGAATGTATTTTTTTTCTTTCAACATAAAATTTTCTCTCTCTTTATTCAAATTCATATATAATGTGCATTATTCATAATGCATATGTGAGCGCGTGTACGCGCATGTGTGCGCGTATAAGTGAGCACAGATAAGATGTATTATGCTTACGTATATCAATATGCGGCGTTGGCTTTTGAATCGGACTCTAGTATTGTAGACAGGAAGATTAATAACGCACGAGAGAGCGTTGCAGTTGAACCTTGATGTCGACAAACACCAACTGCAACTGACATTTTTCTTCTACTTTTTTTTCCATTATAATTTCTTCTCTTTTTTTTACGTTTCTTTTATTTTTTTTGTATATATGCGTGTGTTGGAGTGAAGGTGTATAAAAGTGAAGAGTAGAGATAGTTGAAAGAGCTATAAGGATTTTTCTGTTGTGGATACGGGTACAATTAAGTGCAGGGATTAAGGATTAAATACGGTTGAAAGACTGTTTTAAAGGTGATATGTGAGATTGCCTAAAGTAATTCTTTATTGGTTGACTTAAAGACCTACTTTGAGAATAGGTTTCATTTTTATTTGTCTTTTCGAAAAATTTTTATTATCATTAGAACTTAAACTGCTATAAACTGTATATTTAAATATTATAACTAATATACTTAATGAATATAATTTCAAATTATTTTTAAGTGGATGTCTAAATTAAGATTTTAAAGGAGAATGCTTGAGATGCTTTGTTGAATCTTGGTATGAAATAGCTTTTATCTTTTAATTATCTTTAAGCCAGTTAATTTTGAACTGGAAAAAAAAATATTTGATTATTATATTATTTGTTTATATGCTGGATGAAATTATGATTTTTTCACTTATTTTTGCAATTTTTATAGATTTTTTTCATAGTTCCTATTATTTTCCCACATTAATTAAAAAAAATTTTTTTATTATTACTCTATGCAAGTAACAGTTTTTACCTTCTCTTATTTAATATGTTTCATGGGTATCCTCCTTTACGTTAATTATAACAAATATTTGTTTCTGATTTGTTTTTTATTCAGTACTTCTAAAATATTCTAAAAGAGGTCTTAGTGGCTGAGTTGGTAAAGCGATGGATTTATAATCTCGAGGACTCGAGTTCGAATCCCGCTCTCAGCGGCTGATCGACACAAGCACCACTGTACGGCACATGTGCTTTGTTCACAAACACACTGAAATTACCTCTGTCGTTAATTAGCATCGTAATGATAGCACAAACACAGCGACTTTAAATTTAAAAAAATTAAAAAAAATGAAATGTGATTATTTTGTATTTATTATTAATTGTAATAACGATAAATTTTATTTTTTTTTATCGGTTAAGAATAAACGTGTATTTACCTCAATAAGTCAAATACGAAGTTATTGATGGTTACAAAATTTATTGTCTTGTTTACTTCCAATGAGTTATACGACTTCCTTAACTGAAACTTTTTAGCCTATAGAACTAATTTTCTGGCAAGTTTATAACATATGCACTGACCTTGAAAAACTCTTGAATATCAATTTTTAGGTCAATTGTTGGTGCAGTAAATATTTCGTAAAATTTTAAACATTCGACTTGTGCCCTTATTTAATATCCTAAAAAATGTAAAAGGTCACCCAACGTTAGTGTGCAAGTTTTAAATTTTATATAAAATTATTTTAATGATATATTTAAAAAATATAATTTCATAATTTTGTTAAGATTATTATAGTTTACAAGCTTATAAGAAGAAAAAATTATTTTTCAACTCATAATTACTGCAGTCGGTGTAATTTAAATACATATATTCACATTTTTTTAATAACTTTAGTATATATATTCCTGAAAAAATTTTAATCTTTTACTGAATGTTGACCTCGTTTGTAATATTTTTTTCAAAAAGAAAAAAGAAGAAAAATGTATTACATACCTTCCCATATTAAAATTATCATAAAACTCATTAAAATTATCTGCTTTAGTCATTCAACGTCTTTACGAACAAGCACAATCCTCTCAACTCTATATTACTTAAAAAATTTTAAGTTAGAAAATGAAAATTATAAAACACTTAATTAAGATACTCGAGCGTTTTATTTTTCATCCAACTCAAGTATAATTTTTCTTTTTCTTTCTTTTATTTCAACTAATCTTTTCCCATACAGTTTTCTATCCATGAGGAAATAAAAAAGAGATTTTCCTAATTATACGTTAAATTTTTCAGGTAAGTGCACTCATCAAGTGAAGAAAAGCTTTTCATGTAACTGGTATTTTAATTTTTTTTTACTTCCTTCTCCATCGTGAAACGTAAAATACAAAAAGGTAAGCTTTAAGGCATACCTTTAGCTAAGCAAAAGCCCTTTACCTTTAACGTGTTAAGACTTTGGCATTATATTTAACAAAGCAAAAGATATATATACATATACATGGAGAAGAAGCTTCCATTTTATGAAGCATTAGATGTAATCGCTTAATTAAAATCCATCAAAATTAACTTGATCTCTATTCCCCTTATGCTAGTTATGAATTAACTATTATTACTATAGCTTGTGTGTATGTGTGGTGTTAAATTGCATAAATGAGGGATATGCGAATGAGATATCCATTGGGAGTGTAAGTAATGCATATATAGACATTGAACTTATTGCTCCCCGATGCACGATTTTATTATGTCTCAATGGTATTGTTATGTATAGATTATGAATAAAAAATATTTCATAAGAATTATTTGTCTGAATGGAATCGTTAACGTTTTATGTTAGGTAAATAAAATATTAATTCATAAGCATGATTTTTAGAGATTCTCAGTGGCTCAGTCGGTAGAGCGATGGATTCATCAACTCGAGGACTCGAGTTCGAATCCTGCTCACAGCGGCCGATTGATACAAGCATCACTGTATACGATCCATATGCTTTGTTCACAAACACATTCAAAATCTCCGTCGCTAATTAGCATTCTAATGATAGCATAAATACAGCGACGTTAAATAATTAAAGAAAAATAAATATTTAAAAAATTAAAGAATTATTATCTCTATCAAGTTGCTTTTCTTTTTTTTCATGAATACTATAAATGTTAAAGTTTTAACATAATTTTTACTTTTGGCGTGATTTATAATAAAGCTACAATTATAAAGAAATAAAAATTTTGAGCTATTTCTCATAATAAAAATTGCAAGTATATAAATTTTATCAATACCAATTGCATATTAATAACTTAAAAAAATGTAGTTTGTGACTGTTAAAGTTAAATAATTAAATTTAAATTTAGATGGATAAAAATCCAAAATTCATTAAGTAAACTTTAAAAAGTGGCGACACAAAAAGAATATTGAACAAAGTAACGGTTACGTAGACTAAAGTTGTTAACAGTAAGCTATTGTTTAGACCGGTAAAAGTTTTAATTTGAAAAATTTACTTTTTTAAATTATTGGTCGCCCTGAAAGAATAATTTAAAAAAAAAAATTTGTTTAAAAAGTCTGGTCATGCACGGCTGTATCTACTTAAATAAATTTTAAACAAAATATAAATTTTATATTGCATAAAAAAATAAATTGCATATTTTTACTAATAATTATTTTACGGAGGAATAACTAAAAAATAAGAAAATATTAAAAGATTTATATTTTCCCTTCACCCTGTTTATATAGAATCTCATCAATCAAGTCAATCATATCGGAAAACTCAAGGATGATGAAACTCGCGAATATCCGATATCCTTTCTGAAAATCCACAATAATACACCCAAACCAAAAACTAAACCTATTAAAAACATAAAAGAGGAACTTTCTTCACCACTTGGTATTCAAAAAAAAAAAGAAATAATGTAAGCTAAAACATCAAGTGAGGCGCATATCGTTATTTTCGCACCGCTTGTTTCTTAAGGCTTATGCTTATATACGTATATAACATCGTCTCTTACTATACGTAGAAAGCTCATTTCCTTTAGAATTTCTCTCGTACGCGTATAAGGAAAAGAGAGGAAGGGGAGTGGGTATTATGCTAACGAGACCTTTCCTCTACAAGACCGATAAGTTTTCTATTTATATGCTTACACCGCGAATAGTTAACTAGCAAAAATGTATGTATGTATGTATATATAAAAGCGTTCGAGGAAATTTTTATGAAGTACTTTAATTGACTACAGTTAAAAATTGCGTCTTTGATGTTTATGGATAATGAGAAGAGCCTTATGGTTAAAGAAGGGTCAATTAAAATCCAACTTTAAGATCTTTTCGAGGAAGTACAAAGGAAGTGATTATATTCTGAAAATGAGGATAAGAAAGAGGTTTAAAGTTACGGTGTAAATTTAATATATCCGCTGATCATAAATGTATATGCTTTAATAATTTTGAAGTCTAATAAATATGAATTATTTCAAAAATTTACTTTTTTATTCAAACTAATTATTCAAATTCAGTTTAGAATTTTAAATATTATTTCAATGGATAGAGCAAGTGGCACGGATCAATGAATAATAAAAGAATATTATTTTCGTTGAATTATTTAATTTAGATGATCTACTTTTTTTCTTATTTCAATAAAAAATTTCTACAATTAGTCATTACGAGATGTATGATATTGCATATTTAACTGATATAATTAAAATTAACCAATTCTGAAAATGTTAATTTAAATTTCATTTTAAACTGACAATAGTCAATTAAAGAAACGTCAATAAATTGTTCGGAATTTAAATTATTTTAATCTTTTAATAAAAATGAACTTCATTTAACAATTAAATTTTTTCTGTTACGTTATGATGGAGTAAAGTGAAATATTAAAATGGAAATGAAGTTTTACATCAAGTATTACAGTTACATTTTTTTCTTTTAGACTTTTGCATCAATAACCTCTAATTAGGTATTCAGACGTCATTGTTACTCCTTGCAAATGTAGATTAATTTGTAATAAGAAGAAAGAGAAACGCTAAGAGCAATTTCAGGATACTTAAATTTAGCGTTTTTACATTTTTATTTATTATAAATTTTTAATTGACTTTTTTAAAAAGTTTTTTGTATTAATTTAATTTGTGGTATTTAGAATTTCAGAAAAGAAAAAATAAATTAAAGTACAATTCATGAATCATCATTGTTAAACATAACATTCGATAGATATTTTAGTAAAATCTCATTAATAATATTATAGTATAAGTTACAATGTTCCCAAAGTAAACTGTCAAATTTGGGTAAGACGAACTAGCTTCGGCTACTAAATTACGAATTAAAATCAGGCATTTCTCCGTCGAGACCGAGAGCAAGAGAGAGAGAGTAACACTTGTCTCGTAGCATCCGAAATTCAAGGAGACGTTTGTGCTCAGGCTAATCACATAATACATGACTCTCCAATACTATATCCCATGCTTGGCACTTGTCACACGTTGCCTATGCCCTCATCGTTCCCTAACTCTCACTGTACTCTTCCTTGCATCATCGAACATTTAATCGGTTATATATCTCTCAAGCTAATCCGTTATAGCATCAAACTATCTCTCTTTCTCTCTCTCTTGTTCAACTCTGTGTCTCTCTTTCTCTTCGATGTCTCTGTTAATCGTTGACTAATCGATTTTCTCTATAACTGAAGTTTGTACGTTCAATCTCTCTCCCTGTCTCTGTTTCTTCCTCAACGTGACTTACGCCGCATTTACAACCAATTATCCAGAGGTGCCTGCATACATGTAAACTTGACAACGATCGACGAAACAACGAGACGTACATATACATACATATGCACCGTATGTGTGAGTCTGATGTATACATATATATGTATATATTCACCTTGCTCTAAGTTTATATGGTGAATGCCAAATGTGTGAGAACACCAACCACAATGTCGTGTTCTAAAATGAAATAACATTGCCCTTTGTATATATATATATATATATATGCCCGCACATACAAAATATATACACATGGAGAATCCTATGGTTTAATCAATCAGTTCGGTATAGAAGCAGTAAAGCGAATGGGTATACAACAAGAGCTGTCAGCATTTTACGACAGGATGCGTAAAGTGCGAGAACGGAGAGAGAGAGAAACAGAGAGAGTCAGAAAGAGAGGCAAAGAGAGAAAATCAGAGAAAGATAGAGAGTTTGGTCACACCGATTTTGATGCTCTATCTTGTGGTATAGACTCGTTGAGCTTTAGTTCTCGTTGTTAGAATTGTTTAATTGGTAATTCTATTGTTATAGGATTTTAATGGATATTTGATATATAGCACTGAAGAAGATTTATAGATTGTAACGATATCGGTCTTTTAATAAGTTTACAATATTATTCAAGCATTTAATAGAATTAGACTGGATTTCTTGCTATTAAAAAAAGTTAATCAAGATTTTTGATAATTTATCAATGAAATCGCTTAATCATTATTAAAGTATCTCCGCTAGGTGGCGTACAGCGTTCTGCTATTAGAATATAAGACAGTAAAGAGAGAAGTAGATGATGCGCATAATCTATGTCTACTAGAATTGCAGCATTTTATGAATGTGTTTCTTTGTATGTAATCTCATGTATGATTGAATTGATATTATTTGTAACATTATTATTGCCAATCTCTAAATGCTCATGTATCAATATTTATGCTTAATTTTTTCTTGCATCCCAGATGAAATACAAACAACGATTAAAACTGACAAACAGTTTGAGACATTTAAATTTCAACATAAAAATTCATTTAAATACAAAAGCTTTTTGTAAAATTTTAACATACAAATTTTGACGTACAAAAAATTTTAACATGAAATTTCAGCAAAATTTTTCTGCAAGTACTAAGGCTTTAGTTTTTGTAAATAAGTAGTGACAAGTTTACCCACAAAACACATTTATTTAATTTGGTGTATATGAACTGCCTGGCTTACCTATCTTTTATTTTACTGCGATATATTCAAGTAAAAGTTAAAATTTAAATTTAAAAAATGGATTATTATATAAAGCCAATGACATGAGATTCTATGTACAACACATTTTGTTTATAAAAGATAATCTATGCTTATAGTTTCTAAAATTTATGATAATTCTAAACTACTTTTAATAATTTTTCTTTTTAATTTTACAATCAATAACGAAGCTGCTACTCTTAAAATTATAAATTCCAATTAAAAATTTATCTGCAAAAGCATTGCTTCATTTTACATTAGAATAAAATTATTCATTTTCGCTAGTTCATCACGAGCACCGAGTAATGAACCAAGTAATATCTAATTTAAACTAGTTAACTATTAACTATAAGTGCATAACCTATATTTTGAATCTCAGATATAGTAATATTAATTCATTTTTTTAAAATAATTTTCATTTTGTAACGCATATTAAAAACTTTATTTAACAATAATGAAAATTACATTTAGTTTAATTATTGATTTTTACATTAACTTAATTAGAAAGTCATAAAATAATTATTTATATAATTATCATATGCATTCATAATTTAACTACATCATGATCATTCCGGAGAGAAAATAAACAAAAGCCTGTTCCTGTTTTATTATTCTTTTCATGTTTATTAAATTGAACAACAGTAATAATAAAAATACTTTTGCAATAATTACAGTGTAGTTTTAATTTTCAAATACTATTACGTTAAAATGTATCTTCATTTGGTGTCCCCTGTCATAAAATGTAAAAGCAAGACAAAATTAAATAATGTTTTTTTCATTACAATCTAATTAAAATATTACGTTTCAGCACTTTTAAATTACGCAAAGCTTCTACCTGCAATTAAATTTTGTACCTTTCTTTTTCGTTTATTTTTTTTATTCCTCAAGCGTGTTATATCAAAGTGAAATTATGCGAATTTTAAGATTCGTATTCTCGTCGAGAATTAAAAATGACGAACTTTTTTTTGTTACATGGTGTAAGAGAAAAAATAATATAAGGAAAAAAATGAATAGGGAGGCGAAGGAAAAGTAATTCCAACGTTGTTAAAGACAAGAACGGAAAAAATAATGTAACATTTCTTAAGGCCTTGCCGAATATAAAAGATGAGATGAAATACAGGAGGTATGAAATAGTAAAAGAAAAGACTCGAGAAAATGAGAGAAAAAAAAGGAAAACAAAAGAAAAAAGGGCGCGTGATCACAAATTGAACGATGCCTCGAAGGCATCCGTTGTTACTATCGCTGATGCAACTACTACCATCGCCGAAGTTAAATTATCGATTGCATAGTCATTCAAGTACGTTAATGATCTTCTGATATTCCTAATATCATATACTTTTTACTTTTCTTTTGAATTTCATCAATTTTTTTCCTTATTTTATTATTGGTAAATGATTTACTGATATTATTTAATTTAAATACTGTTCAACGTCACTTTTTTGCGATTAAGATTTAATAATCCATTAAATAAATCAAATAAAATTATTTTATTCTTCATTCTTGAGATGAAATTAATTCATGTTCCTATAAAATGTAAAACATTTAAAATATGTTATTATATAAATGAACAAACGACATTTTTGTAGTTGAGCCAATGTAAAAATTTTAATAAAGTATAATACCTTCTTAATTATGAGGATCAAGCAAGCAAAAGAATTCGACACAATAGAATTCAATTAAATTTTTCTGTTTTGCAAAAGAAAAAGAGAGCTTTGTTTTAATGAAGCATTCCATTTTTTGTTTAAATCCATTGTTTTCGTTTTTATTAAATAACATTAATTAAGTTTCTGTAAATTTTGCATTATGCATATATCAAATAATATTAAAATGCAGTCTTACAGTGCGAAACTTTGTTTTGTGTTAAAAAATATTATACAAATAATGGAATTATTTTCTAAAAATTATTAATAAATCTTAAAAAAAATATACTTATTTAAATATAAAATTTCACGTTCTTTATTTTTCTCTCTTATAATTATAAACCAATAAAAAAGTAATAAAAATCGAAGTTCCAAATTACGTATTACCTATAATTACCAGTAGCTAGTGCGACTTATTGCGTTCCAAGCATTTGCCTCATCTCTCGCAATATCAGCTCTCGCGCATATGGGAGCATAATCGTGCTGGGCTAAGTGCCAACGGAAGATTCTTTCTCTTTAATACTTGCATATGTATGTGCGTTTATGTATTGCGCGGGCGTGTGTATGTATGTGCGAGTATCTGCGTGCAATGCATTGTATTTCAGTTCGCTAACGTTAAAGTGTATATACGTGTTCGCGGCTTGCCGCATAGAGTTTATGCGAGCATGAACGCGTTCTTTCTTCTTTTACCTATCAATTTTCTCATGCAGAGCATAAATTTTCTTTCCTTTCTACAGCTTTTTCTTGAGATACTTTATGCATCGTTACTTGGTTCTTTTTTTTAAATTTAAGAATTCGAAGATAACTTTGTCAGAATAATAATAAAAAAGCAAAATGTTTTTTATAAAAAACAATGTTAATAATTTTAATGATTTCGAATCTTTTTTATAAGATATGATTATAGTGAAAGTTAAGTTATTTCTTGAGACATAGATTTTTGATTTCCAAATAAAAATTACTATTAAAAAAAACTAATCAATTTAATTTTAAAAATAAAATCTTTTAAATCTGGTTTAAATATTTTTGAATTAAAAAAGTATTTTAAAAATAATGAGCATTAAATCAAATTATTTACAAAAAGTAATTAGAAGTGAGTAGGTAAAGAGAATTTTAAAAAATGAACTTGGATTTAGCATTATTCAAACTGTTATAATTATACAAGGTGTCTCTGATCCTTTTTTTGGCACAATCAAAAATATTAAAAATCTTTTAAAGGGATTTGAATGCTGGGAGTTCATTGAAAGTTCTTTCCTTGGAATAATTGAATATGCATCTGTGCCATTTTTGATCATTTTAACTGTTACAAAAATAACCAGGATATAAACTTATTTTCGGAACACCCTGTACAATAATGTAATTTTTAATTTTGTAACTTTTAATCAATTCAATATGAATGGTTTTTTACTTTTGTACATCTTTTTATAATGTTCATAATAATCTATAATTTATCAAAAAAATGATATCAAATTTAATCCAAATATAGAGTTTATTGATTAGCGAGCATTCGAAAAGAAATATGAAGTTATTTAATCTAAAAAATCTACGAAATATAAATCTGTAAAAGAAATAGCAAGGTTGTTAGATCTAGAGTTATTATTCTTTACGTTTGTTTGCTAGTCAGTATAAAGATTTGGACATGCTTTACCGCTTCGTTATTTCGTTTGATGGGAAGTATGCTAATTAACTGATTTTCACGCGAAAAGAGCTGCTCACAAGATTTGAAAATTATTAAGATAAAAGATGTATCTAACTATCTATATTAATGTATAAATACAGTTGAATGCATTTTACTGAAATTGTAAATTAATTAATTAATGTCCGGGTAAAACTCTTGACACGAAGATCAACTGCTTTCGTATTCTGCATTAAATTCATAATATCATTTTGAGAGAATTTCGTCAAGACAAGTCAGAACGTCAGCATGCATAACACTTGTGCCTTGACATAAATAAGAGAATGAAGAAATTGTGTTAAAAAGTTTTAAATATTTCTTTAATTAAATGTTGCAGATGTTATATCTTTAAAAATTGTTTTAATTCATTTTTAATTTTTTGACGTTCAAAAATATCGAATAAAAATAAAAATTTGATGTCATCGTCAGTTTAATAAAAAAAAAACAACCCAATCAGAAAAAGATAAAAAATTACGTAATTATTGATTAGTTATCCTTTTTATAAAAGTTTCATAAAATGTAACCTTTATTAAAGTAAAATTAAATGTGAGCATTTATTATTTATAATACTACAATTATACGTAATGCATTCGTAAGTAAAATTTTGAAAGATTAAAATCTGTTTGAAAATTTAATTTTACGGTATTGAAAGCATCTAATTAGGTTAATGAACATATATTGTAATAATTTTTAATTATTAAACAATGAAACAATAATGCTTTTAAATATAAAGTATTTACAATATTTTTAATGTATCAGTAATTTTGAAAATTAACTGTACGAAGATATAAGCTTTTTAACAATTAACTATAAAATATTTGAAGAATTTTTATTCAGATCTTAATATTAAATATTCAATATCTTAAAAACTAAGTGAAATATTCCTTTGATAAATTTATAATTATTTTAAAATTTAATTCAGGATATATTTTTTAGAACTTGAAAGTAAAATAGAGGAATATTTTGTTAACTTGACATAAACATGGACAAACAATCTTTTTCCTTTTTTTTAAAAAAATGTTCTAGCACTGCCTTACTTTGTTAAATCAACTGCTCACGCTATTGCTTGGTATTTTGAGTTCGTGATAAATTTTTTTTTCGCTTATTACGAACACGCGAATGAATTTCGAAATAATATTACATTTAACTTCATTTTTTAGCACACGTAAAATTATCTTTTATCAAAAGAAGTTAATATATTTTTTTGATATCAAAATGTATTACCAAATTTAAAAGAAAAATAAAATAATGGAAACTTTTTAACGAATATTATGTTACGTTAAAATTATTCAATAATTTTGATAATATTAATATTTTAATGTATATTATAAATTAAAATGTCTATGTTTTTTTATTATTAATTAAGAATTTTAATTTATAATTTTTTTTTTTAATCAAATGAGTTCAGATGATTAATAAATTAAGAAAATAAGATACTATAAAGTTTGACTATTTAATTAAACATGTCTTAAACCAGTTATACAAAAAAGCCTAACAATAAATAAAGAATTCATGAAAATTTCTACTAGGATTAATTATAAAAACTTTCATTACATTTAAACGAACTAAATTGTCAGTCAAAGGATTATATCTTGAAATTCAAATAACTGTGTACTCTCCTTTTGTATTGTTCACATCGAGTATATCGATTAATTGTGAAATCGAGAGATACAACCAAGCCATGAAGGAGACAATTCTACTTTAAACAAAAAAAAAAGAAATAAAAGCCAAAGAACAGAGAAAAGATAAGAGTAAAGGTAAAAGTGGGGAAAAAAGAGGCGTGCTAAAGAGTTTCTGTTTTATATAGGTCATGTTTATTTTCTTCGGTAGTTTATATATATATACGTTTTATATTTCCCTTTCGTCGTTTTGCGCTTGACCTTTTCGTTGCTCCTCTCTAACCTCTCATTCTCTCTCTCTCTCTCTCTCTTCTCGAGAGTCTTGAGGCCGCTTAATAATTTTCTTGGCCCGGTACACACATCATCGTTTCTCTTTTCCTTTTTTCTGCCTTTTTTTATCCTTTAAAACTAGCACATTTATTCCATACTCACGCGTGTACCATGTCAAGTGCACCCAAAATCCTTTGCTATTAAGTAAAATAGGCATTTTTTTCTACGATACAATTGATGATTTAATATTACGCGAACGGAAATATAGTTTATGAATTTCTCTTTTCAATGACGACGTTTTAAATGAATTAAATTCAAATTTGAAGCTCGGTAAGTGTAAATTCAAAATTTCGTTACCTTTTGATTAGAATACATCTGGAAATGTATGTGCAACTGTTGATAAAGGTGCGCATATGTATGCTAAGTAGCTTAGAATTAATGTAACTGATGTAAGACGTATGAGAAATAGCATTAACATTCATGGATCGCTTACTCAAATTTCTGGGAATAAATTATTAAGTAAAATACGAGAATTAGTTAAATAAATTTTATTTGAAATTAAAATTACTTATGAATGTATTTAACTGTCAATATACAAAGTCATATAAAAATTCATAAATATTATTAAAAAAAATAGAAAAAAAGGAAGGATTGAATTTGCAAATATGCGTAGGCGATTGGTTAACACTTATATCATCGAACTGAGAGGTCTCGATGGCTTACTCGGCAGAGCGATATGAATTTGTAATCTTCCGAGTTCGAATCCCGCTCTCGGACGATTTATAAAAGCACCCACTGTACGCTTCATGTGCTTTGTTCACAAACACACTGGCAACCTCCGTCGCTAATTAGTATTACGATGATAGCGTAAATACAACGACGTTAAATAAAATAATAATTAAAAAAAGCTATGATCAGACTTCTCCTCATGTCCATTTTTTTCTTCTAATATCGGAACTTTTGCATTTTTTTAAACTACATTTTGACCTTTCTTTAAGATATTGGAACACTTGAATTTAGACTACTGCTTTTCTGGCATCACAATTAAACGCTATGCCCAAGGGATGCAAATATAGTTTGTATTTGTAGAGATATAATATAGATTAATATATTTAGTTTAAACAAAATTTCAATTAACCTTGTTAACAATAACCGCAATATAATAAAGCTGAATATAAATTACAAATAAATCTATAAAATTATAAGTCATTGTTAATTCTTCCTGTAACAAGTTTTTTCTTCGTAATTACTATTTATTATCTCAATACATCTCGGTTAACAAAAAAAAGGCACGAACAAAGAAATATCTCATTTATATTTTTATCTTTCTATTTCTTTTTTCTTTTTTTCTCTTTAATTCTGCTAAACTCTAGGCCAAGTTGATTAATATTCCGGTTTGGTCACACAGTTTTTTCTTTTAGAAAAGTCTTAATCTTCAAGAACTATAGAAGATTATTGGCTTTAGATATTTAGAAAATACCGAAATATATTTAGAAAATAATCTTTGTTATTATTTTTCTGTACATCTGTAAAAGTTAGTTATTGAGTTTTTGAAAAAATTGCGTGAAGACAATTTGTCAATTGTTAATTATGAATTTAAAGATTAATTGTAATAAAACAATTTTTTTTAGTTATAGTTTTATGCACCACGGGGTTTTTAGTTACATGAAATTCGAAGCTAAAGAAATAGTAATTTATTTAAGCTAGTTTGTTTCGTGTTAAAATACGAAAATTTTGTAACAAAGTAGGTTAATAATTTATATACTGTTTTAGAAAATCAAATATGCACAACATATAATCACGGGTAACATTATGAAACTGAATATTCGGTTCCTTTATGAAAATTGAAACTGGGCTTTTTTGTATGCACTGTAATACTAACCTAGTATTAATATTTTTCAGATGAATTTTATTTTATTCTGATAAATAAAGATTATATCAAATTATAAAACTCCGATGAAAATGAATAAATTAATCTAGCAAAATATTGTTTAACATAATGTTTAAAAGTTACTTTTCTGACTTCATAAGTTAAGAAGATATATTATATAGTTTATCGAAAGAAAAAGGTTTTATTTCCATATAAGCGAATCCCTTTGGAAAAGATATTAAAAACTTTAATGCCACGACCTATAACTTGTGTGGGACGACTATACACGGTAAAACTTGCTTCATAGGGATAGGAAAAAGCTGATTGACCCTTTTTTCCTTTTTTTTCTTTTTTGAAACGTGAAACTTTATTTACCGTACTACTTTTCCTTTTTTTTATATACCCCCTTGAAGGCAAGAGTTGAGCGGCAAGTGAAAGATTATTATACCTTCCAAAGAGGTGGAAGTATAGAAAAGCTTATTACACGAAACTCAACGAGCTAATATCACCAGTAAGTAATATACTATATAAAATAAAGTAAGTGAAAGGAAAAGTAAGAGAGGTAAAAAGATTGTTGTAACTTTCTTAATAAGATCAACGTAATTCTTTCTCTTTCTCTCTCTTTCTCTATTTGGTTACCCCTTTAACTTTATATAGAGATGCTTAAATTAAGTACACTTTTAGTTGCCAGTCCAAGTCAATGACCATTGAATTCGTCGTCGCGGCATAAATAATTAACAACTTTCAACAAACCAAAGCTTTTAAGCAACTTTCGTTTAAATCCCCTTTAAACTGTTTCATTTACAATTTCTACTTCGGATGCATACCGAAAACTTAATGTTAAATTAATAGAGTACGAGCTTAATGGTTCTTATTAAAGATGAAATATGTGTAGCCCATAAATCGTGCGTCGTTAGATTTTATTTATCATGCAATATTTTTATTAAGACTTGTTTAAATTTTTATTACGAAATTTGTATTTAAGTGTGTATATAGAACAGTTTTAATTAAAACAGCTTTTCTGTAAGTTCATGTTTTCTTGTACTAAGATTGTACTTTGAAGCTTTGAGATGACTTTTAATATATAAGAAGGGAATTTCGTATTTTAATTTTCCTGGAAATGCAAAGCTGCGTAAGAGAGCTTAATTAATTCCATAGAAAAATAATATTTCACTTT
Source organism: Anastatus disparis (assembly GCA_017163975.1). Classification (NCBI taxonomy): domain Eukaryota; kingdom Metazoa; phylum Arthropoda; class Insecta; order Hymenoptera; family Eupelmidae; genus Anastatus; species Anastatus disparis. Next base: position 4,177,883 of record JAFFSR010000226.1, read on the forward strand.
ATAAGTTATTCTTCAAAACGTATGATCATTTTTTTTTCAATATAACATGTATATTTACAAAAATATAGTTTTACTAAATACTTTATTCATCAAGTTTATTTTGACTGTAATTGAAAAAATTTTTTAGTTTTGTAAATTAATTTCAAACTCAGTGAAGTCTAGTTTATAGATTTACTTCATTTTTACGGATGAAATATTTGGGAACATTATAAAACAATAATTAACGTCGTAAACAAGGAAGGCTATCAAATTACAATATCACGAGAAAGCATTCTATGAGAAAACTTAACAAATTATAAACGTGTAAATATGGAAAAGGAACTATGATGATTAATCATTCACTGTAACATGAGTTATAAAAATGGTAACACTACATTTGCAAATAGCAGCCGGGAAAAGAATTAATCACGCAAACGATGAGATCTGACAGAACCTTGTCCAAATGTTAATGAGGGAAGACGAAAATCAAAGAAGTATAATTATAATTAGATATAGGCCTTTCTGATGGTTAGCCAGAAAGTAAGAAGATATTAAGAGAATAAGAAATAACGTGAAAAACTATTAGAAGAGATAATAAATAGTCATAAGGAAAGACACGTGTTACTTTGAACCCATCTATTAATTTGTAAATAATCAAATTCTTTCCTCTAAATTAATTTAATAAATTAACAATTTTTCCGATTTATCATCTTTTATATAAGGGATCTGTCTTTATGCTGATCTCACTTATTTCAAGCCATAATTATTATTATATCTACCAAAATTTGATGTTACAAAATTGTATTAAATACGTTTTCCAAAATTTTATTACACTAAAAAGAAAATCTAGTTTTTCTTAAAAGTAAAACAATTTCAATTTTTATTTAAAATTTGAAAGTAATACAAATTTTACTTAACATATTAAAAATCTAAACATCAGTGACATGCAAGACGGTAATTGTAAAATTAAACTTTTCGTTACCTACACGTTTAATCATATACCTTTAATAGCAACGGCTAATTATGGATTTGCGCAAAAGTTTTCCATGTATCAGATAAATGGAAAGCCGACGAGTGGCAATTCCTCGACAGATTAACAAAAGTTGATAATAAGGCTAACTTTATTCGAGGACAGCCCAGTGCTACGGGTGCTAAAATCATATACGGTAAATTATCAACGCGATGAAAAGTTATTACGTTCAAAAAGCTTTTATACCAAATTTAAAGATAAAAATACTTACGAAGTTTTTGTTTTCATCACACGAGAAAATTATCATCGATTTTTATTCCATTCAATTGTTTGATTTACTTTCTAATGTTGTATTTGTGATTGTAATGCTTGAGGATAAAACTGAAGATTGCATTAGCGAAGTTATATACATGTAACTAGTAACAAGTTTATTATGGCAATATTTGCAGTGGAAGTGTAAATTTAAAGATAAAATATAAAGGCTGTTTTTATTTTAGTATTATAAGTCAGTGTGTTTTATAGCTAAGGTAACCCAGTTAAAGGGCCGTAATTAGTATACACGAAGAAAAGGAATTGCTTACGGTTGTAAGCGCCGATGAAATATGCTCGAGGCTTTTTTTTTAACATTTATATTCTTTATTTTGTTGATGTTTTCATTGCTCGGCTTTTTATTTTTTGTCTGCAAAAAAAATTTTAACTTGCATATTGAATTATTCATTATACTTCAACGCACACTGTAATTATTTTATGAAGCGGATAATTTTAGTATCCTTACATTTCCGTTCTTCTTTTTATTTCTCAATCTTATTATATCAACGAAAAAGCTTTTCCAAATCATGTACATTTGTCGAGGCCATAACACAATTCGGAAATTCGTGATAAATCGTTATTCTTTTTTTCGCTTCTTCGTTATAGCTAAAGAAAAAAAAGAAATATAGATTAACAAGAAATGATTGCGCCAAATAGCGCGCTCCATTAATTGTCAAGGGATAAACTTCTTCCTCGTAGCAGAATATCAGGCAAGAAAGCAAAAGCTAAGCCAAACCTATCAGAAGAAGAAAAGTTGAAAAAATTTTTTTCTTTTCTAACAATAGCTAACCTGAAAAAAAGAAAAAAACGAATATCACAAAGTAAAAATTGATCCATACACTTTTCTATTTACGTCTAATTAAGAACGTAACTGGTTGATCCTACGTTGAACGTTTTTTCTTTCTTTCTTTTTCTGTGCTTCTTTTTTCTACTACTTTAATTAGCCTTGATCTTACGTAGAAGAACAAAGAAAAGAAAAAGTACCAAGTGCCAAAAAATAAGGAAAAGTTGATAAGTTTTCGCCAAAGCTTAAGCTTATTGACGCTAGAAAGAAAATTTCACATCGAACAAGTTGAGACCAAGGGAAAGAGTAATCTGATATTTTCTACTCAATCTGGTATGTGGTTTACCCCAGAATAGATGGATAAATATGAGCAAACTTTATTAACGCTTGGATATCCAAAAACAAAAAGAGTGAGAAGTTAAAAGTGCGTGTTGAATGGATGATTTGAAGTGTATTGTTATTGTCGGCAGAGATGTATTCGGTAAATAAAGGATGAGCTATGCTGTGTTCTCGTATTTTTCCATGTCACTTTCTATGAATACTTAACATTTCAATGGTTATTGTTTAAATTATTACATTAATAATTTAGAATTCTATCTGTCTCATTTGATAAAAATAAATTATTGCGGTTGAAATAAATAGAAATATTCAATGATGTGAAAGGTTTGCTGATACAATTTTAATAATTGGTACATTTAGTCTTGTCATAATTCATATATCCTTGAAGGAATTCCCAATTAACTGTTTCTTATTATTAAATTGAAGAGGTGTCAAAGGTTAAAGATCAATAAATAATGTAGATAAATGAAAATTCATTATTTAAAGGATGAGTTTCATATATCAATGAGTAAAATATTAATAGACAATCTAAGAAAATGATATGAGCGAGTTTCTATAAAATTAGACCATTTAAATAATAATTTATTTTTGGAATTTATTCATGGAATCCCAATAACTTTTACAATTTTGTTATTGACAAGCATAAGATGAAATTGTGGATTTTTATTGATTTCATCAAACATGGCTCCAATTTGCCTTTCATTTTCCAAATTGTTTTAAAAATACTATTGTTTATTTATCTATTTTAGTAATTTCTAAACAATAGAGTTGGTTTTATAAGCTGTGTAACATCCTTTGTTTACTACACATCCACGGATATTTTTCTTTCATATTAATTCAAATCCCTTGAAATTCTGTTCTGTATGGATATATGTTTTTTTATAAAAAAGACTTTGTGATCCAAAAAAAATTATTCTTTAGAATAATATTGTAGCCGCATATTTTGAGTAATTCTAAATCAAAATACGCTATTTTTTAGAAGATGAACGTGAGGACATGTGTGCACGTGAATGTACATTTATATTTTGAAAACGGAATTGACCAATTTTTGTTTAGTACTGTTCATTTTTTTTATTTTCGTAGACAAAAACTAAACTGTTTTTTGTATTGATTTTCAATTTTTGAAAATTATTTTTTTTAACTTTTTTGAACAATAACATTAATTTTGTTATCAATATTCGTGAATAGATATTAAAATAATTATACTTTTCTATCAGCAGGAAATCTTTAGCTAATTGTAATTTTTGGCATGCCCTTAACGTTTTAGTTCAAAGAAACGATAGTGTTTTTCATTTGAGTCTTTATTTACCATATTTATATAATTTTTCATCGTTACATCTCATCTTTCCTGATTATTTACTCACTATTAATTGATAAAAATTACTATCAGGAAACGTATTTTTCAAATATAAAAAACATTAATCGATCTTAAAAAATATTTTAGGCAATTAGGAACATGTAAAGAAATTATTTAAATTTGAAATGATTAAATCTAGTGCATTCACGGCGAATTTTTAAATAGTATCAGTTGAAAATTCAGATATCAATAAAAAATCTATTCATCTTTTTTTCTCTAAGATTCTACAAAATATCGAATATCTATGAAATCTTTTAGAATTTTTATATGCATACATCTAAAAACAGAAAAAAAAGCGAACCGGACATTTTCCACTCAATCTAACAAGCGATAATAGATCTAAAAGTCAAAATGACTTGGACACGCTTTACACTTTTTACACATTCAAAGTATTCACTCACTCTTATCATGAGAAAAACCTTTCTCTTTTTCTTTCCTCATGAAGAAAAGTAAAACGAAGGTGAATGCATTTGAGGATTTTTTTTTCTCCTTCTTTTATTTCTTATTCTTTGTAAGTATTGACGATGGCCTTGGAACTATAAATGTTCGTTTCTCTCTTTAGTGCTTAGTGAGATGGAAAAATCGCATTTGGTGACAAATGGCATGTATTACCATTAGGGTCAATGGGTATAAGAGAGAAAGAGAGAGAGAAGACTGACAAGTAAGAATGATTTTTTGCCCGTTCTGACAAGTTTTATCCCACTGAAGGAAAAAAAGAGAAAAGCTTCGTTTTTTTAAATTTTTTGATTTTATTTTTGTCACTTACTTGTATTATATATATGTGTGAGTGTTGTATATATGTATTTATAAAATTTAAGTGTTTAATATTTTTTTCATATGAATAAAGGTATAGTATTTCAAGCGCACGCAAAAAATGGAAAAAACACAAGTGATATTTCAAGCTTTTTTAAAGTATATATATATATATATATATATTTCTTTTTTTTCTAAAGAGCGCAAGAGGAGATAACAGCGTTTTGTTGCTCGATATCGATGTGAAATGAGAGATTTTACGTGCGCATACATACGCACATGTATACACGTATTAAGGAAGGATATAAAGTATCGAAATGTTTGGACGTTGACGTCAGTTTAGTCGAAATTGACGGGGTAAACAGAGAAAAAAGTGCTTAATCGTTTGAAAAGAGAAAGATAGAAAGTGTGTGTTCAGAGAAGTGTCAAGATATAAAAGCGTCTATGCCTGAAAGTTTGAGACTTTCGTTTTTTTTTATGGATTTAATGTTACTTAAGTGGTTTTTTTTCCAACAATCGATTTGCGTCATCTTGTAATAAGTTGGAAAATATTTTCACGTTTATATTACAACAAGTTACAAACTAAAGGTGCTATATAATAAATATTTTGAAAAGTTTAGTGAAAGATTGACGCTGATAAAAAAGTTTTCAAATTTCATTCAGTTATTGATCATATAGGTAGACTTTTTAATAGATTACAGTTCATAATTATTATTTAACGGCATGTCGGAGCTGCAGCAATCGAGTTTTGCTTTTTTTATTTTATCAATATCTTTTTAAATTCTTAAATTAAACAAATATAATGACTTGTCCGCACTAAAGCTATATTTATACAATAATTTTTGTTAAAATAAAAAATCATTTGGACTTGTTATTTTTTTATGAGCTTGGATTGGAAATTAGATATCAAACTCGACAAACCTAACCTTAAAATACGACATATTGAAAGTTTTTATTATAACTTTGTATGTATAATATTTTGGTGGATTTTTTGAGTTGTCCGCACTAGAGTTTAATCTTACAAATTTTTTCTTTGTAGCAAAGAAACTCGATTAAACGCATCGTTTATTCATAAGTTAAGATTGGAAATATTATTAGAAGGCGGACAGCTTCGTCATGCTCTTAAAGGAGATGTAATATACCGACGTTACAATTTTCCAAATTTTTGACTTTTAATCCAAAAGTTTTAATCTATATTATTTTCTTCCGCTATGAAATAACTTTTATCCTTTTATTATCAAGAAATTTATGAAGTTATACAAAATTTAAATTTAATTCTTTAATGTGGCATTAGAAAAAACAAAAAAAAATTTTCTATTATTTGTTTTAAATGTCGGACAAAATTTTGATTATTTCACTTATTTTTTCAATTTTAATAGATTTTTTTCATGTTTTCATAATTTTTTTATATTATTTCTAAATGTAAGCAGTAATAACAATTTTGTACATTTCCCTGCGTTCTCTTATTTAATACATGTTTGTAAGCATCATCCTTTTATTAATATCCTCTGGTACATAGGTTACATCGAGTTTAACTTAGGTAAGAAGCCACATTGTCAGGGCTACCCACATAAAATGACTAAAGAAAGATTTACTCTAAAATATTCTTTTATTCAACGAAAAACGAAAAAATACCTTTTCAACTACAAACGAATTATCATTTTTCAATTAAAAACGAAATAACTTCTTTCTTCAATCAAAAAAAGAAACAATCTCTCCTTCTGCTTATCTGTTAATATTATACAAAAATGCGTGTTAAATTTTATTATATAAATGATATTATTTGAGCTTAATCTTAAAATCAATAATGATGGAAAAAAGTAATTTAAAAATGTATTCAAAATGTTATCATATCTATTAGAAATATCAATTCAGTAAGTATTATTTGGTATCATGAAAGCTGAAAAAAAATGTATGTTATATTCACACTCAAACATACAATATTACAAGCGCTTCTTTCAATTCTTTCGCTTCAATAGATGCAGAACACAATTCACGAAGCATACGGGGACAATCGAAGAAAAAGCATCCATTGTACAATGAGTTTACAAGAACAGCAAGAGAAGAAAAGAAATTGAACGATGGATACGATTGGCGAAGAGAGAAAGAAAAAAAAAAGAAAACTGCTTGCGATTTATATCGCAAGTAAAAATGAAAGAGAGTGTCGATTCTCTCAAAATCCAAGGGCAAATCGTTACAGAAAAGCGTCTCTTTTTCTCTCTCTTCTATTTCTGTCTCTCTCCACACTCGTTTCCCTCCTTGTGCAAGCTTACAAGTGTATATAAGGGGATTCAAGAAAAAGGATAGCCTTGTTTTGCGCGATGCTTGTGTTCAAGAGCCCGAGAGAAAAGAAAGAAGTTAGGGGTTATATTTATGACTCCGCGGGAACAAGAAAACTTTCTTTTGCGAGTATTCGAATAAAAAAAAATCTTGTACTTGTCGAAACTATTGACAGGTCTTAATGATTTTGATTATTGACTTTCTTTACGCACTTCAGAATTAATGATTGCGAGAAATAAAATTACTTTTTTTTATATTAAAAATAGTATATTAATAATTATTAAACATAAAAAATACGGTTCCATCATAAAATAAAGGCCATTTTGATACCTATTTTTTTGAATGATTGTCACAGTAGCTATATTGAATCTTGTGATTTAAACATTTATTTTTGTTCCAAAGATTTAAAAACGAGTAAATCATCACTTATTAAAATGTTATTGAAATTAAAATATTACCCAAATAGTAAAAAATGGCTGATTCTCGATTAATATAATACTGAAGTCGTTATGTAGATGAAAAACATTAACCTTGATAGTACAGGATTAGAAATTATATTAATCACCTACAAACTTGGAGATTCTATGCAAAGTATGCATTCATGTATTTTGTATAAAGGAAGAAACCCTCCTTTAAGTTGAAAGCCCCCCACAGTTAAAAATGTAATGTAAGAATATAGACTTACAAGATGAAAAATCAGCACTAAAACTTAGTCTGGATCTAAATGACCTCACGTAGCATTTGATGGTTATCATGATATATTTCGAGATATATTTTTTCCATAATAAATATGGAATCAATAGAATGAAATGCAATAAAATAAAACGGATTAAATATTAGCCGTATCCTCTTAGTAAAGTTTAGTCAATAAATTTCTATAACTTCTCATGGTAAAAATATTATAATATTTTGCAAAGCTAAGCATAACATAATTTCCCGCATTCACATTCAGAAAATATCTTTCTATTTTCGCACCTAAAGCACCGTCTGAATTCGAAAACAACATACAATCCGCTTGTGCTTTTGCGCAGTGCTGTGCTATACTCTCTCCCTCTCTCTTCCCAACAACATACATAATCCAAAACGCGAACTAGCTAACGCAGTAGTTTACTAAGCACACGCAATCAGATATTATACCAACTGCTGTCATAAACGTTAAAGAGCTATACGATATATATATATATATATATATATATATATATATATATATATATATTCAAAGTAAAAGCATTATGACTACACACATGTAAGGAAACAACAATATAGTCGTAAAAACTTTCTGTGAAAATGCACAATACTTTAGAATATTGTGTAAAAGATTTTTTTTATTGCTTTGCATCCTTTGATTGAACCGATCAATGTACGTTATATAAAAGCTTTTTTTTTAATGTTACATGTAAAAATGGAATCTTATGTCCAACACTTTTTGCTGACATTTATTGATACGTTTGTACTTTCATATGCATAAGCAAAACGCATTTATGTGCACACGTAATATTCGTATGTGTGTGCTCATGTATATGTCAAATGCAAACGTAAGCGTGGATAGGTTCAAACGTACACACGATATTACGTAGTAAATGTTTACTTTTAAAAATATTAGCTTTTTCACGCATCTTTACTATTATGCTTTAGGTGAATTCAAATTTAAAACAATTGATGCGCAATTTTTCGAATCGTTAAACTGATAGGTGATAAGTTGAATGTCTTTGATTTCTATTATATAAATAAATGTATGAAAAATTCATAAATTTGATCATATTAAAATGGGCTGTTCACCAGTACGCACCAAATAAAGGAAAACAGAGAAACGTATAAAACTCTCATTAATGCCTACAATTAGTAAAAATATGAAAATAAATAAAAAATTAATGTGGGTAAATAAAGGGAACTGTGAGAAAACAAATGTAAAAATTGCAAAAATAAGTGAAAAAATCAAGATATTGTCAGAAATTTTGAATGAACAACAGTTTAATTAAGTTTTTTAGTTTTTCCCAATGCAAACTTTACTAATTTCGTTTAAATGTACATTAAGCATACAAATATTTCCATACACTAATTTGTACTTAGATTTATTCATGAACATACATATATTAAAATCTTCAAGCGATCATCATAATTTTACAAAAATCTTTTTCGTATTACATGCATACAAATGAAATTTTCATGTACAGTTACGTATATTAGTATACCATCAAAGGACGAATTTATTAATATAAGAATATTTATTCTTGTTATACATCGATTGTGTAACATAAAGGAAAATATATACGTATATATAGAATAAGAAAACGTTAGTATAGATATAGAGAAAACTGAAAGGTTGAACAGCAAAAGAGAAAGAGATGGGAAGAGTATACGCGGTTAGGTAAATTTATTCAAGCCTGGTAGCGGCACTTGCTCTCTCTTGCTCGTGCAAACTATCTCGTTAGTTATGGAGGCTCTCTTTCTCTCTCTCTCTCTCTCTTTTTCGCGAGTTAGTGCTCTATATGTGTCAGTTTATACTCTAACACACACTTACACACTCGAGCTTATACGTATGCTGATGTTACGTATTGGGAATATAAATGAAAGTAACTAAAGTTAAGAGTAGAGAAAGGCTACCTTTTAATTAATCCACCCAACTACACATAGTATCTTTTTTCTCTTTTCTATCTTACCCCATCTCTCTCTCTCTCCTTCTGATTCTTCTCTATCAGGTATATATAGATATGCACGTACCTTTTTACACTGGACCACGTAGTAAGATTTATGCAAAGAGCAACCGTCGCACCAAGCATACTTTGTAAATATAACGTCGCCTTTACCACGTTCATTTCTTTACTTTACTTTCATTTCTTTTCCCTCTTTCCTTTTTTTTCTGTCTTTACTATTTTCCTTTCTCACTTATTTTTTTTTCCTTTTTTGCTTTCAGTTTCTTAGTTAACTTAAATACAAGGCAGCAGTGTGAAATTCGAGGTTGTTTGACTGTCTCTCGTTAAATTTAAAGATCTTTCTTGTTTGAACATTGTTATTTGAATTTGGTTATTTTTATATCCAATGTAGATTTGCGTTTCTGTTCGTTCCGTTAAAATTTTATGCTTTTAGAACAATCACATTGAATGTAATTGTTGATTTATATTTTAAAAAGCACTTTTTTAATATTTGAAAAATAATATTTTATTCTCCTTAGAATAATTTCTATAGAATTAGTCATTTTAATCTTTTTTTCATTTAGATTAATTGATCAAATTTTCCGTTGTTCTATTCGTGTCAGTACTAACATCATTACAATCATGTCGCTGTAATCTTTTATTTTTATTGTTGACAAAATCAAGATACCTCGATAGTCAAGTGTCAAAAAAGTATTACTAACAAAAATCTTCTTCGTTTTATTACCCAACATCAAAGCTATAACACGATAATATAATTATAATTCAATTTATTTGATTCTTTTTCTTTATGTGAGAAAAAGATGAAGAAAACATAACGAAATCAATTGGATTGATTTCTATATTCTATATTAAAACTCAGAAAAAGAAAAAGATATAAAGGGAAAAAAATAAATCTTTTCATTTGTTTGTAAAAGGAAGTGAACTTTATTATTTCCAACTGTTAGTAGTAGTTCACTTTCGTTTTTATTATACGACAACATTGCACGCACCATTTCTCGCACGCACGTATACAATTGCCTACCTCCTATTAAACGCGTACGCGAGTGTGTGTGTGTGTATGGGTGCTTTCGTACACACGTACGCTCACACGCGTGGCTATAACAATGGAAAAAAAAGAAGAGAGAAAGCCAAGTAAGTGTTTGACCTGACGGTATAATAGGCAAAATAGTTGGATAGTTTTTACCAGCTTTTTTTAATGGCTATGGCTATAAAGCTTGCGCGTATACATAGAAAAAAGAATAGTAACTGAATTAGGATAAGGTCGGCATTAGATGTCAGCATTGTATTTATTATTCTTTTTTTCCTACAAGAAGCTGACGATAGTCTTTTTTCTGTTTTATTATTTTTTTTCATCTTATTGTTAGTGAGGATAGAAATTTTGTGGTTTTCCCCTTTGTTGCTTCCGGTAACATATTGCCCCTTTCTTTTCTTTATGACGTCTTTAAAAAGGCATTCGATCAAGATGTGTAACATTTTGCAATGTTAAACAATGTTTATTTCGCATAATTTAATATACGAAGAAAATTAATGTTGTGTTTATAAAGGTTCGTTAAGTTTTTATTGTACATTGTTAAATTGTTGCAATTACATAGTGAAATTTTGTTGGGTAAGGGGAAGGGGATTTTAAGGCCTTAGCAGTCGAGAAATTTCACAAGATTGTATTTACAAAGAGTAAAGTCGACGTTTGAGTAATGAGATTTTAATGCCGTATGGGAATAGTCGAGTTTAAAATAATTATAATTTTAGTTGTCGAATTAGTACGAGAGATGCTGCTGCTTTTCCTCGTCCAAATGTAATATTATTTATTTTAATAATTTTATCATTATTTTAATTAAAATTAGAGCTATACTTTAATAAAATTATCGATTTTATTTCGAATGATAAAATTTCATATTTTTATCTTACTGACGTTATCTCGCGTTAGTAATTCACGTAGTTCATGTAAATATTGGAAATATTGTAAAGAAAAATAAATGATTTAATAAAAAAAAGAAGAAGGAAATGATGTAAAAATACACTGTTATCTTTCCCGAAGAATTATTTTATCAAAATGTTCGTAAGATCAGTGAAAACTACATATAGTAGTATGCATTGAACGTTGTTACGTGTGTAAGTAGTGTGTGTGGTGTGAGCAAGAAAACTGAGAGTATATACCTGCAGCTGCGCGCATTAAAATTTCATCTCCTAGAGCGAAAATGCAGTAACTTTTCTCTCTTCCTCTTTTTCTTCGTCTTCTCTTTTTTTTCACTTGCTTTTTTTACTCTCCCTCGCTCTCTCTCGCTCTTTCTCCATTTTCTCTTTCATGGTAGCTCTATTTTTCTATTTATTGCAGTTACCTCGGTCAGTCGTTCTTTTATTTATTCTTTTTTCACACAATTTTGTTTTGATCGTTATTTCTTTTAAAAATTGAACATTTCTCGCGTGATTCTGAGAAATTTGGCTGAAAATAAAGTAGAGCAATTTTAAAGAAATGTCATAATGCGAGTGGAAAAAAAAATTAACCTACTGCTTTTTCTTAATGTTTAATAAAATTTAGTTGAGATTTATGTTATGTCTTTGTTTTTATTACAAACATTTCAAATAAATTACCGTATGTCATGATCGAATGATATTATTACTAATAGATTTTTATCATTTTCTGCAGCTTTTTTTCAATTTATTCATCAATATAAATGTTGCGGATTAATATAATTGATTATAAAATTTATTTAGTTTCATAAAAATAGTACTTTTATTAAAATTAGCAATGAACAGTATTAAATCTTATTAAAAAAGTAAAGAAACCTTCAATATTTTCTTCAAACAAACAAAAGTAATTGTATAAATAGTACATTTGCTAAAAAAAATTCATTCTTTCTTAAAATAAATTGTGTTTTTTCTTCCTATCTTTTCTTTATGTATACAGTATTTATGTGTGTGTGTGTGTGTATGTACATAATACGAGCCAGCATAGCAATCTCATACAAATTTTTTTTCTTCTCTCTTTCGTCAAATTCTCTAGTTAAACGGGGAGTATTATAACAGCCTAGACCATAACGCTTTGGTGATACTGAACTGTTAGTCTCTGGTAGTCTCCTCAAATTTAATGCTCGCATTGGCCTCAATGTTATTCGCGTTCTCTCTTTTATGCTTTTCTCTTCACACCTACAGTAATTTTCGTCGAACTATATACGGGAGAGAGGTATATACGCAGGAAATAAGCTTTAGAGTAGCCTCATAACTGAAAGATGCGAACACGAGAATGAAAAGAGAAAAATAGAGAGAGAAAGAGAGATGAAAGCATCCGATGGAGAGTTGATAAGTTCTAAGTCGTTATCATTGGGATTCCAGTACTGATCGTCTTTTATTCTTTTTCTTTTTTTAGGTTTTTTTTTCTTTCGGTCTCTAGTATTTATATGGTTTCTCTATTCTTTTCTCGTTCGTTCTCTATTTGAATTCTTCACTCTTTTTTTTTAATTTTCAACAAAATGATGTGTTCTATGAGAAAGAAAGTATTCACTGCTCACGAAGAATGGCAAATATAGACCTTTTTATTCAGGAAAATGAGTTTTTTCAATTTTAAATTTTTGAAAAAAATGATTGTAGAAGTGATAATGCTTTTGTTTAGAAATACTAATTTTTATAAAAATGTATTTTTAAAAATATCTGCAAATATAAGTATAAACGCATATCTGAAACGTATATAACACATTTATGTTAAAAAACAGTTTGTAAAAAACTATACATTATTTTTTAGTCAAAATGTCACATTGGAATAAATTGTACAATGACAATTGATAACTGCATTAAATATGTAGACATTTTACAAATTTTAGGCAGTATTGTAAAATTTACTTTATTCAAATCAGTGGTTGCAAGTAACGTTATAATGTATTACTTTTAGAGTGAAAAATTTAAAATATAGGATGGGTAATTCATTTTTATTGAACGGATAATTTTGTATGGAATATTAAAGCGTGCGATTTTTAATTTTTAATTATATTATTAATTTGAATTAAATTTAATATATTTTTAAATTTTTTATTTCAACGCGATAAAATTTCCTTTCAATTTATAATTTTAGCATAAATGCTTTGATGTGGAAATATGTCAATTTAAAAAATTATAATTTAACTGTAAAAGTATTTTATTTTACTAAATTTTATGAATCTAAATTTCAAAATAATCATAATATGTTCCATAATATGAGGTCGTCAGTGGCTCATTCGGCAGAGCGATGTATTCATGATCTCGAGGACCCGAGTTCGAATCCCGCTCTCGGCTGATTTATATAAACACCACTATAAGTTACATGTGCTTTGTTCACAAACACACTGACAACCTTCGTCGCTAATTAGCATCGCAATAATAGCATAAATAAAGCGACGTTAAATAATATTAAAAAAAAAAATTTTGCACATTGTTTCTTCGGTTAGTTATAATATAATATTATTTTTATTTTTATTTTTTTTCAATACCTAATTTCTAATTCCATTCTCAACATTATCTTCATGTTACGGGGCTTTTGAAGTCATTGAAACTGTAATAAATATTTATTTAATGCCATCTGTATACCATGAAAACATTATTTAACCTAAGCTAGACTATTTACTATAATAACAAAATTTTCAATTTGTATGTTTTAGGTGAGTATTCAACATTCATCAACTACTGCTAATTTACTTTCAAAACAAACTTTCCACTAATAAATATCGTAAGTATCAAATAACGTTTTCAGTACACTTGTTTTTAAGAATTTTTTATTTTTATTACAGAAAAGGTTTTCTTTTTCTCCAAAATTATAAAGAGTTTGAATAAATATAAAAAAAATTTAATTAAAATAAAATAAAAGCAATACATTAAATTACATAATTGTATACTTATTATAATTGGTTATACATACATGTTTAATTATAATCACACAAAATATAATAAAATTTTAATGATTACAATACGTCCTTAAAATGACATTAAAGTTGATAAAAAAAAAGAAAATTGCTTTTATGAATATTGAATATTAAACCTTTTTATGAACAATTATTTTTTATGCTCAAAAGTTAAAAAGAAACTTAGGGCTTAATATTTCTTTTTAAAAAGCCAAGCTTTATCAAACTAATCGTTTTATGTACTATTTACGTTCTTTATTATCAGTAATGTTTTAATAAAATTTTATTCACCGTAATATATTGCGTAATCATTAGAAATCTAATTATCTTATTTGAATATTTCCATAACGTTAATAATTGTGTCATTAACATTTACTATCGGGAAAGAAAAATAAATTTCATAGTTGATAGAATTTTTTTTTCATTTATTTTCTTTTATATTCGTATTTTAATGGTTTTCCAACTATGCAAAGGTAAATCGAATTATGATAAATTTAATGCGGAAGTATTTTAATGCTCTTAAAGAGTTAGTCGGTAGCTCGATCGATTGGAAAAGCCACAAGCCGAAATACGTTAAACTCGGAGGCGAGAGATCGAGCAAATTTTACCACTCTTTTTTCTTCCTTCTTTTCTTTCTTTTTTTTTTATTTGCAAAGCTCGTCGACAGCATTTACGTATTACGTATTGACTTTTTTTTTGCTTATTTTAATGGACGCAAAAATTTTAAGTTTGAATTTATCCTGCTGTTGATTGGTAAAGTGATTAAATGTTTAGCTTGTTGTACATTTAAAAAGACGGTATTAATTTATTTTTGTTATGCATCAAATTTAATTATTTTCCGATAAATTGTAAGTTATCAGTTTCTATGAAACAAATCATTAAAGACTTTAACTTCTGTAAACGATTTTATCATAATAAATGTTTTTTTTTCAATTTTATATATTTTATGTCATGTAAAATGAATTAGTTCAAAGGACAATATTATAATCTGTTATATTAAAACTACTTCAATGTTTAGATTCGTATCTATGATCAAATCCCTATCAAGAAAGAATGACTTTTTTGCGAAATTCGTTTAAGTCTCACCAGATCATAAAATTCTCGTTTCGTAAATAGAGCCTTTCCACACCCGTTAAAAAATAAATTATTTTGTTCTTCTTAAATAATATTTTGTAAAAAAGCTTATTTGTTATTTCATCAAATTTGATTTCTTAAAAAAATAATTACAGATTTACTGTAATTTATACTTATTAACGTTCAAATCGCATCAACAGGGAAATTGGATGCAATTGAATAAAAATAATTTAATACTTGAATTAAATTGACATTAAAGATACATAATTGCAGTAAAAGTTTAATTAAATAAAGAATACAATTTTCACGAAAAATTATTTAATTTATAACTGAACCAAAATCTCATTTAAATCAATGTCACGTGGTTTATGACGTTGAAAGATTCGAATATAAGTTGGTCAGTTCCATAAACTTTTCTGATGGTCACGTAATTGATATCGGTTAAAAAATGCAAGTATTGTTGAGTTTATTATTTTTTCATGTATACCGCATTATAATTAAAAAATATTGTTCACATTTTATCACGGGAAATTGACTTGATGATTTTCAACATTTTTATTGATACTTTTATTAATTAAATTTATGTACTTATAACTTGTTATTCTGAGGTCAGTATACAAACATTAAAGAATGTAAATTTTGAAATTCATGTATACTTATAATCGCTTTTGTTTTGTCGGCAAACAAGGTTATAGTGACAATAATATATTTGTATTTTTTTAATTGTTATTAATCCTATAAAAATTTTGATGAAATTCTGATATTATTTTTGCTTCAACTTTGTTGATGATGGCTTCATACACAATATAACGATATATATTTTAAAAAACTCAATAAAAGTCTTAGCATGCAAAAATTTATTCATAAGAAAAATTTTTTTAATTTTAAGGAATTTTGAATAAATTTGAAATTTAAACAAAACGTTACAACTAATAATTTTCAAAGATTTAAAAATATGCTCTAAATCTTTAGTGTACTTAAAGTAAATATTCGTATTTTCTCGGTAAAAATTTTATAACTCAACATAAATTTATAATTAAAAAATATATTGCTACACATAAATTTATAAAAAAATAATTTTCTTTAATAAAAAAATCAAACTATAGAAATATTTTAAATATTATCGATTACCATACATGCGTAAGCATTTAATATTTCCCAATAAAACGTTTCAATCCCCATAGATGATAAATAGATCGTCCCCTTACAAAGCACACAGTATCAAGTAGTTTTTAGCGCACGTGCAATTTAACCCTCGTGCCAATTTCACTTTCAGATGGATGAAACATAGAGAAAAGTCTCAATTTACCAGAAGAGAAATTCTTATTAGCCTTTTCCACATTAATCGACCCTTATCATCGTCATTCCTAATTTTCTTAGCCACGCGAGCCTTACGATCTACTCAAATACTTTATGTACATAGATACAAAGTGTATACAAAAAAAAATAGATAAAAGAAAAGAGAAAGAGAAAAAATAGAGAAAAAGAAAAGTTAAGCTAGGGGAGGATTGTTATTGTATACGCGAAATTACGAGGACATAAAGAGGTTTCGGTTTAAGTGTGGGGAGCGAGGGGGTGCAATTTTGTGAACGCTTTAACTTGTATTTCGTTTTATTTCTCCTTGTAGTTTCTTTTTTTTTTTCTTTTTGTTCCTTTCTTCACATTGGTTTTACGTTGTACGCTTGATTACAAGCACACAAACTTTCACAGCGAATAAAATAGCTAGCAGATTGTAAGTATTCGTTTTTTTTTCTGTTTGTTATTCTTTTTTTCTATGTTTTGCCTCCGCTCGTTTTTTATAACATTTATTTTATCTTGATGACGAGGAAATACATTCGCTATACGTGTTGTATTTCAAAAGATTATACGATTTTGCGTGGGTTGAAAACAAAGAGTTATAATCCTTTTTTTTCGATGCTTACTTTATGACCGAATAATAAACGAAAAGTTATACAAAAAAAAAGTACAAAAAAATTTTTCAGAGATAAGATAATACTAGTTGATGGAAAATAATAAGAATGAAAAAAATAAGGGATTTTGATGCATTAAATCGTAAAAATATTGTTTCAGTTGTACGCTTTGTTATCGATTAATTGTAATAACGAGTAAATAAGCTTTTTATTTTGTTAGTTATTTTTTTGCAGATGATAAAAATTGTTCTATAAAAAAAAATTGATCGTAAATATTATGAGTCAACAATAAAATAAAAAATAAAGTATAAACGAATAAAAAAACAGCACAATGAGAATTATTTTGCAGTTATTTAAAAATAGAAAAAAAAAATAAATTCAACTTAGCTTTAAATTGCATTTTCGTGACCCACTTTAGAATGCTTTATTGATTCTACATTTGCGCTTATTAAAGTTTTATAAGATTGATAATTGTTTTTTGAACGATTATTTTTCTCTAATTTTATAAGCTTGTTGAAAAAATACGCGTATACAAAAAGATGTATTGATTATAATACTTCAACCTTTTAAGAGCTGAATAAATTTTTAATTCGTGTAAAACAATTCATTATTCAATGTTTAATTTAAGCTGCATGAGTGAAAAGTCATTGTTATCACGAATATTTCAGTGATAGCAAGGAAGATATATTATTGATGGTAAAAACTAAAATTTGACTTTTTTCAATATTGTCAAATGAAGTAAAGATATTTATAATTTTTAAAATATACACTCCAGATTAAAATTTCATAAAAACCACCTATAAACTTATTACAATTTTATTGTTATGCGAATTTAAAAATTTAATTAATTTTCTGAAAAGTCAGAAAAAAGAGAAAAATAGACATATATGAAAACCATATAAACATATAACAAGCTGATATATTGTTATCCACATAATCACGCGTCAAGTTGGTCATTAAAACAAAATGAAATACATTTATTGACGGAAGCATAAAGAAAAGGAATCTCACGTATAAAGTAATGCAAGATATACGTAATGAGATGTCATTTCGCATGTCATAAAAAGATCCTTCTACATTTCCGTCAATAGTAATAATACTAGCAAGGCTTTAACAGACTTTTTCTTCTCACAAAGTATGTAAGGAGCAATAGTCTTTAGTGTTACTGTACTGTAGTAAAGTTAGTGATGGATATAAAATAAAAAAAAAGTCATTCACTTCCTGACGCGTGTGTAAGATGTATAAGTGTCTGTATACACGTTGTCGACCACTAACACAATAATAAAGGGACAAGTGCTATTATAGATGAAGGATAGCCTTGGAGTATATCGTATATGTTTAAGATTGTACATCATAGAGGTCTGAGTGGCTCACTCGGTAGAGCGTTGGATTCGTATTCTCGAGGTCTCGAGTTCGAATCCCGCTCTCGGCGGCCTATTGATACAAGTACCACTGTATAAGATAAATGTGCTTTGTTCACAAACACACTGAAACGACCACCGTCGCTAATTAGCACTGTAATGATAGGATAAATACAGGGACGTTAAATAAAATAATTAAAAAAAAAAAGATTGTTATGCAACTGGCGATATTCTTTTTTTTCAAATTATGTTTGTATAGTTTCAGAACTGCTTTGATTTGAATATTAAAATTCAATTAATGTTTAAAGAACTAAAGAATAAAAATTAGTGATAAATTAATAAAACAAAATTTGATATTTGAAAGCTGCATATAAATTTATTTTTATATATATATATATATATATATATATATATATATATATATAGTTATATAGTATAAAATTTTCCAACATTTTAAAAGTATTTATGATTTCTTTGAAATGGACTCTGGTTATCCAGCAAATTCAAATAAACTGCAGATATATGCTTTTGAAAGTTTATATCCAAAATGTTTTCGTGATTTAAAAAGAGAAATGTGGCTTGCTATATATATCTGAAATATTCATTTATTCGTGTTTTCGAAAGTCGAGATAAAATTCAACAACAATTCGAAAATCATTTGGAAACTTTATATCAGATATATTTTTATGCTCATTTAATTTGAAATCTAAAACTACATGTAAAACGAACATATAAAAAACAATTATGCAAATTTAATAAATAAACATAAAATAAAATAATATTTAGCCTTTTTTTTTAAATCTCAGTATAAAATTGTTAATTGCAATGAAAATTCAGTGTAGTTGGAAAACTGTTGGTAAAACAAAAGAAGATAAAGGAAAACGTATTTGAAATAAAACTTGAAGATAAAGACATAAAGATAAATAAAAAAAGAGAAAAGTAAGAGAGTCAAAATAGACACTATAGATAAAGAGACAGATAGAAAATCTAAGAACGACAAAATTGCAGCGTAAAAGGAAAAGTAAAGAGGGGGGAGGAGAAAAGAAGGTAGAGAGATGGTATAACAGAAGGTAATCCAAGCTAGAAAAATAAAACTTTACTCTTGAAGGAAGCTCCTAGGTAGGTACAAGCAGTTGCCGAATATATTCTTCTATCCTCTTGACTTTGCCTCTATATATACGTAGTTTCACACAAAGATAGACTTATCTTCTTATTCTTCTCTTTACTAGCAAAGTCTTTATAGTTTACACGCGAAAGCGTTCTTCTATTCCTGCGATACATCTCTCTCTCTCTCTCTCTCTCTCTCTCTCTCGAGCCGACAATGCTTGCACACTGCTTGTTTATCGAAAGCACGCATTATATCGTTTTCTTATAGCGAGGAGAGCTACGTTTAGGAATTTTTTTTCCTTCTTCGTTTTTTTTTCTTTATAAAGTACTCTATTTCGTGATTCTAAAGTTGCACGGATTTTTGTGTATATCTATAGACGCGTTTAAGGTGGTTCGTGCGACTAACGTGTTTTTTCAAGATATTCTTGAAATTGTAGGTATAGTTCAATGAAGGCAATGTGAATATCATATTAAAATTTCAGAACATTTCATCGTTTCGTTTTTGATTAATCGATGTTCAAAGTTTTACAAATTACATTGGAAGTATATCTATATATATTGGAATTTTTACATTTCGTAGCGGTTAATCGCAATATCTCATAAACTACATTCAAATTGTAATTGAAAATTTAAACATATATAAAGGAACTAATAATAAACATTTTCCAACAAGATTCACGTAAATTCATCGTTTTATTAAAGAGATAAAGTGTTTTGAAAATGTAATTATTAGATAAACGATGCATGTTTCGTTCACATTTACGTTGCTGCGCATGCGCAACTGGATCATGTTAGCGCTATCTCTTTCTCTCACAGCTAGCTTTCTCTCTCTTACCGCACGAACCACCTTAAAGTTTTGTCTCGAGGCTTTATTTTGCCCTTACGAAAAATCGAATGAACGTGTATAGAAATGGTATGTTTTTCTTTTTCAAATCGCTTCTTTTTACGAGCTGAATTTTTTTTTTTTTTTGAAAATCCAATATGTAAATAATGTTTAATATTTTCAAGTCTAAATTTTCGATTTCAACGACTTGTTGGGTTTTAGAATATGATACAAAGTGTTAAGATTTTTAGGTTGACAACACTGGAAGATTTTTCGTCAAATATTGTGTTTTTTTATTATATGCATAATGTAACTATTGTATTTTTTATTTTAAACAATGGGTATATTCTTAAGCCCAGATGCCACGAGTAATTTACATTTTAATCTCAAACGAACTTATGTAACTCTTGTGATTTCATGAAAACTTTAGAACTTTCACAATAATGTTGTGGAAAAATTCATGAAATTCATCCAATTCATTATGATAAACTAGACTTTTGTATTAAAAAAAAAAATTAAAGTTTTTTTTCGTTAGTAAGTAAAATTTTTATTTCATGTTTGACAATGAAATGAATTAAACATACTTTTAATTTACCATAATATAAAATTGGTGTTAAAACTTTTTACACTTTCGTGAATTATATTTTGGAATACATATTGTATTTTTTAGAAAATTAAGAATTCAAAATTTTTACCTACACTTAATAAATGAAAGTTATCTGCAAATATTTATATTCGATATGAAAAACAATTTATATTTGCTTAACCAAAATACTGTGTTAATTAAAATATTAAACAACTTGTGGAGTACAAAATTCAATAAAAATTCAAAACTTCATAAATAAAAATAATGAATAATCACTAAAAGATATCTATGTATACATTAATCTGCAGTATATGTACTAACATTAGCATAGAAGTAGTGACTTACTAGGAGAGTGTCACACCTCCGGTTCACGGATTTTGCTCAAACTTCGGGATAAGTTTTCAGATGATAAAATATGGAAAAAGCTAAAGTTATAGTCATAAATACTCAATATTTCCCTAGTTACAGGCAATTAAAGAAAATCACTAAAAAAGTTACTAGATTTTTAAACGCATATAGTTCTTTAGCGTCGATAGCTACAAGCTTAAAACTTTTTTTAAATTAAAGCTGACTTTCGAAACAGTAGTTACAGCATATCAAAATATTATTTTTCCCCAAATTTAGAGCTTAATAAGGATTGGACCTAATTTCAGCTTTTATTATTAATTAATGTTTTTAAAAGAAAAATTAGGTCCAATCTTTATTACGCTCTAACTTTGGGAAAAAATAATATTTTGATATGCTGTAACCACTGTTTCGAAAGGATTTGAGCTCAACTTTAATTTAAAAAAAGTTTCAAGCTTGTAGCTATCGACGCTAAAGAACTATATGCGTTTAAAAATCTAGTAACTTTTTTAGTGATTTTCTTTAATTGCCTGTAACTAGGGAAATATTGAGTATTTATGACTATAACTTTAGCTTTTTCCATATTTTATCATCTAAAAACTTATCCCGAAGTTTAAGCAAAATCCGTGATCCGGAGGTGTGACACTCTCCTAGTTAGTACAAAAGCGGTTAGTATAATTACGCATGTCATAATGCATTATGTGAATGCTGAATGCTACGAAAGTAAACATCAAGTATGCATGTATATAAACCTTATGTTCACTGTTGGTTTTAATAAAATCATCCATTACATTACAGAACGTTTAATTATCAAATGGATGTTTGACTATACTGTGACAATAACGCGTTATTCAATCATGTCGTTATACTTGTTTAGCGTTTTACTTTGATTTTAAGATTGTTGGAATGAATTTTCGTGAAAAAATAGGAAATTTATTATTAAAATACTAAGAAGAGTATGGATTATACAGTTTTGGACACAAGTTTTAGAAAATATGAGATAATTTATTAAATCGGGTAGAAAAGAATATCGAAAATTCAATAATTTCATTTGGTTTTCCATGAGAAAATGTTATTTGTATTCATAATTTGGTTTAAAATTTTATTCCAAAAGAATAATTTTTTATTATTTGAAAATGAAATTATAGATTTTGTCGTTATAAATTTAAATCAACTATATTCCGTACCGTTGATGAAACAAAAACAGTATTGAAAAAATTGATTAAAATTGATATAATTAAGACGTTAATTAAATTTTTCGAGTAATGGAAGTTGATTAAAGTTATAAATACAGAAATAAATTAATAAAAATTTTTATAAAAATTGTTTAAATTACAAAAAAATAATATTTTGTTTATTTCTGAAATGATTTCGACAAGACGCACTTCTGAGAATCTTGGACATAATAAAAACTTTTTTATTTATTAATTAAATTAATGAATTAAGAATTCTTTGTTAGTATTTTTTCCAATTTGAAAAGATATTTGAAAATAGTTTTAATTGTTTCTGAAAATTGTTTCTCGAACATTGAAATTTAGTCCAAATCCATATATTTCAATTTTTTCTCAGAAAATGGTTGAAACCGCTTAATGTAGACATTAAACAAACCATAATTTTCTCTCTGCTGTGCTTCCAATAATTACACATATTACAACCACAACGTGAAAGTAGTAGCTAGCTTCAACCGCTATGCACAAGCGACCAAAATTGCTCAATTTCTATCGCTCAAACTATTAAGCCCATGTCATCAAAACTTTATCGGTGAATCTTCCTTTTTTAAAATTGTTCTGCTTTTAAATATATTCCGAGTTGAGAAAATAATTGACTTAACATTAAGATAATTAATGAAATATTGAAACATTGATTAAAAAATACTATTTTATTTTATAAATTTTTTTATAAAATATATACATTTAGAATGAAAAGTTAATATAATGAGAAATATTTAAAAAACAACTATATAATATTTTATAATAATTTATAATAAGTTTAATTTCAAATAGCTTATGACTTTAAGTATAAGTACTTATTCTTGTCTTCCCAAACATAGTCTGTACTACTTGCCAAAGTTGAAAGTCTTAAAATCAATTGAATTAAATATACATCCGGCTTAATTTCATTTTGTTTAAACTCCATAAAAGACAAATCTGACTCTTATAAAGCAGGAAGATCTAATGAAATAAACAAGAAAACAAATTTTGAAGTACATACTTTCGAGTAACAATCAAAGCTTTAAACGCAATAAAGTCGTTTACATACTTTGCCACAATAATCCGAAAATGATTTCGCGATGTTGAAACTCAAGTTTTACAGTTACAAGCTGGTTTTCCATCTTATATACATTTCTAAAAGAGGAAAACTTTCCTCGTATATACGCTTACGTTTCATCGCGTTATCAACGAACGAAACTTTCCTTCTCTAATGCGAAACGATGAAAACGAGAAAGATAGAGAGAGAGATAGAGACACATTTTGGCGAAGCAGAAGAGTACCATGCGGTGACATATATATCTCTCATTTTATACGAGAATCTTACTGAATTTACGTATTTCAAGCTGCAATCGATAAGTTCGTAGCTCGGCGAAAAGAGAGGAGAAAAAAAAATTTGTACACGTGTGTAAAACTGTCGATATTGACACGTAAAAAAAAATAATACTTCTTTCTCATGGGAAATGTTAGGAATTGATGGATGATAAAAAATTACGCGTAAGGCGCTCGAGCGAATTTTTAGAGGTTTTATACCGATGTGTCGTAGTGGATGTGTTTTTTTTTTTATTCTTTACTTTATCACCATCTGTAGGTGTACGATGAAAAGCGTAAGCAAAAAGCTGCTCACGTGGATTAAGGGAGTCTGGGGAACTGATGATGTAAAGAATTTCAAGTTTTAAATGTAGCGTTTATTATGAGAAAAAAACAATTTTTTTTCTGTTATTAAAGTTGAATTTTACTTGTGATATGACATTGAGGAATATTAAATTTGTATTTTCGTGGAATGAATTATAGTTTCAAGGATTTTATATGCAATATTGATTAACGAGATACGGTAAATGGAAACTTTTATTTTTTACTTTTTAATAAATGTAAAATTTTCCGAAAATGTTAATACCAACGAAAATTTTAAGATGAGATTTTGAAAGTAATTGTCAAATAGCTATAAATTAATGGATTAAACTGAACTTAACTTGGACGCATTCAATATTTTTAATGAAATTAATGAAACAAAAAACGGTACATTTTTTCGAGGTAGTGGAATCCAATCTATGAAAGTGGATAAAAATAGATCCGTAAAAGTATTTGGACTTTCGCAAGGTTGTTACAAACCATGTTCATAGACTTTTTGTTATGAATCGTGTAGAATTTTAAGTAAATGCGAATGTTTCGTAACGTTGCAGCTTACTTTTTCAGGGTACATTTGAAACAGATAGTGTAATACTTGGGTATCGATGTAAGTAGATAAACGTACTAGGTAAGGACTCCCGCTCAGTTAATTAATCAACCTTTTATTTTGGATTTGATTGGTGAGTCAAACTGGAAGATTTTTCAAATAAAGAAGTGAACATACAATACTCGCAAAATATTAACAGTTAAGTATAACATTCTATATGGGATATACTGATAAACTATAAACATGAATAAATAATCAAAGTGCAAGATATCTGAATATCTAAAAATTTTGATTGATTTGAATTGCAGATGTGTAGATCCAGATACTTAAGAGTACACTTAGAATTTTCAGATACGAGTACACGTGTCTCAAAATGTATGTATATATCTTCATCAAATTATATATAGGTGTGATTTGTAAAATTTAAATTTTACATTTTTGAAATGTTTTGATGAATAAAGGTATTAAACTCTCAAAAATTATTTATAGTCGCTCATATCTCCAAACATTCAAAATTCCAAATACTATAGGCAGGTCTAATAAAAAGGTGTACAAATTGCATTTGCAAATCTGTCAAAGTGAAAGACAGGAATCGAAACAAACGGATGAAAAAACGACATCGATTGTTTTAGAAATGAAACAAGGGTAACAAAAAATATTATGCGCTATTTAGCATCGAAGAAAGAAAAATTATATTTATCTACGTATTTTGCAAGCGACATTTGTTACGTAAGAAAGATATTTTTATACAGGAGACATATTTTACACATTACGTGCGATTTAATTTAGGTTGTATTAGACAAATACGCTTTTTGTTTACTGCCCTGCCTGTCTTACGTAAATATATTAAATGGTATGATATAATTAAGCTGTTTCTAGAACCAAGAAAAATTTTTCTGCTTATACTTTTTTTTACTTAATGAAAAATAATACTTTTATTTTTAGATTTATTAATTCAACTTAATATTCGTCAAACAATCATTTTCTTGCATCAAATAATAGAATCTATCAATGGAATTCTGTTACATTATTTTAAAGCTGAATTAAAATTTTAAAAATCGAAAAATGAAGTATCAAGAAATATGTATAAGATGGTTTAACTTTTATATGTTTTTGAAAAGTTATGAATGGCACTAGGTAACGTTATATTTATAGAGGAAGACCAATTTAGTCCTTCACTCAAGAGTCGTGAATGGAATTGAAAAGTTTTCAAACATTTTCGCACCCCTCACTTTCTTACTATTTTCTTTTTATTTTCTTTTCTTTATTTTTCTATTTTTTGCTTTCTCACTTTCGTTCTTTTCTCTCTTCGCTAAAAAAAGAATTCCACTTAAATTTTGTATCGAGAATAGCGAAGTTTCGAAAAGTCCTAGAAGGAAATAGTGGAAATGAGACTGGAAATTTCATTTCTTCCATCCTAACTCAGTAGTCTATTCTACGTAGTTGTATAGATGTAATATACTGAGCAATAGTTTTCTTGGTGGAAAGTGTATTTACCAGAGGGAATAACAATTTTCATGAATTTTACCATCTTTTCTGCCCGAGTGCCGAAAGTTTATTGTACAAACAAGATTATTGATTGAAGATAAATACCTGACTTGTCCCATCATTTTTTTTTCTCTCTCTCTCTCTCTCTTTTCTCTTAGCTATGCCAATAAAAATCAGAAATTCAACGCGCATAATCAGTAAAGTATTTCAAGGAAAGAAAAAAAGGGAAAACCTATTGCTTTCGGCGGTATCATGTTCAAGGGTAGCATTTCAAGAGCGTAAACATTGAGGCATTAAAGTTCGTTTTTTTTTCTTACTCTTTTTTATGCCGTTTTGTTTTTAGTGAATTAAGGACTGTTTATTCACTTTCTTGGAAATTTGATATAAAGTAAACAATCGGAGTGATTTCTGTTTATCGGATTGTCATACCCTTTTTACATAAAAAAAACATCAGGGATGATTTATTTCTGAGATATTAAAACGGTTCTTAAAATGTTCTTAGCCTATAACACTGCATCTTTTTTTATAAACATCTTAAGCTAAAATTTATAATAAAAAGTTGTTTTTTATTAAATTCTAAGGCAAAAAAAACTAAAAAATATTGATAATTTATTTATTTTTTTTTAAATTAAAATTATATAAAAAAAATTATTTTCGGTAAAAATATATTTTATATCATATGAAAATTCTGTTTGAATTTTTTCAAAATTTTCTGATTAGTTTTAAATTAATTATAATCAATTATTGTTGAAAGTGATTTGGCTTCTTCAATCACCAAATACAGTCAACGGGTTGAAATTTTTTCAATCAGATGATAATATTGATGAAATTCTCCAAGGATTTTATAATAATTATCATTTAAAGTCCTAATCCTTATAATTATTCTCTGAGTATTCTCTGAATAATTATAAGTTGATCAAGTCATCTGTTAAAAATAATTGAAATCTCATTAAATAGAGGAACGGAATGCAGAATAGCAGAAAGAAAATATTCCTTTTTTCCCTCCTTGATAAAAATACAAGTGAAATTTATTTAAATTCTACTAATAACATTCAAATTAATTCCAATTTAAACGAAATTAACGAAAAAAAGAAAACTTTCTTCTTAAACAATTGTCACTCTCTGATTTTTTTCTTTAATCCTTTTCACACACACAAAAAAAATTATAGTAAAAATCTATTCAACTAACGACAATTCAAAATAAATGTCTGCACTTTTCTCGCTAAGCCAAATACTCAAACCATTATTCATCTGCACCTTTTTCGTTTCTCTGCAAAAATGTACGATAGAAGTATGTTCAAGCCATCAATACTATTATTCTATCTCTTCTTTTTTTTTCATTCCAAAAACGAAAAAGTGTCAGCAAAGCAGAAGGCTCTGGTTATTTTTTTTCAAAAAAGATGAGCATTTTGCAAGGGCCGTTAAATCGAAAAACTCATCCTCGTGATTTTTTTTTGCGCGTCGCGTCTTTGCTATTTTTTTTTATCGCAAAATCAATAGCCTTTTTCCGCGAATGGATATAAAACTGTTTGCGGTCGACGACTCTACGTTTTCATCTACTGCTAACCCTGTGGGGGATAACGTTACTCTTATCGATAAGTGTATATAGATATGTATCTGTGTGTGTGTGTATGTACGTGGAGAATATCGTTGGCTTGGCATCTAATACCGCTCTCTTGTTTCCTTAGTTTTCTTCAGGGTGATTCTAGTAGAAAGCCTTTACCTTATATTTTCCTTAAACGAGCTTAACCCCCGCGTATAGCTCTCGCACCAAGAAAGAGAAGAAGAAGCTAACCTATCTCGTCGATTTGTCAAATGCGTATATATACACGCCTGCGGAGAATAAGGTATAAGGAAACCAAAAGGATATGGAACTCGAGAAGATCGTCGTTTTACCAAGATACTCGCACACACTTTTTCTTTCTTTTACTTCTCTATCTACGGATATCTAACGTTTTTTCTATTCCTATTTATT
The DNA here is from genome assembly GCA_017163975.1 of Anastatus disparis. NCBI lineage: Eukaryota > Metazoa > Arthropoda > Insecta > Hymenoptera > Eupelmidae > Anastatus > Anastatus disparis. The sequence goes on from JAFFSR010000226.1 coordinate 4,206,226, forward strand.
GGTGGACATGCACGTTTTTAGCTCGCTTTTATAAAAGATTGCGTTACAAATATTATTGTACGTTATGGTATACTGAAATGAGTCTTTTCCTATATTTTTTATACGTGAAATAGAGATGATTTATAAAAAACTAAAATATTTAATACTACATTTTCATTTATAAAATAGACATCATAGAATTAAACTTTTTCTTTTATTTTTCTAGTTATCAAATAAAAATAAAATAATTAAAAGATCAAAATTATTAAATAACAATTTTAATAATTATTAAACAATATTTACCAACACTAAGAACCCAACTTAAATGTATTGAATTGGAAATTTTCCGAGTTAAGCGCAAATAAATATATAATCCTTTGTAAGTCCCGTTTTCACGTCGAATAATCTTGATCGTCATGCGTAAACTTGTACTTGTAATCTGCTTTTCACCTTTCCCCCAAGCTTTACCAGCTTCAAAGTACAAGGGTGTTACAAATAATGGTTATATAATGACTTTGGTTAGAAATTAACTGTATACATATACTAATACTTGTAATCTTTTAATTGATTTATGACTATGCCGTACTGTCACACACATATTTCTCGTTCGTGTCATGAAAAATTTATATTTTCTCTTGCTTCGTGGATTTAATAAACAGGAAATAAAGGGCGGGTAAATAATATACGTTTTTTTACTATTGTTATTTTTTAATTTATTTTCAATATGGTTACTTCCGTAATATCTAACAATAATAAACTGAAAGTGAACGCTTTATTCGTGTGCTAAATTTACACGATACACACAGAAATTTCTAATAATAAAAATCATCGTGATCAAAACAATCTTATTTTATTTTTACAAAGATTTACATTTTGCATTGTCGTAAATTGATTTTCAAATATAATACAAATTGAAGTCTTACAAAAATAATAAAAGATTTATTATTATAGTATGCATTCAGAATACAATGTATTTTCAATCAAAACTTGTAAATATTATAGCGATTATAAGAGCGGAAAATCTCCAATTTAAGAAAGAAATAGCTTTTTGGGAGGATAAAGGCACAAATTGTATCATCCCACGCAAGAAGAATATTAATTTTCATAATACAATTAATAAAACAAATAAAAGCTAGTTATGTAAAATGGAGAGTTCGTACGTAAGCACAAAAAGGAAGCTTAACAACTATATTAATTTGGTTGTATGCGCAATAGCCTACTCTTAAAAAAACAATTTAGATAAAAACATTGATCTATTTGTGATGTGATTATCTCGTTCTAATAACGTTGTACTTGAATTTTAGAAACAAATTCAAGTAACAGTTTAATTTAACAATCAATACCAACTCAAGGGTTCGAAATACGATATGAGCATTACGTATAACTCTTCAAGTCGAGATCCTTTTATTATAATTAAAAGAAATTTCTTACATATTCACCTTATTCGGGACCAAAGAAATCCGTAAGTTTATTTTCTAGAATAAATCGTACACGGCACATGTATATAGGATTAATTTAGTTTCATATTTGTTTTTATAAATTTTATTATTTGTATATGTATGTATGTGTATAAATATATTATTATCCATTATATAATTTTTATATTCTTGTAAAAAAGCAACTTAAAGAATGCAAAAATGAAAACTTTTCATTATTTACAATTTCAAGATGATGTTAGCGCATGTGCCACGTACGACTCGTAAAGTTCTCTGTAAACGCCCCACAAATCAGCCACTTATTTGAAAATATAAAAAGCATGAAATTATAGTATTTTGACCGCTCCGTAAAAATTCTCAACTTAGGTAATGCTAAAATGACGTATAATTTTTTTAGGCGAAGATAACGGTGTTAAAAATGCTATAATTTTGAGAATTCGATTTTTCTTATCTTTTATACTTTTTGAAATTACTTTAAGAATGGGAAAAAATTCAATTGGAAAATTTTTCAAGATAAACAGTTTTTTCTGTTTACTTGACCATATTGGCCACTTAAATTTATCCAATCCCACACAGCATGGAATATTTATGGAAGCTTCCTGGAATATTGGCACGGAAAATTTGAAATATTTTAGGAATCTTCCATGGAATATTCCTGTAATATTCGTATGTCCTTAATTCTTCCTACATTGGAATATTCCATGGAATATTGTTGGAAGATTCCAAGAATATTTCATTGGAAGATTTAGGACATCTCAGATCTTTCATTGAAATATTCCAGAAATCTTGCAGGAATATTTCATGAAATATTCCGTTGGAACATTCATCGAAGATTTCCAGAATATTAGAACAGAAGATTTGAAACATTTCATGAACCTTTCATGGAATATGCACGAAAAATTTAAGGAATCTTTCATGAAATATTCCATGAAATATTTCTGGAAGATTTTAGAAATCTATCGTAAAATATTCCGTGGAATATTTATGGAAGATTCGCAGAATATTGGCACAAAAGATTGGGGATATTTCAGGAATCTTCCATAGAATATTCCTTTAATATTCGTATGTCCTTGATTCTTCCTACATTGGAATATTCCATGGAACATTTTTGAGAGATTTCAAGAATATTTCAATGGAAGGTTTGGGTAATCTCTCATCTTTCATAAAATGTTCTTGGAAGATTTCTGAAAGACGTGAAATGCTGTGAGGGGGTAGTATATATATTATATAATAACACATTAAACTTATACATCAATACATATACGCATACATAAACATTTAGTTATAAAATCGCATTTACATATTCGCTTTGACTGTACGCATCAAAGCGCCGATACCCTTTCGCTTATATAGTAAGTGAGGTATCTTCCAACCGCTTGGGGATAAAACTCCCATTTAACGAACATCCCTCTATCGGCGTCACTGAAAACCTCCCGTAACGTTCCGCGCAACCTTCCAACGAAAACTTCATGGAATCAGTCTAGAATCTTTCTTGCAATATTCCACTGGAAGATTACTTAAATCTTTCTGTGAAATATTTCGTGGAATATTTCTGGAAGTTTTAAGTAATATTCCGCTGTACGATTTGAAAGTTTATCGAAATCTTTCAGCGAAATGTTTATGGAATCTTCCTGAAATCTTTCATGAAATATTTCACCAGAAGATTACTGTAATCTTTGCGTGAAATATTTCGTGGAATATTTATGGAAGATTTATGTAATATTCCGCTGTACTAATTAAAAGTTTATCGGAATCTTTCAGCGAAATTTTTATAGAATCTTCCTAAATTCTATCATAAAATATTTCACCGGAAGATTACTGTAATCTTTGCGTGAAATAATTCGTGAAATATTAATTGAAGATTTATGTAATATTGCGCTGTACGATTTAAAAGTTTTTCGGAATCTTCCAGTAAAATTTTTATGGAATCTTTCTGAAATCTTTCATGAAATATTCCACTGGAAGATAACTTAAATTTTTCTGTGAAATATTTCGTGGAATATTTATGGAAGATTTATGTAATATTCCGCTGTACGATTTAAAAGTTTTTCGGAATCTTCCAGTGAAATGTTTATGGAATCTTTCTGAAATCTTTCATGAAATATTCCACTGGAAGATTACTTAAATCTTCCTGTGTAGTATTTCGTGGAATATTTGTGGAAGATTTATGTAATATTCCGCTGTACGATTTTAAAGTTCATCGGAATCTTTCAGCGAAATGTTTATAGAATCTTCCTGAAATCTTTCATGAAATATTTCACCGGAAGATTACTGAAATCTTTGCGTGAAATATTTCGTGGAATATTTATGGAAGATTTGTGTAATATTCCGCTGTACGATTTAAAAGTTTTTCGGAATCTTCCAGCGAAATGTTTATGGAATCTACCTGGAATCTTCCATGAAATATTTCACTGGAATATTTCAGAAACATTACATGGAATATTTCATGAAATATTTTAGAAATCTTCCGTGAATATTTCATGGAATATTTCGAAAAAGTTTTTGAACATTCCTTTGAAATATTCCTGAAATATTCCTGGAAGCTTTTAATGGAAGATTCCAGTGAAATATTTTGAAATATTCCGTGGAGACTTCCAATAATCTGCATGGAAGGTTCCATTAAAATATTCCAGTGGAATAATTCGAAATATTTCAGTGAAATCTTCCATGCTGTGTGGGATATTTGTATTTCAATTTTGTTTGGTAAATATGAATTTCGTGTGACGTATTTGGCAAATACATAAATAAGGGACTCAAGCAATTTTTTAATAATTTATGATCATTCGAAATCCATTTTGTTTATTTGAGATATGGGTTTTCTAACAATTATTTGAGACTCTGATTGTTTATAATCAAATCTGTTGTCGATTAAATTTTGTCGCATTTGAAATGTAACTGAAATTAAATATAATAAAAAATTATGAAATTTATAGATTAACAAAAATAATTAATTGATTACAAGCCTTAAAAAACTTGTACTTTACTTTTCTAAAGCCTTAGAACAATCGAGACGTTAATCGTACTTACTTGTTCATGCTCCCTACGTTGGCATATTAACTCAGCAGGATACGTGTACACCTATACACGATACTCAAATTCAGGGTATATACCGGGGACTATGAGGTTTTGGCAAGCCCCGTAGTGGTTTTTAGGTAAACGACATAGAGTGTAACATTCACGTTTTAACAGCATTTCCTGAAAGGAAAAGGTGGAGGGAAGGGTGAGGAAGAGGTGGCAACTATTATTGCTGTCAGACTAACGGAACCCCTGCAGGACGCTCATCAATCAGCTATAAATTCAAGGAAAACCTAAAGGTGGGGGGAGGCAGACCTTAACAAAAGCTTCCGCTTATATATATTTTGGAGAGAAAGAGAGAGAATGAATGATAACATGCAAACGTGTGTGCATTTGACAAAGAAGTGCTTATGTGTGTGTATACGCGATACAATATCGATTCTCTTAGATGTGTGGATGCGTGAGTGAATTAGATTTTAGTTGATGCACCAATGCGCATTGTGCATGCAGTATTGGAATTATTGATGCAAAATGCGTATATATTTATGCGATAAATGCAACGTATGCATACACATAAAGAATCATGATATTTGATTATTTTACATAAAAGCTCGTGCATCACTTAGATTACGTTATTTGAAAATACAAAACAATCTTTATTACTATCACTAACGTATAATAAAAATGTTATCATGCGTATCGTTGAAATAAAACCTCATAGTTTATTATAATATATTAAAGTACTACGCTGACTTTGTATTATCTTAATGAAAATTAAAAGTGATGATTATTTCTATTAAGTAGTTTGTAATTATGCTTACTTTTCTCTTTATATTATCATTTAGAATCATATGCATTAAGTGATACCTCATGTGTACAATATAAACATTTCGGATCTGAATAAAACGGAAACGTACCAGTGCATTATGTAAATAAATGCTAACAGTATACACTTGTATGAATAAATTGTCTAAAATAAAGTAAGCGATGTTTCTTTTTTTTAAAATAACATATTATACGTATCCATATCCATATAGATACTAATACAAAACCACGTATTCAGACGTATACACATAGATACCACATATACGGAAATTGAAGCAGTAAACGTAGCAATCGCGTTTAATGCAATTGACACAGTGCAAGAAGTCTACAGCATTGTCAGCAGAAATGAGCGCGTTCGCCCAAATCACCCATCCATATATCTCTATACATGCACACAATGATACACTGATACACCCACACACACACACATACACGCGTACATATATATATATAGATAGAGAGTAACATTGAAGATTCTGTCCGTCTTTACTGCTTTTCTCACTATATATAGTTAGTGTCTGAAACGACCGCTGAATAATCCGGCAAATCAACGCAAAATCCTATGGGAACTGGTCGTCGACAACGATGCCTGAGTAACACCACCACTGCCTCCTTCCTCTTATACTTGAAAATGAGCCGAATATATACTACGGCCGAGTTTCATAGCTCATAGAGGCTTGTCTCTATACTTATCTATATGTATATATAGATATTCTCTCTCTCCTTTACCCTACACGTACATATTCAATGCACATGAATTTGTCTGTCTTGTTCTATCTTTCCGTTTCACTCTCTCATCACTTATCGCCAGAAGCGCGACGATCCAATTTCCTAGTGAAACTAACGTATATGTGTACATATAAAGGGTATATAGATATACGTGTGCATACGTGTGTGCAGTGGCCGCGAGCACGATTTGACTTGGCTCCTATTCTATAGGCCACTAGCACCCTCAGAACCCCCTTTCTCTCTCTCTCTCTTTCTCTCTATTTTACTCGAGTTAACCTTATCCCGTTATCTCGCTTACTCTGTCTGACTTTCTCTATATGTCTGTCATTAGGATTCCTCCTCCATCTCTCTCTTCTTCCTTTTCTCTCTTTCGTACAAACACGTGTATATGCGGTGTTGGATTAATTTCGGCTTTCTGAATTGAGGAAATTTTGCACTCGGTTTGATATAGTCTAGGCCAAGGCCTGTGACTCTTCAATTGAGAAATACACGTGTGTGTATGCACACGAAAAAGTAATATGACGTTTTATTAAGTTGGGAGAACGTTTCTGACTAGTTTCATGAATTTGTTATAATAATATTATTACTTTATGTATATAAAATTTATGATTAATGGCGTCAAAATTGTTTGGACTTCTAATAATAAAATTTTTCAATCAAAATTCATTTGATTGTGAAATAGAAATCACTTGCAGTGCTTAATTGTGCATTTCAAGAGAAATGAATTGCTAATTGAATTTATCGATTTCATTAATTCAAAAAATTTATTTTAATGCTTAAAAGGAATAGTATTATTAATAAAAATTATAAATTTATACGAGTTTCATTTAATTAAATTATTTTTTTCAATAACGCAAATATATTTTTAACCACTCGTAACTAAAATAATAAAAATTGCGAAGAGATTAAAAATTCTATAAAATAAAAGGGATAAAATAATATTTAAAACTTTTAAAATCCAAATAAATAGGTGAGAGTAATGAATAACTTTTTTTTTCATTGATATTTAAAGTAGAAATTACGATGAACTCGACACTTCCATTTTCCAATCTAAAAATCGGATCTTTTATTCAACACTTGGAATTTCAAAGTGCTACTCAAACAAAAACTTCATGGCCAACTTCTTCAATGTGCTTTTATCTGTTTAGCCTTTTTATAAACTGTATTCAGTTTTATTAAATTACTGCAAAACCTTCAAAAAAAGAATTAGTGATTCTTTTAGTGCGATTTATTAAAAAAAAGGAAAAAAAGTGACACGAAACATGTACACCTCTGTGAAGCTTCAAAACTGACATTTTTCCTAGTAAGTTTTTTGCTCGTGTCTGTCGCGTACAAAGAATTGTGTAACGTTATACTTTTTTTCGATCAATATCAATAGTTTTGATTTTTTTTTTTTAAGAAAAAAAATGTCTGTTACGTTTGTACTTTGCTGAGAAAGTATGGAGAGCTTTTATAACAATAGAAATTCTCTATTTGGAAAAAGCAGAAAAATGATAACATTTCCTTTTTAATATAACTTTTTCCGTTATTTTCTATTTCTTGTAAAACGATACTATCTTCAGAGATGATAATTTTTAAAATTTTGTCTCGAACGTTGTTTACTATTTTGTTATAAAGTTTTCTATATTAAATTTTTTTTAATAAAGTGAAAATATTTTTTAAAAAGTTGAGATTAAGAAAATTTTATTATTTTTCATAACAATTAATAATTAACATAAATTTTGAAAATTTGAAAAATTTTAATTTGCGTAACGAGTTTTAAAGCTTCGCCAAAGTTTAAAATATAAAAATAGTTTTAATAGATTTTATTTGGAAAAATCGATAAATTTGAAAACTTGCCAAGTGGAACAAATAAAGTTTCGTCGATGATCTCAGTAATGAGTTCTTTTCTATCAAATCTGTTCAGTAAAATCTAGATTTTAGTATTGCTATATACTGAAATGATTGATTTTTTAAATATTCATTTGCCACAGAAAAAGTTCCATATTGAAAAAAAAATTTTATTTTCTTATTACAGATTAAAATTATTAAACTATAAATAATAATGTTTAAAACGCAAATCAAGCATTGAACTCTCATTTTGATCTTCTGGTAATGAGGGTACTTCAGAAACTTAATCATCAATAATTTATTTTACCCCGAAAGTAGCAATTGAAAACTAATGACATCAATCAGTTAACCACTGGTGTACTTAAAAAAATAAAAGCAAAGCAAAATAGAAAGACAATGAAGGAAAAAGAGAAAGAGAGAGAAAGAACAATGGGATAGGATTTTACCGAGCGGAAGCAAGTGGCTTCCACTTTCTTCTTGATGCTGCTTCCGAAACGCACAATGACGTTGCGCTTACAACGCCTTACCCTTATTCTCGATTTTTTTTTCATTTTCTCTCTTTCTTTCCGATAGCTTTTCCTCTCATTTTCTTTAGTTCGCTTAGCTTTTCTTCTCTCGCATTGTCTCTAACGTGCGCACGTGAATTTCTCGCGAGAACAATGCAATAGTATATAAAAAAGAAAAAGAGGCTTGCGCATGAATCTTACAACGATTAGAAGAGCCTCGCGGCATCGTGATTAAGTGGCTGCGTTTTTGGTCTGATAAAAATGAATGGAAGGACTATACATCTTTTTTATTTTTTCTTTCTCATAATGTACAGTAAGGAAACTACAATCGTTTGCAGTTTTTTTCTTCCTGCTATGAAAAGATAAAACACGTGCGAACTTTGACGAGTGGCCACTTAACGTATTACTCGCAACAATATATCTCGTAAATCAAAAAGCTTACTGCGTGCCCGTTGACAGACGCTACTTCCTAACGACCTTTATGGGCAATTTTTAAAATTGTTTTTAATTGTTACGCTCGACAGTAGTAAGTGCGTAATTGTTCAGTTAATTTAAAGCTTTAGAGACTATTTTTTATCGAGAAAAACACGACAGACATGGTTTGGATTAAAATATACATGGTATTAAATTAATTATTTTTTCATGATGCAATGCTTTAATTAGAAGTGTGTATTCATTAAAATGTATGTAAATAATATACTTTGAGAATGTTGAACATTTAATTTAATTGCGTATCTTTGAAACATATAATTTTAGAATAAGCGCAATACTAATTTCTGAGCGTATGGTAGTAGAAAAGGGCAGATTTAGTCAGACATCGCAAAATTAAAATTTTAAGTGATGTCAAATTATGCATTAAAACTATAAAGAAAATTATATGAAAATGATGATATATATGAACAAAGTTTAATAGAATTTCATTATTTTTGAAATAATATATATTAAAACAATTTGTGAAATTTTTTCAACAAAACTGTTTTACAGTGATGAAAACAATTCTAGCTCATACGTGTCCATAGTAAAAACAAATTTAATTATCAAATCGTCAAAAGTAAATGCGAAAAATTTTAAAAAATAACGCGTAATACATTTTTCTTTCACAAATCATCCAAAAATGTCGCGTTTGCTTAGTTAAAAACCATCAAAAATATATGTGTGAAAAAAAAGTTCAAACAAACGAAAATTATCGTGCAGCTTGTGGCTGCAAGTATATAATGAAAAAAAAAACTATAAACCGAAGCTAGCTTTGTTTGTGCCGGTTTTGCGCGTAAATCAAACAAGCGAGAGCATACTACGGTTATGGACGTTACAATTATCGTTGCTTCGCGCACAAGTTATATCGGACGCAATTTGCGCAACGCTCACAACGTGAGCTCTCTCTTTTTTTTTCTTCTTCTCTTTTCCCTCATCTTTTTTTTTCATTGCTTTGCGCGCAATTTCGTGGCTCGAGCTTTCATTTATACGTCGTATAACCAAGCCTATATGTGCACAAATCGTTTCTCTTTTCTTTTTTTTTTGTTGTTGCTATTGCTTGTGTTTTTTCATGTGTTTAAAGGGCTTGAAAAATTCACAGAATACCAAACTAAAAAATTTTTTTAAGGACAATTTTAAACGATGGTGAGTTGGTAAATAGATTTTTAATTATACGTCATTGAAAGGGCGCATGGTCAACAGAAGTGTTTTTTAATTAGCAAACCTTAATTTTAGTGAGAACATTTTTAAAATGGAATATTATGAATTTTCAAACGTTAATTTTTAATTGATCATGAATTAACAAAATTTTAATGTTCATTTATCAAATTATTAAAATTGATATATCCTAAATGAAAATTGTTTTTTAAATATTATAAATTGCTTTACGTTTTAAATAACTTTAACAGTTACTTCCTCTCTAAAAATTTTGTTTATTTATTGAAATAAATTTATATTAATTTTATGATATCCATACTTTGACTGCGAATTCAGTTGCTATATTTAAATTGTTTCTGACAGTAATAAATTTAATGAAAAATTAAGTACATTTTTAATTTAAACCCGTACAAACAGAAATAACTTTTATAATTTATTTTAATAATATTTTTTTTAAATGTAATAAATGAAATTTAAAGAATTTGCAGTAATTAAATGTTAATTAAAAAAATATGCAAGGAGAAAAATAAATGCGAAAAACGCAGTATTTTTTAAACTGATGAAATTAGTATAACAGTTTTAAACGAACATAATTAAAAGCTTTCTGTACTTTCTCTTTATAAATAGGAAGTATATACACGTTTTCATGTACATAACTAAGCTTAAATATTATAAAAAAGTTATTTTTAGGAGAGTAAGCTAGTGGAGTTTTCGAGTAGTTAAACGTAAAATGGATAGAAGTACATCGCGCAAAATAGCGTAATATGAAAAAAAAGTATAAAATTGACCCGTTGAAATGTTGAGAATATAACGCTGAAGGCAAAAATAAAAAAAATTTTTTCCCTTATACTTGCTTACAATTTTGTAAAATAAAATGGATATGAAGAAGTTTCTTTTTTAGACATATACCGTGAAATGTAAATTTAATCAAGTATAAAAGAATATTTTCATTAATTTAATATAATTTATTTATGGTACATAGAAACTTATTTGAAAATAAATGACCTTTCTCTAAGAATAATGAAAAAATCAAGTCATAAGTAAAAATCTCAATTAGTTTTGCTAATAAAGTATTAAATACAAAGATGACATTATCTTTTGTAAAAGCTGACTTTAATTTTATCAGAATTGCTGCAAATTAATATTCAGAAAAACATTGTGATATTCAAGTCCATTTTTCTAAAATGTGATAAATAATTTCTTAAAAATTCAACTATGAATTTATATTCTATAAGCTTTATCAAAAAACTATACGTTTTTTATTTCATTTACTTTCGAACAAATTTATTTGAATATATTTTAAACAAAGTTTGCTAAAAATATATAATTATACTTAATTACAAAATTAAATTTAAAAAATCACATGCTAAGAATGCCTAGCATGGGAAACTTGAGTTTCTAAATATATATGTGTATTTATATATAAGGATACATACTAAAAGCTCGATGATATATATTAAAGCTTTTGATCAAACAGCGTAATAACTTATGAACTAAGCTCGTAATTGAAGCTTTACTTAAATCGAACCTCTACCAAGACTACTCCTATCCGTCCTTTTCTTTTTACCAATATATAACTCATATGCTTGGGTACAAAATTATTGGTACATACGTATACGTCTTTTACAACATTCTAGTTGTCACTAAATATCCTGTCTTTGAATACATCACGATCTAATCGAAATTGAGCAGCAGAAGCAAAGACTCCGTTCCTTCTCTTCTTCCTTCGTTTTATGTAAATAAGCAAGTCATCTTGTTTTGGTAAATTAGAAGCCACATTTCTCTCTCACTCTCTTTTACTCTGCACTTTACTACAATATATATATGCATATTTGTAAGTCTTTGATTGCAACCGAGATCGTTGAATCGATGTGATTTTATTAATTTTCCAGAGTATTATAATGCTATAGATAGACATCTGGTATAGTATGATACATTTTTCACGTATTTATCATTTTCGAATTAGATATAATAGATAAATAGATTTTATTTTTTAAATAATGAATGTGTACAAACTGTCTCAGAAATTGTGGTACAGGAATAAGATTAATCGGAATCATATGATAAATTCATCGAAAATTTTTTCACGAGTCGTAATAAAATTAAAATAAAAGAATATTTATTATACCTTTAATACGCGCAAGCAATCATTTTATTGATAAGTATCAGCAACGTATTTTATTTATAATTACATATAATTTATCAATCTACATTATTTATAGAGAATCATTCCTAATAAATTATTTCATTTAAACGCTATCTTATTTCGTATCTTGCATATTTTATTTTCCATCAGTGAAATACTATAAACTTCGATTTTAGTAGTTTTAAATAAAACGAAAAATACGCACAATTTGTAAATAGATTTTTACCGCTAAGTGCATATAAAGATTATTTTAATTCGAAATTTCGTATTACTTTAATTCATAGCAAGATGGATAAAGAGATTGGGAATGTTTATGTTTGTTATTTAATTAATGTAGAACATAATTGATAAGGAATTTAATTAATTTCAGCTTCGTTATTACAAATATTAATATCATAACAGGAATTTGTTTGCAAAGCTATTCATATAATTAATGAAACGATAGAAAGAATAAAAATTGTAAATCCTCAAACCATTATTTTAAAAGTAATGGTATATTAAAGAAAATTGCTAATAATTTCGAAGCATCGATGGGTGAAATATGAAGTGAAAAGTGCTGAACTAGATCTAAACTAAAATTTAACCTTTTTAGAACGAATCGTAGGCAGTGTTACTTCGTACTATCCGTACTTATCCTACTGGATTTCTCCTGAACTGTGACTAAATTTTCAGATGGATTTGACCTACACTAGTTATGGAGTAAAGATTGAATAGAAACTCGCTAAACTTCTATGAATTCTGAATAATCATTTTCTCTAAATTGACGAAGTATATAGGAATGTCTAAAGTTTCTTAAGTTGACCAAAAAAGTTTTTCGAACCGTAGATTATTTGCCAAAAAGGTAAGAAGAAAAAAATTTTTTTCTTTTCCAAGAAAAAGACAAATCGAATTTTTTTAAAATTCATATTAAACTTTGAGTAACTTAGTTTAATTTGAAAATTCGTTTAGTTCAAATAAAAGAAATTATGTGAAGTAAGTCTTGAGTTTCTAGTCATAAAGAAATATGATATAATTTTTTCAAAACTTTTAATATCATTTATTTAAGAAATTCAAATTTACTTTTATTCTTCATATCAAGTATTATGTTAAAAACTAGAACTGCTTATATCCTCACTGCACATACTATATATTATCAAGCATTAAATTTATTTGATGATTCTACAATTCATTGCTTACATCGTAAATTTATGTGGTATGTAATCAACATATTGTAGAAAATTTAGTGAATCTTGCATTATTCAATTGAATGTTGATTTTGCGATCGTTCATCAACTTTAAATTATAACAATAAAGTCAGAATCGAAAATCATCGAATATTCTAATGCATCTAATTAAAATTAGCACTCAGCTTAATCAGAATAATTAAGTATAAAATATTCCCGTAAAATCAAAAAGAAAATTTTCATTCGTACGCATAGACATGATAGATTAAAGTTTAAATCAACTAATGAATAGAAATTCATCAACATAGCTTTTTAGAATTAATATCCTGGCCTGCCAACGCTTTTGCTTGAATGCTTTGCACATATGTACATCAACAGGCCAGACAAGCTTGAGAGAGAGAGAGAGAGAGAGAGAGAGAGAGAGAGTGAAAACGAAAATTAAAATTTATAATAGATTGGGGTGCACTTCATTTTGATTAAAGCGATTTATTACTCGACCCATTCGTATTACTTGAAATGCAATTAGTAAGATTGACTTGAAATACATCTCTGCTGGAATATATGATATAAGAATTTATCAACAAATCAAAATTTTCTTTATTATTATTATGAAATATTTAATATTGCATCAATCAATGAGTAACGCGTTTTCGTTATATTGGATGTATGATTTTAATAATCTACAATTTTTTCATAACTAAAATTTTGAATTATCTAGCAAACTAAACAAATTTTCAAATACTTTTTGTATTGATTAATGAGTATTTGAAGTAATATATAAAGTATCTTATTCAATAATTAATTTTTCTGTCCTCCAGCCGGAAAGCGGCAACTTTCCGGTCACTGCCAAAGTTGCCGCTTTCCGGTACCGTCGGGCAGAAAAAAAGTATACAACCTTTGGCCAGTAAATAAGAAAGCTTCAGATCACATGTTAGTAAACCTCGGCTTCGCCTCGACCAACAATTACATGTGATCCGAGACCTTTCTTACTTTTCTGGTCATGAGTCGTAATATACTATTCAATTAAAAATTGTCATTAAAAATATAAATTTATTGATTCCTAACTATACCAATTAGTTTCTTTTGGAATCATATACATTTTTTTTATTCTTCTTTAATATGCTATATTTATGCTATTTTGTAAAGCTAATCAACGACGGAGCTCGTAAATGTGTTTGTGAACAGAGCATATGCAACGTACAGTGGTGCTTCTATCAATCGGCTGCCGAGAGCAGGATTCGAACTCAGAACCCCGAGATTATGAATCCAACGCTCTACCGACTGAGTCACTCACCGGCTCTATAATCATATACATTAATTGCTATATCTATAATTTTTTGGAACATACAATATATAAATTTGAACATTATTTCTGCATTTTTTTATTTGCACCCTTTGAACTTTTTAATTGGTTAAATGACATTATAATAAATTTCAAAAATTATTTGTCCCGTTCCCAAAACCTTACCTAATTATCATAATTTTTAAAAATTTATTTAAGGAACTCAAATTTCCTAAATGTCTTAAAGTTGTCAAAATCATTTACTGTGTCATCATTATTTCGAATTTCAAACCAAATTCTGTACACGTATTTAATATTTCCATGATTAATGAACATATTTAGCAGGAATAAATAGCGAACAAGCAATTAAAATTATTTAATTTTCAAAAAATTAAAATTTATCCGGTCAAATGACAACAATTTTCAATTAAAATTTTTTAATTAAAAAATAATAGTCTTTGAATGAGTTTGATGTAAATAATTTTTTTATTTAATTAACTTATTTAATTTAATTTAATCTACCCTTTCTTTCTTTTCATAAATAACTATTTTTCAATTATTTAATCTATAAGAATTAATCGATTTATCTTAAATAATATTTGATCTTAGAAAACGTTTGATGAATTAGAAATTTTTTTTTCTTACAATTTTTTATATTTTTTGCTTAAATTCTGCGTTTAAAGAAAGAAATTACCAAAGTATGATCAAATAACTAATTTTATGAACTCTCTTTTCTTGATTCAATTCTGATTCGAAATTATGATTCTAAATTGTTTACTTTAAGATCAAGTTGAATTAACAAAGAAATTAAATTGTTTTCGACTAAAAAATCAAACACCAAAACTGAAATCGTATTTCAGCCAACTTGTATCTTTTATCTTGCGCTTCATTGACAAGCGGCAATAAAACGTCAAGTAACAAGTGTGATGCACGTAGTATCCGAAAAAATAAAAAAAATATCACCGTTTCAATCAATAATTCGTCGAAAAAAAAAAGAAAACAAACAACTATCCTGCACCAAATCATAATACAATAAACCAAATCAACATAGTTAATATTTATCGAGATCATTCGTCAAATTTGCGTAGTATTTGCGAGTAGTAAAAGAAAAAAGAAAGAAAAAAAATAGAGATCGCGACCAGGGTATAAATAGCTACACGATCGTTCCTAGAATATTCATCAAATAGGAAGAAGAGAAAGAGAGTTGCAAACTCGCTACGAATGCGAAAGTATTTCGCATAGTGCGTATAATATATAGAACACTGTGGAGCTATGAAGGTTCGTGATCGAAGAATGAATAAGGAAAATGTGTGCAAACGCACGTGCAATAAAATTTTTCACATACATACGAACGCGGGAATTTGATTGTATATTTGTTAGTTTATTGTTATTTCGACGAATTTACGGTTTTGACTTTTTTTGCTGGTATTTTGAAGGTAAAAAGCTAACCATAAGAAGAAAAAGAGCTTTTAAAATAGTAAAAACATTTTTATTGGAATTGTATGAATACACGAAGAAAAAAGTGACAAATATTTATGTAAACTTTGATTTTTACATGGAAAGAAAATTAGAGTAAGTATTATGATACTTTTTGTAAAAATTACAATACTTTATCATAAGGCTGCCACAAACTGTCATTATGTCTAGCATATTTCTAACAAATTTTATAATAAAGTTTGATAATTTTTGGCTATAATGATAATATGTGGCAACTATACGATACACACAATATAAAACGGAAAAATACGCACCTGCGTATTGCCGTAATGATATATGATTGCATTTGAGTTGTGACTCGTAAGTTACAATTCAAATACATAGAAAAAATGTTACTTTTATGAGACAGGATTTTTTTAAATAACGTGTACACTTTTCAATCACTTTGGTCTTTAAGAGGCGGTCGGGACTATTTGCCGCATGGGGGCACTGCGATCAGGTGACAGAAAAATGTAAAATAATTTTTACTCAGCAATTCACAATTTACTGAAACAATAATATACCTTCATGCCTATCTTTAAAGGTTTATAACTTGACGAAAAATCATTGTAGAAAATTTTAAAAAAATGTAAATTAAAGCTTTTTCAGAGTACTTTAAAATATATTTTTTCTGATTTTTTTTATCTCATACTCGAAAAACGGTGTGAGCGAATTTAAAATTTTAAAAATTGGCAAAAAATGTTTATTTTCAAGTAATTTTTTTACACTCTGCGCGAAAAGTGGATACTTTTCTCCCTGCCGGCAGAAATGAAAGCACCCACTATTCGCGTCTCGTGTGAAAAAATCGTATATTCACCACGGTAGTAAATGAAAAATGCCTTAAGAGTCGGCCGTATAGCGGTTTTCGTCTAATCTAAATTTTTGTTATAATTAATGAATTAAATATTTTTATACAAATGTAGGGGCTGAGCGCTGTAGAGCAAAAAACGAGCAAGGGATTCTATTCTATGTAAAAATATAAAATTTTCATTATTTTCCGAGTATAGTCCGAAACGGAAAAAACAGTTGAACTTGATTTCATTTTTTCCGTTTCGGACTATACTCGGAAAATAATGAAAATTTTATATTTTTACATAGAATAGAATCCCTTGCTCGTTTTTTGCTCTACAGCGCTCAGCCCCTACATTTGTATAAAAATATTTAATTCATTAATTATAACGAAAATTTAGATTAGACAAGGACAAAGGTATACGGCCGACTCTTAAATCGTATGTTTATCACCCTCGCCTCCAGCTCGGGTGACAATTTACATACGATTTAAGACATTTTTCGTTTTTACTCACTAGGTAAATAATATACTATTTTTAATACCACAAAAAAACTTTGAAAATAATATAATACAGCGTTTTTAAAGCTCTTGAGGAGTACTTTAAAATCGTTTTTTAGAATTTTTCTACAACACTTTTTTTCCAAACTATTTTGTTTACGTAGTGTTATCAAACTTTTGAGCGGTACTGTATGTATTCATCATTCTTTAGTATTACTTTCTCTGTCGCACTAAAGAAAAATACACATGTTTACATCGGCTCTATTACGCGCAGCATTTTTCGCTTTACAAAAATATTTTAGACTTTTCAAACAAGATTAGCATCAATAATTATTCTACATATATATGGCAAGAGTTATTGACAACATTAGAGGTATATTATTGTCTTAAGAGGCGGTCAGGACTATTTGTCGCATGGGGGCGCTGCGGTCAGGTGAGAGAAAAATGTAAAATAATTTTTACACAGTGGTTTACAATTTACTGAAACAATAATATACCACTAATGTTGTCAATAACTCTAGCCATATATATGTAGAATAATTATTGATGCTAATCTTGTTTGAAAAGTCTAAAATATTGTTGTAAAGCGAAAAATGCAGCACGAGATAAAGCCGGCGTGAGCATATGTATTCATCATTCTTTAGTATTACTTTCTCTGTCGCACTAGAGAAAAACACACATGTTTACATCGGCTCTATCAGGTGCAGCATTTTTTGCTTTACAAAAATATTTTAAACTTTTCAAACAAGATTAGCATCGATAATTATTTTACATATATATGGCAAGAGTTATTGACAACATTAGAAGTATATTATTGTCTTAATAAATTGTAAATCCGTGTATAAAAAATATTTTATATTCTTCTCTCACCTGCAGCGCCACTAAGAGGCAAATGGTTCCGACCTCCTCTTAATAAATTGTAAATCTGTGTATAAAAAATATTTTATATTCTTCTCTCACCTGCAGTGCCACCAAGCGGCAAATGGTTCCTACCGCCTCTTAACTTAGAAATAGAACTTAATCTCATATCACAGTATCCTTTTTAATTACCTAATAGATTATTAAACTTACATATTCCGTTACAAGTTTGAACAGGTATAGAAGGGGCGGGTCCGGGAAATTTGACTAATTTGAAAGTATAAAAATTTGGGACATTAACTAGTATAATACCTATAATAATTAATCCAAATATTTGTAAATTTTAAACAGACATAGAATGGGTGGAGTTTATTCAACGGTACCATTGGTCTAATCCGGTCATAAAACATTACAGTTCGATAATTTGAACGGATTAGAGATTAAGGGGATATAAGTAATTTATAATTTTTTGTATCTACTCGGACTGTATAAATACATCTGCAAAAATTGATATTCTTTACTTTTGCTTGAACCAGCAAGCTATACTGATATCTTCAATTACAAAATTACTTACATTCATCATTTCATCATGGACTTTCATCCAGATATTTCAGATGACGACATCTTAATTTTAGATACTGATTATAATATTCTCAGCGACGAAGAAATTCTTCAACATCCTAAAGATTTACAAGCGGACAACAATAATAACCAAAAGAAACAGAACACAAGACGTAGCAGCGAAGACAATACTTCAGACAAATCTTCCCACCATGGAAAATGCAAAACACGCTACAGTAGCCATCGTCACAACAATCGCAAGAAAGAAGGAACTCAACATCCTAAAGACTTACAAGCGGACAACAATAATAACCAAAAGAAACAGAACACAAGACGTAGCAGCGAAGACAGCACTTCAGACAAATCTTCCCACTATGGAAAATGCAAAACACGCTACAGTAGCCATCGTCACGACAATCGCAGGAAAGAAGGAACTAAACTACTGGTAACTAACATCGACTACAAAATCAACGATTCTGATATTTATAGAATATTTAGAAAATTCGGTACTATCCAACGGGCTTACATTGATTATAACAAATCAGGCAAGTTTTTAGGAACAGGCCTGATAATTTTCAAACATCATTCGGATGCTATTGCAGCATTCAAAAAATGTCATAGAATGCAACTCAATGGTCGCAAAATAAATTTACGAATTTGCGAATCAGTATAATTTCTATACACATTTCTTTGACGATCACTGTTGGTGATAAAAAAAATGTAAATAAAAATTGGTATATGTAATCCGAAATGCAAAGAAATTAATGTATATAATTCCTGAAATGTAAAAAACAATCAATGTATGTAAAATATAAAGAAATCAACATATATATAATTCTCAAAATTTAAATTATTGTATATAATTCTTAAAATGTAAAATGTAATTTTTTAAATACGACGAGATTAATGTATATGATTTTTAGATAAATGAATGTAATTCTTAAAATGCAAATAAAATATATCTAATTTCTTAAATATAAAGAGTTCAATGTTTATAATTCCTAAAACATGAAGAAATCAAAATGCGTGATTCTTAAAATGTAAAATCATTATTTCAACTTTTTTCATGACAATTTGTTTTGTGGTTTTTATTAATTACGATCATTTTTAAGGTCATGTGATTTTAATTTTCAAAAAAATAAATTTTTTCGGTGTAGATATAATTAGAAAGAAATAATACTTAAAGTTAAAAACGTATTAATTAAATTTAAAACTTTAAGATTTAAAAGTTAAAATGAAGAAATTTATATATAAAAAAGGCTTTCAAACTTTTCCGGATGTGTTCATACGGCAAATGCATTACTTACGTGCACTTCAATGCATTTTTCAAAGCACGCAATTTAATTGCTCTTTTCATTCACATTATTTTTTTTTCTTTTTGAATCCGGTAATGCACTTAGGAGATTTTTTCTTTTAGTTCATTTAATTGCTTTTTAAAAAATTCTGAGCGCTCTAGATAATTTCGATTTTTCAACTAATTGTTTTTTTTTCATACAAATGAAATTGAAGTGTTTTACTATTATCTACAGCATGTTTGTTTCTTATTAAATAATCCAAACTCATTCCTAATTTATGTGTATTTATATTAGTTATTTTATATCAAGAAAAAGGTATAGTTAGTCACAGTTACTAGAAAATTAACTTATTTTTATGATAAAACCACAAACTGCAACAAAAAAGTAATCATCATTCTTAGGACTGTGGTAACTATTTTGAAATCTTATTTTTATTTGTCTTACAATATATATGTATATTGATTATATCTTATCAATAATTCTTTATAATGCAATTAATAGCTCATTTCATATTGGATTATTTTCGTTTAGAAATAAAGAGAAAGAATAACTACTAATTTTTCTCACTTCTAGCGTCAAACTTTCTCATGACTAAAAGTTTATTTTACACTCATAGTAGCGTATTTCAACAATTTTATATCAAAATTATTTTGATTATAAAAGTTGACGACTGCAAAGCTCGTATATAGTGCGAATTATAAGCTCAAATTGAAACGGACATATTCATGTCATACTTTTGTATTCATTAATACAGTTAGTGTTACTCATTGTATCTGCTTTTGTTTTTAATTTTGTTCATATCAAATATATATTAGCCAAATTAAAAAGTTAATGATGCATAAAATTATTTTTGTTCTATTTCGGTAAAAAATTATTCATAATTTCTATTCAGCCGACTAATTAATTCTCAAATATTTGAAAATAATTTGTCTTTTCTAAAACCTAAAGAAATCAATATACATTACTACGAATATACAAAGCAGATTTAAACACAAAAAATTTTTCAATTTTGACCCACCCCTTTTGGAAGTAATAAGGTGGTTATTATTGTTGAAATAAATAGAAATAATGTACATATCGTTATTAATTCAATAAATCATTTAATATGAATAAATCTTAATATCAACATTAATAATAAAAGATTGAAAAAATAATGAACAAATAATGTAACGTAGTAATACTGGGATAAAGGAAGTGAAAGGTTAAAAAAATTATAAGGAAGCAATTTTTCTTAAAATAAAACTATATTCAATATTCTAATCTAAGATTTGCACAAGTGAGCGTGTTGAGCTCCGAATACAGACTGAATAAAGGTAGTTCTTACAATTATCATGAAGAGAGGAATACGTCTCTTAAGCCAGGCCCTCTTTTTCTCGAATTTTGTAAAACATTTTCTAATTGGTGGAAAAATTTCATTTAATAATTGAACTAAATAAATGCTGGGTTTTCCCAAATCTTCAAATTCTTTATTATTGCATCATAAACAACCCGAGCGGCAAGTCATAAGCAACATATGCATGACCGTCAATAAATGTCTTAGCTTTATTACGGGTTTCTAAATTGTTACTTTTTCAAATAATTTACCTGGCTTAGGAGATTATCCTTTAACAGAAAAATTATGAATTTTCCGTAAATTGTAAACATAAAATAAAATTGGTAGCAATTTTTAAGTGTAAGATTTTAACCAAAAACACGTTTCTTAATTATAGGCGACCAGCATAAAAATGGCTTACTGTACTTATACGTCTTTTCTTTTTATAAATAAAAATATCAAATGTTCTCAATGTTTTTTACTATAATTTCTTCATAGCATTATTTTATTTACTTTTTTCCTTCTTCGACTGTGCTTAATTTATATAGCTTTGTAGCGACTCGAACTGACGATATCTGTCAATTCGTGCCGCTTACCTCGACACCCGGAGTCTTATAACCAGGGCTCACCCCGGCGAGGCTGTAACCATTTACCTCGACACTCGGAGTCTTGTAATCAAGACTCACCCCGGCGAGGTTCTCATAAATTGCCTCGACACTCGGAACCCTGAAGACTCACCTCGGCGAGGCTGTTATTATTTACCTCGGCACTCGGAATCTTGTGATCAAGATTCACCCCGGCGAGGGCGCTATTTCCAGGCCATGGGCGCACCCATGCACAGAAGCACAACTCTAATTTCAATTTCTTTTTGCTATTTTCTAATTTTGATTTGATACTATTTTGTTCAAATTAAATTATTAGATTTCAGTTGATTATTAATTTTATTCAATAACTAATTCATTTATTTTCTTTTAATTATTCATTTTTCATCGTCCTTCATTTTATTATATATAATAATATAATAATTTTTATAGAAATTATCTAAGCAATTTTTGTACCGTATGCCATGTTTATGCCGATCCCTTTACAGGTCTTTCTTTCTGAGCTAATGTATTTTCTCGCATATAATCTCAAACGTAAATTCAACATTTATCACAATGGCATTATTTTCAAGCACTCTCGATTTTAATCGTAATACGCAATACAACTTAATATCATGACTTAAATAACTAAATAAAAATAAAATCTTTTGTTGGTTAAATTTTTCCTATTAATTCAAATTAAATAATATAATCTAATCCATTTTTTTTATTTAACGAAACTTTGCCGAAAATTTTAATCATTAGACTGAAGCGAAATACAAATATACTCTTAAAAACTATAATATATAATCTTATAACTAAAATTATTAATTCTGTCCGTAACAAATAAATTAAAATTTATAAAATTATAATTAACATTCTCTGGAATTCTTGGCGTTTATTAATTTTTAAAAACTCTTTTCCTTTTATCTCATTTTCTCCTAGCAAAATACCTCCATATTTTATATTCTCCTTTCCGCAAGCACCTTCTTTCTCTTTTCGTTTCCCTTAACGGCCATTTCTTTTATCCACTAATATACACGCATAAATGCTATATATTTCACGGTATACCACAGTAAATTGTCTTACGGCGGTATAACGATAAAGCTCTGGACACGAGCTTCTGCGCACGCCACACGTCATCATATACTTCCTAATCGTTTTCCCATGAGTCCCTACTTCTTCTTGTTCTTCTTTTTCTTTATGTACTTTTATACTTACACACAAAATAGAAGCGAAAAATAAAAGAGAAGAAAACAAGTAGAAAAAATTTAAGAAAAATACCAAAAGATGAGGAAGGTTACTGTTTGGTATTGGGTTTTTTTTATTTTATTTGATAATAAAAAGCCAATTCATTTCGCATATGCATATGCTTGTTTTACTTCCAAAGTGTATGTATATATATATATATACAAATAAGAGAAAAAAAAAGAAAAACAAGAATGAAACTAAACAAAAAAGCTTCACCTCTTCATTGTGTAAAGTGGTACAGCGCTGCTACACCAAAAGGAAGATGGTAAAAAAAAGAAGGTATTACTTACAAAAAATATGGACGTGTACATGTATACGTATACATGAAAATAACGAACATGTATATAATATACAAAATATACTTGAAAAATAAGAATAGAGAATAGAAAATATTCCAACGTCTCTTTATTGTCGCTAGCTACACACGTGCACACAATCAAAGATTTCGGATGCACATTGATACAACCTTCATTTCTTTTACCTTTTTTTTCTTATACGTCTCCATCTCTCTCTCTTTTTTCTTATATTTTTTCCCCTTTTTTTCTTCTCCTTTCTTTTCTCTTGGTGTCGTGCGCATATGTATAGGACCAGAAGAAAAGATAGCGATAGTTCATATGCGATGCACGCTTTTTCTGTAACTTTATTATCTTTGCAACGTTGGAGTACAGCGCATCTCAAAACTCTTATACGAATTCTTTTCATTTTCTTTATTTGAAAAAAAAGGAACAGAATGAATAGAAGGTACGGAAAAATTTTCTCTTCTTTATCCATTTTACTTTGTTTTTTTTTAACTAAAAGTATTTTTGTATTCTGATATTTGAACTTTTTGAAAATTTTAAAGCGTGTCAATGTTAAGCCAGAAGCTTGTTTTCCATTTCGAGAAAATTGAATTTTCTTAAGTTCGTTTAAGCTTATTTTTTGTTGTTGCTCTGTTTGAAATAATTAAAATGTTCTAAAACAGCTTTTTGTTGAAAAGAAAAATATAAAACTAAAAAAAAAAAGATTTATAAATAAACAACTGATATATTATTAATCATAATTTAAATTATTTGATGCCAAAAAATAAAAAAAATGCTGGTGCTATATCCACCAAATATTGTATGCATTCAGAATTAAATGATAATAATTAGTATTAAAAATAGCTTTTAGAGAATCATGATCTTTTTACTGATAATAACATATCTTGCATTTTCAGTTCTTAATTACAATTATTTATTCAATGATTAATACTTAGCAGAAAGATTAAGGATAATTGAAATTAAATTTATAACCTACATTAGCTTATAATTACGTAGTAATTTAACTATATTTAATTTTATTTGTAACTAAACGTAAAAATAAGTGATTATGTGTATTTATTCTTGAATAATTTTTAACGAGTTAATCAAATCTAGAACGTATTATTTCTTTGATGAATAATATGTATTTTGATTCTAATATTTATTAATTTACTTAAAACGATTATTTGACGATTAAATTCATCAATACCGAAGTTTCCGATTAATAATAGGATTGAGATTAACATTTAGTTTATGAAAAAAAATAATGCTATTTGCCATTTGATAATTATCATATTTATTTAATGCGAGCGCATATAGATTTATCAAAATTAGACAATTTTGACAAGCTCAATTCAATAAATGGTTGTCAATGAATTCACTTTGATTGATTAATAAACAGCTTTATCAATTAGTTCAATTAGGTCTAACTGCAAATGCACATTTATTGTTTGCATAGTATATAATATTTAATACTTTGATAATTAAAGTTTTTAAATATTTTTTTAAAGATTATTGTGTTAAAATAATGTTAAAATTTTTATAGAAAATGACTATTTAATTTTATTTTTAATATAACAAAACTTTTCAACGAACACTCTATAGTTAATTTAATTAATATGAAATATATGCAAATATAAAATATTAATAGCTTTCATTAATTTAATTAATTTAAAATTTGGATAAATATAAAACATTAGTAAAAAGAGTACAAAACTATTATTTTTATAAATTAAAAAAAATTTTAAATTTAAATAAATTTGCAAAATCTTAAGAATAAAGAAAAATTTTAAAATAATCAGAATAAAATTTTTGTTTCTTTAAAAGATTTCCATAAAATTCAAAACTCAGTATTCTCTTGGCAATGCCTTTAACCCTTTCTTTTTTTATCTCTTACCTTTTAACATTTCGACGTGTATTACATAATTCAATATAAAATGCACCGAGTGTATTCACCTTGTCCAACTTTCACCTACACATACACACATACTTATATATATATAAACATACGTATATGCTAAAAACATGCATATACACTATTACGTTGAGTATGAAACCGCAGCAATGCGGCAAAACTATACACCACCAACACACCCGGATGCTGAGGATATACGCGCTCATGTCCCACGTGAATATCTCTATAACTGACTTTTTGTTATATATAAAATATATATACATACAAGTATATATTTGTTCGTTGGGAAAATTGTTTGTCAGAGGATTAAAGGGCTTTTGAGATTAGGTGAATATAAGGTTGCTTTATAACTATGTGTTTACATAGGGTTTATATATAACTGTTTATTCTTTCACCTTTCAAACGAACGTATAAACCAGGATGTTAGCTAAGTTAAAGTATAGAGAACAATAGAGAAGAGTAGCTTTCTCGTGGTTTTTTTGAAAAAAAAGAAGAAAAAAACACAAGGCTTGGAAAGTCTTGTATAAACGATGCTTTTAAAACTGGCAATGGTATGTACACACATTGGTTTTGATCAACGTACACACACACCTATTACTCGTGAGCTTTTATGTTTGTGTTTAAATGCTAGTATACTAGAGGTTTGTTTGAAAAGCTTCGTTGCTTCAAGTTTATTTGTATGAATGTCTTGTGTACATATATGCTAAGTGCAGAAAAGGAATTATTTTAGTATTATAAGCTTCGCCATGCTTCGGTGTTAAATTATACGAATCTGGTAAATAGTTTTTCGTTGATTGCTTCATCGAGAATTCAAAACATTTATTTTTGGATAAATAAAAGGTTATATTATCTACAACTTTGTGCAATTTTTTCATAGAAATGTGTAAAAGCACAATAAGCAATATTATTTGTATTTATTGAATTTTAAATATTATAAGCATTATCTTGTTCATTTACTTAAAATTACTTTCCTTTCGCAAAAATTTATCATAAAATTATTTGATCTATTGTTTGCAAAAAACCATGTACACATTTTATACACACCTCAAACTTATTTATCATTTACGGGACAGAAAAGCTCACCCAAATTCTAATATATACGTTAATAATCCATATATTGCACAAATAAGTGTGTAGATTTAATAAATATCCTCAAAACAAAGAAGATAATGAACAAACTTTTGTGGCGGATTTGTAGCTTACGTTTATTCGTTGATAGATAATATACTAGACATGTATGTAAATATAAACGACGCTGATAATTTTTTTATATAAAAAATATATGTATGTTTCATTTTAAATTATAATATACTTACTTTAGTTCTGTACAAATAATGTTTATATAATATGCAAAACCTTGTAGCTTAAATTAAAATTATAATTATCGATGAAAATGTTTTACATTTTAGAGGAAAATAAACTTTTAGTACATTTAGCTAAAATTTATTAAATTTATAACTTTGTTTCACAATAAATTATGTACAACGACAAATTTTAGTATTGGTAGAACATTAATCTTAATTTATATAACAATTTTGGTAAATATAAATATAATAATTCATTAAAAAATGTAAAATAATCATTGAAGATGAAAATTCATATAAAATAATATAAGAGCAATAAAATTTTTTAAAATTTATATTCGAATATGAAGCCACAAAATGTAACCACATTAAAAATAAAAACAGAAAAGAAGAAAGAAATACGTTTCGTCATTGATTAATATTGCAGGTATCACGAAACGAAAAGAGGGTTATAGAGAATACAATGTGATATAAGCGAGCTTGTGTATACGAAGAGAGAAAAGCACAAGGGAAAAAGGTATATGTGGTTTTTCACTCTGTACACACTAATACCTTACGGAAAATGTGCACGCGCACTTACACATATGCACATATATATGCATGTTTCCCACATATCTGTGTGTATGTACAATATACCATGCAAAGCCTAGAATCAAATCATTTTCTTCTCAGTTCAAATTCCAGGCATATCTTTCGTTTTTTTTCTCTTTGCTTAAGTGTGGGTGTGAATGTGAGTGTGTTTTTTTGTACGACTGCCATTATTACGGTTCTCTTGTATAACCTCGACAACGTTATATACCACGAGCTTAATTGTGCGAGAGCGCGACGACGATGGTGATGAAGGGAAAAAGAGAAAGGGAGAAAGGCAATTGTTCGTGATATGCAGAGCGTGTGTACGTGATTTATGTGACATGAGCGTGTGCGTTCTTTACACTCACAGTTGGATTATAACGTTCGGCAGCTTTATTCGCTTTTGTGCATAAGTATGGGTATGGTTTTTTTCGTTAAATTCACGTAAATTTGCATTTACGTTGAGAAAAATTTAAAAATTCAATTTTTTAAAAATTAAATAAATTTTTTTTTTCAGATATATTTAATAACATTTTTTATTTATAAAAATTTATTATTAGACAAAAACATGTTTTTATTTAAAATTTTTTAATCTTTTTCTTACTCTGTGGTAGTAACACAACTCAAATTAATTAATGTATTCAATTTTTATTAAGATTGATTAAAATGAGGAATTTAATGATATAAAAATTAGTGTTCTAACTGTCGTTTCGTAACGGTGAAAAAAAATTTTTTAAATGTAAATTATAGAATGGCTTACTCAGTTGAGTGTTTGTCTTTGATATGATAGGCCTAGGGTTGGAGTCTCGTTACGAACAGTTTTCTTACATTTTTTATTAATAATAAGAATAAAATTCCTCATAAAGCAAAACTAAAACACGAAACATTTCAATAAAATTCAAAACTAAAAAAAATTTATTAATATTTTATATATTTAATTTTATTGTACAAAATGATTATCACCTATTTTTACAATGAAAAACACAATTTTGAATTATTTTTAGTAAGACTGAAAAGAAATGAAAGGTATTGTTTAATATTTTTAAACGGTCTTTGATTTTTTAAGAAATATGATTTTTGACGGAGAAAACTATGAAAATTGAGTGATTTCGATACAAGCTTATATGAATAGTACATTGTGCAACAAAGGAGCAAAACAGGTGTTTGCGACGAGTCCGTGCTTTTCGCTCGAGCGTAGTGAGAGCTACAAATTGCACAAACCTTAATTATTTTACATTTCATAAATTGCATGGATAAAATTATTTTACAATTGAAGATTGATATACATTAATTTTTTTGTATTAGAAATTATATACACAGAACTTATTATATTTAAAAAAGAACATACATTAATTTATTCTACATTTTAAGAATTACATATATCAATATCTTTAAATTTTAGAAATGATGTACACTTGGCGGAAAGGATATTTTTCCGAATGTTTTGAAATGCTCCAATAAAAACAAAGTTTAAAACGGAAAGGTCCAATGAAAGGTTAGAATTTTAAATCATTCGGAAAAATATCCTTTCCGCCAAGTGTACATTGAATCTTTTATATTTACAAAATAGCATTCATCAAAATATTTTACATTTCAGGAATTATTTACCTTAATATATTTACATTTTGAATTACATTTATCAATTTCTTTATACATTTCTGTGATGACCAACAGTGATCGTCAAACAAATGTGTATAGAAATTATGCTGATTCGCAAATTCGAATATTTAATTTGCGATTATTAAGTCGCATTTTATGGCATTTATGGAATGCTGTTGAAGCATCCGAATGATATTTAAAAATTATAAGGCCTATTCCTAAGGACTTGCCTGAATTGTTATAATCAATGCAAGCCCGTTGGATAGGACCAAATTTTCTAAATATTCTATAAATATCAGAATCTTTGATTTCGTAGTCGATGTTACTTACCAGTAGTTTAGTTCCTTCTTTCCTGCGATTGTTGTGACGATGGCTGCTGTAGCGTGTTTTGCACTTCCCATGGTGGGAAGATTTGTCTGATGCGTTTTCTTCGCTGCTACGTCTTGTGTTCTGTTTCTTTTGGTTATTATTGTTGTCCGTTTGCAAATCTTTAGGATGTTGAAGAATTTCTTCGTCGCTGAGAATATTATAATCAGTATCTAAAATTAAGATGTCGTCAATTGAAATGTCTGGATGAAAGTTCATGATGAAATGTTGAATGTAAGAAGTTTTGTAATTGTAGATATCAGTGTAGTTTGCTGGTTTAGGCAAAAGTGAAGAAATCTAATTTTCGCAGATATATTTATACAGTCGGAGTAGGTATGAAAAGTTATAAATTACTCCACCCCCTAAATATTTAATCCGTTCAAATACCGTATAGTAATGTTTTATGATTGGTTTATACAACTGAACTAGTAAAATGAATCTCGCCCATTTTAGACCTAGATTAATTATTATATGTATTAAACTAATTGGTTACCCTAAATTTTTATACATCCAAATTAGTCAAATTTCTCTGACCCGCCCATTTTCTACCGGTTAAGACTTGTAGTAGAATATGTTAGTTCATTAATCTATGTATTAGGTCATTAAAAAGGAGACTTAAAATTATTAATTAACTTTTGATATGTGTTTTAAAAATGCAGTATAAAATTATGAATTGTAATTTTGAAATTTACATGTGCAAAAATGAATAATAATGAAGTCATTTGAAAAAGTTTATATACGTTGTCTCATTATAAATTTTAATATAAAAAACTTTTCAAAATATTTCTTTTTGAACATTTTTTAAATTTTATAATAAGTTGCTGTATCTAATTTTACAAAAATTTTTTCACACAATTTACCAACAAGTTACATTCATACAAATTTGTAATTATAATAAAATACACTATCCAATAACCTATGACCTCATATTTATAATAATCTGGTAACGTATAATAACAATATTTTTATCTATAAATATATGATATTCAAATTTAACTTATTTAATTAAAAATAAAAGATAATGATAAAAAAAAAACAAGAGGAAAACGTGTCATAAACCTGTCAGTGGTATGCCGCAAAAAATTAATATTCACATTTTTTAAGCTCTCTTCCGGGAGACTAAAATTAAAAAAACTGAGGCAACCGACGCTTGCTTCAAGTCTCCCTCCTACGAATAATTCATTCACCCCTCCGTTCTATGCTCAAATGAGCAAGTCCAGTAATGTTAGTGCTCCGACATCCCTGCAAAATTTCGCCCACGCGTCCATAATTTTTGGCAGCTAGGTTGTACGTTATGTGGGTTTAATGAAGGTCACGATATATATACGTATTTATTTGAAAATTTTAACAAATATGTAAAGGTGTGAATTTTTATATAATACTATATAATTCATAAATAAAAAAAAATAGTAAATTAATAACTTCATTTTCAGTTAAATAATAAAATTATTCAACTATTATTTAAAAAATTGTATCGATAATGTTTTTTTCATTTTAACAAAAAATATATTTATACCTGCAATACATCAACTAAATAAAAGCATGTTCTTTACTTTTTTTTAACAATACATTTAAAATATATTTGAAAGCTAATAATGTAAATTATATCATTAAAATTTGTGGAAGAAAATATTAATATTTTTGCTAAATCGTTCAATTTGCTAAATGATTCAATAATTTTTTAAACTTACATTTGATCAACGAATTATTAATTTAATTTATATATAAAAAAACTATTATTCCTATTTGATAGCATTACTTTGAAACATTGAGTATTTTTAAACTTTTAAAAATCCATGATTTTCTCTTCAAATAATCTCTGTCCACTCGTAAACAAATATGACGCAATAAACCTATATTATATAGATATATGCATATATAAATTTAGGCATTATATTCTTCCTTGCACACGCTTATTGATGCAATTAACACGGCAGCGACCTCGGTTTACTTGCGCTGCTGCGCAGCTAATGGACTTGCTCTTTATTTACACGAACGGGTTTTGCTTACGATCTTTTATACATTGTGTACATATCTATCTATCCTCGTACTTTTAAATAAATCGATTATCGATTATACTAAATATAGATGCAACATATTGCTAACTTAACGTGTTTGCTATGGCTATGAAAATATGGCTATCATGAGAGATGCTATTTTCTCCGTTTACTTTTATTTTTCCTTCAAAATATATAATTTAATAGTTTTTTTTAAAGATATTATGTTTGCAGCATAGTGGAAAATGATTTAATTAAATGTTCTTATTTTTATTTGAATTTATCGTGTATAGTTTATATAAATATCTGTTCTATACGTAAATTTTATAATTGAATATATGTTAAACTGTACCAAATTTTTTTATTTTGAATAAATATTTCAAAATTAAAAATTTACTCAATTTGATTATTTGATTTGTATCAATAAATTATTCACGTTCTAATCATATTTGTTAAACATTTTTCGTATATTTTTTTATATTCTTAATATATTGCTATTAATAAGTTTATATCAGTGTTGTCTTTTTATTCTTGAAACTTAATTCTCAAAAGTCATATTTTTTAAAAAGTAAAAGTCGTGCAATATTTTCTCTTTAAGTCCAGTGGGCAAGATAAGTAAGGAAAGTAGACTTCTGGACAAAATATAAAAATTCTCTAAATGTTTAAAGTTATTTATAAACTTTCTACTAAAACTTTAAAAACTAAGTAATATAATCTCTTTTTAAAGAATGATTTTTTCTAACACTTTTTATTTATATTAGAATCAACGTAATTCAAATGAGAAATAGTTTAATTTAATTTTTTGTTTATTTATTAGTTTCTTCTCTTCATCAATTTAAAAAAAGTATTATTTCAAATACAAAAACAGAAAAATAATGATTGAGAAGTACTTTTCATTAATTACAACTGTGAAAAAATCTTTAGGTTTAAAACTCATTTCTTCTGAAGTTACAATCTTTTAATTAGTTTAAAGATTTTTTTATAAAATCACTGTTATGTAACAAATATAACTTCTTAACAAAAACTTCTAGCTGTGTTTTAACTCAATTTTCACAACTAAAATAATTGTATTAAATCAATTCAATGCTTAAAAACAGTCATAAAAGAGATGCTTAAAAAAAAGAATAAAAGATTTTCAAATTAAGCATTAAATATAATAAAAGATTTAATATTTAATTATCTTTTAATTCCAAATATAATTTTAATTGATTTATAATTTTTTAATGACTTAAACTTTTTAAATATTTTATAAGCTCAAAAAATGCGATTTAGATTTTACAATTCAAACATAGAAACTTTATATTCCATTACATTAACTTAACTTGAAAAAGAAAAAAAAGAAAAAAATTTTTTAATTTAACAAGAAAAGCTTGCAGCTTTCAGAAAATAGAGCAACCGGACTAAAAATACTTATTTTCATTTAAACATTTTAATAAAAAATATCTTAAAGTTATATAAAAATCCTTGACCTTAACTGTCGATTATGTTTCACACGATTTTCAATTTTTCTTATAATTTTAATAAAACAAATTGCATTAATGAATATTAGCTTTTTTCCTTTCTGATTTTGGTTAGTTGTTTGCCAATAATACAAATCAACAATTACATAAAAAAATTCTCTTTGAACCATAGCATCGAGAGATTCTTTTTGAAAGTTATTAGCAGTCGTGATTTCAAAAATTCATCGTGACGATTCATTGAGTCTTCGAAAGAATTAAAATTTACAACAAACAACAATTCCATGATGAGTATATATTAGGTTATTTTCTTTATTTTATTTTCTCAAAAGTTTTTTTTTTATAGTTTGATAAAAAGCGAAGAATTCAAGTGAAATTTCAAAATAAGATTTTATATCATTTGTTCTATTTGAGTTACCTTACAATAAATAACAACTTTATAATTATTTTTTTATGAATCTAATATAATTATAGAATACAAATAAATAGATACAGTAGCTTCCTCTAAATATACGTCTAAATATTTGAAAAATGAATATTCTACCTATCTAGAAATGTTTTATTATTGTAAAGTGAGATCGTCAGTGGCTCAGTCGGTAGAGCGACGGATTCGTAATCTCGGGGTACCGAGTTCGAATCCTGCTCTCGGCAGCTGATTCATACTAGCACCACTGTACGTTACATGTGCTTTGTTCACAAACACACTGAAAATTTCCGTCACTAATAAGCATTGTAATGATAGCATAAATACAAAGACGTTAAAATTAATAAAAAAAAAAAATTAAGAAAAAAAATTTTTAGTTTTCCAATATATATTTTTTGCTAAAAATAAATACTGGAGACACAAAATGAAAAAGAAATACAAATTTTATAATATTTGAACAAAGAATGTTTATATTAATAAAATTTTATTTTTATTATTATACAAGAGTTAAATATAAATCAACATTATTTTATAAATAATGTTTAAATTAAGTATCTCGACAAGCGATATTTTACATAATCTACACCATCCAATAAAAAAATAATCTAAAAAATGAATGCTATTACTTTTTATATAACATATCAAAATCTCATCGTAAATAAAATTTCATGAAATTCCGAATTTGAAGAAACAGCGCCTAAGGATATAACTCGAAAATCTATAACATATAAATGCACGCAAAACTAGAACTTAACGATTTCGCTTAGCTGCTCCTATTTGATAGGCCGCAATGCGGAACGAACGAAACGAAAACTGGTGGGCGCGCTCCTAACACGCGCGCGCAAGCAAGCATACATACATAGATTCTCTTCTCTTATAACGATACAAGGTATCTAAAAGGATATATAATACGTATAGAAGCAACTAAACTTGGATCGTTTTAGTTGTGTGATAATAATCTTACGTTCAACACCCATAATCATTGAACTCTTAAAACTTATCTATCTCTCTCTCTCTCTTTCTCTTGTTTCCTATACATGTATGGAATTCTCTCGAGCCTTATGTATCGTGTTTAAGGAACTAGCTTTAATGTGTATATGTTGGAGGATATATAATAGCCGATAGAACGTCGAGATACCTGCCAAAGTTTCTCTTAGCTCTTGCACGCACACGTTTATATGTTTAATAGATAAACTCACTAGGATGTTAATACCTAACCTATATTTCTATCTATACATAAGTACATAAAATGACAATGATGTTTGTAATTAATAGAATTATTGCTGAAAGTTCAAATATTTATTATTAGTGTTCTTTTTTCTTATACACTATAGTAATAAAAATTTAGATAATTATTCTTTGTTAATTTTTTTATTACTTTTTTCTAAGTAAATTTTACGACTTATTTTTATACACAGTAGAAGATTTCACATAAATATAGAATATACGATATTAAAAATGAATAAATTATTGATTTTAATTACAGAAATAATTCATACATATTGCTTTTCGTTGAAAGGATAAACCAAATTAAATTTATATTGTATTTTTCAATTTAAAAAATAGATTCTATTTTTATATATCCGTTATAATGTACATTAACTTTTTTTTACATTTTAAGCATCACTAACATTACAGTACATTACACTTTAATAATTGCATATATTAGTTTCTTTATATTTTAGGAGTTATGTACATTGTTATTTTACATCTTGAATTATATTTACTCATTTTTGTATACGTTTCTTTAACAGCTAGCAGCATTCGTCAAAGAAATGTTCATAAAAATTATACTGATTCGCAATCACGTATATTTATTTAACAACGATTGAATTACATTCTATGACATTTTCCGAATACTGCAATGACATCTGAATAATGTTTAAAAATTATTTAGAGGTCCCTAGAGATTTGCCCAATTTATCATAATAGTCATGATATAATTTAATAAATTTATATTTCCTAAATATTCTAAATATATTTACATAAATAAATCTACGTTAGTTAATGTAAGCCTAGTACCTTCTTTTTTTGATGATATATTGGCGCGGTAAACGTTACTTCAGCATCTTGCCTCCTGTTGCTTATAAGTTTTGTATGACTGTTTTTGTTTAATATAATTTTTTTACCCGTAATTAATTAATTTTTCTTGTTGATGAAATAAGCCGCGTATTTGTGTATTTATATTTCGTCCTTATTTTTAATGTATGTCCTCGTCGCTTTCCAAGTAGCATTTAAGAATAATATCCACGTCTGATAAAGTTGTTTAGAAATTTTAAAACGATTATGAGATTTTTACATGGTTAGATACTGCTTATTTTCGTTAATTGTATATTCATTTTACATTCCGTTAAAAGTTTAAGTTAACATTAATTTCTTTTCATTGTTTAATAGAAGACGTTGTTACTTGTTAATTATTCAATTATACATAATCCATATACAAACAAAAATATTAAAATCTTAATCTCAACATTATTGTTTGTATTACAACGTACATAAATGTACATTAGCATTTTTATTTATTTCTATGGTTCTCGATCGATTTCCACGAGCAAAATTTTCCAAATACGTCTTCTTTGTCTACCTTTACATTGACCTCTTCTCCTTCGCACGTTGGAAAGAGCTTTGACGCCTACACGTATACTCTTACATATTATATGTAAATGTATATATACTGCCAAACACACACGCAAGGTATAAAAGTATGTTGGTAAGAAATAAAGAAGCAAAAGGGGTATATAATGGGCAAAACCAACGACTATTAAACTCACGGGAGCAACGCCGATCCCAGGCATTAAAACTTCAGAACGGAATTAGAGCAAAGGAACGCGCGAGCGAAAGAGCTGTTATTGCTAGCTTTTACCTTCCACATACAAACGTGAAAATAAACCTGTATAGGCTTGGAGAAATAGTGAGTGAAATGGGCAGTGCGAAAAAAAAGAACTCCGTGATTATAAGCAAAAAGGGAAAGTCTTAAAGGAATCGCTCTAAATATTCGTTTTACAATTTTCTGGATACTTTTGTTTAATATTCTGTTTTTTTTGTACTTTTTGTATATTTCATTCAAGTGAGTGATTGACGGATGTATTTGAAACGAATTATAAGTGAAAAACACTGAGTTTAGTCAGACATGTTATTTTGTTATGATGAAATAGGTTTCACTTGATATTATATTGAACTATACTGTTATTAGTTTGATATTTTTTTTATAAATAAAAAGTGATTTAAAATAATTTTTATAGGTGTAAAAAATAGTTTTTTAATTTATGTAACATTTAGAATGATGTCTGTGAGTCAAAATTTTTTTTTCAATTTAAAGTAATGAATTTCTATTATCTTTGATAGCAGTTTTCTTTCCATAACTTACATAAGTTTTCTATAAGAAAGTAGATTTTAAGTTATACGTAAAATTAAACTTTAATTTACATAAATATTAGAATAAAATGAATCTTTATCGCAAAATCTTTGATAATATAAAGAGCTGTAAACAAAGAAGTTTCAAGATAAGTAATTTAAAATCTTTTTAGCTCATAATAAAGTGAGAATGTTAATCTTCAAACTTTCATAGGTCTTACCAATTTTAAAGTCTATCTACTTTTGAACTTACGTAGACAGTTTCAAGCTTGTTAAGACTTATAAAATTTAGGTAAGAAATAAAATAACTTTTAACATTTCTTTTCTTTTATTAACTTCAACAAAAACCTTCTGTCAAAGTCAACGTATTTTTTAAGTTTACATTAGAGATGGTTAAAGTAAATATTGAAGAAAAATTTGTACTTTAATTTTAAACATCTTAAACACTCTGTTTTATTAATTTATGCTCAAACAAGTTTTACTAAAGTAATTTTAATTAAAGGTGTTGTAAAAATAAAAAAAAGCACGATATAATCATCAAAGATATTAATCTTCGAATAAAGACAGCAGTTATATGAATGAAATTAATTGTGCGCCAAATTTCAGTAATCGACAACCTTTGATCTCGTGTCAACAGAAACTCATCGATGTTAGCGATCGTTGAAAAAAAAAAGAGAAAACGAGGTCTTGAGCCGTTTTTGACCGACTTCATCTTTGTATGAGAGCGTGCGATATCGAGGTCAAAATGCCCTTGGGAGGAAAAAATCGGAGGTGATCAGTGAACTGAAACCTACCTTTTTTTCTTTGTATCCAGAAAACGGCTCTTTCGTGAAAATAAAAAAAAAGAAGAGAAAAAAAATAAAAACGTGAACACACGTCATTTTATAAGAAGAAAAAAATCGTTCGTTATTGCCGCTAGGGATATTTTGGCAAGTGAAGACACCTTTTAATTACAAGAAGATGCAATCTTTTATGTATTTTTTTTCTTTTTATTTGGGATTCATTTTTAAAGATGCAATTGACGATGTTTATGATTGATCAGTTCGATTTCACTGAATTTTAAATAAATATAGAACAAACATATTTTTCTGTGTTCAAAAGAATAGTATATTTATCTACGAGGGCAGAAATTAGATCTTTCTGTCGTGCGTAGAATTGTCTCTCGAGGCGAAGCCGAGAGAGACAAACGCATGGCAGGTTGATCTAATTTATGTCTGAGTGGATAATACTACTTTTCTTCATAGCTAGCCGAAAATTCGCCACGCTAATTAATAATAAATCTAAAAAAATGTCATGCGTGTGGATATACCAGCTGACGACAGCGCGCCGCCATAAATTTTCTTTCTGATTTGCTCACGTGCCATCTGCTGGCCAGCTCTGAACAAAATTCAAAGGCGCGCGTCGCGCCTTGATTCAAATACACTTTAAAAATCACGAATGATAAAAATAAGGGTTTACCGAAAATACAAATGCTAAATCTAAATGTATATTAATGATAAATCTAAAAACAAATACAAATGATGAATCTAAAGAAATATTAATGATGAATCTAAAAATAAATACAAATGATATATCTAAAAAAAATACGAATTATGAACCTAAAAATTAATACGAATTATGATTCTAAAAATAAATACGAATTATGAATCTTAAAATAAATACAAATGATAAATCTTAAAAAAAATAAAAATGATAAATATAAAAATTTATCAAAAAATATGAATAATAAATCTAAAAAATGAAACACTAAAAATTACGGTCAATTACAAAATGACACATTATACGCAAAAAATGTAACCTATGAAACGCTATGAAACGAATGATAAATCTAAAAAAATACGAATTATGAATTAAAAAGCAATTGCAAGTGATAAATCTAAAAAAATACGAATTATGAATCAAAATACAAATACAAATGATAAATCTAAAAAAAAATAAAAATGCTGCATATAAAAATTTATTCAAAAATGTAAATAATAAATCGAAAAATTAACACTATTTAAACATCGTTGTCAATATTTTATACGTAATGTATTTCATAACGATGTATTACGTATAAAAATTAACACATACACACACACACATATATAACACAGCATCAACATAAAAAACCGACAAGAAAATTATTAAAAAGATTCATGTGATTCTAAAATGTAAATACATTGCGTGTATTTACATTTTAGAATTCATGTTTAAGAACTTCGAGTAAGGTTATATTAACAGCAACAGCTGTTGCTATTGTAGACGGCGCCAGCGTCTGGCGGCCATTGAAAGTTTTCTGCATTGGGTCGTCAGCGCTGCATTAGTTACGATAGATGTCGTCTCACCCAGCAGAAATTCTGAGTTTCTCTATCTGTTGATCTAGCAGAAACACGAATTTTCGGCTAAGATATGAAGAAAAATAATTTATATAAATAAATAAAATTATCGGAATTTTTCGAATAAATTATGATAAATTAATTAATTTTGTTTGTTTACAACGAAATCTTAATAAAACTAATGAATTTGTATTGGCGAAAATATTTCAATACTTTGCAACACGATTAATGTAGGATTCTCGGATTATAGAATCACTTAATCATTATTTATAAATAATCTTTTAATAATTCCTTTAAATTAATGCGTCCTATGTAAATTACGATAGTCGATTCATAATGAATAAATGTTAATGAGCTCCTTAACGTATTATGCTTCTTTCACCGAATATCCTTCTTTTATTTAAGCGATTAAAATTATAAATTAAGATACTTCATCATCTTACCTTTAGTCGAGTTAATTCCTTGATTTTTAAAAAAATACCTTTAAATTCTAAACGACATAACATCACAGGATTAAGTTTGTCGCCTGTAAGCAAAATAAAAATTCTTTCCAAAAGTCTCCCCTACCGTCGTTTTCTGGCTGTAAATCCATTGAATTTTAGGCTTTGGTCATAAAATGGGAGAAATGTTATCCCTCCATTCATCACAACGACAAGTCGACCTATTCCTCTCCTCTCTCTCTCTCTCTCTAAAATTCTCTTCTATTCAAGATTCAACGATGCAGAGGAAAGGCGAGGCTCATACAGCAGAATACATCTTAGCTATGCTTAAGGTACTTTATGTGTGAGCTATAATGCGTACATAACGGAGACTTTCAAGAAAATGAGAGAAAGAGAGATGGAGGGAGAGAGAGAAAGATAAGAGCTCTTATGTTTGTGTGTGTGTGAGCTTTGTTTGAGTTTCATAGGTAGTAGTAACAGTTGGGTTTATGTTAGCCTGTTGGTTCTTTAATCGTTATAGGTATAACTTGTGTGCTTCTGCCTTGTGCTAGAGTGTATCGATTTCTTTAATGGTATTTTGAATTATTTATCGCTTGTTTGATTGGTTAACTAACTTGTTTATTATTTAATTATTTAATTAGTAACTT
Source organism: Anastatus disparis (assembly GCA_017163975.1). Lineage (NCBI taxonomy): Eukaryota > Metazoa > Arthropoda > Insecta > Hymenoptera > Eupelmidae > Anastatus > Anastatus disparis. The sequence goes on from JAFFSR010000226.1 coordinate 4,246,057, forward strand.
ATTATAGGGAGTTGATTGAAGTATTGCGTAAAATTATCGTTCACATTAAATTATTAACTTATTGTTCAAAATTTTCAATTTAAACAATTCAAAATTTGTTTATAAATTTTTATTGGAAATTTATTAAAAAGTTATTTGAAAATTTGGTTTTAAATATTAAAAATCTAGTTTATATTTACTGAATATTTAACACTTTTACTTTTATAAATGAAATCATAGTTTAGTTGTAAATTTAATTTAATAAACGAAAAAATGAGTTAATTAATTAATAACGATTTTACTTGAAAAAAATACAACAGAAAACAGCTGATGCAAAATTAAATAGCTTCAATATAATCGAAATTATCGTTAGCTTAATTAATTAAACTTGTTACAGATTTAAAGAGCTTAAAATCAATTTAATTAAATATTTACCAAGACAACAATTGATTACTTTATAAAATGACGATAAAATCTTTCAGAAAAATGAAAACAAAGAAAATTTATCAAGCATTGAAAATACCAATGTAAATGATTCAAAAAGATTCTTTTACACTTCTTTGATTAGATTATTACATATAGTAATTTAATAAAAACATTTACGTCCTTTTAATAATAAAAAGAAAAACATTGCATTTAAAAATTCATTTAATTAGAAATCATATATATTTTCATAAACGTTAAAAACCAGTAAAAATATAGAACTCCATTAAATCCAATTTGAGTCCCTTTAATCGTATTTAAAAAAAAATATAACAGTCACTTATTTTTAAAAAATTTAAAGAATCTTTGTTATTTTATCAAGTTAGAAGTGGTCTCAGTAGAGAGTATATAATACGAAAAATTGTTATTGCACTTATCTTCTCCCCCTACATTCTTATAAGACTAAGGGAGTTACTTTACGCTGAGGACAAAAATATATCGTTGGTGTGATTAGCTCTCCTCTTTTCTCTCTCTTTCTCTTTTCTACTCGTATCAACTCCTTGGGGAGATTTCAAGCTTAAGAATGTGCTTTACGCTACTTTCTTTAAGTTTTTTTCTTCTTTTATTTCTCATTTCTTTTATTTCTTATTTTTTTTCTTCTTCCTTTTTTTTACCTTTTCACTCGCGCGTTCACAAACGATGAAGAGAGCTTCCTAATTCGCTTCCTTGGATAAGGCGCGTGGTATACTAGAGCGCGAGCTTTTGCTGATTCATCGCTGCGTTATTTGTTATGGCAAAGCCAACCTTCCGCTTTTCTGTCTTTCTTTATTTCTATTTTGTTTCGTTTTTTCTTTCTTTATTTCTTCTTCCCTTTTTTTTCTATTAGCCTTCATATTACGTGAATACGTACATCTGGTCAAGCGTTTCATTATCTGTTATATTGTGCTTTTTTTCCCTTCGTTTAATGTCATGATGATACGGTCATGATAAATTGAATGAAATCGCGTTTGAGATTAATATTTGATAGTACTGGGGTTAATTTAGCATTTTATTTTGTCATTGTTTTTTAATTTGAATTAATAATAAATTTTATAACTTTAACGAACGCTTTATTTGAATTAATCAACGCAATTATCGAACTAAATTAATAATTCATAATATTTAAATTTTAAACGTTTTAATTCCCGAGCGATTATATTTATGTTTTTTTATTTGATTAGTCATCCAGTTAAAATACAATCTGAGCATTGAAAAACGATTAAGCGATGCATTTTAATTCATGATATTTAAACTTCATCAAATTTATTTATGAATACATTTCATATTTGAGCGCTTTACGAATACTAAAAATTTATATTGTATACCTGCGACTTTATTTTATTTATTATGTGTTTCTCTAAATATACTGTATAGAAAAATTTGGAAAAATGAACTTATAATTAATTTTATAAAAAGTTATCATGAAAACGTAAACTAAAACCTTTTTTTTTAATTATTAAAATTATTTGCATTGTTTTTGAAAAGCTCCATTTAACTATAATGAAAATATTATTCTTTATCTGAAATTTGCCAAATTATTCATGTACACTAAATATCACAATCAATTTTCTCCAAAGTTCTAAACTATTAATCCATTTTCTCTTTGATTTTTTATCAGATAACACATGAGCATAGACACACGTACATACTCGTATAACTTGGCAAACACCTATACATAACGACATGTACATAAATAATAAGCCATCTACACATAAGTAGGGCAATTTCCCTAGCCTCCGTTGTGCGAGCGGTTTAACGTTATATAATTCAAACGTACAGGGAAAACTCGGACCTACGCTTACACACACACACGCTCGCTATACGACAATCGTAATTGAAATTGACGTTGATTCGCTATTCGCAGTATATATACATAATACTAATTTGCCAGTTTTTCTTTTGCGTGTAAAATATATATAAAGCAAAAGAAAAACAAAAAGATGAACAATGGCTCAGCAAGGTTGTTTTGCGTGTTAATCAAAAGAATCGTTTGTTATTTATAATAGACGTTTACTTTTATTAAATACCCGTCAAGATGATCAAAATTACGAGTGTTTAATGCATTTGGAGGTCAACACTTTTGATTGTACTTTTAGTTTAAAGCTTACGTTACGATTTGGGAATGAGTTTTGTTGGCTCTGTATCAAATAGCTACCACTAATTTTCATTGTTATCGTGACAATGTTTGTACACTAACACATGCACGATTTTGTACACGATTTTATTCGAATGATCAAACTTTTAGAATATGCACTAAAGTTAGAAGAAGAAATAATTTAATATATGGTCAATGTCCCAATTGCTACTCACGAACCTATTACTAGCCGTTCATTGTTAAAAATTTTTTTTTGTATCTAAATAACATTGAGCGGTTAGTAATAGGTTCATTTCTAACAGCGAGTAGCAATTGGGACATTGACCATACTATTTGTTTATTCATATATTTATTGAATGATTATATACTTTTTGGAAATTTCGTAGCCAATAAAATAGACGCTGATAAAATTGAAAATTTTTAAAATGTAGAGTTTAATAAAAATCTATTAATGAACACTTCAAATGTCGCATATACACATGGTACATTTTCAATTTGACCATTCATTATAATATAAAATATATCAACGCGCATGAATGAAAACGTAATTTAAATGACTCGAAATATGTGAAATTTCAAAATGATTTGGTAAAAACAAACTTTATTAACATGTATATTCTCAAATGATACATTGATATTCACATAAACACACGCACGTTTAAATCATTCTCCAATTACTAGAATATATACATACATACACGCATATAGGACATTGCACTTGTAAATATGTGCATTAACGCATAGATAGACAAGTACACATGCTTTCCCTTTACCCCCTCTACCTACTCCATAATACTTAATGCGCAAATATTGTAGGGTAGTACAAGTATTTAGAGGGTTTTGTATTGAAGAGTTTACTTGATGTATTAGAGAACGAGAGGAGAAATTGTGTTTCAATGGCTTTTTAATGAGTAGGCGGAGGGAGAGAGAGAGAGAGAGGAAAGTACGATTTAATTCGTCATTCCATAGGGAGAATAGGTTAAGGACATGAATTATTCGTTTAGATAGTTGTTGGAGTTTGCTAATTTTCTTACACACGCCTCTTTAATGTCGTTAAAACCGTAATATTCTTCAAAGTACTTTTCTTCGTCAGTTTTGGTAGATAGGTTAATTTAAGCGCTTTAGTAAGGTATAGAAGATTAAACTTGTTTTAGTAGACAGTTTGTTATAATTGAATTATTATATCGTGTATATCAATTATTTTTAATTTTCATAATTAAAAATTTTATATAAATTTTCTATACCTTTATAGAATCAACAAAAAATACTTTGCTGTGGATATTAAATCTTAACTTTATTTTTAGATCGTCCTAAATTCTAATAAAAAAAAGAATTAATAACTTTAAATAGAAATTAACAATCTCTTATTCGTATAAAGTCATTTATAATAGGATTTTTATTAATTACTTTTATTTAAAACGCTTAATTAATTGAATATGTGTCTATTAATTTCTAATTATTGAAACTTTGAATTATTTAAAAAAAATATTACTATTTTGTTGTAAAAACATTAAAATTGAGATAAAAATCTTTCGATTGCAAAAAATTGTCTTCTGAATATGTTTTTTTTTAACCGAAAGAATTTCATCTAAATTTTAACATAAATCTTACCAAGAGAATATCAGACCTCTGGACCACGGATTTAGCTCAAAATTATAAGCATTTGAAAATCTAGTGACTTATTTAGTGATTTTCTTTAATTGTCTGTAATTAGGGAAATATTGAGCGTTGGGATCTAAAATTCTGTTTTCTTCCATATTTTGATATCTGAAAAGTTGTTTTAAAGTTTTAGCGAAATTCGTGATCCGGAGGTCTGATACTCTCCTAGTTAGTAAAAATCTTATAAATTAATTGAATTAAAAAATGTGTAACTAAAAAGTCAATACAAAGGCTTATTAAAAATCAATTTTATTTTTATTTTGGTTGTTCGAAATCATAGGCATTAATTATATTATATTTTAAGAATCATGAACAGTAATGTCTTACATTATTAAAATCGTAAAGCTTGATTTTTTTTACGTTTTTTGAATTGGATACAATAATTTCTTAAAATGTAGAATTAAATACATTAATTTCTTCATTTAAAATTTATATACATTAACTTATTTGAGATTTATAATAATATACATTAATTTATTAACATTTGGAATTATATACATTGAATTATTATCGTTTAAAATTCTATACATTTATTTTTTAAGATATAGAATTATATATACTAATTTTTATTCACATTTGTATGGCGTTTAGCAACGCTTGTCACAGTCTTAAGGTACTTAGAGCTAAGAAAACAATTTAGAGCTCAGAAGATACGCTTTTGTCCTTATTTTAACTAGAATTTTGTTCGTCCGATTTGCTAATTCTAACATTTATTTTACGTCCGTTGACGCGCATTCTGTTACACTTTTTTAATGCATCAAGTGCATCAGAATGGCGTTGAAAAATTATTTTTCCAGTTCCTAGAGATTTGCCTGATGAATTATAATTGACAAGGTACAATTGGATAAATCCAAATTTTCTAAATATTTTAAATAAATCTAAATTACTAATTTTATAGTCTAAATTACTCAGAATAAGTTTAGTACCTTCTTTTCTTGATCCCTTGGTGTGATGAACTTTTCTTCGATGTCTTGCTCCTTGTTGCTTATAATTATTAGGAGAAATTTTCTTTGATGTATGATTGTTATACGTTGGAATGACTACTTTACCTGTTATTAATTCGTTTTTTTTATTGATAAAATTAGTTTTGTCTTCGTCATTTTGTACGTCGGGGTATTCAATATGTTGTGAAATATCTATTGCTTCGTTGTTGTCCAAGTAACATTGAAGAATGTCCAAATTTGATGAATCCATTGTATAGTTGAGTCAGAGAAGTTTTAGCGGGATGATGTAAGTAATTGATAATTTGTTAAAAGCTCTGTAGATCTTTACAGTTTGCTGGCCTAAACCAAAGTAAAGAAATCTGAATTCTGACCGTAATATATACCAATCGAGCAGGTATTAAAAATTATAATTATCAAACTTTAAGGCATATTTCAAAGAAGCCTTATACACCTGGTTCCGCCCCTTTGTATATCGATTTAAATACTTATTACTTTTCAAAAAAGATTATATAACTGATGACCCCGCTCCTCCTATATTCGTTCAAATACTGATTATGTATTGTCGAATAGGTGAAGTAGTTAGATCAGATATTGAACGAGATATAGGTAGTAAATATGATTCATTGAATGTACCAATGGCATCAAATCATTATTTTGGGAGTATTAAAGTATCAAGCCTGAGCTATAGTCTGAAAAAAATTAAATTTAAATGTAATGATAAATTTTTTTTTCAAATAATATAATTGATCAAACTTTTTTTATCTTAAATATATATTAAATGTAAGACTTTGATCCATGAACAATTTCAAAAAATCCCATACGATGGTTAAAATCCTTTTCTCTTATCGATGACTTGATTTTGTCTATTTTTGTAGTAGCCAGCCAATTTTCAATAAATTGACTTCAAAATTTCTAGAGATCTTTAATTTATATCTCTTCACAAGTTTATCGTTTCAGTTTTCTAAAAAAAATGAATTAAAAAAGTTTGGTTTTGAAAAAATTGAAAATATAAGAAAAAATTGAAATTTTTAAAAATGTTATGTAAGTAATCTAATTGATCTTTCACTTGAGCTTGTCTTATCAAAATTTCTGCTTAGTAAACTTGTAAAGATATATAAATTGAAGATCTCTGGAAATTTTGAAGTAAATTTGTTGATAATTGTCTGAAAAATCCTGCAGCAACTACGTAAATAGAAAAAATCAAATCATGGACAGAAGAAAAGGATTTTCAACCATCGAATAAGATCTTTTGAAATTATTCATGGATTAAAGTCTTATGTTTAATATATATTTAAGATAAAAAAAAGTTTCATCAATTAATACTATAAAAAAAACATCATTACATTTAAATTTTATTTTTTTCAGACTTTAACTCAGGCTTGATAATTAATAGAATTTTAAAACAAGCAAGTACACGTACTTAATATTTTCATAACTCGCTGAAAAAAATCTAGTCGCACAGCTGTATTTCGATTGGAGGTGCAAAAAATTGTCTTCTGGATATGTTTTTTTTTAACCGAAAGAATTTCATCTAAATTTTAACATAAATCTTACCAAGAGAATATCAGACCTCTGGACCACGGATTTAGCTCAAAATTATAAGCATTTGAAAATCTAGTGACTTATTTAGTGATTTTCTTTAATTGTCTGTAATTAGGGAAATATTGAGCGTTGGGATCTAAAATTCTGTTTTCTTCCATATTTTGATATCTGAAAAGTTGTTTTAAAGTTTTAGCGAAATTCGTGATCCGGAGGTCTGATACTCTCCTAGTTAGTAAAAATCTTATAAATTAATTGAATTAAAAAATGTGTAACTAAAAAGTCAATACAAAGGCTTATTAAAAATCAATTTTATTTTTATTTTGGTTGTTCGAAATCATAGGCATTAATTATATTATATTTTAAGAATCATGAACAGTAATGTCTTACATTATTAAAATCGTAAAGCTTGATTTTTTTACGTTTTTTGAATTGGATACAACAATTTCTTAAAATGTAGAATTAAATACATTAATTTCTTCATTTAAAATTTATATACATTAACTTATTTGAGATTTATAATAATATACATTAATTTATTAACATTTGGAATTATATACATTGAATTATTATCGTTTAAAATTCTATACATTTATTTTTTAAGATATAGAATTATATATACTAATTTTTATTCACATTTGTATGGCGTTTAGCAACGCTTGTCACAGTCTTAAGGTACTTAGAGCTAAGAAAACAATTTAGAGCTCAGAAGATACGCTTTTGTCCTTATTTTAACTAGAATTTTGTTCGTCCGATTTGCTAATTCTAACATTTATTTTACGTCCGTTGACGCGCATTCTGTTACACTTTTTTAATGCATCAAGTGCATCAGAATGGCGTTGAAAAATTATTTTTCCAGTTCCTAGAGATTTGCCTGATAAATTATAATTGACAAGGTACAATTGGATAAATCCAAATTTTCTAAATATTTTAAATAAATCTAAATTACTAATTTTATAGTCTAAATTACTCAGAATAAGTTTAGTACCTTCTTTTCTTGATCCCTTGGTGTGATGAACTTTTCTTCGATGTCTTGCTCCTTGTTGCTTATAATTATTAGGAGAAATTTTCTTTGATGTATGATTGTTATACGTTGGAATGACTACTTTACCTGTTATTAATTCGTTTTTTTTATTGATAAAATTAGTTTTGTCTTCGTCATTTTGTACGTCGGGGTATTCAATATGTTGTGAAATATCTATTGCTTCGTTGTTGTCCAAGTAACATTGAAGAATGTCCAAATTTGATGAATCCATTGTATAGTTGAGTCAGAGAAGTTTTAGCGGGATGATGTAAGTAATTGATAATTTGTTAAAAGCTCTGTAGATCTTTACAGTTTGCTGGCCTAAACCAAAGTAAAGAAATCTGAATTCTGACCGTAATATATACCAATCGAGCAGGTATTAAAAATTATAATTATCAAACTTTAAGGCATATTTCAAAGAAGCCTTATACACCTGGTTCCGCCCCTTTGTATATCGATTTAAATACTTATTACTTTTCAAAAAAGATTATATAACTGATGACCCCGCTCCTCCTATATTCGTTCAAATACTGATTATGTATTGTCGAATAGGTGAAGTAGTTAGATCAGATATTGAACGAGATATAGGTAGTAAATATGATTCATTGAATGTACCAATGGCATTAAATCATTATTTTGGGAGTATTAAAGTATCAAGCCTGAGCTATAGTCTGAAAAAAAATTAAATTTAAATGTAATGATAAATTTTTTTTTTCAAATAATATAATTGATCAAACTTTTTTTATCTTAAATATATATTAAATGTAAGACTTTGATCCATGAACAATTTCAAAAAATCCCATACGATGGTTAAAATCCTTTTCTCTTATCGATGACTTGATTTTGTCTATTTTTGTAGTAGCCAGCCAATTTTCAATAAATTGACTTCAAAATTTCTAGAGATCTTTAATTTATATCTCTTCACAAGTTTATCGTTTCAGTTTTCTAAAAAAAATGAATTAAAAAAGTTTGGTTTTGAAAAAATTGAAAATATAAGAAAAAATTGAAATTTTTAAAAATGTTATGTAAGTAATCTAATTGATCTTTCACTTGAGCTTGTCTTATCAAAATTTCTGCTTAGTAAACTTGTAAAGACATATAAATTGAAGATCTCTGGAAATTTTGAAGTAAATTTGTTGATAATTGTCTGAAAAATCCTGCAGCAACTACGTAAATAGAAAAAATCAAATCATGGACAGAAGAAAAGGATTTTCAACCATCGAATAAGATCTTTTGAAATTATTCATGGATTAAAGTCTTATGTTTAATATATATTTAAGATAAAAAAAAGTTTCATCAATTAATACTATAAAAAAAACATCATTACATTTAAATTTTATTTTTTTCAGACTTTAACTCAGGCTTGATAATTAATAGAATTTTAAAACAAGCAAGTACACGTACTTAATATTTTCATAACTCGCTGAAAAAAATCTAGTCGCACAGCTGTATTTCGATTGGAGGTGCAAAAAATTGTCTTCTGGATATGTTTTTTTTTAACCGAAAGAATTTCATCTAAATTTTAACATAAATCTTACCAAGAGAATATCAGACCTCTGGACCACGGATTTAGCTCAAAATTATAAGCATTTGAAAATCTAGTGACTTATTTAGTGATTTTCTTTAATTGTCTGTAATTAGGGAAATATTGAGCGTTGGGATCTAAAATTCTGTTTTCTTCCATATTTTGATATCTGAAAAGTTGTTTTAAAGTTTTAGCGAAATTCGTGATCCGGAGGTCTGATACTCTCCTAGTTAGTAAAAATCTTATAAATTAATTGAATTAAAAAATGTGTAACTAAAAAGTCAATACAAAGGCTTATTAAAAATCAATTTTATTTTTATTTTGGTTGTTCGAAATCATAGGCATTAATTATATTATATTTTAAGAATCATGAACAGTAATGTCTTACATTATTAAAATCGTAAAGCTTGATTTTTTTTACGTTTTTTGAATTGGATACAATAATTTCTTAAAATGTAGAATTAAATACATTAATTTCTTCATTTAAAATTTATATACATTAACTTATTTGAGATTTATAATAATATACATTAATTTATTAACATTTGGAATTATATACATTGAATTATTATCGTTTAAAATTCTATACATTTATTTTTTAAGATATAGAATTATATATACTAATTTTTATTCACATTTGTATGGCGTTTAGCAACGCTTGTCACAGTCTTAAGGTACTTAGAGCTAAGAAAACAATTTAGAGCTCAGAAGATACGCTTTTGTCCTTATTTTAACTAGAATTTTGTTCGTCCGATTTGCTAATTCTAACATTTATTTTACGTCCGTTGACGCGCATTCTGTTACACTTTTTTAATGCATCAAGTGCATCAGAATGGCGTTGAAAATTATTTTTCCAGTTCCTAGAGATTTGCCTGATGAATTATAATTGACAAGGTACAATTGGATAAATCCAAATTTTCTAAATATTTTAAATAAATCTAAATTACTAATTTTATAGTCTAAATTACTCAGAATAAGTTTAGTACCTTCTTTTCTTGATCCCTTGGTGTGATGAACTTTTCTTCGATGTCTTGCTCCTTGTTGCTTATAATTATTAGGAGAAATTTTCTTTGATGTATGATTGTTATACGTTGGAATGACTACTTTACCTGTTATTAATTCGTTTTTTTTATTGATAAAATTAGTTTTGTCTTCGTCATTTTGTACGTCGGGGTATTCAATATGTTGTGAAATATCTATTGCTTCGTTGTTGTCCAAGTAACATTGAAGAATGTCCAAATTTGATGAATCCATTGTATAGTTGAGTCAGAGAAGTTTTAGCGGGATGATGTAAGTAATTGATAATTTGTTAAAAGCTCTGTAGATCTTTACAGTTTGCTGGCCTAAACCAAAGTAAAGAAATCTGAATTCTGACCGTAATATATACCAATCGAGCAGGTATTAAAAATTATAATTATCAAACTTTAAGGCATATTTCAAAGAAGCCTTATACACCTGGTTCCGCCCCTTTGTATATCGATTTAAATACTTATTACTTTTCAAAAAAGATTATATAACTGATGACCCCTGCTCCTCCTATATTCGTTCAAATACTGATTATGTATTGTCGAATAGGTGAAGTAGTTAGATCAGATATTGAACGAGATATAGGTAGTAAATATGATTCATTGAATGTACCAATGGCATTAAATCATTATTTTGGGAGTATTAAAGTATCAAGCCTGAGCTATAGTCTGAAAAAAAATTAAATTTAAATGTAATGATAAATTTTTTTTTCAAATAATATAATTGATCAAACTTTTTTTATCTTAAATATATATTAAATGTAAGACTTTGATCCATGAACAATTTCAAAAAATCCCATACGATGGTTAAAATCCTTTTCTCTTATCGATGACTTGATTTTGTCTATTTTTGTAGTAGCCAGCCAATTTTCAATAAATTGACTTCAAAATTTCTAGAGATCTTTAATTTATATCTCTTCACAAGTTTATCGTTTCAGTTTTCTAAAAAAATGAATTAAAAAAGTTTGGTTTTGAAAAAATTGAAAATATAAGAAAAAATTGAAATTTTTAAAAATGTTATGTAAGTAATCTAATTGATCTTTCACTTGAGCTTGTCTTATCAAAATTTCTGCTTAGTAAACTTGTAAAGATATATAAATTGAAGATCTCTGGAAATTTTGAAGTAAATTTGTTGATAATTGTCTGAAAAATCCTGCAGCAACTACGTAAATAGAAAAAATCAAATCATGGACAGAAGAAAAGGATTTTCAACCATCGAATAAGATCTTTTGAAATTATTCATGGATTAAAGTCTTATGTTTAATATATATTTAAGATAAAAAAAGTTTCATCAATTAATACTATAAAAAAAACATCATTACATTTAAATTTTATTTTTTTCAGACTTTAACTCAGGCTTGATAATTAATAGAATTTTAAAACAAGCAAGTACACGTACTTAATATTTTCATAACTCGCTGAAAAAAATCTAGTCGCACAGCTGTATTTCGATTGGAGGTGCAAAAATTGTCTTCTGGATATGTTTTTTTTTAACCGAAAGAATTTCATCTAAATTTTAACATAAATCTTACCAAGAGAATATCAGACCTCTGGACCACGGATTTAGCTCAAAATTATAAGCATTTGAAAATCTAGTGACTTATTTAGTGATTTTCTTTAATTGTCTGTAATTAGGGAAATATTGAGCGTTGGGATCTAAAATTCTGTTTTCTTCCATATTTTGATATCTGAAAAGTTGTTTTAAAGTTTTAGCGAAATTCGTGATCCGGAGGTCTGATACTCTCCTAGTTAGTAAAAATCTTATAAATTAATTGAATTAAAAAATGTGTAACTAAAAAGTCAATACAAAGGCTTATTAAAAATCAATTTTATTTTTATTTTGGTTGTTCGAAATCATAGGCATTAATTATATTATATTTTAAGAATCATGAACAGTAATGTCTTACATTATTAAAATCGTAAAGCTTGATTTTTTTTACGTTTTTTGAATTGGATACAATAATTTCTTAAAATGTAGAATTAAATACATTAATTTCTTCATTTAAAATTTATATACATTAACTTATTTGAGATTTATAATAATATACATTAATTTATTAACATTTGGAATTATATACATTGAATTATTATCGTTTAAAATTCTATACATTTATTTTTTAAGATATAGAATTATATATACTAATTTTTATTCACATTTGTATGGCGTTTAGCAACGCTTGTCACAGTCTTAAGGTACTTAGAGCTAAGAAAACAATTTAGAGCTCAGAAGATACGCTTTTGTCCTTATTTTAACTAGAATTTTGTTCGTCCGATTTGCTAATTCTAACATTTATTTTACGTCCGTTGACGCGCATTCTGTTACACTTTTTTAATGCATTGTAACGTCACGCCTAATTTTTTTTTGTATTTTTTTTTATTTCTAATTAATAATTTTTCTATTTACTAATTTTTCTTTTTTTTTTATGATTCTTTTTACATATAAGAATTTTGAATATTTTATAATTAAGAATAATTTTAATAGTCAAAATGAAAATATTTAGCGAAATAATATTGCTCTTGTTCTTTTCTTTAAAATAGACAAAGTTTAAGTCTCACTAAAATATTTTCATAGTATACCCTAAAAAAAAAAGAGAGAGAAAAAATTTTTTTTATCTAAAAGCAAACAAGCCCATACGAAAATTATTTTTGACCGTTTTTCTATACCTCATTGTATATCTTCAAAATAGCAAAAATATTTTATACATAGTTTCAACACGTGTTAGCCGAAAAATAAATAAGGCCCTGTACGCCCAGACGACCGTAATAAAAATTGTCTCGACAGGCCATAAAAACTGTCGCCAGGGAAAATTTTCGATAGCCTATGGGAAATTCCAAACTTTCACAAATAATTTTTACACTTTCAATATTTCATTTTAAATATTTATTAATTGCTAAATATACTTTTATTATTATTCCTTTAAATAATAATCAAAGTATTTCCAGAAGTTATCGAAAATAAATTAACCTGACAAATGATGATAAAAATATCTTTTTAGAATTATTCATAGCATTTATTCAAACAATTTACTTACTTTTCCTTAATAATAAGTTATTTAAAAAACAGAATTTCATGCGCATAATCCTAATTAAGCCATTGGTTTATAATATTCATTACATCAAAGAATTATTGCAATAATTACCTTCTATAAGTTATAAAATGATAAATATTATATAAAAATTTCTTTGTAATCGTTGTACATATGTGCGTATATATTCATGTTTATACGTTTTAACAGTTCAATTATTCAAACTAATAAAATTTCAAATTAGAACCTTTTTTTTTTATAAAAATACAATCTTTCTTAAAAAAAAACATATACGCAAATACATATATACGTACATATAATATTTTTATAACATTTGTTATATAATATTAATAATTAATCATGCATAAATTTTTACAATCATATTCTACGATTTATTAAACATTTTCTTTTTATTATAATTACAATTTAGTTTTTAAGTTAGATCAATTATTTTTTTTCTCACTCATTATTATTAATTAAAATTATATCATAAGTTACATTAATTATTACTAGTTTTATATTCTAGCGTTCATTGTTAATTAAAATATTTTTTTTTTTATATAACTATCATTTTTCTTTTATTATTAAATTTTACGCACTAACATTTTATTAGTATTAATAATTTTCTTTTATTATTATCAATTCTTTTAATTATTTTTTTTTTTATTTTTTTTTTTATATATATAAGTTAGCATTTTTTGTAATCACCTTTTATTATAAATAAGTAAAGGTTCTATTTTGTAGCGTACGTATACAAATAATGTATACTCTTCCTTGAGGTGAAGATAAAAGAGAGAGAGAGATAATAATTCACCAGGAAAATTCATAGGAAAATTTTATTTTTCAAAGTTGAAGACAAATTTTGATAATATTTCGGAACACTTCCGCCCCACCCCCTGAAAAATTGGGAAGGAAATGCAGCACTCTGATTCGTGCGGAACAGCTTTCCCAAAGAGCTCAAAAGAAAAGAGATGACCCAAAAGATCAGATCGCCTAAGGAAGCGACTCAGGCTAGTGCACAGGCCCTAAGCACTTCCAAACATTCAGTCTCAAGCACTCATACAACCAACTACTCACTCAAAACTCAGACTCAATTCACTCAAGCATCAACACCAATTCAAAGAAGCATTCAAGCAAGCATTCAAGGAAGCATTTTAGCAAGCATTTTTTTTTCCAAGGCAACATTCAACAAAATTCAATTCATCCAAGCGTCAACATTGAAGAAGCATTCAATTCTCTCTCTCATCTTCAAACCTTCAAAGGAAGAGTAAGTTTTTATTTTCTTTTCAATAAATATAAATTTTAACATTACAAATATTTTTCAAATTATTTCTAATACAATTCAACTTATTTTAGCCATCAAATTTTAACTTTTAAATTAACAAACTTATTTTTACCTTTTTGATATTAAATTTTATTTTCAAACTATTTTTATCAACTAATTTTTAATATTTTACATTTTTCATAAATAATTTTTTTTTATTTTTAAAAAACAATTTTTACTAACTTCAAATTCTTAAATTTTGCAATTTTGACTATTTTATTTCTCTTTACTTAAAGTAATTATAAAATAATAATATTTTACAATCTACTATTTTTGTGTATTCCCACCTTTCCTCGCCGAGGTTCGCCAAGTTGGATAGAATCTCGACGGCACTAGTAATTAGGGTTCTCTAGCATAAGAATTCGCTAGTGTTTCCAATCCTTAAATAAATCCTTCCATTTTCTGACCATTCTGACCACGACTGACTGACGCCCGCGCAAGAAAAGGAAAGCATAACGAAAAACCGATAATCGTTTCGTCGAATAACCAAGGCAAAAGGGAAACCTTTCGCCCTTACTCCTAAGCAACGACGCTAACTACCAACGTTCGAATCCCGGACGTTACATAGTTCTTTTTTGGAGGCCAAACCGGAGAGATTGGTTTTAACTTAAATGAAAGGGTTATCGGAAACCTCATTTCTTTTTCTTTTTTTTCGTGAGACAATCGGAAAATAAAATAATTTTTTTTTTTTAAATCATTTTTCCAGGAATTATTAAAAAATAGTTAAAACAATTAATTAACAAAATATATATATAAAATCAATAAATAAAAACCACATAAGAAATAATTACCAACTAAACAAAATCTTAGTTGCAAAATTATTAATTTTTCTAATTTCCTAAGTTCATCAAAATTTAACATTTTAAACAATAAAATAGAACTGTCTTTTACTCATTGAAATAACTAAACCTACAACCAACATCATTAAATTATTTAATTTTTCCAACCACAAATTTTTTTTTTATCTCACCAACACCAAAAACTTTAGTTAAACTTAATAATTGACCAAATCCAGTTTCACTTCGAAATTCTATTTATTTTTAAATGGGTTAAATTAATTAACTCAGCAAACACAAACAAAATAACATAAAATAATTGTAAATTTTTCTTTCTTTTAATTAAATTTAATTTTGTTTCCATATTAATAATATAATAAATCATTTAAGTAATTATTCGATTCAATTACCATAATTAAATTCACTAATTTAAAGAAAAAAAAATTAAATAACACAGATAAACTGCAAGTAATAAATAATTTTTTTTTTATAAATATTATTTTTAAAATTGAATTAAACTTTAACTTTTAATAAAATCAGCTGCTATTAAAACCCTCTTCCTCATGCTTTAAATTAAATCTAATTATGGAAATTAAAACGAAACCATCATGCAAGATGAAATTATTTTATCCACGTAGTAAAATGTATAAACTAATTTTTAACCAAATAAATAGATTTTAATCCTAGAATAATCAAAAATTTTTAAAATACTAAAGTCAAAATATAATAATTAAAAAAAAATGGCCACCATATACGATTTAGAAGCTTTCGAGGTCGCCAAGACCTTCATTCCCGAATACGATGGTGAAAGCATGTGTGTTCATGAATACTTGATGGAATGCGAATATGCTTTATCTATTATAGATTCTAAATTGGAAGATAATTTAGTGAAAATTATGAAAAGTAAATTAAAGGGTGAAGCACATAAATCTTTCATATACAAAAACTTTAAAAATTTTAATGAATTCAAATATTTAATACTTTCATATTTTAAAACATATGAAACAGGACTACAATTAATGGGAAAATTGTCAAACGAATTCCAAAACAACGGAGAAACAGTTTTAACTTACTCTAATCGACTACGCGCTTTAGAAAAGAAAATTTTAAATCTATATTTTTCGGAAAATGCTTTGAACGACACAATACGAAGTTTCATTAAACAGAGCGTATTAGAGACATTCATAAAAGGCCTTAAGCCTGAAATTGAAATTAAAATGCGGAAAAATTATCTTAATATAGTAGAATCCATGATGGACGCTATATCAATCGAAAAATTCGGTAGTCTCGGACATCAAAGATCTTGGTACAACGATAATCACGTCGTATCAAAAGACATACATCCAAAGACTGACAAAACTGAATCTTCCATTCAAAGTAATCACAAATCAGACAATATATTTTTAAAAACGGAAAATATTCTAAATTTACGAACAAAAGACCAAGACTTACAAATAACCGACAATGATTTAACTAACGAAAACGAGACATATATCGAGCCAATAAAATCGAATAGTCACTATGACAATACACTCAATAATGATATAAATTTGAATTCAAAAATCAAAACGACACATTTAGAGACTGAACTTAGCAAAATGGACGAATTAAAAATAAAATTAAAAGACTGCAATAATAATATGCTCCCAGTTTCAACACCTTCAAAAATTAACTGTACTACAGAAACTAAAAAAGACAAACTCAACAATAATTACTTCCTAATATCAGCAATTAAATTTTACAAAGATTTAATAAATGAAATAAGTTCAGTTTTTAAAACCAAAAAGTTTGACTATGACTTAACGAACATACGAATTACTAAAGGAAAGACTAAACTTTCCACAAATAATCCGATATTTGACGAGCAGTTACAGCTCTTGCATGATGTTACACGAAATAACCAGGGACGTGCTACAGCATCCCATCTGAACCCTGTCTTGAAAATCATGCCGATTTGATAGTGGAATTTCAGTCTCAACTTACTAACAAATTAAATCTCTTTTGCATGAATTTTAGTTTCTAATGCCAATTTTAAAACATATTACCAATTTAATATTGAGTTTTATTTATTAATATTGTTCTCTAAGTGTATGACTATTTTAACTTGCGTGATATCTTGATTTTTCTAATACTTGTTAATAATTCAAAATTTTAATAATCCTTCAATTAATGATTTCAAGTAAAAATATTTTGCAAGGAAAAGGGTAATAATAATAAAATTTAAAAAAAAATTGAAATAATGATAATTTAGAAATAACACTGTAATACATTCATTCAATTTGACTTGTAAATAATAATACGAAATTGAGAATATATATTGTTTAAATTTCTTTTATCAATAATTGGTAGTATGAAAAATTGGAGTTGACATATAAATTAAGTCTTTACAAAAAATGTATATATACACATATTAATAATTAGACTTATATTAACATCAATTTTCTTTTATTAAATTTACTATTATCATGAATATTTTTTTTTTTTGTGTTTAATTGTATGATTTTTAACTTAAGATTCATATTTAGATTTACTTTTTATATTAACATGCTATATATCATTCAATACTTTTCTTTCATTCATTTTGTTTCATTTAGATTCTTTTGCTAAAATCATCACAACTATATTATATTAATTAAATCTAAAACCTTGTTATAATATGAATACTATCCTTTAGATTGCATGATTTCTAACCTGTGTTAAATTTCTTTTCTACTAACCTAAATATAATTTTTTTTATTGTAAAACAGTTGTAATCTTGTAAATTAATTTTTTTTAAATTCATTCAATTTTTTCAAGAGAAATATTATTATAACTTAACATTAATTTCAAATTTCTTTTCTAGTGTAAAATAATTATTTATTAAATTATTCTCTTTTACTTAATTACATTTCATATAAAATTATTCAAGCTTACAAAAATAACAACTTCATTTTTATAACTTAAAATTCAATTAAACATACATTCTTTTGATTATTTTGTCTAAATTATTGAAGTAGAATGATTTGAATACAGTATATTATAGATTAAGAATATATAATCTTTTTCTCAGCTAATTGTAATTAATAATTTGAATAAAAATAAAAGCATAAAAATTAAAATAAAAATTAAATTAAAAAAATAAAATAATAAAAATATATATATATTTACACAATATTAATCAAAATTTTATTTTCAGCTTTAGTTAAGTTTTAATTGCGAACAATATAATAATAAGAAAACATAAAAATACGTAAAACAAATATAGTATAAGAAGAAAATAATTGCGTGCGAAACTTTATACATCTCAAATATGAATAAATAAAAAAATATGCGTCAGAAATTTCCAATACAAATTTTTTTTAAAACGATCTATATAAAATGTAAAAGGATATACGCTTTGGAGTGAGCTTCTAAATGATGATTATAAAATTTTGAATAATCAGTATGAATTAAACAAAAATATCTGAACTAAAATACAAGTAGTCCAGTAAAAGAACTCCAGACCGTAAATTCTTCCGAAAAGAACATTTGCGCTAAATTTAAGAATCTTATCATTTAATTACCAGAGGCTAAAATTGATTTATTGTAAATATATCGTCCACCTTACGTCATTTTAACAAAATACTACAATCTAAAAGCGCAGACGTTACCCGCTTCTTGGAATTCACTCAATTTTTATAGTTATAAAATTAATCATTACAAAATTCTTTCTTTTACACAAATTAAATAATTAAAATAATAAACAATGAATAAAAGAGAATTCCAAAAGTCAAGCCCTTGCCGTACTAATTTAAATCTATCATTTCGAACAACAGCAATAAAATCTGAACTTTTTTTAAATATTTTCTTTTATTCGTATAAATTAAAGTTCACACGAGGATGTATATATGAACAGATCTAAATAATCTTTCATTTCTTTCCTTAATATATTAATTTGAAACAATTTCTTTTTCTTCTCTTTAACATCAACAATATCATTAAGATATTGAACAATTTTTCTTACATAATCTTCAAAAAAAAATATACAATAAGAAGTTAAGGAATTTTGAAAACAAATTGCACCACCGCCTAAGATCAAATATACGCTATTTTACAAAAGGCATTTAGATTGCCATACCGACTGCCTATCACATTCTAGGCAAAAATTTGACATTAGAAGCTTGTCTTCTACTCACTTGAGAATATATGACTTTCTCAGTGAAATTTGAACCGAATTTGACTACACATTTGATACAATACCAAGATCAAACTTTGACTCAAAAAGATTTTACATCCTGCAGACAGTAAAGCGTACATTGCTAGCTCGTTTTTTTTACCTCTAGCAACAGCTCTAGGCGTGAAGTGTCGCAATAGTCAGTTTTACCGACTTATTTTCATTATATATTCCTTTAATTATTTTTAACAATATTTTCTAAAAAATTCTTTTTAATTTTTACTTCCATATTACACATTTTCCTTTTCCTCCTGAATTGATCTTCATCATAAAATACATTTTATTTGCAAATAGATTTTTCATTTTCTTTATAAAACATTAATCCACAACTATAAATTCCTCCTTTAAGATTATTTTTATCTGGAACGTATAGATTCTCTCGAATGAACGAATTTTTTTTTGTATTATAAATGGATTTTATTTAAATATTAAATTAACTTTTCAAGCTTTTGCTTTAACTCCACTGAGGCTTACGATCGCTAGTTCGCTTTTAGCACCTAGCAACCGTTTACTAAGGGGGGTGTAACGTCACGCCTAATTTTTTTTTGTATTTTTTTTTATTTCTAATTAATAATTTTTCTATTTACTAATTTTTCTTTTTTTTTTATGATTCTTTTTACATATAAGAATTTTGAATATTTTATAATTAAGAATAATTTTAATAGTCAAAATGAAAATATTTAGCGAAATAATATTGCTCTTGTTCTTTTCTTTAAAATAGACAAAGTTTAAGTCTCACTAAAATATTTTCATAGTATACCCTAAAAAAAAAAGAGAGAGAAAAAATTTTTTTTATCTAAAAGCAAACAAGCCCATACGAAAATTATTTTTGACCGTTTTTCTATACCTCATTGTATATCTTCAAAATAGCAAAAATATTTTATACATAGTTTCAACACGTGTTAGCCGAAAAATAAATAAGGCCCTGTACGCCCAGACGACCGTAATAAAAATTGTCTCGACAGGCCATAAAAACTGTCGCCAGGGAAAATTTTCGATAGCCTATGGGAAATTCCAAACTTTCACAAATAATTTTTACACTTTCAATATTTCATTTTAAATATTTATTAATTGCTAAATATACTTTTATTATTATTCCTTTAAATAATAATCAAAGTATTTCCAGAAGTTATCGAAAATAAATTAACCTGACAAATGATGATAAAAATATCTTTTTAGAATTATTCATAGCATTTATTCAAACAATTTACTTACTTTTCCTTAATAATAAGTTATTTAAAAAACAGAATTTCATGCGCATAATCCTAATTAAGCCATTGGTTTATAATATTCATTACATCAAAGAATTATTGCAATAATTACCTTCTATAAGTTATAAAATGATAAATATTATATAAAAATTTCTTTGTAATCGTTGTACATATGTGCGTATATATTCATGTTTATACGTTTTAACAGTTCAATTATTCAAACTAATAAAATTTCAAATTAGAACCTTTTTTTTTTATAAAAATACAATCTTTCTTAAAAAAAAACATATACGCAAATACATATATACGTACATATAATATTTTTATAACATTTGTTATATAATATTAATAATTAATCATGCATAAATTTTTACAATCATATTCTACGATTTATTAAACATTTTCTTTTTATTATAATTACAATTTAGTTTTTAAGTTAGATCAATTATTTTTTTTCTCACTCATTATTATTAATTAAAATTATATCATAAGTTACATTAATTATTACTAGTTTTATATTCTAGCGTTCATTGTTAATTAAAATATTTCTTTTTTTTTATATAACTATCATTTTTCTTTTTATTATTAAATTTTACGCACTAACATTTTATTAGTATTAATAATTTTCTTTTATTATTATCAATTCTTTTAATTATTTTTTTTTTTTTATTATTTTTTTTTTATATATATAAGTTAGCATTTTTTGTAATCACCTTTTATTATAAATAAGTAAAGGTTCTATTTTGTAGCGTACGTATACAAATAATGTATACTCTTCCTTGAGGTGAAGATAAAAGAGAGAGAGAGATAATAATTCACCAGGAAAATTCATAGGAAAATTTTATTTTTCAAAGTTGAAGACAAATTTTGATAATATTTCGGAACACTTCCGCCCCACCCCCTGAAAAATTGGGAAGGAAATGCAGCACTCTGATTCGTGCGGAACAGCTTTCCCAAAGAGCTCAAAAGAAAAGAGATGACCCAAAAAGATCAGATCGCCTAAGGAAGCGACTCGGGCTAGTGCACAGGCCCTAAGCACTTCCAAACATTCAGTCTCAAGCACTCATACAACCAACTACTCACTCAAAACTCAGACTCAATTCACTCAAGCATCAACACCAATTCAAAGAAGCATTCAAGCAAGCATTCAAGGAAGCATTTTAGCAAGCATTTTTTTTTCCAAGGCAACATTCAACAAAATTCAATTCATCCAAGCGTCAACATTGAAGAAGCATTCAATTCTCTCTCTCATCTTCAAACCTTCAAAGGAAGAGTAAGTTTTTATTTTCTTTTCAATAAATATAAATTTTAACATTACAAATATTTTTCAAATTATTTCTAATACAATTCAACTTATTTTAGCCATCAAATTTTAACTTTTAAATTAACAAACTTATTTTTACCTTTTTGATATTAAATTTTATTTTCAAACTATTTTTATCAACTAATTTTTAATATTTTACATTTTTCATAAATAATTTTTTTTATTTTTAAAAACAATTTTTACTAACTTCAAATTCTTAAATTTTGCAATTTTGACTATTTTATTTCTCTTTACTTAAAGTAATTATAAAATAATAATATTTTACAATCTACTATTTTTGTGTATTCCCACCTTTCCTCGCCGAGGTTCGCCAAGTTGGATAGAATCTCGACGGCACTAGTAATTAGGGTTCTCTAGCATAAGAATTCGCTAGTGTTTCCAATCCTTAAATAAATCCTTCCATTTTCTGACCATTCTGACCACGACTGACTGACGCCCGCGCAAGAAAAGGAAAGCATAACGAAAAACCGATAATCGTTTCGTCGAATAACCAAGGCAAAAGGGAAACCTTTCGCCCTTACTCCTAAGCAACGACGCTAACTACCAACGTTCGAATCCCGGACGTTACAGCATCAAGTGCATCAGAATGGCGTTGAAAAATTATTTTTCCAGTTCCTAGAGATTTGCCTGATAAATTATAATTGACAAGGTACAATTGGATAAATCCAAATTTTCTAAATATTTTAAATAAATCTAAATTACTAATTTTATAGTCTAAATTACTCAGAATAAGTTTAGTACCTTCTTTTCTTGATCCCTTGGTGTGATGAACTTTTCTTCGATGTCTTGCTCCTTGTTGCTTATAATTATTAGGAGAAATTTTCTTTGATGTATGATTGTTATACGTTGGAATGACTACTTTACCTGTTATTAATTCGTTTTTTTTATTGATAAAATTAGTTTTGTCTTCGTCATTTTGTACGTCGGGGTATTCAATATGTTGTGAAATATCTATTGCTTCGTTGTTGTCCAAGTAACATTGAAGAATGTCCAAATTTGATGAATCCATTGTATAGTTGAGTCAGAGAAGTTTTAGCGGGATGATGTAAGTAATTGATAATTTGTTAAAAGCTCTGTAGATCTTTACAGTTTGCTGGCCTAAACCAAAGTAAAGAAATCTGAATTCTGACCGTAATATATACCAATCGAGCAGGTATTAAAAATTATAATTATCAAACTTTAAGGCATATTTCAAAGAAGCCTTATACACCTGGTTCCGCCCCTTTGTATATCGATTTAAATACTTATTACTTTTCAAAAAAGATTATATAACTGATGACCCCGCTCCTCCTATATTCGTTCAAATACTGATTATGTATTGTCGAATAGGTGAAGTAGTTAGATCAGATATTGAACGAGATATAGGTAGTAAATATGATTCATTGAATGTACCAATGGCATTAAATCATTATTTTGGGAGTATTAAAGTATCAAGCCTGAGCTATAGTCTGAAAAAAAATTAAATTTAAATGTAATGATAAATTTTTTTTTTCAAATAATATAATTGATCAAACTTTTTTTATCTTAAATATATATTAAATGTAAGACTTTGATCCATGAACAATTTCAAAAAATCCCATACGATGGTTAAAATCCTTTTCTCTTATCGATGACTTGATTTTGTCTATTTTTGTAGTAGCCAGCCAATTTTCAATAAATTGACTTCAAAATTTCTAGAGATCTTTAATTTATATCTCTTCACAAGTTTATCGTTTCAGTTTTCTAAAAAAATGAATTAAAAAAGTTTGGGTTTTAAAAAAATTGAAAATATAAGAAAAAATTGAAATTTTTAAAAATGTTATGTAAGTAATCTAATTGATCTTTCACTTGAGCTTGTCTTATCAAAATTTCTGCTTAGTAAACTTGTAAAGATATATAAATTGAAGATCTCTGGAAATTTTGAAGTAAATTTGTTGATAATTGTCTGAAAAATCCTGCAGCAACTACGTAAATAGAAAAAATCAAATCATGGACAGAAGAAAAGGATTTTCAACCATCGAATAAGATCTTTTGAAATTATTCATGGATTAAAGTCTTATGTTTAATATATATTTAAGATAAAAAAAAGTTTCATCAATTAATACTATAAAAAAAACATCATTACATTTAAATTTTATTTTTTTCAGACTTTAACTTATTATTATTATTTTTTGCAGGCTTGATAATTAATAGAATTTTAAAACAAGCAAGTACACGTACTTAATATTTTCATAACTCGCTGAAAAAAATCTAGTCGCACAGCTGTATTTCGATTGGAGGTGCAAAAAAGTTTGATTTTAAATTGACCGTTGTACTTTATAGATTTGCGTCTACCCTACATTTTTTCCGCGAACAAAAATATGTTTTTTATTATGTTTTATTCACCTACAATGTCTTAGATTGTCTTGGTAATACCTATTTAAATAGTAACTGTAATTAAACGAAACTTTAGTATAAAAAATCTTTTTTACATGTTAAAATTAACTGAGTAAAAGATACTCTTTAAACTATTCAAGTTAACGAATGAAGCATCTTTTTTCCGATAGTAATTTCAAGATACAGAAAAATTGTATTTTCCTTCAATAATTTGACGGTGATTTAATATTGTTGTTATATAAAAGGAAAAAAATGGAAATATTCAGTTTGGTTTTATTCCGGAAAATAACGAATTCACGAAGAGACGAAATTACCAATTTGACCAGAATAAAAGAAGGAAAAAGGAGGAAAAAAAAGAAAAGAAGGCACATACGTAAGTTAACTCACAAAAACTATACCATAATGGGATGTCGTTAATTCAAGATGCCACAATAAATTCTTGTTTTCTTCACAAGCTAAATAAAGCCTCTTTGCCTTATTTCATCCTTCTTCTTTTTTTTAGAAACGCTCACGTACACATATATATCTTTTTGTAGAGAACGTGCGTGTGGCTCTCATTTAATAGTTTACTCCTACAATCTCTGTTAGATGGTTAACTACTGAAAAAAAACAACTAACTTTTTATTGTTACTTACTTTTAAAGGGAATGTAGATCTTTTCCATTGTTCTAGTTTATCGTCCGAAAATGTACATTATTTTTAAAAAAGAATTTGAAATTTGTTTATTTAATATATAATTAAAATATGTACAATGTAGTATGTATGTTTTACTTTCTACATGTTCTAGAAAGACGTGCGAGAAATCTAATATGAAAATTGAATAATAGTAAAGCTGTAATTTTTACGTATACTTTAAACAATACGATTAATTTGGATTTTCAATGATAATATAATAAGTAAAAATTTTTTTCCATCAACTAATCCATATTAAATGTAAAAATATCAAGATAATAAAATCAGTCACATTTGTTTATAACACAGATACAAATAAACATGTACATTATCACTACGTGTATATACATAGTAATATACGTATTTGCGTTTGTTTAATTATGCGTGTAATAATATATGTTTGTATTTGTACATAATGTACATGTTTATTGTACTTACGACTATACCCAGTATTTGAATATACGCATCACTATCATCCCCATGTATTTGTGTTAACGCACAATGTACAAAATAAAGACCACAAACTAAAAAAGAAAAACTGAATAAAATTTTAAAAGTATGATGAACCTCATATCAATTAAGTTTGTAGTTAATTAAAAAAAAGTTTTCGAAAAAGTTGTAGCACAAATACCCTATCTTATATTCTAAACTATTTATATATACATGCTACTATGTGTATACAATTAGTTTGATATAGTTACTCACTGACTAGGGAATACTTTATGTTCTATATATAAATATCTAGGTGGTTAAAGCTTTTTGCGTGCGATGCAACGTGAATTAATGTTTTCTTCTCTTTTTTTTCCTCTTCTTTTTTTTTTCATTGTTGTTTGCTGGGAGGGAAAAAAAGGAAAGAATTATACGGAAGAGAAGAAAAGCCTTACTGATTTATAACTGGTTTTATTTTGCTTCACGTAAAATGTTCTTCGTATTATTATTATTATCATCCGTCCCTTCTTTTTCTTTCGTATATAATAATATTAGTTGGAAGATATTTATAAAAGGAAACTGTTTATATAATTTATTTTTCTTTATATTATTCAATTATTATTTCTTTGTTTACCTTTTGTTTTGTTTAGAAATTATTGTATTCCAATTTAAAAATCATGTTAAGGTTATTTATTAAAATTGCTTTTGCGCAACTTTTAGGCATACTTTTATTATTTATATTTTATTTTCCATATTGTTTAATTACAAATCAGTGAAAATAGTAATAATCATCAATTGCTTTTTGTAAAATTGAAGTTTTATTTTTTTTTTAATTTAAAGAGCTAAATGAATCATAACTGCAAGTTCTTCGAAGAAATTTAGACACACAATCAATCTAGCTTAAATCTTGGTGATGATAAGTTGATAATGTTTGACATGGGTAAGACAATATATGTGTTTAATATCTACTTTATTACTTTATGGGATTACAGAGAACAAATGGCCTCGAAAATATTATATCATATTTTGAATAATTTATACGATTATTGTAAAATTTGATCAAGTCCATTTAGATTAATTTATGTTTATTTTAAATGAATAATATCGAAAATGTCAAAAAAGTATACATTTCTAATAAAACGATAAATTTTTTCGTTAATTTTCGTTTTTAAGATAAGCCGTATAATGATACTGTTTATGAGAATTCATTTAGTAATTAATCGTAAGATTAAATCTTCCAAAAGAATCTCTCAGAAAAAAAAGGAATCTTCAACTCCTCATTTTCGCAAGATAATAACAAACCTATATCTTCTTCTCCTCCTTTGTTAGAAAAAAAAAGAATGTTCATTTATCGCCTCGAGAGTCGATGTTATCACGAAGGTGAAACTCTCCTTTTTAGCAAAGCGTAACTCGCAAACCTCGCGCGTAATCGTTGAACCTTACGTAAGTTTATGAAAAAAGTTTTTTTTTTTAAAAAAGAGAGAAAAAAGTTATGTACGCGACACACAAGTCCCTGCCAAAGTTGAACGTTAAAAGAAAACGGTTAAAAAGTGGGTAAAGCTTAATCGGTGTGTAACCTTTTCTACAATGTTTGAGGTCCATAGAGACCCCTTCGTTTTTTTTTCCTTCTTCTTCTTCTTCTAATAGTAACCAACGTACAAAGTACAAGCGTATCTTTTAAAAGCAGTTATAACACGTGGGAAATTGCCTAGATACGTGATGCGGAATCAAAAGGCCCTGTTAAAAATAAAAAGGCTATCTTAATGCTTAAGCTTATACGACGAAACCTCACAACTAAGGATTGACTTTTATTTCTTACTTTTCATTGTAGGTTCTGTTATTTTTTTTTTCTTCCTTTTTAATAAAAAATACCTTAAGCTTTTAAGCTTGTTATTATCGTTATATTGCAAGTTGTAAGATTGTTCATGGTATCGTTTATTACAAATTTTCAGTATTCGTAAAATCTATATTGAAAATTTTGTTGTTATAGAAATTTATATTGTTATTTGATATTTTAATAATATTGATCAATAAATCATTGTATTAATAATGTTCTTTTTATTTTTTGTTTCAGGTGAGTACTGAAAAATAAATCAGATGGAAAAATTGCTTTGCAATCGATCAGTGGGTTTGTAAGTAGAAAATAAATAATTTTTCGGATGAAATTTTGCGAAATTATTTATACACTCAAATTCTAAATCTTTATATAATATTTTTTATATCAACAAAATATTATTAATGGTATTACGTAAAACACGCGCCTACTTTTTCCGTACTGACGTGCGCACATATGTGTGTAGATATATACACACAAATATTTTTGGGAAATATCGTGATGTAGGTACATTATAAATTTACAAATCCATCGAATCTCAGTAGGTTTGTACATTTATATATTATACATCTTTTATTTCAAATTTTTTTTCTTTGAGAAAACAACCTCGGTAGAAACTTAAATTTTTTTATACATCTTTGCACATCATCACATAAAAATTGTTATTTTTAGCAAAAATTAAGAAAATAGTAATAACAAGAATAGTTGTGTAATTAATATCAAACTTCAAAATAATTTACCATTCTAAAAACTTCGAATTACAAAAATAATATCATAAAAAGTAAATTATAAGTAAGTGAAGTTATTTAGTTGATATTTAACGGCACACATCTCGTCTTAAAAAGTCGATGCTAAAAATCTTTCATTATGATAAAACTGTGTTCATTAGTTTAAAAAAAACATACGTCGAGTAAGTATTGGTAATTGCAAGATATAAAAAAAATTTAATTCCTCTTCAATAACTTTGCATTATCACATAAAAATTCTGAATAAAAAAACAAACCATAATTTATCAAATATAAAAATCGTCAGTAATTGATTTATCTTATGGAAATTATAACTATATCTCTGCGAATTTTGGTAGCTTTTTCAAGATTAGATTTTTGTATCGTAGAACAGCTGTTACGTTACAAGTATAAACTTTGGGAGTTTTGCCAAAGCAATAGGCATAATGAAGCCAACTCAGCAAAAAGTATTATATTCTATAAACTAGAAAAAAAAGGTTCGTAAGCTAGTTATACAGAATTTATGCAATAAATGGGATTGCGTACATATTTAACACCTTTCTTTTAATTAAAAATAATTTATGTGAGATAAGATCAAGATTCATATATTATTTTTTGTTTCATACAAATGGTTAATAAATTGAAAAAAATCCACTCTTGCATAAATAAAATTTACTAAAATTTTTTTCAATACACGGAGAGAATTTTCCTATAAAAATTACGGTGACGGTCACTATAATCGAGGGACATCATAGAATAGTATAAAAAATTATGAAACGTTACCGAAAAAATTGTACAGAATTCTGATAATTTTTACGGTAACGTCTCATAATTTTTCATAGTATTTTACGATGTTCTTCGATTTTAGTGACCGTCACCGTAATTTTTATAGAAAAATTCTCTCCGGGTACTAATTAAGTGCAGAAGTGATAAAAAAGAACTTAGAACTGTTTTATTTGTTAAGTAAAATTACAGTCTGAAATAAAAGATCAAAGAAAATTATTCTTTCAGTTTTTACAAATTAACATACACTGATGTACTTAAAAACTAATTAAATAACGCGTTATAATTAAACACACGTATCCAGTATAAAAATTACCAACTTTTCTAAATGAATGTAAAAAATAAACTTATTTTTCCCACATATCTACCATGTAACCAAAATACAAATTCGCGCACATAGTAGTCCAAAATGTACAAAGGGTCTTTCTTTGCACATTGTTCTCGAAACATTATTGCCACCCCAGAGTGTTGAAGAAAAAAAAAGAACCTCGTACATGGCCTCATATCCTTTGAAATGTATATACAGATATATGCATAAACAAAAAAATACCTAAGCTCAAAAGTAGGCCATCTAAAGGACATGTATATATACAAACTTCGAAGTGTATAATTACATACGATATGCATGACGTATATACGTTTAGGAGGTAAAACATACCGCAAGTTCTGAAGCATAATTTACTTATGTAAAAGAAAAATATTACGTGCCAACGTCTTCATTTGAGGAATATCATTATAAAGTCAGTACAAGTTTCAATGTCTCTCTTACCATTAGGATGCTGACAGACAACACAAAGTGTTGTCGTTCCTAGAGAGAATTTCGACTGTTGCAGCGCTAAGTTGTAAGCTGACTAAACGTGCTTATGATATATTTCTTATTTACCTTTTGTCTATTTAAGTTGCTTGCACTTTTTTTTTTATTTTTGAAAGTACATAATTAATTACGTTATGAAATTTTTACTTTTTCTTTATTATTAAATTATATTTAAAAAAAAATAAAAGTAATTTGTTTATTGCATACACATAAACTATAGAACATAAAATAAGTCCTTTGAAAGTCAAAATTAGAAACGTTCATTATTAATTAATTTTCAATTAGTATGCATTTAAAATATCTTTTTTTTGCATTACATATAATATATATCGCAACATCATAGTTATAATTAATTGAAATTATTCTACATTTGACAAGTCGTATCGTTTGCAATTAACATCTGATGATTATACTATGAAAATTAAATGAAAACAATAATTATTTCAACTAAATACATTCAATTATATAGATAATTAAATGACTTTATAATATTTCCATGGAAAATTTTATATCCCCTTTGATTTTCTATTTTCTACGATAATTGCATCGTATTGTTTGCACAGCAAATAACAATAAACGTTATAGAACAAAATAGTAACTTATTTGTCAATGATATTATAATTATATTCGATGTACAATTTTGTGCAACGCAAATAATTCAATGTCTTTATGTTATTTTGTAATTCACTTACATATTGTAATCAGCATAGAATAAATTATTATAAATAATATGTAAATAATATATTGATTTGTCGAACGCATATGATACTGGTGTAAGCGATCTTTGTTTAATTTATGCGAATTTTTTTATACAATTGATTTAATTAATTTATCTTAATTTAATATCAGTCAAAGATAAAATTATTGAAAATAACGTATATTATTCGTCAGTATGCGAGTTTCTAAAATTAGAAAAATAAAAGCTTTCATATTTTACAGAAAGATTTGTCAACTATTTTTAGAATAAATATTAGATTTTAAAAGTTCAAGAAGGCTACGTCAAAAGTATATTTAATAAAAAATCCATATTCCAGTGAGTTTATATAGTTAGCAGCTTGACACGTAAATTAAAGAGTAATAAGCTATAATTACATGTCCATATTAATTACTGCAATTTTAAAATAGCAATTATTACTTTATTCTATGCACTGATTCTTCCAGCTTGAAGAAAGAAAAGAAAATGAAGACAAAAAATTGTTGTGAAATCGAAAGCTAAATTTTTGTAAATAAGGTCATGAAGTCAAATAAAACAAAAAAAAAGATTCGAATAAATGATTTTCACGTCTAAGTCAAGATCTACATTTAATTATTCATTCCTCTAAAAACGTAAATCGTTTTTCGTAGAGAACAAGAAAAA
The DNA here is from genome assembly GCA_017163975.1 of Anastatus disparis. Lineage (NCBI taxonomy): Eukaryota > Metazoa > Arthropoda > Insecta > Hymenoptera > Eupelmidae > Anastatus > Anastatus disparis. The sequence continues at coordinate 4,277,130 of JAFFSR010000226.1, forward strand.
CCCTTATCGTACGTGTTTCAAGGGCCACGAAAATCCCTTAAATATTTTTTCTCTTTACTACTAATATTTTGTGCGCACGTAATTTTTCCTTCTAACTCGCATTTCAGCGTAGATTTCTATGCTATTAAGTACCTCATCAGCATGCACATTTCAAGAGCCAGTCATTGACACCGAGTGAGAAAGGAAAAAGAAAAAGGGATAAGAGAAGGAAGCAAATATATATGTTTTATATACTTTTTATATCGTGCGAGAGAAAAGGAGAGCGAGTAATCACGCGATGACCTAATTTTACTCTTACTTTTCGTCATAGCTATTGCCTTTTTTTTGAGCTTTTCTTAGCTTACAAAACTATTCCTTCAGATTTCGTATTAAATTTCCGTTAAGGAAATTATTTCTTTTTCTTCGAGAAGTATGAAAACTTCTTTTTTTTATAGTTCTGTTTTATTAAATTCGCTTTTAAAATAATTTGTATCTTTTTATACGTTTATAATCGAATTTCTTTTTTAATATCGAAATATAATGGTTCAGTTATATAAACGTACTGTGACATATTTCTATTAGAAAGGAAGGATTCCAAAAAAGAATTGTAATTACAAGTAATGCTATTAAAAAAGAACACGTAACACTGCTGAAATGATTTTTTTAAGGATTGAAGATAGTTTCTTCTTTAATAATATTTTTGAAGATTTTATTCAATATTTTTTTTTATGTTTGAATACTATCATACTTTTTAGGAGATATAAAAAAATATATTGTTGAAAGCAGTTCAAAAATTATCATCTGTAGTAAATGTCACTCATAATATAAAAAAAAAATATTTCATCGTTCATCTTTTATGTAAAAATAAATTTTTTCTTTAAATTTTTTTAGTTTGATTAAATTATTATTATTAGGAAAAAAAATTTTTCTACGTGTGAATTCTTCTTAAACATAGTATGTGTTTTTATTATGTTATAAGAGTAAAAATTTAAAATCTTAAATATTGAATTTTAGAAAAGGATAATATTTGTCATTAATAAAGGCTTCCGTGTAAAATTAAATAGCCAAATATTATACTGACAATATTTACTTAACCTGTTAGAGATCGTCAGTGGCTCACTCGGTAGAGCAATGGATTTGTAATCTCGAGGTCCCGAGTTAGAATCCTGCTCTCGGCCGATTTGTAAAAGCACTAATGTAAGTTACATTAGCTTTGTTCCCAAACGCACTGGCGAACTCCGTTGCTAATCAGCATCGCAATCATAGCATGAATACAGCGACGTTAAATGAAATAAAAAAGATACTTTTTCGGACATCAACTTTAAAGGTAAGTGATTTTTTTTCATAAATACGACTTATTTGAAGCTTATTTAGGTGCCCTTGACAGTTTTTAAAAGTTTAAAAAATCTGGTAGATCCATTTTCTAGAATTTGTCGTATACGTCATATCCGAAGTTAATGACCTACTTTTATGATTATTCTTATCAATATATGTATACACATATGCATAGGTGTTAAGAATAAATTCGGTCTCACTCATCTTCCGCCGCTTAAATTTCGCCTTAGAATACCGTACCACGACACATAAAATTCTCTATGAATATCCCACAAAGCAACTACTCATTTGAAAATATAAAAAGCATAAAATTGTAGTATTTTGTACCGCGCTACAAAAATATCTAGCTTGGGTAGTTTTAAAATGACATATAATTTTTTTATGCGAAGAAAAAGATATGAAAAATATTATAATTTTGATAATTCAATTTTTCGCACGTGTATTTTTACTTTTTAAAATGTTTGCAATAAAAAATAAATAAATCAATTCGAAACGTTTCACAAGATAAATTTGTTCTTTTCTGCTTATTTAATCATATTGACCACTTATATTAATCCAATATTTGAATTTCAATTTTCTATGTTAACTTTGAACTCTGTGTGTCATTGTATGACACACATGTAGGTAACGAATTAAGAACGTTTAATTTCTTTATATAATGTATACTATTGCTGTATTTTCTCTTAAATTTTCTGATATTTAGAAATACATTTAAATGTTCGATAATTTGTTTTTAAGTAATTTTTCCATATCATTCTAGAATAATAATGCAGATTAAATAAGAACGATGTCAGAGAAAATGTCAATACTGAAACTGTAGAAATAAAATACAAGAATTATGAATTTATCCTGCTCCTTTCAATAAATGAAATAAAAAAAAATGAATCTCCAAGTGATTCACAGTACGCATCTGTACTTCATTCCTTTAGTATATTCAATATATCCTCGAGTCTTCTTCCTTTTTTTTTCTTTTATTAAAATAAAAAGACAGAAATCAAGCTATAAAGTATTAACTCGTTCAGTCTACTTTTTCATTTAACTTTTTAAAAGTATATACTTTCTTCTTGAATTCCTCGCGCTTCGCTAAGTTTAATTATGCGAACATGATGAACTCTTTATTTTTAAAAATATATAGTGTCTCTAGTTAAATTAAAAAAGAAAAAAAGGTTTTTCGTTGTCTTTTTTCCTGTCTTAAAGCTTTTGATACATTCAGTTATACCTAACAAACGAAAAAAAGAAAACGATTAAAAGCAAAATACATCGTATAGGTAGAAGTGAATTTTCTAGAAAAGGGGCGGTTACTTTTAACGTTGGTTGCATTTCTTCGAAGAAACTTCCTGCGATGTTAAGGGCAAAACTGCAGCTATAAAATGTTGTTTGTCTTTACCAGCAGTAAAAAGAGTAATTGTTTTTTGTCTTTGGTGAAACATTAATCTTTGATTGTTGTGAAAAATGATATGAATTACAATTTAAACATTAAATTAGAACAATTAAAATTAAAAAAATTACTATGATTTTTTGTTATTAATATTGTTATTTTTTCTATAAAAATTGTATTAATTATTTTTAAAATTTGAAATCAAGGTAATATATGTTAGTCATTACAGCTTACTAGATTTTTATGAAAATTCAGTATAAAACGCAATAAAAATGATAAAATTCTCTTTTGGACAAAAAATTTTCACATAAATGTAAATAAAAACTTTTTGAGTAATTACTTTAAGAATTTCAAAGAAATTATTTTAAAAGAAAATTCAGCTCATGAAAATTATAAGATATCGTCAAGATAATGCTAATATCAAATATTATTTGAACAAATAGAAAAATTGTACGTTAAATAAGAATTGACCTATCTCTTCCCTTGCTCTCCTTTTCTCTTGTGTTTACGCAGCTATTGTGAAAGCGTTGCAAAAATTCAATAACCAATTCCATAAAAGCCCCCGTATAAATTGAATCCATAAAGATTTCTTCCTGTACTATGAAATCCAAAAGCTTTCTCTTACAAAGCCATTATAAGAAGTTTTATATGTTGCATCGAGGAAGATTAAGTTTGAATTAAATGAATGAAATTCAAAAGGAAAGAGAATAAAAAAAAAGAAAAAATAAGCTTTACAGAAAACCGCTTTATGTTTCAAAGCTTCTTTTTAGATGGTATTAGCTTTTAATTTAAAATTATTAATTTTTGTTTAAACTTAACAAAAGTAATTATTTTCACTCTGGGGAAAACTTTTATGTTTGTTGGAGAGATCAACGAACAAATGTATTTATACTTTTGATCATTCGAATATTTAAATTTTTATAATAAATTTAATTTTAAAATTATTAAATTTAATTAAAAATTTTTTATGTTGAATTTAACGTTAATTAACGTTTATTATTAATTCAAATTAAAAATTCGACACTTAAAAAATGTAATAATTATTTTAGATTCCTTTTTTTAAATTGTCTTATTACTACTTATTAATACTTCATTCTTCATTGAATCTAAGTCAATTCAATTTAAATATTTAATATTGTTATATGGAAATTCTTTTTTAAATCTTTTCTGTTTTATATATATTACTTTTCTTCTATTTTAATAACGTTATTTGAAAAACTTTTCTTAAACCTTTCCTTTTTGCTCATATTACTTTTTTGCTATTTTAATAATGTGATTTTATTCCTTAGATTTTTTTTTGTTTCTACTTTCTTATTATTAAAGTAGTTTTGGGTTTACATCAATAAAGAATAACTTGTACTAAAAAAGAACAATACCATAATTTATGATAAATTTACCGTAAATTAACCCTGGTAGAAATTTAACCATTCGTTGGCCAAAAAATGCTTAATTTTAGAGAATTAACCATTTTTTGACCAACGAATGGTTAAATTTCTACCAGGGAGCAGCGAAGTTAATAATTTTTCTATCATTAATTAAAATCAATAACTGTTTTTATGTCTGAATTTAATTTTTGATACAGTTGAAGTATCAAAAAACTCGTTTTGTTGCTTATAGTACTTAAATAGAAATATCAACTCTTTTTTTTAAATTAGAACTGTTTTATTTTTTAGTCAAATTACAGTCTAAAATAAAAAAACAAAGAAAATTATTCTTTTAATTTTTACAAATTAACAGTCATTAATGTATTAAAAAATTGATTAACCATGGCTTTTATTTACATATATATATATATATATATATATATATATATATATATTTTTTTATTTATTTAACGTCGTTATATTTATGCTACCATTGCGATGCTAATTAACGACGGAGGTCGCTTCAGTATGTTTATAAACAAAGCACATGTAACGTACAATAGTGCTTGTATCAATCGGCTGAGAGCGGGATTCGAACTTGGATCTTCGAAATTACGAATCCAATCTCTACCGAATGAGCCACTGATGACCCCATATCAATTCTTAATTAAAAGAGCTATCACACTCGTGGTTAACTTTTATAAATTTGAAAATAATTTATTCCATACTAAATGTACTATCAAGTTTACATTAATTGTAGATCACTCATAACAGTATTATTAATAATAACTTGACCAATACTAAAAATATTAATTCTTTTGGAGTAGTTTAATAATTTCCAAATTTGAGATTCAAGTCATGAATTAACATGAATATCCCTTTGCTGTTACATACACTATTTCCTGATTTATGAAATTCATCGATGAATTTACGATACTGTTATGATATTGCTTTCCTACAGTTGATATTTCGATATTTTTGATTAAATTATTTAGAAGAAATGAATCAACAATAAAATATGCCTTTCAGAGCATAACCTTATCTTGATATGTCAAAAGATTATAGAGAGTGGTTATTATTCGTCTAAAATAATTGAAACAATAAAATTATGTCGATAGCAACAATTCAATAACAAAATAGCAACAAATCAAGCAATAGTTATGATGCCAGCCGTTAGAAGGGGTTACGTTAACTTATCCTAAAATTCTCATTTTTTTGGCTACTTGAAGATAGCATAGTTTGAAAACCAAAAGAATGTGACAATAGAATTTGGTTCTAAATTTATTTTTTCGCTGTAAAAAATTGACAAATTTTAAAAAATCAATATAGTTTTCGTTTTTTATTCTTAAACAGGAATTCTATCATCAGTGAAAAATTTTCACATACTCCTTTTCAAAAACATAAACAAAAATTGTATTGTAATGGAACAAGGTATAACATTTTTTGACAATGACCTAGTCAAAAAAGCATATTTTCTGTTTTTTTTTTCAAATGCACAAAAAGCACGTACTAAACGAATCGCAAAGAAAATTAAGAGAAAAATAAGAATTAGTTATTAAAATTTTATTTACATGTATTTATTAAGCTCTTTCAAATTTAAATCACTTAAAGATTATTTTTTACTTTATTTTTGTTACGATACTGCATAAGCACATGAAAATGAAATTTTTTGGAAAATAATCTCTTCTCTCTCAGCTACCTCTCTTTAATTTTTCGTGCTTCCCTTTCACATCTTGTCTCCGTCATCGTCAATCCTAACAAACGAGATCCTTGTTGTACGCGCGCTCACAGCAAAGCGACCAGAAAGTTTTTCAGTTTTCAGAGCGCTTTCTCTTACTTTCTCTCTCGCTCGCTACAGCTTTGAATTTTATCCAGCCTGGAAAATTGATGCGGAAAATTAATTAGATTTTCTCGCCGTACTTGCTTTACTGTTCTAACACAAAAGAAGAGAGAGAGAGAGGACGTCAGGTTGGAAAAGATATATATGTATAATATGTAGTTGGTAGAAGGTCTACGAGACACGGTGATATTCTAATCGGATTATGTACTTTCCCCATGCAAGTACAACTATACCTTTTGCATCCAACCTGTATATATTTGTAGCTTTTCCCTCGTTCAAGTGCTTTATATGCTTGTTTTGTTATACGAGCCTTGTGTCTTTGACCAAGCCTTTAATTCGCTTTTTCTTTGTCTTTCTGCATACTGTAAGATTTGATCTTTTTGACTTTTTTTTAGATGCTTAAGCTTAGATATTATGAGAGAGAAATTAATATAAAAGTGTAATAAGATTATACAAAATTAATTTTGACAGTGATTTACAGAAAAGTAGTTGCTTGACGAACATAATAGTGTTATTTCAAAATTGAAATATTGATAATAATTAAATTGAAATTAATATTTCAAATCACATCCTGAACATTGTCAAAATTTTTAAAATACACGATATAATAAATATATTTATTAAATAATTATAAATTCTTGCATTCAGATAACATACAAGAATTTTTATAAACTATTTTATAAATGAAATTATAAACAATTAAAAACGTATATCTGATGTATCGCACCGGAATCCTGAGCAAAATTTTAAAAAGTATACTCTTGGTCATTTCAAATAACAAAAATCTATAAATAAGTTAAAAGCACATCGTGTGCTAACATTTTAGAAAAAACAATACAAAAGAAATACGTTTAGGTATTATTGCCTGGAGATCCAATTAACAACTGCTCATCCTTTCGCCTTTTCAAAACAAAGGGACGTACAATAGATAGTTCTTTTAAAATTAATTAAAGGTCCTGTTGCAGTTAGTTTTCGTGATGATAAAAAAAAGTACACAAATTAATTTTATCAGTTCGTTAGTAAAGTCAGGTATCTAATTGTGAGACAATTTTAGAATACAAACAACGTATAAATATTTTCTTTGGATCAATAATCCAAATTTTTCAAAGTTTTGTTATTTGAATACTATTTTGTTATCTATTCTATTAGTTCGTGCAAAGAAAGTTAAACGAATCCATTTTATTCTGAAATAATGGATTTATCATTATATATCAACCTGGACCTTATGACAGGACATATGGATTAAAATTTATCCTACTATTAGTTTTTGTTTTTATTAAGAAGGGTATGAAGTTGTATATTAAATCTTATTACTCTTGTCAATAACATAATCTCAAAAAATTTTCATTCTTTACTTTTATTATTACTTAAGTTTGATAGTTTAGCTAACATTATTCTCATTTAAAATTGATTTATATATTCGAGTTAATATCATAAGCAACATAAATGAATTCATATTTTCGTCATATTTATCAGTAATCATCGTTAAACATAACTGTTCAACTTAAGGTACGAATCCTCTTTTGTCACATTATTGTACTTTTAACAGTCTTAAGACTTACGTTATAAGTTTTCATATCATTAATAATGACATAACATAAAGGTGTCCAAACAGTAGCATGAGTATTGAATTGACATAGAAAACGTATTATCTTTAGTTTTTTTTTTTGAAAAATGGATTTAAGAGAACATGGAATAGTTACGAAAAAAAACTTGATACGTACACGTAATATAGAGTCACTCGTATACAGCGTCAATATACGCACGTGCATTGCATAAACAATGGATGAGGGAAGTTAAAGTTAGATAACTCAATAAACTACATGTATATATACATGTGTATGTAAGCTACTATTGCGAAGATAATGGTATTATTGTTAAGCCGTGTGAATTTCAACAGGATCAATAGCTGATTTTGAGTTAAGCTAAACTTTTCGTGATATTTGATTTGAGAAATGTATGTGAGTGTGTATATTTGATACACTTGTGTGTGCGTGTGAGTATGTTGAGATCAGCCTGAAGGATGAATTTAGATACGGAAGATTAATTTTTACCATTTATCCGTTGTCATTCCAAGAAGAATTTTACTGTCCTTTTTTCATTAAGAGTATTAATGATTTATTAGATCATTGTGGTTATATATTGGCTAACATAATTTTTTTTGTACGGAATCCTGTATTTCGATGACATAAACAATAAAATTTAGCGATAGAAGATCTTGATGTGATCCTTTTTTTTCTTCGTAAAATAATAAACTTACAATATTAATATATTTCTGGAACAGAAAGCTTTTGAATATTGTTAGTTATATTTTTTGCAAATTTTCTCTTCTATTCTTAGACGTGCCCTCTAGAGCTTTATTTTTTGAAAAAGAGTTAAGGAAAATTTTTGCAAATTGTGAAAATGTCATAAAAAAAATTCTTTAGAAAAGACGTAAAAAATATATGAGAAAAGGCATTGTTTTCCAGCTCCTTTCATCTTTTCGTAAGGCACTTTTACGTTGTTAGATGGTCAACTTTTAAAATCTGGGCTATATTTTTTTTTAGCTTTTTCGTAAAACAAAAAAATTTTAAGTAAATTTTTTCTAGGAAACACTTTTTTATTAAAATTATGGTATTTTAAAAATTGCACTGCAATTTAATTATTAAAGAATTCACTAATTGTTTATTCCAGAAATTGTGGTTCTTCTAACATAATACGCATCAAACGTAATAGTATAAAATGTCGCCATAAAATTTCATAATTTAAAAGTATACAAAATTTTCATGATCGGTATTAAACTTTATTATTCTAACAATTACTGTAATTACCAAAGTTAATATATACATGTCTTTGTAAACATAATACATTACAATATCACCTTTTTTTAACAATCATTAAAAAATCGTCCCTAAAGTTTCTTTTTTTAAAGACAGGAGGGTCTTTAAAAAGCAGATGGTTGTTTTTTCTCCTGCTCGAGCGCAATAATGACAAGGTCTTACGTAACTCGAGCGTTTAAAGAGAAAAGACTCAGAAGAAAACAGAGAAAGAGAAAAAAAAGAACAAGGAGACCAGTCATTGCGGAAATTTTTCCCTTGCACATGGTTCACGGCTTTTAATAGTGCTCCTTTTAAACACCCTCTTTTTTATCGCAATTTTTTTCTCCGTTTTTTCAACGTCTTTTACATCAATGCTTTAGAAAATCAAAAATTTCTTTTTTATTTTTATTATAATTAAATTTTATTTTTAAAGATTTTTTATTCATAATATTTAGTTGACTAAATCTACGCGAAATATTAATTATTTTATTTAGTGAAATATGCTTAAGATTGTTTTTAAATAATAAATTATACAAATCTTAAGCAGTGAAAATATTTTATTTGAAATCGCGTAATGAGAAAAAAGTTCAAAAGGAAGTCAACTTTATAAAGCTAAAATTTTTACTATTTTGTATTATATTTATTTTTATAGACGAAATCATGACGCACATGCCTCAATGCTTATTTTAACAGGTTTAATTTTTCAGATATTTACGCATTATTATTAATTAAATGCTTACTATGTTCATGCAAAAGATATATACTACGTATGTTTATATAAGATTCTGAGGTCGTCAGTGGCTCAGTCGGTAGAGTGATGGATTCGTAATCTCGGGGTCCCGAGTTCGAATCTTGGTTGCGACCAATTGATATAAGCACCACTGTAAGATACATGTGCTTTGTTCACAAACATACTGACAATCTCCGTCGCTAATTAGCATCGAAATAATAGCATAAATACAGTGACGTTTAATTAAAAAAAAAGATAGAATATAATACCGATGAGTCTCTTTTTTTTATCGATAAGTTATCTCAATACTTTATTAAAATAATCTTAACAATAAAATTTTTATTACACCTGACCTTTTGAAATCATTTTATTCAAGTAGAAGAATTAATTATTCATTGCAATCGTTAAATCTAAAAATATATTTTATTTTAAACTCCACATTTACATATTTGTAATTCTTGTTACGTAACCAAAGTAAGTCTAAAATTATAACGAATGAAAAACAATGTCTAAATTTAAATTTAATTAATATTTATAATCGTATTAAAAATATCAATTAATTTTCTTAAAATATACAACGTTTTATTCATTATGTTTATCCAACGTTGAAATTATTCGACTACCAATTTCATAGTACAGCCTCTCTCTCCCCCGGTTAAAATGGGCAATAGCTATCGACTTTCTCGCTTTTGCCTTTAGGCACTAATACGCAGCCCTTGGATTATGGAAATGTTGGCGTGTTAACTGACGGCCACGAAATATTTAAATCGTTCGGTTACCACCGTATCTCTGCTATCGTTACTGGCTTTACCTTTAACATCCAACAACAAGTGCCCAATGCTCTGATGGCTCGTTCTTTTAAAAGAACATGAAATGTTTAAATTTTTTTTATTATATTTTTTACTTTTGTTCAACATTTTTTGTTAAATTAAAAACATTTTGTAAAGCATTTGTATAATATTTTTAACAAATTAATGTTATTTGACATGTATATTTTTTTTAATTTAATTTTTATATCATCACAAAATTACATAATTCATTGTTTAACTAACGAATTGAAAAAACGTATTCTTTGTTTTAATATAAAAAATTATATATTTTTGTTTTAATGAATACTTCGTGTACCCGAAATTATAAAATATGTATAATATTAAAAGCAGATCATATTGAAAACAGATAAAATTAATAATCCTTGCGAAAGAAAAAAAATATGAAAAGGATTGTCAAAAAATTCGTTGTTATTACATTTATTTACATTTAAATTAAGCTTTTGTTTTAAAATAATTTTCAAATTAAAATCCAACATTTCACATTATGAAAAAAATTTTTAATCCGAATTGGCACTTTATAAATTTAATCCTTTATTTACCGTACGTTAAAATATGCAAATAAAAAAAGAAAAAAAACGAAAATCGTTGTTACTAAAATAATAATGTTAACGCGCGAGGTTATAGTGAACATGATTAATATTATCATTTAATTTTCCGTATTTTAATTTTATTTTAACATAACGAAAGAAAAGAGAGAGGAAAAGGGAGAGAGAAATTTAACCCGGACCCTATATCTACAATATAAAACTGTATAATATAGGAAACATTTTTCAACGTTGCTGGATTTCAGCTGATAAGCATAAAAGCCATTTTGCATTTTTCACACGAATAGAGAGAGACCAACAGTAGCCTCTGTATCCCCTCTTTATTCTATTTTTTTCTTTACCGGTTATATACCCATCAATTATTGAACAGTCTTTCAACAGCCAACAGCTATTGCTGATTACGCGCATTTTAATGGATCGACCGAGATCCATCTATTTTTTCTCTCTCTCTCTTTTTTTGCACTCCCCCTTGAGCATACTAAAACGCACTTCGCATACCTCTCACCTATTTTTTTTTCTTCTTCCTCTCTGTTGTACTCTTTGCATAGAGCATAACGTTTTGGCTTGGGGAATGAGTAAATGCTGTTAGCTTTGTTTGGTTTTTGGTTTGTATGCTTTTGTTTTTGCGAAATGCATTCAACTTGATTTTGTGGCCATGTTTGTTTGTTAGAAGCAAGTGGTTAATAAAGACATTTAAAATGTAATCAGGAGTATTTAATAAAAGTAGCTATTATTTTTAATGACTGTTAATTATTTTTTTAATGTAATTATTAAATGTTTAATTATTTTATATTTGAAAGATTGACGAAAGTTGAAGAATTGTATAATTAAATCGCTTTTAGAATATCCTATTAAAAGTGTTAAAAACAGTTTTTTTACAATATATTTTATTATAATAATTAACTTTAAAATTATAGTCCAACAAAACTTAAATTATGGTCTAAGATTTATTGACTTTAATTGAAATTGATGTGAAAACCGATCAATAAATAGCTAGGAGTTTTACTACACTATAAAACCTTATTGCACAAAATCAAATGTATCTATATATTGGAAAACTATCGTAAAACAAACTGTACGTGGAAAATGAAATAATTTTAATTTATAGTTTATAAGATAATAATTGTATTAAATTTTTATTGTGTTTCCAACTTTATCTCTAACCTTAAAAGGACCAGGATTGAAAATATCAGATCGTCCTTAAAATTACCTACGTTTGTGGCTTATATTATGTATTAACCCTTCAATGATACAAGTGTTTTTTTTAAATGTGTCAATTTTGTTTTTTGGTGTATGAATTTTATTTAAGTGTCTAAATGAAATTTAAAGTTGATTCTTTAAGTAAAGTTAAACGCTACAGTATATTCTTTAATATACTGTGTCGTTCTATAAAAAAAATTTTAAAAAATATATGAACAAATTTTTAATAATTATCTTTTGATCTGTGTTATGTTAAGGGTTAATTATACGTACAAAGTTCCATTCATGGTTGAAAGATTATAGCATGTTTTAATCTATACTTGTATAAATTTTTTTAACAATAGATTCATCTAAAAGTACAAACGTATATTATATATTGTAATTTTAGTTTTGACCGTTATCGTTTGATTCTTAAGTTAAAAAACATGATTAAATACATTGACCTTTTTGAATTTTTGAACATATTTAAAAATAATTTCTTTAAAGACCAAAGGTAGTTTAATTTTGTAAAAATCAATTAATTTTAAGCTCACTTGAACCTCATCAATCATCAAGAAATTAATCAACATTTTTACATTTACCGCCCTTATTTTCTCGTATCGTATAAAAATTCCAATAAACAATTAAAAAAATATTACATCTTGTTAAATCTCATAAAATACCGTGATAATAAGAAGAAAAAAAAATGTTATATCGAAAGCTTAATAACACGATGTCATTGCTAAAGGTCTTTTAACGGGTTTATCGATAATTTTCCTATTCATCGTCTTTCTCCAGTTTTTCTTCTTCTTTTTTTCATCAGGCAAGAAAAATACTAACTAAAAGACCCGAGTTTCTCGCGTCCTGTATATATATATATATATCCTTGAAATTGCAAAATATCATTGGTGGCAACTGTAAAGTTGGGTGTGCTTCAATAGGGTTAACTGCATCTGCCGCCAGGAAACAAACTGAATACTAATAATGTTCGTCGTTGCAGTTGTTGTTGTTGGCTTATAACTGGGGAGGTTTCAAAACACATATACACTACATTGTTTTAGATGTTCCTCGTATATACCAATGTTGCGAGCATTGAGTGTCGATAGTTATATGACGTTACAAAGTTAATGTATGTAGATTGTTTCGTAACGTAACGTGTGCCAAAAAAGGTAATTTATTATTTAAAAAATTCGATTTTTTATTAGCAATGCAAAAGTGGTACATGATTGAAAAAATTCATGTTGTAACATAATAAAATATGTAGTAATTTATTAAAAGCTGAATACATTACAAAAATATAGCAAGAATTTTTAAAATCCAATTCAAAGCCAATTTACACTCAAATGATATTTCAATATTTTTTTGATTTTTCAAATCATTCATTATATTTTCTAATAAAAAATGTACTCCTCAATCAAAGAAAAATAGTTGACGAATAAAAATAAAAAATATGATTGTTGGCTATAATATTTCATAAATGTTTTGATGTTTTAACAACTTAGCTATTTTTACGTCACGTATTATTTACAAATAATAAATTTTCAACGTACATAATAATTTGACAGTCGAAGCAATTTTAATGCTTGAAGTTCCATATTTATTTGACAATAAAATTTTTAAAGCCTTTTTCCAAGACAAGCGTGCTATTAAAACATAAAACTCTCACCCCCCTCCATTAAGTTGTTGTATCTGTACTTCGTCTTATGTAAAAGCTTCGATTTTTTTCTTAAAATCATGTTTTTATCGCTCAATAAAAGTTTAATAATAATAATAATTTTCATGCAAAATCCAACGTATATAACACCATTCCCATAAAGATTTATCGATTAACTATCACGTCAATTATACCTGTTAAGATGTATAATAGCTCTTATAACTTTCCTGGGCTTGTTTTAGTATTGTGTATTACGAAAACTTTAGCTATAACCTTTCAAAGTCATTCGAAGAAAATATACTGCTGCTGGTATTTAGTATATGGCTTTGCGTTTGTCTTTGGATTACCAACTCACCTATAAAACCATCTTTTTCATCCGCGAAACTGTTTACGTTCCGTCCACTTGAACCATTTGAACTTAAAAATTTATTATACGATCAATTGGAAAGGAAAACGTTGTAACGTTTTTGTTTCTAATCTTTCACGTGATATGGCAACTTAATATGTGCACGTGTGAACTATTTTCACGTGTTTATAAAATATGCGTGCATGAAAAGTTTTCATGATTAAATAAATGTGTAACAAGGTTACTATTATTCATAACGTGTCTTTTTTACGAGCTCACACATAACAATTTATGGGTAGTCATGTAGTTTTATTAAAAATTCATTGAGCATTTCAATGTTTCGGGAAAAAAAATTCTCGAAAACAATATATTTTAACTGAATACCACTCGTAAAATCTCCGGAATAATGAATAATCAATGAGTTCTAACTAAACACGAATAGATACACCTTTAGGACGTAAAAATTAGTACTAAAGCAGTAAAGTTTCTTTGCACAACCCTCACATCGGTTTTCGTATATAGCAAAGCAAGAAAGATAGAGAGAATTTTAGGAGACAAGGAGTGAGATAGAGAGAGAGAGAGGAATGTAGAATAGAAAAAGGGGAGATAGGTAGTAGAGGAAAGGGTTACTTCCTGCTGCTATAATGGACGGCATTAGTATTCACTTGGTTTCGCTGTGTCAGATGCAACCCAGTTCGGTGGTAGAGAGAGAGGGCCACGTTGGCCTGTCGCCTGTACGAAGCGTGCACCTAGTACTTCAGCTAACGTACATTATAGTAATTGCGGGCAACGACTAAAATCTACGACTAATTACCGAACGACCGAACGCCAGACGCTTGACCTCTCTCTTTTTCTCTCTCTCTCCCTCGTTCTCTCTCATTTTCTACTATACTAAAGTGACACTTTACATAAAATAAGCCCTTTTTAGATCATTTTCTTCAAACTATTTCCTCTTATTTTTTAGTATCATGATTTCTAAACGGTTCTGTTTGGTACTAAATCAATGGAATTTTTAGTTAGTTCCACAATGGATGAAAAGTATGTTAATTCTAATAGTAATGTGATAATTCACTTATTTTTTATACATAGTAAATTAATTGAAGAATAATTTATAAATTTAAGAAATTATTCACGATAAGTTTCTTTAAAATAGTACGTAAATTATATTGGTTTGTATCACACGTGTAAACTATTCAAAATAGCAATCAAGATTCTCTAATTAAAGGCTTTTAGTACCTACAATTAAAATTAATTTAAATTCAATAAATTCTTGATTATCGAAATAATAATGCATAATTAAGGATTTATCAGACATTAATTACAGATATTTTCGATAATTAGAAAATGATTTAGCAATATTACATATTCTCCAAAATGATGTTTAGTATACAAAATAGTAAGTATCATCTATTTCATAATTATGGATCCTCATTATTTAATCAACTTGACCAGCGCCAAAGTAATTCAATCATTTACATTGAATAATCAATTCGCACATTGTTCAACAAACAATTTTTTAGAAATTTCTTTTCACCCACTGAAATTTTATTTTTATGTAGAATGTTAAACCTCCAAATAAAACGTAGTGATACTCTATATTTGAGAAAAAAATTAGCATCGATTCTCTTTATCGGAAAACCATACAAACACCCAAACTTGTCTAACGCAATTTTCTTTGTTCCACTATCTGAAAAAAAAACGTCCAACTTTCAATAACTTAAATAAACTGTCGGTTTTACCTTGTATTGGAAACTTCCTATTTGGGCGCCAAATATTTCGTCTAGAGTTCAGCGTCCTCTCTTTAACTGTTTGCTGCTAGTATACGCTCGATAAAATTGGTAAATCGAAAATATCGCTAAAAAAGCACAAAAAAAAACAAAGAGGCAACCTCCAGACGGTTCAACTTATGAATAAATTTAGCTTTAAATATAAATCGAGAAGAGAGAAAAAAAAGAGAGTAATAGGAGGGAACAAGATTGCGATTGATGCTTTACGGTTATCGTACTCGACGCGCGCCCTTTTGTGCCCCGTAATGCCAGAGATATATCCTAACCTCTTATGGCAAATGGGTTTAAGTATATATATAAGACGTTAGCGTGCTGTGCGCTTTGAAGCACAGGCTTTTTTGAATTTCGAATTTGATTCTCTATATTTGGAGGATGGAAAAAAATAATAGAATAGGGGACCACTAGTAGTTGGTCATATAGTTAAGGCTCTATGGAAATAGATGTGATTTTTGATAGAGAATATATATCAGGAGTAGAAATAACGTTTAATATACATTTAAATAGATAACATTGTATTTTGGGATAAAAATGAATGTATGACGTATACATAGTAACCTAATACAAACCCATGATTTGTATGATTAATATATTGTATACAAACAGTAACGTTTAAAGTAAGAATATAAGTAAACAAAGAAGAAGATGAAACACTTAGATTAATAAATTATAAAGATAAAACGCTTAAAAGTTTTGCTACCTGCATAAAAATATTTCTCAATTATATCCAAATCAATATTTGTAAATTCGTTGAATCACTTTGGCAGCAGTTTAATTGTCGTTATGTGATATGTTACTAAGCGGTGGTGTAGGCTCTAACCAAGTTATTCCCAAAATAACGTCTAAGTTACTTCTCTCCACTTAAGCAGTTTAAATACAAACTTCTTAGATGTAAGCAATTTCAACTTCGGTAATAGTAAACTTAATAAGAAATGACCACAGATCAAATTTATCACGCCTAGCAAATCTTAGAATCGTGTGAACTTTGTATACAAATATTTATAATGTTATTGAAAACATTATTTAACTTTTTTATATACACACATAATAGTAAATTATGCGTCAAGGCCGCGAAACGTATCATTCTTGGCTAGTGCAAGCTGAGGGGTCGAGCGTAACTATACAAAAGTAATTAATAATTCTTAAAATATAAAAGTATGATAAATTTTCAAAAGCTTATAAAAAAAATTATAAATTTAATATAAAAACACAACTTTTAAAAGCCTTAAAAAAAATTAAATTATATTTGTAACTCTCTATAGAATTCACTAAGTTCAAATAAATTTTTTTTTTATTTTATTTAACGTCACTGTATTAATGCTATCATTGGAATGCTAATTAGCAACAGAGATCGTTTCAGTGTGTTTATGGACAAAGCACATGTAGCGTACAGTGGTGCTTGTATAAATCGGCCAAGAGCGGGATTCGAACTCGAGACTTCGAGATTATGAATCCGTCACTCTACCGACTGAGCCACTGAAGACCTCTTATAGTATTCATACTAATACTGCATTGAGGTAACCACCTTCCAGTTGTAAAAAAAATGTAGTAAAATAAAAGCATTTCGTTTTTTATAAAACTTTATATATAAAAGTAATGCCAAAAGATGAAAAAAAAGTCAAATAAAATTTAATTGACATTTTTTCACAATGATAGATTTCAAAATAAAAATTAAAAAAATTTTTAAGAGATGTATTCGTGCTTTAAGAAAAAATTTCAAATTCACTTTGTCTACTAATTAGTTGACTCAACAAAACCATTCTCCACTAAGTTCCAACTGGGTAACACATGAAAGCCAAAAAAAATCATCATAAATCATCTGAAACATAGCTTAGCGCCAAATTTTCTAGTCACGTATAGTGTTATAACGAATGTCAGAGCCCAGTCGTTTGCGGAAAAGCCATTACTGGGGAAAACTTGGCCACACACGCAACGTCAAAGAGAGCTTAAACATGTACACGTGCAGAAATACATATACACGTACATACGTACGTACACATATGTATAACGTAAACGCAAGCAATGTAAGCATTTTCCTACGAGGTATAAGAGTGGCCGTTATAAATGTGTAGCCCTGATTTCGGTTAGTTACACGCTCGCGTGAAAACGGGTCCCGCAATTATCCCTCGGCTTTCTAATTTGCCAGCTGGCGAGCAAGCATAGTTACCCCTCTTATACCGTACCAAGACTCTTTCTCTCTTTTTGCCTTTTTCCCTTCTCCTCCTCTATTTCTCTTTTCTTTTTTGCATACCCCCCTTTTACTTTCGCGTAACACCTAACGATCAAATCACGTGCACCAGCATGGTTTAAAGCTTTTGCCTCTTGTGGTTAGCAAAATTTCATGCGAGCTTTAAAAGAAAGAGAGCCTTTTTACTCTACTATTGTAGCTTCTTTTTGTTTGAGAATAAGTAGAGAACTATTGCAAAGGATTATTGACTATGGTTTCTTTGACGTAATTGAATGGAATTTTTTCACTCTGAAAAAGGATTTATTCTTTGTAGTTTTTATTGTTTTTTTTTCATTTGTTTTAATGAATAGAAAAAGAATTCTATAAATTATTAAGTATAAAAGTTTTTATTGCTTCTTTACAAATTGATATTGTTTAAAATTCATATTTTATTTTAAATTATTAGCATTTAAAATTTATAATTAATAAGTATAATGCCCCATGTAAAAAAAGTAATATATTGAAAGTTATTCCTATTCCTAGAATTACTAATAATTTTAAAAATATTTTAAGATATTCAAGTAAAGAATTATGGTTGAACCTTTCCTCACTTACTAATTTTTGACTAATCCTATCGAACAACAAAGAAAAATTATTAAGTATTATAGTTGAATGTAATTAAAATGATAATTCTTTAGAACTTGACAATTTTGTTAAAAGGTCGACAAACAGTGTAATTTGAATACGATGACATAAAGACATATTACTTAAAAAAAAATTAAAATATCCCCCCTAGCGAATAAACTTAATCAAACACATAAAATACGGTATTAAATTGTGTAAAGAGAAGACAATACTAAAAGTAAACAATCTCTAACGAGGTACTTGAGGAAATTAAGCATCTCCCTGTCTGCACGTGTTAACGATTAAAAATGCTTTTATTCCTCCTTCTTTTCCCTGTCTGTATAAATAATATCAATGTCATTACTAAGCATACAAAAAGAGCTGAAAATTATTACGATCATTAGAAATGCTACACTTTACTGCGGAATTTATAGCGCTGTAATTGTATATGTTTGCTGTGTATATATGTATAATGCGTGACATAATTCTCAGCTTTACCGAATGGATCTGAAGGATTTCTGGTTTTTGACTGAGTTTGATTAATGCGACTCTGTAATTAAGAAGGGGGATACGAGATACTGATGATAATGTGTTTGTGAAAATTAACGAGAATATCGTATACCTAAATCTAAAACAATGAAGAGTCACTGTTTTTGGCAATTACGAAACAGATCTTAATCGCTGATTTAAAGCTCAAGGAAAAAAATGAATCTCAATCTGATGCATGTTCTTTCATTTTCAACGAAATTTGTACGTGAAATTTAATGTGATTCGACGATTAAAGTGATATTAAAGTATAATATGTAAGAAAATTAATGTTTACTAACATAAATTTAATGCTAATAGACATTTGCTATAATTCTAGCATAAAATTTTCTTCTAGTAAACCCATTAAATTTCATATAATTTTTGTATCAAATTTCATGTAAACTTATAGTAAAATTACTGTAAAATGTATTAATTTTTATAAAAATCAGATATTACTTCAATTGTTGAAACATTAAATTTCATGTACAAATTTAGTTGAAAACTACATTAAATTTTATGTATTTTTATGTTTCTTTTGATGATATACTTTTTATTATTTCACAAATATTAATTTTGTAAATGGATGTTAATATTGTTAAATAGAATCTTTGTAAATTATTTGGTCAGCGTATAATTAGCGCTAGTATTGCCATCAATATCGTTCTAATTTGAAAATTTGTTTACTGCTACTGACAATTGATAATTTTAGTGAGAATCACAGTAAACTATGTGACCTAATTTCAAAAACATTTTGTCCCAATCAAACGTTGTATTGATTACTTATAAGCGTATCTGCGCATCATGGTTCATTTTTAAATTAATTGAAAGTTTTAACAATTATAATTTTCTTTTAGAGTTTATTTCTTGTTTAAAAATTATTTTATGCAATACATTGATGTCAGTACACAGATTGAAGAATTTTACTTGCACCGCATGAATATTTAATATAGTAGCTTGACGTATTAAATTTCGAGATATTTTTAATGAGTTAGCTCATTATGTAGATCTCTTTGAGAAAAAATTTCAGGATAGTTTCAGCATTTTATGTTTGAAGAAGGTCCAGCACATCTTATTATATGGTTTTAAAGTGGTTAATTTAATTTAATTGATTTTAATCAATTAAATTAAATTAACCACTTTAAAACCATATAATAAGATGTGCTGGACCTTCTTACAATGAATGAACAAATTTATGCTTTCTAATCGTGTTGATTTAAAATTACCTAACTTGATTTTCATTATATTTATAAAAAGAACAAAATTGATAATGTAGTAATTGTTTATTTTAATGTGGAATATATTTTATTTAAAAAGTAATAAATATGAAAGTACCATTTATATGAATTGATGATATTGTTTAAATATTCAAGTCTCATAATAAAATTCAAGGGAAATCTTTTGTTCTTTATAAATATGCAATTATATTTAAAGTACAATTTATTTTTCAAGCAAAAACTATCCTTATTGTTTTTTAAAAATTTTAAAAAACAAAATGGCAATAAACGATAACATATTAAAACTTAAAATCTAATCAACTTTATATTCATTTGAAATATACTGCAGACACGAAATTTTATTACACTTATATACAATCATACACTTACGCCCATATATATAGGCACACATTCACTTAGGCATTTCCATAAATCATCATTTTCCGAACTCGAGAATATCGATGAAGTGAAGTCGTACAAAATCTCAAATACCACATCCGTTATCGTTAAAATGCTTTCCGTTTAAAAAATCAAAGTCCACAATAAATAAAACGGATGTGTTTAAATAAATAAAAAGTGTTTTATTTTTATTAGTTCAATAACTTGAGAATCTTTAAAAAGCCATAATTTTAAAATTCATAGATTTCTAGAAGAATGCACAAAAATAAGTTTTGAAACATTGCCAAGCTAATACGCATATGGAATCTAAATCGCTACTAAATATATCTTATCAATTTTAAAAAAGATTTAAGGAATTCTTAATATTATTTGTTTTTAAACATATTCGAATACTTTTCAACTCTAGCTTATTTTAATGCTTTTAAAATACTGTTAAATATTTGGTTAATTTATTGCAAAATCTATAAAAATAAAATCATAAGATGAAATTATTGATATTAAAATTGTTAGCTTTGCTCAAAAGTTAAAGGTTTATCTTTGATACTTATCAATTTTATTTTCGTATACTAAATTCAAATGTTGACCACAGCGCTGACCTCAATATCGACTATATTTTTAAATTTATGTATTTCTGAAACAGCTGCTATATTGATTTAATAATAGGATTATTGATGAAAAATGTCTAAAGTAAATGGTATTGAATTAAAATAATAAGGTGAAAAAATAATTAAGAACTAAAAATTTATTAATAAAATTGTAAATTTATAAATTTGATCGTTAAAAAGGTCATATCTATCATACAAGACATTTATTAAATCTAAAAATCAGTTATGTGAAATCAATATTTCCCATTACTCGGATCATATATTACAAAGAGATTTGATCTCTTTTGTAAAGGTTTGTTCGAATTGATGCATCTAAAAATTGTTTGCCTTTCAACAATACCACACAGTCAGTTCGCACATCAAGATAACCTAGAGACTAACTTTGAAAAAATAAAACAACAGAGCAAGCATGTTTTATTCGTTATCAAATTTCAACAAAAAATATTTTATTGCAAAAAAATGTTTCAAAAAGTATAGAAAATTATAATAAAAATTATAATTTTAGAGAATTATAAGATTATATTATTTAGCCATTTTATGTTCTGATAAATTTAAAAATAAAAGTATAATTTTTAAAATTTAAATGAAACCATTTTCGCAATGATTGACATTTTTCTATCATTCTAAAAAATTTTCTAAATATACCTCTGTTCTAATCGAACAACGTTTCACGCATGGATACAGCGTAAATAAAAATAGAAAAAAAAAACAGTAACATTGCACTCATCGAAGCGTACATAGTTGATAACAATATCCTCGTTTTACGAGAAATTTTGCGTCAATAAAAAAACAAAAAAAAAACAACAAAACAAAAAAAACCTAACGAAATTTCTCTCAGAAATCATACATGCGTTCGCTGTAAAGATAAAAAGACATAGAAATACGAATGAAAGGGAGAAATAGAGTACATATATTTGCATGTTTTCGTATAGTGTGAAATTCAACATTCAGTAAGATAATGCTGAAGCAAACGTGACATATCCATATAACTCTATACTGTTGTGGAGTATCAAGTAAACGAAATAAATATGATACTGTAGTCCTTTAAATTTATTTTTAATTCATGAAGTAATTTCATGAAAATGAAACATTTATGTATAAAATATTTACTAAGTAAGTTTTAGAATTAGAACTTGGATTTTTTCTAACTTAAAGAAGGGGCCGAACTATCTGTCTCTGTCTAATAGCGTTTTTCATCATTTATAAAAATACTATCCTTTATAACAAGAAAAAAATAGCAGCCCTCGCTAGATATTAGTATAATTAGTAAATTTTGTAATAACAAACAAATTTTTTTACTGCATAGTTTTTGAATAATTAGAGACCTATCAAAAAAAATAGGTTATATTCTAGATTGCTAGTAGGTCTCTAATTAGTCAAAAACTATGCGGTAAAAAATTTGATTTTTATTACAAAATTTACTTATTTTACTAATATCTAGCGGGGGCTGCTATTTTTTTCTTGCTATACCGGATAGTGTTTATATAAATGATGAAAAACGCTATTAGACAAAGACAGATAGTTCGGCCCCTTCTTAAGGATAGCCTTTTTTACATCAAATGACAAAGGGCTACATCCATTTGGTTCAACATTCAATTTTTTTTTTAAATTGTTTGATTTTCATCTTGATATTCTAAAATATCGTAAAATTAATTTTTAAAGACGTTCTTCTTTAAAACAAATTTATATTTCAATAAAAAAAACTTAAAATACAAATAAAATAACTCAAAACTTATAAAAAATTTAGAGTGGGACCAAACTCATGTAGCTTTCTTCTTAATTTTATATAAGAAAAATATTCTGAATCAAAAAAAAAATTAAGTTAAAAAATTTAAAAAAAGTTAAGTTCTCAATATATCAACACTCTATTAATTGGTACTGTGCTTATGACAAAAATATTAATATTTAATAAAGTACTTTGTGTAATATAAAACTCTTTTATAGAATTTAAATAATAATAATTATTTTTAAGAATTTTTAAATAGATTTCATGTTTATCCTTTAATTATTAATATAAAATTTATTTTTGTTTCAGGTAAGCAACTTTATATTCGAAAATACTATTTTAGCAACGTTTCTAATACTTGTATCTGTGAGTACATAAATAACTTTTATTTAACAACAAATGGCTCTTATATTTAAATTTCCAACTTCAATTACTGTAAGTATAATACCATTCAGAGGTCGTCAGTAGCTCGGTCGGTAGCGTGATGGATTCGTAATCTCAAGGTCCCGAGTTCGAACCCCATTCTCAATCGATTGATATAAGCACCACTGTACGTTACATGTGGTTTCTTCACAAACATACTGACGATCTCCGTCGCTAATTAGCATTCCAATGATAGCATAAATACAGCGGCGTTAAATAAAACAAAAAAAATAATATCATTCATGTTGAAATTTGAAAGTATTGAGTTTAAAATATAATAATATTTTGTATTGTTACTTATTTTTAATTTATTAAATGGTTACTATAATTAGCTTATAAAAAAAGCAGGAAAAACGGTCCGCAGTTCGTTTCGCACTACAGACAAGCGTTCAAACATTAAGTTATTCTCACCGACATAGTTTTATTTCTTTAGTCGTTACATATTCCATAACTGCAACAATTTAAAAATTTTTAATTTCGATAGTTTATTATTTATATTATGTTCATATTTAGAATGAAATTTTAGCGCTATTGAAAAATGTGATGTGTCTGTACATTTAAGATCCTATTTAAAAAAAATTGAATAGAGTTTTTACTAAATATTAATAAAAGTAAGATATTTAAAAGCAATATTACTATTTATGAAATTTAAAGTAAATAAAGTAGAAAAACCACCTGTTCTTTTTTGCCTTTTTCTTCTGAACGAGGAAAAAACAAATCGGATTTGAAAATGATTGAAAGAATTTTTTTTTCTTGGTTATTTTGCGAGTGAAGTAAGTTGAGAACAAAAAAAAAGTATAATAGTAAAATATATATCCTTCATTATAAAATCAATTTTCTTAAGTGCTTTCATTTCCCACAGTGTTTAGCTTGTCAGCTATAACTCACGACATACTACGACTTTTTCATCGATTATCTGGCTTACGATCGAAACGTTTGATAATTTTAAAAAATACTAAGATGAAGAAAAAAGGAGAAAAAGAAACGAGATAAGAAGAAGGAGAAGTAAAAAAGAAATAAGAAAAGTAAAAAAAAAATTGAAAGTATATAAGTAGAAAAAGAAAAGTTGATAAGACGTCAAACGGTCGAGAAGATGAAACCCTATCTTCGGCATTCAAATTAGTACGGTAAAGTGAAAGAAGTAGGATAGAAGAAAAACGTTGAGAAAACGAATCTTATCTTTCACCTCAATTTTACTGATTTTCCTTTTCACTATTTTTTCTTCTTACTCTCTTTTTTTCTTACACTTTTTTTAGCGCTTATATTCTCAGACGTTTCTTTTTCCTTCATTTCCGTTTCCTTCGCTTCATCTGGCCTCAGAGACTTTCTCTCAGTCTCTCTCCTCTCTCTTGGCAAAGGAAAATTTTAAAAGTACGATGAAAGAATTAATCTTCAATTTGCAAGTCTTAACTATTTTTAATTGAATTTACGCGTCACGAGCACTATAGTGTACCACTAGAATCTCTATCTATCTCGTTCTTTCTCTCCCTTACCCTCTCTCACTCACTCAGTGAAAAAGCAGGAAATTGACACGATTGTATTATTCTCTAATGAAACATTTCCGTTTCCATTCCTGACGAACGGGCATTTGCAGTTACGATGGCGAGCCACTTCGTCTCCTCTCTTTTTACATTTCTCTCTCTCACTTATTTTTTTTACCTTTTCCCCAGTGGAAATTCTCTGCTTTGATCGATCATGACGCTTAATTGTTGCTTCTGCAACTTCGTGGCGTTCTTTTTGCATCTTTATGGCGAAATAAGCACAACTCTTTACTTTTTCTTCTCTTTGACTTCTTTCTTTCTTTTTTTTACTACTTTTGATTGGACGTCTCTTGATGTTAGAATTTTAATTTATTATAAGTGAGCGAGAAATATGAATATTTGAATAGGTAAAGAAATTGATAAAATTCATAATATTAGAGATCGCGTTTTCATCATCTCTATAAATAACAAGTATATTTGATTAAGTTAAATTAAAATAATCAAATTTAATTATAACTAATTTGCATTTTTTTAGCAAAATTTTTACTATTATTCTAACTTTTAATAAATATTGTTTAATTCATTTGCATCATTTAGTTACATCAATTGCAAATAAAGTAAAGTTCATCTTCAGAACGTTGTTGTCCTCCAAAGTTGATCCACAATTTTATGTATGGCTATCTATTATTTAATACCAGTTTAAAAGTTGCTACAGACTGGAAAAATTATTTTAATAATTTTTAAAATAATATTTTTTATTAATAAAAAAGCTATTTTGCTTTCAACCGAGGTATCATTTAATAAGCTCTAGTTTCAATATTTAGAAAGTTAGCGAGTAAACAGAAGATTTCCGTCGCAATTGTTCAAATAAAACGCGAGAGTTTTAACAAAAAAAACCGATAATCTTGCAGTTGAAAATTGGAGGTGTGTGTGTATATATAGAAATACTTTGAGAATGGTAAGATAAAAATAATAATCGACGATAACGTTAGACAAGTAAGTACCGAGGAGCAGTCGATAAATCGCTCTAAAACAAGAGGAGAATGTCGTAAGTTCAAAAGTCGTGACCTGCATTAAACTTTTCTTTAACCATTTTATATTTGTTTTAATTTTTTTTGTGTTTTTTGTTTCCACTATATTTACTCTCACTTTTCATATTACCTCTTTTTTTTCCTTGAGCTCGTTCATTTTCTCGTGATTTCTTTTTACTTTTACCTTTACTCTTGTTGCTTGTTTTTCGATTCGTCTTAATAACTTTTAGCCTTGAACAATGTGTATTGATCATGGGTTATTCGTTATATAATGCAGTTTTATGAATTTTATTACTGTTATTTGTAACTCATATTACCGCTCTCGATGAATATTATACCTTTAACACTTCCTAATTACCAAAAGGAACTTTAGTTAATATTCATCATGTTCATGAAGATATAATTACTCACTATGATGAGAAATTTAAATTGAAATTCTTTTTTTCTTGTAAAAAGCATTATTGGAATTTGTCATAAAATTGAACGTAATTTAGGACAAATAAAGGATAGAAAAAATAGCATAAAAGAAAGTAGAGCTAACAGTATAGAGTCAAATTGACCTATTTTTCATACGAAAAAGTACATAACAAATAAAAAGAATCAGTTTTCTAAATCACAACTTTAATTCATATGACAATTTTATCCCATTTTACAATGGATGAAATACTCGAAGACACTGGCATTAAATGCAGACAAATTAATTGGATTAAGTCCCTTACAACGACTAGTTATTCCATGTTTTTTTCTATAATGTTTAGCTTTTTAAAGTTCATTAATTTAGCTTGAAGACAATAATCTCAATCTTTATCCACAATTGTCTTATAAATCTTATTTAAAATTCAAATATCAATTCCAAAATCGTCGATAAACCCATAAAAGATATATTTATCAAATAGATAATCAGCTTTAAGCAGCTAATTTCTCAGCCATCGACAAACCAGCATTAAATCCAATCTTTAATCTTATCTATTATCGTTCAAGAACCTTGTATCTCAATAAACTTTACTATGTGTTATATGAAGTTAGCTCTAGAAGGATGGGTTAAAGGAAAGGACAAGCTAAAGCGAAAATAATGAGCCTCCGCGTAAACCGGAAGCTTTGATATCCACACTACCGATCTCACGTGTCGTTTATCTCTCTTTTATCTTTAGTTTGACCTCTGTCAAAAAGGAGACAGAGAGAGAGAGAGTAAGAGAGGAAAGGTTTTGTGAACTTTTAACATAAACTTCAATGTATATTCCTCGACAGTCGTAAATAATAAAGTTTTGTACCACCTCT
Source organism: Anastatus disparis (assembly GCA_017163975.1). Classification (NCBI taxonomy): domain Eukaryota; kingdom Metazoa; phylum Arthropoda; class Insecta; order Hymenoptera; family Eupelmidae; genus Anastatus; species Anastatus disparis. The sequence goes on from JAFFSR010000226.1 coordinate 4,304,368, forward strand.
TTTGCTCTTTATTTATCGCTCGTTTTATCTTATGCACCATAAGCAAAAGCTGAACTAAACTATACATCTAATTTTCTCATTCTTCATACCTCGATTAAATAAATTCGCTGCAGATGGCATTGTTGATGTTAGAAAATATATATAGTTCGACAAATGTAAATTGAAAGTCGTTGTATGTACTGTTTAGCTTTATGTAATAGAATCTTATCTGTGGTATGATAAATATATGTGTGTATGCGAATTGTGATTAATACCCTGATACTTCATAATAGAATAGATTTTCAGACAGCAGTTGTATTAATTTCATTCGTTGTGGATTGCTATCGAACCCAATATGCTATCTTAGCAAGTGCAAATTTACAAACAGAATCTTAGAAAACTCTTCTCGCTTGGCAGAAGAGCTTAAATTTACATGATCTGTCTTTCTATTCACTAGTAAGCAAAGTTTATCTGAATTAAAAAAATTATCTCCAAATATTAGCGAACATTCTATCAATGAAGACATATTTTTCAATATTCTTATATATCTAAAATAGGTTTTCGCAAAGAATGGTCAAGTTTTGACGACGTATCTTACTTACAAATGCAATAAACTGAAATTTTAAAAAATGACCCTTTTTCACATACATTTTTTACTTATAAAATTTAGTTTGTACGAATGATGCTTCAATGAACATTAAAAATTTGTAAAATGTTACAAAACAATCTAGATAATTTATAACAAATGATTGATTTATTTCAATTCTCGACTGAGGGAGATAAAAATAACATAATACAAGCATCAACGTCAACGTAATATTTAAATATTCTCTGCTTTTGAATTTTCAATATGATTTAAGATCTAATAATTTGTATCAATTTCCGGGTAATGAATAAAAAACATTTCTTTTTTAGTATACCATACCGTACCCGCAATTTTTCCTCTTCACTTCCCACAATTCGCTCGATAAAGCAATGGGGTAAAGATGTCATGTATCGCGATCCCTTTTTTGGCTTCACATTTGCCAGAGTTTAGTACTTTACAAGAAACTGAACATAATATTTTTTTTGTTATCTTTTTTAATTTTAAAATTTTATGCTCGTTTTATTAGCAATTTAACACGTTGTAAATCAAATACAGCCATTGCCATTTCGTTAGAATAGATCATTAGCATAAAATTACTAATTAATTTAAATTGTGCTCGTTTATTATTGTTAGTTTTTGCTATAATTGAAAATTCTTTAGGAGTCCATTTAAAGAGAATCAAAATGCAGTATTGATAATTAACATCAATATTATTTTAAAATAACGAAGTGAATTTTGATTTCGGTATTTATCAAATGCAGAAAAAAGTTGTATTTTCGTTATCATGATAAAAAAAGTATAATTTATCCAGAATTTTGTTCTTTAAAACTATGAACATAATGAACCCATTAAAATCAGGTCTCAATATACATAACAAAGTCTTACAATTTTTATTAATGTACATAAATATATCTTTATTAGTATTTTTTACACATCATATGATCGTAAAAACGTAATCGAAACTTATTCTATCGGCAGTTATAAATTAAATAAATTTTATCATGAGTTTGAAATTATATATCCTATAATTATTTGGGAATTTGCAGATGATTCTGTAGATTCATCTACAGTTTGACCTACAGATATTTTTACAAAAAAGTTTTTTTTAAATATCGAAATAAAAATCTAAAAGAATTTCTGGTTGTGCCTTAAATTGTGGTACTCGAAATAACTCGCTGTAGGGATTATATGTTAAATAATGAAATTTTGAATCTCTATATTTCCTTTTTGGTAGAATAAAATCATCCTCAAAATTTACAATAATGTAGGTAATAATTTAATGTGAAAGTACTCAAAATTAAAAAGAAAAATTTGATTGTAAATGAATTTTCCAACGACTACCTTAAACTTTGGAAGATAAAAAAAATCCATAAAACTTTAATAAATTTTTTTAGCATTTCGTTGTATATTCAACGCGTAAATTTTAATTTTTAATAAAAAATTTAATTAATTTCTTTTAAACACGAGCTCATTATTATTTAATTAATTTATTATTTTCACTTCGTAAAACAGTAAATTTTTAATTCGTTAATGTAATATTAATTATGCAGGATATATAATAAATAAAGTAATGAATTATTTGCAAATACAACATTAATATACTGTTACAGATAATAAAATCTAATATTTTAATACGCACATTATCCAAATTTAATAATTAATTTATAAATTTGTGAAAATTTTACATTATTCCAAAAATACAAATGCGTTATCATCAAATTTTAATTCAAAATTAATTTTAAGAATTTTTTTATTAATAAAGTTGTTTGTGAGTTAAAAACAAAAGACTCAGGCTTGTAGATGTTAAAAAGATAAACTTTTATACCAAATAAATTTGCATTAAAAAAATTCTTTAACACAAATTCTGTTTTTCAACTCTTGCGTAAAAGAAAATTGTAAACCATATTTAACACGAAGTCGTATTTTTCAACTTCTCATAGTAAAATATGAATGTAAAAAAAAGGAAAGAAAGAGAGCCAGTACCAGTTACCCTTACACAAGTTAAAATATATGTAGGAAAAAGGTATATATGGCATTTGAAAAAAAAGGGTATACCGCATTCATAGCGATAAACGCGTCGAGCTTAAAAGTATATACACAAAAGAAAGAGAAGAGAAAAAAAAGAAAAGAAAGAGAAAGGCGTAAAAGCGAAGCCCGCTAGTTTTAAACAGATTAACCCATATCTCGTTAAGGCACTCTTTTTTTCTTTTTTTTTACAACTTGTGCTCACGCATATTCTACTGGTGACGTATGTCAAAAGTGGTGTATATGCAACGCTTGTGTTGAAGCCATAGATTTTCGTTTTTCTCTTCTACCGCTTCACTTGTTCTTTTTTCACTGTTTTTTTTTTCATCCCTTTTTTTGCAGTAGACGTCAACGTAGTCATTTTAAAATACGTGCAAGAGAAATTGCCGTAATGAAGTAGCGCAATTATCATGTTGTTGTGTTTTTTTTTCTTCTTTTTAAGTTGATACGCGAAATTCAAGACAGTTAAATTAAATTTTATATTTTGTTTCAAGCTTTTCAAAAACCAAGCGATATGATGTGCTTTAAAATATCTCTCCAAAGAATTTTTTGCAAACAATTACATTTATTATCATTTGTATGTTATAAAATTCATTGAAATTACAAATTTATGAGGTCGTCAGTGGCTCAGTCAGTAATGTGATGGATTCACAATCTCGGGGTCTCGAGTTCGAATCCCGCTCTCGGCCAGTTGATACAAGCACTACTGTACGTTATATGTGCTTTGTTCATAAACACACTAAAAACCTCCGTCACTAATTAGTATCGTAATGATAGCATAAATACAGCGACGTTAAATAATAATAAAAACTACTTTCTTTTTGTACAAGGAATATATAGTTTTTACCTTTTTACCAAAAATAAAGAAATGGTATAATAGTTTAAAGTTTATATGTAATGCGAAGGAGAATTGACTTCACGAATATTTATTATCGATAGATATAGTTTACTTTGAGAATAAAAATAATCATGCTCTAGTGGAAGGTTCACAGGATTATTTTAACTTTTTAGCATTTTCCTATTTTTTTATCTTCGAAAATATGAACATTAATTATCATTAGCAATGTATTATTTGGAATTTTTAAAATGATTATTGAACATATTTGTGTTTTCGGGTCATGTGCTTTATATTTTGTACGAAAATTTTGCAAATATTGCATTTTATTTCTTAAGGGCTAATCGGTGACTTTGTGTTATAGTGAACATACATTGTAAAATTAAAAATATTAATTATAATGTTTTTAAAAATAAAAACTAAAATCCTAATTTTTCTTCTGGATCTACAAGTGTACGCTCATTTTTATACATGGAATAAGCTATATCTATCGACCATAAATATTCTTAAAACGCATTTCTTTTTACATTACGCAAACATAGTTAAAAAAAGACAATTTGGTAGCCATGTTTTTACATATAAAACGGCTAATATTTTCAAGGTTGAACGTGTGAAACTATGTAATATAAGAGGCTTAAATAATGAAAGAAAAAAAATTTATGTGCATTTGAGAAAAATGTAAAAGAACAAAAAGAAATCCGTTGCTTTCTGCAACATTTTTCAAAAAATATAAGCTTTTAAAAAATAATTTTATTTTTATATCAATAAAATTTTATACACAAAACCTTTTACGTGTATAAAGTAGATAATATAATGAAATTCTTTATAACTATTCCTATTCTAACTTTAAATTCATTAAGTTGATATTTCACTTTGGATGTTCTTCAATCCAATTTTTGTAATCTGAAATATAAAGAATGATAATACTAATTACTCTTTATTTCACATATGAAAAATGTACATTTTTAACATTCTTATATAAATCATGACATAACTTTTCAAATATTCATTTTAAACAATTTCAAATTCTTTAAAATCGAACCAAGTTCGGGTGCATACTGGCAATTAATGCACGCAATGCCCAAAATCTAATAAATTCTATATCAGGGAATTTCGAATGTATGTGCAAAATTTCATGAGGAAATTTCTACCACTTCAAAATATATAGAACGCAAAAAATGTTGCCACGTACGTACACTAACCCGCATACACACAGACACACGCACATACCAGCAAACTAGAGATCTTACTTTTTTATTCAATAGTAGAAAAAGTAAGGATTCATCGGAACTCCAGTTTTATAAGTTACAAAAACTTTCTCACTTACTTAAAGATACCTGTGTCCGTGCACAGAAAAAATGAAAAAAAAAGTAAAATGTGAAAAGAATGTAATATGCGTAAATAAAAGTCATTGGAAACGAATAAAAGTATTATTGTCATAGGTAAGATGATGCAAAAATTTCTGTTATCAGTTAATTTCAATTAATTCCAGTTTTTTTTTCTTGTGAATAAATATTTTTGATTTATGAAAATGTCGTGATTAAAAAATTTTTATCTAATAATTATAAAAATACGAGTTCGACTTTTTTTTAATCATTCAATAACATTTTATCACATCTCATCAAAATTCGAAGAGTTTCAAATTTCAGATTAAATGTAATTGGATGCTTTAAAGTACTCGGATACTCGGATCTTTAGCGTTCTATATGTTTCTCTATGTATTCTCATACATGTGTGCGTGTGAATAAAACATTTTATTTGAATAAAACGCTCTCATTTTCTTCCTTTTCCTGTTCTCCCTTTTGTAAACGTATATCAGACCCTGAATCAATTGATTTCTACAACCTTTTTTGTCCTACTATTACTATTCCCTCGTAACGCGTTGGAGCAATTATTTAACAAACAGTTGCAAAACTTGAAATTGTTATTTAACGTAATATGCATAAATTTACTTTTTTTTATTGCTACGTGTACAATTGCATACAAAGTTGGGTAACCCAATTATTGTTAATTATATATTAGAAATTTTTTTATTTTATTGAACGAAATTAATGTTAACCTTTTCTTATTTCGTTCCTTCAACTTTTTTATAGTTCAACTACCTTGGATTTTTTTTCCTTTCATTTCCTATTATTTTTTTTCTCTTCAGTTGACCCAAGGAAGAAAGAGATCGACAACGCACATGGCTCACCCTTTTACTTTAAGTTACCCTAGTAAGAAGGAAAAAAAGAAGTCCATTCGAAAGACAAGACGATATCTGATCGACGGCAGCAGCTCACTTACTTTTCTTTTACTCTCTTATTTTTCGTCCCTCATCTTAAAGACGGTAGAATACTTTGGTTTCTCATATTTCGACTACTGCTGCTACTCGTTTTTCATTTCTCTGATTCCCTCGAGAAGCTAGTAATGAAGTGACCACTCGGGCACTTTTCTTTCTTCAATTGAGAGAGAGAGAGAGAAGCTACTGCTTGTCTTGGGCTTTTCTTCTCTCTCCTCTTATCTTTTTCTCTTTACGAAAAATAGCCATTTGGCTTTCTCTCGTCTCCTTTTCTTTGAACCTTCAAAGAAATAAGTGAAGAACTGTGCGCGTGTAGCTATCAACCTATATAGAAAAGGTGAGAATTGCTAAAAGAGAATGACTTTTTTTTTATCTTCTTTTTTTCTTTATTTAGTTTCTTCTCTCAGTCGTTCTTTTCTTGTTTTATTTTTATTGCAAGCGAATATCTTTATCGAACACAAAGTAAAATAGGAAAAAAAAGTAGAGAAACTTAAGCTCTTTATGAAGAAAAAAAAATTTTTTTTAATGAGTTTTTATCACAAAGTATTACGTAAGACAATTTTCTTATGAGATATTCCTTTTTTATTCTTTAAAATTAAGCTCGTTTAAAATAACAATGAAACGTTGATAAGTAATAAAGGCAAAGCATGTAATAAAGCTTATTAACCCTGTTATCCATTTTTCTCGTTCTTGTTAATATTGGAATTTATTATTGAAAAATAAGAAGCATAAAAAATATAATTTCATTCACGAAAAGAATGTAGTTATAATGTTCCGTTTCAAATAAATTGTATGTGAATTTATATAAAAGAGATAAATCAAATACGTTTTTCAAGTGTTATATTATAGAAGTGAAAAGGTTAATCATGTTGTTCTATTAACAATACGAAGGGCTCTATCGTTTTCAATTTTCAAAGGTCTCGAGCGCTTTTTAAAAATCTATAAGAATTTGATAAAAAATAACTTCTGAAAGTAAAAATTGCACTTTTCATTAATATATACAATGATAACGGTAGAATTAATAGAAACGAATGCAATCATTGAAAATTTCGTATAAGCTATTATAAAGAATTTCGTTGAATTGTTAGAAACTTATAACTAATCCATTAATTTGTTGAATTTACGAACTCCGAAATGAAAAATAAATAATAATAAATTTAAAAAATCAATTAAAAAAGTTTTTCCAAGAACCTATACGAGAAGCACGAATCTGGGCATGCGCGTCACATAATGATATCCATAATACGTATACGAGGCACATTTCCTAAGTTAGAAAAGGGGTTTTTAATAGGAATAAATTGGTAAAAATAAATTTATTATATTTTTAAATATTGAGAAACATGTAACAATATACTAATTGAGAACAGACAACAATATTGATTCTTTATTGGATCTTCTGTGCATTAATATAACACTATTTATCTGAGAAAATTAATATTTGTAAAGCATGAAATAAGATACAATAAGAGAATTGTAATTTTGAATGCACCTGACTCTTTAACGTTATTTATATTCTTCTGTCAATCAACTGAAAAGAAACAAAATTTTCGAATAGTTGAACCATAACTTTTAAACATTTATTGAATACAATACTTACAATTTATGAATAAGATAATACCTTCTTACGATTATTTTGAATATTTTTTAATATTTTTATCTCAGACTTTATTTTTTCAAGAACGTTCATACATTAAATGGAATTTCTTTAACATAATTTTACGTTTTAAACTTACCACGTACTTTAAAATTTCAAATTCATCACACCTTTTACATGCAAGATAAAAAAAAAGAACAACCACTGAAGCAAACTACGCATCTTATTGGCAATTCCGAATAAATTTACCAAACCTCATCTATCTCTATCTTGAATCTTATAAATAACTGAGTAAAAAAAAAATTAAACTTAAAAGCTGGCTTCTCTACTTTTAACCCAACAAAATCTAAAACACGAATCTCCGATCCAATCGTCCAAAGTGCTTGGAGAAGGAAATTCCCATATAGTTTCACGCTTCTCCTGATGCTTTTCATTCCTTTAAACTTAACTTAATAGAAATTTCTAATCCTCCTAATACAATAGATATAATATTGTACAGGTTGTTATTTCATATATTTATTTACATAGAATATTGTCGACGTGCAGATTTGATTCAACTGCAAGTTTTAGACTTCGGTCAAGTCAACAGCACGTCCAGCTGCTAATAGAAATGCAAATCGAGCAAGTAAGAGAGGGACAGGGACAGAGAGAGAGAGAGAGAGAGTTTCGTGTGCATGTATTCAAATCAAATGAGGCTTTCTACGTGTATACGTTCTGGCTAGAACATTAGGCTTGAATTAATGGCACATCGTAGAAATGGGTGGGATACAATCTCAGACCCGATTACCAATTACCTGTTCGTCCGAGAATTGCCGATGTTGTTGTTGTTGCTGCTACTGCTGTCGTTGTTGTTGTTCTCATTGACAAAGTTAATAGTGTAGACATGTTGTAGGAAATGGTGATGTGAAGCTTGATAAAAAAAGGTGAAAAGTAAACTGCAAAACAGTTACTACTTGATATTGAATTTCTAGTGTTCGAAAAGTAGGTCAAAATTTCCACTCAATTGACGTTGTAATGCTTTTCCATCATATGTAATTATGGATTAACTTTAATTAAATAATTACTGTTATCGCTTATTAGATTTTGATATATTAATAAAAAAGCACAGAAGTTTATAAAGGCTATATTATATTTTATTTCAATATTATGTTCATATTAGATGAATTCCGGAAATTTAAATCTGGCTGTAAATTTTATTTGATCAAATTCTCAAACTTAATATCATTTTCTTAAATCATAAATTCAACTACCCTTTTTTGTATATGCAATCAAGAAAAAAATTATGATGAACATCCTCGTAAAGTGTACACCGTTAATTTGTACTTAATTGAATTGATTCGTACCGTAACGAAAAATTATTCGCAAATGTCTAGCTAAAAAGGATGAAGAGAAAAAGCAAAATTAAAATTAAAAAAGGGTAAAAAAAGGAAATAAAGAAAAGAAAAAGGTAAATTGAACAGTGGCATGCAAAACGAGCTGAGCCAAGCGATTATACCGCACAGGCACCGCAACAATCAGTGAAAACAAGGTATAATTCTAGGGCGTATCCTTGCGCGTGTAACCAACGACTCTCTAGGAACGGCGACGAGTTCGCTAATTTTCCACCCTTCGCGTTTCAACGACCTCGGCGAACAAGCGTAAAATAAAATTAAAAGAAAAGGGAGATAAAAAGAAAAAAATATTGAACAAGAGGAAGAAATGAAATATCATAAAAGAAAAAGACAAACCATAAGTTGTGTCTGACTTGTGGTTTTAAAAGCCGCATGTTACTAACACGTTAAAAGACGGATGTGTCTATTTATGTGAAGACCTTAAACTGCACGGCCAAAGTCAAGAAAAAAAAAGGGATGACTAAAAAGAAAAAATAAAAGAAGACAAGGTTGGCCTAACTAGACTACTTCTTTTAGTGTCTGTCTATCTTGACAACCCTTCATTGCCGTGACAGCTTAAGGGGGTTAATAGATGATTCCCTTGAAGAACGGCTACGATTTAACCTAAAGCCATTAGTTGCGAGACGCTTTGTTGAGCTAATATTTCTAAGAAAATATTATTCTTAATTAACTAGTTTTTTTTATTTCGATTAATTTTTAATTATTTTTAAGAAATTAAAAAAGTTTTCTTGGGTCAAAAGAGGAAATGGAATATTGAAATGAATTATCAATCATTTTAGAATTTAATATATTTATACTAAATTAATTGAAAAATATTTAATAATATGTTATATATGAAGAAAAATAAGCGATAAAGAGAAATCTATCAATCGTTATATATGCATGGAAATCTCTTTTTTTATCAAGTACAATAACTCAAATTTGGATAATTTTTTTTTTTATCTCTAATGAACATTTTTTCAGTACGCAACAACAGTATGTAATTCATTACTACTCTCATATCCACAAAAAACAATAAAATATTATAACATTTGGTCGGAAATACAGGGCTCGATGAATCGTACAATAAATGTCTCTATTGTCGAACATGGAAAAAGTAAACATCTTTAGTATGTACAACTGGTGTATTTTCCCCCTTTTAGTAATAAAAGTATGATGTCTGTTTTGCGGACAATAACCGAAAGAGAGGAAAATAACGCAAACACGCGCATGCGAATATTTACATTGGCGTTTGCGTCATGGATGCAATGATTAGAAAATTAAATATACACAGAAAACTGGTGTTATTGATCAATTACAAAGAAAAATATTTTAAATGTAAACAATCAAAGTTTTTAAATCTTTTTGGAGCTTGTTTTCTAATTTGAAAAAAAAATCGAATTTCAAAGATATTTGACAGAATTACATATGTCAACATCGCATTCAATGTTCTGTTCTCATTTTCGTATAAGCGAATGCCTACAAATAGAAGATGAGGAAAGAGAAAAAAAGATGATCTAAGCTCTCCAGGATTTTCCCACAAGTCAAATGCTGGAAATTTTCTTTACTGTAAAGCTCATCACTCTTAAAAGAGCGTAAAGTATACATCGAGAGAGGAAGAAAGGAATCTCCGAAAAGGAAAAAGCTCTCGTTATTCTTTTTCTTCCCATATATAATACTCGGTACCATCCTCTGTCGTATAAATGCGACGAAGAAAGGTGGTAAAAAGGTTGGGGATTCAAAAGAAGAAAAAAAGAAGAAGAAGAAGCAGGAGGGATATAGGAGACAGGGTCCTTTAAGAAAGAACGCATTTACACAGGATGTGAGGTAAAGCTTTCTAAACGAGAGAGTGAGAGAAAGAGAGAGAGAGAGAAAGAGATGCGAGTATATGCAAATGTAAAAGGAGGGTACATTTATCTCAGCACCACGCCCATGTATTTCCTCTGGAGCTTCCGTTCAGAGCATTGTCGAGCTTCCCGAATCGAACTCTCTCTCTTTCTCTCTTATTCTCTCTTGCCTACGACAGCAAAAGCAAGACCACATATATACACATACATAGATATTTATATATACATATACGTATGTATGAACGAACCAACAACGAATTTTCTCTCTCTCTCTCTCTCTCTCTCTCTCTCTCTCTACCCGATACTCGAGAGATTTATGGGCAAACTAGCCTGTACGCTGCCGCTTGCTAGTTTCTCTCCCTGGGCTAATACACCGCCAAGTTATGGGGCAATTCAATTTAATTTCGAAAATAAACAACCGACGACTACGTCACCAACGCTTTCTCTCTCTCTTTCTATTTGGTTCTCTCTCTCGCTCTCTCGTTCTTTGGATAGGTATAGAAAGAGCTGCACCCACGCTCGTAATTTGCCACGTGGAGTATTTGCGTTCTAGCACCCCCTCTCTTGCTCTCTCTCTCTCCCTTAGGAGGTAAAAGGGATGTGTATTATAGTGAAGTTTCCGAATAAGGATTCGATATTCCAATTGTCGATTTAACGCTTTCTCTAGCTTTTGACAAGGGTTTGTCGATGATCAACTCTGAGATTGCATTTCCAATGCATTCCTTAAGGTGTGTGTTGATGAAATCAGACAATCTGATGAAAGTTTTGATTGAAGTTAACTGATTGTGGGAAAGGGGGTTTATATAGCACTATTGTAAGTCTCATGTCAAGTTTGAAGTAATTTATATATTAAATTGTCACGAATATCTTTGGAATTTGAATGACAGATTTTCTGATATGCTTAAGATCTTTATAAATAATCTTTCAAATTATTATTATCATTCAACAATGATTGATAGACTAATATGTCGGTAAAAAATGTTTTGCAAATAATCTGATAAAATGATAAAATTCAATTAATATCAAATTTAAAATTTTTCCATTTAATGGATTTTTTTTAAAGTTTTTAATGAAATATGGATTGTAATTCATTCAAGTCTCTGTTATTATTAAAAAAAAAATTACTGTTTTTATAGACATTAACAAGTATTGATTGTACAATATTACGATAACAATAAATCAATAAATACACGAAAGCTTTATGTACTGAGCTTTTTTTACAATAATGTATTCCAATTTTTTCCTAATATTAATAAATATTTTGATTGATTTTTTTTGTATACGTAGCACGCAGTCAATTCCTTTTTAATGCTTTTAATACGGATTTTGATTTTTTAATTAAAACATCAAAGTATATAAAAAAGCTGCTTTTAACAATAATCAATGTAAACGTAAAAAAATTCTTTCAAATGCAATTTTATTTTCATCATTGAAAAACGAGTAACTATTTCAGCAAGTATACTGTAACTATTCTATAAATTTTTTATGGAGGAAAAACAAATATTAAAATAGCTTTAATCAAATGTCAACGAATGATAAAAAAAGAAGAAAGAAAAAAAATGAAACTATGGCATTGTAACAGTTTACCAAACTTGAAGTTTTACTAAGACAAAACAAAACAGTTCTTTTTTTTTTATCTCGCGTTCTCGTTTCTCTTTAGCTTAACCACCTAGCCGATATCTTTAAAGAAAGTTTTCAAACTGAAGCTTCAGCCGTTAGTTCTTAACTCATTCTCCAGAACTCCTTAGGTAAGAAGTTTTGGGTAACGGCACAATAATCACGCCAAGGCGTTCCTCTCCCACACTCTCTCTCTCTTTCTCCAGCGTCGTCTTAGTAATCTTCTTGCTTACTTCCCTTTCCACAGCTATCAAGTTTACTAAGCAACGCTTCCTAGCTTGTCTTCAATGTAAATATATATATATACATATGTATATGTATAGTTATATTATGGTATTGTAGTATGAAACGCTTTACAAAACGGCGTTAAGTGGTCGGAGGGCTTTGAAAAATGAAAATTGTTTAAAGTTTGTTGAACTTTGAGCGTTTGGTAATGGGATTGCTTGGAAAAGGAAAAAAAAAATTTTTTTAAGATAATATAAAAAATAGTTTAAACTTGGAAAATAAACAAGGGATATATTTGAATAACAGTGATAAGTGTTTTATAATGATTTTTACACGATTGGTTTTTTTAAACTTGCTTATGATGAATTCACGATTGCTTAAAAAAATAATATAAAAGTTTTAGAAGTCAAACATCAGAAGCATTTATATCCTATCAATAATTAAAAGAATCCATGAATAATTCTTACATCTTTTTTTCTAATTTTAATATTACATTACAACTTTTATTTTATGATATAAACATTGAAATAAAATAGAAAATAAAAGTAAAAAATAAATACGTTACAGATTTATATTTTTTTAGTAGATTGTAAAAAAACATACCATAAAATATACATTTAGAAGCTCAAACTGACTGAAAATACGAGAAAACAAGAATACATATTTTTCACAGTGAATTCATAATATTTTTATAAGAATTTAAAAATTTTTTTTTTTTATTATAGATCATTTGATATGAAATCTGTTTTACATATGTATTATACGTACAAGACCATAAGAGAGTATTCGTTGGCGCATAAGGAAGGATGTGAGAAGGGTATCAGCAAATCTACTTTAATAAATTGTGTAGTAGATTCGATCGAGGTCGTTGCGTTTGAATTTATTTTTTTTTCTTCCATAGTGACATGAGGCACATGTAATAAGGATGTTACGATAGGAAGATTTTTCTTTTTTTTTCGAGTAAACTAAAGGAATTCATGTATAAAGTTTCGATGTTATTTCATACGAATAAAATATTTCTTTTTTCTTTTGCTTCTTAAAGAAGATGCGAAGAATTAAAAAGATATTTATTTTATTTTGTAAATGAGATTTTTAGTTTAAAAATAATTCTTTGACAAATTATGAAAAATTCGAATGGATTTCACATCCCACTTCACCATTAATAAAAGTCATGTGAATATTACATTTCCTATATTAAACATAAAATATAATTTATCAAAAGTTTATATATTAATATTAATGTTTATTACTGGAAAATATTATCTCATGATATTCTGTTTATCATTTTAAAATAATTAATTTCTTTTTAAGGTATATCTTAACGTATATTTCGATCATGCAATTTAATTACAAGTTACACGTGTAAACATAACTACATCGCAACCAAACCATCAATAATAACATTTAATATAATGAAATGGAACATTCCATTAGCATTATTTATTGGTACTAGCAAGAATATTAATGTATTGATTTGACATATACCAATAATGACAAACAAAAAGAAAACATGAGCTAGCTATAATTATAACTAAATTAGAAAATTGATTTAAGTTTATTTTTTAATCTTTTTTTTGCATTTAACATTTATAAAAATAAAATCAATATGAGTGGAAATTACACATCGATATATTATTTACCATTGTACATCAAACATCGAATTTACCCGTCGTTATTATTATTTACGTAGTAGTCCAATAACCCAGGCTCTCGCATGTCGATAAGCATATCGACGAGCATATTTGACAAAGCTTCACCACCGCCGGTGATATTGATCTCATCAAGAACTTTGAAGTCTAATTGGAGAAGATCGTTATTGCTCTCGAATGTTGTCATCATGGCAAGAAAATATACGGCTATTATGTAACCAAACATTGCGCATCTCTTATAATCTTGCCAAAATGCTTCGTAGGTATATTTACTTAAATCCTGTATACCCTTCTCTTTTAGATGATTCGTAAGGCAGTCGTGATAATATTTTATGAGATCTCTGAAATAGATGAGAAAGATTTTATTTTATTTTTTATATTAATGTTTGAAAATATGAATGTTAATATCTTTTGTATTAAATATGAAATTATAATAATGTAATAATGATAATAATATTATTATATATTATTATAAATATTATAAATATCGATTTTTTAACATTATATTTTTAAAATAATTTTAATATTTATAATGTAACCTGAATATAAACTTTGTAAAATCTTTATTTTTAATAAAGTTTATAAATTATTCAATTAGTTAATTGATTTAGAGTCTCATTTTTGGCATTAAAATATATTAATTAAAAAAGTTATTAATTAAAATTCGCATGACAACAGATTTAAATAATCAAATATTAAGAAAGATAAAAATATAATTCTTTATATTTAAATAACTTATTTTATGTAACACAATTAATCATTAAAATTATATCAGTTCAGTGTAAAGATTACTATTGTTTAAATGTTTGTCAAAATAAACTCTGCAAAAATTCTGATGATCTATAATAAACGAATTCAGTACTTGAATTTCTTAATTATGGATGTTTGAGAATCTCATTTATAGTATTATAGTAAAGAATCATTTTATAATTTTTAAAGCACTGACTGGCATAAATCTGCATTAATGTCACATCTATCCGTACCATAAGTAGCCCATTATTGCCCCGTGCTTATCGGCCTCGCTACGCTCGGACAATAACCACACGGTGCATAAATGGACTGCTATGCCATGGATAGACGTGACAGCGGATTTATAATAGTCAGTACTATAAAATATCGTATAATACTCGAGCTATAAATGGCCTATAGCTCGACGTGAATAATCCAGTGCTACAATAGGTTTTTTATGCCACTAGTATCATAATTTACTATTTTTAAACTACAATTTGATTTTCTAAAAAACTATATTAGATAAGTAATTAAATTGTTAATTATCAGTTTTATTTTACATACGTAGTTCGTTCCTTAATGTCCTCTCGCGAGCAGGTCATATATATAAGTGTAGAGATGTCTATTGCGGGTGATGAGTACATAATCAATGCAAAATCAATCAACATTGCTTCTAATTCTTCATTTTTACTATCACTCAACTTTCTAAATAAAATATTATTAATAGTAGTATCACCATGTACAATAGTAGCTAACGGTTCGACTGGCCTAACACACTTCATCATTACTCTATAAAATACATCCTCTAAAAGATATTCAATTTGTTTTGTAAATTTTGGATCATAATTTCTTTTTTTTAAAGATTTTACCAAACGTTTCATTCGTTCATTGAGATTTTTAATGTATATATGAGGTATCGTTTCTTCATCATATCTATATGTAACGATACCTTTTTTAATTTGTTGCAATTTATCAGGATTTTGTATTTTCATTGCGTAGGAATCACCATGCAATCTGGCCATTGCTTTTAATCCAGCCATAATGTAATCTAATGATACATTTATCTTTTTGGGACATACAAAAAATCCACGTCTGCAGACATTCTCCATTACTATGACATAACGGAATGTTGGATCTTTACCACCTACGAGATCAAATTATTACATTTTAAAAAACTGCATTATATTAAATTAATGGTTTTGAATAACACATTGAATTAATTTGATATAATAGTTTGAATTGATAGAAAAATCATAGAAGACTTCGTAATAAACTTCATAATTATGAATCAAGTTTACCAACCTAGGTACAACCTTGGATAATCTTGATGATTATCACCAGCTAGTCTTTTATAAAACATAATTTCGTTAGCGAATAGTTTGTCCAAACCATTTCTCTCGAATACATCCACATTTTGAGAAGGTAATTTCACAAGAATACGTCTCTCTTGTCCTCCAGGATATTTGATATCAAGAAAGAAGAGATCGGACAAGAAAAAGGAACCTCTTGGCTGTGTAATTTTATACGAAATGTCACTAGAATTGCATCTTTCTCCAAATAGTTCAGACAACTTAGGAATCAAATGATTCTGTAGCCATACGTTTATCTTATGTTCAAGTTTCTCCATGTGTAGTCTTTTACTCTAGAAGCTTTGTCTCAACAGAAACGTATATTCAACTTGCCTGAGAGGAAGAACTTTTTAAATGGAATGTTGCTTTGGGACATACACGTGAGAGCTAGCGGAAGTTAATGGAAAATGGAGTAAGTTTCTCGTATCTAGTGTGAAACGCTGCTGAAAGTTTCCTTTCTGGCTTATTGACTTTAAGAATTAAATGATTATAGGATTTAATTTATAATTTACTATAGATTTGAAATTATATTTTGATTTTATAAAAGACCTTAGAATTTTTGTTCATCAGAATTAAACATTACTATAATAATTTATTTTTAAAATTATTAGTATCAAGAATGAAAGTCATATTTTTAGAAATATTTTATGAAAATAAAAGACAAGTTTAATACATGAATTTAAAAAAATTTTGTACTAATTAAAAATAAATTGAATTTCAAAAAACTAACCTTTTAATAATTTGTGATTCTCCAAAACACATTTACATTTTCTTTTGTGAACAAGCTAAAATCAGAAAACTCGAAAATAATTGCTCATTTGTATGAATTTTCAAACTAAATGACAATTCTTATCTCGTATTCTTTGACTTTGCTGATTAAGTTTATAAGCAATAAAAAAGTTTCAATAGATCATTTTTTTGTGCGACTTTTTAGATTTGCATGTCTGATAAGACTAATTTTATACCCCACCGATTTCATTATCGTGATCGTATTTAAGAAAGCTTAGCATAAATTATATTCACTACTTTTTTTTAAAAAGATGTGAAACATTGTATATTCGTGTTTACGATAAAACTGACGTTTATAATCACCTCTATATAACAAATGATTGAAAATGTTAAATTTTCTAATTATCAATACGAACATTTTATATATTTTCAAACAAATAATTTTTGCGACATTTTTACATTTTCTGTAAAATAAAGAAAAGAAATGTATAAGTAACTGTTCGAATACTGTAAAAAAAGAGAGTTAATCAGAGGATTTAATTAAGCCTTAAATCGACGGATTTGGAAAGGATAGATTCAGCTTCCGACTCGACAAAACCACTCGTTTTATTTTCCTTCTCACGAAGATCCCTCGTTATTAAGTACATTAAAAAAGAGAGATTTCTGCTTTAGGAGACATTTCTCAGTGAAATTACTTTTTTTATAATTATTTTTTGCATAAACTTTTTATATTTTTAAGATCATTCCATTTAGATAAATATTATACGTTTCATAATATTCCAATATAATATAATATTTTTAAGAAATTGGAATGATATTTAATAATAAAGTTTATAAAAGTCATTGATTTTTATTAAAAAACAATCTATGAAATTTTTTAAAAAATATTAAGGAAATATCTGATAACAGATACGAAAAAGATTCTATTTTATTTATTGAATAATCTTTCTTATCACGTAAACAGTGTGGCAATAAAAATTTTTTGTGTACCCAGATGCACGCACGCATGTATACAAGTAATTTCGTTTTATCTTTTCTTTTTGCAAAAAAAAAATAATAAGATTTTTATGAAAGGAATTAATAAAAGCCCACGCGCAGAAGCATTAAAATAAAATATTGCTTTTCAACAAAACAATCGTTTATGGATTATCCGCCTTTAGGCTACTACTGATGTCGATATCATCAATAATATTACTTGTTAATACTTGAAAGCAGTGAAACTTTACCTTATTCGCTATGAGGAATAAAGTAAGAGAATATCGACAAGAACAAATTGTTGGAGGTAGGAAGGGATGAAGGCGCTATACACAAGCAAGCAGCAGCAGCATCGCAAAGTGTGGAGAAACTATGTATGCATATTGCAAAGCGTCTTCGATTATTACTGTCGAAGTGCAACGTTGGTTGTAATTACACCATTTCAGGTCTTTGTTTCCATTAAGCGGAAGTTTATGCTTGCCAAGGCTACTTAAGGAGAACTTAGTATAGAAAGAGAGAGAGAGAAGTGCAAGAGAGAAAGATAAAGATGGAAACGCTTCTCGTTCCAAGTATTTTCCAAGCAAGGATTTAACCCTCAAGAAGTTTGTGGTACTTAAGAATGTTGTGCTTATTTTGGAGGGCGAAGGTTTACAGATTTTACCATTCGTCGAGCATAAAGTGGTGTTGTTAAAATTTTTTTTTCTTAATTTTATGTTTTATGAAAATGTTTAAATACATTGTATCTTGCATATTTTATGACCTATATAATATTTAAAATCTTTCAAGCATGAAATCTGACATAATTAATTTTTTCCTATTTTCACGTATATTTATGTGTATATATTTATACATGTAATATTTCTAATGTAAAATTAGATTTAGAAAAACATAATTGTTTAATAATTTTATGAATTTCATATATGTTTGCATCGTTAAATATTAGACGTTTAAGGATTGATTAGAATAGCAGTAAAGAATATGTCTTGTTATCATAGTATTTTAAATTCAATAAAGCGATATTTAGTATTTTTATTTTGCAGATTTTCACTTAGATTTTTACATATTAGATCAATATTATTAAGCAATTAATATTAATAAACAAACGTAAAATATCAATAAAATTTAATCAAATGTAAAAAAAATATTTAAATCATTCAAAAAATAGTCTTATAATTAGTACATCGACTTCGTAATCGTAAGAAATTTAGGTTGATCTATATTAAAACAATTTTATTTAAAAAAATTTTTTTAGTTTATTAAATGTAATATACTAAAATTGATATGATATTTGAAGAAAATGATTTTCAATTTTTTTTTAAATTTTACGTCGCTGTATTTATGCTATCATTGCAATACTAATCAACGATAGAGGTCGTTCTAGTGTGTTTGTGAACAAAGCACATGTAACATACAGTGGTGCTTGTATAAAATAGCTGAGAACGGGATTCAAACTCGGGACCTCGAGATTACGAATCCATCGCTCTACCAAGTGAGCCACTGACGACCTCATGATTTTTAACTATTTGATCGTGCTTTTTATATGTATGAACATTCAATAAATGTTTTTTTAATCTTATTCATCAGTATTTTAAAAAAAAACAATCATTTTTAACAGTGTAAATATTGACACATACCCTTTCATTTCTTTTTTTTAAAGAGATTGAAAAAAATTCATTTATTTTTCTTACGAAAAACATTAGCATAGATTTTTCTGTAAAATATGAATGAAACATTTGGTCGTGAATCATTGTCAGAAGGAAGAAATAAAAGGTAATGCAATTTTAATATTACTGCATACAGTGAATTTATGATTCTCTCGTTTTAAATCTGATGGGTTAAACATGAAATGTAATATGGTCTTTTTACATTATAAAATTCTGTTTTTACAATATTTTAATTATTTCTGTTTTTATTTTATAAAAATAAAATCAATATTTAAATGAACGCTGTCAAAATTTCATTTATACAAAAAGAAAATTGGAAATTTCATTTAACACCAACGTTATATCAAGTATTCCATGGAAATAATTAACTGAGAATGTTTCGGACATATTTCAATACTAATTTTTATATCTGGACAAAGTTTTCAGAAAATTCAATTTCAAACAGAAAGAATCGTAATGAAGGTAATAATTATAAAATCTTTATTAAAATAGTATTTTATACATGAAAAAAATGAGATTAAATTTAATAAAAAACAGTAAATTTTTCTGTCTGCATGCGTTAAACATTAGACGATAAAGTAATGAAAATAGTGTCCGCAAACGTTGGGAAGACCTTCGAGTGTCGTTCTCATTGCAATCTAAACCATTGTCAGGCCTTTGCACGCCTCCACATAACTGTATCGGCATTGCACTGACAAGGCATTGAAGTGTACCAAAAGAGCGAAAGAAATAGAAGAAAAAAAAAGGTAAAACGAGAGAGAATGAACGAGAAGCGAGTCAGGAGTATACTTGAACGTCTTTCAGATGTGCAACGTGCTCTCGTTGTCACCTGTTTGCATAAGAATAGCTTCATAGTCTCTTTCTCTCTCTCTCTCTTGGACTTGTATGCAATGTCATTGTTACAAAAGACGGCTACGTTATCAGAGAGTAAGATATAGAATAGGGGAATAAGTAAGAGTGAGAGAGAGGTAAAGGTATAGAGATAAAGCCTTGTTGAGATAACGACTTTGCCTCTGAAACAAAAGTGATGCTTGACGGCGCTTGCTTCTGTGGGCTTTATACGTATGTATCTATGTATGTAGGTACGTCTGGACCTAAGGAGGTAGAAGTAAAAGGGAATTTCTTAAATTGTTTTCATACGGAGATTGTTATTTAAGCAAGATGTTTGAATATCGCTTGAATTTAATGAACCTTTGAATTTGTCATTTTGTAATGATAAAAGATTTTGTTAACATTTCATTAATATCAAGTTGATGATTAAGAAGAAATGTTTGCTTTAGACTTGGCTATGATTTCAAAATATTTATTCGTTCATTGAAGAATTCATATTAATTTATTAGTACTGATTATTTATAAAGTATTTTCAAAGTTAAAATTTTATTAAGATTTTGATTTTTTTTTGTACACATATTTGCGATAAAATTTTCCTACCCACACATTTATACTATATATATCTGATGAATATTGTATTTATAATGACCTCTCGAATCTTTCTCGCATTTTCATTTGTGATTTGACCTTTTAATATTTCGTGATTGACAGACTAACCTTGGGGTCTATCTATTATTAATCTTGAGAGGATCGGCACTTGGGATTTGTGATCCCTCTAAGAAACTGCATAAAAATGGTTTTTCATATCATAAATTGATCGTATATGAAGTGTCGATCATGATAATATATCGACTTTCCGATCCTCGAAAAGTTAATAATTAAAGTGTATTCTTTAAGCGAGTGTTGCTGATGGATTATTATTTTTTTTTTAATTTTATTTAACGTCGCTGTATTTATGCTATCATTGCAATGCTAATTAGCGACGGAGGTCGTTTCAGTGTGTTTGTGAATAAAGCACATGTAACGTACATTGGTGCTTGTATCAATCGGTCGCCGAGAGCGGGAATTGAACTCGAGACCTCGAGATTATGAATTCATCGCTCTACCGACTGAGCCACTAAAGACCTCTTCTCAATACTTTTTAATTTTTACTCAATTTTAATGAATCAAAGCTTTTTTTTTTCCTTGAATAATTTTATTGCGAAGGTATTTTGTAAAATTCAAAAACAATTTTAATATAAGTTTTAGAAAATCATAATTATTTAATCCAGTATTTTCATAAATTAAACAAATCAGATTTTCTAACTTTCAATTCTATTTGAATTTTTCATCGAATCTCTTTGTAAATCTATTCAATAAGAAAAGCTTTGGTTTATTAAAATGAGATGAAAATTAAAAAAGATTGAGATGATACAGGAATATTTTGTTTCAATCTCCAATGACCTTTGTTACTTAACAATGAAAAATATACTATAAATATATTGTTTACAAATTCTTTGACAGTGATAAGGTTAAACATCTTTTTCTATCCTCATTAATTATAGAACTATCTTAATTGAGATTTTCTGTGATTCGCAAAATTAATTATTTTTTTCACAGATCAGTTATAACATTTCTTTGATCTAATAAAATCAAATAACAGTCAAATTACACCCACAAAGTATAGTCAGGTTAATCCTAGCCACGAAATGATTAGTATATTCGTTGAATTAACCTAATTACCCCAAAGTTGCTTTTTATTTTCCCTTCCATTAACTGCTAATTGTCGATTGGTAAATTGTACCTTAAGTCACATTTTCCCTTTAAACGAAGTATTAAAAGAAAAAAGCTCTTTTACTCCTTCTGTGCGCGCAATTCATTACATTACGCATGCACATAGAAAGTGCTATAAAAGCCGAAAGAAAAACAAGGAACTGTAGTAGCGCTGCTGGTGGTGCTGCTGCTACTGCCTGTTAAATTTGCAATCAATGATCAATAAAAACTTGAGCTGTAAAACTTTTAAACCAAGCCTTCGACCTCCATCGCGTTCTCGGCGTAACTTTTTTCTTAACTCCTGGCAAAGAGTATCTAAAGGAAGAATTTGAACTTAACTTTTTTATCAACAATGGTGATTGTGTTGTTTAGATAATAAATCATTTATTAAAAAGTAAATAGAAACTCGCAAGTGAGTAAATGATGAAAATATTGGTTTTAGATGACATCATATATTTTAGAAATTTAAAAATATTCTTTTTAATCGGTCATCATTAAAAAATTGTATTAAAGTAATAATTTTAAATAATTGCCTTTTTAAAAAGCTTTTCATGAAATCAGATAAAAATTCGATTACATTCTGATTGCGCTGTGTTAAGCTAGTAAATAATCTAATTAAAATCATTTCTATTTAATTCAATCAGTTTACTCGTGATTTTTATGTGTTTTATTATGAACATTCAAAATTCAAAATTTTTTTTGTTTACATCTATTTTTCACTTAATTCTTAACACTCAAGCCCAGTAAACTCTCCAAGTTAGAAAGCATCATGTAAGGTGTATAAAACTTCTTACAGCGCCTGCAAAAGTTAAGCATCTAAACGTCTTAGCAAAAACCTAAGGCATATGAATTCCAAAGTAGTCCCTTGTTTTCCTTTTAAATTTTTCAATGGCACATAGTTTACCACGAAGTAAGAAACTAAGCAAAGGTGTAAAAAAGTAAAGCTGAAGTGAAAAGAAAGGAGGAAGTAAAGGTAAACTAAAGTTACGGAAATATAGATTGAAAGATAACTCTCTTTTTCAAAGTTTAATCTCTTTCAACATCTTTTTTTTCATTCTGTAACCTTTTTTTTCTTTTAAAATTTTTCTTATCTCTTCATTAGATACTTGCCTTCAACTTCTATATACTGCTTACTATTTTTACTAGTTTTGACTTCAATATTTTTTTTTCATAAGTTATACAAGATTACCGAGATATTCATCAACATTTATATTGTACATATATGCCATATTTCATGGTTTTCGATATGTAATAACACTGTGGCATACACAATTTAGATTAGAATTTTTATATCTTTCATTTTCCTTTTCTTCTTCTTTCGAAAAGTAGCTTACTTCATGCACCCGAGCATCACTATAATTTTATCTTTGGCCTTCCAGTAACACACAGAGCAGTAGTGTAGTGGTCCTAAAAATTTTTTATTAGCAGTAATATCGTTGCGTTTATCTTATCGCAGGGGTAGTGAAAGCCAACTTTTCTATACCAACTATACTGCTTTGAATGACTACTGTATACTTGTTTACTTTTTTTTTTCTCAACTTATTTTTCTTTCTCTCGTTTTTTTGTTCGTCAAAGCAAAAAGTTTTATTTAATACAAACGATAAAAGTAAAAACATTTTGTATTCATGCGAGATGTTATAAAAAAGAAAGTGTTATATACGAATGAGTTTGATATGTATACGTACTCGAATTCACTTTATGAAAGTGAATATGTAAATGCACTGCTTTTGACCCATTTATATTGGTGAAATGTGACACGGAATGTAATGTATTGTGAGTCATACAATACAGAATGTAAGACTTAGCTAATATATTATGTTTATTATGTTTTCTCTTTTGGATATTTATTTAATGCGAACTTATCCAATTGCATTATGTAGATTGAAAGTAATAATATTTAACAAATTGCGATGGTATTATTTATCGTTTTGAACATTATAAAAGTTGATGAAAAAATGTAATGCGATGCTAGTTATTATGCGTTTTATAAGGGGAAAATTTGAAAATTTGATTTTTTTATCATTATAAAAAATGTATTTTGATAAACATATTGTAATTATTTAAAATACAACAAATCATTTCAAAGATATGTAAATTATCAACATTCTAGTCTTTCAAATATTCAAATTATTTTTCTATTTTTTTTTCTTCAAAATATCTATCTATTGTCCTTCAATTTATTTATTATTTTATAACCAAAAACAATGTAGAAATATCTAAAAAAATTTTGAAATAAGATTTATAAGTTTGAGAAACAGTGATTTAAGTATACTATATATAAATCATGTACTATTAAAACATCTTTGTACTTTTACTTCATAATTAACAAAATCATTCTAATGATTTAATAAGATACGTATAAATATTTGATTTAATATCGTTTACAAATAGAAATATCTCGAATAATCTATAATATTGTTTTATTATCATAATATTAATTAATCAATAATTCTTCTCACGTTGACAATAAAGAGAAAAGAGAAATCGAATCCTTCAATATTTCATAGGTCTATCTTATTCTTATCTTAACGCTGTCTTTAGATTTGGGTTTTTGTTTCACCTACTTCGAAGAAAAATTCTCAGCTCCTTCGTGCTTCATATATCCGCATGTGTCCTCTTCCTATCTTTCACAATGATGTCTTTCTTTTTTGCCTTCCTTTCCGTTGTGTCTCCGCGCTCTATATATTTTTTTCTTTTCTTTTTAGCTTGCGATACTATATAGCACATAGGGTACAAATATTTTACGAGCGTAGCCTCGACTCTCGCGGACCATAAAATCTGGAAATTTAAGAGAGGATTTTCACGTGCGACTTGTCTACTACCCTCTGTGGCATAAGGTTTACGATCTTATACTCTTCTTCTCACCCATCCACACGTACGCACATATACATACAAACATATAAATGCATGCCTGAATTTTATACCACTACTTTCGCCTCCGAAAAAAGAAACAAAATAAATAAAAAAATGAATGAAGAAATGATAAAAAAAAACAACAAAAATCTATATATTGTCTCGCGCAAACTTTCTCTTGTAACCCTTTAATACATGCGCTTAATGGAGCATCGAAATATGAGATAGCGTAAACCATCTACCCTCAAACCTTCTCTAATGGAAGTTTGATCGGTGCCTTGAGGAGAAAATGCTTGTATATATTCACCCCTCCTCCTCTCTCTCTCTCTCTTGCTTACTTTCTCTCTCTCTCTCTCTCAATTCACATTTTCTTTACCCTACATACTTTGTCTTTGCGCCTGTGTAACACCTGGGGTATTTGTGTCACCTAAGAAACTTTGGATTTTATGGCTAATTTATTCGAGGGACGGAACATTCAGAAAAATTATTCAAGGTGATACGAAGATCAGATGAGCAATTTGGGAAAAAAAAGTTTCTTATCGCTTTAATTTGTGGGATTAATTTTTTATTTTATTTTTATATTAGATACATTTTTTTCTTATTTTATTTTTTAATTTATTTAATTTCCAAGATATTAAATTAATTAAATCGATTATTAAGTTATTTATTTTTAGTCGCGATACGTTCTTGCAGTAGCGTATGCCATTTATATGATTAAAAGTCTCAAAGAGATTTTATAATTACTTATATTGCATTTTATCGTTATTTTCAAATTCTTTTTATTTCTCATATGAAATTTCATAAGTTATTTTAAAAATAATTTTATTAAGTAATTATATGGTACGTTATTAAATGACATTCCGTAATTAAGAAAACTTATTTCAGTATAAAAATAAAAATTATAATAACGTAAGAAGCAAACTAATTTTAACTAATTATTTTTTTTTAATAAATTACATTTTCAAATAGAATTTTAAAACCAATATTTGTACAACCAACATTTCTTATTCTGTATTATATTATTAATGTAATATCTTTTTTGCAAAACTTAAATTAAAACCTTTTTTTCTGTAAAATTGTAAATTCATACATCCTTTTTTTCATTCATTCTATGTCAAAAAGTATTAAAAAAACAATTTTCTAATCGTTGTAGTAAATTTTTATACCCTTATTTTCATAACGTTTCCTTTAAAAAATACCCCAACGTATAAGCGTAAAAATTTGCGTACAGAAAACCGCCAACTATAAGTTTACACTCAATTCGCCGTGGCTCAGAGAGAAAAAAAAAAGTGAATCCTCCCATCGGGTAAAATAAATCCATCTTCAATGTATATAGCTTATCTTTCGACGCTTTTTTTATACGTATAAGCAAGAGATCGAAAAGCCTTGAGAGATAGTAACGTACTTTATATTCTCGGCTATATTGAAATTGAAAATCAGCGTGAATGTAGCTTGGTTAACGAAAGTATATAATGTCGTGTCATTGCGAAGGTATTACCCTTTAGCTTCGATAATAAGATATTGTAATGTAAAATTTCTTTTTCTTACATAAAAATAGCGAAGATGTTTTTTTCACTGATTTATGAATTCCTATCTTTTACGTGATTATCAATATTAGTTTATAAAGTACATTATTGACGAAGAAAATTAATTTGCAATTAAGACGGTTACCCAACAATTTTTCGAATTGATAATAATGAAAATCAAGATATATTGCCATTTAGTACGTGTAACAAGTAAATTTGAAAATTAAATTACAAAATACAATTAAGCTTTGCGTACAATATACCCTTTTAGGTAACAATTGACCTACATACACAGTTACTTTATATTACATATATCGTAAAGCGAGGTTTTATTAGCTTTTTCTTTAACGATAAAAGTTTTAATGATGCGCGTTACAACTTGATAACGAAATCTGATGATAATTTATAGTGTAATATAATTTATAGTGATTTTAATCAATAAAAACAATATAAAATAAAACAGCCTAAAAAGATATTAATCGAATTTGACCTACTTTTTAAAAAGCAAAAGTAAATATAATAAAAATTTTACTGAACTTGTTTTATATAAAAGTAACTATATATTTATTTGGTATTTAGGCATTAAACTTTTTGTTATGGATCTCAATACTTAATCGTGTTTTTCTTGCTTCGTTTATTTCTTGATACATAAAACAAGAAAAATCAATAACACGAATTAAATATTTCATGATAAAAAAATTAGCAAAATCAATTCTTTTAATATAATTATTTTTCAGATCAAACATTATGAATAAGCAAGTACTAGGTATAATTTAAATTAAATTCAAAATACTCAAAGATATAGTAAGTTAGGTATATATAATCTTACAAGTTAATGTAATTCATTTTAATTTCATAATTTCATCCACTATCTTTCCTACTTTTCTGCAATCGTATTTTTCCCTCCCAAGTTCACTTAGCCTTCAGTTTACATACTCCCCCAGAAGCTTTTTGTCTAATCTCTTAATGAAATCTCAAAAAAAAAAAAAGAAGAACGAGAAGGAAAGGGGAAGACAGTGAAAAAAAAGCAGAGAAAACAAAAACTTTTGAACATTTAAAATAATAGAGAAGCATCTCGAGAGGTAGCGGTTAGTATTGCCTAAAAGCTTACTTTGACTCCGACGAAATCCAATATTTACTTTCGACTAACGTCGAAATCAGAATAATTAGTTGATGCTTCGAGCGTATTGGATCTTCAGTAACTAAACCTTTTTGGTCCTATATATTTCTCTCGTTTTCAATTAAACGAAATCACTGCGCCAAATGATAATGCAACAAATACACTTTAGAGAGTGGCTAAATAAGCTCTATTTTTCGGGGTATAAGGTACATTGTTTGCGTGTTTGTGGGTGCGAACGATTCTCGATACAATGAAATTTACGTATTGCAATTTCGAATTTGCTCGTTTCGAATTTTTCGAACTAATTGCTTCGATGGATATTTCAAGAGAATGTTGACGTTCGTAGAATGTAGATACGTACATTTTTTAAAATTTATGTTGATACAAGAATCATTCAATTTTTATGATAATTTTATAATATTCGATTCTTATTTGGTTGAAATTTTAATATTTTTAGTATTGGGTCAAAGTTTATTTACTAGTGTAATTAATTTTTTTAATAGGTCTAATAAATATTTATTCTTAATCAATATTTTACTTCATTTTTAATAAATTAGAATGTTTTAATATATATTAAGAAAATTGAATATAAATTTTCAATTGATCCATATTTTCAAATAATATTTTTAAAATAAACATCTATTAATCATGTTATAAATTATGTTCAAACAAAAAGTAAAAAATACGTTAATTAAATTTTTATTGGAAAATTTTTTTTGGTTTCATGTTACAGCGGCTCATAGCAGTGTCCATAGTACCAGTAACAAAGGTTCGGAAACGTTACAAAATGCCCTTGATGACACGTCACGGTCGGGTCCGTATATCGACAAGAACTCGTCGAAAAACGTGACAGCATTACTTGGAAAGACGACTTACCTTAATTGTCGAGTGAAAAACTTGGGCAACAAAACGGTAAGTAATTAAACCATTCTTTGTTTACTGTTAATCAATCATTCTTTTTTTTTAATTATATTACTCCGATACGATTACTCATTTGTCAATCGTTAATTAAAATTTTGGGGTAATGTTATTTACGATTTAATATTTTTAAAGTTTTAGAAGCTTGACTTTTTTTATTATGCTCTAACATAAAATCAAGTAGGAAAGAAATTTAATTTATAAAAATTTATCGAGTAGAGGAAGAAAACATTTTGAAATGTCGGAAAATATCACAAAAATTTTATCTGGATAAAATTTTTTAGCGTATTACTTGTAGAAAAATATGCTCATTTACCCGTGACAATGGCATGGAAAATTTGACCTAATTTTCCATCCTTTCTAAAAAATTTGGAAATGAAGCCTTTCTAAAGATGAGACAGGAACCTAGAAGCATAACGTCAAAAAGTAAAGGAAAAAAAAATGAAGAAAAAAAAATATCTTTTGATAAAAGATTTTCAATCTCGAAACCAATATCCTTCCTTATTTTACGTCGAACGTTATTTTTTTTTTCTTCTTCCTCCCTTCTCTCTCACTCTCTTTTTTCCCAACGTTTTCAACATGACAGCGTCCAGCAGTTGTCGATTTTGCGTTATATACGCGCGCGTAACGGTTTGAAGAAGAAACGCCTTCAAAAAATAAGATTCAATTCCTATCCCCATAGTATAGAAGAGAGTAAGAGAGAAAAAAGGACGAGCACGGGAAATTGCAGACACGTACGTACGTGGCCAATAGATGGACATTACATTGAAAAGCGTAAAAGAATATTATCTTTATTTCTTTTTTTTCTTCTCTTCTTGTCCATAGTCTTTTTATTATGTAGTTTAAGGTATATGTCGTTTACTTTCTATTTTTGAGAAATACTTTTAGAATTTTCAAAAATTATATAATGAAGAATAATGTATAAACTATCTTATATTTAAATATTTAGAATTAAATGTATCAGAATATAGACAATTTATGATAATATGATCAATTTCTCAGTAATTAGAGTTTCAAGTGTTTGTCGAACATTTTTTATCTTTGTATCAATCACTTGCACTTAACGTTAAATATGATATCCTAACTTATTCGATTCCAAATCAATCCTAAATAAGCTCCCAAAAAAAATTAAATTGAAAAAAAATGTTTTCGTTCCTTCGTGGACGTTAATCAACTGAAATTTTAATCACATTAGGTAAAGAATCCCAAAATTATGAATAGTGTAATTTGCTTTGAAATTGAACACACAAAAAACAAATTATAATGTAAAATGTAGGAATGAAAATTGTTTGTACCAGTTTATTTTTATTGTATTTGTTGATTGAAATTTTTGTAAAATTCAATAGAGGTCATTAATTAATAATTAATGCAATTTTGGTTGAAATAAACACATGGATAAGAAATTGTGTTATAAAACTTAAAGATGAGAACTATTTGTCTTATTTTGTTACAGATATGTTAAAAAATAACAAACCTTCAAATAAAGATGTAAAAAGCGTATTCAATAAATTCTAAATACATGAACATAAATTAATATATCCAATAAAAAATTTTCAAATTTACCATGGAAAAATTGGTCAAGAACTTAAAATATTTAAATTTAAAAGTTCTACATATTTAAAATTATTAGCTCTAAAGATCAAATTGTTTTATACATGTTCTATATAAATTATAAAACGTTACTAAGAGATTTAATAAAATCAATATTTAAGTTATCAACTTCACTTAAAAGCTGCCATACATAAACAAACATTTTTTTTAACTAACAAATATTTAATAGAATTTCTTTTTTTTTAATTATTAAAATGTCGTTAAGTTTAGGTGAGTTTAATTTATAGCACACTACAAACGAGTGTTGATAGTCTTTAAATATTTGTTGTCTCGTCAAGTGTAGACGGTAAATATTTAACATCTAAAATCTCATGCTGTGTTTCTAATTAAGTACTCTCAAACTTGGACCCATAGTATAATTCACAAAGTAAATTTCGCCTTTAATTTCATTGATATGTCCATTCATACTCATTTATTTAAATATGTATACATAGGTGCGTCCATAATATCGGCTTGTAATATTATCAAATTAAACTTAAGTTTATTTATAAAAGAAAGAGAATTCTATCAGGAGTTTATACGTAAAATAATTCGCGTTGTAGATAATAGTGTTAAATAAAAATCGATAACCCTATAATGAAATTAAAATCGGCTAGAAGTAAAATCCTTTTCATTCAACACTTCAAAAGTATTTAACTGTTCTGGTCATATCGACATTACTGTCATTACGTTTTCTTTCTACGTCAACTCTTTCTCTCTTTTTTTTTATTTTATCGACTAATACTTTCTGCCAATTTTTTTTTTCTATAGGTGGTTGTATTGATATAAGAGTTAGAATGTTCGATGGATAATAGGACAAATGTTTACAGTTGATTGATTAATTCTGTATTGATTAAAAACTTTGATGTTTCAGAAATTTTATGTTTTATTATAAGTTTGTGTTTTATTATTGTTTGATATCATAACAGTTTTTTTAATAAAAATTAATATTATATTGAAAATTAGTTTATATATAATTACTAATATATATCGAGTTTAAAAAATTAAAAGAATTTTATAACTTATTTTTTAATTTTTAGAAATATTGATTTATTCTATTAAATATGAACATTACCTTATACATATATTTAATACGATATTTTTTATTTAGTCTTGAGGTCATTGTACTTTGTATTTATTGTTTTTTAAAAGAAAAAATCTTACAATGACATAGTTTAATAGAACGTAATTTTATCTAATTTTTTCATCTATTGAATAAGTAGCATTTGTAGCACGTGCACTACAAAGCGAAGAGGAAATTCACCATAAAACAATAAAACTCTTATGATCAAAAGCATTCAGGTAGATTTTATTCAATAATACAAGTGCTAAAGTTCATTAGCATTTGTTTTTTTTTTTATCTGATATTATATCGATTTGTTTATTGCATGATTGGACGATTCTTATATAATGCATATTTACCTTTGATTATTCAGAGTTGATTATACAGTACATTTCATTAAATACTTTCTTTTACTTTCTAAATAATATATCTGATTAATATGATTCTTAAAGATGATTTATTTATTTTTTATCACAAAACTAGATATCTAAAATTAACATTAGCATTATGATTAACATTGTGACAATACACCCCTGCTCACACGATGTTGCCCACCCTAATCAGTCGAGGTACAATATAAAAAATTTTACTGTTCCATTAGAAAGCGTATAAAAAAATTTTGAAAAGATGGGTTTGAAAGGTTTTTTAGAGTTTTTTTAAATGCTAATGGTTTGATTTAAGAATATCTATTTTTTAACTATATTTATAGAGCTAAAAGAAAGAAAAAATTTCAAAATGAAATTTACTTCAGAAGAATTTAAATTTAGACAAACAAATATTTATGATTTATTAATGATCTTTTGGAAAAGTGAATAGATTTTGGATTGAACATTTTGTAAAAGATTAATTTAATTTGAATAAAATTATTTTATTCTATTGACTTTTATTAATTGCTATTGATTTTTTAAAAATATGTCAAAATAATAATAATAAAATATACATATCTGGCAGCAGCTTTCATCCACGTTTGTGGACAAATCTGTCCATTTAAATACACTGAAAATTATTAAATCATGCGTAAAGATATTATTTTTATTCAAGCTTTGCGTAAACAAGAATCCCTTTATAATAATATTTAACGCTTTTGCGCACAGCGCTGATAGCAAAATCTCATATTTAAAGAGGAATTAGGACGAATAAGTACGTTTCAATAAACAGGCAGGCTAATGCGTAATTACATAGTAACTTTTGATTATAATCGTAAACATAATCAATACGTCATATTGAGAACATTGAAGTTTGTAATATTATTTACAACGATCAAAGGAGAAAGAAATTATTCGTTTAATTATCAATATTTTAATTTTTATGTAATGTTTAGACGTCAATTCTCTTTTGTTGGTAATGCGGCCGATGTTGATCTTGCAATGATTAACCGATGATTAAACCTGTTCAAATAAATATTAAAAATTTTTTTTTGCAATTTAAAAGAGTTATATCAAAGGGCTAAAATTTAATCAAATAGAACTAATTTTTTTATTGCAACAATTGATATTGATAATTTCGAAAAATAATTAATAAATTCAATTGAAAAATTATATTACAGTTAATATTTTTAATTAAGATTATTAATTTTTTAATTTATCAACATCAATTTTCTCAATAAGTAAATTAGTTAAAAAACAAACAAAGTTGTGAAAATCGAAATAATTACTCAAGTTTAACATGCACTTTAATAGTACCTTTCCATTTTCTTGAAAAACAAGCCGAATCGATTAGAATTCATCTCAAGAGTATACATAGGGAATAGACAAATGATCCCAAAGCCCTCGTCATCGATTCACGAATTCAATTGCACCTTAAGGCGGCAACAGCTTGAACCTGTTCTCATACCAATGAAAGATACAAACGTATATATACATTTAGAAGAGTAAGGGTGAGCAAGAGAGAGAAAGAGAACGTTTTAGCTAATCGGTTGTAGCGAAGTAAATGTGGTGGTATGTCAGAGAGTTTGAGGTCCTTGTGGTTCTGCTTCGTGAATCGTTAATTACTGATTGGCAAAAGCCTCTGGCTATTCCTTGTCTACGTATTACTTGTCAACTTGCATGTATCGTGACTCTTGGTATTGCTCTACCATTTCTCTGGTTATTAATCTTCGAATTTTCATCAAATTAAAGATGTTGGAAATTGAATTTTTTATTGAAAATCATGAATATGTATTGAATTTTATAATAATTGTTATTTTAGCAATGTATATGTTAAATCAAAAAGAAATCTGATTTTTTATTCATCTTTTTTTTACTGTGAAAAAACATATAAAAAAAAAATTTATGACATCTTTCAATTTCAAGATGATTTAACGCTCCAAAACATTTATTTTGATGTTGCTTCGAGGCTTCTATATCCCTTCAATATAGTAACGTACGAATAATTTTATCAAAATACGTATTTCATATATTTTATTTTACATAATATAAAAATAATTTTAAAATTAACATGCAGATGTCATTTTGCTAAATATTCATTATTACCCTGGTAGAAATTGTCACCAATTTTTCGCCAACCGTTGACTATTAGTTAAAAACATAGCCATAACCTATAAAGTTAGCAAACGAGTAACAGGTACAGCATTTTTATTGGTGAAATTTCTACCAGGGTATTCTCAAATCATTAATTTTCTTTTTTTTACATTACTTATCGTTTCCTTTTTGATAGAGTTCTAGAAAAACAAATAAATTGTTATTGCATAAAAAAAATACTTGTCAAGCTCTCCATACAATATAAAAAAGTTCTTACTTTAAAGACTACTATTGTCTAGCTTTACACACTCTTTTTTCGTATCTTTACTCCACCTACATATATAACATCGTCCTTTGGGTGGTGTCTTACTCCTTTGGGGCTTTTGCCTCCTTTCATTCCTATAACCCCATCGAGCTTTTTCGAAGAACTATATAAGAACCCTTCGACGTGACGTGAAATACAAATTTCAAGTTCGCTTGGGTACATATCCATACACGTATACACGAGTACATACAAATAAACTCGATAAGACAATGAAAAAAATTTTGCGTTACTTTTACGTTAAAATTGTTTTTCAACGAAAAACTTTTAAGATTAATTTTTGATCGTATTAGTTTAGTTATTATTAAAAGGGTAATATTGATATTACGAAATAAAGTTATTCGTTAGTTTACCAAAGATATAAGAAGAATTTTAATCTATGTTTAGACTTGAAAATTAAATATTTTAACGTTAGTTAGAAAGTTCTCAATGTTAAATTTTTTATTATTAAAATTACGGACCTAAGGCTATATTCTTATTTGATATTCTTGTTCTATTCTTTGTTCAAGGGCGATTCAAGTTAAACTAATACCGTAACAATTACGTTTATTGAAATAGTTATAGACTTAGACAATTAGGGTAGGTCATTTGGTAATCATCTATCGTTCGCGTCATCATCGAACACGCACTTTATCCAAATTTAATTCTGTACACACATATTGCTTATGCATACGTAAAGACCAATGTAAAAAAAGGGGAAGAAATAGAAGAAAATTTGTTTACTTCACGAAATATATTTGTACGTAAAGTTTGAAATACGTACGTGCATGTAGAAACTTATAAACAAATTTGCACACATACACACACACGCACACATTTACACAGACATTCAGACAAGCATGATCGCACTTTGATAAAGAACTAAGGCATAGACAAAGAAGATTTAGTTAGACGATAAAATCAATCGAGGGAAAGAGCAAAGAGTGGATATAAAACGAAGTTTATATTATACATAGGTTTTATATATATATATATATATATATATATAGAATAGGTCATCGACGTCTAAGCGTTAGATGTAATGGCTCGTTAATCTTGGTCAGAGTTAAGGCAAACGTAAGACATTGCTGTGCCTTTGTCAATCTATAATAAAGCTTTTCCGCGTCGAATTCTGAAAAAGAACAAAAATTGAATAATTATGTAAAAAGAAAATCAATAATACGGTAAAAAAATTTACAAACTAATTTTTATTAAATAATGAAACTTTTCATCATTTATTTTTCATCCTGTCAGAAACTGGAAAAAGAAAAAAATTCTGTTTATTTATCAGAATCCTAACATCAATATCTTGAATAACACGCGAGTCGATTTATAAATAAAATAGTGAAGGTGAAATGTGTAATTCATTAAAAGATTGGCAAAAAAATTTGAAAAATATTTACTTATTTTTTTGTTATTTTTGCTAATATCTCATCAAAAATCATAATCATTCATTAATATTAATGAACAGATCTGGAAATTTAATTTTATAAATGTCACATAAGATAATATCTAGTCTAGTATGAAAAATCGATTCCTACATGTCTAAATTAACTTATTTTCATTCTCGAACATTATATATCATCTACAATTTCCCATAGATTATTTTTCAAGATGAAATCGAGCATCAGCTTATGCCATCCCTCAAATGATCCAACAATATTTTTGTTCACTTTCCCGTTAAATATTTACAAACTTATCAAAATATTTTCTGCGTCTTTCAACACTGAACGCTCCCTTATAAGCATAATATATGCGTTCTGTTATGCTCATATTGCGAAGGTCAGAAGAAAAAATAAATACATATACATGTGTATTATATTGACACCAGTGATGGTTTTTTTGTCGAATGTTTTGACACTGTAAAGTTGAGCACCGAAAAAAGGAGAAGATCCAAAAAAAAAGAGAGATATAAGGGTCACACAACGAAAAATGCTCGGAGGGATAAAGTGTGATCAATATTTGAAGAGCTACAAAGTGTCTCAGTTACGTATATATGACGCCCGACTTCTTCATGTTTTTATATCTTTATTTTTAAGGTGCTGCTATAAAGATTTCTCTTGACGATTATAGAGGAAAAAAAAGACGCGAGAAAAACACGTGATTTCCATGATTCCTAATGAGGGTATATTATTTGCATCTCATATTTAAGCATCTATATTTTATGCTTTGTTTTTATGGTTTCTTTATTTCTATTAAAAATTGTTTAAAACGAAAACCTTCGCTTGCTGATAGGATGAATAATATTTTTTTTATTTCTTTTTTCATTATAATATTCTTAGATTCAGAGAATCGAAAGATATCTGTATGTGTACATGGGTGCATATATGAGCATGTATGTATGTAATAACTTACTACTTAAAAATTACTTATTGGATTTGCTACCAATTTTGTACATTAGGTTCAAGAGTTATCAAAGGAAGCGAAAACATTTACAAATACTCTTCATAGCGTAGTTTAAATTTTAGAGCTATTTTAGTAGTTAAAAAAGAAATTGAATGTTTTCTTTTTCTTTGTAATACATTAGGATGCACGTGCATTAAGTGGTCCTTTTTTTACACACCGCGCAGTTAATGTGTTATTAATATTCTATATAAAATATTTGTTTATTTTACAAACAATCGTCAATATTTTTCGTCATAAAATTTTTATATTTTTTAAATGAAAGGGGATTTGTTGAATATTAAATAAAATATTTGTTCATTCAAGCAATATTTAACATACTTTTTTATATATTAAAAGAAAAAACAAAAATTTGTATGTAAATTTTGTAAAATTATTATGGACCTAATTTAACTTTTAATTCGAATCATATATGATCTTGAATTTTTTACGAAATTGAAAATTATGTTCTCTATTTTAGTGCGTTGATAAACTCTGTTGTATTTCAAAAATAAAAGATTTATTGACCTTTTATGTTATTATTATAAACTTAATTTGTGTTTGATTTTATCAGCTTGTATTTTATTAAAGTTAATTTGATAATTACTTTATATCTCTGAAATGCATTAAAATTTTTTAATGAAAATTTAATTTTAGATATTAATTGATGATTACATTATATTCACTATTAATTGACTCATCAATATTGTAAGAAGAAAATTAAAAAATTCTTGTTCAATAAAGTTTTATATAAAATACTAGATTAATTAATTTAATTAACGTTATCTATAGTGCAAGAGAATTTATTTCATTTATCACAAAGTATAAATTATAAAAAAAATATTTGAATTCAAAGCCCCAAACCAGTGACGAAATTAAAATTATCTTGAATTCATAAATTTTTATTATTTAACGTCACTTTATTTATGTCATCATTGCGATGGTAACTAGTGACGGAGATCATCAGTGTGTTTGTGAACAAAGCACATGTAACTTACAGTGGTGTTTATATAAATCGGCCGAGAGCGGGAGTCGAACTCAGAACCTTGAGATTACGAATCCATCGCTCTACCGACTGAGCCACTGACGACCTCTATATACAGTAGACTCTCGATACAAGGGTATCGACGGGGCTGTAGGAGAGGAAATTTCTTGGAAATTCTCTTATAGGAAGAGTCCCCAACACGTTCGAGTTAAGAGTTACAGCTCCGCCCACTGTCTCGTAGTGTAAGTTTAATTTAACACGACGCTGGAAGGTTTAGCGCTGTCTTTTTCTATTCGACAGTTTCAACTATCGTGCATATATAACTGGAGAATAGAAAAGGATAACGCTATACTCTTACAGCGTGCTCTTAACGTGCGTGTATACGAAGTGGACGCAGTAGCCACGCCTACTGATGCGTGTGGAATAGACAAGGGTTTTTTTGTTTAGCCATGTCTTATTCTATTGCTATACTGTGTCTCTCTCACTTACATAGTTGGTGGGGGAACTGACATACTTAGACTCGGTGGAGAAACGGCTCGGATTCCCTTATATCGCGATCCCTTGTATCGAGAGTCCACTGTATATAAAATCTTCATTAAAATCTTTAAGAGACTGCTGTATACCGACACAGATACCTGTTTTAGTGACTCTATTTAAAATTTATTTTTTATAAAAACTAGTTACTGGAGGCAGAAATTAAGAGATGGTTTCGATGCGTATAATAAATAGCAATATTTTCTCTGATGAGAATAAATTAATTTTATCGTTTTGTTTTCTAGAAAAGTTGGAATAACTTGAAAATCGTATTTTCTGCCTCTAATCTCTAATTTTATAAGTTATTCCAACTTTTCTCGAAAATAAAGCGATAAAATTAACCTATCTTTATAAAAGAAAGTATCAATTTTCATTATACAAATCGAAACCATCTCTTCATTTCTGCCTTTAGCTGCTAGTTTTTGGAAAAAAAATAATTTTGTAATTAGAAAAGGACAGAGAATACGCCGGTCTCTTAAGTTTTATTAAACTACATATTGCTATCTGTATAATTAGAAACATCTAAAAACATTTTATAGTTAATGAAATTTTCAGTTTCTTCTAATAAACATGCTATATTTTAACCAATAATTTTTCCATTGCTAGCAGAAAAATTTCATCAAAATGAAATGTTTTCTATGTAGTTCTTTTTAACCATCATTTCTCCTCATTTCTTTTCTCGAGGGCACAAAAAAAAGCTAGAGAGAGAAGATTCACCTTTTAAATAACGTACTCTCTTTTTTTACTTTAAAACAGAGCTATGCTCTGTGCCACTACTTTGAAACGCCTGTATTATACTATGAAACGCTTGGTGAACGCAATTAATTATCCAACCTCTCCTCTACCCTTCCCCTCTTTTTTTTCTTCTTTTCTTGTAGAGTTAAATCGCAATACAACATTAAAGAAAAAAATAATTATCTCGCGACAGGTGCTGCTGTACTACTTGATTAAATTAATGCTCGACAGTTTCTTCTTAGTCTATTTCTTTTTTTTTGCTCTAAACGACATTACGAAAATGAGCGTGTATCATTGAAGTTTTTCTCTCTTTCCTCTTCTCTTTCTCTATTCGTCTTTTGCCTTTTTTTTGTTGGTTAGTAATCATTTTGAGTTAATTAAACGATAACAATTAATGTACCAGCGGTAATTATGCTCAGGTTGTATATTTTTTTTACTTTTTTTTTCTATCTGAAACTATTGCAAGAAACCTTTTGATATTTAAAAATCGAGAAACAGAGGAAAAGTGTACCATTAAGGAAATCGCATCGCAAAGAGAATTGACGATGAAAAATACGTGGTGTCTTATAAAAAATTACATTAATTGTTTTTAAATAATTGATGAAATATTTAAGTACTATTGGTTCTATAAAAAATAATCTTAGAAATAATTATTGTCTTATTAATTATCTATTGGATATCTCATACGTATATAAAAAAAAATGAATTAATAGCAAAATCTAATGTTTACGCTATAGTTTAGTATAGATTAGATATATCTATACATCGCACAAACTATAGCAAAGTCGGTTTGACTAGCTTCCTCAACCAGAAGGCACATGCACGTCCAGCTAGGATTATCTCTATTTGTACTACTGAGATAAATCTCACTTGTTTGTTGTCTCTTGTATAATAAAGCAATTGAATGCATATATAAGTGCGCGCGGGGTAAGCGCGAGCGTGCGTGTGCGCGCGTGCATATTCCAAGAGGTATGTGTTTCATTATGCAAGCTTGCATATATTTATTAAATCTATCATACGTATTCGATTGAGTATATTCTATGGGTAGCTGTATGTTTATAAGTGACAAATACTAACATTCGTATCTAAATCAACTGGGCAAACATTCGTTCATTATATATGTAAAAAATATTTGCTTTTTTTCTTCATGCGAAAATGTATGCGTGTGATTTGACATTATAGAGCTTGCGTATGCACCTGTTCGTGCATGTATGTACAGATACGTGCATGTGTATATATGCACGTTTGTGTACAAGTATTAAAATTGACGTACGTTTAGATTGAAAGTTGTATACGTATTTGACATATAAAAGAATGTGCGCGATATATATTAATATGCATATGTAATGCAAATACTAGAGTTTAATTTTGTTAAAAACGAAGAAAAGATATATATATTTACGTATAAACATATGTGGCAATATATAGCTTTTCTAGAAAACTATACAAATAGGAGCTGAAATCTAAAGCTTGGAAAATACAGAAAAGAGGATTACTGGTACAGTAGTGCCAAATGTATTTGTGGTTTTATTAATTCAGGGGTATGCTTATTCCTAGCGTGAAATTTTCGCTCTGTTCTCCTCTCTCTTATGTTTTCCATCTCTGTTTCTATCTATGTATCTTCCTGTAGCTTTCGCATTTGCTTTTATATTCTGTATTGCACATAACGCTTGTATACATATATAAAAGCTGTACGTATATATGTTTTTAACTCCACTCTATTCGGACAACTTCAATTGGATAATTTACGGGATAGCGAATACTCGATTCGAGTTTAATGTAAATTTCAAACTTTTCTGTTTTATTTTTGGTTTTTTTTATGTATGAAATTTTATTTACTGAATTTTAGCTTGTTAAGAAAAATCATATAAGTTTTCAGCCTAATGATTCATTTTTTTTTTAATTTGCTAGTAAAATCCCGTGTTTTGGAGATTTTTTTTTATTATTCACGTATTAATAGCGAGAGTACTTTTCAATGACTTTTGAAAAACGAGTTTTTGAAAAAATAACCGTACGTTCGCTCGAAGCTTCGAAATAGTGAAAAAAATGTTTTGGAATATCATGTTTTACTGATATCTCGAATAGTTTTTTGGGAATTTGATATTGTTCAGAAATCGTAATTCACATTTTATTTAGTTTTAATAGAAATTTGTATAAAAATTTCTATTATTGAATTATTTTTTTTATTATAGTACATACAATACTATCATTATACTTTAGATTAACAATAAATCAATGTGTTAATAATAAAAATAATAATAACAATAAAAGTTTATCGAACTTTAATACCGAAAACATACTTTAAAAGATGACATAAACTCACAAGACTTGTTAAACTTTAAAATATTTTCTTTAAAATTTATGGTAAAAAAATATTTTTTGCTCTACTTAAGTGATGTCATTGACGAATTTAAATCATGTGCAAACGTTACGAAATAGAAAAATTTCCCATGAAAAAGGAAAAAAAAAAGGGAAAAGAGTTATCAAACATGCAAGTTGTGTTATACATTTGACAGACAAATAAATTTACTGATATCAGTATAAGCTTTGCAGCAGCAGTAGCAGTGGCGCCGTCAAGTATAACATAAGGAAACATTTTGGATGATCGCGCTTATTTCGAGTATGTTATGTACGTACCACTCGCATGTACGCGATACAAGAAAAAAAAATAGAAAAATAGAAAGTAAAAAATTGAGAAAAGAGAGAGAGCGGAATTGAGAAAAGAATAAGTAGAAGAGGCATGCAAACTCTTGAAACGTACGTGAACCATCATGTTTACTGTTACTGCTATTGAGAAAAATACCAAAATTTAAAAGAAGAAAAAAAGAAGAAGATAAAATCTGTAACAGAAAGAAACGTGTAGGGAAAAAAGAGAAAAGAGAAACATAAAACTGAAAG
This sequence comes from Anastatus disparis, assembly GCA_017163975.1. Classification (NCBI taxonomy): domain Eukaryota; kingdom Metazoa; phylum Arthropoda; class Insecta; order Hymenoptera; family Eupelmidae; genus Anastatus; species Anastatus disparis. The sequence continues at coordinate 4,345,766 of JAFFSR010000226.1, forward strand.
GAATGAAAGGATGGTGACTAAAAAAAAGATGGAGAAATATGAAAGAGTCTGCATGAGATTCCCAAGAAATTCTAAAAAAAAATGTGAAAGAAATGTGTGTACATAAAGCAGAATGAATGGAAAAAAATTTGAGTTAAAAATTGAATTAAAAAATGAAACTAAAAAGAGAAAAGTTAAGAAAATTACAAGCGACAAAGCGTAAAAGAAAATAATATGATATCATGAACAAAGTGAATAAATATAAGGTAGAAAAAAAATTAACGTCCTATAAAACTACATTATGAATGAACGCGAAGGGAGGAATGAAAAAAAGAAGATAGTAAAAGGAATAAAAATCGAGAACGTAAAAAATGCGCGCAAAAGATAGAATATACAATTAAACTAGAAATTTTTCAAGCTTAATAAATTGAAGAACAGTAGAGAAAATTAGGAAGAGTGAAAAATAAAGGAAAAAAAAAGAATAAGATTGTCATGGAGCTGGAGCAAGTGTATAGTAAAGAAAGATACAAATGAAAAGGAAAAAAAATCGACAAAAAGCAGTGAAGTGCAAAATAGTAAGAGAGAAGAAGGAAGAAGAAAAGAAAGATAAAAAAAATATATAAAATCGAGGTCACGCGCGTGCTTGGATAGGCCATTTCACGTGAGCTGCATGTAAAAATGGCGCGCGAGAGAGCAACTGAAGGAGCGTTGATGAATTTTCACGGATTGCTGCTGTACGCTATATCTCCTGAATTTTATAGCTCGATGATGCAGTCTTGAGAGAGAATATGAGGATAATTTTCACGAGTATTTTTTTTTCTTCTTTTTGTTTTTTCTTTTGCTCAAAGTAAAATTTTCAAACTTTGTACTTTTAAGACACACGCATATGCGTTTTATTAACATTTGAAAAAATTATTTATCTCAGGTTTTTTTTATAAAAAAATGAGTAATAATGTAAAACAAAGGTATGGATATTAAAATCTTGATTATTAATTACGTTTACAGTAAATTTTAATGGTAAAATATTTAAAACCATTTTAAAAAACAAAAAAATTTAATTTTTTTTTTTAATGTTTTGGTTTAAAGTTTGCATATACAGAAAAAAATTTTGAGAGACCACAATTGACAGTATCTTAATGTGGTCGTCAAAGAATTAAATTTCTTTTGTTGTTTACGTAAAACTATCTATTAGAAAGTTAAATATTATGGATGACATTTTTAAAAATTTTTATTTCAATATAAAATGATTAAATTTAATGAAGGTCGTCAGTGGCTCAGTCGGTAGAGCGATGGATTCGTAATCTCGAGATTCCGAGTTCGAATCTTTCTCTCGGCCGATTGATACAGGCATCACTGTAATGTTATACATGTACTTTGTTCGCAAATACTGATGATCTCCGTCGCTAATTAGTATCAAAATTATATACAGTGACGTTAAATAAAATAAAAAAAAATTAACTTAATTTAATGCATGCGAGATTTGAAGTTCGAAAGAATATTTCTCTGAAGTTTTTTTTTATACTCGAAAGTTTTTATAAGCTCTGTAAAGAATTACATTCTGTCAAAGTCTATACTTTCAAATTGATTAATACCAGTGCAAGCCAGGAGAAAAGTCGTTAGCTCTAACCGAAGATACAAAAACTAATAATTCTTCTTTCGATTCAACTTCGAAAAGGTTAATAAAAATTTTCTAATGTAATTACACTTTAGATTCAACTGTGCAAGATCGTATAAATCATTTTATCTTTAGTTTTTATATTTTCCCCTTTTTTTTATTCAATTAGTTTTCGTAAGTAAAATTATTATTAAAAGTCGTATACTTTTTTTGCTTGCGTTCGTGTCAAAGGTAAAAAATGAAACACTTTGTAACAATGTTACACGTTATAGGAAGATATATTCGAATTTTCAAAAAGAAGGTAAAAAATTTTATTACATAATATTCCTTTTTGTTAGACTAACTTGCTGGCCCGATGTATCCTTTTTATTACGAGTTTTATTTTTATAACTCACTTCTTTTTTTTCTCTCGTTCTTTTTATAACATATTTCTATAAGTTGAGATATTGGATGAAAAACATAATTTTTTTGAAACTTTGAATTTTTGTAGCTTTTGAAAATTTTAAATCAATCAATGTTTGCTTACATATATTATTAAATGCAAAACGTTAGAAATATTTGATTTACGTTATTGAATATTTCAAAATCAATATACCTTTAAATTATTGGTTTAATTTAATCAAACTCTGCATGTGCAATATGTTAAAATTCTCTATATTTTATTGATTTCTTTCACATATTGAAAACTTATAATTCAGTGGAAAACTAATGTCCACGATGTTACTTCTCAGTTTCTCCTTGTAATTTTAACGACGAAACAAAAAAATAATAAAAAAAAATATGTACAAATAACGAACAGCTGTAGCGGTCTTGTTTTCAATAATGGAAAAAAATATGAAGAAAAGCAAAAGGGTATGGGAGCAAGAAAAAAAGGAAGGAAAAGAACTTGTGACTCAAAATAAAACCTGTACACATTGCTGCAGCAAAGCAATATGCTTCTTATAAAAGCTAGCAACGAACGAGTCGTATTTTCTTCATTTCTCTTTTCCCTCTCTTGCTTTCTTTATTTTCTTTTTCTTTCTTAGACGGTTATTTATCTTTCGCGTTTGGTTTCACTTTGCTGCTTGACTGCTAAGAAAAAGGAGCGAACTCGCGTCGATGAGAGTAATGCGAGAGCAAAGATCTCGTTCTTATTTTTTCTTATTTTCTTTTCATGCATTACCTTTTGGTATATTGTAGGACCTCGTTTCTATATTACAGCACAGAGAAATGAATTTATATAAAAAAAAAGGGAGAGAAAAGCATATGTGTTTGAGTATTTTTTTCTCAAGTAAAAAGGGCTGATTTTCTTTTTAACTTTGACCAAAATTGAAATTTGAAAAAGTTTAAAGGGTTTATTTTGAGATTTTTACGATTCAAAAAACGTACTTTTACAATTTTATTTCTTTGAAACGTAAATTTCAAACCATTAAAGTGAAGTAGTACTGAAAAGCTTGAAAAATTTACAAAATACATCAAATTCTAAAAATAGCAAAAAGCATATTTAATCAATTTGCCAATTTATTGAATTAGATTTTCGATATCTTTTAATATTCACTTAATAAAATTACTTTCTTCGCTATTAAACGAACTCACATACTTTCCAATACTTTCTTTTTCAGCAGTATATACATTAAGGATAAAAACGACAGGAAGTTTTAACTTTAAGAAAAACGCAGGGTATTTATTTGGCTTGTATTTTCTTTTCCTCGGTTTACCTAGAGGTACTTTTAGATCTTTTACCTCTTAACCTTTCGTTCTTGAAACTAGAATACAATGTCTTATGCTTGTCGGCGCAAAATGCAACTAATACGCGAGAGAGAAAGAAAAGGAGGTTTTATACCCCCCTCGAAGCAGAGAGCTAACAGCAAGGGGTAGAAAAGGGGTTTAAGAAACGGATAGTACCAAGACGTTATTTCGACTAATATATATGTATAATCTTGAAAAGAGGCGAGGAAAAGAAAGAGGAGAGAAAATTGCTGAAGGATTTCGTAATCCGAGATAAGCTCGGTTTTTACTATATAGTCCATTAAATTAGGTTATGAGGTGCAATTTATTAATGAGAAATATAACACCTTTGCGTTTTGTTAGATAAATGATAACGTCTTTTTTATTTTAAAATGCATACTGTGAACTTTATTTTTAACAATATTAATAAAAATGTGTATAAAATTCAAATAAAAATAGGAAAGTATAAGATTCGAGTTGTCTTTTATTTCTAAACAAATTAGGATACTAGAATTACAGTTAATCCTCTGAAAACACATCGGGTTAATTTTAATTTGGCGTTTTCTATAAAATTAATTTTTTTTGCTAAAATTCTACTTTTATTTGAAATTTTTTGATATGTTAAAGAATTCAGGTACATTTATCATATTGATAAGTGATTTGAACATGATTTAAACTATAATTTTTGCAAGTCAAAAGATTCAGCAATTATATAATTCTAAGCGATTAAAAAGTGACAGGGTCAAAATGACCCAGTATTTACTTCTTGTTTGAAAAAAGGTATGTTTTCTAGAGATTAAATGTACAAAGTAAGTACCAATAGTAATTATTATTCAAATTATTAATAACTATTTTTTATCTAAATATGTGATATGAGAACATATTTTCCCATCTCACAAAATAATAAGAGTAAATATATATGCTATAATTGACAGCACATTCGGAAATTTCGATAAATATAAAAAAATCATAATTCAGATATAATAATTAATGAACGAAATCATAATGTTAGAGGATTAATGTGCAAACATTGAACTGAAACTAATAATAGATAAGGCTAATTTTAATACTTTAGAACATAAGCGGGATCAAAACTACTTTTATTCGCATTTAGCTGCTTCATATATTAGATATATCAGAATATTAAATTTGGCAGCAGCGAATACGGTATTGGAAGTTAAATTTTCCTAAATATAATATATCTCGTAGAGTTGTTTGCTGGTTTTGAATTTTCGAATTTGGAAATTCGAAGTACAACAAATCCAATTCAATTTCAACATTTGTTTGTATTGTTTACTATAATTCCTGAATTAGTAATTTTAACTGAAAAGTTAATAAAAAAGTTAATATGAATAATCGTTGAAAAGAAAAAGAAAAAAAGTGTTTTAACCAATTTATGCAATCAATTTTTTAACAGTTCCCATTATTTTAATTGAAATAACATGTGAATAATCTCTCGCATCAACGCGGAAAATAAAAGAAAAAAATCAGAATTTTTCGTAACGAATGAAATGACACGATTGGGGAATTGTTTGAAATGAAAAAATATACGCAGGGAAAAAAATAACAAAACCAAATAAATTGCTAACTGCAACGCGATGGCAAAAAGAAATCCCTAACGCGCGCGCGATACACCAATCCTTTTATTTCGTTACAATGAAATTTTTCAAATGAAAAAAAAAAAAATAAAAAAAAATAAAAAAAGAATCCAACGGCGTGCCGCATAAACCATTATAGTGTCGGTTACTCCACCGGGCATCGTTAACCTTTTCGTTTGCCTACGCCCAGAGGTTGGAACATTTTCTACGCTGATCGTATCCTCTTTCTCTTATATACGCGAGCGATGCGCTTTTGTTTCGAGCTGTGCATTGTAATAGATTGCCTGGAAGTAATTTCATTTTAGAATTACCGTTATTTTAACCGATTTACGAGTTTTTAGCGTGCATTATTTAATTGATTTTTTTTTTCATGCAAATTAAAATGAAGATTTTTGTATGAATATAATCCTTGTTATAAGTCGATAATTTTAGGGTTGGATTGAAGCCTGCCTTGAATTAGAAAATTATTATTTAATTTGGTTATAGGCAATTTTTCTTGAATAAATATAACATCTATGATCCTATTCCTATTAAAGAGAGGAAAGTAAAAAAATTTAACTAGATCGAAAAAATCCAGCCGACTTGCTTTTATTATGACATGTTAAAGTCAAACAAAACGGGGCCTTTTGTTTATTTTGATTTGCAATAAATTAGAAAATTATATGAAATTTATGAAATACCACTAATTATTTCTGATCTTCATTAAATTCTATTATCTAAAACGGTTTTATTTTTAAATGTCATGTAATTCCATTTGATCTTGAAATTAAATTTCAGAAACATCACTTTATATATTTAATAAATTCGAAGTGTAATTTCATGTGCAAAAAATAGATATTGTAAGAATAACTTTTGAAGCTTTTTATAATTAAATAGATTACAACCGTTTTATCGACCCAATTTTGCATTGTAATGGATAACAATAACCAGTTGATAGCTATGTATAGAAATGGAACTCTTCATTTATCTCATTTCTCTTAAAACAATTTAATTGCAATTGAATAACAATTGCTTTAATTGCTTTCTTAGAGGTATAAAATGATAACATAATCTTAATCAATATTTTTAATATAAAAATATACATCTCGGATCAATTAGCGTATTTATCATTTATTTATATAATTTTACAGGGACGACATATATATTTCATAAAAAGCTCGTAAATGCGCGATGAATGTAAAATATTAAAATACTTTTAACATTTTACATTTATCGCATAAAAGCTTTTAGTTTTTGATACAATTAAAAAAACATAAAAGATATATGCGAATGCTGTTAACAATATTTGAAACATATAAAAATTCATATTGAAAATTAACTTTTCAATTTTTCACCTCGCTATTTCTAAATTGTAACTTTTATAATAAAAATTATATTTTCCTAAACGTTTCGTAATTCCTGCATTTGCGAGTAAAACGTAGTTTTTTCTTATTTAAAAAAAAAAGAATTAGTTCATCTAAATAATGAAAGAACATTCTGTTTATGAGAGTGAAAAATGGAATAAAAAGGAAAGAGAAGCTTTAACGAAAAATAAAGGTTTTTGCAACGCCTCTGGCAAGAAGTACTATTCTTTTACTTTATTTTTCTCGTCTTTAATTTTCTTTCTTGTTTAACAAATCTTTTTATAAGCACTTTATGCGCATTCGTATTACGCAGTATTATTTAGACTTTTAGTAAATGAAATTTCCTTTTCATACAAAGTTAGATAACATTTTTACTAATGAATTGCGCGCTATTTAATAATTTTTTATTACAAAAATATTAAAACAATTAACTTTTTTATTAATGAAGTGAAAATTTTTTTATTTAATAAATTGACAATTGTAATTTTTGTAAATTATTTGATTATCAATTTATTTATTTGATCAATCAGCAAAAATATAATTATTAACGTTTGATAATTATTTTTCATAGGTGATTAATATAATTAATATAAAACATTTTGAATAAAATATTTCTTTTAAACAATAATTATATAAAACTCAAATTTTCTCTATGAAAAATTTCATCAATTCAAGTCCCTTGTCTCATAACACAGCCTTTTTAATAGTAACGAAAGTTTTGTGAAAAAAGAAAAGAAATTTTTGTAAAAACGCATAGAAAGGTCAATTTTGAATAGAATAACACCTGGCAATGTATCAGCAGGTTGTCAATTTTCTCTTTCTCTTATTCTGGGTAACCACACCTCATGGGAGGAGAGAAGGTATAGATGCGCGTATATAAGCGAACATCGTTGAAAACGACGAGGTCGAAGGGATCGATAGAGCGTATTTACTGTTACCTAGCTGACTGGATGGGTGCTTATACAATGTTTGAGTATGAACGAATAAAAGCTCCGGAATAAGAATGGAAAAGATGAATTTATATGTGCGTTACGTTGAAATATTTAAGGAGTATTTTTTTGTCATTTTGTTCAAAGAATTATTTTAGGTTAAATTTTATAATAATCAATCATGCGGGGTAAATGCATAATAATAAAGACAATTATACGATACTCTTTTTTAATTATTTTGATAAATAACAAATAATGATATGCACGCGATAAAAAATTTAATGTTTTTTAATATTTGGAGAATTTTTCAATTGAATTTAAACATTTCACAAAAGTTTATTATGCATTAACATCATTATGAGGAAAATTTTCATATTTATACATAATGATTAATTTTCTATAGAGAGTTAATTAGATTACTCCACTATTCTGTAAAATAAGTCAATTTCCCTCAAAGTGTTTTGTCGTCAAGTGTAACGAGGTATCATATAATATTTTTTTCAGTAAAGCGAGCAGAACCCTGGTAGAAATTTTCATTATAAACCGGTCATATTTTAACCATTTTTTTCAAAAATGGTTAATAATTGACCAACAATCACTAGAAAACGATCAGTTTATCTGCTAATAACCGACGGTTAATGCTCAAAAACTAGCAAAATAGAGTCAATCACCAAATAATAATTTTACTAAATATATACTTTATTTATTTAAAAAAAAATCAAATTGAATGAAAATAATCATTTTAAATCTAATTAATAGTGTATTTCTAACGGGATCAGAACAATATATTTCTTTCCTGATCAAATATATTTTTACATTGTAAATTATATCTTTATATTGTACACGTAAATAATCTTTCCTTGACCTGGAGGTCATCCTGGCCACCTGGACATCATCTCCAGGAAGAGAATGATATTTTTGAATTTTCGATTATAATACTAGATGAGCATAATACTAGGTGAGCTAATATTATAATTAAGTATTGAGAAATATGAATCACTTCCTGTAGATGATGTCCAGGTGTCAAAGATGATCTAGGTTGACGTAACATCATCTACGAAAAAGTACAGCTAATAATTAAATTAAATATTTAGAAATTCTAGTCACTTCCTGTAGACGATGTCCAGGTGACTAAAGTGACCTCCAGGTCGGCATAACATCATCTACAGGTGAGTGCAGCTGGTATTATAATTGGAAATTAAGAAATATCAGTCACTTCCTGTAGATGATGTCCAGGTCTCTAAGGTGATCTCTAGGTTGATGTAACATCGTCTACGAGAAAGTGCAGTTAGTATCGTAAAGTAGCCTTCAGGTTAACGGAACATAATTTATGAAAAAGTGCAGCTAATATTCAACTAGCATCAGAAAAATTGACCGCTGTGACACGTAAAATAAACGCACTTATTTCAATAAATAATAATGCCGAAAATAATATTACCCGAAATATTGGTGCTATCATTAATAATAACAGTAATAGAACGATTTTTTCCGTGTCTATAAAATTTTAGAATTAGTTTTAATGATGAAAACTTTTTTACGTTTTAGGGTTAGGAAACACGCACAGTCACATGTTCGCAAACGTCTCTCTCTCTCTTTCTCTTCTAATACATCTATGCGTATTTAGGCGTAAATGCCTCAATATAAATTTAAAAATGAATATTATGTGGCTAAATCAAACTAAATTTTAAAAGTTTAAATCATCTATTTCTTATATCTTAATTTTAATTATCAAAACTAGCATATGTGTACGGATATATGTCTATATACAAAAATATATGTATATATATATATATATATATATATATATATATATATATATATATATATATATATATATATATATATATATATATATATATATATATATATATATTATTTCACTATCTTTCGATCAGTTTTTGACTATATTCATTGACCAAAAAAAAATGGTTAATAAATGATGAATGACCATTTTTAAATGGTCTATTTTCTACCAGGGAATTCGCTTTTCTATACCTATTTTACAAGTGCAAAATACTGCTCTCCCTTTCACGTGAGCAAAATAGTAACTTTTTTCACGCAGTACCCTCACTATTGATCATAATGAGTAGTTTAATCACTTCCAAAGGAATATGGTATTTTGCCTACACAAAATACGCATCGAAAATCGTATTTTCCTCACCGTGTTGAGAAAAGATTATAGTGACCAAGTCAATAATAACTACATATTTTTTCTTGTGTAATAAGTGAATATTCAATTCTAATAAAAATTGTCTATATTGTGATAGCAATTCTGGAACATACTTTTTTATTTAAAACTATAATAAAATTTATTTTGAGATAATATATCATTTTTCCTGTGGCGACAAGATTTCCGAGTACTATTCTTATAATAATATTATTTTTTTTAAAATTCTGTTTATGCGCAATGATCATGTCTTGTCAATTATTAAATGACAAAGCATACTGTCCAGCTTTTCTAATATACCTGTCTCAAAATTTTTCTGTAATAAATTTATTTTTAAAACCCAAGAATTATAATACATAGTTGATAAAACATTATAAGCATTACAATATAAAAAATAATTGGAGCGATATCTTGTGGATTTGTTCTATGTTATTAAAGATAAAAGAAAAACCATGATTAATATCAGCTATAATTAATATTACGTCACAAATTCGCAGTGTATGGGCGTTTGTATGCATATATTTATTATATCTAATGCCAATTTGCCTTAAACTTGGAGCTCGCCATCTAATATACAAAATATTAATCACTTATTAGTCAAATGAACCTTCACTATACTATATATACACCATACTAAATATTATGAGAAAATTGAAAATTAATTAAATAATTAACCTTTTGTAATTTTTATTGATTTTGTATTACAATAAAATTTTTATTCATAGCAATAAGTAATTAATAAAATTTCCTCTTGCAATAAAATTAGAATCTAATAATTATCAAGTTAACAATATCAATTGCAAAGTAATAATTACTAAACTTAATAGTAATTACGAAACCTAGATGCGTTTGTGTAAGACTAGACAAAGCGGATGCGGATGTTTGCTGGCTTCACTAGATAGTGGATTATATACGAGACGTTAATTATTTCATGGAAAGGTTTGAGAGGGTGGCGAGTCGATTGTAACATTGAGAAACTATGTTTGCACGTATGCGTGTGCATGTGCGTGAGTTAGCACGTGAGCTTGAATAGCAAATTATTCGATTTGGAAAAAATTCCTTTTAATGCATGAATTGTGATAGGTAATTTTTAAATTTCATTTCAATTATGATTACAAATCTTATGTTACTTCAAATTTTTGTTCTATAAAAGTTTGTTGATAATAAAAATGAAGATTCTATAAAAATATTTTGCATAAAACTTTATTGGAAATATAGGAAGTAAAGAAGTTCGTTTCTTATTAATAATCAACTTTTATTATTGATCATTAAAAAAAAATAAGTTAGAAATACTTCCTTGCGCCCTCTACCGCTATGATTCCGTACGCACATTTTTGGAAATATGTCTTGTACACAAGCAACCATTCCATAAGCCATTATAGATAAATGTTGTATTAATTCTATTAATTTTTTTTATTTTATTTAACGTCGCTGTATTTTTGCTATCATTACGATACTAATTAGCGACGAAGGTCGTTTCAGTGTGTTTATAAACAAAGCACATGTAACGTACAGTGGTGCTTATATAAAATAAAATGCCGAGAACGGGACTCGAACTCGGGAACTCCAGATTACGAATCCATTGTTCTACCGACTGAGCCACTAAAGACCTCTTTTTTCAAATTATTCTATTAATATTCTATAGTAATGTATAAAATTCATGTTTCCTTTCTAAAACAAATATGAACAATTTTTTTATTTAATTTTGATTGAAACAATTTTAAACATAAAAAATTAATTTATTCAACGTTCTCCTTTTTTTAATAAGATCGTTCCCGTAATTCACTCTCCAGTTCACTGGGAAATCACTTTTTTTTTTTATTTTAATAAATTATATTTCAATTGTACATAATATAATAAAATTTCATTTATACAATACACCTTTTTGCTTCGGCAAAGTTAATTTTAAATTCCAATATTTGAAATGAAATTTCAGCATATTAAACTTTTTTTGACACCAGAAATAGCCCGTTGCACTTTATTAAATAAAAAAGAAGTATTCACATTCGTTTTATTTTTCATAATAAAATTCAAATTTTTCTTATCGATGTATGAAATTATTTAAAATAAAAAACCATTACAAATATTTTATACACATTCATATACATTATACGTTTCTCAATAGCTAACGAGCATACTATAGTGAATTTTAATATAATTATACAAAATAACTTCTATTCCACGCGAAACAATTAGAAATCTAAACTTCTCTTTCAAGTAATTAAACAATCCTCGAATAGTCAAAACAGTCACTCAATGTGCCACGTATTTATTACTACATAATTGTTTAAATAACTTAAATAATTTTATAAACAAAATAATATTATGCAGATAGAAAAATGTATTTCAAATTTTCATTAGTAATAAAATGCTATATTTTTTATTTGTAATTATCATTATCATTTTATCATTTATCATTATCATTTCGTCACTACTTTTTGTTTTGTTATTAACAGTTTGTTTATAATCAAAATTTGGTTATAAAAATATTGGTTTTGTCAATATGTTTCGTCAATGTTATTATTTAATTAAATGATAACATTGTCCTTGTAATTTAACAAGTTTCATTTTGTATTTCGGTCAATACATGCTTTAATTTGTTCAAAAATTTTTTCTTTAAATCCGTACTATTTGATACTAATATTATATACCAATGTCATAATTGAGTACAATAATTAAGACAATAAAAAATAAACAAATGATTTAAACATCATTACAGTTTTCTCAGTCTAACTTTGACTAAAACTTTTCTATTTTTAAATGAACAAACTTGTTCTAGGAATATTTAATCATCGAGCATATTGCTGAAATTATTTATCTCTTTGTAATGCCTCGTAGAGCCGAAATTTTCTCATGTAAAATAGTCAAAATAACTCAAACGACTAACTGCGAAAACAGAAATGAAATTTCACGTTTTAACATAGGATATGTTCCGTACAGATTTTAACCGCAGGGAAATTACGTATACATACACACTATGCGTTTGTAAAGTTTAATAAAATTTCAAAAAGTTACCTTATATACATTACTTTACCATACACATATCCGTTAACAGACATTTTCTCAGTTTTAAAATAAAAAAACTTTATTCTGATGACGCGCGTGTGTAACCCCATGTATGTTCCCACATAACCGAATGATTCATAACTTTTAACCATACAATATATATACATGTATAGATATGGAGCTTGCGAATTTACAACGCGCATCGTTGGATGAAACCACGTCCTTGTCGACATTAAATAAATTATTCAAATAATGTACGTGTACACATTGTCGTACAATTTCCATAAATTTAAAGTATTAATTAACGTACTTGTTATTAGCTCGTTCAAGAAAACCAGTTTTTAATTACTTTTTTTATGAAAATTATTTTTTATGGGGAATTGAAAAAATAAATAATTACGTTCTGAACAGATGTTTAATTACTGTAAAGTAAACATTGAAAAAATGAATGATTGATAAATTATTCGTTTTGTTTCAGTTAATTTAAAATAAGATTAAATATGATGGTATTTTATTTATGAAGGATAATTTTAATTATCAAAGCTTTTTTTCTTTTGGTGAACAAAACAGATTAGTTGTGAAGTTAAATAGACTTAAAATCAATGAAAAACGTTTTATTTTTTAATTAACTGTCATAAAAGCTAAATGTAAGCTTAAAATCTGTATTCTTTCATATAATAACTCTTAATATATTTTTATTTTTATTCCAAATCTTCATAAAAATTTAATAAATTAAATAAACTTGTAAATTAATAATAAAAAAAATTTAAATACTTTTGTTTAAGACGTGTACGCGAAAACAATTGAAAGAGATTTAGTATTCACTTTTAGCACTCCTTTCCCACACTAACTTTATCCAAACTAGTTTACATTTTCCCGGGGTTGCACTTGTACATTTTTAACAGTAAAATGTTTTTCAACACTTTCAACAACGAGAAAACCCTAAAACAAAACCCACCAGCGTAATACATGAAACTCGCTTAAATTTCTCCGCTAATAGAGGAAAAAAAAAGAAAAGCTAGAGCAAAAAAAAGAAAGAAGAAACAAAATCACTTTCAAGTCCATTACAACGCTCTCCACCACCTTAAAACTAAACTACGTGCTATACAAATTCTCTTACGTATATACCAGGAAAAAAAAACAATTTTCACAAACTCTTTTTGCAATAATACCGTAGTAGATATACGCATTAAACCAAAAATATGGCTAAAGATAGGGAAAAGAGAAAGAAATAGAGAAGAAATAAAGAAAAAAAGAAAGAAACTGAAGATTTAGATGGGTGAGGTCAAAGATATGAGCTTACCATTTATAGTCTAGTTCCGTTTCAAATTTTAAAGCACCGTTAACCCCCGCTGCTCTCTCTCTCTCTTTCTCCACTCCTTTCTCAAACCTCAAGAGCATATCTATAAAGCTACACGACATTGTATAACTGTGCTTGAAAATTTGCACTTGCCGCCGCCGCATGTGCCGCTGCTACTCTCACGTATAGCTTTTAAACGTTTCACTGTAATTTTCCAAGAGTTAAACGTTTTCGAGCGCTCTTTATATTCTAGTTTTGCTTTACTTCTTTTTTTTTCTAATATATATATGTATATGCTTTCACTTTATTTTTTCTCTTCTCTCTTACAACTTTTCTTTTTTTTTTAGTTTGGAATTCTGCATTTTTCTCTTATCTTTCTGTTAAGCTCTTGCACTTTTTTAGTTTCTAAATCTTAGTTCTATTTTGTTTTTTATTCGCTCTCTTTTCTTTCCCTCTAATTTTCTGAGCTTTGTTGAGTACTTGTTTTTCCGTTTCTTTTTTTTTTTTTGCTTTCTTCATTTCGTTTCGTTTCTTCTCTCTTTTTTTTCTTCTCTGTCTGATGGAGCTAGCGCACTTGTTTGGTACTTCCTTTTTTAACATTAGTGTAGATTTACAGATGCCGTTTGTAGTGCAGTACGAAATTTATTTGGGCAAGTTTTGAGGTTAATATATTAGTGTGTTACTATTAAATATGATTGTACACAGAGATTAGAAATATTTTTATCTTCATATCAAATTTTGAAATATTGTCTTTCAATATACGTTGAATTATGATTGTCATTCAATAAAGTAATTTATAATTTAGCTTCTCTTTTTGAAATTAGACAAAAATAAGTATCTACCTTTACGTTATGTATGTACATAAAAAATGACAAATTCATCTCCTATTCTTACAATAAATTGATTAGAAATTAATAATAAATATCTTCGGTAGCTAATTTTTGTTTTTCACGATTCGATTATCAAAAAAAAAAAATATTGGCTGATCATTAATGTAATTAATGTTTTATTCGTTAATTCACAAAATATCGAATTTAAAAATGTATGTAATTTGTACCATTCTTTTCCTTGAATTCCATACTTCAAATGTATTAGTTTAATTAATTATTCTATCGACAAAGAACTTATATTCTTGAAATAACTTGAAATACAGTATTTAATTTAAAACACTAAGTAGTTCTCAGGAAAATGACTTTTCTAAAATATCAACTGTGACAACATTATAAAAATTAGAAAATACAGTCGATATTTATAGATAAAATAAAATTACAAATTTTTACAATCCTATAACCTTTGAAAACGAAAATTCATATCACTAACGCCTGTACCTTTATGTTACCTTTGCTCTTAATATCAACAAAGCTAAAAACAAAACCAGGTGTAATTACGTGTTAATTATTTTTGTATTATTGCTAGAATAGTCATTACACCTTTACGCAAAAAGCACTAAAAACTCTCTATTCTACTAGGCAACGTTAAATTTTAAAGCCTTGCATTACACGCCAAACCATACTTTTAACATATATATATGTATTTGACCTATAGGCTGTTGCACTTCCTGGCACATTCGATCGAAGTATGTACATGTATATATGCACACCAAGAGGTAGAAAGTGGGTTGGTCATCTCGTGGACTGTAATTACTGGCTATATAACCGGATACTTACGAATTAAGTACGAGCGAGCGCGAGCTTGACCGTCATAAAACCGTCCCCCTTGTATAACGGATATTGGAATTGCTAAAATTTTGAGCTTTTCTTTTAACTTTTTTTCCTTCTTTCCTTCTTCTTTTTTACTAGAGAGAGAGAGAGAGAGAAAGATGGATGGAATTGCAAGTTATGTGGACTAAGGGTTTTATGGCATGGTATGCGCGCCTTGGTTATACGATGGCTATGGAATTATATAGTTGCTGCTACTGCTGGGCTAGCCAATGGCACAGAAAGACGAGTTACAATTTTAAGGCTTAATTACTAACATGTTCGAAATGTTAGAACTGAAAGGACATCGCCGAGTTTGAAAAATTTTTTTGCTTTTTCTTTTAAAACAGAGATTTTTACATTGTGGGTCAGATTAAAACTTAGACATAATGAATGTGATATTTAATTTTTCTGTTTTAATTATTAATTCATTCTATTCATGTGTTTTTAAAATAATCAAAAGTAATAAAAGGGAATACATTTGAATACCAATAAGTTACGGTCTGATTTTTAGAAAAAATCTTACATTTCTATCTTTTGGAACATTTATTGCAAAAATAATATTTTTATTTAAACTTTTCAATATACTTACAGTCATAAATCATAATAAAGCCGTTACTACGTTTTAAAAGTAAATCAATTGATTTCTATCGAGATTTATTTTTATGTGAAATTGAAATATTTTAAATAAAAAAATGATGTTCTGCATAAAATTTATAACTTTGAAAAATAATTCAGTTCTAAAATTGATGGAAGTAAGAAAAAAAGGAAATGCTTTCATATTTATGAAAAATTATAAAGTGACCTACAAAAAAACTCTCCATCAAAGTTATTCGGCATAATAAGTAACAATCAAATAAATGCTCTAATCAACCAAGCATGAAGCTTAAGCTATAATTTTTATAAATTACAAAAGGTTGAAAAAAAAAAATGAGAAAAAGAACAAAGTTCAGATTTGGAAACAACAAAATATATCTCAATAAACTTTTTATTAATACCCTCTTTATAAATCGTTACACGCTTTATTCTTTTTTTCTTCTTTTCTTTTTACTTTGGCCGAAAAAATATCATAAAAATTTTTCTTTTCTCTTCGCGCTGACCAACAAAACAACAAAAAACAACAATACCAACAATAACAAGAATCAAAGAAAGAGAAGAAAAAAAGAGAAAAGTATACGGTAGGATCTTTTAGTTGGCTTAAAAGATCTTATATACATCGACGTTACGTTTGGACCGTAGCCATTTGCAGGTCGTATGGAAGAAAGAAAATCAAGTGAGGTAGCCTACAAAAAGGAAAGAAAGAAAAAGAAAGAAATAAAGAAAGAAGAGCCTGAAATGCCGAGACCATAGCGTTGAAGGAGAAACTACTTGAATAGCAAATAGGCATTCGACCAACGCGTGCTATATATCCTTTTTTTTCTTCTCTTTCTCTTTTCTTCACATACATTATACCGTATACATATAGTGTATACTTTTATGTACATGTACATGTGTGCACCATGTATGTATGCGAAACTTCTTCTACCCGATTTTGCGGTAGTCCTCTTTTAGATGTATAGGAAAGGAGGAAAAAAGAATATCTTTCGCGTACATACCTTTTATTTTCTTCTTATTTTTTTCTTTCTTAACATCCTCGACTTCACAATTCGTTATTCTACATCTTTTACCCTTAGCTCGTCAATAAGAGAAGCGAATCGTTTTCTCCCTCTTTTTTTTATTCTACTTATTTCTCTTTCCTTCTTTCTTCTTTCGTTTGCCTTTTAAAGAAGAAAAAAATACAACAAGCCGGAAACTTGCTGAATCGTAAAAAATGCTTTCAAATAAAGAAGAAATACAAACGCACACGCATGTACAATCAAAAAGTACTTTTATTTTTTTCTTCATTATTATTTTTGAGATATTGCAAAAGTTAGAATGTAGAAATACATTTTAGTTGATTATGTTGTTCTTATCTAGTTCTAAATATGAAAAACATATCCTGGTAGAAAATTGACCATATTCTAGACAAGATTTGAGTTAACATAAGTTAAAATGACTTCCATCTAAAAATTCCGTTCAAAGAATTTCTAGAATTTCTAGATTACATTGACCAGAATATAGTCAAATTTCTACACGGTATATTGTGTAACGAATTTTTCGTTATTCTTGTTAAATAATTCGAGAAATTATTATTTCTTGATCATGTAGTATTGATAAATTCAATAAGCAATGTACACTGAAATTTGATTAAAATAAAAAACAAACAATAAATAATACTTGCTAAAAAATTTAAGTATTTTTATGAAAAAGTTTAAATTATTCAAGTAATACTTTCGTTATTACATTTATTTAATTCATTAAAAATTAAATTAAATTAAATGATATTGAAATTGATTTTATTATGCATTATTTCCATACATAATTAATACCTTAAAATATCAAAATTTAATATTTAAGATATCTAAAAATAATTTATTTTAAATTTTTTATTAATAAATGATGTACACTTTTGCATTTTATAAAAAATTGAATTTCCAATACAGAGTTTATTTTAAAAAATATAGAAAATACGAAAAAAGTATTACGGATAAAGATAAATTTTGATACATGAAAAAATAAATAATAAACATGAATTTCCTCATCGTGCATTTAAAAATACACGAAAATATATCCGTGCAACTTTTATGAGAGAGTTTAATTTACTTATTGCCTTTTTTTCTCGAATAAAATCTACGTACATCGAGTTAAATAAACTCGAAAATAAACACAATAATTCATTAGCAGATACATATCCCGATTAAATAGTCGAAGAATCTCGTAGTAAAAGTTTGTTTGATGTTTTTCTTTTTTTCTTCTTTTTTTTTTCTAACGAGTTAAATAGGAATGGATTGTTATATACTTGCAGAATAGATAGCTCGCAGTAGAGTTCTCAATTAATTGGTATATGTCGCGCAAAAAGAGGGGTTTGGGGCGATAAAATTCTCACTTTTATAACTGAAAACTTAGTCTTTTCAAAGTAAAAGTTTTTAGCTTAATGGTTCTTTTCCTTAAGCGTAGTCTTAAAGTATTAATTAAAGCTCAAGTCTAAACTATAGAGAAAAGTGCATCTTCTTTTCCAGGAATGGCCGTTTCAAGAGTTAGTATCATTAAGTTTTGGAGGAAAATCGCATACAATACGTTAAAAAATAAAAGTTGATTTATTCACGATGAATTAGAAAAAGAACATAAATGAAAAAAATCCTTATCTCAACTCTTTTAAGTAAATAATTGAATAATAAATATTATAATTATTTAAATACTTATTCAAATATTAGAACATGTTTGTCTTGTTTCACTCGAAAACTTTAGTTAAATTCTTTATCAATTTAAAAGTCTAAATAAATACAATTTAGATTTTCAAAATCAAAAGTGATCTATTCTGTGTATTAGTCTATTTAACCAATTCTATTGAGAAAATATAAAATACCGCCATTACAGTTATCAAAATTTTTTATTATCAATACAAAATTTTTTAAGATATCACTATATTACAGCCTTTTATATTACTTAATAAAAAGCATAATATAGAGATACTTCGGAAAATTTTTTAATTAAAATTAGGGAAACTGTCACGTCGGTAAGTATGCATGAATTTATATATCCTTTTATATCACTTTAAAACAAATCTATTAAAGAGGTCTTAATGGCTCACTCGGTAAAGCGTTATAGATTCGTAATCTCGAGGTTCTGAGTTCGAATCCTGCTTTCGGCCGATTGTTACAAGCACCACTGTACGTTATATGTGCTTTGTTCAAAAAGACACTGATGACCTCCGTCGCTAATTGCATCGTAATGACAGCGTAAATACAGTGACGTAAAATAAAAAAAAATCAAATCAAATAAAACTTTCTGTACCTGATACTGTATCTGTTTATAGTTTAATAAAAATAAATTTTTTTTAACAATAAATATGTCCACTTGTTGTAAAATATTTTTTTAAAGATTTTGTTGATGGATACACGATTTAAATATTTTCAAAAAAGTATACGAACTGATAGCTTTTTTCAAAACAAATATGTACAAAAAGCAAAGACGTATACTGAAAATTTCTAAAAATAGCGCAACTTATATCAAATATTTATCTAATTTTACTGTAGTTTACAAATGAAATTCTACGTAAATAGAATAATAAAATCCTGTCTGTCCACCTAAGCGACCTAAACAAAATAACTATTCTCTTATATAAGAAAAATAATAAAGCTCTGTATCCTTATAATCCACTAATCGTCAATCCTATTAAATGAAAAAGAAAAGAAAAACAAAAGTATAAAACACATCTTCTTCAGTCTTCTATATACATACACACCTCATCATTTAACTGATCTACTTTTCCAGTCGTTTGGTTTGAACTACTTTTATTAACTGCAAAAAGAAAGAGAAGGAAAGAGAATAGCTCACTTATTCAACTTAAAAAAGAATAGTAAAAAAGGAAGGAAAGAAAAAAAACAGAAAGGAACGAGAATTCATAAAATATCGACGCTAGAAAAATCGCGGAGCTTGCATTTAATTTCCTGCCTAGAGTGGCAAAGAGAAAGAGAGAGAGAGAGAGAAAGAAAGCATCGCGTGGCAAGTCCAATCCTCCTGACACCGTAATAGCTTACATAGAGCTGTATATATATACATAGACGTAGTATGAAAACGTGACGTTAGCGTGTAAGCTTTGCAACAGCACATATTTTCTTTCTCGCTTTACTCTCTCTGTGTTGGGGTCATTCAATAATAAATTGCCCATACCCTTTTTCCCTTTAGTAAAAGGTCCATAAAGAAAAGATACGAGAATTAGCTTCGATAGAAGCTTTGTCACACGCTTTAACCATCCATCTATATATACGCACATAACTATCGGTATACGCCTATATATAGGATGTAACAGACTTGGACCAATTTACGGAGATTTAATTGTGGTCAACTTGTCCCTTTCCTTTCTTTTCTTCTCTTTTTTTTATTTTTTTTTTCGCCAGACTATGAATTGTAGCTAATACTGCTATAGTATTGATTGGTTGAATTGGAATTAGTCAAATGTATATGTGTAGAGCGAAGGGGGTAGGGAGGGGGATGATTCGTTGAAAGGCTTCATTTCCTGCAATTTTAAAGGGCACGAGTGGATTATCGTGTCCGTTGGCTGGTTACTCGGCTGAAGAGGAAATTAATTCACTTCATACGATTGGTCGGTGAATACTTTGTTGATGGTAATTTTAAGGATTATTTTTTTTAAATTCCTCTTTAAATATACTCGAGAGGTCACAATATTTGACCAAGGATATATTTTTTGCTGAATTTATGTAACCATGTGGATTAAATAATGTGTTTAAATAAAATAGAATATAAAATTGTAAAGTAGATATGTGAAGTTGAAAAAAGAAATACCAAGAAAATGAAAAGAAAAAAAAACGTTGGTCAATAAGTACCTAGTTAGTTCTTTCAAAGTTTAATTAGGTCTTCCTTAAATATTCTTCAACGGCATAAAACGTTTTATACGTATAATTTGTTTAAATATTTAAAAAAAATTTAATGGCAAATGAAAAAACTACCTATTTTGAAATTAACGGTTTTTCATCATTTATTTTTTAACCAATTCTTTTAATTAAACTCATACAAAGTTAATTAAAAACAGCATTAAACATTTACTTTTATAACTTTAAAATAAATTCATGAAAATTGTATAAAATTAAGTGTGATAATTTTTGTGTTTAAATATTAATTAAAAATAGATAGCATTTTCGTGTATAAAAAGTAGGAACAGTAATTGGTTTCAAAAATTTTGCATGATAAAAATATTTGTTTGCTAGTTTGAAAATACAAAAAACGAGAAAACTATACAGATACTTTTTATGAACTGCTTATAGAATTGTAATCAGATTCACGAAAAAACTAAATTTCCATTAATTTATTCATTATTATAATGACAAAAAAATCGATTAGTTTCAATAAAATCACATTTTTGGGAAATAACTGTATTTTAAAACTTGAAAATATAAAGAAAACCACAACACTTTGAATTTTTAACAATGCATTAAAATTTCATTAAATTACCTTTAATAGTTTGCATATCATAAAAACGTATAAAAATCTATCAACCAAGTCATAATTTATGATTGCATCATCTAACAAAAACAAAAAATGAATCTTATTAGATAAAAATCGGTCAAGTCATTCTCAAGCCATGAGTGTACTCACATGCACGTATACACATGCATTTTCTAAAAGTAATGTATTTCAAAACATATTTATATAATGTTATTTTGAAAACCATTTTATTTCTCGTTACAAAGATTCCTCTGGGTCGGAGCAATTTTTCATTACATATTACATTTAAAAAATAAATAAAATTAATTTTGAGATCAATCAATAAGTTGTATTTTAGAAAATCAAGAATTTTCATTTTGATTTTTGTATTTTTATTAAATAAAAGCAAAATAAAATTGATTGAAAAATAAATTTTCAGTTTAATAAAAAACCATTAAACGATTTTCAATTAGGTCACGCAGCCGACGGGTTTTCTAATTCATTTTGAAATTAAATTGTTCATTTCAGATGGAAGTACTATTTGTTTTGAAAAAAAAAAATATTGGAATCGTTAAAAAGTTTGAAATATGTGTAACCTATTTTAACACAATTTTTATAATATAGAGCATGTCTTTTAAAATTGAAAAAAATTTAATAATATATCTTTTGAAAGATTTTTCTTGTTAATGTACAGACATTTTCTTTACATCGACAAAGGAAAAGAAAAATATTGATAGAGAATAGAAAAAAAAAAAATATTAAAAAGTTAATAAAATTATACGATTTCAATAGAAATTTTATTTAAAAAGTAGAAGTAAGTAATAAATTGAATTAGTGATGAAGTTGATGAAATATTGTTTGGTTTTTTTTTAATTTTCTTTTATTTTCCCAATTTATTTTGACCATCTCGAAACAAGAGAGATAAATTTGTAAATTTCATTAAATTTTTCAATTTTCCAGGCATTTATTCTTTAGAAAATTTATTTATCCTCAAAATAAAATCAATTTTAGAGATTTAAAAAAATCGCGTTTAAATACGAATATGCAGATTTACACGTTTATAAAAACAAACAAAAATAACCGCTTTAACTTGTAACTTTTTCATTTTTTATTATGAATCCTTTGAAGTTACACGCTTCAAAATTTTTATCAATAGAATTTAGTTTATACTTAAAAAAAGTAACTATGAAATTCTTTATAAATATAATAATGCAGTACAATTAAATTTTATTAAATTTCATTAAATTTATTATTTCATGTATTTTTTAAATTTAAAAAAAATTCTTTTCAAAGCCATAATGATAAATGTTATTCTTTCATGAAATAATTTATATTTATAAATTAATACACTGAAATTATTATAATTATCATTATTATGTATTATTTATTATTATACTGTCCTTGATCGCAATACTACAAAAGCGAATGTATAAATCATAAATATTTTTATTCACGGTTGAACATAATTATTATGCTAAAATTTATTTCAACGTAATTTGTCAAAGAAATTATTATAAAAATACCTCACCCAATGAAAACTAAATCAAAGTTTCTTATTTACCTTTGCGATAATAAATCATCGAAACAAATATTTATTTGTTAATAAATTCTCCTTTGTTTGCCAAACAAAGCGATAAATGTTAAATTCAAAGTACCTGCAATGCATAATTGATTAGAATTGTGTATTCATGAAAATATTAAATATTTTTATTTATTTGTTGTTTTTAGGTATCGTGGGTACGAACTAGAGATGTACACTTACTGACAATTGGTCGATATACGTATACGAACGATCAGCGTTTTCGTGCATTGCACAACGTGCAATCAGACGATTGGATGCTACAAATAAAGTATCCGCAGCATCGAGACACTGGTATCTTTGAATGCCAAGTATCTACAACGCCACACATGAGCCACTTTGTGCATCTCAACGTAGTCGGTAAGTCTTTCTTTATTTCCTTTTATTTTTTACTTATTTTTGTTTTTTATTTTTATGTATCTTCTTTGTATGTGTGCCTCGGAAAAGGAAAATAAAAACAAAAGAGAGAAACAGATACTTTGCACGTAGCACGAGGATAGCGTTGTTTCGTTTTACCTCGTGCGTGATTGTAGCTTGCGTGAATTGGCTCACGTACCTTAGTTTACTATATATTCAATAGGGAAATATCCAAAGGCAACGAGGATATAGTCTTCAATTTTTTAAAAATACGATATAAAGCAATATAGTTGTATTAATTTCGCATGAAAATTTTTCATGTTTAATTATATACAATTATACATTGCTGTACACAGGCTCATATAAAATCGTAAATGTATGATTATATATTGTTATGTACTACTTACTACAAGGTAGAACAAAATCATATAGATTTTAGAAAGTGTAGAAAGAAAAATTTCAATAGGAAATTAAGTTTTATAAATTAAAAAAGAAAGTTTATGACTTTGACTTTAATTTTAAGATTATTGAAAATAAATTTTATATTTATTTTTATTTAAATCTTAATTTATAAATTACATGATAAAATGAAATAATTTTTAAGGATAATATGATATTTTAGTGATATTTTTTTATTGGAATTCTTTTGATTATTTAAATATGTCTTATAGTTTAAAAAAATAAATTTCAAAAATTGGTTCAAACCTTATTATCATTTTTAGAAATCAAAAGAAATAATTTATAAAAAGGTTCGTTTCATCATTTTTCTAGAATTTTTCAAAATTAAATAATATATAAAAAAATGTTTGTTTAATAAATAAAACATGAAGTTTTATTTATAGTTTTTATTTAATTTTAGATTAATTTGGCAAATAATACATTTTTAAGGGTCAGATTATGAAATTCAAAAGTATCGTGCTACGAAAAAAAGCCAATATGCCGCAAACATTGCACGTCAAAATAACTTATATATATTGAAATTTAAAATAAAGAAGGGAAAGGCTATCGAACAAAAAAGAATGGCCAAATTGTATGAGCAAATTTGCAAAGCAAATTTTTTTTGCCTCTTTTACAATATTTTCTCAGGTAATGCTATACTACCCTAAAAAAACGAGTATTTCGACCAAAAAACATTCAAATTTTAAACTCGTAAATTTCAGCTTACTTTATTTTTATCACTTGCACATTATCATTATTCTATTAAAAATATGTTTTTTGTATGAACGTGTGATGATTTGACATATTCTACACATTTATATCCCATATAAATCTTTTTATTATTTTAAATTCAATTTACTCAATTAATAAATATTTGATTACAGTAACAAATCAATACAGTAACTTATTTACAAAATTGATTAAAAATTTCTGAAATATTGTTTCATATGAATGTTATCATTACGTAATGTTCATGTGAAATACTGCGACAAAACGTTACATTTACTTTACCTCTGCAGTACATTTATGGGTGATTATAAATGAAACAAACGTTAATATTACTCAATAGAAATTATAATAATATATATCAACATAATTCTATAGAATATCTAAACCGTTCATTTTCGAAATATTCAAAAAATTTTCGAAAAACAAATGGAATTAAAATTATGCCATAGACGTCAACGTTAAGCAATGCGCAACCAGAGCACTTAGAAATTTAATCACGACTCTAGTGAAGCGTCTTGCCTCGATTAAGCGAATATGAAGGGAAGTATGCAGAAGATATTCTCGCTCCTAGACCCTTCTTCATTCTCTCTCTTTCTCTCTTTTACTCTTTCCTTTTCTCTTATACAGCCGAGAGCTCGAGAACGCGCGGCAAAAAGCCAACTTGCGACGCTTAATATTCCTCTATGGGATGCCCCTTTTGTTCACTCAAGAAACTCCCACTTGCCGTTTAAGCTTTATGTATATATGTGTGGGTGTGCGTATATATGTGCTCTCGCGAGTAGAACAGAGAAAAGTCATTAGGATGATTCATTAGAATTTAACTTTTCGTGGATGGCTTAAGTTACGTTGCATGTGCATAATCATCCTGAACTTAACTAATATATTAACGTATCCGTTTATTTTGTCCTATAAATTTTACGCATTAAAGAGAATTTTATTTAATCAAAAAGTTTTTGGCCAAAACCATAAATGACTATTAAAAATTCATAAATTTTGATTCTCTTGGAAATTATTGTTTACGTAATACAAAATTATGGCTTATGAGTATAATATTTGTCAAATTAAAGCAACGTTAATCCCTTGCTAATCCCTTTTTCAACTATCATCTAGGATAACGTGAATTGAGTTTAATTATTCGATAATTGTTGGAAATCAACGTTCTTGCAAATTTCTTTGTTGTCTATTCTATTTCTCTAGTTCTTTTATAACTTTGATCGAATCAATAAACTTTAAGTCAGTAAATTTTTGAATTCACAATTTTTTTTTTATGATCGAAGATAAAAAACTCGATTTTAACGTTCTATACTCCCAAAGATCATTCCAATATTTTATTATTAAAAAATTCTTTTATTTTTTAGTAGTAAAAGTCAAATTTTTTTTAACGTTGCGAGCAAATTTTAGTTTTTTATATCTATTTTGCATGGAAAAATGTCTTTAACGTAGACAAAATCATTTTGTCTATTAGTGAACGAAATCTGTTTTTCATGTCCATATTACGTAAAGAAAATCGAATTTCGGTCACTTTGTTAAAAAAAACACTCACCTATTGTTACCTTCACTATGCTTGGAAAATGAAACTTGTTTGTCAAAGGATGCCCTATTTAGTTCACTTAATGTAATTTACTATTTTTGCTCCGAGTATATAAAGTTTAATTTCTTGTACTCTTAGTACATGAGAATGGGACACTTGCAGATACTAAATAGATAAAAGATAAATCAAACTTTGCTTACGTAAGAAAGTTAAGCACAATGTGTGTACGTATTGACAATCCTTGAATATTTCATAAGTTTGAATAATGCTCAAAAACGAATTTCACCCTTTGTAAATAGAAAAAATAA
Source organism: Anastatus disparis (assembly GCA_017163975.1). Lineage (NCBI taxonomy): Eukaryota > Metazoa > Arthropoda > Insecta > Hymenoptera > Eupelmidae > Anastatus > Anastatus disparis. The sequence goes on from JAFFSR010000226.1 coordinate 4,372,073, forward strand.
TATTTGAAATATTTGTGCAAAATAGGCAATTCTTGCATAAAAGTGATTTGAAACTCGACCAGAGCGTTTGAAAGTTCTTATAAGTTTAACTTGTTTTGCAGACTGGTATTGTAATGAGTGTATCAAAATTTTAATAAAGTATATATTATATTGAATCACAATAATTTTAGTGTGCGAAAAATTTTTTAATTAGCTATGAAAAATGGTTATAAGGTATTATTAGCTTATTTCTAGCTAATTTTTAGTTAACTTTCTATTAGCTTTTAGTTAAATAGATATCCAATAAAAAACAATGACGTGATAATACGTATTCGCAATTTGCAAAATTAAATTCTGTTATATTGAAATTCAAAAGCCTTTAAACATAATTTTGAAAAGTGAGATATAAATTATTCACAAATCGGTCACTGGACCGACAACTAGTAAGTCACTAAACTCCTGAACCCTAAACTAAAATTTCCTTTAGTCACTCTGTTACTGAACCAATAAAATCCTTCAATAATCGTCTTCAAACCCGTAACCATTATTACCAAAGAACGATAGTACAGACAGAGAGTTAGAAAGATGCAAACCAATTTTACTATACGAAAGCGTATACGGAGCATCAAACTTTCCTGTGTGCACACACGGTCGCGGATCTTTAACGGAAGTTTACTTCTCTTCCGAACTAGGTAAGTTGGACATGCTGAGATTACCTTTTGAAACTTGGCTTCGCTTCGCTTGCACTGAACATTGTATGCCAACGACGACAACGACGACGACGAAGACGCTAAGATGTGAGACAAGTATGTACACGTGTTTCACAAACATTGAAAACTAAAACTTTTTGTGGATATATAAGTTGGAAATATTTAGATTATGGATGCAATGTTTTCATCACAAATAGATTTGAATAATGATCTAGAAAAACATTTATAACCTTTCAAATTTTTATGAATTTTGTTTGGTATTCTTGTTCTTAGAATATTTTTTTGTTGTGTTTAGAATATTTGAAAGTGTTTAATAAATACTACAAATTAGCTAAATATTTTTCTCTTCTATATTATTATTTACTGCATTGAAACAGTTCTGCTTAATTAACAATTCTTATAGCTATGGTTTCCTTATTTTATTTTTCATCATTTTCAATTGATACAAGCATCTCAATAAATAAGATAATTAAAATACATCTTTATAGCAATGATTCAAAAAAATTATAATAAAGCTTTAATAAAGGCAATGCTAAAATTAGCACAATACTGAGTTAGTCAAGTAAAAAGTCAATGTTTTATATTGTCTCATTCAACTTCATCTATTGTGAAATATCTCGACATTCTCTGTTGTATACGAATAACGAAGTTTTCCCCTTAACGAATTTCTAAAGTATGCCGTTTGAAAAGGAGAAACATTTTTACGGGAACGCCTTACTTTTGTCTCGTGTAAAGAATTTCTATGTTGAAAAACGCGACGATGTATACAGATATATATTGCATTTAAACTGCGCACTTTTTACTACTTCTGAGTTCAGACGGAAAGAGAGAAACAATCGTAAAAACTCGAGGAGTTGACGAGCCGAAAAAAGTATCAATCTGCTACTTTCGCATCATGTATATAAAAGACTACTTGTGTGTGCCACAATAAGAGAATTTATTTTTTACAACTGGATCAAGAACTTTCTGCTTCAGTAACAATGCACTGTATTAACAAATTATTTATAATTTATTTAAATCTTCATGATTTTATCACAATGTATTTAAAAATAGAGGACGTAGACTCTTTCATTTTAATTTATTTAAATAACTATTTGAGAACGAAATACTACTTTATGTACATTTATATTATTTACTCTTTATTCACGATAAAACCTTTCACACTTCAATTTGCGTTCTAAATGAGAAGTGCAATCATTAGCATCAATGCTTTACTTCATAAAGGAAAGTGTACTTTTGTCTAACTTCTCTTTGACGGATGGAGATCAGTATTATTGACAAACTACGTATAGTATTAGTTTAGTATTTCAATACGCATCTCGATCAAATAAAATTGAGGTATTTTTTTTTTAAAATAGACTTTCCTTTTTTTAAAATCCTACCAAAAATTCTGTTTAACAGCTGACTGCTACGAGTTAATGTCCAGAACAGGACTTTTGGTTATCTAGCCAGAAGAATCGGGATTAATAGGCTTTATATGAGTTAAATAGTTTCTCATCCTACACCGTCATTAGACAAAGTCTAGTGATCTTCCGCATAGACTCCCTGCAGGTAGTCCCAGGGGAGCTAAAGTTCTACCAAAAGCTTTGTTTGCGTGTTGACTTAATAGCGAATCATCACATACCACGTCCTGATTTCGAAAGATTAATTAAAAATTCAAATTTGGATCTGGATATTGAAGTTTTTAATCAGTTATAAATGCACGTTTCTCTTTTTTTTATTTATCTATTCAAATCAACTGAAAAATCAATAAGGACAAATTATTGCGTATTTTTAGTAGGATAGAGCACGAACGATTTCACCGAAATAATATTTGATTCGAATTGCTAAAATATCATTTTAGCAAAATAAGTTCTGAGTGATAATTTTAGGAAATTTTGTTAATAACAAATGAATTTCATAAAAAATCCGGCGAAAAACTAAGGTATTTCGAAAATATACATAAAAATCTATTTAAAAAAACTTTGGCTTAAGTCTGCTAGCGAATGGACTAACCTCATTTAGAAGGTTTCTCTTTTTCTGTGTAAAGAGCATCCATATCATTAAAGGAAGGATAAACATGATTGCATACCAATAGAGTATTATTGTTTCATTCAATAAAATAAAAGTTGTCATCTTAATATGGGGAAAACTCTCCAGCAGCCTAAGTATTATCAGAAAATCTTTTGGGCACAAAAGTCCAACAAATAATCGCCAAACATGATATTCAGATCCTGAACAGAAATTTGGTCGATCCAAGGACTTCAATACAAAAATGAGAAGCAATTATATTTAAAACTTCCTTTGTCAGCTTATCCCATCCTGATCGATATCAGAGAGGTCGAGCCTATTTTTTTATAATAAAAAAGTTATATGAACAAATACAAATTATCATTTTCCGAGATTGCTTTTCAATGTATTATTTTTTCTTTTTTTGTAACTATTAAAATAAACTGCATGATGTAATGTTTGGACTACAAATTAATTATTTAGGAAAGATTAATTCTCCGTATAAAATAATTATTTACATAAATTTTAATTTTCACTTTTAATATAACATTACACATGATTATTTTCATAAAATTGTTATCAATTGAGTATGTACTTCTGATTTTTTTGGATCAAAAGTGTACATTTTCGGGTTTCAAATATGCTTTGCCCATATGCCTATGTATACGCATTTCTATATGTTCAGAAACTCTATACTCGAATCCTCTCGTGCTTGAATCTCTGTACCAGGTCAACTAAAATTTGAATATTGAAAGTTATAATTTTATGCTTAATTAATCCTTTTATAACAATATTTTTTATTTTATCTGATATTATACGCTATATACAACTTTTCATTTGATATTTATTTTTTAATTTTAGTTTTGCATTCAAACATTTTGTAATTCATTTAAAAAGTTCATCACGCATACTATTTTAATGAATGAATTTTTACAAAAAACTTTCGAACAAAAGAATATATTATTACATTTACAAATTTGCAACATATTTCACTTAATAATAACAAAACGTAATATTCGTAATAAACCCCATAATATTCTATTATTAATCATTTGCTACAATTGAGTCCTAATTTCGCTCTGTTAATCACAACTTTGCGCAAGCTTTAATACAAAAAGGAAAATTAAAGCGCAAAAAGCTCTTTGACGCAATTTCAATTTCACAAAATCCATCTAAAATTTCGAGTGCTATAAACAAGCTTGGTGGTTGGGAAAAGCCCGCCGGGTTTTGTATAGATCGATATAAAACAACGAAATTAAAAAGGTCTCCTCCCCCCGCGAGTCCACATTTCAAGAATAAAGTTTTAAAGTCTCGCGTGCAGTTTCAAACAAAAATCAAATAGGTTAACAATAGATAGATAAAATGTAATTTGCTTATTTAAAAAAAAAGGAGAGGGGCGAAAACTGTGTTTAGAATTATGAATTCTCCTCAAATTTAATAGAAGAATTAATGTAACCATCAATAAACTGAAAAAAAAAATTTCAATATTTTTTAATTTTATTTTGAACGATTATACTTTAAATCGTACTAATGTTCAAATGATAAGGTTGCTAATAATAAATATCAGTAAAATTTATTCATATAACGTGAAATTAAATATTCCATTGTATCTCTCTTTCGAGGAATTGTTATTTTCGATAAAAGCGATTTTTTAATATGAAAAATTTATTAGGATTCAGTGAATTAAATATATATTTGAATGTGTGTCATTCCACATGAATATTCTGTAAATTAAATGCAACTGCATGAGGGTACGTATTTTTTGAAAATGGATGTATCAGATATGTAATACGGATATAATTGAATGTTTTTTAATTTTTATTCATTAATTTTTTTAACGAATTATTCAATGATTCTGGTATTTTTTATTCAAAAATAATAAAAAAAATATTGAATAAATGGCACTCTTTTACTGCCATTTGTTTGTTATAATACTTTAATTTCAAAATAGAATATTCATAACTTATTCAAAATAATTAAAAAAAAAAATTGTATAAAAATAAAAATAGGAAAATTTAACCATAGCTGTAAAAGCTTTTTCATTTATTTTCTTTTATTAAAAACAACTAAATCAAAACATACAATCTTATTGTCAATCTAGATTGAAAAAAAAAAATATCAATTTAATTAAAACAGGAATCATTTTAAACAAACCTCCCACTATCTTTCGTTCATTTTAGATATCGATCACAAAAATAAAAAAAAAAGAAATCAAAATCAAAAATCTTTATTTTACTCTATTTATATTATTTGATACAAACGAAAAAAATAAAAGAATTTCGAAATGTTGTTTCTAGTGAACACACAACAGTCCGATTTCCACAACTCCATTAACTATAACTTATGAAATTGTCCAAACTCGATCTATATCTTTCATGTCTTTTTTTCCTCTTTTCCCCTCTTCCTCGTGTGTCCTGTTGTTGGAAAACTCTGACATCACGCACCAAAAAAAAAAGGAAAAGTACAAAGCAAAACCAGGCCACTCGAGCTAGCCATGATCACTACATCATCCTAGTGTACACTTTTTTTCTCTCCATGCGATGCGTGTTTTTGTCCGCTTCACGGTTGTCATCGACAAGCGGCTCTTTTTTTTTGTTTTGTTCATCATAACATACGTGTGATGGGTATATATGCATAAACAAAATTCTACAAATGTGCGTTTGAGCAATAGTTTTTGCGATGGAAATACGTTTGGAACTTTATTAATGTTCAGACAGTTAATTTTATTAAAATTATTGGTATTTCTTTGATCATAATATGCAACAAAAATTTTTTTATTCCATTGTGAGAAAAAATTTAACTTGATACATGTAATCGAATGCGCATAAATCAGGGTAGTTACAGTAAAAAATATGCTAATAGTGTTAAAATAGCAATCAGCTATTAAAATTTATAAGGAATCAATAAATAAATATTTGATAAATAAAAACAGAATTTTCGTGTCAAAATTATTAATAAATTATTTTTTACAAATTTTTAACGTATTTATCTAGAAAAATATTTTTATCAATATTGAAACATAAATTATTAATTCTTCCTAAAGTTTCTATTTAGAGTATACCCATAATTTATATGAGTAATAAAGTTCGATTATCAGAAATTCAAAATCACAATGCAAACTCATTAAGTACAAAAAGTCATAATACACGGTGCCACACATCATCGATGTAATCTACAATCTGAAATGTAATTTGAAATCTGCATATCATTGAACATTGAAATCTATTGAAACGTTATCAATTAATAATTTACAAAACCCCATCGTATATATCGTTCGTATATCGTATTGTTCATTGAATTAATCATTATATTGTAATTCGAAGAATACAAATAATATTGCTATACATAATGACATTCAATATTAAAATTTGTTATTCAATTTAATGAGGCAAATAATTAAACCTTTTTTTGCTTGTTTGAATACACATTTCTTCAATTACAGAGTAAAATAAACTAAAAAAAAGAAATTTCTTTAATTAAAAGTTTAAATATTGTTAATAAACATTTTGTTTACAAAGAAAACGTTACATCAAATATAAATAAATAACTGTAATTCTCCTTAATGATCAAGCTAAAAAAAAATTTCAATTTATTCCATACCTCACATTCAGATCTATAACTAAAAAGAAATAAAGAAAGCCACCTTCCGTAATTTTTTTCTTCCTCCTTTTCTTCTCCTAAGTAAAAACTTGGCGCCTTAAGCTTCTAAGAACTGCATAATAACCATCCGCTTATATATTTTTTTTCTTCACCTGTAACTTTTCTAACCAACACATAGCCTATTTCAAACTAAATATGATTGGCCAAACGCTTGAAATAGTAGTAGTAAAAATGTGCTATATAACAACTACGACGTAAAAAAAAAGAAAAAAAAAGAAATCAGAGTGGTAAGATATAGAGAGAAAAAGCTCTCGGGCAATTGCTAGACGTCACGCTATACTATACACCAACCGCCTGTTTCATTTACTACACTTTTTTCTTTTAAACCAACGCTTTTATATACATAGCTATATATATATATATATATATATATATATATATACCTTTTTTTCAACTTTTACGTAGCGTGTCTATGAATGTATACGTTAGTACGTTTAAAAATACGGTTTAAAGTCTGAGTTGTGTGTTAGTAGTGACGTAAGGGTGCATTGGCACTGGAGAGAAAGAATAAAAACACACAAAATGATCGAGCTTTCGATCGTAAAATTCTTGTGGCTAGTATTACTTCAGTTCTCTCTTTTTTTTTATTTTTTAAGTTATACGTGTGTGCCACAAATGACTAAGGTTTCGTTATTTGCTCGAGTGTTATTGGGTTCACGAGGAAAAAAAGACAAGATTTTTATTTATTTTATAAAATTGGTCTTTTTTTTATTATTTGCAATTTTTGTTTTGATAAATAAAAAGCCATTTTTTGCGAATGAAAATATTGATATTTATTTACGATAAATAACATTTTAATAAAATGTCATTCATTAAAAGACCATAATTCTAACAAATATATTTTCATAAACTTTTTTAATAAAAATTCCATTAAAATATAAAAAAAGAAAAAATAATAAAATATATATGCTTTAATAAATCATGTGATTATACAATGAATAATGACTTCCGATCCTCTCTCACAAAAGTGAAAACGCAGATAAATTTATCATCTTTTTCGAAGCATTTCAAAGCAAAAATACAAAAGCATTTTATTGATAACCAACGCATAATTTCCCTATCCTCATATAACGTAATAAATTCATTTATTTTAAAATATTACATTGAAGTTAAACAATGCTTAATTTAACCTCAATGTATGTAAACATTACTGATAAATAAAAAAAAAGTTGAAAATTTAAAATTAATAACGTTTGTAAAAAAATTATTACTAATTTGCCGTTATTGAAAATTTTTTAAAATTTGCAGTGTGATTTGCCAACAAGATCTTATTCACATTTTACTGATAAATATAATAATGCTTTATAATGGATGGATTCTTTTTATTGAATTTTTTAAATTTAAATAAAACAAACATGTTTGCAGTTCAATATGTTTATATCAAATTTTATATTATAATTATAATCTTTTTTTAGTAATCTTAATTATTTTCAAAAAATAATTTTTTCATATTGTACGAAATACGGTATAAATATAAATTACATTAACGATATTAACAAATTTTCACTAACACATTGGCCGAGTAGTCAAGTGCACTTCCAGCAATCTACAAAGTTAAGCAGCTTTATGCCCGGTATTTACTTGGATGGGTGGCCGCTCATTCGGGTGAAGCCGAGCTCGAATTGACTTGCTTTGTGTGACCGTCGTTCGGGTGAGCTAATCACTTAACAATGTGAGCGGCAGGTGTAACAAATACGGTGTAGGCATTCTCCAACAGGAGGTTACCTAACATCGAATTTGCCATATTCATTGACCCACCCTGAAGAAGTTTTTCCAAATTACAATTTTGCCTACAGGTTTTTCCTTCTCCATTGACAATATTTTATGTCAATACTATGAGATGAGCTAAAAAGGGAAGATAATACAGATCCGAAGCTGGCAAACTATGGGAGTAAAGACCAACAAATTTATTAACAAATTTTCGATTAAAATTAAATAATAATTTCACATAAAAAGAAAATTGTAATAAAGAAAAAAATGAAATTAGTCATTTACTTTTTAAGTAGAAAAAACGAGAGCAGAAATTGAAATAACGATGCAATGAATAAAATCAGATTTTATAAAGTAGCCATAGAAAGTCGTGAATTGGACGACCTCAATAACAGGCTGTTTTTTTACTACTGATGACTCGGCAAATGCAATGATAAGGATTCGTTCAATGTACATGGCATATATACATATACATCTGCTTAACTAATACATAGCGAGCTAAAGAGAGAAATTAATTTTAATTCATTTATTTGCTAACCTGTGCCTACTTAATCCTTTCGATGAAATCTTCGTGGCTAATAATTTGTAAAATTATCCGATGGTACATTAGTTCTTGTTAATATTGAATATTGATTTATCGATGATTAGCTATCGTCGAATGAAATATATTGTTTTTTATATATACTGTTTGCATTTTAAAATTTTGTTGAATAAGGCATAAAATATAAAATATCACGTTTTTCAAAGAGCTTTAATATTCATGAAAATTGAATAAATTAAAAAGTTTTATTTGTTTTAAAATTCATTAAAAATTGACTGCTGATAGATATGATAATGTTAAAATTACAAGTAAAGGCATTTTAAAATATCCAAAATTTCATTATTTTAAAATAAATAATAAATACTGATAAAATTGTACAATTCGTGATGATTTAAAAATATTGCTTCAAATAAAAAATGTATTTGATAAATCAAGCAACGTTACGATCTAAAATTAATATGCAATCGATTGAAAATTAGAACGCGCAGATACTAATCAATCTAAATCGCGGCTAATTCAAAAACATCTAAATACCTAAACGCATAAGCATCAAAAGCTCAAAATTCACTGATGATAATCACACGTGAATAAGCAAACCTATCGCTTCGATTAGCCACAAAATAAGCCTAAATTTAGCAAGCATATACATAATTCGATACGGATGGCCTAATGAACACTGCATTAACTTGCCCATCTCTCCCACTCTTGAATGATATGCCTCCATCCTCGTCTACCCCTTGTTTTTCTTTCTGTTTCTTTTTTTTCTTTTGTCTGAACGTCGTTTCAAATTCATCATGAAATTTACATAAATACGTATAATGGATCGACGAATTGTTGGATGGATGGAATTAGCCGTGAGGTTTCAACGACATTTCAATTTAATTGCTGGCGCGTCGCTTGTGGTTAACGCTGGATGGAAAGCGGGGAGTTTTCGATTTTCAAATACGCTGTTTAATCGTAAACATTGCTTATGAAAATTTTATGAGGAAGATTTTGTTTTTCTGGAATATTAATTATTTATTATGCTATTTTCTACTTTATAAATCGGAAATATTATACTTTAATTTTAACTTTTTTTTTAGTTAAATCAAATATTTATCATAAAAAATATAATTTTAAATGTATGTGCTTCACTAAATTTATCTCTGAGTAAAGTATATAAATATGAAAATTTTTTCAAGATTAATAATGAAAACATTTCATGAGGTCGTCAGTGGCTCAGTCGGTAGAGCGTTAGATTCGTAATCTTGAGGTCCCGAGTTCAATTCTCGGTCTCGGCCGATTTATACAAGTACCACTGTACGTTACATGTACTTTATTCACAAACACACTTATGACCTCCGTCGCTAATTAATATCGCAATGATAGCATAAATACAGCGACGTTAAATAAAATAAAAGAAAAAAAAAATAAATCTATAATTTCTGTTAATTTCTTCCTCTATAAAGCTGAACATTCATGATAAATTTATGAAAATTTCAGATCATACGTATTTAATTTTTAATACGTACTTTGAATCCATTAATTATTATAAAAACTTTAATATCTATTGACTTTCATTTTAAATTCCTTCTTTTATAAATAAAATTGTATTACTACGTCAAAGATAAATACCTGAATAACTCCTTGTCATAGACACGAACGCATGGTATACTGCAACGCTATTCATACGCGTATACATCGTCATGTACACGATATGTGCAACTCTAGAATTGGTATAATACCGAAGCTCAAAGCTACTCGTGATAAAAGAACGATTGAATCTTTTTTACTTGAAATAACAAATATGAAGATGAATACAAAAAGCTTGTACACTTTTATTCATTGGAATGGATACTAAAGTGTAATGCTTTACTACCGCAGTAATTTATGAATAATTCAACTTTTACATTAAATTATTCTCAATTCTGATAAATGAAGATTATTTAATATTCAAACCTTCGATTATACCCTGCAAAAAAAGCTCTTCATACCAGCATCCTTTCCTTACATTTTAAATATACAATAACTTCTTTTAAATTCAAGTAATCTTGTATTTATTGTAAATCGTATTCGCAAATTAATAAATTCCATTCTCATTATTATTTTTTCTGCGCATCAAAACCACAAAGCACAATTTGTACTAGTTTATATATATACGTCAGATAGCATTGTTAACGAAGGTAATTTTAACTCTCACCTGATGGCATAAGTTTATATGTATACAACATATACAACGAAAGCCTTTGCCCCTTGTCTATGTGTTTGTGTACACTATATATACGTGTATTTTGTGTATATATATACGTATTCGATAGCATTCATTCGCGTCGTTACTTTGCTAACACTTCATGATTAAAACAATAGCATGCATAACGTTCAGAATGTAAATGTATACGTGCATTGCTAATTTTAACTCCGAGTTTCCGACCGACTACGTGAAATCGGTTTGAAAAAAAAGAAAGGGCAAAAAAAAGAAGGGAAAATAATATTTCCGAATGTGTAAAGTGGAGAGAAGAAAATAAGAGAGGAAATTTCCAATTAACTTTTTATTACAAGCTCATGCGAACATTGTTTCATTGAGTTCAATTATACGCTGCTTTAAAAATTCTCTATTTACTTTGCTTGCTTGAATATACAATAAACTAATGCATCTAGAAAAAAACAAAATTTTGAAGAAATTAATAATTTTTATGAATTTCAAAACTGTAGATTCAACTGATGTTTTATATTTGCTTAACAATTTTTCGACGTATTTTCACTGTTATCAATTAATCACAGCTGGAATGAGTTGTCAGAATCAAAAATCACAATTTTTTTAGACAAAATTTACATTTATTTTAAATCAATGACATACATTTTTCGATTGCATTATAACAAACGTTTGCAATCCTGAACTGTAATATCGTGATATGACGTTTTTGCATCTAGTGTCATGCTCGTTAGCTGGAAGAATAAAATAAAATATTTTTATAATATTTTTATATTTTTTTAATTTTGAAAAGGTTTTTAAAAATTATAATATAATTTTTTTAAATATTCTAATGCTGTACTTTGAGAATTTTTAAAATTATTAACGTTAAATATGCGTGGATGCTTTTTTTATTTTTAATTAAAATTAAAAAAGAAATAATTACCAAATATTTTATTTCTACCAACATCATTCAAATTCTTATCCAACAACGTGAAATGATTTTTCTTATTTTATTTAAAAATAACATAAAAATTTTAATTAATTATACAGTCGACTCGAAACGAGGATATAATTGACAGACAGTTGATTGGTATCGCTTATTGCGTCGTATAATTTTGTTTTTCTTTAAACTCCTTTTTATTGACCATTGTATTGCATTTGGATAAACTCGATTGGATTGCACGATTAATTATTTTCACCGGGTACACAGATTATAAAAGAAATGGAAAATCCATTATTAATTAATTACACATTTAATACATCTGTTTTATTACGTTGATATCGTATATGCTTTATCGTGTAGGTTAATTCCCAATTAAAATCTTCACATTTACGATATAAACGTCGTTTTTCACCTCAATTTTTTAATAAAAAATTTTTGCTTGATAAAAAAAAGGAACGTCGTAAATACAACGATTTAGAAACGACGTGCTTTCATTTTTTCTCTCTCTCTCTCTCTCTTTTTATTTTTCTTTTTCTAACCAAATGGACCATTTCGTATCGTAAAAATTATGCGAACTTGGTAATAAATTATACCGTATCATATTTCGTAAAATTTAATTTTTCCCTTGAGTTTTGAAACGCGAGAAGGAAAATTATGAATTGCCGGCAATAAAAAGTCTGTCCCTCGAAATATTCGTTAAATCATAATCGGAATAAAAAGGAACCAAAATGTATTTTGACTTTTACATCTGATCTTCTTTTTTTTGTACATAATAGTATAACATAGTCATATAAAATATTGAATTTTCATTTGTATTTTCATTTCATATAGCATATTGAAATTTTCATTTGTAAGTAGTTTTATATATCATTTGTTAGGAAGTTATTTTTATCTCGATTTCTATAAAGCATATTTGTATACTGTTTACATGCATAAAGTGAAATTTTGAAAGTAATTTGCTTTTCATTCCAATTGTGTTACAACATAGTAACCTTTTTGATTTATTTTTCACTTTTGAAAAAACGATGCAGCTAAAAATGTTAAGAAAAACGTTAAATTTTTATCTGAAAAAACTTGCTTTGTTAAAAAAAACAAAAATATGAGTAATTTATTTTTCTGCAATATAAAAAAAACTGAAAAAAAATAATAATTAAAATTTTGATAGTCATTTATTTTAATTAATGAAACGTTATTTTTTCAAATTAAGATTAACGATATCAGACGTATAAAGTAATTTTGCATTATATATAATTTTGTTTTTAATCAATCATTTATATTTTTTTCACAAAAATTTCTCGCCATCATTAATTTAATTACCTGCTCTCAATATTATTTATCTGCCACAATTATTTAATTACTTTTCAATCAATGCCAATTTGATCAAGTAATTACCAATTCATTTGTACATTTTCTATTTAAGTAAAAAATTTATTCATTCCATCCAAGAATCTCTTAATTAAGTTCTAACGAAACTTTAACTCGCATGGGAAAAAAAAATTAACGATAATCAAAAGTGGTATGTGCAATCAGGGTGCTATTTTGATAATCATGGTTTGCCTCTATAAGTATATATGTATATATATATATATATATATATATATATATATATATATATATATATATATATATATATATATATATATATACATCCATATACACGTGTGAGGCGTGGGTTTGTGTGTGCGTTGTGTGTGAGCGAAAATTACGAAGCAAGCGATAATAACAAGGGGTGAGGAATAGGAGATGAATGATGTGCTATACCAACCCAAAACTGGTTTTGTTGCAGTGCGTTGAATGTTTGGCGATGCGTGTGACTTTGATAGCTCATGCTTAAATTTGGTGATAGAGAGATTAACGAGATTTGTTATAAGATTAAAAGCGAATTTAAAAAAAAGGAACAAAGTTAAATGAATTCGAATTTTTTAAATAATTTAGTGGTTTTAAATTTGGTTAAATAATTTAATGTTCTATGTCTAGACATTCTTTTAATATATTTTGCTCGTCTAATATAATTTTAATTGAAATTCATGCACTTCCGTATAACGGTCGCGAGTAAACAGATAATAAAAATATTTTTCATTAAATTAATTGCCACTAAATGTCACTTTTATTTAATATTAATAATCTTTTCATTTTTATGACACGTCTGTCTTCCAAAGCTTTTACAGCTTAATTTTTTATAATTCCACAACGACATATTTGCTTATAACTTAATGACATTATTCGAGTATTAAATAATTATTTGATGATAAAATAAAAAAATTTTTTGTTAAGTGAAAAAAATTTTTTTTTAACTTTAAATTAAAAAAGTTTTTGAGCTATATACGTTTTTATTCGAGTTTTCAGTACTGGGAAATCGACCGAAACCACAAAGGTACTTTTCCACAGAAACATTTAATGAGCTGAATTTTATATCCCTTTTGCCTTACTGTTAACTGCCATTGCAAATAGTTATTCAAGCACTTAATTAACTTCTTTTCAATTTTTCAAAGATCTTTGAAGTAATTAATAAATTTTGAAAATATTTACAATTAATTAAGCTGTTCTATGATGTAAATAACTTTAAATGATTCCTATTATGTAAAGATTTATTATTATTGAAAAAACTAAAAATATAATAAAAAATGCTTGTAATCTTCAAATTTACTTGGAAATCCTTGAAAACGATCTAAATTGTATTTACAATAGCTTACAATAAGCCATACAACTGTTATCATGGATTTTGACAAAAGCTTTTATTTTCAATAGATTTAACGAAACTTCCTTTAAGTTCTTACTTTTCACAGAGATCTATACAGTTTGTACATCGATAAGAGAGGCTGAGACTACCTCTCTCTCTCTGGTAAAAACTTACTTTTTCCAACATGGCTTTTAGTAAAGGAGAAAGCAAATGAGAATAGTTTGGCTAAAGAATGCATTTATTGTGTGTTCGCGTTAGATGACTCGGCTTGTATACTCCCAGTTTGTAATGGTAAAGGGAGCGGAGAGAAGGAGAATCTAAAGAAGAAGAATTTCATTTGACCTGAATTTGAGAAACTTTAGAAATACTGACAGCAGGAGCGTAAGATTCCAAGATTACAATTGTTTGCCAGATGTTAAAAATTATAGAAAATTCTATAGATTCATAAAAACTCGATAATTTTTATTATTTTTTTTTTAATTAAAAAAAAATTAATTATTCTCTAAAGTGCGCGAATATTATTGATATCTTAAAAAATAGATTGTATTTAACGATATAACAATTACGTTAACAATATTTCTAAAATTCCATTGAAAGATAATGAGGTTCTCATTTTTTAAATGAAATTTTCGAGCAAAGATAATAAATTGATAAAAAAATTTAATTCTACATTTTTTTTAGGTCATAAGTATTGACGAAATTGTATGAAACTTTGAATATCATTGAAAGGACCGGAGTTATTTCAGCAAAAAACTAAATCCAATATTTTCAATTTTTTTTCATCGTACTAAAAATTATTTTATTTACGTAAGTCTGAATATGCATGAAAATAAATCAAATCGTTTTGTCTGCATGGAGTTTAAATTTTAAAAAAATATAAAAATAACAAATATTTTACGTGTCAAAAAATAAATGCGCAACATTAAAATTGTATTTTCGATGAAAATTTATAAAAAAAAATCTGAAATTCAATACCGAAACACACGAATTTGAATGCGAAAAAATACAAAGCGCAAAATTGAAATTCCTGAAGCACAAATATTATATAGCAATCTTAAGTACCCAGTAAGAAAGTAATACAAAAAAGAAGGAGGAAGAAGAAGAAGAAAGGAGAGGAGGCATTTTAAAATTGAAAAGAAATGTAAATGCAATAATAATGAATTACACATTTTCAATCTTGAATACAAACGATTGACAAAAAAAATATAACAGTTTTATACAAAAATGTCTTTTCAATTCTTATCCCCTTCCTTCCTACTTCGTCGTCGTTTTTTATTTTTTTTTTATTTTTCTTCAAAAAAAAAAAAAAAAAAAGAAAATAGGTCGAGGATATAAGCGAAGTACGCATTTTAGGACATTAAGAATTCTGGCGTTGTATGCACAACGAAATAACCTTTTCCTCGTTGACAAATCATATTTACCTGTACTTTAACAGCACAAGAATACTACATAATTTAGAAAATGAATAAATTGCATGAATTAAAGCTCAGTCATTTTTATCTTTGAATTTAATTAAAAAAAACTTTTTAATTAAACCTTTAGTTTTCGTCTGCTTGTAAATAAGATACATATAATAAAAGAAGAAAAACAAAGGGAATTTATATTAATTTTAATTATTTTTTGATTCAGTACAAAAAGATTTTTTTAAACTTTTTTGGATACACGTACTTTAACAAATATCATTATTTTTGTTACAACTTGCATAACGAATTGAATTTATCCCTTTATCTTTTTTTTTCAACGAAAAACGTTGACCTACTAAAAGCATATTTTTTTAATCCAAAGATACAGAAATAATTATTTTTCTTGAATAAGAAGACTAATGATCGGCACTATCAAATTATTTGTTAGCAATTATAATTGACTTTTTTTCTTCCTCATCATTTAAAGACTAATAGCGGACGTTTCGTTTGAGGTCAAATCGAATAATGATGATATTCTTTTATCTCGTAACGCGGAAAAAGATTTAAGATAATTAATTATCCTTTCTATCATGACGGCATTGTATTTTTTATTTAATATCAAGATCATTCATTTTAATTATGATAAAAGCAAAATCGCATTGAAAGTAATCTGAATATATATTTTTTCATTTGATTGTTTTATGATTTCTAGAATATTAGATTAAAATCTATCAGGATAATCAGTTGTAAATCTTAATAAATGATAAAAGATTTTTTCAATAATTTCGGATGGTATTAAATTTATGAATAATTTTTTGTTCCGTCGATACGGTATTTATATTCTAACGTCGTTTCGTTAAAATTTATATAAATTTTTATAATTCGAAACAAATAATTTCCAAGATATTAAAAAATATATCTGGAATTGGAAATAGGGCGTACGATCCATCAAAAAGAAAAGTCGGATAACAATAATTTCGTATTCAAATATCCAGCCTCGCCTACGCTTTGGAATCCTTACCTCCGTAATGTAATTAAATAACTTACCGATCCCTTTTGTGTCTAACCTCCGTGACATTTTCTCTCTTTTTAAGAGTATTAAGTATCAACTGGAAATGAAAAAGAAAGATGAGGAAGTAAAAGAAGAAAAAGTTTCGACCATTGATGTGCATCTCATTACATTTACATTCGACCAAGAGGATATATATTTTCCCTCTGGTCTGTCAAAGGAAACGTGATTAAAAAAAAAGTAAGCATTGATATCTTCCTTTCATTTCAATCTCGAGAATCAAATTGATTCCAACTTCCTAAGTATCTTTCGGTCAAATGTAGATAAGCTCTTGAAAGAGAAA
Organism: Anastatus disparis; assembly: GCA_017163975.1. Taxonomy (NCBI): domain Eukaryota; kingdom Metazoa; phylum Arthropoda; class Insecta; order Hymenoptera; family Eupelmidae; genus Anastatus; species Anastatus disparis. The sequence continues at coordinate 4,389,213 of JAFFSR010000226.1, forward strand.
AAAAATTGTCTAGCTTCTTCTCTTTCAAATATTCTCAAAGATAAAGAAAGCAGAAGAGAAAAAAAGAAACAAATCCAGACAAAAGCTAAGAAGGTTACATTGAAAAGTTAACTATTTTTGGTATTCGGGTCATCTATTTCGTCTAGCGTGCATAGAAAAAGGTGCGAGAGGGGACGATTTTTATCGACGATGCCTATGAAGCTTTTTCAAGCTTATGCAAGGAAGAAGAAGAGAAAAAAGAAAAACTTTCTTGGTGTGGTTCAATCTACTAAGTGAAAGCTTTTGCTTCTCTCTCATTCTTTCGTATAAACTAAGCTCACAAACATTCCTTCTTCTTTATTTTTTCATCTTCTTCTCTTCTCTTCATGGCTTACTTCTTACCTATTTTAATTTATCTTTCATTCTTTCTTTTATTTTTCCTTATTCAAACATTTTCCCAACGTCTTTTACCATGAAATACTTTTAGTTAAAGCTACTACTACCCCCTTCCATTCAACCCGTTTTCACTTGCTTATATTGTTAGGTCTTGTTAGAAATATGTGCGAAGTTATACAACTCGTTGCCTAGCGCAATAGGTTGATTAAACGGTTGGCGTTTTAACGAAAGTGTATTACAAACAATGTGTGATTTATTTGATATTGCACGAAAACCGGTATCATGATAATGAAATTACCGAATAAATTGCTCTTTTTGTTTCGAGAATAGTTTTGTACTAATTAAACTAGTCGTAATAAAGTTAAAAAAATTATATTCATTAATATTTTTTCCACTCAAGTATTTCAAATGAGTTGATTCTCAAATTAATATTTTTATTAAAATATATTTAAAAAAAGCATCTTATTACGTCAAGACACGTACAACTTTGCAGTGTCAGTAGTACAAGTTATTTTAAGACCGGGATTAAAACAACTTTTTTTTTTAAACCATACCTCGTTACTTCTTTTAGCGTTTTAAAACTAGCGGTATAAAAAAAAATTGTAGCTAAAAACTTTACTGTTAAACTCGTGTTCTTTCAAGATAGCGCACGTAAATTAGTTGTGATATTAAACGTTACACAAAATTTTTACGTTCCAAATATTTTATCTTTTTTAAATATTATTTTTTTTTTGCAAAAATTAAAGTTATCTAAATATTTTAATTAGAAATTAATGCAATCTGAAGGATGAAAAAAATATGAAAATGATTAATTGTAAATATTTATTAGGTAAACATGGAACTCTGTCTCTTTGAAACTAAAAGTCAAATAACTCACAAAATGGATGACTTTATCTCATCTCGAATCTTTATCACCTCGTTGACATTGACGTCACATCTCTTTTTACGCTTGTCTACACATACTTCATCCATACTTAAACTTCGCTTGCTCTCTTCATTCTTTTTCTTCTCTCTCGCTTCAATCTACCTATCTTCTTATCCATCTCTTTCTTTTTTGACCTTTTTTTTTCTTCGCTCTTTTTTTTCTTCTTGCATCCTAACTTTTATCTCTACGCTCAAGTTTTTCCCAATGGAAATATTTTTAGTCTTAGCATGAATACCAATAAAATTAGATTAAAGCTTAAAAAATAAAAAAAAGACGAAGAAGAAGAGGAAAAAGAGAGTATCTACTCTTAGGGATCAAATACGACTTCATTCAGAAGAGAAAATACTCTAGAGAGATTCGTAACGAGTCCCTTTGGTTATAGATAAACGAAAAACTCTTTGTGCTAATATCATATTTTTTTTTCTTCTCTCTTTTATTTTATTTTATTTTTTTAAACTTTTTGTTGGGTCAGGTAATCAGAAGCGTTTTTCTAATGCGATTTAAAAAGAGTCGGTTTTATCGATTACGCCTTTGGAATGCAACGATTTTTAAAGAGGGAGCGAGAGAAAGAGAGATTTGATATTTAAATGAAAACTTTAAATTTCGCATAAGCTGATTTTCTTTCCAAAGTTTAATTTAGAATAAACATTTTCTGAGAGAACGAGCTTTTACAATTCAACTTTAATTTAAACTTTACAATACTTTAATGTTATAAACACTGAGATAAGAAGATAAATATTAACATAATAATATTAATTCTTAAATCCTTTTTTAAACGTTTGAATAAACTTTAAACCCTGTTTAAAATTAAATAATAATGATTAAGAAATGTAAAAATATTTATAATTTCTTAAATTGGGTTTAATATAATAGTGTCGCTTAAGGGTTGTATTATCATGACACAATGGCCAACGAAGCTTATTTAAGAGTTTTCTTTTTTAATTAGCAATAAATTAAAATAAAGTTTTAGGACTTAATTATATGTGTATCAAGGTTTACAAAATATTTTTTATTTATATTAAAAGTACAAAATTAAGACGTAGCACTTGAATAACTTAAAAAATCTTCTTAGGTAGATAATCTATAAAATTACATATAATTTTTAATTTCTTTTAAAAATTCACAATCTGACATAAATTTTTATTTTATTTTTTTTATTTTGTGAAAAATGAATATTAAATTGTCTATTGCCAACTTAATTATTTTTCATTCGTAAAAATCGTGAACATTTTGATAGATAATCTAACTAAAAAGCTGCTGTTAAAATTATTGGTCCATTTGATAAAAATTGAGCGAGTTAAAGTATACATCGTTTTCTTCCTCCAAAAGAATATTTTTTTCTAGTTACTTAATGCCATGATTCCATTTTGTACCTTTGCCATAAAATAAAATCTCAAAACTTTAATTTGACTCATTGCTTAGTAATCAAGTAAAAAAAATTTCTAAAAACGCTTCGTTTTTTAGTGCGCGTATTTAATATAACCCCTCAAAAGCATCTATTTTTAGTTTTCTGTCTGTACACACATTCTTTAAAGTTCAGATTAACGAATTTCGCAGTGGTGATTTTAGTAACCACATGCTCTCTGTACCTCTGCTACCAGGGATTAAAGTTTAGTTATTTTTTTTTCTTCAAAGAATACATTATAAGCTGCTCTTTATCTTCTACCGTCTACCTACTTTTTATTTTTTACTTTTTTACTTGAACACCAGATGATGATGAAGGATTTATGCGCTTTCTTCTACAAGACAAGCCGACCTCTGTGCGCATCCACGATTCCATGCACTAGGCAAAGGCATTCAACTGAAAAATGTCGTTCTGGTAAGAACATTCAGACCGCCGGCTTGGATGTCTAGTAATGTGGAAATTTCATTTCGAAAATGAAAAATAAATGATAAATTTTATTTTTTTATATAAATTTAAAGCGTTGGACTTGTTTATAAAAAAAATTATCAATTGCCATAGTAAAACATACTAAAAAGTATGTCTGACTAATGTTTAATGTTACTACTTACACATTAAAACATGAATCTTATCATTCATTTTATGTAATGAAATTGATTCGTTGATAGGAAATTCTGTAATCAATTGACTTTTAAACAAAAGAATTTTATACTTATCTAAAATCATCATACATTAAGCTTGATTTCTATCATTAAAAGAAGAAAAAATGATGAAAAAAACCTCATTTTCAAATGAAAAGGGAAAAAAAAATTCGTTGAAAATCCGAATAGAGTCTCGTATGTCGGTCAAAGAGCTATCCTTTCCCCTCGGAACTCCAAAAAAAAAGAAAGAAAAAAAAAAGAAATTCTCGACTGCAGTAACGCTTAATCTCAGCGGGATACTCGTGCACGCTTTACTCTTTAGAAGAAAAAAAAAAGAAGAGAGAGAGAAAGAGAAAGAGTCAAGGATCGGTAATTACATCCGCCTTATTCTTTTCTCGTTTATCGTTAGGGCGCCATGTAGCTTCCATCTCCTTTTTTTTTTCTTTTACAGGTCTTATCCGTATGAAAAACGGTTACTCCTTTTGAAGAAAAAAAAAAGAAATAAAATAAAAGGAAGAAAAAAACATCGTTGATTTTACGCGTAACATTTGTGTGTAAAGTCACGTAGATGACACTATCGGACTCTCGTACAACTAAAATTCATATATATATATATATATATATATCCACATAAGTTTATTACTACCCAGCAGAATAGTGGTTTTAAAAGGGATGAGACGTTCCGTAAAAATTTCTTCTAAGGTGAGGTCAAGATTCTCGGCGAAACTAATCGCTCGTCGACAGAGAAGACAAAAGGACGAGAGATAACAAAGCGAGATAAAATAAGAATATAACTTTAAGAGACAGGTCGGGGTAAAAAAGATAAGAATTAGAGAAGTTTGTTACGGAATGTAAAATACTTTTCTTTCGGCAGATAAATTTTAACAAGTTTTAGATAAAGTTTTAGTAATTATTATTTAAATGTTAACAGTTTTTCTTCTCTCTCGCTTTTTTTTTTATTAAACAATTTATCAATTTTATTATTTGAACATTTTTCGAGATAATTTTTTTTTTTTTTGCTCAACGTTTTTCAAGTTGATTTATCGACATGATTTATAGACACTATTTCAACGTTATTTTTCGAAAGAAAATTATTTAGTTTAAAAACATTGTTATCATAGTTTTGTAAAATATATCGTTTCAGTATTAAATTTCAAATTATTATTTAAACTTTTCTTTGATATTTAGTGAAGGTATTAGTATAATATGTACTCTCTTTTTTTTTATATATAAAATTTGAACTTCGAAACCGCACGTGCAACGGCAGAGAAGAGAAATTCTCTTCATTTTATGTGCTTTTGGCTCTCGCATAATATGCCCCTAAAGTCATTCAGCGTGAAACTAATCTGTTTTCGAGTTATAGAAGCGTTTATGCTCTACTTAAATACTGGTTGTAAAATGCTTCACTTAAATTGTATTGTGAAATACAATCATTTCCATAAAACTGAAAATAATCTCTCTCTTCCCCTTCTCCATTTCTACTCTTTACGTACATATATACCTATACATCCTAAATACTTTGCTTATATTACAGTTGGAAATTGTTACACGTGTTTAGATTATTAACGTATAAGGGATAATTTAAAGGTCGAAATATTATTATTTTGAAACTTTACTCTCTGTAATATTCATACTTTTGTTTTATGCGTTCTCTAATTTCGAATATTTTTTGTAAATCTTTTTTTTTTTGCAAAATGAAAATCCTGTGTTTAGTATAAACTACTATTATAGCATTTTAGTCTTTATATTCGCGCACGGTATACGTACATTTATTGTTTTTTTGATATTTAATAACAACAACGAAAAAAAGGACGGAAAATATTAGAAAATTTTCCAACGTTATACAAATATTAATAACGGAAAATAATGAAACAAAAGTTCCCGAAAAAAGAATAAACGAAATAAAGAACATAATGCAAGTATTGAGAATAATGAAAAAAAAGAAATAGAAAAGAGTGCGTGTATACTTTTTCTTCTTGACCTACGTACACAAGTGGAGTTACGAAAAGAAGAGGAAAAGAGAATGAAAAGAGAGAGAGAGAGAGAACAACCAAACAATTTCCCTTATCAGGAAGAAGGAGAAGAGAAAAAAAAGAGGTTGAACTCTTATACACTAAAGGAAAACTGCGAAAGTTTATCCTTAAATGTTTGTTTGTTGCTTTACTAAGAAGTGCGTTCTAGTTTTTGTTTTGAGATCGTTTATTTTTTTTATCTTGTTGTCGATACAAGTATAATCGTTTGGTTTTTAAGAGGAGACAAGGTGAAAAGTTGTATTATTATTTCGAGAGATACTCGAAAAGTTATCTCACGGTTGGATTAATCGAATTTTCGAAATTTCTTATAAACATTGAAATTTCAACAATTTTATAAATATATTCAATGTATAGCTGAATATTTACAGTTTTTCAAAATGATAAAATTTTCGTAATATTTTTTTTTATTAATATCAGGAGTTAAAGTCGTGTTTTTACGACAAGCTTATAAAACTTATGTTGATGATATCAAATATTGAAGCCATTAAAGTTTTTCTATTAAATTAAGGTTACTCTATGTCAAAAAGATCTTCATCTTGAATCATTAATTAATTATTTGTTTTAATGCTTTTTGATGATTATTTGCAACTTTTGATTAGTAAATAATATAATTTTAAAGGGACAATGATAAGTCATAAACTGTCATAATAAAATATTCAAATTTTAATCACCTTAAATTGTACTTTTACTTTCTTTCTTATTTACTTGCGGCAAAATAAATAAATTTCAGTAAAATAAATTTCTTTAACTCAAAATTTAAATGTAAAATTTAAAAAAATTATTGTTTTAATTAATTTTTTCAAATTTTAAGAATTTTATTAGATTAACAAAATGATTCCTAATAGACCTTAGGAGCTTTACTAAAGACCTTATAAATTACTATTCATTTTGTAGCTTCACAAAAACTTTGTAGAACATTTCGGAGGTTAATTCAAGAAGAGTTTATAACAAGTTTTATTTAAATAATGTCGCACTTATTAATTATTTGAATAAAAAGAAATTTCAAGTTCATTTTACTACACTGAGAGAAAAGTTTAATAACTGTTAAAATATCTGTATATTTGATTTTAGTTTTAAGTTTTCTTAGTATTTATTGTATTATATATTAATAGTTAATATATATAAAGCTAATAACTTCATATATTTACTATAAAACTTTACGTATCTTTAGAAAGAATATAATATCTTAACTATTAATATTTGATTTCAACTATTAAGATTTGTATATTTAATTAGAATCTACAATATATACTTTAATAGTTAATATACTAAGTTAACAGTTATGAAATCTTTCTCTCAGTGTAACTATAAAAAAATAAACGCGAAGGTTTTTTTAATTTATTTAAATTTTTAAATGTTCTTTAAGTGACATTAATCAAGTTCTTTCGAGGTCGTCAGTGGCGCAGTCGGTAAAGCGATGGATTCGTAATCTCGAGGTCCCGAGTTCGAATTCCGATCCGAGTGACCGATTGATACAAGCACCACTGTATACGATGTATGTGCTTTGTTTAAAAACACACTGAAATGACCTCCGTCGCTAATTAGCATCGCAATGATAGCACAAATACAGCGACGTTAAATATGAAAAAAAATTATAATTTAATTCTAGGCAGTAATGTTTGATTTTTTCATTTTTTTTAAAATTATTACTAAAACTCTGTATTTCAAATAAACAAACTTATTAAATCTACCACTTCATTCATAAAAAATTCGTTTCTCAGCTTAACTCTATAATATCTTTAAACCGCCAAAAGGGAAGATAATAAAAAACTAAGAGGAGAATATAAGTCTCGAAAAAAACGAAATCGCATCAATCATAAATCCAGGCAAAACTAATCGCGGTATATTCGTACAAGCCCATCATAGCACATAGTTCCTTTATAAAAGCTTTCTCTCTCTCTCTTTTTCTCTCTCATATTATATACGAAACGTCGGATGTTCCTTTATACACGTAATCTTGTGCTTCCATAATACAGATCGCTAGGTTCTTCCATACGTCTACAAAGTATACGTATACATACACACATGCACACATGTATATAAAAATCTTCCACTGAACGAGAGAGAAAGAGAGAGAAAGGAAGAAGAAGAAGAGAAAGCTTTAGGTGTCTATATATGTATATACATATAATATAGGTAATCTCATCTTCTTACTTCCTATATATGGAGCACGATATGCCAACTTCCTAATTATCGGATGCAGCTTATATATATATATATACAATATTACTCGATATGTGATTTTCACTTTTGAACTGATATGACAAGCATCAACGATCCTGATTACCGGGTATTACAAAATTTTCAACGCTTGTCAAATGTGAAATTTGCAGTATATATTGCTATATATAGATAGGATATAACATCGTATAATCGAATTTTCAATATTGGTTAACAGAAAGCTTTTGCATATTAGCACAGCTAGTGTAATTGCCATCTGTGAATTTCATACTTACAATTAATTACACTGTTTAACATGAAAATTTGTTCGTTTAAAATTGTAACGATATCAGTGTAACGTTAATTAATAAAGTTTTCATGATTTTAAAAGAGTTTTATAGGTGTGTTAAAATGGTGATAAGAATTCGTATGATGTGATCGCTTTTTAATGTTAAATTAACATTGCTTGTAGTGTAAATATTTGATAACGATGTAATAAAATTAAGTATATTGTCTGACGCAATTATTACAAATGCAAGGTTTGAAAAGTTATAGAAAATAAAGAATAAATAATTGTTGATTTTGTGAATATCAAATGATAATTGTATAAGATCCTTTTTTATGATCAATAAAATCGACAAATATTATGAAATCATAAAAAGAAAAATGAGTAATTTCATTAGAAGACACTTTTTGAAAACAACAAAGATGAGCCTTTTGCAAATAAATTAAAGATGTAAAGTTGTTAAAAATCGATCTTAAACTTTTTATGCTATGAGAAAGAAAAAAGTTTGATTACAAATTTTTAAAACTTAATATTAAGATCTTCTAGAATTCATTAAAATAAGCGTAAAGCTCGATGTTTCAGTTATTAAACGCGAGACTTGTATCGAAGTGAGTTTAATTCTTGTTCATTCGTTACCTTTTTACATCATGATAAATCATACTCTATATAGGAACCAATATATCAATATAAAATACATTAATAAGCGCTTGACCCTACATTATCACTTTAATGATACATTCAAAATAAAATATTCACAATTCAAAAGGAAATAACTTATGAAAATTCCTAGACGGTCAGAAAATAGAAAAAAATAATAATCGATGAACTTATGAGACACAAATAAAAAACGATAATAAACTTTTAATATGCAAACTTTTATTCCAATGATGTATCAGAATTGTAAATTACAATCATTAAATATTTTATGTCGAATAAATGATTAATAAAAAAATATACATTTGTTAAATCATTGATAAATTTATTGCATCCGTACATATCCTTTTAATAAAAATAAAATATCCGTTCAGACATTTATTGGAAATAATGGATTAATATTATACCCTTTAAAAAAAATATAAATATCAAATTCCAATAAACTAATAAAAATAATAACATAAAATTCATGGGAATGAAAAAAAAAAAGAAAATATCTCAATTTTTATGGAGAATAATAAATTCAAAAGCGGTAGTTTAAAAAAAGCCCCAACCGAGTTAACGTATAAGGTTCTTAAATATCGTTTTTAACGTTAAAACAAGACAGAAAAAATATCACGTGTATAAATCTCGTTGAAGTTAAATTCAATAGCTGAGCTATTAGTACAATTTTCTAAAGATGCTCAAAGTCTAAAGGATCATTGAATGACTATTTTAAAAGGGATATGCATTTTTGCGTTGCCTTTTGCATTTGCTTTTTTAAGATAGAAAAAGGAATGTTAGAATAAAGAGATTTAATCTTTTGACTGTGCCAAAGGTCATATGTCTTGCAACTTTTGCTTCGCTCAGCCAAACTCTGAAACGTAATTGTTTTTAATACATTCATATGTTTTTTCTAAAATAGATACTCTAAAATACTTGATAAATTTATTGTAAAAATAAAAACTAAAGGTTAATTTAGATTGCATTAACTATTTATAATGTTCATAATAATAAATATCATCTAGAATATCTAAATATTGATTTATAAAAAAATTTCATATAAATTTACTTCGTTCGATTGTTTTTCTATAGTTGTTGAAAAATTTATTTAACCTCGCATAAATTTTAATTGATAGTTTAATAACTTCGCATTATAATAGTTGACTTAAAATTAAATAAACTTTAAACGTAGAAGCAGAATAATAATTATATTATAAATAATTATAAATGACTGCTGAATGGCAAAAATATCGAATAAAAATTAAAAAAATGTGATTCTCAATGAAATTAACAGCAAAATAGTATTCTGGCAAATATTTTTTAGAAGTACAGTATTAATCACAACTATTAAAAAGAAATTTACAAAAATGAATATGTAAAAATTTATTGATCTAAGGTTATATTTCTTTATTTTCTGATATGACCTTTTGATAATATGATGTTTGATATAATGTCTACTTTTAATTGATTGAAATATTATTTAAAATCATAAAGTTAATTTTCAAATTTAGCACTTACATTTTTTTTATAATAATACTACATTGTTAATAACAATACAAAAAATAATGTTTTAAATTTTACAGATTAATTTAATATTAATTAATTTGATTCTCTTATAAGCGTCATATAGCTGTTGCTCGCGACAACTAAGCGCAAAAGTTTTCTGCCGACCAGACAAGCGACGTTTAAAATTCTTACATACCTGCTTGCGGGTCTCAGTGGCTCACTCGATAAAGCGATGGATTCGTAACTCGGGGACTCGAGTTCGATTCCCGCTCGCGGCCGATTTTTATATTCAAGCACCACTGTACATTACATGTGCTTTGTTCGCAAACACACTGAAAACCTCCGTCGTTAATTAGTATCATAATGATAGCAGTACAGCGACGTTAAGTAAAATAAAAAAAAAAAAACTATTGATCATATGACGAGTAAAAAATAGTTTATTATAAACACAACATTTTTTTTTAAATTTAAATTACTTAAAATTGCGACGAAGAATTTGTGTAACCTTCAGGCGATAGATATACTTTATATTATATTTTTTCAATATTAATAGTACATTATGCAACGAGGGAGTAAAGTCGCACATTTCTCCCGAGGGGATTAAATCTTTGAGAGAGAAATAGACTTTCTTGAATTGCATAATGGGCTTTATTCCTACTTCAATGGTACTTTACAAACTTAAACGTCTATTAAATTTATAGACCTTTAGTAAATTTTTAAAAGTCTTTTTTAGCGTTTTAAGTTACGAAATTTATAAAAAAAAGCTTTGAAGAGATACTCAAACTAGATAAGGTTTTATATAGGTCAGACCACAACATATTTATCTTTTATAAGGTAAAAGCCAATAAAAAAAATTAAAGTTGTTTGAATATTTTTTTTTCGAAAAAATTTTTTAAAAATAACAAATACCATGAAGTACCGAAACTAATTAAAACTGCAGCAAGCTTTACAAATATTTTCATTCCCTTCTTCTTTTTTTGCGCATCAAAAAGCAAATTTAAAAAATAAAAAAAATATATATAACTTTTTACACGTAAAAAACATAATTAAAAGTATAAAGAGAAAAAATTCAGTCGAAGAAATTGTACTTTAGTTTTCAATTAAAAAAAAAAAGCCCGCATATACGCGCGCACACCTGACCTAAAAATAGAAACACACCTTTACACCTCTTTCTAATTAAATTCATTCATTTTTACAAAAAGAACAAAACAAAACAAAAAATAATAAAAATCGCCAAACATTATACAACCCAGAGAGTACAGGAGTAATTAAAACTCTCGGCTAAAATCCCTTAACAATCACAAATCCTTTCATATACAGGCCATAAGTAGAGAGAGCAACGTTAATCCGTAAACTTCAAATGAGGAGAGAGAGAGAGAACAGGGAGGTAGGAAGGTAGGAGTATATCTGGTATTATATCAGTGCGGTTTAGAGACTGGTACGATCGAAGAGACACTAAGGTGCTATGCAAGTGTGCCTTGTTAAAAGCCCTAAAGGTATATGTATATTAGACAGAGTGAGTAAGAGAAGCGCTTAGAAAATTACCCTATGGAACAAACTTATATGAAGATACTATCTTAAATCTTATATCTATATACATCCATGAAGTTTATCGCATCTATCTACAGATATATAGATCTGTTGTTTCGGTGATCGGAATAATTCACCTGCACTAGTAGAATTTTGTTTAATAAACTTTTCACACTAAGCGTATAATGATTAAGCTTATAATGATACATTTATGTGATTTACTAATATATACGTTTTAATTTTATTTTGAAAATTGGAATAAACTTTTGATCATAAAATAAATTGAAGTTTAAAGACTGAAAACATCGTGCCAAAAGTATCACATGAATTTCAATCCTAATTCTGAGACCATAAAAAAGATAAAAAATATTGATAAAATTAGTTGGGAAATACGTTTTGGCTTTTAAATAAGGGATTTCTGTAATTGTTACTTCTTTCTTTTTTTTTTAATTTTCTTAGTTGTTAATGCATCAAAACTGTTTTATGCCCCCATAACGAAATCAAAAATAATCGACTTTGATTTAATTAACGTATTTAATATTTTATATTTTACTTGTATCGCATGAAAATTTGAGTAAAAACAAAAACTTTAATGTATTTGATATTCTCGACACTAAAGGGTTAATATAAACACATATATTATCTATGATAGTAATAAAATAACATACAATTCGTAACTTTTTATTCAAAATAAATTTAAAGTCATACATAAAACTTAAACTACGTAACTTGATAAAAAAATTTGTAAACCCTTTCGTATTGAGAGAAAAAAAGAGAATATTTAAAGTATTCACAGTCGACTGAACATTTGGTTGTATTATTCGCTATATGTAAAAAAAAAGGAGGGGGAGGAAGGGGTAAGGTATAGATATACAACAAAACGTAGAATGAATTGTATAGGGTGTTGCAACGGCTGTCCGACTTGTTAATTTTGACTGTCGATTTCAGTAGCAGAATCGAAAAGGGTGCGCTTTTATTAGAATTGTTATTCACAGACTGTACGGAAGTTTGTTTAACGGAGCTATAGCTTCACTCTATTTTTTTTTCATGCGTTCGTCTTTTTTTTTTGTTTATGGATTGTTATTCTTTTTTTCAGGTTGTTTGTTAGAGTTTTTTTTTTTTTTGTTTGACCTGAATTTTTTTTCCGCTGTTTTTTAAGGTGTTCAACATGCGCGAGGTTACGTTTTATTTATAGGTAGAGGAGATTTGTTTTTATAGGCGCGATTTATTGGACTCGATGCTAAAATACTAAAGTTTTAAATCTGGGATTGGCTTCGAGTGATTTGGAGGCAGGGGGAAGGATAATTACTCAGGGTTCGAAAAATAAAAGCACGGATGGTTGAAATTTTGAATTTTATAGATGAAAATACAAAAAATTTTTTTGTTCACTAAACAAAAATAATATACGTATTTATTAATTATTCAATTTGATGAATTGAATAATAATATAAAAACAATATCTTATTGTATTTTAAATTATTTTATTAATAAATTAAATCAACATGTACTAATTATATATTTTTATTTGTTTCAGGTAAGCATAACAAAGTTACTAATTTGACGACAGTTATATCTTTCTTCGTAAATCCAACTTGTATGTATAAAATTTCTATATTTTCAATTATAAGCTAAAGTTAAAAGAAAGGAATATCTTCTTAACTTTATATAATTTTTATTAAAAAAATATATACGATACAATATGAGAAATAATTCTTTTTGAACTTTAAACTTGGAACCTTCTTCGCCACCTGAGATACAAAGTTCATCTAACAAGTTGCATAATTAATTCGCTATAAGAACACATTTCTATTAATAATTTGTGCTAAACATTTCGTTAATTTTAAAACCAACGATTTAACAAAGCGTTTCTTATGTACATATCTATTTTATTCAACTACTATTTTCTTTTTTCTTCTATACTTTTTCATTAGTTAGAAAAAAAAGCCAAAGAAAAGTACCAGAACAAAATAAGGTATATACATACGTGTGGTAGCATCATTTTAAAAAATCAACAAAACACTTTCTTTTCGCGTATAGCCTTAATTCTTTCTCTCTCCATCTATCTCCTTCTCTCTCTTTTTCCCCAAGAAAGATGACTTCTTTAAACTTGCGCGCTCGCAAGTGTTTTAGGTTAAGTGAAAAGTCGTGTAAAAAAGAATGCACAGCTAGTACGTTCGTTCCTTTTTTTTCGTTGTTTGCATAAAAAAAAAGAGAAAATAAAAATAAAGTCTCACTTGCGTAAAGGTGAAAGTGGTACATGTGTCACGCAGGTGTGTATATAAATACGACGGTTGAACGTTATACTCGTGAGTTATATTGGTGAAAATTATACTTTTCAGCTGGATGTTATACAACAATTTCAAGCAATTTTTATCTTCTTTATGTGCGGTGGAAAAAAATTTATTTTTTCCTCAATTTAGACTTTATTGCGTGAGCTTTTTTTATAACATTTTAAGTTGAGAATTTTTAAGATGTTATTCAAATGAAAATTGTGTTATAAATACATTTTTATTTAATTATGTTTTAAATTACATTTGTTATATTAGAATGATATCAAGAATGTTAATTCATTGTCAATCAAATATTAATATGATGTTTAGATACTTCAAATTTAAGGTCGTCAGTGGCTCATTCGGTAGAGCGATGGATTCGCAATCTCAAGGTTCCAAGTTCGAATCCCGCTCTCGACAGCCAATGGATACAAGCACTGCTGTACATTACATGTGCTTTGTTCATAAACACACTGACAACCTCCGTCGCTAATTGGTATCGCAATGATAGCATAAACATAACAACGTTAAATAATTTAAAAAAAAAATTAATGAACTTAAATTTTATTAAACTTTCTACAATATAATTAAAAATCGAAGATGTTTTAATATAATTTTGCAGTATATATTTTCATTTTTATTTTTAATTCTTTATATAAATTAAGCACTAAAAATTACCGATTCTAAATGAATTTCATGAATCTCAATTTTGTATTTATTCAATAAACATTTATTTGTTATTTAAAATATCAAAATAATTGTAAAGTTATCATAATATTCATCTTTCTTATTTAATATAATTTTATCAAATTTTCAAAATAACTTTGAACTTTATCGAAATTATCGATCAACGGGAAAAGGGAAGGGTATCAAAACTATTATTTATGAGATCATAAAACTTAATATGCGCATTGTATTTCTCTAGTTACATAATATTTTGTGTCACCATTAAACAATGATTGCATCGTCTTTCAAAGGTCATAATTATGAATTTCTCTATAACTTTGAACCATCCATTCACAGTTAACATTAAATTGTCTATTTCTGTGAAATGTCGTTTAATCTCAATTTACAAGTATTACATATTTAGTAAAAAAAACTTATTTTTTATGATTATCTTTTTTATCATAGTACCTAAAGATTCAAGATGATATTACAACAATTTAATACAAAAGTTTGACCATTCAAAAAGTTAAGATAAAATAATATATTGAAACTTAATTTTTCAAATTTGAAATTTTAGGATTAAAATTTTATAATGTTAAAAATCGAAACAATACTTGAAAGAATGTAAAAAACTGATATTTATTTTTTTTTAACATAGAAATTATTAATACTGCATGTAACCAATGACATAATACTAAAATAGTAGGATCAAAGAAATATTAATATTACATTTTCTTAAATGCATCTTAGTGAAATTCCTAAAAACATGTATCTTAACAAGAAAATCAGAATAATTTTTAATTCAAAACAGTGATCTACATGGCAAATCTAATAGATAATCACAACGAAACAAGTTTTTCTTTTATCTTTGACTTCAATCCTCTCCATTTTCTTCCATCTTATTATTTCCTTTTTTTACGACTTTCTATTTATACACGAAGACAAAACATTTGTCAGACGTAAATTTAAAGAAATACGGAAGAAAAATAAAAGGTATATACACTCTGTCATATGAGACTTTTGTATGAGAGTAAACAAATAATTTATAATACTTACGTATGCTGATTTTTTTCTTCTTTCCTTCTTTTTCCTTTATTTTTCTTTAGAATATCACACCCTTAAGAGTGATTTTTATGTCAAGCCTTTTATTAAGTAATATTATTTACATACGTTACTCTACTTTATTCCCCCCCTTTCTTTCTCCTTCTTACTTTTTCCTTTTTGAAAATTTACGAGAGTTACCAATGGAAAATTATGACCCTATACTATGTCAAGGAAAAGGTCAAACAAGAAGTCCTCCTTTTTTTCCTCTTCTTCTTTTTTCACGACTTTCTTTAACCCAAAGAACATATCAACTTCAACAATAGTTTTCAGTAAGATGAAAATGCATATGTGTATGTGTGAAAAACATGCCTCCTACCTATTCCATTTGATAAAATAAACTTGTTGGTTATTTTAAGGTTATGCGCGTCAACGGAATATGTGTAATCCTCGTGAGGGAACTTTCTCTTTTTTTTCTAGCACTGATTTATGTGAATTTAATGAAATTCGCATGAATAGACCTAAAAAAAGAAGATGTTTGATATTTAGGATAAAAAAAAGGGTCTTTATGTATTTTTAATGAGATCATGATATACGTTGCGTTTTTTTTAGTTGTTTGTTGCTGCTCTTTTTGTTATTCGATAGCTCTTTCTTTTAGCGCTGAATATTTCAATAGGAAAAATACCCATGAGAATTTGGAGGCTGAGAGGAAAGCTAAGTAATATGTATTCGCGTTTTCAAGCACGTGAAATTTTTATAAGTTTATCCTATATACTCAACTGTGTAGGCTACATTGTGGTCTGATCATAACGAACTTGTACTACTTAAAATTTGTAAGAATCATTAGCTTGTCTTGATAAACTTGTCTTTTTCTACTTTACTAATATTTTGTTACATGATAATAATTTAATTATTCATTTACTTATTTTCGATATTTTTTATATTCGAAAATATTTTTTCTTTTAAAAAAAAAAACATTGAAATTGGATGGAAAAGATATAAATGTTTATTTTATGGAATGTTTTTCAAGCCATTGGAAAAAAAAAACATTTTCAAACTTTTCGGAATCATAACGAAAACTTATATTATGTTTTACTAGACAAAGTTTGAAAAAGTACTGTCAATAAGAAAACTTCATGTTTTAAGAATTTATTCAGTATTTTTTTCTACTCTTCTTTTTTTCCTACTCTTTTTTTTCAAAATAATATTACTCATCAAAGTTAAAAAAAATTACGCATCCTTGAATAACAATTCAGAAAATAAATAAATCACATATTTTAAAAATTATAAAATGAAATTAGCTTGAATATTTCCTTATATAGATTCATAGTAGTTTGTATACAACATTTATTTAAACTCAACAGTTGGATCGATAGAACAGTTAAAACAAAAATGATTATTTTGGAATAAACTAATTGTTTTTTTTTTTCTGAAAAAAGTCTCCACCGCATTGTTTGGATAGAAATACCTTGAGAAAAAAAGCTAAGAGAATTATCATAAAAATGAATAAATAGATATTACTCTGTAAATTTAAAGTTCGGCTTACTGCGCTGACATCGTAAAAGCGCGAAAAAACAAATTTTGTACGTTGCAATAAAATACTTATTCGACTTTTATAGCTTTTCAAGGCTATTATAAAAAGCACGGTTGTATGTCTCTTTTTTTTCTTTCTTCACACAAGACGATCCATTGATCACATTAAACAGAAACACAAACATATACACACACTAGTTCATGTGACTCTGTCTCTGCCTTAAGGTAAAAGACTACGTGTAGTTAAAAATATTCTGGCTATAAATCATTTTAGTCGTTGTTAAATTAAAATGTCAAAGGCGTTTATTAGCGAGAGTCGTTTTTTTTCTCACGGTATGAGTTATACGTTTTAAGATTTGATTTATTTTTTTCGAAAGCTCGGATTTAAAAGGATTTATATGCATTGGTATTATTTATAGTTTTAATTGCTGAATTTTTTTATTCGAACATTCGTTCTCAATTTATTTAGAAATTATTTTTCTAAATATTCATCGAATGTTTGAAATAATTAAGAAAATAATTTTTCATTCATAATTAGATGATATTTTCTGTGAGTTACTATTGTATAAATGAATTATAAAATAATTGCATAAATAATTATTTTTTCAATAAAAATTTTGAAGTAAATATTTTTTCAATGGCCCAATTTTTGAAAAGATGAAAATCACAATGAAATACAAAACTTACTTTATTATTGCACATAATACATTCCATTATTGCACATCGATTAACTAAAACGACAAATACAAAACTGACCTTGTTAATTATAATTCAGTTATGATCCAATTTTCACCAATAATATTTTAATAGTAGTTCTTAAACTCATTCTAAATATTAAGTTGTCAATTATTTCTAATTTAGACTATGAGAAAATTTGTGTTTAATTTCACCTAAAATAACAATTTACTGTATATGTAGATTCTTGAGTATTTTTTTATGTTTTATTACCAACAACCAAGTTTATTCGTTGTCGAGTATTTCCGATCGTATGCAATTCAACGCTGAATAAATTATCGATTTATTGAACAGATCTAGAAGCCGTTACTTCATACAAAGGGAATATCGTTTTTCCTAGATGTATTGGAAAACTTTGTTAGTTTTGAATTTTCTTTTTTTTTATCCTATCTCTTTTTAATTAAATTAAGATCGTTATTAGAATTTTTACTCCATTCCCAGTAAAAAAATGTTCTACATAAAATCATACATAATCAGGCAAGAATGGTCATGTATGTACGATTGTGTGTAGTCATGAATATTTACATATAATCCTAATTACATTTTGTACAAATATTTAAAGAAAAAAACATGATTATATTTATATAGTTGCGCATAATTATAAGTAATAAAACGTGGTTTTTTTGTAGCCGGAGGTGATAAATTTTATTCATAAAAAAGCTCCTTCTATTCTGACTTTTAGAGTAGTAATGAGCTCCTTCGTCGTACTGCGTTGCTTGTATAGGCCTCAATATAGCTGTTGGATTTATGTGTATATTTTTAAATACGTATACAGAGAAAATTTCTTCATAAAAATGACAGTAATCATCACTATAATCATAGAGCTATATCAATTTTAAAAATGTCAGAATCTCTTTTTCTTATAAGGACGTTTATAGCATGACTCTAGTGTCTTCTTTCCTACGATGAACATTTTCACGATTACAGTTGTTGCGTTTCAAATATCTTTCACCATTACTATGTTTAAATTATCTGCCTGGTCGATAAAAAATAAGCTTGTGGTTTTTTATTGCTTGTAGTTATTGTTATAATTTGTTTACAATTTTCGGAACATATAAGAATTTGTTGGATTATCAGTATTTTTTTGTCACTTGGAATCGCAACGTATTTTGAGTGGTAGGCAAATCTTAAAAGCAGTTTGAGTGTAAATGTATGTATAAATAAACGCTCACGACTTCCTTTTACTTACCTAACATTTACTTGAACCGAACAACAGAACAAACAAAATAAATTATTTATCTTGGCACAATGAAAAGATATACAATAAAAAACGTTAAATATGTCCTCATCCGAATAAAGTATTCAGCAAGTATTTGCAATTATTGTCCTCTGTAATCGCTATAATCAATGTGGCTAATGAAACTCAATGCTATACTACAAGCTAATACACGCCACTTGTGCCCATATACGTAGCAGCAATTTTCAGTGCTCAGTCACACCTGTGCATTTGGATACGGCGGCAATATCCAAAATAACAATCTAAATAAACGCATAATTAAGCTGGCATTTTAATAAATTATCCATTGGAACTATATTAGCCTTTGTTAAACTATTGCGGATGTAATATTTTGATTGATTGTTGCTTATTTCAAAATGATGAAATTAAAAACAAAATTTTTTCGTCTAAACATTTAATTGTTTTGTTTTATTCATGGTTTCTACTAATCTTTCTTTACGTTTTAAAGTTCGTGTGTTAATCGGTAGTGACTTCAAAGGCCCATAGAATACAGAAGTTAATTCGTAAAGGAATTGCCTTTTGTCTCTTGTACAAGACTTTCATAGTTTTCAGTCTAAACTAGTTGAGCAAAGCCTTGTATTTGTGTTAGTTTTATATAAAGTAACGCTGAATTTTCTCTATTTACTTGTGTACAACTATTTTAAAACATGAAACAGAATAACAATTTAAAAGAGCAGAAAAAAATTTAATTATAATTAAAATTTATCATTTAAATAATTATATATTTACAATTCTGTTTACTATTTTACTTTGAAAAAATAAATTTTTAATTATAAAATTATTTTCATAAATACAATTGAAATTATTTTTTTGGTGGTTGATTGACTAATTTTTCAGGATTAAATTAATTCATTCATTAAAACAATCCCAAATAGAATTATAAATTCATAAGGTTAATATAAAACTATATTTTCTGTGCTGCCTTTTTTCCAAACTCGACAATTAAATTTAACGGAAGCTAACAAATATGAAAACATACGTGAATGAAAAAAGGAAAAAAATAAAGGAAACAAAAAAAAATATAAAATCTAGATTCCCACGAAACGAGCATTGCAAAGATAAAAACCTCTCTTGCATTTGTACGGAAACATAAAAAATTAAATAACAGAGGTAGCCGTAAATTCCAATCAAGCTAAGATTAAACATAAAGCAACGGGAAAAGAGAATGCAAAAATCAATAACCAAACTGGATAGGAATAAATAAATTTAAATTAAACACAAGTCATAAACAAAACAATAACAAAAAGAAAATATAGTAATAACAAAAATTCATAAAAAAGGGTAAAAAAAAGGAAAGTCTTTAAAAGGAAGGGAATGAAATATGCGAGTGAGAAAGTAGGTGTAAAAGCGGAAGTAAAAAATAAAGAATTCTTGTCCTGGGCCACTTCTTGACGAAACTTTAGCAGTATCATATGTAGTATAAAGGGGGTAGGACAAATAAATTTATGGCTAAAGTTAAGAGCATTGCTAAGAGAACTTCATATAGCTCAACTTACTACTACTACCCCTTATTCTCATTTTTCTTCTTATTTTTTTTTCTCTTCCAAATATATATATATATATATACCTTCGTACTACCAATGTTACTATCCCTAAAGCTCTTTTTTCTCGTATTCTTTTTTTCTTCTTCTTCATTCCCATTTTCACCTTGCTGTTGCATTTTACAGCCTATCTCATCTTTTCTTTTTTTTTGTCTCTCTCTCAGTTCGTGCTTGGCAAATTGGGTTATGCACATAGAAGCATGACATCGCTAAGTCCTTTAACACCATTTCTCTCCCTTTTTCACTTTTTTTTCATACATCGTCGCTGGCTACTGTAATACAAACTATGTATGAAAATTCGCTTACGTATCTAGGAGTATACATGTATACACGCACTCACAAATAAACGTATTTTGTAAAATTACATCGTATATGTACAAAGAAATTCATGCTTTTAGGAAAAATTCGCAGTTAACCAAATATGAGTTAAAAAAAGAAAGAAAAGAAAAGAGAAACAAATAAACATGCGTACAAAGCAAAAAGAAGAAGATAACAAAAAAAAAGACAAACAACGAATACAGAGAAAGATCTTCTTTTCTTTTCAGAGCTCGAGCGCACAGGTTAATTAACTGGCACGTACTTTTTTTCCTCTCTTTTCCTTTTTCTCTTCGTTAGAATAGGTATGTATATACGTGTGTACATTTTTATGTCTGCGTGGGAGTAAGCAAGCGACGTACCACTTTTCAAAGCGTGACGTTTGTAATTTCGAGATGTTGCACGCGAGAGAGAAAGAAGGAGAAAGATTCTGTGTATATGTATTATTTTTTTCATGCACACTATAAGACTGATACTAGCTTTTCTTTTCTAGTTTGCAAAATTTATCAAATACAGTTATAGACTGGGTGTTTTCGTATATGTGGTATACGTTTGATGGCGTTTTTTCCTTTTTTTTTTGTCTTTCTGACGTTTATATTTTTTTTTTTTGTTTTTTTTTCGACACAAACGGTATACACGATATATGTTTTTCTTTTTCTTCATCTTTGCGTAGTACTTTTTCATTCGTGTATAGCATTACGTTCTTCTTCATTTTTTTCTTTTTTTGTGTTTTTTTTTAACAAAAGAGTTTTCCGCCTTTTATTACAAGCACTTTGTAAGCCTTAATGAGAAAGTTTTAGGAAAAGAGGTTGGATTAACTTATGTGTAGTTACCGCTTAAAAAAAAAATTTCTCCTTTTTTTACTTCTTTTTTTTAATAGCACATTATGCACCGTTAAACGTGGCTTCTCTTTTGAACATTTGGATTGATGCTCGTTTAATTGTTGCGTAATGTCGGATTTTCTAGATTTAATTTCTTCAACAAAAAGTTTGCTGTCTATATTCGTATATGAAGAATTTGTTCGCTTTTTTTGGTATCCTTTAATGTCGGATTTAATTAGAATTTTACTTGTCGCTTCTTACAATTTAATTCAAGATTATTTAATATTTTTGCAATTAATTTCAATTAAATTAAATATGAAAATTAAGTAATTGAAATTTATATTTTTTCAATCTTAAGATTATATTTAATTTTTTTTATATTTTTACAAAATTTTCTAAATTTTATGGGAAATGCATGTGGTTTTGTTTTCATGTATAAAAAAACTAGATCACCTTATACTTCGTACAACGACACTACATGTCATTATATTCTTTTCTTTAATAAAAGGTCCTAATACAATAGTAAAAAAAAAAAATCATATAAAATAAGAAAGAAATTAATTGTAATAACTCAAAGAAAAACAAGTTTCAACTAGCATGCTACGAACTAATCCAACCTAAAATGGCGTGACTTCATTTCATGTTTGAACACCCTCTTTCACAAGATTGCAAAGAGCTCAGTTTCTCTCTCACTCTCTTTTCCTCTCTTTCTCTCCCGCTCTCTTTTTCTGAACTAAAAAGCTATCGATTATAGCCATCAACTCTCTCTCTCTCACTTTCTCTCTTTTTCTCTCTCTCTCTCTCTCTTCTTGAATCACATAAATCCTGTCTTACGCTTCGCTTGCCGTTTATATTCATCAACTGGCTTGCTCGTTTCCTCACACATGTATATATATATATATATATATATATATATATGCATACTATATTCACACATTTACTTGAAAGTTGCAAAGTTTCCCCACGCTTCGTATTCGCGCAAGCACCCTGGGAATATTGACCGCGAAGAGTCAGTATAAGGCTAAAAGGTAACCCCGTGTGTATATGCGTGTAGGATGCGTGTGTGCATAGGTGTGTGTGTGTGTGTGTTCTGCCTAGGATCTTTTGATTATTTCGATATATCATTTTGCGGGGTCTAAGAGGACGATGGACTGTGTTACGGTTGTGCTGGTGCAAAAAATTTATTGGACTTTTTAATTAGAATTTTTTTTGAAATTATCAGCAACGGAAGTTTTTCTTACCTGGTTTTCTTTTTTTTTATTTTTATTTTCGAGGAAAGAAGGAGAAATATTACTAAGATTATGGATAATTAGGTTCGATAATACTGGCTTGGATATAAAATTTTTCATGAGTTTATACAGAAGCTTTTTTTGTTAAAAAAATATTACATTATTTATTACTCGGTAAAAAAAATATCTGGAAAATAATACATTAAAAAAATAATGTTTATCCTTCGAAATTAATTTTTGATAAAGGCTTATAAAAAGGTTTTATGTAAAATAAATCAACAAAATATTTATTAAAATATAAAAATCTTTAACAAATCGGATTTTTCGTTATGCAATAATACCTAAAATATAAAAAAAAATTGAATATATTGCTAATGCAATAATACGCAATTTTATATCTGCACTATGAATAAAATCGATGAATTGCGAATGCGAATGCAAATTCAAAGAATTAGTTTAACTATAATTTACAATTACCATATATAAAATAAAAAGCTTTCTTGCTTAATCAATGAAATTACATTAAAACGTTCGAATGCATTTATAAATGAATAATTATCGTGTGAATTATTTTAAAATATTTAATATTTTTTATAGAGATTAAAAAGATTAATAATACCGCAATAAAAAAGATACTAAATCTTAAACGTCGAAAATTTGCTGAGCGACACAAATAAGCAACGAAACTAAGCTTATACGTCTATATACTTGAATATCAAGAACATAACATATCTCATATTAAGTTTGAATATCCTCATATCGGTCAAGCAGTTTATTGGATTAAGATCTAGAAACTTTGCTTTTGGAGGCTGAGAGAAAATATATATGTGTGATATATGCATATATAAAATCCTTGATGAACTGACGTCAGCTTTGCGCGACACAGAAATAGCGCATATATTTGAAATGAATTTCAAGTAGCATTGGGATTTAGTGGAAAATATGTTAAATTTCATTGAATATGTTTTACTTCCAAAGCAATCTGGGTTATGAATGGTTAAGCATAAAGTTAATGTATAAGACGTATTAAGTATAATGAATTAAATCCGAAAACGAAAATGTTCAAAATTATAATGAATTTTGCAATATGATAATTCAATTGAAGGAAATAATTAAGAAATAAAATTATTTAAAAAAAATATTCATTTACTTTTAAATTTGTATAAAGATTTTCTGACAAATAAAAAATTTTCCCATGATTTAATCGTTTTTTTTTTCAATTTATTACACCCTCATCAACTTAAACGATCTCCACTTCTTTCTTTTTTTTCGCTAATACTTACTCATGGCTGAGTAATCAGTTTAGCGTGTTTTTTTTTTCTTCGCAAACATGAATCGCGTGATTCCGATGAGACAGCTTTTGTCGTCCTATAAGCTTTTGTGGGTAAAGTTTGTTTTACCAATAAGAGGGAAGGCAACACATTAAGTATTACTTTTTATGGACAAAGTATATCCATAATAATAAACAATTTATTTATGATGTCGTACGAGAACTACTGGCTAGTTATTTTCCATTACTAACGAAAATTAGTATTGACTTTTTAAAATTGTAATTGGAACTTGTATGTATAGATTTATAATTAAAATGTTGTATTGTTCTGTTTTATTAAATTTTCCTAATAATAATTTGTATGAATCTGTTCTATTTGATAGTTGAAGCATATGAAAAATTATGTAAAATCCAAGATAAAGCAAGTACAAATTTATAGAACATTAAAAAACGTGGCTTTAGCTTGATCACAACATTTCTGTACTAGAAAAAATATTGGCAAATAGTTTATTAAAATAGTTTCGTATTTGTCAGAAGACTGGACTATCAAGAAAAACCTTTTGGAAGAAAACTAATTTGATATTTTTTTTTTATGATTCTCAAGTTTATAAAGTTTTTATTTACTTTGTATTCTAATTAAAGGCAACTTTTAAAAAAGTTTTAGAGTAACTTTTAATGATATAGTTAATGTATAATGCGTTCGTTAGAATTTAATTAACAAATTTTTTCCGCATTGATATGTGAGAGTAATTTAAGTTATTTAAAACAAATATAATTTATATTGTGTTGTAAAGTTTATTTTCAAAATTAAATTTGCTTATGATTGTTAAAAATGAAATTCTTTTTTAATTATTTAATTAATATAAATTTTTATTTAAAAGTTTATTAAATAATTTTTAGTAGAAAATTATTTTTAATTGATATTAAATATTTACCTTTTTTTTAAATAATTATTAACAAAAATTTTACCAATTTGTTTGAATTTATTATTCTAATTATTTTTTAAATCATTTTTTGCATAAAAAAAAAATTTTTATTATCCTAGCCGATGAAACGCAAGTATTCACATAAATATTATGATAAAATTTTTTAAAATGCTTAAATTTTTAATAAAAATTTTGATTAATTCTAATAAACTTTAATCATAGTTAAAAAAAGATTTCATTGATATTTCAACTTAAATAAAAATTCGATCATCAACTAATCGTATTTGCTTTGTACTTTTGTGCGAATACTAAGTTATTCAAGTTGAAATGTCTCAAGTATTGGCTGGGTTTTCCTCCCATGAACAGTGCATTTATCTCGTTTTTTTTCTCTGTCTATTATTGATCAAGTGATACTGATGGGAAATAGAATTATCAAATCTAATGGATCGCAGTTCGTTTTTTTTGTTGGCTTTGATTAAATAATGTTTCAAAAATAAATGTGATTGAGAGAAATTTCGTTAATGGGATTTTCGTATATTCAAATTAAAAAGAGATTTTAAGGATTGTAAATTTAAAAAATTTCTATATGTTAAAAATCAAATTCTATATTGTGAAAAATACAGATTTACGATAAAATGTGCAAATATATTGAGTAAAAATTTTTCAAAATATTTTTATTTCCATTTCACTTATTAATATTATTTTGAATAAAGTAGTTTGAAAAAAAAAATTGAATTCAAAAATCTGATAAATGCTTGCACTACCAGCTATGGTCATATTTTGTAAAAAATAACTCGCTACATTTTGAAAATGCTATAAGTCATCAACAAAAAAAATATAAAAGCTATATTTTAAAAACTGAAAATTGAACTTAACACTTTTTCAAATGACCTCAATAACATTCCAGTAAAATTTATTAATCCTTGATAAATTTTTGCAATTTTCAGATAATTATGATTTCAACAAATTTACATTGGTATAATATTAAAAGAATAATTCAAAAGTGCTTGTAACTTAATTCAAAGATTTACACTTTTTTCCAATTTACATCTTCTTTCGGAGAAAAAGACTATAGATTATACGTGGTCGTGCATATCAAAACCAGCTTAGTCCTTTTATACTAGCAAAATGTTCTCTGTTCAAATTACATTTCGTATTATAATATTGTTAAAAAATAAGTATAAAAATAAAGTAAGATTATTCGGTTCGAAATTGTTGTAAATGCTATATATTTTATAAGTTTATTAATTTTTTTGAATAAAAATACAATTTTTACACGAAAATGATCAACAAAAATTCTCATACTTTTTTTCTTCTTTATTCACTCTACAATTTTTATTTTCTCTAAGCTCTTAGCATTTTGCATTTTAAAATCTTCTCGTTCCGCCTGATCTGCATTTTATTTCCTCTATTCGATATCTTTTTTTTTACATTGCTTTTTTGAATCACTGAAGCTTGGCATGAAAAGCGCATTGTTTCACGCACACATAGTCCTGCAAATCGCTTTGTATTACTTCGAAAATGTTTGCCCATCTATATAACTGCACTTATTGCACAGATCTAAAATTATAACATACCGATATCTTTTTTTAAAATCCTTGGAAAATATTTCAATTTTATTCTTGTTTTAAATAATATTTTGATCATAATCTTTTTCTTTCGAAAGATCTTTATCGAAAATCTAAATAATTTACTTATAAAAATATTAAACAATATTTAACATTGAAAACAGTTTTTATTACGTTAATAATTCTTTGAAATTTTTTTACTATCTAAATTATCATATTTATTAAATTATGTTTATAAATGTCACTTTAACGTTATTTTCTCAATGACTTTATATTGCTTTATTCAAAATTTCAAAATTTTATATTAAAATTGTATCGTGTGAATTACTTAAAGTGTTTTGTTCGAGCTAATCTGAGATAAAAGTTTATTCAAAGTCAAACTAAAAGAATATATACACAACGATCCCATTTCAGTAAAAATTTGTATACACTTCTATATTAAAATGAGTATACATGCATTTATAGTCTGCTCTAGCATAGTATCCTAAGTGTTTGTATAGTGTATTTTTGAGAAAATTTTGTGAAAATTCGAATTTCACGTTGGAGAAAATTTTTCGAGCAATTCTTTTTATTTTCGAATATGTTGTTCCGTGTAATACGTGTTAGGTACTCAATTTTTATGAAAATTTTATACATAAACTTTAACATGGATTGAAAGAGTCGTCTTTTATTTTGGTATCGTAGTATACAAAATATTTTTCGGATAAAAATATTTAACATTTAAATTGTATGTAGATAATTTTAGAAATAAAATCTTAAACTTTTATAATAATTGTACGAAAATAAATTTGAAAAATATCTTACAAACTTAAGAGGAAAAACATTAATACTCCATTTTTCTTCCGTCTATGTGCTTCCATTGAAAATTTGCGGAAACATAAAACTGCAAGTAGGAAACATTCAGTTTTATTTTTTAAGGAATAATCGTTATATAAAATTTAAAAAAAATAATCACCGCTATCCAATTAAGTTCCGTACAATTTCCGTTCATCGAAAACGTATCTGCATTTAAAGTCCTTTTCTCTCTTACACGCTCATTTAGAAAGCTTTGGGAGAACATAAAGCCGTATAGGAGAAGCATAAGACGAGCCCTTAACTTTGGCGCGAAATGCATAAATTCATCAGCTCGTAAAGCTTGAACCAAGCAAAAAGCTCCCTTCTCTCCCCTTGCCTCTCTCTTTCCACTTTCGTTACTTCATCGTGTATGTATATATTGTATATATAAAGATCCTTCAGAAACTCAACGCAACCTCCTTTCTCTCTGACACAACACCTATTATATCCTGTAGAGGTTTTAAAGACATTAAACATTATACCTTCACCAAGACACGACCGAAAAATCTTTGAATTTTCTTGAAAAAAAAAACGTTACATGAAAATTTAGTAGAGAAGATCATTTGATGAAATATGATATTTTGAAAAATAAAATTTAAATAGATTTACTTTTTATCTTTTAAATTTACCAGACAAATTATCAATAATGAACTAATTTTAATTTGGATTGTATGTCGTTTTTGTATCAATGAATAAATTATTCGATTTCAAATGTCTGATAAAAATATGATGAATTGTTTATGTTTTCAAAAGTATTCGAATCTTCGACGGTTAAATTGTGAAAAATTAATAAGTTAAATAAAATAATGTGTTGATTTCACAAAAGATGCAAACAACGCTGAAAAATGTATCGTCCGTCAGTGGTTATTTCTGCTAAACTGATAATCAGTTATATTCCTACGTTTCGTCGATAAGAATTTCACTTCTTTTCCAAACAAATTGTTATAAGTTTAAAAAAATTTTTATTTTATTTTTTAAGATTTATGATTGTAAGTATGCGATTGCTATGATAAAAATATGTGGCCATACGTGCAATATATAGGTGGTTATCCGTCATTGCCTCGTAAAAGTGAATCCAGGACAATAAATACGAAGAGAGAGAGAGAAAGAGAGTTGCGATTTAGTGACTGGTACGGAAATGTTTTTCCCTTTGGGTACTATATTTGTCGTTAATCTATATATTCAATCAACATGCAATTCTGCATTCCATAGATTTTTTTTTCATTTCCAGATGCAGTTGGAGTTTTTTTTTTAACCCACATAATAACCAAATGATAAACACTCGAATGTTCAAATAATAGCCGCATTAAAAACACTTGACACAGAAAATTGAATATAAAATGCATTACTTTATAAAATTGGTACACGCGTACACACGTTCAATGGTAAATTTTCTACACAGTTATATTATCTCGTTAGTTATAAATAATAACGGCATATTCGTGGATATATACATCGATATATCAATGAATAAATTTGATCACAGTTAGCAGGATTTGTCTCTTAACCATTAATATTGATCAAGCCGTCGAAGAAGCAATTGATATGATCGATAACCCCAAATTTCATCTCGTACATTATGTATAATCCTCATCAGTATATCGCCATTATTAGTTTTATTAATGCGGTTACTATAAGTGTATCGAGTTAATGCTGCGATTAATATTTTAAATTTTACTATGAAACCTTATTGTTTCATTTATTTTAACACGTGAAAATATTTTTTTTTATTTTACGGTTTCAAATGTATATAATCTAAAGAACTATTTTTATACTTTTAAATTATAAATGCGGGCTGTAATTAAAATATGTTGGAAATTCAAAAACTCTTTTTAATCTTCAGAAAAATTTACTTTAAAAAATAGACTACCGAAAAGTTACAGAAATTTCCGTACTTGTTTTCCCTTCATTTCCATTTTTTTAAAGGTAAAAATATTAAAATATATTAAAAAAAATCATGACCTCAAAACATGAATTCTCATTTTTCTAAACGCTTAAAAAAATAACTTTCCTTTTTTTTCTGGTACGACTCGTGAAAAGCAAATTGAACAAAACTCACCTTGACCTGATTGCAAATTCAAATGCATATACATAATCTGACATACATACTTTTTCTACAAGTTCTTCGAAAACATCTGACAATAAATATCATATGCAATCTTATATATTTACTTCGGATGTAGTTTCCTTCGCATCAGTTTTCTCTACTTTATTCTCCATCTTCCTCTCTCTTTTTTTCATCTTATATATCTGGGACTCACTTTGATAAAGATAAGAAAATAAGAAAGAAGAAGAAAAAAAGGGGGTATAGATGCGCACACAGGTGTGCCAGGTTTTCTCTCTACTCTTAGCTCTTAAGAGCTGTGCGCAGGATCAATAAATTCAGAGATAGATATGTGTATATATAGATATGTTCGAGGAAAATCTCGTTTAAAAAGTAACCGAGTTTAACGCTTTACCTTCGCTTCTTCTCTTTCTTTTTGTGCAGTCATCGTATTAACGAGATTTTCTTATTTTTTACACATTTTAAATTATCCTTATTTATTGTATATAAATTGCATTATGTTCCTTATTGAAATATCGATTAAATTTTTTACTAAATGGTCGATATAATAATTTTTATCTCACTACGTGGAATGTTTGTTCGGATGAAAAATAATATATCAAGTGATCGGTTCTTAAATAAGCTGAAGATAGAAAGACGAGATGAGAAAAGTTAATTCAATATAACGCAAAAAGTTTTGCACTTTCTTATTTTTTAATTTTATACGTTGAAAATTTATAATTCTAGTCGATACATCGGAAATTATTTTTCTCGAAACTAATTCATAACTCTTCTACTTTCAAAAGATGCCAGTTATTTAATGCAGGTGCAATTTTTCCACACTTCCAGGATCGTGAAAATAATGATGGTTACTAAAAAGTTATTTCTTTTTACCGCTATGTAAATTTTTAAAGGAAGCACTTTCGAAGTTTTTAGGACTACGGCGAGGGAGTGTTTAGTAAAAATTACGGTAATTTTAGAAAATTCAGGAAAATAATTATGATGATTAAAGTAATAATCGCTAATTGTATAAAATATATAGACAGTTGGGTGGTAGAAGGTTATATCTCGACAATTCAATGAAGAAAGCTATACCTTAAATGAAATTGAAGAAAGTGACATTTTTAAAGAATTTTTTTGTAGTTTATTTTTGATATGATTAGTGTGTAAACTAAGTATTAGGTTAAATCGAATGTTAAACTTAAATAAAGTAACAATTGAGATAGCACTTTATTATTACTCCATTTCCGATGAATACTAAGGGTAACTAATAGAATGATTGATCATGAAAAAATAAATATATTCCATATATAAAAAATAAATAAAACATGAAATTTAAAATGAATTTATTTTATTTTTTTTAAAATTAGTTTTTAATAATTTATTTAACAAGTTCTGTCTTGAAAAATTCATGTAAATAAAAATTTTCAAAAATCGAATAAAATATAAAAAACTTTTAAAATTATCACATCGAACCCAAAAATTTGTATTTTAAATCGAATGATAAATAAAAAAATCAAAGATATTCTCGCAAATCTTATGTACACATATGATTCCCACTTTCCATTTGCCAATTTATCGCTTAGTACTTGCAGTGCACACGTTGATATCGACGCCACAGCCCGATAAATCGCTGCTAAATCTCAACCACCTCCCTCCACTGTAATTGCACTGCATTTCTCTATCCCCCTCTCTTTCTCTCTCTCTCTCGTTTGCGCGCATTACAATGATTAACGATAGGTTTATTAGCGCGCGAGCGTAGAAACATTCTCTCTCTCTCTCTCTTTCCCTCTTTCGTGCTGTGGTGGCTACTTGACCTATACTGAAGAGAGTGTATATATATGTAGAGAATATATATATATAAATA
The DNA here is from genome assembly GCA_017163975.1 of Anastatus disparis. Taxonomy (NCBI): domain Eukaryota; kingdom Metazoa; phylum Arthropoda; class Insecta; order Hymenoptera; family Eupelmidae; genus Anastatus; species Anastatus disparis. The sequence goes on from JAFFSR010000226.1 coordinate 4,420,604, forward strand.
TATTTATACTCGTTATACGTTCCTGAGCTTTATTTACGTAAAATCGAAGGCTTTTGGCGTCCTCGACTAATTGTTATTGAATCGAAACTCTCTCATGTGCAACTGTACTATAACTGCTGTTACTGATTTCGATGCTATTATTTTCTAGAAGAATTTGTTGGTATCAAAAAAAAAAAAGTAAAACGAATCTAAACTAGAGAGAAAAACAAAACCGGAAAATTTGCGATAGGCTTTTTAATTGGGCGGACACCGTTTTTTCCCCTGTCATTGAAATCGTAGCAAAAAGATGTTGATCATAAATTGGTGGATAGAATGCGAGAGATATGGGTATATATGGTAAGCTATTAAAATCCGGAATTATACTAGTGCAATTGTTTCGATTGAAATTTTATGATCGTTTTTTTCGGGAAAAAGACAAAAAAAAAAGGAATTTTCATATGATAAATAATTTTTAAAATAAAATATATTTTTGGAATTTCTTGCATTAAACGATTGACGAGTATCATGTACTTATAGTTAAAGGCAATACTGATTTTAATTGGAAAATTACTGTACTGTACAGGATTCAATATAGTGCAAGAGTAGGTGGCTATCAGATTCAAGTAGATTTTTTATAAATATATATGAAATGTTTCTTGAACCACAATGATTGTTTAATAAATAAAAGTAAATCATTTTATTATAACATTATAAACAATTGTTAAAACTGTAATATATCATAACTGATCATTTAATATTACAAATTTTAATAACATATACATTCTATAGACCACCATATGATTTTTAAACGTCAAATAGTCAGATGACTTTTTATATGATTTATCACGTGACTTTTATAAGCAGGGGTTCTTTGCGGACTTCAAAGTCAATTTAAATACTATAAAAAAACTTTACTCAATTTGTTATTGAAAATATGTTTATAGTAATGATTGAATTTCTTCATAAATCTTTTATTATTTTTAATTAAGTTGAACTTAAAAATATTTTCTTAGCATTCAATAATTTTCGAAAAGCTTTATTTTTATTTTAATCTCAATTTTGAATAAACAAAAATAAATAATTTATCAGTTTGATTTAAATTTATTAGATTTCACTTTTAAAATACATTTTTATGCAACTTGATTATAATACTTTACCTACAAATATTCTATTACATTAAAAAGTATGGAAATAATAAAATAAAAATTAATATACAGTATCATTCGAAGAATAGATTGTGAATAGTCTGCGTAACAATTAACTTTTAAAAATTGTAAAATTTACCTTGGCGATGATTTCTTACAACTTTTGAAGAAAATATTTTATTAGATTATTTTAATTGATTATATCTATAAAAATAAAAATTATTTTCAATTCCTAAATTAAGAAATGGTATCAGAGAAGTTTTGTTCATTTAAATTTTGAAAACCATTTATTAATTTAAGATGAAATAATGAAATTTAGTGTTTACAATAATAAGTTAAAGTTACATAATAGAATATCATTTTCGTTATTTTAATAACAAAAATAATATTCTTATACTTCTCAAATTTAAAGATTAAATTTTGGATTGAAGCTTATGCATTCTTTTTCTTTCTTTGTCATTTAATTTTTCTAAATTTCTCATGCGATTATCTCGTAGATCATTTTTTTGACAGATATCTTTTATTAGATTTTGACTTTTCTCTATTAAATTTAGTTTTTGTCGCAAATCATCTTGATATTTAACGGTGGATAACTTGAGTACTTCTACTAGTTCCGTCCAAGGTTGCTGTACAACTGAATTTTGCAGCTTAATGATCTGGAAAAGTTAAAAAGTAATATATTTAATTTTGCGTTTTGTTTAAGTCAACTTTTTTGTTTTTGGTAGACAAGTAATCAATACTAGTCTATTTAATACTTGTTTTATTAAAAATTTAATCAAATAAGTTTTAAGAAGTTACTTACTGTCATTTCTCAAAATAGTGAGCAATTTCGTTGTTCACTCAATTAATTATCAAAAGTGTCAAAAAATACAGTTCGATACTTGTGTGAGAAAGTGATTTCTTCCTCGTGTGACCTTTTCACCCTCGCTTCACTTGGGCGTAAACCGCCACACGAGGAAAAAATCACTTTCACGCACTAGTATCGAAATATACTATTATTATTTTATCCGGTTTTTTGAAAGATTTTTGAACGTTATGTACAAGAATATATCTATTTTAAAGCTTTTTTATAAATTTTTCTTTCCATTCCAAATTTGCCTCTATTTTTAGAAATGACTATATATTTACAGTACACTGTTAAAAAAAATGATAGCTGATTCTATTACATGTAATGGAACTAAATTTCAAGCTAGTACATTAAATACAAATCATATACATTTGCATTAAAATTCAGGAATTTTACAGTATAATTACTGCAAACTCCATTAATTTTTATGCAAATCTTATAAATTTCATATCATTTTGAAGCTATGCTTCTTACGCGACGTTACGGCAGGGGCACTAAATGTATAAAAATCGACAGTCCCAAATGTCACCCAGCGTGAATGAACGAATACGGCGCAGGATGCCATTATTGCTATCAACATACAAACATTCTTTTTTCTCTTTCTTTCTTTCCCTCTCTCCCATTCCGCTTAAGAATATGCATGTATATACACAAGTGGATGTGTATAAGAAAGATAAAGAAAAAGAGACTGCTTGTTGTAACCGGCAAAGAAGGCTAGACATAGCCCCCTCCATTCGCGGCTACCTTTATTGTACATATACCCGATCGGAAATGATAACAGGGCGCCGGCTTGGCCCCAACTAGTTGCCAAGAAAGCCTAACAGGGCCCTCTCTAGGCAAACTGTAGTGAAGGATGGCGCTGTGTAACGGGGTGCTAGCGAGGCCCTTGGAAGGCAACGTCTTCTCTGCAGTAAATCTATATCTATATATAGCATAAACTATACAAAGTTAAATTTTGGTAAGGAAAAAAGCAATGTATAGTTTGTGTTGACGCATGCGCATATCATCGTAAAAAGGCTGGGCCCTGCTTGCGCCGTGTGTTACCCCCGTTACAAAATCAGCGTGGGCCACGCCTGGCGGCCTATAGAGGGCCTTGTATGCCATCTTGGCTAGCCACGATATCTTTCCGATCGGGTAAGAGAAAGAAAGAGAGAGGGAGAGAGTCAATTCTTAAAGCCGGCGGACAGAGAAGGATAGACGCAACCCTCTCTATTCTTTATGAAAAAGAAAGAGAGAGAGTCAATTCTTAAAGCCGGCGGACAGAGAAGGATAGACGTAGAATACGATGATTAAATAAATAAATTATGTAAATAATATTTATTTAATTTAAATTTTAAAATTAGTATACGTATGAAAATATGCGTTTGTATTTATAATATTATAATCTTAATATATTTTTTTGGCAAAAAATTTTTTATTTTCTCTCATTATCTTCCTCCGGTTATTAATATGTGTATATTTATATAGTTGTTATTAATTACTACATTAATAACAAAAAATGAAAATTTAATAAAATTTAATAAAATTTTTGTATTTTTCTGTTTACAATGCACATGACGAAAATTACGTTTACCTAAATATATGTTTTTTTAATAATTGATATTAATAAAAAACTACATTATTAATATATTTTTATATACATAATACATCGAATGAAAAATAACGTTTTCACTAAAAAATTAATTATAATTTTGCAAATGTCACACTTCCTAATTTCTATGTATATATATTGGAAGCATAGCTTCTGTCGGCCAGTCCCCACGACTGCCACTCCTGTTTTTTGACAGTGTATTGTTTGTTTTTCAATTCACATAATTTTTCTTATCCACTATTTTAGTAAATTTAAGTCTCAACGTACACTCTCTGTTAGATATTTCCTTTGCTGCAATGCATCTAGTCTTTGCAGGAATGTTTCATTTAGTTCCACACATTGCTTGATTTGATGGATAAATAATTCTACTGCTACCACCATGAGTAATTTCTGTCCATCTATATTGGACAGATTAATAGACATCTGTGGACAAATTAAAAAGCCATTCGTTTAATCTTAACCTTTTGTTCAAGTCAACTTTTTTGTTTTCGCTCGACAAGCAATCGAGATTTGTTTATTTAATACTTGTTTTATATTAATTAAAAATTTAATCAAATAAGTTTCAGGAAGTTATTTAGTGCAATTAAATAATGATTAAACGAGGCTGTATTCTCTTATGTTATTTTCTAATCTGAAAGAATTTTCATGAAACTTTGAAAAAATAATCTTTATTCCTACCTCAACAAAAATTGCCTCTTTATTAACTCGAAAAGTGGGCCGAAAGAAAGCCATATCTTGCGTCTAAAATTTTGCGGGAGTTAAGGAGGCTCCTCAGTCTCCAATGTTATTTTCTAAACTGAATAGATTTTTATGAAACTTTGAAAAAATGTTCATTGACCTTCCATCTTTGCATTGCTTAAAAAAAATATAGGGTAAGCCATCAAAATTTAAAGAAATCAATGTGTCAAATCATTGTTCTTATACACAGACCTTATGTGAAAAATGCACGATGGAACTATAAATGTTATCATAATTAAATCTCTACGCAAAGATTTTTTATAAAAAACTAGAGGGATATAGATTTTTTAATAAGGATTACAATGCAATGAAGAAAAAAGAGGGTAAGCCATCAAAATAAAGAGAAATTAAGTGTAAAAGTTGAAAATATTTTATTAACGTAGAATCGAAAGAATCAGCTGGTATATACTGCGCATGCGTGATAATTCTAAGACGCTCAGAGCGCGTGTATACATATTTCGAAGTCCGCTGTATAGTGCCGTATATAAGTAAATAGTCACAAGAGCTTTTCAAGAAAAAAAAATTTTTCTTAACATATATTTATGCAATGATTTTTGTTCTTGAAATAATAATAATTATAATTTAGAAACATAGAGTGTATTCATCTATGAAAATTTGCAATAATACAAAGACCACCAAGGAACCCAAAACATGATACGGTCTTAGCATGATGAGCCTCCTTAAGTTCTTTTCTCCCGCTAAATTTCAAATAATTTATTACAATATGATTCACGTTCCATTTCTTTTGTTTATTGTTCTACATTTAATATTAAACGTACGATTTCTTTTAATATTTAAGCATGAAAAAAATAATATACGAAAATCAATAGTTAAAATTAAAAAATAATAATAATAAATCAAAAGTAGAAAATATTTTTTACTTTAATTTTGAAATAATGTTCGTTATCAAAATAATGTTTGTAAACATTATTATTTTGAAAAATGTTTTTAATAATTAATAAATGTGAGTGTATTTATTGAATTTAAAATGACCTTCATTATGATTTCATTTGAGCTTACTTTATAATATGCTTATTTCATAAAAATATTAAACATAATTGAATATTATTGTCATATTATTTGTGTATATTATATATATGATTTCTTAGTAAATATATGTTTCGACTTACAGACTCTGTTCTATCATTGGTTAACTGTAATGTATCTATTAAAGACAAAGGCTGAGCTATTACATCTAGCTTCTGATCAAGTTGTTGATTGAATTGCTGAAGTAACAATTCTAATTGCTTCTCCGTATGGAGCCGTTTCTGTTCATCTGATAAATTGGTCAGATTAATCTGTGGACAAGTTCAAAAGCGATACATTTAATTTTACGTTTTGTTTAAGTCAAATTTTTTGTTTCAATAAATCAGTTGATATATATTAAGCATGCGCGATAATTTTAAGATGTTTAGAATACTCATATACAAGTTACGAACAAATGTATGAATATTTGTCCGTTGTATAATATCCTATATGAGTAAGTAATAACAAAGAACTTTTCAAGAAAAAGATATGCAAGAGAAAGAAAAGTGAATGTTTGATTAAATAATTCTTTCCTCATAGTTGTATTTAATTAAAAATATAAAATTAAAATAAATATTATTGAGAAATGAGTTTCTCAAAAATCTCGCTAAACAATGTTGTTATTTTGGTGAAACACTTGACTTCGTATAAAAATATAAAATACTTAATAAAATCTAATGCAACATACCTCAGGTTTATTAGTATTATTCTTCGACATATTGTTTTTATGATTTCTGATCACTTTAAGGCAATGGCGAAACTATCAAAACTGATTTAGACGTATACTGAAGAGACATTTGACGAGTAATGCCTTCTGCACAGTATAGCAGCTCTTCGGAAGTTGTCGCATATTCACACTTCTGATTTTTAGGAGAGGGAACTCGAAAGCGTTGGGTGCACAATAGTCTCGATGGAGTATAACGTTCAACTTCAAATCATTTAAGAGACATAATTTTCGTTGTGACATTTGCGCGAAATTCAAAACATAGGAAATGAAAAGAGTTTTTCTAAATTTATTTAAATATTTGTAAAAAATGTATAGGAAATAAATAATTATATTAATCAAATAAAATTTTTACGTGTATTGATACTAGTGTAATCGTTTCGATTAAAATTTTTTTTCAGAAAAAAGATAAAAAAATATTTTCTTAGCATTCATTAATAATTTTGAAAAAGCTCTATTTTTATCTCAATATGAATTTTAAATGAATAAAAATAAATAATTTATAGTTTGATTGAGTTTTATTATTAGATTTCATATTTTAAATCCATTTTTATCGAAATGAAAATAATAAAATAAAAATTTATATTTACTACACTTAAACAATAACTTGTGAATAGTCTGCATTACAAAATATTGCAATCGGAATTTTCATTAGCTTTTAAAAATTGTAAAAATTACCTTAATGGCGATGATACCTTACAGCTTTTGAAGAAAATGATATCATATATGTAAAAAAAAAATTATTTTTAATCTTTAACTTAAGAAATGGTTTTAACAAAGTTTTGTTCATTAAAATAACGAAAATGATATATCCTTTTAAATTCTTATATTAATTTTTAAAGTTCATATTTGGATAGATATTTTGCATACACATTTTTTTCTTTCTTTTTTACAAAATTCGGAATACATATAATTAAAATGGTATTTTTTTTTCGTTGCATAACTTTTGCGAATCTATTAGTTTCTCTTCTAAGCGTTCGTTTTCATCACGTAAACGCTTTATTTCATCTTGATTTTGCTGCAATTTTTTTAAATTTTGTTTGGTTGCATGTATCAATTGAACGTTTAATAATTCAAGTGATGCTTTCTCTTCCAGAAATTCCTGTACCTCTGAATTTGGCATACCAACGTATCTCTGTGGACAAGTTAAAAAGTAATATATTTAATTTTTCGTTTAAGTCAACTTTTTTGTTTTTGCTAGACAAGTAATCAATACTAGTCTATTTAATACTTGTTTTATTAAAATTTTAATCAAATAAGTTTTAGAAAGTTATTTACTTAATAATTTTGGACTTTAATAGCATTAACTGTTCAAAGTAAAGATATAATTTAGAAAAAATTTTTTTAAATTGGTCCAAAGAAGGTAAAAATTTATTTACTGTCACTTTTTGAAATAGACAACAATTTTGTTCTTCACTCAATATGCAAATAAAACATAAAAAACATACAGAAATGATAAGTTATGATTCCTTAAAACCAAATCTATTTAGATTTATAAAGTTATGAATAAAAAGAAACCTTTTCTATGAAAAAATCAAGTAAAAATCGATTTGTCCACTCCGTCAATTTTTTTGATATATTAAAAATTTAATCTGTTACTGCAGTATAGGTTGAAAGGTACTCTAAGAGTACCAACATGATTCTTACAACTATCAATACTACAACTTTCATAAATATAAATTATTTTGTATGTTTCTAAGCATCTGTATATTGTTCCATCACAGCGTAAATATATCGACGGAGTTTGCAATAGGTTTCTTTAATTTATTTTTTGAGAGGATAAAAAAATTTTTATTTTCAATTTTAATTCTTTGCCACCCACGCGGACTTTCTTGGACTTTCGATATAAAATTACGATCGAGTAAGAAATTGCAGACCAAAAAATCGCATAGCAAAAGTCCAAGGATGTCCGCATAAACGGTAATAAGTACCAAAATTTTTCTTTTAACAAAATACTTTTCAAACGCAATTGACGTAAAATTCAAAAATTAAGTTTGAATACCTGAATTTAATTATTCTAATAAAAATAGAAATATTTTTATTACATGTCTACTCTGTCGATATACAGTTTTAATTGATTCGTCTGGTGCACGAATTCTAAAATTCATGAATTTCTTGAAAAAACAAGCAGTTATAAAATTAAAATTTTATCGTGACGTAACAGAAATTATAATTTTATATTTCGATTAAAATTAACGAATTTGTCCAGATCGTCGATATATATATTTTAAAATGTCTTAATTTAACCTATTTTGAACTCGAACACTTTTAGTACATACGAAAGTTATTTACAAACAAATATTTGAATGTATATACACAAATATAATTCACGTTTCAGCTCTTTTGTTTATTGAAGAATAGTAAACGTATGATTTCTTTTAATATTTAAGCACAAAAAATAACATAAAAAATAAAAACTTAGAATTAATAAAAAAAATAAATAAATAAAAAATAGAAAATATTTTTTACTTTAATTTTGAAACAATTTTTGTCATTAAAACAATTTTTGTAGTTATTACAATTTCTTTTAATCATTATTAAATACGAGAATATTTATTGAATTTGGAATAACCTTCATTTTATGTTTTCATTTGAGTTTACTTTATAATATGCTTATTTCATCAAAATATCAAACATCATTGAATATTATTGTCATGTTATTTGTATACATTGTATATCCGATGTCTTAGTAAATATATGTTTCGACTTACATATTCTGCTCTACAGCCAGGCTGGGATGCATTTTGTAAAGACTTGGACGCTTTTTCTATGTCCTGCTCTACTTGTTGCTTTAATTGCTGAAGTGAACATTCTAATTTCAATAGCTTCTCCGTACGGAGCCGTTTCCATTCATAATCGGGTATCTATGGACAATTTAAAAATTAATTTTACCTTTTTGCTTTTGCTTGACAAAGAATTAAGACCAGTCAAATAATTTTTAGGAAGTTAATCACCGCAATTAAATTATGATTGAAGGAAGCTTAATAGTCCCTCATGTTACTTTCTAAACTCAAAAGATTTTCATGAAACTTTAAAAAAATAATCTTTAAACTACCATAAACGTAAGATTAACGAAGAAAATTTAAAGAAATAAATGTATTAAATCATTGTTCTTATATACAAGCTTTATGTGAAAAACTCGTGATCGAACTAAAAATTTCATTGTAATTTTTTTACACTTAGTCTTTTTATGAAAATCTATAAAGGATATAGTTCGCAATGCAGTTAAGAAAAAGATAAATAAGCTATGAAAATAAATAGAAAATGAGTGTAAAAGTTTAAAAATATATGATGAATGTAAAATCAAGCAAATCAGCTGATATATATTAGGCATGCGCGATATGAGTAAGTAATAACAAAGGACTTTTCAAGAAAAAAAAATGCAAGAGAAAGAAAAGTTAATGATTGATTAAAAATGATTCTTCACTCGTAGTTGCATTTAATTAAAAAAATAAAATTAAAATAAATATTATTAAGAAATAAGTATCTCAAAAAGCTCGCTAAACAATATTGTTACTTTGGTGAAACACTTGACTTCGTATAGAAATAATATAAAATACTAAATAAAGTCTAATATAACATACCAGAGGTTTATTAGTATCATCTTTCGACTTATCATTGCACTTATCCATGATTTCTGTTACGATGATAACTTGAAGGCAATGTTGAAACTATCAAATCTGATTGTTCTAGATGTATACTGGAAAAAGATTCAACGAGTAATGCCTTCTGCACGGTATAGCAGCTCTTCGATGGTTGTCGCATATTCGCACCTGTAATTTTTAGGAGAGGGAACTCGAAAGCGTTGGATACACAATAGTCTCGATGGAGTCTAACGATTAACTTCAGACCATTTAAGAGACAGCTTTAGTCGTGACATTAGCACGAAATTTAAAACACCGAAAATAAAAAGAATTTTTTTAAATTTATTTCAATTTTTTTTAAATGTCCCACACAGCATGGAATATTTATGGAAGCTTCCTGGAATATTGGCACGGAAGATTTGAAATATTTTAGGAATCTTCCATGGAATATTCCTGTAATATTCGTATGTCCTTGATTCTTCCTAAATTGGAATATTCCATGGAATATTGTTGGAAGATTCCAAGAATATTTCATTGGAAGATTTAGGACATCTCAGATCTTTCATTGAAATATTTCAGGAATCTTGCAGAAATATTTCATGAAATATTCCGTTGGAACATTCATGGAAGATTTCCGGAATATTGGAACGGAAGATTTGAAACATTTCATGAACCTTTCATGGAATATGCACGAAAGATTTAAGGAATCTTTCATGAAATATTCCATGAAATATTACTGGAAGATTTTAGAAATCTATCGTAAAAAATTACGTGGAATATTTATGGAAGATTCGCAGAATATTGGCACGGACGATTTTGAATATTTCAGGAATCTTCCATGAAATATTCCTTTAATATTCGTATGTCCTTGATTCTTCCTACATTGGAATATTCCATGGAATATTCTTGAGAGATTTCAAGAATATTTCAATGGAAGGTTTGGGTAATCTCTCATCTTTCATGAAATGTTCCTGGAAGATGTGAAATGCTGTGAGGGAATAGTATATATATTATATAATAACACATTAAACTTATACATCAATACATATACGCATACATAAACATTTAGTTATAAAATCGCATTTACATATTCGCTTCGACTGTACACATCAAAGCGCCGATACACTTTCGCTTATATAGTAAGTGAGGTATCTTCCAACCACTTGGGGATAAAACTCCCATTTAACGAACATCCCCCTATCGGCATCACTGGAAACCTTCCGTAAGTTCCGCGCAACTTTCCAACGAAAACTTCATGGAATCATTCTAGAATCTTTCATGAAATATTCCACTGGAAGATTACTTAAATGTTTCTGTGGAATATTTCGTGGAATATTTATGGAAGATTTATGTAATATTCCGCTGTACGATTTAAAAGTTTTTCGAAATCTTCCAATGAAATGTTTATGGAATCTTTCTGAAATCTTTCATGGAATATTCCACTGGAAGATTACTTAAATGTTTCTGTGGAATATTTCGTGGAATATTTATGGAAGATTTATGTAATATTCCGCTGTACGATTTAAAAGTTTTTCGAAATCTTCCAATGAAATGTTTACGGAATCTTTCTGAAATCTTTCATGGAATATTCTACTGGAAGATTACTTAAATCTTTCTGTGGAATATTTTGTGGAATATTTATGGAAGATTTATGGAATATTCCGCTGTACGATTTAAAAGTTTTTCGAAATCTTCCAATGAAATGTTTATGGAATCTTTCTGAAATCTTTCATGGAATATTTCACCGAAAGATTACTGAAATCTTTCTGTGAAATATTTCGTGGAATATTTATGGAAGATTTATGTAATATTTCGCTGTACGATTTGAAGGTTTTTTGGAATCTTTCAGCGAAAAGTTTATGGAATCTTCCTGGAATCGTCCATGAAATATTTTACTGGAATATTTCATAAACCTTTCATGGAATATTTCATGAAATATTTCAAAAATCTTCCATGAATATTTCATGGAATATTTAAAAAAAGTTTTTGAACATTCCTTTGAAATATTCCTGAAATATTCCTGGAAGCTTTTAATGGAAGATTCCAATGGAATATTTTGAAATATTCCGTGGAGACTTCCAATAATCTGCATGGAAGGTTCCATTGAAATATTCCAGTGGAATAATTCGAAATATTCCAGTGAAATCTTCCATGCTGTGTGGGTGTCACTGAAAACCTCCCGTAACGTTCCGCGCAACCTTCCAACGAAAACTTCATGGAATCAGTCTAGAATCTTTCTTGCAATATTCCACTGGAAGATTACTTAAATCTTTCTGTGAAATATTTCGTGGAATATTTCTGGAAGTTTTATGTAATATTCCGCTGTACGATTTGAAAGTTTATCGAAATCTTTCAGCGAAATGTTTATGGAATCTTCCTGAAATCTTTCATGAAATATTTCATTAGAAGATTACTGTAATCTTTGCGTGAAATATTTCGTGGAATATTTATGGAAGATTTATGTAATATTCCGCTGTACTAATTAAAAGTTTATCGGAATCTTTCAGCGAAATTTTTATATAATCTTCCTAAATTCTATCATGAAATATTTCACCGGAAGATTACTGTAATCTTTGCGTGAAATAATTCGTGAAATATTAATTGAAGATTTATGTAATATTGCGCTGTACGATTTAAAAGTTTTTCGGAATCTTCCAGTAAAATTTTTATGGAATCTTTCTGAAATCTTTCATGAAATATTCCACTGGAAGATTACCCAAATCTTTCTGTGTAGTATTTCGTGGAATATTTGTGGAAGATTTATGTAATATTCCGCTGTACGATTTTGAAGTTCATCGGAATCTTTCAGCGAAATGTTTATAGAATCTTCCTGAAATCTTTGCGTGAAATATTTTGTGGAATATTTATGGAAGATTTGTGTAATATTCCGCTGTACGAATTAAAAGTTCATCGGAATCTTTCAGCGAAATGTTTATAGAATCTTCCTGAAATCTTTCATGAAATATTTCACCAGAAGATTACTGAAATCTTTGCGTGAAATATTTCGTGGAATATTTATGGAAGATTTGTGTAATATTCCGCTGTACGATTTAAAAGTTTTTCGGAATCCTCCAGCGAAATGTTTATGAAATCTACCTGGAATCTTCCATGAAATATTTCACTGGAATATTTCATAAACATTACATGGAATATTTCATGAAATATTTTAGAAATCTTCCGTGAATATTTCATGGAATATTCCGAAAAAGTTTTTGAACATTCCTTTGAAATATTCCTGAAATATTCCTGGAAGCTTTCAATGGAAGATTCCAGTGAAATATTTTGAAATATTTCGTGGAGACTTCCAATAATCTGCATGGAAGGTTCCATTGAAATATTCCAGTGGAATAATTCGAAATATTTCAGTGAAATCTTCCATGCTGTGTGGGGTATATAAGAAATAAATGTACTAATTAAATAAAAATTTGATGCTTATCAATTAATTTTAAATGTTTTAAAAAGTTTTTTATTAAATAAGAAAATAAAATATTGTATAATTAACCAAAAAATATTTTCATAAATAAATTTTGAAAATCATGAGATTCATATCTTTTTCATAATTGAGCCTAATATTATTTCAATTCGAAAATATGACTTTTTACAATTTTTTACTTTTTAGACGTTTGATATTTTTTTTGTATATAATATTGATAAATAGAATCATTAAAACAAGCATGAAAATGTAACATCTGTACTACTATCTATTCTCTTATTCTGCGTAAAGTTAAAGTACTTTTACTCTGTTATTCAACTCTCACTCACAAAGCGTAAAAAATCTGAGTATTTTTGCCGCACTTGCATCCCTTATTAAACCACCCTTGAGCGTTTGCGTAACAAATACGACAGCGACAACATTTAAACACACGCAAAAAAAGAGAAGATAAAAAAAAACTGAAGAAAAGAAAAGAGGCAGTCCAGACACGATGAGTACGACAAAGCCATAAGAATAGAGAGAAGAAAGGCTTACGCGTATACTCATTCAAGTTAAAAATGCTTTTATAACGAAAAATGCAAGGGAGAAAAAGATGAAGGCAAAACGCAATTGGAGTAAGAGAAAAAGTAGAAAAAAAATATATCCTCCACGAAAAAAAAAAATTGCTCAGCTACTTTTATTCTTCCTTTCTCCTTTTCTTTATTTTTCCTTCCTTTTCTACTCTTCATAGTTGTCATTCCAAATTCCGTCTTATCCTTATCACTCATTCGAACTATTGCGAGCGTAGCCACTTCGAATATATAAGAAGAATGAAGAAGAGAGAAAGAATAAACGCGTGAGAGGTTCTTTTCTTTCGCTCTCACCCTTTTCTCTTTTTTTCTTGCTTTTTCTCGACATAACGCGAAAAAAAACGACGTCCTCTTGCCACTCCCTTTTATTTTCCTACCCTATTGTTTCCTTTCTCTCAAACCGTGTGCAAAATCACACTGTAGTATCTTCACTTGGGCTTATCGTACAAGAACTTGGATTTGCTTTTTTTTTTAGTTTGGACTTGTTGAGCTACGTTGGCATTGTTAAGAATCGCGCGAAATTAAAGTGATATTTTGTATGTGCTGTTAAAGATTTTCAAAAAAATGAGGTTCAAATTTTGAATGATTTTTTATTTTGGTATTAACTCTTAATTATTCAAAAAAAGAACAAAAAAAATAAATACATTTTTCGAAAACGTTTACCACGTTCATATATTGATCTTCTATATATGCGCGTTAATCGCTTATTAGATAAACGCATAATTATTTTGAAATTATGTTCTGCCCAATGAACACTAAATAATGGAAACACTTTTGTAAAAAAATTTTAATAGCTTGCAAATGGCATTTGGAAAATCATTTAGGGATAATTAATAAAAATTAAAGTAACACTTTCGATATTAAATAAATAAAAGAAATATACAATTTTTAATAAATAATGGATTAGGTAGTTACATTATATTATAACAGAATAAATTTATAAAATTCTAGAAATTTAAAAAAACCAAAAACATTTTTAGTGATAACAGAAATTACCTGTCATGTAATATTTTGTTGAAAATATATACTCATGCTTATCAGTTAATTAAAGTAGTAGTAAATTTAAAATATACCAACAAATAAACAGTGGAAAATCATCCCAAAAATTTGACTCACAATAAAAAAAGTAAATTCCGTATAGGAATACTAAAATATTTTTAACAATTCAGAAAAAAAATAATCTCTCATTAAAGGCGCTACAAAACTTATTAGCATTATTATGCATAATCCTCGAATTTTATAAATCTCTTTTACTGTTCGTCTTTTCTCGGAGTCAAAGAAATTCCTTGCATTCTAGAAATAAAGAAGGAAAAAAAATTGTACATCTAACTTTCACGATTGCAAGCTACACGTCACAGAATAACTCTATTTCGCGCAGAGAACTCAAGAGAGAGAGAAAAAGAAAAGATATAGCTCAGTTAGTTGTACCTTGAATTTTTCATATCTTAGTGTGGTTTGCGTATCATTATTTTCATTTTTTTCTTTCATTCCTTCGTTTTTTTGTAGTAAAATAAGCGAGGATGCATTTCTGAGTGAACGAGTGAATTACGTTTGGAGTATAAGCGCTCTACGCGAACGGAGTTTATTATGCATTGTCGTTTAATATTGTTGCTCAGAGAATAATACTCGTAAAGATTATGAAGAAAAATGAGGGATTTTGTTTCTTTTTTTTCCTCGGATAAGTATAAACGAAGATATTTGGTTCTTCTTTTTTTAGTCATTTTAAAAATTTCTTTGCTACTTTATCTTTAATTAACCTTTATTTACTTCAGTGAAAGCGTTTATTTATTACTAAATTAAAAATATTTTTTTTTTAAGGAATCAAAAATGAGTATGAATTATTTTAAGATTTTAACTTTCCAATAATAAAATGTTTTTTAGATTTTGAAATTTAAAAAATTTTTATTAAATATAGGATGGCTTTTTACTTTATTATAAAATGTATAATAATTTTGTGAAGTTTTGAATTTATTAAATGAAAGAGTTTTGGAAATGAAAAATTTTATACTTCATAACACATTAGATATCAAAGAGTTGAAAATAACTTTTAATAAAACTATGTTTCTGTAACTATGAAATTATATCTTCCTCGCATTAAATAAAAATATTATTTTAAAAAGTTAAAAACATATTATTTCGCCATCATTGAGACTATTTATCTCAATTTGAAATAGCACTGGAAAACTATCATTCATCATTATTTGACGTTACTAGCTTGACCCTGAAAAATTTTCCACGAAAAACATATATTACCCCAAAAGTTAAAGTAAAACTTTTATTTCAACTTACATATTTCATTCTCCGGCCATAAATTTTCGTTAATCCCTAAGTTCTTTTGGTTCAGTAAAACATAATTGACCGGCCCCTTTTATTTTTTCCTCACTTATCACAATAACCCAACCTTACATATTTTCATATAATAGTAAGACATAGCAGTTTTGGGAATATTCTCATCAGGCTATCCATAAAATAATTATTCGCAAAAACCACTTATAAAAACGCAAAAAAGGGGGGGGAAAGAAAGTCAAAAAAAAATTTAAGTTAAGAGGTAAGCAACGAACAGCAAGGGAGAAAAAATAAAGATAGTTAAAAAAAAAGAAGAAGAGGAAGTAAAAGGGCTAGCTTGCGCTGGTCTTTTGCTAAAGTAAAGGAAGCAACTTGCAAGCTTTTAACGTAAAGTGACGAGCAAACGTTAACCTCGTGTCCTTGCCATAACCCAATTTTACGAGGTTTAGGGGGAAGAAAAAAAAATTTTTTTTTATCATTTTGTGCGGTAGCAGTAAAGATTTTCTCTTTTTTTCAGTTTAAGTAAAAAGGAATGTAGGTTGTTTACGAGGAAGGAGTTTAAAATTAGTTTGACAAAATGAGATAATGGCGCTAAAATGTTTCTTTTAAGGTTGGCGAGGAAAATATGATTAATTAGGGGAAAATAGTCGACCCTACTTTTTTTCCTAAGAGTAATATTATAACGAATGATTGTCGTAAATAAGAAAAAATGTTAATTTATAAATTTTAAATTAGAAAAAATTTTCTTAGAAAAAAAAGAAATTTATTTTTATTAGGGTCTACCAACTTGACTGCTTATATTATTTATTTAAAAGTTTTTATGAATTCGAGCTTACATAACAACTTATTTGACTTTTTTATGCTAAAAGTTTATTTCACTAACTTACTATTTTGAATTTCGAATATTTGCATATGAATCAAATTTCATCAAGTTTACTATTTCAAATTCTGAATATTCATAACATTCGAATCGTAAATAAATAATACTTTATATATGAAATTCTTTCATTCAAAACTTCAAGAAAACAAAATATATTTCACATCGAAACTATACTTTCCTAAATGCACTTTTCGATACTCATAGAAAAAAATGTTTTCCTATGCGCGAACGCAATATCGCATGAAACGTTCGCAGACGGTCGCCAAATAATAAGCAGCCTATCAAACAACTTAGAATTTTTCTCTTGCACGCATGCTTTATAAAAACATGAATGATTAATGGTAAAATTAGCATAGCTTTAAGACCTTTTTCGTAACCTCCTTGTAGATCTTGATTTTATTTACTCGAGCTAATAAGTAAAGTATAAAGTGAATGTTTAGTCGATTTTTATTTTAGATTGATATTTTCTTTTATGTTACTTAACGTCTTTTATGTATTTTACGATCGAATAAGGTAAAGGTGAAACAGAGGCGGCGTTATTAACCATAACCTTTTAAAAGAATAAATATTCATACGAAGCTACATTTTTATAACCATACTTATATTAAGTATAATATACAAACAACTTTATAGTGTTGTAATAAGGTATACGATATGATTTATACACAGTTACCGACATTGCAGATTCTTGGATTTTTAATCTTTATTTAAACATTATTTTAAATATTTCTATGTCATGCTATTTATTAGTTACAGTAGAAGGGTATAATAAAGAGATACCTTTAAAACTTTTAGTTTAAGAATCGATAATTTTAAAAACTGTAATACCGGAACATATTGGTGAGGTTGTCTGTGGCTCATTCGGTAGAGCGATGGATTCGTAATCTCGAGGTTCCGAGTTCAAATCCCGCTCTCGGTGGTCAATTGTTATAAGCATCTCTGTAAGTTACATGTGCTTTGTTCAAAAATGTACTGACAACCTCCGTCGCTAATTAGCATCGCAATGATAGCATAAATACAGAGACGTTAAATAAAAAAAAAAATAATATAATATCACTACAGAATATTTTTTAAATTGTGGAAATTGGTCAATCTTTATTTTTTTTTTAGTTTTGAAAGTTTTAAAAGACATTATGTATTAAAATGTAAAACCACAATAGAAAATTAAAAATCCTTAAGCATTTAAACGACGTTACAGAACAAAATAAAATTAGCGTCCATGTTACATAAATTACATAAATTGTTCTTAACCAAGTACATTCCGAGTAACTTTATTCTAGATTCATACAATTTTGCATTCAACTTCAACAGAGCGTGGTTTATGTTAGTTAAATTTTATAATAAACATAATAAGACAGTGACCTCTTGGAAAGATGTAACAATAAAAAAACTATTCGAGGTAGATTTAAGTTCAGCTTTACTCGTCGCTTTATTTTAATAGTGCAACAATGTATATTTTATAGTTTATATCATAGTAAAAAATTATTATATATTAAATGAGACAAAAATATTACTTTTATTCATTTAACAGAACCTTTTTTTCGAAGAATACCAATATTGAATAATTTACAACAAAATAATTAAGAAGAGAAATTTTATTTTTAAAATTAATTTCAGAACAATGCAGTTAATATGTATAGCCAAGTCATTATTTTAAATTGAATTCAAGGAAAAAATTTCGATGAACTAGCATGAATAATTTATTAAATGCTATGGAAAAATACATGAGTATTAGTGCACAAACATTTTGTTAATCAATTAGAAATTTATAATTAAAATTTTATTAGGAATTTCATAAATTAGTTCAACTTTTATAAATATATTCTAATTAACTAAACATCACCGTTTTGTAATAGATATTTTCAATTGATAAAACTTTTTGTAATATTCCGTCCATCAAAAATTAATTAAATTTTTGGCATTGCATTTATTCAGCGTACATTCCGTAAAACAAAGAATAGTATCTCAACAATTATAACTTGATAAATATAAATTTTTGCAATCTTAAAAAGTTAAGGCGATTTCAAGATCTTTTGTAAACTTGCAAAAAATCTCAAAATCGCCCTTACAACGATGACAAAGTTTTCAACTTTTCAAAACAGTCCGATAAGGAACAACAGTCTTTAAAGATAAATAGTAAAGAGAATTGGAGTTTTTGAAAAGTCTTTTATAACGTAAAAACGATAACGACCACGTTTTCAAATTTCACAAAGGGATTCGAAAATAATATTCAGAAAAGTAAGAGACTATCGAAAAATTTTATGCACTGTGATAAAATAAAATAATATGGTTATTATGAATATTATCTTTATCATGGTGGTCCAACTGCTTTTTTTTATATTTAATTTATCATTTAAGAAGGGCAGCTGATTTCTATTTTAAACATTATCATGATATTAAAAAAAATAAATATTATATACATTTAAGTATGTAAAAATAAATTCTCCTGTCTATAGTTATCCATCGGGTAGTATCATTTTTAAATGGCTGTGGATAGGGATAATTACCTTATATTTTAGATATTTTGGAACTTTTTTGGATATTATTCAGGCAATCATTATGAAAAGTTATTAAATTGCAATGATTTAAACTCAAGCTTTAAATCAATGGATGAAGTATATTTATTAAATTAATAATCGACATGTCAGCAAGTGTTTTTTGACAATATTACTAAACGGTCAATTGAGACTTGGTTAGTGGATGCGCGAGTGAGTGCACGCGTGAACCGGTAGCTCTGATAAAATTTGTAGTAGAAAGTAGGAAAAAGCATTTTATAAATAGAAAAAAGTTGAAAAAAGGTAAAGTTATGGGATAGGAAAGGTTTAGTGAGTAAAAGGTTTATAAATTATAAAGAGGAAAGGCGAAAATTGTGAAAAACTGTGGGGTGAGTGTTAGGGGCTAAAAAGCTAGGTTAGGTAGATTCTAAAAGTGAACAATAAGAAGTGGAAATAAAAAGTATAGAGTGCAAAAAAAGAAAAAAGACAATGAGCAATAAAGACAATAAAAAGGACAGCGAAATGAATAAGGATAGGGATAGGAGAAATGATGGTGGTTTAAGGCAATCAACATTAGATAGTAAAGTTAAAAAAGTAGGCTTTGTTGAGGACGCGAATAAAAAAGGCGGGAAGGGAGAGTGGGTAGGTAAATTCGAAGAATTCAAGGGAAGAATTGTCGAAGAAGTTAGGAAAATTAGACAAGAAAAGGTAGAGATTGAAAAGTTAAAATGCGAATTGCAGGGAACGGTAAAAGAATTAAATGAAAGATTAGAAAAATTGGAGAAAATCATGCAGGAATGGGAAGAGAGAGAGAAGGAAGATGCAGAGTCGGTAAGCGCTTCTAGCTACCGAAGTCGAGCAACAGATGGCGCAAGGGGCTCTACATGGAGTCTTGCGAGCGCAAAAAGTACAACGAGCCTGACTGAGAGAGAAGTATGGAAAATGAGAAGGATGGTAACGGAACAAGAGAAAAAAGAAAGACAAAATAACATCGTAATAAAAGGCTTAAAAGTTACAGGGGATGATCTAGTAGAAATAGTAGAAAAATTTATAGAAGAGCATTTAGGTTTAAAGTTGAGAATAGAGAATGCAAGGATCAGCGGAGCGGTAATAGTAGTGAAGATAAGTCAAGAATTAAAAGCAGAAGTAATGAAAAGAAAGAGCAAACTCGCAGGAACGAGAATATTTATAGAAAATGATTTGACATTCGAAGAAAGAAAAAACAAGAGGAAATGTATAGATGGGTAAAAGAAAAAAAGAATTAGGATGGATGGTCAAGGCTGGTAACGGAAGAGTTTTCTTTAGAGGTGTATGGATTAGATGGGAGGAAAAGGAAAAGATAGAAGAGGAAATGGCACAAGGTAGAGACAAAGATAAAAAACAAAGGGATGAGGGAGAAAGTCAAGTAGAAGCTGAAAAGACGGATTTACAATAACCCAGAAATGGAGTGAAAAATGTAAGGATGGAAATAAAGATAAGGTTAGAAAAAGAATAAAAAAAATAGAAAAGGTAAACAAGGTAAAGAATGCAAAAGAAAAAAAAGGGGGTATGGAATTTCTATTTTGGAATATAGCAGGGTTGGTTAATAAGGATAGGGAAGTATGGGAGTACATAGAAGGCAAAGATTTTATAAGCTTGAGTGAAACATGGATAGAAGAAAAAGATATAGATAGCTGGAAAAAAAAGCTGTCGAAAAATTTTCACTGGGAAATCATCCCGGCAAGAAGGGAGAAGAAAAAAGGAAGGGCAAGAGGAGGTTTTTTAATAGGTCTGAAAAAAAAATGGGTAGATAATGTAGACAAAATAGCTGAAGAGATAGAGGAAGGTTTGATTAAATCAGAGGTTAGGTTAAGTGTAGGTAATTTTAGTATATGGTCGGTTTATAACTCTGGAAATATAGATAAATACTATGATGTATGGGAAAAAATAGATTTTTTAGAGGAAGAATGTATGGTGATAGGAGGTGACTTTAATGTAAGAATAGGGACAGAAGGGCATATAATAGGTACTGGGGGGCAGGATACAGATAGGAGAAAAAGTAAAGATGAAACGGTGGGGAACGGGGGAAAAAACCTAGTTAAATTCATAAATAAAATGGGTTGGACAATTTTAAATGGTAACGTTGAAGGAGATGAGGAAGGAGAATTTACATACATAGGAGCAAAGGGCAGCACTGTTATCGATTACGCAATAGTAAATGAAAAAACAAGACCAAGGGTAGAGAAATTCATTATAGAGAATCGAATCGAGTCAGACCATGCGCCGTTAGGAATCCGGATAGGTACAGAAGAAGAGAGTGTTGAACAAGAGGATAAGTATATATCAGAAAAGGTAAAGAGTACAAGTACAATAGTATCATGGAACGAGGAAAGCGCGGCGATATTTAAAAGCAAAACAGAAAAAAACGAGGTAGACGAGAGGCTTGAAGATACAGTGGAAAAAAGATGGCAAGACACAAAAAAATTATAGAAGAGGCAGTGGTGAAGAAAGAGTATAAAAGAAGAAAATGGAAAATAGGAGAAAAAAAATGGTGGGATAGAAGTTGCATAAAGAAAAAAAGGAAAGTGAAGAGGGCATACACAGCATGGAAGAAAAAACGTGAATCGAAAGAAAGATTTCTGAGGGAAAGAAAAGAATGGAAAGAACTTTGTTTAATCAAAAAAAGGGAGGCAAAGGAAGAGATTTTAGAACAAATTAGACAAATAAAAAATGAAAATGACATATGGAAGTACTTAGACACAAAAAGCAGCAAGAAAAGAAAGATAGAGAATAATATATCTAAACAGGAGTGGGAGGAATATTTTAGAAATTTACTTGAAGGGTCAGAAGAAAAAAAGACAGGGCAAGTCAGAGAAAAAGAAGTTGAAGAAAAAGAGGAGGAAATGATAACAGTTTATGAAATAAAAGCGGCATGGAAAATATTAAAAAAGAAAAAAGCAGCAGGAATGGATAAAATACAGAATGAAGTCTGGATCTATGGAGGAGAAGAGCTGATAAACAAGATAGTGTGTATAATAGGAAAAGTATGGAAAGGAGAAGGCATGCCTGAGGACTGGAAAACTGGTATAGTGGTTCCTTTGTATAAAAAAAGGGAATGCAGAAAAAGTCAGTAATTATAGAGGTATTTCCCTGCTTTCAACAGCATATAAGTTATATACGGAAATAATAAGGCAAAGGCTAGTGAAAGAAGTGGAAAGCAAAGGCTTAATACCGGAAGGGCAAGCGGGCTTCAGGAAAGGAAGATCAGCGATTGATAACATCTATATCCTGAATCACATAGTACAAATGGCAAAAGTAAGAAAGGAAAAAATATATGCAGTTTTCGTGGACCTCAAGGCGGCTTTCGATACAGTGGACAGGGATGTTTTATGGAATATTATGGAAGAGATGGGAATTAGCAAATACTTGATTGAAAGGATAAAGGAGCTGTACCATGAAACTAAAGTGAGGGTGAGGGTGGGAGAGGAATTTACAGAGGAATTCTGGACTGTGAAAGGATTAAGGCAAGGATGTCTACTGAGCCCTGTGCTATTCTGTATCTATATAGCGGGATTGGAAAAAGAATTGAATAAGAGAAATATAGGAGGTATAAAGGTAGAGTCGAGGAGAGTATGGTCATTGGCTTATGCTGACGACATCGTGCTGCTTGCATACAACAGAGATGCTTTAAAGGACATGTTGGACACTCTGAAAAAGTTTTTGAGAAACAGAAGGCTGGTTTTGAGTGAAGAAAAAACAAAAGTAATGGTGTTTAAAAGCAAGAAAAAAAAAAGCAAAAAGGAAAAATGGTACTGGGGGATAAAGAAATAGAGGAAGTAAACAAATTCATGTATCTTGGCTTTAACTTCAATGCAGATGGAAACTATAAAGATCATATAGCAGAATTAGAAAGGAAGGGAAAGATAGCGGTAAGGAAAACATGGGGATTGGGAGAAAATAAACTCAAAGGAGATTTCAAGAGAAGAAAAGTATTGTTTGAATACCTAACGAGAAGTGTTATGTCATACGCTGCGGAAATTTGGGGATGGGAGGAAAGAAAAGAATTGGAAAAAATACAAACGGATTATTTGAGATGGATTTTAAGGTTGGATTTTTGTACCCGAGATACATCATATATAAGGAAACGGATTCGCATAAGTTAAAAATTGATTGGGGAAAAAGAGCAGTCAAGTATGAGGAGAAGATTAGTAGGCAAGAGGATGATAGACTGACAAAAGCATGTATGAAAGAGAAATTAAAAGAAAAGGAAAAGGATAGATACAGTGAAGAGAGAAGAAAATACTACAATAATTTAGGACTAAGCACTATGGAAGTAGAAACGATGAAGCTTATAGGCAAAGACGTCCACCCAGAAACAGTTAGGAGGCATAAAGATTCGGAAAAACAAGAAATATGGAGTAAAATAAAGAAAGCAAGATATAATGAGAAGTATAAGGATATTGCAGTTGAAGGACTACCCAGGTATTTGGTCAAACATAAAAACGGGGTTTTAGCGGAAACATTAGCTAGGGCAAGATGCGGGAATATGGAGGAGGAGAACAAATATTGGTTAAACGAGGAACAAAAATTATGTAAAGGATGTAAAGTAAAAAAAGGGACATGGGAACACTTAGTAGGGGATTGCGAAAAAACAATAAATGTAAGGAGCAAATTGAAGGGTTTAAAAAAGATAGAACTTAGGAAACTAGCGAAAGAAGAAGGTAATGAAGATATTATCAAAGGGCTTAGGGAGATAGAAATTATAAAAAACAAAAGTGTATAGGTTAGTTGTTCTGTTAGGAAGAGCTACCGCTGTATGAAAGTATGAATGAAATAAAATAGGTAACAAAAATGGGAAAGAAATAAAAGCGAGGAAAAAAAAAAAAAAAAAAAAGAATAGAGAGAAAATATAGATGTATAAATAGAAATGTAAAAATGGGAAATGTAAGTTCTGTTAAATATAAAAAGGTATAAATGTATAAAAAAAAAAAAAAAAAAAAAAAAAGAAATGTTAAAAGGTAAAGAATGTAAAAAGGTAAAAAAAAATGTAAAAAAGGAAAAATAATTTAAAATATGTAAAATATGTAAATTATGTAAAATATGTAAAAAGTTTACCTAAGATAAAAGATTGTTAAAGGAGGTTAGAGGTAAATGTAAATTATAGGAGAAAAGGTATGGATGTATGAGTGGTTAAGGAAATTTTATCATTGTAAACCAAGTCCATTTCTGGGCCGAAAGGCTGAAATAAACTTATTTATACTAAACGGTCAATTGAAACTTAATTAAAAGAAATTTCCAAGATGAAATGATGAAATTTAGATATTTCTTAATAGAAACATTCAAACATTTACAAATCTTCCATCATGAAATAAACTAAAATTTAGATTCAATTTTTAATTGAGTGATTTACAATTCAATCTAATAAACAACTAGCAAAATTTATAATTTAAAACTTTTAATTGATTATTATAATAATTGTAAATTATTCGTCAAAACTTGTACCCAAAAATGTGCATTCGCAAACAAAGTTTAGGTTTATGAAAGCTCTAAACTATTTACAATTTGCAAAAGTATAAATGAAAGTTTTCACAATTTATCATTATATGCAGATACTAGTCCAAGGCATTTTTATTTAAAAATATGATGACGTTAAGGCATAAGGTCCTGAATTTTCAATCTGAAGATTCTGATTCAAATCGTGGCAAGATATCTTTGACGTTTTTTTCTCAAAAAAAAAAAAATATTATTTCTTTGCTATCAATATCATGACTTTGAAAATTCTTATTTCATGGTGAATTAACGGTGGTCCGACTGAAAGCAAAAGTAATCAACGTTGTATACAGTAATGTCTTTGCAAAAGAGGTGCTTCGAATATTATAGAAATGTTCAACTTCATCCACCACTATTTAATGTCGACTGTGTGGTGATATGTGATAGAACAACTCTGTTTTACACAATAAGGTAAAAGAAAAAAGATTATTTAACTTTTTTATATTAGCTTTAGATTTTTTAAAATTTAATTTAACATCGCTGTATTTATTTTATCATTGCGATGCTAACTAGCGATGAAGATTTCTCAGTGTGTTTGTGAACAAAGCACATGTAACGTACATTGGTACTTGTATCAATTGGCCGAGAGTGGGATTCGAACTCGAAACCCCGAGATTGCGAGTCTATCACTCTACCGAATGAGCCACTGACGACCTCAACTTCATGGCATTTTTTTTTTATTTTAGCAAAGCTTCTTCTATGTTCTCTTTCTGAATAAAAAAATAAGCTGAGATTGATTTCTAAGTGAAGTAATGAATTACTTTTTAAGTATAAGCAGTGTAAATAGTTAAAGTTTATTACGCATTTCATTGTTCCTCATTGTTCACCAAGAGGAAAATACTTGTGAAAATTGCGAATAAAAGCAAAAAATTTTTTTTATTCTTAGACAAGTGGTTTGTTAGTTGTTTCCAAAATTTCCTTTTTTACTTATTTTTCTGAAAATTCTATTTACCTCTCTTTTTTAATAAACTACTAAATTAAAAATGCCAAATAAGCGTATAAAACAAAGTTTTATATAAAAGATCTTATGATCGTCCGTGCAATATTGACCCAAGTTTTCCAGCTTCTGAAACAGTCCAATAAGGAAAAACCAACTTTACAAATGAAAAATAAAAATAAAAGGATGCATACTTTTTGAAAAGTCTTTTATGTCGAGAAAACGATAACAGCAATTTTTGTAATTTTCGCAAAAAGATATGAAAAGTAATATTCAAAGGAGAAGAGAGAGAAAAAAAAGATAAAGGAAAAAGATCAAAAAATATTTTATACATAACGACAGCAAGAAAGTTTTCATGTTAAACCCAAAGAAAACAGCGCTTATTCTTTAGCAAGTAGTAATTTCTCAGTTCGACATGGAAAAATAAAAGATGAAATCAAAGTTTACTTGACAATCTTGTTCGCAAGTTGTAACTATTTTCTCCAGTGGTAAAAATGTAATACTGATTTGCGATTCTTTCCGTTTATTTTTTTTTCCTTTCTTTATATCAACTTACTTGTTAAATTGCTTTGAGAACTTCTTGATTACATGGTTTTAAAAGCAGAATTTTAAATTGTAATTATAAGTTTTTTTTAAAACGTCGTCTCCTTTTATCTCGTGACGAATAAAGTTCTCTCTTTTTTTTCTTGTTCATATTAATCCTATACAAATTTACATTGGCGAAAAAAGATAAATGAAAGGTTATAATAAGGAAGAAGTTTTAAAAAATTCAATTAAAAGACTATAATATGTAGCGGTAAAATTAAATATTTAAATATTTAATAAAAATGCAACGTTTGCAGTTGTATATTATACCTCTATTAAAAAAAATAAAAAAACTAAAAGAATAACTACTGAAATTGCTACTTTTTTTTTTTAAAAATACCCATTGTTGTGTGTAATGGTTTTTATTGCAAAGAACAATAGTTTATTTTAAAAAATGCATATTCATAAAAAGAGTTTTTTTAAAAAAGCTTAAATTCTGAATATAATTTTAACAAAATTTATTACGAAAAATAAAGAATTAAGCCTTATCTTTCGGTAAATTCAACTTGTTAAATTAACTGTTTTTGAATGGTAAAAAATTTTCTTTTCAAAACGTTATCCGTAAATACAATTTTTAAAAATGCAGCTTGCAAACATTTAAGGATTATACTAACGAAGAATCGCTTTTTGATTAAACCAATGCCGGGCGTCAATTTTTTTTCAAAAGCTCGAGCTAAAAAATACATTGCGTAAATTTAATTTCTATTTATTTAATCAACTTTTAAAAAATAAACGATTCAACGAAACTTTTACGCTTCCAGCGTTCGTCAGGCTTCTAAAAAGGTAAAAATATAAATGAATTTTGTAACCAGGGTAATTAATAAAAGATAATAACATGGTATATACATAGCACATATAAATATTTCAATGAATACATTCACTCTAACGCGAGGTTTTAGTAAAGAAACGTATTATAAAGCCATAAACTTGCTTGCTATTTCGCTTTGCTCTCTCCAGCGCGAATAATCATAGTTTTCATGAATAATAAATTCCATGCTAAGAAGAAGAAGAAGAAGAGAAAAAAAATATACAGCTAGACGTCATAGAGCGAGAGAATAATTTTTTTTTTTACTCTCTTTTTGCAACGAAAGAGAGAGAAATATGCGGGTATACAGCGAGTAAGTAGATTGTATAATACAAAAGTAAAAGAAAGAGAAAAAAAATAGTTAAAGAGAGTTGAAAGATAGCGAGAGCGGATAAAAGAGTACGAAAGAGGAAGACGTGAAAAAAAAGGAAAAAAAAGCAAGGCGAATGATGGTGACAGGTAGTGGTGGCAAAATGAAGGAGATAAATTTAGGAAAAGTACACGAGAAAGAGAGAAAGAGTGTCGCAGGAGAGAGAGAGACACTTTTAGTTAAATTAACCGGGATATGTTTATTCGGTGTGAGTATAGCGGTGGGAAAAAAAGTTTTAAGTTTACCTTTTTTTTTATTTTATTTTATGGTGGCTTCTTTTCCTAGAACCGAGAGAAAGAGAGGGAGTGGTTTATGATGTGCTAACTACTTGAAAAGTGATACATTTTTTTTGTAACGCAGTCTTTTGTTAAATTGTCCAATGATTGTTAAAAATAAATTCATTAATTTTGTATAGAGAAATGTTTTTATTTTGTTTGAATTTTAAAAATATAATAAAATATTCAATTCATGAATTACGGATCATTGTTTGAAATTTTCAACATTTATGTAATTATATCTTTATAACAAATTTTTATTGCTTCATTAAACATTAATTAATCAAAATTTTTTTAAATTTGCAATTTTCTTTTATTCACTTTTGAAACTGGTACTTCACATTCAATTTTTAATTAGTTATTAACTAAACGAAAATTCCTGCTTGTGCGATATGGAATTTCAAGATTTTAATGAAATTTTAATGACGCTCGATGGTTTTTTTTGTGCTTACTTGAAAAGATCCAGATATTTTTGCCAGTAATGTCATTTGAAAAATTGAATTACTTACTCTGAAATTTTAAAATAAAAAAAGGAATTTTTTTCGGCACTTTTAATTAATCTTGCAAAAATGAATTTTTCCAACTAAAAATAGATTTCCAAAGTGGATTTTATGTGATTTATTAGTTTTCCTTTTTTTTCTCTTTTAATAGTGTAGCATGCAAAGCTTATTATACAAATTGGTTCACACAATAATTATTCGGTCGAATAAGTTTTTCGTGCATTATCAACTGGTTCACTAAATAGGGTTAGCTTAACGAAGCATACAGAGATCCGTTGATAGTATATGTATGTATATATATATATATATATATATATATATATATATAGTTTGCCACTTTCAGCTAAAAATTTTACCTAAGTATTATATCGGATACAGGCGAAATTAAATCAATGTCATAAATTCATTAAAAATCAATGATTCAATATATTTAAAGGAATTGCGCAGTTTGGTGAAATTGCAAAGCTTATTTTTTAAAATTCGATATTATTAGTATGTTAGGCCACAATCAGAGAAGTGGAAATATTTGATGACAAAATTTCCAAATTTTATTACAAAAAAACCGCGTTATACGTGAGTTTTGGAAAATTATTCAATAATACTTTTTTGAATACTTTTAATATCCGATTGTAATTTATATTAAATACTTTTTTAAAGCTCAATAATGACGTCCTAAATAATAAAATTATTAAAACTTTTAATATTTTTCATATTCGTTAATATCTGCATAAAGAAATGGTAATTTTTTTTACGAAATAAACTTACAGAGAAACAAATTTAGATGTAAAAAGTTTTTTACAACAATTTATTTCTCTTTCAAAGAGATGCATTTATTTTAGTTTGTAAATTTTAGTTCGCAAAAAAATATTACTTTTATTTTAAACAGTCTGCCACAATTTTTTTTTTCATTTAATTTTTGCTAAAAAATTTGAATTTATTTTATACTAGACTGTAATAATTACTTAAAAATTGACAGTTAGTTTTAAATGCTGAGTAATGGTACGGTGTTGAACTTTTAGTTACTCGAATATGAATAATATTTTCCTAAAATTCTCTTCAGTAAAAATTGTGTGTTTTGTATAAATTGATGCAGAACATACAAATTGCGTGTAAATAAATAAAAAATTTAATATTCTATGTGATGAAAACATACAGATTCTGTTTTAACTTACACGTGTTTTATATAAAATATGTGTAATCAGACTGCACATAGTGAACCAAAATGCATAAAAGAGGTCCCGAGTTCGACTCCCGCTCTGGACCGATTTATGCAAGCACTACTGTACGTTACATGTACTTTGTTCACAATCACACTGATGACCTCCGTCGCTAATTAGCATCTCGATGATAGCATAAATACAGCGACGTTAAATAAAATAAAACAACGGGTTTTTAGACGGGCTTTGAAGATTTTCCCTTTTATATACAAGAAAGAAGGGATTATGTTATACATTATTTTTTTTATTCATGTCATAACAAATAATAGAGTTAAATAAAGGATACATTATTGCTTATATTTAAATAAATTCTGAGCTGATTGGAATTAAATAAATTTAAATCAACCTTTTTTTTATCACTTTTAAACTGTAAAAATTTCGTGTCTCTATTAGTAAAAGTCTTTGAAATAAGTTTAAAAAACCACTATTTTTACAATTATGTATCTTAATTTTCTCAAATCTAAACACATCGTGCTTTATATTCGAATCGATTTTCAACTGTGTTCTAAAAATATTCAATAATTATCAATTTAACATCTAAAGAAATTCTAATGAACTTATATTAATAAAATTAAAAACTTAATCTACATTAGTATTTAAAATTCACTGTGAGAATCTTATGTCGCAAGTTTAAATAAGATAACAATGTTTATAAAGTAATTATAAAAATAAATTATACTTATTACATATTTATGCGTTCCTCATATACTTTTTAAAGCTTCTTATAAAAAAAATGTATATTATTAAAAAAAATAAAATTATCTTGCTAACACTCACTACCATAAAATGTAAGGAGTACCACGACGTCTATTTACGCATAATGGCAAAAGGTGTATGAGTGCAACTTGTCGATAAAAACAATAAAGTTAACGTCGTAAGTTTTATACTTTTATTATCCCCCAACGATTAAAGCTTTCCATGTTCAATGACATTTCGTTTGAGATAGTAAATACTCCTTTGGAATACTCTCTTTTTTTCTCTCTCTCTTTCTCTCTCCTCTGATAGCTTTAAAAGTAACCACTACTAGCAGAGTAAAAAGCAGAAGGAAAACTTGTACTTATATATAGTAAGAAAAGTAAAAGTCGTCCTACCAGTTTCTTTAACGGACAAATAAAAAAAAAGAGAGTAGAGAACGACGGAAAAAAGGGGAAGTTTATATTCCATTTGCGACACGAGAGAGAGCACGAGTAGTAACCGATAACTGTGCAAACGATTTTTAGTCGAGCATGCTTGTATGTTTATATAGGTTATAATATACTTGGGAAAAATTATTGTAACTTTTAGAGTTTTAAACATATATTTGAATTTTTATTGTTGTTTTATCTTTAAACAATTATCTTTCATTGTTTTTTTATTCTTTTAACTAGTAATATTGTTATGTAACTTTTAAATTTAATCGAAATAACAATATATAACGGATTCCCAATTTTAGAAATTGATTTCTGGTTAAAACTTTTATTTATTATAATACCTTATCTCTGTTTTAAAAGGCCTGGATGAATAGTCTGAAATATCCTGTATGGTTTTTACGAAAAAATATTTAATTTAAAATAATAAATAAAATTGATTATAATAATAACGTAAATATATCCAAAAATTATTTTCAAAAATGACAGAATAATGTTAATTAATCATGTAATAATTATTGTAAATCAGAGGTAGTCACTGGCTCAGTCGGTAGAGTGATGGATTCATAATCTCGAGGACTCGAGTTGGAATCCCGCTCTCAGCGGTCGATTTATATAAGCACCACTGTACGTTGCATGTGCTTCATTCACAAACACACTGAAGATCCTCCGTTTCTAATTAGCATCGTAATGATAGCATAAATACAGCAACGTTAAATAATAGAAAAAAAAATTATAATTAATGATGTATATGCATTACTCGTTGGTAAAATATTTTTATACTTTTGAGCCTGTCTATTTCTCTAGAAAAATAAAAAAAGCTTTTTTATTATTCGGGATGTTTATGCAAATATAATTAAGACGGGGAAATTTCGAAAATTACCTTCTTTGGACCTATTATTTACGAAAATTGGAAAACTATTTCAACCCAACAAATTTATCATTTTGTTTGTTAAAGTGAACTTTTGTTGTTTTGGTGTAAATTACAAGATTATAGATAAAAATAATAAAATAAAAATAGCATCTTTTATCTTAAAAGAAACTATATTTAAAGAATTTTATAAACGTTACTTCATCAAAATTATTGTCATAAATAATCAATAGTATAATATACAAATATTATTTAAAAAGTAAAATATTATTATACCAATTACAGAAAGAACAAAATAATAAATGATTGATACATTTAAATCATCTAACGTAAATTTTTGTTAAAGTTAACTAAAAATTAGCTAAAAACCAGTTAATTTAACCACTTTATTAAATTATAAAGTTTATTATTAAAAAATATACATAATTTGTTAATTTTACGTAAAGGTTCATTTTTTCAAATAAATAAGAAAAAAAACTCTTCAATTTTACTAAATTTTCTAAAATATGCAAAATAAAAATTTTCAACACAATTAACAAATCTCATCTCACATTTTTTCCAACCCATCGATTTCGAATCCTATTTACAACTCATTGTTTATTCTTGCGTATTATTCCCTTGAATCTTCCTTTTTTTCCCTATTTCTCAGTATCTCCGATGGCAATCACTTTTGTCTCGTCTTCATTTTTTCCCCTTTGCCTTCGGCTTTTCTTTTTTCCATTCGTTTTTTTTCTTCTCTATATAAGATAGCTTGCAACTTTTCCTCAACGGTGTCAAGTTCGTTACTTTTTACGGGGGAGAGGAAAAGACTATCGAAGTGTAACGCCCTCAAAGTCATCGATACTGCTCGGTGATGGCGCCCAATCTTTACTTTTATTTTCGCAAGGTATATATCGAAAGAGAAAAGAAGAGAGAGAAAAAAACAAGATGCGAAAAGAATTTTTCTAGAAGGAAAAAAATGAGATGCGATCGAGGAAAGAATGTTTAAGGATTACGATACTGAGGGAAAAAAATTGCAAGATTAAAGTCGATTTGATATGTTGGATTTACTAGAAAAAAGGAGCGTTTTACATTCAAAATACTAAATTGTTACGCTTGCAATTTAAAAAATTTTTCAAGTAAATTATATTTATCAATTATTTCATTTTTTAATACGTTTTTAAGGTTTAATTTATAGATCAGAAAATGATCTCTAAAATAAATAAAAAACAATAATTTAAAGTACGTTAAGTAACATAGCCATTACTAAATTATTTTCTTTTCTAATGGATCATTCCATCTTACAATGTGAGACATTAATCATAAAATTCTATAGCGAAACAATCGTTTGTTATCTCACAAACTGAAAAGTAAAAACAAAAATAATTTTTAAAAAATCAGAAACAAAATTTAAAATCTACAATAAGTACTGCTCCGTCATTAATTAAAAAGAAAAATAATAATAAACTTTAATGAAAAACATCTCTCTATTCATCGAGCTAGAACTTTTTCAATTTCATCCCGAGAGCATATTTTACGAATAAGTATACATTTCTAAGTTGTGTGTCCTCGGAAAGAAAATGAAAACATCGGCGCACAAAAAAAAACAAGAATCCATGTATACACATCTCGTGTATATACTTGCATTTTGTCGCAATTCATAAAACATATATACACACGCATATATATATATATATATAAGTATGTAAATATAAAAATGTAGATATGCACGTTATAAAAAAGGCCTGAAGGAGAAATAACCATTCAAAGATGATGTGACGCTTTTTCTACCATTTTATTATTGAAAAAAGAAGAAGAAAAAACTAGAATTGGATACCATTCGCAATATATATAAAACATCGATCATTTTCAGAATATACACTCAACGTGTCAAGAGCGTATTTCCTTTTTTTTATTCTTTTAAAATTATATTATGAATAGAAGCACGCAACTTCTTTCAATATAGAGAGCAATTAATGATTTCCGATCGATGAATTTTTTTTTTAATTTCTTTTTATTTTTTGTAAAGTATAAGAGAAGACTATTCACAAAGAAAAAGAGAATAAAAAGCGGATGTAGAATGTAATGAAAATGCGATTTATAATGAATGAGTAATGGAATGGTGTTATACTACAAGGTACTAGAGAAAAGTTGTAATGAAAAATTTGTTGGAAATTCTAGAATGGAAAATAGATTGAGTATTACATTTTCTAATAGATTTTTTTTCAAGTTGTAAAATTGTTTGCTCGTAAGACATCGATTGTGTGTGGAAATGAAAAAAAAAATTACTGTGAAAACTATTATTTACGTTTTATAAATAGAAAAGTAAGAGGAGAAAATTTTTCAAAATTTAAACACGGGCATTAATTTTGAGAGGATATTATGATATTAAATTTTTGAAAAGATATTGGTCTAAGGATGGAATTTTTTCATCCCAGCGTCTTTTCACGCCTTGAGGTATTAAAAACCCAAGTGCTAAAGAAAATTTTAACAATATTTCATACAAAATTTTTTAAATTAAAAAAAAATATTATGCAACACTACATAAACCTTAAAATAATATTTTTCAACCTACAATAGCTGAAAAGTGTAATTAGAAAAATAACATTAATTACACGAAATTCTCGTAAACACTTGTTATAAACAACGTATTGTCAAGTAAAAAATAAAAATAAAAAGGGAATTCTAAAAATATGTAGAGCACATATAAAACTAGGTTGCATTTTACTATTGCATAAGTTAATCAGCATCGTGCACATTTTTCTCAAGTGATATATACCCTCCTCCACTATATTTTTTTCTCTTCGTTTCCCTCTTTTTTCACTCTTCGAGCAAAGAGAAAACTACATAATATAACGTGGATGTAAAAAAATATATATACACATAAGTATTTCACGCTACTTCATTTTTTTTATGTACCTTTTTTTCATCCTTGCAACGTATAGAAAATGGTATATGTATGGTAGTCGATGAAATATCGACAAAACGCGTATGTGTATGTGTCCGGTTACAAGAAAGGAAGAAAAATAAAATGTATAAATATACATACACACATTTTTTTATGATTTTCCGGGTTACGTTAAAATGGAAAGATTGAGTAGTATTGAGTTGATACGTATGTATGTGTGCAAATGTACGTATACACACGTATATATTGGATATTTCACGGTAATTCATACGATCAAAAAATGAAAATTGCTAAAAATATATGAATATGTTCCATTGAGTACCTAAATTGTACAAAAAAAGTGGTAAAAAGTCATGGAAAATTGAAAATTGTAATTATTGGTTAATTTTAGCAAAAACATTTTTTTCGTGAATTTTTTACTCGCAAACTATCGACTTTCTCTAAAAAATGTATAGACTTTTTTTATTAGATCTAACGTGTTGAAACTATTTGAATATTTATAAATAATATTAACCAGATTTTTCAGCCTGTCAATTGGTGGAAAAATATAATTCACTGAATCAAAAAACCGGCCAGATTAAATTTTCTTTTTAACAGTCCTTTTTTCGTTTTTTAATTGTGTGGGTGAGAATGAGAGTGGCATAAGTCACATTTTAAGAAAAATTTAGTTAGTGGTATATTTCATTTCTTTAACATTAAAACAACTTATTTTTCAAAATAGAGTGGCTTTATTGTTTATTTTTCTTTAATATTTCAAGCACTGTAAAAATGGCACTCAATAGAAATGTATATTAATTTAAAACTTTAATATCGAAAATCTCGAAATTAGAAGTATGTGACTTATGCCACTCCCATTCTAACCCACACAATTAGAAAAACGTGCTCTGCGGCCTAAGGGTTGAGAATTACCAGAATATATTTAATTTAGCAAAAAATTCTAAAATATTTTTTTTACGTGAATTGTCGGATATGTACAAATATGTGCATATGTATGTACATATATATTTCTTTTTTATTTCCATACAAAATCTTTTTTTATAACGTATCCGACTATAGGTTTTCGGGCTTAGAAGTAGATTCAATATGTACAAGTTCGATGATTGTTGAGAAGAAACATTATTCGCAAAATTCGAAAGATTATGTTTGTAAGAAAAACTTTTTCGATTAATTTTCCAAATATTAAAAATGAAATTAATAGTAATTTAAATAACTTTAAATGTAATATACTTTAATTGTTTTATAAACTATAATTTTTTATTTAGTAATTAAAAATTGTTCAGTTTTTAAATAAATACAAAATGTTCTATTTCATTTGTTTTCTAAATAAATAGAAAAAACAAATAATGAAAATATCTAGAAACTTAACAAAAAATCCTAAATTTAAAATAAAAATTCAAATTAAACCGAAATTGACATCAATCCAACTAATTCAAAGAATCTGACGAGAAATCTGGAAAAAACGTATTTTCTAGTTAGCCCAAAAAAGCTGGTCAATATAAGAGCCAATAAAGAACGAAAAAAAAAAAATAAAAAACTAAAAAAAAAAGAAAATAAAAAAGAAACGACTATTGGCGGTTGCGTAGAGAGCATGTATATATAAAGCCAATGTACGAAGAAAACGAGATGCGGTGAATTTTTCCCAGCCGCATCGAATTCGATGGATAAGCCAAAAATAGAATATGTAGAGATTCATTTCCTGCGATAGAAATCGAAAATTTCCTAGTCAATCCACACGTAGTGCATCAAAAAGTACAAATTTCTCATTCCCTTGCTAAAGTTACTTTTCTCTCTCTCTCTCTCTCTCTCTCTCTCTCTCTCTCTCTCTCTCTCTCTCTCTCTCTCTCTCTCTCTCAATTTTCTGATTCTTTCGTTCAAATTTTCTCTATCTTCGTTCCTTTTTTTTTATTAATTTTACCACATATCACTTTATATTTAACAACTCTTTCCTTTCTTTCTATTTTGTACCGAAAATTCTATCCTATATCTGTTTTTTTTTTTTCATCACTAACTTTATTTGCGTTTGTTTTATAAATACGTTTTTTTGCCATTCTATTCTCATCTTTTATTTTTACACAATTTCAAAGATCAGATTTTTTATTTTATTAAAAAAGGAATTACATGAAGCAAATAAAATACTTCAAATAATAATCAGGATTGAGTTTTTCAATTGTTTTCCCTTAATTTTAAGTACAAAATTTTGAATTTTTTCAAAATTATAAATATTTAAGTATTTGTTAGGAAAGAAAAATTAAAAACTTTTTATTTTTCAAAATTTAATTTCATTAAAATAATAATTATGTTCATTAGTTACTCAAACAAAAATATTTTTAATTCGAACAATTTAACTTGAAACATTTCTTTATATTTAGTTTTTTCAATTATTTAAGTTGTTTTGTATTTTTAAATTACAAGATTTAAACTTTTGTTTAAAATTTTTCTTAGAAGTAGTAATTTTAATAAAAAAAAACTTTTCTTTTTTTATATGTAGGTACTCTTTTTACAAAGCTTCTGTCTTTCTCCCGCTTTACAATTGTATTGTGCGCTTCGCAAGAGAAGTTTCTCAACCGTAAAATTTAGAAAATTTGAAACTCCGTAGACCACATCGAAATATTATAGCAGACCGCACTCAGATTTATTATTTTCTTTATAAAATGAAAAGTTAAGTTTATGTTTTCTAGTTGATAAAAATTTAATAGAAATTATATATCAAAATTACAAATTTCCTTTTTAAAAGAAGAATTTTCGTTTTTTCAAAACTATTTTACGTTTTTATCTAAGTTCTTGACTTCGCTGTAAAAAAAAATATTTTCAAATAAAATTTTTAGCTTTCTAAACTAACAAATACAGAAATAAAATATTTACGCAGAAAACAAAATACAAAATTCTTGTTTTTCAAAAAAAATATTTAGCCGACAAAAGCCTTAAAAAAAAGAAAAAAAAATGCGTTGAAAAAAAAATATTCAGCAACTACTAACCCAAAAAGCTCATACTTTCCTCTTTCCATTTTTTTTTACTTGTCGATCAAACATGGTGTACACCTCTTCTCTTTTTTTTCGACGTGTCATACGCTATTCAAAGTCGATGCTGTAAATGCAAAGGCTTTGACGATATGGTCCACATATAACGCAATTTGTCGCTTTGCTCATGTGTGCGCACGTCTATATATATACACCCTATACGATTTTGAATGCAAAAAGAGAAACGAAGTTATATTATGCTCGTTGGAAAAATGTTATATCGAGTATTTTAATAATGAATCGTACGTACTTTTTACTCCTTTTTTTTTATGAGTGACAAGTGTGAAAGATTTGCTACGCGTTGGTTTATAGTTTTTGTAATGGTTATTGTAAAAAAAAGAATGACGGATTACAATGGTCATCGGGATATTACTTTTTTATTAACTTTCTATTGATGGAATTTGAATATTTGAAAAGCTTTTACAACGATGGTTTGCATTAAGTATTGTTGAAATTCTGTTCTAAAATTTGTAATTACAACCGGTTGTAATTTCCTTCTGCCAACAAAAAAAAACAATTTTTTTTGTAGTTACTCTGCAGTGTCCTATATAACTAGTTAGAAATTTATCAGAGGTTTACCCAGTTTTTTATTTAATTTTGAATAAAAAAACGAATTTCAAAAGGCTCTACAAATGATTTTGCAAATAACCTTATTAATCTTCAACGTGATACAAAAAATTATTTATTTGTTTTTTTAAATTTTAATATTTTACTGCAGAAAGTATACAAAATTCTTAGCATTTAATATCATTGCACACCTTTAATTTCCTAAAATTAACCAAACAACAATGACAAGCCACATATGAATCACGCAAATAAACCTCCCATAACGCTTACACCCCAAAAATCTCACTAGGATCAACGGGGCGATACTATCTTTTCTGACTCGCTGTAAAAAAAAAGCAAAGTAAAAAAGAAAAAGAAGGAAAAGAAATTCAGAGTGAGCACCAGCTGAGAATGAATGTGACGTGGCACAAGCCAAAACGATCGAGCGGCCTGATTAATCACGCTGCTGGTATATATACGCCTGTGCTTCTTCTTTTGCTATGGAGATATAAAAGGGTAAGAGCGAGAGGGAGAGAGAAAGCCGTGATTTATCACAGACAGGGTTTTGAACGTAGCCCTTTCGCGTGCAGCGCGTTGTGTGTTCTTTCTTTACCTTCTATTTTTTACTCTTTCTCCTTTTTTTACCTTATTCTTTTTTTTATCTCTTGATAAAGGTGTGTGTGTGTGTTTACGTGGTGCTGAGAGTCTTGAAGGTGAAGCTAATAATTCACCTATTTTTTCGTAAAATAAGATAGACAGAAAGAGAGAGGAAGTATGATTTTTATGAAATTTTTGGAAAGAAAGGTTATTTTTAGAAAAGTTTGTGAAGGATTCAAGTTGAAAGGTTATTGGCTATGGATAATAGTGTAGTTAGATGATTAAGTTATTTTCTAATAGTCATTTTTCAAGTTGATTTTATGAGTGATTTTTATTCGATATTCTTTGGTAGCTTTATTAGCTACTATAAGTCTTATATTTCGAGTTGATTTTTGAGTAGATTTTTCGTAACACATAATCATTTTGTAATAGACAAATATTTTCAAGTTAAAAATTTTTCAACATAATGATTTATTAATTGCGTTATTCAAATAATAAGTTTTTTTTCGTAACAATAACTAGTCTTTCATAACGTTTCTACCATATTATACTCACATGATAATTTATTTAATAAATAATATTTTTCCTTATCAATATTTGCTTATCCCGAATAAACAATCATCTCTAGAAAGAATTAATGAGCAATTTCATATTAATAAAAATAAAACATAACCCTACCGATATCATAATCACAAAATATTCTTAAAACCAAAATACACAAACCACTTTATCTCATTAACCTTAGACAACGACCCCGATCACGTACACATTTCCAACAATATTCCCTTAATATATATACATATACGTATATACAAGAAACTCATTTAATTTACCTTCCCTCTTTCTCCTATCTCTAATATATTCTATTCTTGAGAATCAAAATTAAACGCGTCCTCGAGAAAGCGCAAATCTCTCTGGAGATAATGCGTGATGCCACACGGTAATCTAATTTACTCTCTCTCTCTCTCTCTCTCTATCTCGTACTGTCTTTCTATAAAAGGGTTTTAATGCTATTAGATAAATGACAATATTTAATTAACAAAGATTTAATTAATTATCATTGATTTTCCGTGCCCTTACTTATTTCTTGGAATTAAGCTTAAGCGCTAAAAGGATATATATCAAATCGATTAATTTTCACAGTTGATTTTAAGGATTAGGGATTTGAGGATTTGCCGAGAGAAAAGGTGTTAAATCGTTATATTGTGGTTGGATGTCATGTATATTCAGATATAAGAATATACCGTTGAAGATCAAGTTTTTTGGGAGGGTTTCTTTTTCAAATACAATTATTTTTGCATAGAAATTATTATATTTTATAATTATTCTCATAGTAATTAAATTATCGATTTTATATTTTATCTAATTTTAAAAAAGTATTGACCAACACTGACAGAAATGATTCCTTAAGGCACGTGGAATCTACTAGCCGGTAGTAGAAAGTATTCTTGTTATTCTCGCTAATATATTTTCACTTCGGAAAAAAATAAAATTTACTTGTTTTAGGGGAGGTTCTTGTGTCTATTAGAAAAATGTTTAATGATCTAATTTTTACATGGGCTTTTAATATTCTATCCTCAAGTGGATTTTTCCTACATTCAAGCAAATTTCTATTTTAAGTATTTGATAATATATCTTAACAGACTAAAGAAGGACGTAAAGAAATGCCGCGTAATAATGTTGCGTTATATAAGTGAAAATACAAGCAATCAGATTTCCTTTCCAGGCTAGTGGATTTCTCCTAGCGGGAAGCGATTTTTATTCTAACAACAAGAACAGCGTCGTTTGTAAGAATGTATAATTCTACTAACATCTGCGTGGAAAAATCCTAATCAAGTGGACTATTCTTTTGCCGCTAGAAATCATTTCTGTCAGTGAAGAGTGGTCCAGATCTTCAGATCACGGATTTTTCTCAAACTTTGGGATAAGTTTTCAGGTGTCAAAATCTATTTACGAGCAATCAAATAATGTTACTCACTAGATTTTCAAAAGTTTACACTTCTTCAACATTAATAGCTAGAAGCTTTAAACTTTTTTCAAATGAAAGCTGAGCTCAAATCATTTTGAAATAGCATTTATCAAAATACTATTTTTTCCCAAAGTTACAGTGTCATAAAAATTGGACCTGAATTGCTTTTTTAAAACATTTATAAATAATAAAAGCTGTGATTTCGAAGAAAATATTTTGATATACTATAAATGCCATTTCAAAAGAATTTGAGCTCAGTTTCCATTTAAAAGAAAGTTTTAAACTTTTAGCTGAGTATAAACATTTGAAAATCTAGTAACTTTTACAATGACATTGTAGAATTGCCTATAATTAGGAAAATATTTAGTCTAACGGTATGAGAGTTAGTTTCCTCCATATTTTGACACCTAAAATCTTATCCCAAAGTTTGAGCAAATCTTCAATTTGAAAGATGGCGATGACCTCACATGGTGAGTCAGTCCAGGCCTTGAGATGTTATTTTTACAAAATTTAATTTTGTTTTAATGTTGCATTTTTATTGTATTAAATTGAAGACTGAACTTTAATGTAAGAAAATAATGAAAATTATGTTATTTATGCTTTTTATTAAAAGATACAAAGGATCCAATCATCCCTGTAGCATTTCATTATATAAATGTACGTATAATTTTACCAATGAATATAATATTACATTTACAAGTGATACCTTAATAGTATGAAAAAAATAATCCGACAACATAAAATTTATTACGTAAATTTAAAATTTGCAGAAAATTATTTTTATATTTAAAATTTAGAAATTGGAATTCCCATTGAAAATTTATTTTTGAATATAAAAGCTAGCATATGTTACATTTTTTACAAGATACTATAATTGTATACATTAAACATAATAATGAGAATAATCATAATGAAGTCATAATTATTATTTTTTTAATGTATAGAATTCGAAGATGTTTTTTCCTTAAAATTTTTAATTTATGTAACTTCTCTCACTGTCTTACTTACATTTTTAAATAACACAATTCAGTATCATTAAAATTTACTATTTTAAATTGCAAAAAAAAATACAATGTTAAAATGAAAATTTTACAAGATAAATTTCCTGAACAATGTCACAACTTCACTTCCATCCGTTGAATAAAGTAGAAAAATCACGAAAAAAAGGCGTTGAAATTCAACAAAGAACCTTCGTAAAGTACTTCGGTAGAAAAAAAAATAGTCAAATGAATACAGGACTTGTGCTTCCGATATATGCACGACTGACCCATCTCGATCAAAAGGTACGATTCGTCAAAAGAAAGTTCCTATCTCTATCAAAAAAAAAACGAGAAAAAAAAGAGAAAAATAAAAATAA
This sequence comes from Anastatus disparis, assembly GCA_017163975.1. Classification (NCBI taxonomy): domain Eukaryota; kingdom Metazoa; phylum Arthropoda; class Insecta; order Hymenoptera; family Eupelmidae; genus Anastatus; species Anastatus disparis. The sequence goes on from JAFFSR010000226.1 coordinate 4,462,490, forward strand.
AAGAATACGAAAGAGACGTACCCTCAAATACATCCATGTACGATTATAAACCCCCTTGTGTTAAAGTGCTCTTTCATATATATTGTAGAATAGGTCAGTCACAAGGATGTAAAATCGGTTGGTCTTTCCTTTCATACATCCGTGTACTGCTTTCTTTCCTATTCTTCTTTAGCTTTTTTTTCTCTTTCTTCCACCCTTTTTTTATTTCTCGATCGCACTGCTCTCTTTGAGTGTTAAGTCGGTAGTAGAAAAAAAAGTGGAGTCTGAGCTATTTTAAAGAAGAGATAAAAAAAGAAAGGCAGAGACACAAGTGCTTTGGCTGATTGTTTGGTCAAGTCTCTCCCTCTTTTTTTTTGTATTCGGAATCTTTCCAATTCGAGTGTTAGAAAGTGTCGGTCTTAGTAGAAAAAAAAGATACAAGTGGCAATGGTCGATTTGATGCTTGAATCAGTAGTAGATATAAAGAAACGATTGATTCTAAATGCTTTAGACCAAATCGCTTGTATTTTTATTCATGTTATTCAAATGTATGAATAAAAAATTTATTGATTCCATAGCTTTGTATTGATTTTAATAAAATTACATAGATGAAATAATTTATAGGTACAAATTCAGGAATAGAAAAAAGATAATAAAATTCTTATTCTATCCATAAATACCAAAATCAATAATTTAATGTTTATAAATCGAAAATTATTCTAAAATACTTGAACACAATGAATTTCAATGTAAAATTGAGCATTTGTTCAACAAAATTACAAAACAATAAATAATAATCCATAAATATTAATTTGAATTTTGCAGAGCCAGTGGCTGAAATCTTAGGTGGACCAGATCTGTATATCGATCGTGGAAGTACGATCAACCTCACTTGCATCGTATTACAAAGTCCAGAGCCACCAGCATACATATTCTGGAATCATAACGACGCTGTAAGCTAAACTTCAAATTCATTCTATATAATATCTCTTTAAACCTCTCTCCTTTCCCATTTTATGCATGTATATATGTATATACACATCATTTCAAAACTTCGTAAGCCATTAACGTTCAAAGTGAAAGTCAAGGAAAAGGTTTTATACATATATAAACTTAGGATGGTTGACTTCATGCTAAATATAGAATAGACAGAAATAGTTTAAGTAATTTGGAAAGTTAATTTAATATTTCGCGTTTGCTCAAAACTTTCTTATCGATTTAATTTACATATACTATTTTTGTTGAGATTAAAACTTTGTTGTTTTTTTCCGAGGTATTTAGCATACTTGATGATTAAATCAATATTAACTCAGATGTCATATACGGAATTAACTTATTTTTTATTCAGTGATTTTGAGAATGAAAAAGGTTAATATTATTACTTGATTGCAACTAAAGTTTTATTATATTCATTAGGATCTTTGTTTGAATGTTTATTTAATTAACATGGATAATTTTTTTTTCTCTTTTTTTTCCTTCATACAATTAATTTTGAAAATCTAGAACACTTTATTCAATTTTATTTAAAATTACATACTTAAATTTATTTACATTTAAAGTTTTTCTTTTTCTCTCTCTTTTTGCCCTAATTCGTTTAATATAAATTTTAATTTAGAGAAGGTGTGCGTTGTACGCTCGAGATTACATTGCACAGGTCATGTAAGAGATACGAGAGAAATAGGACTCCGTAATAAACGAAATTTAATCTTTTCATACAAATTATCTTTTTATTAACAAAAAGGAACGGAAAAAACAGCAAAAGAAAATAAAAAGATTTTTCGCATTATTCAATTATGCTTTGGGTTTAATTTGTTTGACATTTACTTTAAACATTCGCCCACTTTTTCGACTCTTATCTGTATATGTAATTAGCAATTTAAAAATTCGTATTAAATAATTAAAGTTATATTATTTTTGTTATTGTAGTAATAAAAGAAACGTAAAAACAATTGAACAGATAAGATACCCGAACAATCTGTACTTAAGGTGATGAAAAAGGAACCTAATAAATATTCATTATCTTTTTATTTTATTGCAGAAATTCATAAAAAGAATTGCTTTACCTTATAGTATGTAGTATGAAAACAATTCGCTTAGATTTTAGAGTAAATTCATTTATTAGTTTTTAAGAATTTTGTATTACTAGCCCAAAATCGAAAAATTTTAATATATAAATATATTTTTCTGAAATTTTGCAATAAAATGAAAAGATAGTCAATATTCATGAGTATACAAGTTTAGGGTCTGTTTTACATTCCCTTAACATAAATCGTTAATAAAAAATTAATCAAATACCTCTAAACTTCCAACATCTGTAGAGTTAAGTTTTTCATCAATATTTCATGCACAGTAATAACACTTATTTGATACGATTATTTTTACAAACTCTCCACCGATCTTACTCTCAAAAAAAGCACTCTAATAAACCTTGAAAAAAAAGAAGTATGAATCAAAAAAAGAAAAGGAGAAAAAAAGAAATACTCAGCATAATAAACCAGATAAAACAGTCGCGAAGCTCTAGCTCAGTTCTCACAATCAGTCTAATGCACCTAGCGTAAGCTCGCGTACTTGCTTTACGGGCTTAGATAGCAGTACTTCTATCTACTGTGTGAGTGCACATATATACGTTGAATTCTTGGAAACACTAGGTATAGGGTAAAGCAAAAAGCATATAAATCTGAACAACTTCGTCTGTCTCTTTCCCTTGTTCTCGCTCTTCCTCTCTCACAGTTTCTCTTTATTTTTAAGGGCGGTTACTTAAGAGAAGAACGTGACTCTTTATAATAGCAGCGAAGCTTTACGCCGTATTTCGTTGCGGTCAGTTTTCATCCGAAAAAAAGAAGTTGCTTATTAGGTGGCGTGAATGCTGTTTCACGTTTAAGAGAACATGACACCGAATTTTTTTTTATAGTAAGAAAATAATGATTAAAAAAATGACTTTTAGAAGTTGTTTAAATGGTCTTAGATATTCAAGTTTTGAAAATTGATGGTATCATGAAAAAGCATTGTTTTGTATTGTGCTAAATTTTTATTTTGAACAAGATATCACAAAGTCATGGTTATGCTTCTTATATGGTTGCGATAATCATCGAAAATTGCACTTTTATTGACTGACTATAAATTTATTTTTTAACAAAATATCTTACCACGAAATAAATCTAACGTAAGGCCTTTTTTCTTCCAAAAGAAATATCGAGAAAAATATTTTATCATGAAAATATTACATCGAAATTTCTCACAAAAAAAATATATATATAGAAGCATATTACACAAAATTCTTCAACATCCTGCACGCTATACCGACTTTTATATATAAAAAATTGAAAAGCTTGCGTTACAACACCGTCTCTAAAATCGTTCTTATATACTTTTTGTACACCTATTTCTTCGAAATCTACCCTTGCGAACGCAAAAGAAAAAAAAACTTCCTCCTTTTATACACACACACGTATACACATCCTTGGGATAACCTCACGTTCGTCGCACGTCATGTGAACTTACTGCTAATCTATATAGTACAAAACTTTTTACCTTTAAAAGCAAAATAAAAAAACGAAGAAAAAAAGGAATCAAGAGAAAAGAAGGTGCGCGCACGCTTTCGTGTCTAACGTTGCTTTATATATATATGTGTGTGTATGTACGAAACGCACGTTAAGTTTTTTTTTCAAGTCTGATCTTTGAAAATGATTTCACTGACCCCTGGCTATGTACAATGTTTGTTATTTACGTATATACGTATATTAGTTATATACGTAACTTGGGAGTACGAAGGATGAATACAGGCGAGACTAAAGTGTTTGTCGCTTGAGTAGCAGTTGCGCTCTCAAGCGACAAGCACTTTAGTCAAGCCTGGATTCAGAATCCTTCGTACTCCCAAGTTACGTAGATAAGTTTATGTCGTTGGTAGGCCGTATGAGGAACTATAAAAATGATTTTTTAAAATTAATGATATATGTTTTATTAAAAAAAAGTAAATAATGTCATTATTTACTTATTTATTTTACTTATTAACTGTTTAACTTTGAAAATTTGTTTAAACAAAACATTCTGTAAAGTTAAGATTTTATATGAATTTGCATGAGCATTGACATATCTAACGACATTCTTTTGTTTTCACTAACCTACGAATCGATGTCACTCGCGTCATATACGGCCACGCTGTGCGATATCTCGATCTGTCAATACTCCCTTAGGGAGTATAGAGCTGTCAGTACTCCCTAAGGGAGTATTGACAGAGAGAATATCGTCGAGATATTAGCATGAACGTATGCAATGCCTATACAAATTTAGCGTGGTCTATAGGTATTCCACCGAATACGGCCTACGACGACATAAACGTATATACAGCATATATACTTAAAGTAAGAGAGAAGAAAATCGATCGAAGAAAGGCTAAGAGACGCGCTTTCAAAGACTAAAGTTATATATAGAAATGTTTAGTTTAGCTGTTAAATTGAAATAAATAAAGTTATATTGGATATTGTTGCCAAGTTTTATTTTATATTTTTTTTTCTTTTGTTTACTTGCTATTTATCATTTAATGAGCAAATCTTCACAGTAATTAAATTAAAGCTTTTTTTTTATTTTTGTTTGTTATTTGAAATCCAATGTTGAAATGTAAATTTTTTATACGTAAATAATTAACGCAGCTGAAGTTTTAATGAAAATCGACGTTGTTGAAAATAATTAAAAATTATTTAATTAAAGTTTTTATATTTAATGAATTTTTACAAGCAGACTTATTCTCGTATAATTGTAAGTTTGAAGCAGGTATGTAATAAGGTAATTACAGAATTTCGAAATTAAAATTATTCTCACGCTTTTTATTTTAGTGAATATTATCAAAAATGATTTTAATAGTCAAATTAATTTTTATAAGATAAATTAATATGGATGATTTCTTGTGTAATTCAATCGTTACAATTTTTATCTACAATAATATTGGTTCAAAAAGAAAATAACATAATGGTTATCAAAAGGAGGATTAGGTAAACTGTAGATTCTTCTATAAAACAGCTTTTATTTTTTGATTATCAAAAAATTTATAAAGTTATACAAAATTTGAACTAAATTAATAACTGCGTATTGGGAAAAAACAAAAAAATATTTAATTATTCTATGTATTCTAAACGTCGGTCGAAATATTGATTTTTCCACTTATTTTTGCAATTTCAATCGATCGTTTTCTCCAATTTTCCCTCATTTTCCCACATTTATTTTCCTTTTTACTTTCATAGTTTTGCTAAATGCAAACATTAATTACAGTTTTGTACGTTTACCTGCGTTTCCTTATTTGTTACGTGTTCGTGTGAGCATCCTCCTTTTTTAATTAGATATTTAGATTTACCAATATAAAACTTCAAAGGTAATGTTAAAATTACCAAATTGCCCCATTAAAAATAAATTGTTTGAATTTATTAAAGGAATTAAAAATATTAATATTTGAAACTCAAATTTATTTTCTTAAATTTTAATATTCATTACAAATTATAACAATTAATAATAATCAGAGTAATAATTTTTATACAATCCGCTTAAAACTTTAATTTTAAATTTAATTTATAACTGTAATCCATCGATATAAAAATAAAGATTAATATTCAAAGCATGGAATAATTTCTTTTAAAATCCACCTTTTTTTATCAAATTTTTAATGTCTGATCGCACGATTTGACACGGAATGCGGAAAATACACGTTTAGCCTTACCTCGCATAAAGAAAACAAAATATACTCGTAATAATGGTCGAAATTTTTTTTTCCTGATTTATACATTGAAACATTCAGAAAAAATAATTCATTTTTTTATGGCCATTGTTAATCAATGGCTTTTACATGTTCTCAAGCTGTTTTGCTTGAGTTATACGATAGGCAAATTTAATGCTCCGTCTTTTTCAGTTTTTTATCAGTTTATTATTTCTTTATGGGAGAAACGACGCATGAAGCTTTTACATATGCATTGTTCGTGTTTTTTGACGGTGAACATTTTTTTTTTTCGTTTCAAGTGCGAGCCACGATTATTTAGAACGACGTTAACGATAGGTTAAATCTTGATTTTTTTGGGCGGTTAACTTAATTTTTTCTTTTAATTTTTTAAAGTCTTTTTGTACTTTAGGATAAAAGAATAATTTTCATTGTCATGTAAAAACCATTTTCATCATAAAAAATATATTTCCTTATTAATAAAATAAAGATTGAGAAAAAATATTTATTTTAAAATATTTAACAGTTAAAAGCAAAAAGTCAGTGCGAAGAAATTCGTGTTTAATTTTTCATGAAATTTTTTACTGTGTTCCCAAAGGTAGCATAATATCGAAAAAGATGCATTAAAAATTTGACGCTTTTCAAAAAAAAAAAAAATGAAAAAATAAATAAAATCAAAATTCTATGCACGTAAAGTTATATACACTTTGAATATTAATATTTAAAAAATTTTCCAATTTTAAAAAACAATAAGTGAACTTTCAATGTGCTGTTAAATTTTTTAAGACTATTATGTAAAATGCATGCAGAAATGAGATTTGATTTTTATTATTCAATAAATATAATAAAAAGATTATTATTCAATCTTGGAAATAAAATTTAATAAATTTTAATCTAAAAATGTAAGTTATGATGAATACTTAAATTTTATAAATTTACTAACACAATTAACTATAAATCATAAATTTTTAAACTAAATTTTCAAAAGAATTAACAAAATATTAAAATATTTATAAAAAATATCATTCAACCTTTCAAAACTTGACTCTGTAACTATTAGAGTAAAAGCGTTAATTTACCATCTTAATTGGATAAAGCTTTTGGCCTCCGGTGTGTACGAGCGCGTGCGCGCCTATCTCTTCGCATTAATATATTTTGATAATATGTCCCCCTTGGTATCTCGCGGGCTTGGCCTAAGCAAAATTGGTAATAATATTCGCTAGAGTTTCATTAACTAACATTAAGTATATGACCAGACTAGCAAATTCTCCCCCTCATCTTTTCACCATAGGGATTTCCTTAAGGGATAGCCTTTGATAAATACTATATTTATATTTAGGTAATGTTTCATCGTTTATTTAGTCTATTGTTTTGTTGATTTTTTTATTGTATTATAATATTTGTGGATAAATACCGTTAGATTATTATTATTATTAATCGATATTATTATTAAAATTCATTAATTAATTAACTTGAAAATTTTTTTTTAAAGTTACTAATTAGAAAGTCACGTATACTCACATGTGATATTTCAATTCACAAGGTTGAGCCGGTGAGTGGCTCAGTCGGTAGAACGATGGATTCGTAATCTCGAGGTCTCGAGTTCGAATCCCGCTCTCTGCCGATTTATGAAAGCACCTCTATAAGTTACATGTGCTTTGTTCGCAAACACACTTATAAGCTCCGTCGCTGATTAGCATTAAAAAATAGCATAAATATAGCAACGTTAAAAAAAAATTTTAAAATTTGTATTTTTATCGCTAAATTTTTATTAAATTTTTGCACAATCAATACATGGAAAATTTGCTTTTATAAGTGTTATACCAAATCCTAAATTATTTTTTTTTGTTTTGTAAAATTAATCCTTAAAATATTGTATGTAATAATAAAAAAAATGAAATTGCAATTTAAAATATTAATTTAAATAACATTTTATAAAATTGTATAAAAAATCTCTCTACATTAAATTAGTCTATTCGCATAACTTTTAAAGATCAATAATCATTTGTACATAAAGTCGCAATAGACATAAAACTATATGCCAAACTATTACGATTCCATCCTAGAATTGTATATTATATTGTACATCGTATATAGCCGTCATCATTCAAGCGGTAACCCATGCTATAATTTGCCATAATAACAAAGCTTTTCACAGATGGGCTTAACGTAAAATGCATTATAACGTTTAATTGTAGTTTTGGGAACCTCGAAACGATATGCACTTTAAGTTTGCTTTTATGTCGCTTGGAAATTCGTGCAAATGCATACGTCAATATGTATAAAGACTACATTATATAAAATCAATATTTTTAAACTGTTAAATTTCTGATTATTTTTTTAATAATTTTCATATATCATCTTTTATCTACTTTGATTTTAATAAATTTGAATTGTTTCAAATTGAAAACAAAAATTCTTTTTGCATTTTATATTGCAAATTAAAAAATAAAACGAGATTATTAAAATAATGTTGAAACGATTAAACACATAAACTTTGCTTCAAAATATATTCATAAAATTTGAAGATTATTTATTTAATTTATATTTTTGTTTATATTTTCAAAGAATCGTCAACATCGTCATTTGAAGTCAACATTAATTTTAATATAAAATTTTTATACAATATAAAAATTATAATACGAATGTCGTTCCGATTTTAATGCCATGCCAATATAATTTTATATATACTACTCCGGCATTAAAATCAGTATACACCATTACTTTCTGATATCTCAAGAACTCTTATTTCTCCTTTATACCTAACATCCACGTAGACACATATCGAGGGACAAAAAATAAGGAAAAATAAAAGGAAATCGGTGAGCTTTGATTTGAAAAAGACAGAGAGCGCACGTTACATATCAAAAGCTACCGAAGAGTAGTTGAATTTATTATAAAAGCACGCGCTATCAGAAACTTCGTATGTTAGCTTTTTTTTTCTTTCATTCTTTTTATATTTTTTTTTTCCTTTTTTTTTATTTTATTCTTACTTGTGTAAGCTTTCAAAGGACGTGAGCAATGCTTTAGTATGTGTGTATGTGGTAGAAACGTTTGAATGAAGGGAGAGGAAAGGGGGAGGGAAGGAATATAAAAAAAAATGGAAGAAAAGAGAAAAGTGGGAAGAGAAGGAAAAACAAGTCGAGGTACGGTAAAACAAATTTTTAATGTTCGTTCCGGAAAGATAAAACATACTGCGCTAGAAAAGAGCCAATATGTAGGTTAGGTATATAGGGAAAAGTAAAAACTAAAACGTTATATGTGTGCTTTAAATGTTTGGAGAAAAATATAATTTTTTTTTACTCACTTTTTTTCATAAGTTTTGATAAAAGATCCGTAAAGTAGTTATACTAAAAATCGTTATTTCTTTGTAAAACAAAAATAAAAAGCTATTCGTAGCAAAGAAATAAACGAACAATACAATTTATTAATATAATACGTTTTAAAATAATTATTGCGTTTATTCCAATCCGATACATAAAGCATTTTACAATATATTGTATTAATGCATTAAGCGCATTTTTATTTTATTTTACATTTATTTCTTACCCGGACGCAAAATCCATTTTATTGTATTATATTAACGATTGTTTCATTTCGTTTGATATTGTTAACGGTATGCAAAAAGCGATTTTTAGAAAGAAAAAAGCGTAAAATTCCATGACGTTGATTTAAAAACTGAGAGTGAAAATATTAATTGAAAAGCAATCGTACTATTATATTGAATAAAATATCATTTAGATTGTGAACGAAAAAAAGAACGTGTCAATCGACGATTATTTAATAAAATGTAGTAGAAAAATTTAATCAAATCACGTTTTCGTATAACCCACCGATAGATTTTTTATTTTCTCGCACAACTCGCTAAAATCTAGATCAAAAGCTTTCCGAAAGGATCGATATCATAAAACTATTACTAAAAAAAAAAGTAAAATATCTATGAAACATTTTCTAATACTTTGTACATCCCGGGCATTACAAATACAATTCTCAATTCCATTTCCTACTATCAACAAGCCTTTCGCCACTTTCTTTGTATCGGTGACAAAAGGAGAGTAAAAAAAAAATTTTTTTAATCTCCCAGTCCAATATAAAGAGTAACGCGTTCGCTCCTTGCATAGATAAACTACCCTTCAACCAAACACATGACAAAAAAAAAAGAGAAAGAAAGAAAAAGAAACGAAACAAACGACGAATAAAAAAAAGAGAGTAGAAAGAAAGCAAAAGGAAGAAAAAATAAGAAGAAAAAAATATATATATTCTGACAAAGAAAAAACGTCGTATGGACTTGAGATTGTCGGCTTGAGATAACGTACTGAGAGAGGGTCAAACAAAGTACATATCCCAACACATACATATAGCGTATATACACGTACACATGGTCAATTTTAACGTACTACGCGTCCCTCGCATTATCCCTTTTTTTCGCGAGAAAGAGAGTGAGTGAGAGAGAGACTATGATTTATGCATCGAAGAAAGTAAAGTATAGCCTTAAGGGGCTTCTCGATAAGAGAAACGCGCGTCGTCTCTATCCCCCCGATGCTTTTCTTTTATCTTTTTATGTTTTTTCCTTTCTTTTTATAACTCATGTGTCCTTTAAGAAGGAAGGATAAAGAAGAAGAATAAGAAGTTAAAAAATAACAGAGGAAAGTCAAGCTTTTTGGTGCCAAAAACGCGAGAAATCGACGCTGTTATAATATTTTGTTGAAGGAAATATTAGAGCAGTATTAAAGTGACGTAGTTCATATATACCTGAGCGTGACGTCAACGGGTTAGAAGTGAAAAAAGAAATTTTATATTTTACTTTTAAACTATTTATTGAAGCTCGCTACGAACGAGATAAAAAATAAAATTTAATTTTAATTTACATATAGATTACAAATTTTTTTCCCCCTCTCTCTCTGTCTCTCGGCACATAGTTGAAATATCTTTTTTTTCTTCTTTTTTTAATTACACTGTAATGTATTCCATGCAGAATGTTTAAGGCTATTTTTCTCCAAAATCTTGTTTTGTTAACTTATGAAACTACGTGCGTCATAATATTTAACTGATTCAAATTGAATTTTGTAAAAGCATCACTATTTTTAAACTTCTCGTAAAATTTTTAATTGCGAATAAATGAAAAAGAAAATAATGTTAAGTAGCCTAAGAAGTATTGCAACATATTTTAACTTTATAAAATATAGCATCATCTGATATGTAGAGTTTTAATTTTTTTCGATCATTTCATCGTTTTCATTAGCAGCTTAATTAACAGTCTGCATTAAACGCTTAAATATTAAAATTATAATTAACATCGTAGATATTAACATGAATTTTCAATTGAATTATTAATTTTGAAATTATTCGTTGTACTTAACATAAAATAAATATTTCAACTCGTATTAAGTAAAATTTTTTAATTTTACAAACATTTTTAACTAAAATGACCTCGCTAAAATTTTGTGCCTTGTAGAAATAAAAACGTTCTTAATCACGTCTTTGATTAATGGTCAAAATCAGAGTTATATCATGACAAATAGACGATTCCTGGTCTAAAAATAACTTTGATTTTTATCAGGACTAGTATCTATTGCATAAACTAAAAATATCCTTACAGTTTTAGGTCTTACGTAATCAAATGATAACGAATCATGAAGTTAATTACACAGACAGTTAAAAAGATGTAAATTTAGATATATTTATAGATTAAATAGCTGTACGTTAAAATAATTTTTTTAAATTCGTAAAAAATAAGAAACTTTTTTGTAATCATCTTTCAAGTTCGGCTATTAAAATACCGATGCTTTCGTATCATGTCTCTTTCAATTTTTTTTTCCTCTTTAACGTCGCTGTATTTATACTATGATTGCGATGCTAATTAGCGACAGAGATCGTCAGTGTGTTTTTGTGAACAAAGCACATGTAACGTACAGTGGTAATTGTATCAATCAGCTGCGGAGAGCGGGAATCGAACTCGGGACTTCGAGATTATGAATCCATCGTTCTACCGACTGTGCCAATGACAACCTTATGATGATTCATGTACACAGAAAACAATAAGATATGCTTTTAACAGAGTCCGGTAACTTTTACTTACTTCAGTCGTTTACTCTATTCACTTATAACATCTGGTGTTGTACATTTATTTTTACTCGCTATTAGTAATATAAACAGTCACAAAACAAATATAACCAAATAGCATTCGTTAATGTATCTGAATTGGCGTGAACGATTGAAATTAATAACAAGCGTGAATTATTATCTTTTTATGCGTGCTCACATTTCATTTGTATGATAAATAAATAAAATCTTTTAATCGTAAAATCAATATTCCAATGGACATAAAATTTGCGCTCGAACGTTAAATTTTTTTCTATAAAAAATCAAAATGACAATCTTGATAATTATGGAACATCAAAATGGGTAGGCTAAAAATTTACATGATCCATTAGAAAAATTATGGTAATACCTTATGAATATTTATCACGAATCGCATTAATTTTCTTTATGATACCATACGGTAATTTTTGCATAATCTCTTTAAATATCATAATTATTATGATTTTAATAAAAATGAAAAAAATTTTCTGTTATCAACAAGTAATTTATGCATTTATCGATTTTTGCACATTTAATATAAGCCATCCATATTCTGAAAATAATATGCATATAGCGTAAATTTGATTTCATGTAATTAATTAAATATAAATGCAATAATAATAACACCATATTTAATTATTGAATTTATATGAAAATATATCAGAATAAACTTTAAATATAAATACATCATCTGCTTTTTTTTTATTTAAATCATCTGTTTTCTAAAAGTAATAAATCGAATTCTGAAAGGAAAAAATATAAATAAACAAACGTTAAATAACATATTTTCTTGCAATATTGATTCTAAGGAGAAAACCTAAGCTTCAAGAAGTATAAGACACATATGACACATATTTTTTCCAATACATATGTTTTGCAATCTTGCATTGACGAATCATTGATTCTACTAGCATCGTTCATTTCATTTTTTTTTACCTTTTTTTTCCATTTTGCAGTAAATATTGAGAAAGCACTTTCAAGTTATTGCACTGATTCTTGTTTAGCATCAACTGTGTGTATGTGAGTGTGTATATATGCGTTAAATGAAATTTTTCCTAGTGAAAAATCTTTTTCAGGACACGCTGTTAAAGAAAGGAAAAAAAATATAAAGCAATATATATATATGAAATATTTCCAAGATGTTGTGCACGTATCGGTTTGTCTTATTTCTGTTTAGTTTATTGAAAGCCACATGAGGTACAAAATACGTTTACTTCGAGATCATACAATTTTTATACTTGTTTAATGAAATAATTTCATTTAATATATTTTTTTTCAAATAAATATAATTAAAATATTTTTGACACCTTTTAATAATTTCTAAAATTAAAAAATTTTTAAACAAAAATTTTTATCAGATCCTTAATTTATCATTATATAAAAATATTTTTAGTTAACAATTTTTTATCTTTACTTTAAATAAAAAAATTAAATTCACTAAAAACTTAGTTTTTTTGAAAAATCGAGAAATTATGATTTTCTTATGTTGCACGATTCAACAACCGTGTACTATAGCATGTAACGTACCGTATGCCGCAACTTCTTGCCCCATTCAGAGTTTTGGTTACGTAGGAAAGGGAGAGAGAGAACGAGAGATGGCCAATTTGTCGTAGTATAGTTACTTGCCTTTGGCTAGCTTCCAGTTTTGTAGTATAAGTAAAGGAGGATACGTGAAATTGTTTCGATTAAAAAGACGGTTAATCACGCTCTTGCTTATATACGCTCATTGAGAATTCCTCGAGCATTGCTGATTTCAAGCTTGACATTTCCCTCCTTTTTTTATCTGTGATTTTTTTTCTCTTTTTTTTTCCTTTTTTGCCTTAGTTTGAAAGTTTATCATTTCCAACTAACAGTTTCAACAGATACGGTATAAAAGAAAATCGAGAATAAAGAAAACGTATAAAATTAGAGAAGTTGGGTTATTTTATTATGTCACGCAAGAATTAACGACTAAGGTCTTTTCTTTTGATAAATTAAGCTTCTCGTTTCGTTTCTCGTTAAAGTTTTGATTAATGGATTGTTCAGGTGACAGATCGTGTCTTATAAAAATATTTGAATTATTGCATTTTAATAATCGTCAAATTATTTTTAGAAAAATGACTTTTTTGCATTTTTTAACAGTTTTTGTTTTCGAAAAGTTTATGTCATTCTGATTTTATGATTCTCTTCAATTTACGAAATTAAAAATTTTAATCTAATAAAATTACTATTTTAGATATAAATGCAATAAATTCACTCTAGTTTTAGATATAATTTCGATAATTATATTTTTTATTTTCTGTAATTGTTTTAATCCCCATTTTGATAGTAATAACCATTTTAACAATTCGAAAAATAGACCAAAATTAAGAAATTTATTCCATTAAAAAATTAGTGGATATTATGTGACTGAAATAGGAATAAAGCATTTTGTGCAACGCCAACTCAAAGCCTATTTCTCCCTTGGATGATCACAGCATTCACTTCGTTTTGCTATCTCAATTAGTAAAATAATCTATTAATCTAGTGAACAAAATAGTTTATTTGAACAATAAAATTTTAAAAATCATTTATATATAAAACAAAATATTAAAATAAATTTTAAAATATTTAGTTTAAAATATTTTTTATACAAATAATTAATATGTTAATAATCTATTATAATTAACATTAGTAAAGATAAATTAATTATATTATTTCATTCAATTTTTTGCATCACATTATTATTTTCGTTTAATACTAAATATTTGCAAAACCGTAAATATTAATCAAATTTATAAAAAAATGAGTTAGATAATTTAAAAGATTTCCATAATAGAAAGTTAACAACTAATTAAAGAATCAACATAACCACTCGGTTTATATTTTTCCGTTTGTAAAAATGACACAGAGTTCTTTTTTGTTCATCTTCGCATAATTTGCACCTGAAAAAAAAGATGCGCAAAGTTTGCTCATGCATTTTGGAAATGAATTTAGCAATCCAAATCAGCAAAAATCCGAGCGATGCTGCGCCCTGGAATGGAAATTACTAAAAGAATATTAGGCATGGAAAGATACAAAAAGTATAAACATTAAGGAAGAAAAAGACATAACTCTTATTTCAATCAGTTTAACAGATGAATTCACAAAACATAGTATCATAAACTACGGAAAAAAATGATAAAAATATTATAAAAACAATTCTTACATTATTTTAATTTGTCAATAGATTAACCCATTTACTATTTTGTCCACTACAGTAGACATAACAATTTTTACAAAATGTATTTTTAAAACTATCAAACATAAAAGAAATTTACAATTTACTTTTTGTTAATTAATGCTGTTACTAATATATTTTGTAGTATCCAGCTCTATAAATTATTTTGTAAATGTTACTAAAAAAATTTTAGTTGTATTGATATAGCACTACAATTTATGGTTATTTTTAAGTAATGATTACTTTGTTTTCATAAAATCAAATTGTTTAAAATTTTATTTAACGTCACTGTATTTATATTATTATTGCAATGCTAATTAGCGACGGAGGTCCTCGGTATGTTTGTGAACAAAGCACATGCAACGTACAGCGGTACTTGTATTATTTGGCCGAAACCAGGATTCGAACTTGGGACTTCGAGATTATGAATCCATCACTTTACCGAGTGAGCCACTGACGACCTCTATCTGAATAAATAAAGTTTTTTTAATATACCCATAACAACATGAGCTTTCTCATAGGTGAATTTTAATTTGTAAATTAATTAAATTTATCAACCACTTAATTTTTATTTAAATTTAACAAAAAATTGTCATACGGGTGTTTTGATAAAGTATTTGAGAAAGTGTTCCATAAATTCTTTTCAAATACTATAATATTTCTTCGAACATTCGAAACATTTCTAAAAATATTCAACGAACACTTTTGCGAATATCTTAAATATTCAAAAACATTTTTATAATTCTACAATTTTTCGAAACGAAAAGAAGAAAATCATTTAATGAAAGGGAAAATAATTTCATGAAAGTAAACTCAATTTAAATCAGCGTAATTAAAAATTTTACTCATCATTTCAACTATAAGCAAATTTACGTAAGAATTTGAAAAATTTTACAATTGAATACTTATCCAACTTTGCTTAAAATTATTATAAATATAAACATATATGAATATAAATATGTTTTAAATTATTTTTATTCAAGTAAAAGGAAGTTTAAAGATGATTTACAAATTGTCATTAAAGTAATTCGTTATTAAATACATGGTTAATACATAGTAATATATAGTTATTAAAAGATAAGATTTGAAGTAAAAATTTTAATGATACTTATTAAATATAAATTAAAATTTTTTAATTTTATTTTTGAACTTTGGAATTGCTACAGGTTCTAAAATTTAAATTATTTATATATGATATTAGATTGGATTTTCAAATTAAATTTTGATATATTTAATTGTAAAAAATTTTTACATAATGTAAGATGTTAAAAACTAATACTTATTAAATTTATTCCATATCTTTAGAGAGAAGTTTTGCAAACAAGTGCATAAAATAAGTTTGTCAAATTGATTGATTAAATTGTACTCTTTGTGCAAAATAAGTAAAACATTTCATTCTTTTTTTTACTGTTGGTGTTTTTAAAATTTATTTTAATTTTGAGAATTTAAAATTTATTTTAATTTTGAGAATTTAAAATTTATTGAAATTTAAGAAAACTTGTTACTTTTCAGAGTTGTATTATTTGTACTTGTAACACTTGTTAATCAAATACTTTAACGATAACTTTTTCAAATTCTTGTAGAAATCAAGTAATATTCATTTAAATATTTAATTGATTTGCTGTCTATCAATCCTCAAACTAAACACAATTTTGAATTAACTGTTTTGAAAATTATTCACAAAAAATTAATCACTATACAATCTTTATCTTTTCAAATTATCAAATTTTAAATATCTAGAAAAATGTATAATGAATCGCATATACATTATTAATTTAAATATAAAATATCTTTACAATTCAGTTCTCTTTAGTAAAACATAAAGAACACATGAAGTTTAATTTAAAACACTCATTAAACAGCCACAATACTATTTTTTACCTAACAAGTGATTAAAATGAAAATTGTTAAAAAAATTATTTTGACAAATTTTCTTATGCCAATTAAGTTATACACTTTATAACATCTCAGCCAAAAGCTTAACGCCAGTTTGTAAAAATAAAAAAAAAAGAGAAAAAAAAACTGACGTGAGTTTAAAACTTACGAGTGAAAAAAAATCTACACCCACGCGCATAGGGTCCTTTCTGTGTCAAAAGGTCGCCAGCAATTAAAAAATCCGCATCATTCTCGTTATATAAAGTGACCCGAATTATAACAACGAAAAAGTTTTCTCCCCCAGCGTCTACAATAACACTTCAAACATCACTTTCCTTATTTCCTTGCAATTTTAATTACACCACAACCCTTTTTCTTTTACCTTTTTTTTACTCCAACTCTCGCACATTTCGAAATAAAGTATTGCGTAAACTATGGAAAAATAAAAAGTGATTCGTTAAAAGAAAAACACTTAAGAACTAAATCCTTGTTGATATAAAAAAGGAAAAAATTGATTAAAATAATTTTAATTTAGCAAGTTGCTGATTATCTATTTACAAAATGACCTCGATTCCCTTTTCTTCAGTTACGAAAAGGGTTACTGCAACGACTGATTCCGGTTGCTTCTTTTTTTTAAACTCTTACGCGTATATATATTACGTCTTCGTTGCACAAAACTTAAGTGTACTTATGCTAGACGACGAATGTTTTAACTCAAGTGGAAGCGCACGACAAATATGCCGAAACAAAGTAGCGCGAGTGTTGTCGAATGAAAAAAAAAAGAAAGAAAGAAGAAAAAATTTTAAGGCTAAAGTACGCTTGGGAGAAAAGTTTCTTAATATTGAGCAAAAATTTAATAATGTGATGAAAAGTCGTGTTTAAGGAAAATTTAAAATTTTCTTTTTTCTTCTCATAACATTAACGTTGTTTATGTCATTAAAAATTTTAATTAGGACTTTGAACTTTCAAAAATTTATCTTTATTCATTAAAATAAGTTTTTATGATTAAAATTACTCTAAAAAAATGTTACCTGGAGGAACTATACAGTTAAATTTAACATACTTTTATGAATATTTGAAATAAACGTATGAGAAAATTTAATTTACGTATTGAAACGAAATATTCACATTAAAGCACTAAAATTAATTAATTAAATTTTAATAACATATGCTTTAAATAATATTACGTGAAAAAATTGTTTTAATTGTTAAAAAGGTTAGAAAGAAAAATTTAAATATGAATGTTACCTGAAAATAAGTACGCAACGCTGTTACATTTTAAGAAACGTATTTCCATATTTTATACCGAGTACAATATTGTAAAAGTATAGCACAGCTTTTTATTATACATATCCACTTGGTCCCATTTTTCTTTCTTTCGAAATTCTGTTTGCTTTAAGGTTTCTCTATTTTTTTTTTTTAGCTTTTTTTCACCTTTTGTTTTCAAACGTTTGCTTCTAGAAAACTTTCTTTAAAATTATACACTCAGTTATTTTTGCAAAACATATGAAATAATTAATTTTGAAAAAATATTTAAATAATTATGCTGAAAAATGAAGATAAATTAAAAGCTAAAAATATTAATTTTAAATATTATATGTCATTTTTTAATATTATCTAAAGTTTATTTAAATGAATATGTAGAATTTTTTATATTTTAGGGTTCCAAAATATTTTAAAATAAATTTATTTTAATACAAGTGTTATGAAATTTATTATGTAATGAAAAATGAAAAGATGAATTTTTAAGAACACATAAATATAGAACATGAAGTTTTTTCAATTAATATAATAAAAAATACATTAAATACGTTAATAAATTAAATTCCTTAAAAAATTTGAAATTTAATTCCAATCACGAATTTCACCGAAATCGCGAGAAATATTTTATGACATATAAACATGAGAAAAGCCAAATTTATGGATCACAATTTTCAATAGTTTTGTAGCCAACAGATAAAATAAAAATTATTTCGTAAAATAAAAATTGTCATATCTTCAGATAACTGGTACTTAGAATCTATTTGCCTTACGTGATTTAGCACATTTGTTCAAAAAAGCTAAGAAAGGAAGTTTTAATTTAAGCCTTTCTGTGCTAAAAAAAGTATGCATTGGTTTCGAAGATATTGATAATCGAAGAAAAAGATTGAATATGTTTAAAAATTTATAACAATCAAATACAACAATACACCTTTTCAATTCTGATCTTTCATTCGAATAATTTAATATTCCTTCAAACAGCAAGACGAATAGGAATCGTTGTTTTTCAATTCTTTAGATTACTTTACTAAATAATCTAAAAAGTGTTGAACTGTAACAAATTGAAACTATATTAATTTTTATAGCACAAATAAACAATCACTATTACTTATATTAGCTTTAAAACTATCAAATTTTGAGTCCTGTAACTCAAAGTTTTTAATATATATTTTTATCCAGTATACGTAATAGTTGAGTTTTATTTTTTATTGATAATCCATACGGATGTACAAATAAATAAATAATAAACTGATCTTAGAGGTCGTCAGTAGCTCACTCGGTAGAGCGATGGATTCGTAATCTCAAGGTCCCGAGTTCGAATCTCGCTCTTGGCCGATTCATACAAGCACCACTGTACTTAACATGTGCTTTGTTCATAAACACACGGACGTCCTCTGTCACTAATTAGTATCGTAATGATAGCATAAATACAATGACGTTAAATATAAAAAAAAACTGATTATTATTAAAATACTTATTAAAATGTCATTAAATATTTTTTTTATCTCACAATGTAATAATAATATTACTGATCAATATAATATCCGAAAAAATCAATTGAGGTATTAAAAGAAAGTAATTTAAATAATAAAAAAGTATTACGACAAGATAAAATCAATCGTTTTTTATTTATATGAATTATCGATTAAAAATACATCTCAACACATTGATTTTTGTATTTTTTGGTTTCTGTACGTATTGACTTGTTTATGCACAGTCCGAACAAAAATTTATTATTACTAAAATTGTTTTCAACGTATTGCTCATTGTATTCTTTACATATGAAAAAAATATTTTTTTATATTTTATCGTTATAGTATTAAAAAAGTTCATTTATAATCCATATACGGACCTTATATAAGTAACAAAATGTGATAAGTTAAAACAATAAAAATAAAAAATTTCATAAAAATTTATTTTCCAAAAGACAATATCCAATAAAGAATGACTTATTTCAAAAAGTTGTTAACAATTTAAACATTGATTATGGTGGATATCCTTTCCGACAATTTTTCAAGAAAAATTTTTAAAAGTAAAGTTTCAAAGTAAAATAAAATAAATATAGGAAAAAGAACGAACGAGCAAAAAAAAATAGAAAAAACTAAAGAAAGAAAAATAGTATAGAAAGAAGAGAGAACAAAAAAAAGAAAGGAAAAAGAAAAATGTTAAGAAAACGGTGTTATTTTCTTTTCTTCCATATGACATGTCGGTTGTCTGTTTCTTCAACTTATGTTTTCTTTGTATTCCCTCTGTGCACATCGCCTCCTCTTTTCTCACCTTGTCTTTACTACTTTTCTTTCTTTCCTTACTATCCATCTTTCCTCTCCTCTTTTTTTTTCCTTCTTGCTTTAACTTATACTTCAACTGAAAATGGTACGTGTCGAGTGAATTATATGTACTTGTATGATATCGATCGGAAAATATGTTTAAGTACTTTTCAAATTTAATATGTAAAGAAATATAACGTATTTCTTAGTTTTTTTATTTTTTTTTACTTGACACCAATAGCATTACCAAAAGGTTGGAAAAAATAAATAAAGTACGTAAACAAAATTTTTCTTTAATAAGTACAAATTTTAAAGATGAAGTAAAAAAAATGAATAGTATTTTTCATATAAATTAATTGAGGAAATATAAAATGAAATAACATATTAGTTATTCGAGAAAGTAGAAAATATTAAATATATTTCCTTAGTGATTTCTAAAATCTAATTAGTAACTTGATCTAATAACAAAAATAATCTGTATTTCTAATTAAGATATCATAATTTTACATATGGAAAAAATACTAATCTAACTCAATGCACCATAAAATATAATTTTACAGAATTTTTCTCTTATAAAATAGCTAATATAAGAATAAGGTTAAAATTCAGAAAATACAATGCGAAAACTTGTTTATACAAAAGCAGACAAGTAGCTTGTAACTAGATCTAGGTTACATTTTTATATTTCACACATTGTATGCATTTGTTTTTTACGAAAGTTACATTTTCCTCTTATACCCATATAGAAAAAAATAATGCTCGCAACCATTAGTAAAACGTACTAAAAGATTTGTTGACACTATTTGTATTTGCAGTGTTGGAAAAAGTTTTTATAAATATATTCTTATATTTTTTTCAACATTATGTGCGTTGTAATAAATTTCTTTAAATTATTTTAAAAGTCGTTAAGCTTAAGTTAAAAGTACTTTAAAAATAAAAAACCTATTATGCTTTACCTTTTAAGACTCTTTTTCCAAGAGAGAAGATTTGAGAGAATACATTATTATAGATTTTAAAAGATTATCTTTATAATGATAATTATTTGTAGAAATTTTTTTACAGTACTTAATCTGCATTAAATTATTATATTCGTCGAACCAACAAATCTATATTTAAATTAAGATAGAAAAATAGAGATCGTAAGTGGCTCATTCGGTAGAACGATGTATTCATAATCTCGAGGTCCCGAGTTCGTGTCCGAGTTTTATATGTTAAAATGTGAAAAATAAACGTTTTCCTATTATACAAACTATAATCTAGTT
This sequence comes from Anastatus disparis, assembly GCA_017163975.1. Lineage (NCBI taxonomy): Eukaryota > Metazoa > Arthropoda > Insecta > Hymenoptera > Eupelmidae > Anastatus > Anastatus disparis. The sequence continues at coordinate 4,484,093 of JAFFSR010000226.1, forward strand.
GATTGAAAATAAAAAATTTTTTAGCCCATAAAATATAAAAATAAATAAATAAATCAAAGAACAATCATCAAAACTACCTATGCTAACATATGTAATGGATAAATATGCTCGTATAATAGAAAATAAACAAACAATTATTCTTAAATCTAATACAAAAATACATCTATTTTTTCCTATCAACAGATAATCAGTTACGATTCGTCAAGAGGCGGTGTATCAGTAGTAACGGAGAAAGGTGACAATACAACGAGTTTTCTCCTGGTACAACAAGCCAAACCATCAGATTCAGGAAGATATACGTGCAATCCAAGTAACGCACAATCCAAATCAATAATGGTTCATGTACTAAACGGTGAGTGTACCTCACACCAATTTATACACCATTTTATTTACGATTTTTTTTTCTCCACACAAATGAGAATCTTCTCTTTTTTTTTTGTTTGTGTTAGTTGTAACATTCTTGTTTGCAACGAAAATCTCTCTTTTTTTTCCTTTTTTTTCCTTTTTGTCGGAGGGAGATTGTACAAGGTATTTTCATGGTTTAACGAGAAAGAAAAGGGTTAATTGTATTTTGTGTAAAAAGTCGCGACGAGGATTACACGGAATGTGTTTTTGAAAACGTTGTTAGACAGGATCAGGCTGAAACAAGTATTGGAAAAATATGTACAAGGGGAGAACTTTATTGGTCGAAATAAATTGAAGTATTTGGAAATTAAAAGTATTTTTTCTTTTTTTTTAAGTATCAAAAATATATATTAAACAATAACAGATTTTTATAAATAAATTAATATTGATTACTTAAATATATAAAAAAAGAAGGAACCTTGATGAAAAAAATTGAAGAAAAATAAAATTTGCACGTTTCGAAATATAAAACTTGTGTTATGAATAAAATAAATATGAACTTAGGTTTAATTCAACAAACTTTCGATATTTCAAGGAGTTTATACTTTTCTGAATACTTTTTTTTTTTACTTTGTGAATTTTTATTCATATTGAAATAAAAATACCGACCTTAATGCAATTAACTCTTGAGAATAAAGTCTCTTAATAAACCTTTTAATTTTTTTTTTTTTTTTTTGAAGGTTGACCTACTTGCTTATTTTAATGTGCTTTTTCGTTTTATTTCTTTTTATTTCTTCATGACTGATTTCATCAATTATTAAGTAGACAAGTTTACAAAATTTAAAAATATTTCTTTTTAAAAGTTATACTTTTTTTCGTATATAAAAATAAATGTGTAACGTTGGTCGAGTAAACACTTTTGAATGATTAAAATGTGATTTTGACATATAAATAAATTGTTTTATTTTTTATTTCAATTTGAAAAAAAGAATCGATTATCTTCTTTTCGCATTAAATTTTTGTATTCAATAAACAATAATGAAATTCATAATTGCACTGAAAAATGAATTGATTACTTTGGATATTTATTTTATTTCAAAATATAAATTTTATTAAACTTTTCACGTGAACCTATTTTATGAAAACCAGATTATTAGTACCGATTTGAATTGGCGTAATACAATATTAAAACTAATAAAAATATGATTTTATAAAAGTAATTAATTCATGGAATATATTTTTGCACTCTTTTTTGTTATTACAAAAAATTATTTTACTAAAATGGAATATCCCATTGAATATTAACATCGATAAGTGAGCTTACCGATGAATTAAACTATTAATTTGAAATAATTAAAACTTCTCTTTATTTAACATGTCTTTTTTAAAATTTTTTGCAATATAAAAAATTTAAAACGTATTTTATTTCGTTATTTTGAAATAAAATTTTATGTCATTCAATCCGATTAAATAATATAATTGAATAAATAAATTTATTTTTATAATTTATAACTTTTTTAATTTTGATTTTGTACATACATTATTAAAACAATAACGCATATGTTTATGTTTCAAGTAAAACTTACGTCTCGTGAAATACTTAAAAAAGAAAAAAAAATTATTTTCTACCGTGTATAACACTTGACCTCGTCTCTTGCATTGCAACAATGCATCTACTGGACGATGACGATGACTTGGCACATAAAAATCTTAGAATTGTTTTTTTAGAGTTACTTATGTGGAAAAAAAAATTGTAAACCATAATTATTTACATCATTAAAAAAATTTTTTCATGTATTTTTCATTTCTGGTTAACTAAAATTAAATTTTAAATATTAAAATACAACCATTTTCATACTAAATAATAACGTTTTTAAAAGTCACAATCGACCATAAAAATAGTTTCTAATTCTTTTCTTAAAATTTTAGATTCAATAAATATTTGCATATACTCATGAACCTTCAAAATCTTTTAAGTTTTTTAAAAACCTTATTAAATTCTTGTTTGCATAAAAATTTTTAAATTTCAAAGGATCAAAAAGAATGCCTATATATACCCTCGTACTATAAACATAATTATTTCGGAGGACTTAAGTGTGGCCCCTTGTTTCAGGAGAGTATCCCGCGGCAATGCAGCATGGCGGCCAAGCACATCAACCTAGGCTTTATTCATTGTTACTCTGCCTCTGTCTTCTACTCTACTAAAACAAAGAAATTTAAAACAAAAAAAAAACAAAAACCATGGAAATAAAATATTGAATTGATTAACAAATTAAAAGGACTTACAAGAAATAAGAAGATGATGATGATGAAGAAAAAGAAATACGAAAATAAACAAAAAAAAATAAGTAAGAAAGGAAACGCGTCGCGGGACGTCCGTTTAACTATGAAATGACTTGAAAAATTTAATGCGTATCGTGGTGCAACGCTTAAGTAATATCAAACATCCGAAGGAGCGATGTTAACGTCGAGATTAAATAATTAACACAAGAGAACATGAAGCACATGATGATAAAATAAAAAAAAATTAAGATTGAATGGATGAATATATGATTCGTCTTCTTTTGTATATGTAAGATGACGGATTCGACGGGATGTGCCATTTAGTTTTAATTGCCAAGGTGAACATTTTATAATTGAAATTTTTCTCTTTTTAATTGCCAATGTTCATCGATTATGTTAATTTTGAATAGAATGAAGAAAAATAATGTTAGAAAAATTGAAGAGTTTCATAAAAATGATTCTATATCAGTAGAAAGGATCGATTATGGTCAGACACGATTTACCGGCAATATAGTACATATACGTACTCATATTTATCAATCATATGATTATCTGTTTTAAACAAAAACTACGCCTGAAAACGTATGAAATTTTCAGGATCTCACCTTGGTAATTAAAAACTAATTAGGGAATGATTTATTAATTTTGATCAAGCCACGTGTATATGTTTAATTTGATAAAATGTATTTAACAAATAATTGATTTACGATTAATCACGAGCGATTTATTATTAAAAAATACTATTACATTCTGCGATTGAAAACTTAAACTTATTATTAGAATGTAACAGTTAAATATCTAAATGAAAAATATAATTCTAAAACTGTTGATACTTATTAGCGTGATATTATCTTCCAAATCGCTTAAACTCGAGATCAATCATTTGTTAAATACGTATGCTTTTTTTATTAACAATCTTATTATGAATTATTAGAAATAATACTATGATGGGTATTCAAATTTTTAATGGAATATTAAATACAGTTAACGATTTTATTTTTATCTAACAATTATTGTTATTTTTAAATGGAATGATGACTTTTTTTAATACTTTTTATCGTCGTTATTGCTGTATATTAAACGAATGTCAAAGTTAGTTGTGTACATGAAAAATTAGATTTTATTTATTTTATAATTGCCAAATACTATGTAATTTGATAAATTGTTGCATTTTCTGTGTCTCGAATGAAATTGTACTTTCGTATACATATTTTTCTGTTTTATCAAAGCGATTGGCAAAAAAAGTCATTTTAACGCAATTAATAAGCGATTACTTTGTACGAGAGCTCGACGGAAATAAATGAATTCTTTATAAATATATCATCGACATGAAATAAAAAAAAATAATAATTGAATATCGAATTAAGGATAATATGAAAAATTGTTAGGAAAAAATAATAAATTTTTATTTGTATGTATGAATGAACACGCGAATTGCAAAACTAAGGACCGATTGAAATTAAAAATATAATTGATTTACTAGTGTTTTTAAAATGAATGCGAATTAACAATTTTATGCAATTTTAATTTGTGATTGTAAAAAATGTGCTGATTTTATCGATTGAAAATGCATTGTATAATAATTTGATGAACAATTTTTATTTTATACGATTTATGATGAAGCAGATTTTTCTGAAAGTTTTTTTGTACATACATAAATTTTTTTTTTTGAAATGTTCATTTTTTAAAAATGATTTTCATCGATAATAAACGCTTCTTATATTAATTTGTTAAGAAATCAATTGTCATGATTTATAAATTTTAATAAAATGTATTAAATTATGAATCCAATCTTATACCGTAATTTGTATACATATATTTTTTTAATTATTATTTGAAATGTGGAAAATTTTAATGTCAAATGAATCGTAAGTAAATCATGTTCGAATTTAAATTCGAATATTGAAGAATTTTTTATGCACTGACGATCTTCAAAAAAAATTAACGATTCTTGGAATATTTTCTTTTCTTTTAAATATTCAGTTTTATTTGATTCGAAATATGATCTGATTGTTTGTTTTACTTTAAATTAATTAAGATAAAGTGAATCGATTGATTGACCACTTTGCTCGTGGTATTCAGTTGATTTCATCCATCTATTCTATTTTATTATACATGAAATTTTAAATTAGAATAATTTTTTTCAAACAAATAAAAATAACTTTTATAATAATATAATTTAATATTCAGACTTACAGCAAAAAATATGATTTCTAATGACGTCAAAATGTAAAAAAAAATACTACGCTTCACCTCTACATTATGTCTATACATTGAACATTCAAGAAATTGGCAAAAATCAAACAGATGTAAAAGCATTTTTTTTATCATTCGGATTACATCAAAAGTACGTAAAGCCATTTCAACGTGGAATAAAAGATGCCTCGTAAAATGTACGCAAGAATAATTCTCGTGAAGCGAGAGAGAGAGAGAGAGAGTGAGAGAAGAACATTCATGCGGAAAAAAAGGAACGTTTATAACACCGGATGAATCTTAATCGGCGTTTTTCAAAGCTTAACACGCGCGAATTGTGAATGACGGCAATTTCGTGGAAAAAAAAGAATTTTTTTTAAAGAAAATATAGTAATGGTTAGTAGAGTGGATTGATCTTTTTTACAAAGGATTATTCAAGACTTTTATCTTTAATGCGAAGCAACAGAAATAGTAAATCAATACTTTCAAATCAACGGAAAATTACGTATGATAATTTTAGTAATTTTTAAATATCATAAATAAATTCTTTTTATTAATTATATTATTTTACCAATGTGTATAATTAAATCGTTGAAATAAGTTTCAATAAGTTATATTTAGCTTAAAACTGAATTGTTTTTCACCACGAAATTATAAAATTCTATTTTGAAAGCACCATCTGCTGTTCATCAATATTATAAAAACTGAAGCTCAGTATTTCTCCAAACTCTTGGATTTAGAAACAATTTGAATTGATTTACCGCAAATTGTTATTTTATACAAAATGCGTGGGCTGTAGTTGCTTGCTTTCATATTTTTTTTCAAAGCTAAATTATATCTGTATGTATGCGTATGCGCGCACAATGGCAGAATCTCGCCGTTTGTTAATTCTAATAAATTTTTTCTATAGAAACGTACTATATAACGTACTTTAATGAATTTTATTTTCTCTCGAATTGGTTTGACGTTTTAAAAAAAATTGATTATTTTTAACTATTATTAAGCAAAAAAAAAAAAAAAAATAGTAAAAACTGCGAATCCGTTGAAGTTATATGCACAGTAGAACATTTAATATTTCATGATCGATCTATAAATCGATCGATTATTCGAAAAGAGAATAAGAGAGAGAGAGAGAGAGAAATCGGATTTTCAGAGCCGTAAAATTACCCACGAGAAAGCAAAATGCTCTCCACGCTGCACGAGAATATATATTTTCGTACCAATAATAGCCCGTGGGATATTTCTATATTTTTTTCTTCTCTTTTTTTTGTTCAATTCTTTTTTACGATTTCAATCTATCGTTCTTGTTTTTTTATTTTTATTTTCAAACGTATATAAGCATGCGGCCATTTTTAACGGAAATAAAATTTTTACCGAATCACTTTGAATGTAGATGTTGATTAAGCGATTGTTGATACGAATATTTTAAATGAATTTAATATTAATCGTTATGAAGATTTTTCAAGTAAAGTTTTTTAAAAGAAAAATATTTGTTTTTGTCAAATTAAATATCAAAATAATTATATACAAACGCACATTCAATAACAAATAAGAAACGTCCGTAAAACAATTTTCAAGTTGAAAATAACCAAGTTTTTATGAGAAATTTGCTAATGTCAATTTTAGAAATCAAAAGGTTTACAAGATTTTTTCAAACGATGCCAAAGTAATAAAAAATCTATTGAACACGTTAAATTTTTAAATTTATAAAAAAGTCCGAATACTTTGAATCATACAATTGATGAAATTTTAACCGATATAAAACAGTTTTTAATAAAATCATTCGATTAATTATAAACACTTTTACTCTGACATTTAATAATTAAATTTGAATTACTTAACTTTCATGGATTCATGTGAAATAAAAAAAAAGTATTTTATCCTAACTATTGAAATTGTTTTTATCTCGTCGTTTGAACTGAAAATCAATACCACTGCTTGTCACGTACCTGAAAGTTAATTAATTCAGAGCTTGAAATTTAAAATAAAAATCCAATCCAAAAATACAAAAAAAATAAATCAATAAATTAATAAAACGTCAATGCATCCAACATATCACTGTATAAAATTATTTTCCGTCGAGATAAAAACATTTTTTCAAAGATTTCCAAAAAAAATAAAGAAGAAACTAAACAATCACAGAACACTCGTGCAATTTCACAAAAGACAAGCTCTTCGACAAAGCTAAATAAAAAAAAACAGAGAGCCTTGAATAAACGAGAAGAAAAATGGAGAGTGAGGGGTGTGCGCGCTAATGGCAGCCCGGATATCTATAGGATCGTTAAATTCGATACGCGTAGAAAAAGAATAGTCAAAAAAAAAAGGAAGAAAGAAAAGAAAAAAAAGGGCACATCGGTCATGTACGTAACTCTCTGAAAGTCTTTAAAGAATAAAAAAAAAAGAGAACAACCTAGTGGCAATAGCTTTCAAAGAGAAACATTTCACTATGTAGATAACCGTCGCGCAATTGTTGCGCCATTAAAAACCTTAACGAGCTTAGTTTAGCCCAGCGCACGAAGAATCAAGCGTGCATCTGATATCCTTCTTCCAGTTATCCAAAGAGAGTTTAATGTAAACGGAAATTTAAGATTTTCATTAAAATGTACATCGATTAATTTTTTTTCTTTGTTTTTATAATAACGTATGCTAACATATTTTTTTCTTTTATTTTTTGGCGATGGCCATTGAGTTTAGTTGATTGAATCTAAATATTTGGATTTGTGGAAAAAGTAAATGTCAGAGATAAAACTAACATATTTCTTTTTTCTGCTGAAACGCTGCTTTTTTAGTATGGACTTTTTATTCTGTTTTATGAAAGAATGAAAGGGTAGAATTTAATTTGAAAAGCAAAGAAATTGTTACTTTAAAAAAAAAAGAGTAAAAAGGTAAACTCTAGCTTTTGAAGCTAAAGTTGTAGATGTATTAATAAGAAAGTTCACATTGCGAAACATTGTACTGTAATATTAATTTAATAATTAAAAAAAAGTAAAAAAATTTTTTATAACTTACTGTTCCTACATTAAAATTAATGAAGAATTCTATGAAACATACAAAAAATAAAGTAACAAACGTACGTCTCCATTTAAAATGAAGAAAATTACCAGTTGATAGTGTCAAAGAAGAATTTAAGTCTGTTGCAGTAATGAAATACTTTTGACGCAACGCAACTAAAAAAAAAAGAAAACTTTATCCAACATTTTTTGTCTTCATTTCACGCATCATCCCGAAGAATAATCGCTCGTTCGGATGAAAAAAAAATAATACGAAATCGTGCAAGTAACTCATTACCTAAGCTTGCGAAATTTGTAAATATGTACTTAAACGAAAAAAAAAAACTAAATTAATTAATTAATAAAAAGTTAATTAGAATGTAAGGTGAAGTGAGAATGAAAGAGATGAAAGATGATGAGAAATTTTTTCGGTTATATATATATATAAAATTGTTTCTTATGTATGGACAATATTGACTAATGCTGCTAAATAAAAAAAACATCGTATAAATATATATACATATTAAACGTCGTCACACTAATGGTTCTTTTTTACGCAAAACACGACACATGTTATGCATATTTTGACCAAGCGTATATCTATTAAAAAATGAAAAAAAAATTAAATAAAGTATGTATGCTCATAGATGAAATTATTTAAGAAAAATCTTACGCTCTGATTTTATTTAAAACTAAGAATGACAAAATTTGCTCTTAGTTTATTTTGCTTTATTTAAGTTAAAAAAAAATAAATTTTGAAGCGATATTGACGGAAAAAGTTTTACGAAATAAATTTTTTATGTGTTTCGCCGAAAAAAAAGAAAGCAAAAAAAAATAATATCAGAGAACTAGATTTTTTTATTTCCATTTAAAAAACAAAAAAAAAAGAGAGAGAAAGAGAGAATCGTCGCGTGCTGTCGATCGAATTTTACGAGCGAGCCGTATGTTGTGTAAAAAAAAAGTATTAAAATAGAGAAAGAAAGCGAGAGAGAAAGAGAGAGAGAGAGAGAGAGAGCGAAAAGAAAGGAAGTATAAAAATGGCGTATATAAAATAAATAAAAAAATCGACGATTCGCGTAGATAACATAAATCTAAATGGGTCTTAAAAGGCTCGAGAACCCATATAATCGTTAATGTACCAAAATATCAGAATAAATATTAATCCGCGTAAAGCGTATCCGAATGAAAAAAAAACCGTATTAAGGATAATAACTGTATTCGCATTTATTGTCAAACCTACCTACAAGCCTAGTCAGTGTGCAAAAAAAAAAAAAAAAAACGTAAGTGAAATAAGAAAAAAAAGTCGTAAGCCCTTTTAAGAAAAAAATAAACATGTTGTCGAAGAATCGCAATTTACAATTGATGAAAAAAAAATTATATTGAATGCAGTCAAAGAATTGTAAAATTTTAGCGAGACTTCGATAAAATAAATACTGTAATTATAATTATAATTGTTTTCGCAAATTATTTTGCGTAAACTGATGTTTGTTTTTGTTTTATTAAAAAAAATCTCTGTATTATGTGTAAAATTAATTTCGACTGTTTGTACTTTATTTTGATACGTGTACAGTTACTTTTTTCAGTGCGTAATAATATAATTGAAACTTATTTATAAAAAAAAAGATAAAAGAAAAATGAAAAATTGTACACTTTATTCGAGAAGAAGGAAAGAAGCAGATGTAAAATAAGATATTATAATAAATAATAAAATGTGCTTAAAAGTATTTGTAAAATTCTATCAATATAGAAAAAGTTTAAATAAAAGGATGGATCTCAACTGGTTTTTGGTTATTATCAACCATCGATTATTTCAACATTGATTTATCCCAGTGAAGGATGTTTACAAGAAAAAATAATTGATTTCTAAAAAAATGTATAAAATTTCATTGCATTGTATCATGAATTATGTTTGATCACTTTAAAAAGTCAAATTCAACAAATTTTAGCTTAGGCTTTATGTAACAAAAATAAAAATCTTAAAATAAAATTGTCAGCATCTTTCTTTCAAGTTAAAATCATAACCAAATTTCCCAATAAATTATTCATAATTTACTTTAATTTCTTTTTTTTAATTATATTTGTGCTTAATTTTTTTGTAATTAATAATATCTTATAAAAAGAAGTCGTCAGTGGCTTAGTCGGTAGAGCGATGGATTCATAATCCCGAGGACTCGAGTTCGAATTCCGCTCTCGGCCGATTTATACAAGCACCACTTTACTTAACATGTGCTTTGTTCACAAACACACTGACGACCTCCGTTGCTCATTAGCATCGTAATGATAGCATAAACACAGCGACGTTAAATAACAAAAAAAAAATACATATATATAATAAAAAATCGAAGGAAGTATTAATTTAGAAATGTAGAAAATACAATATATTATACAATCTTTTTTTGTTGTGAATTAATTTTTTTGGGTAAGATATTTTTTATTTGTCATTAATACATTATGCATTAAATATTTTATTTTTTATCGAAAAAGCATGTTCTCTTTTACTAATTTTTTTACGCATATGCTTGCTATATATAGTTATAAAAAAAACAGATATAAAAGAAGAAATATCCTCCAAGCAACATTACCGAGTTAAAAAGAAAATCTATCAAAATTTTCTATGCTACTATCAATGCTCTTCAAAAAATGTAATCAAATTCTAAAATCCAACTATATGCATGTATAATTTTTTTCAGAGATTATATATGATATTTGAATTGATCGAAATGGAATTATGTTTCGTTATTCCTTTATACTTTTATATTACATTTTTATATGATATTTTTAGATTTTCGTATATTATTCTTAATCATTTAAAATTTTGTTGTTACGTTTTGTTTGTTATAAGCTTTTTTTTTATGAAAAGTCTAAAGTTCTGAAAAGATTTTAAAGCTTTAGACATTTCCGTTCCAAACATTTTTCACAAAACTCATAAGAACTTTTTGAAAGAAATACAATACATTTTCTTGATATGAAAAGTAAAAAAAAAATTTTCAAAGTTTAACAGACATGTCGTCTTATGTGGTGGAAAAAGTCTGATACGCATAATTTATAAATGAACGATAAAAATTAAATTGTTTAGTAAATAATAAGAATAAATATTTAAATGAATTAATCCAAAAAAGTTTGATTCGTATGCAAACAAATAAATCAATAACTTATCTTTTCGATTAATTTTAATTTTTAAACCTATTTCATCATATATTCAAAATGAAAATATTTTGATCTTTTGATAATTTCTGCACCAAAATAGAAGACACAGATCAAAGGGAATCATAAAAAACAAATTGTATATCTTTATTTTTTCATGTAAATAAAATAAAATTCATAATATTAAATAAATGAAAAAAAAGAATCAAAAGAAAATCATTAAACCAAGAAAGAACATCCCTCAAACCTAAAATTACAAAGTGATGTCAGCTCTACTATAAGTTAAAAAGTAAAAAAAAAATAAATAAATAAATACTATGAGAAGGTATCATCATTATATGCGTCAAACACAAAACACATAGGTGTACGAGAAAACTTTGTAGAATAACTTTTACAGCACCTTAAGTTCAAAGAACAACTCTATATATGCATACAACATGTATAAGAGGTAAGTACATGTACGTAACGTAAATAAATATATAATGCGTGTGTAATATATCTCAACGTATATTTTTGTATAAAAGAAACATTAAAGCAAACACTTTAGAAAAACACGTACAACCATAAAATTACGAAAATCCAACGAATATTTGCATTTCCAGGGTACGTACACGCATAGTGTACGGTATGTTTACGACATGTAATTAACCAGTAAAGAAGTTTAAAAAAAAAGAAATAAGAGAGAAACAGGGTGTTGTAACTTGAGTAATTGTTCCATACGAGTCGTGTCGCATTAATACTGTAAAAAAGCAATCGCGTGTACAAGGAAAACGATTGTTGTACGACTTTGGTTTTTTTCGTAATTACTTTTCCTTTTATAGTAGTTTTGGAGAATAAAAAATTTAAGTGTGGTAAATAAATGGTATTTTACGGTCTTGCAAATTAATACACATTATTGTGACTAATAAAACTAGTAAATAAATAGAACTTTTTACCGTATAAGTTAACACTTCGCATCAAGTCTTATTTTACACCCTTATGAGCTAATGTGTTGGTTTATTTTATTCTTATACATACTAAAATGTCCGATACCTATCTATTTGCCTTCGTCACGTGTAGAGTCGAAATTTATACCCATAGTACAAAAATTATTAGTAAAAACAGACTGAAAATAGAAATAAAAATTAATCTTCCTCTTTTGACAGTAGCAAATATGAAACATTTAAATTTAAATTTCAAATTTTTCATGCAAATAAATTTACTTATTTCAAAAATAACTATGAGGATTTAGACAAAACACATCATGAAGAAATTAAAAACTATTTAAAATAGTTTTTTGGAAATAAAAGCATAAAAAACTAAGTCTACTAATATACTGCATAAAATAGTCGAAAATTGTAACTCAATTATTTCTAGGTATCTAAATTGCTGTATTAACTTTGCGAATCATTAAATATATAAATCAAAAGATATATAACATTTTATTTTTAATTTAGAAAACATAGTCTCAAATATTTTTTTATTTTGATAGACCTTGCGAGTAAGAAATTGTAGCTGTAGTTGATTTCAGATTTAAATAGTTGGCAACATATCGTGATTTAAAAATATTCTAATACTCCTCAATTTCTTAAATAAATAAGAGAATTGTGTAAAAATCTTTTTTTTTTTTTTATTTAATTGAATATTGCTACTAGAACTTTCGATTTTATTGCTCTAGATATCATTAAAACATAATAAAAAAAACTGCTTTTATCAAATGGTTCAAGTAATAGAAATATTTTTTTAATTAGCGACGGAAATCGTCAGTGTGTTTGTGAACAAAGCACATGTAACGTATACAGTGGTGTTTGTATAAATCAGCTGAGAGCAGGGTTCCAACTCGGGACCACTGAAGACTTCGATTATTGATATGTGACAGGCTTTGTAAATGCTTCAATCTTTTTAATAATTTATTTTGAAATAAACGTAGATCTAAATGTTATCATTGTTAAAGATATTTATAACTTTTAAGTTTTTGATTTTTGAAAAAATCTACTTTTCGAAAACAAATTATATCCATCTCATTTAACATAAAGTAAAATCGCTGTAAATTGTTTTTTGTTTTTCAGCAATTTTAAACATCAGAAAATAGATCATTTTAACGAAGAACTTGTATCTTATTATCTTATTATGCTTTAGTACTTTTATAAAAATCAAACTAATTTTGAGAAAAGTGAATCCTTTTGAAATTATATTAGTACTGTAAAGCGACAAAATTTGATAGAAAAAAGATTTTGTATGAAGGAAAAGATCGATATGTGAGTAAATATTTGACTGGAATATTATTGCCAATTGCAACGGTAGCATGATGTTAAAAAAATAAATAATAAAAACTCATCAGAGAATGATTTCTATAAAATCAAGTACGACTTAAGAGGTTGCCATATTCTAATTAAAATCTATATTTCTAATTTATTTTAATTTTCTCTCTGCCTTTTTCTAATTTAAAAATAAATTTTATTACAAAAAGTAATCAATGAAAACAGAAAAAAAAGGGATTATCTCGATTTGCATAATAAGAAATAATACTTCCTTTGATAAAAATAAACTAATTTTATTCATTTATAAAAAAAAAAAAAATTGGAATAACTTGAAAATCGTATTATCTACCCTTAAGACAATATTATTTTTATTTTAATAAGATATAATTATTACTTGAGTCAAGTAGGGCACAGAAAACGAAATAAACTAAATTTTATATAGTATCCCGAGTAACCTTTTCACTTCGGCGTGCAGAGGGCCCGAAGTCGGTGCCGAATCACCCTCAGTGGCACCGAAACTCTTGCCGAATTGTCGCCACAGTGGCACCACATCGGCGTGAGGCGTGGCGGCGAAACGGGGCCCTGAGAGGGCAGCCGAATCTAGCTTATAAAATCATAGAATTGAACGTAATTTATGTACAATTATTTATATAAAAAAACAGCTGATTTCCAATAGTAACCGATCGATTGATTGTTAAAGCAACTGTCTACTTTTTAAAATAGTTTTCATTAGTAAAAAAATTTAATTAACTCGAGTTATTCAAATGATTCGAATTATTCGAGTAACACTAGTTATTCGAGTTCATATTTTTGTCGAGTACCTAACTCGAACTTGAAGAAAAAATTACTCGCGAGTACTCGACAATCGAGTATTCACACTTGAAGGCGTATTCGAGTTTTCATTCCAAGTACTCGAAAAAATATGAATTACTCGAATTACTCGAGTACTCGAAAAAAATATGAATTTCTCAATTCACTTGAGTACTCAAAAAAATATGAATTGATCGAATAAATCGAGTATTCGAAAAAATATAAATTACTTGAGTATTCGAAAAAATATAAATTACTCGAGTACTCGAGAAAATCTAAATTACTCGACAAAATATGAAGAACTTGAGTTACTCGAATAACTAGTTAATTTATCAATTATATTATCTGTGGTAATTAGTTCTCATTTCCACGAGAATAATCAGTTTTTTATTATGTTTTTATCAATTGGTTTTAGGTTGTATTTGTCCGTGTATGCGGGCGGAATTTCGGAATCAATTTTTAACGAGTTCAGGTCGAGTCCAAAGAAAATCATTTTTATTAATTCAATCACTCATTTTTAATTTTCAATTAAAAAAAAGTTTTACCATAGCATGAAAATACAATAATGAATATTTCGAGGTTATGTAAGATACACATCGATATTATGACAAAATCTATACGATTTTCGGCTAGCCATCATAGGACCACGCTCGCCACCACGCCTCACCCATTCGGTGGCCCGACTTCGGCAGCCGAAGGTGGCCCAACTGAGAGAAGTTGGTTGCCGTAATAAAAAGGTTACTCGGGATGATCAATACGAATTTTTTATAACACTATGCAGAATTTTGTAATTATAATTTTGTTTATCGTCTTGCAAGTGGTGTCAAGTATTTCATATTATTAAGTGTCAAAACGAACGTTTCAATATATTTAAAATAAGTTTTTATTCTTACATCACGCTGTGCAAAATTAGCAAATTTAAGGTAAACACACAGCGATGATTTCTTTTATGATTAAATTTTTCGTATTACAAAACGTTATTACAGAAAAGAACAAAAGTAAAAAGTTTCCTTTGTTTTTACAAAAAAGAAGCTCAGATCGAATCGAAGCATGTACTGATGAAAATAAGTTTATGATAAAAATATGTTAGCAAAATAAATATACTAAATATATTTAAAAAATTTATTAATTTTATTTAGAACTAGCAAATAAATTTTAAAACAAACAAAAGCTTGATCATCGTACAATCAATTAAACAAAGAATATTCATCACTTTTCATGAAATATAAAATGCGAGCTTCTATTAATAAAAAGCCAACTCTTAAAAATATCAAATAATGCTATCAGCCTCATTCTGAAAACCACAAAGGATCGAAGTAAGCCACAACAGGAAAGTTATACTAAACCATAGAAGAGCAACCACAGAAGCTAAAAGACCTAATCGTACATTACTTGAACTATTTCCAAGACTTAGTTATGAAGTTGAAGATGTTCAGTGATCAAATTTCCTTACATCTTTAAAGGTACATCAAATTTTTCATTTCATCTTCATCACCTTGCACCATCTAAAACAAAAATAACATACCAAATTACAATCAATTAGCTTAGGTCCTAAAAATTTTAGCAATTCACAATTGCAAAATTAATCGCGATCAAACTAATTAAAGCTAATCGATTCTACGAGGTTATAGGTCGAAGCCAAAGCCACAAAAGAGGAAGATACAGAGAGTTGAAGTACGCCACAGTAGAAGAACCGCACCAAGTTCCAAGATGTAACCCGTATATACATATGGTAGAAGTGTTTCTCAAGACTCATATATGGTGATGGAAGTAACAGAACTTACTTAATCAAAACTATGCACGGAAATACAATCAGCTGAAGTTTAAAATAAGGATATACGTTAGATGTCACACATGATTTTTGTCAGTGTGTTAATGAGGTATTTGGAAAAGAATTGCATTTGATAAAGAATTATGAAAATCAATGAAAGTTATATTTGAAAAAATTTTAAATACTAAATTTAACAGGTGATAATATTGTTTTTAATTGAGATCCGCTCTCCATCTTCGAAAAACCATAACAACCTTTCGTTATTCAATCATCGTTAATAAATTAAGAATTATTGATCACTCTAAATAAGAATATCAACTCCCTGGGTAAGGAAACTGAAGTCTTTGACTTTGAGCTTAACACACCTGGATGGTATATATAAAAGGAGGCTGTAATCAATACCACAGAGTGCGCGCTATACGCTAAACTTGTCAGCCTTACCTTTTCGCTTGCCATTCTCATAATGACCTATCTTAAAATAGTTTTGATTTAAATTATTATTTTTCTTTGGATTGACAAAATTTTTCTTTTTTAGATTCAATAGAATGAAGAAAAAATTGGAAAATAGTGCATTAGTAGAAAAATATTTATAAATATCTCCAGGTCGATAAGGTGTAATTTAAGAATCTCTAAGATTAGTGCTTCTAAAATATTCTTAAAATCTTGCTCATTTTTTTAAATTCATAACAAGAGAATTCTAAAGTAGACATGCAAATTTCTTTAACTAAATTAAAGATTTTTAATTTCAAGCAATATACATATCATAAATTTCTTTTATCAAAGAACATTCATAAAACAAAATCTCTAAAAAAAAAGTCCTTGAATCATCATTAACTAAAAACCGTCATCAGTTTATAGCCTCGAGCAACGAAAGGGTATTTAAAATGCCTATATATTCTATATGTATATTGTATGTGCACTTGTGGTGTTCCACATGTGCTTGAGTGCTCGTAAAATGGTAATTTAGACCCTTTAATTACCAAAAGCGTTTGGTAAATTGCTCTTGTTTGACTTTCTATATATATATATATATATATATATAGAGTCTGAGCATTGCTTTTTTGACAGTTAAAAAAAAGGTATTAGATTAGGACGAGCTTGTAACAGTTTTGGCGTTGTTTCAATTGGGAAGCTCGAATTGTTAAGGGAAGTTTTGCTTTGATGGAGAGATTTATAACTTTTAGAAAGTGTATTTTGCTAAAAGAGAAAAAGAAAAAGATTTTAAAGGGATCACAGATATTTATGGAACTGATTTCGAAGAAAATTATTGTTTTTGAGATATGAACATAATCAGTAATGAAATGCGTTTCGAAAATCCATAATGTAATTTTATTTTTCATCTAGAATTTTTCATGTTATTTATATGCAAATTTTAAAATTATACGGAAAAAGAGTGCAATTGTAATGTTAAAGTAGAAAAAAATTTATCTATTTTCTCCCTGATGTAACAAGTTTCAAGAATGCAAATATGTTATTATATTTTCGTGAAGCTATGCGAATCGGAGTTATGGAGCAAGTACGACTGTGTAGTAAATATTGAGATTAAGAAAAAAAATCAATTACAGGGTATTAATCGATTTAGAAAAGCTTTTGCTGCATTCATTCGATCATTACGATGCTAATTAGCGACGGAGGTCGAATCAGTACTTTTGTGAATGAAGCACTTGTATCGTATACAGTGGTGCTTGTGTCAGTAATTTTTTATAAATATATAAATTTACATTATAAATTATAAAATAAATTAGTGCTT
This sequence comes from Anastatus disparis, assembly GCA_017163975.1. NCBI lineage: Eukaryota > Metazoa > Arthropoda > Insecta > Hymenoptera > Eupelmidae > Anastatus > Anastatus disparis. The sequence goes on from JAFFSR010000226.1 coordinate 4,501,619, forward strand.
TACTACTTATTGATACTCTCCCATATATAGACATGATTTCTTAAGTAACAAAAAATAAGTAACAAAAGTATGAATGTATGTGTATGGCTTATGAATATGTGTGTTTTTTTAACGTCGCTATATTTATGCTATTTTATAATGCTAATTAGCGACAGAGATTTTCAATGTGTTTATGAACAAAGCACATGTAACGCACAGCGGTGCTTGTATCAATCGGCCGCTGAGAGTGGGATTCGATCTCGAATCCTCGAGATTATGAATCCACCGCTTTACCAACTAAGCCACTCACGATCTCGGGTCGAGATTGAAGTTTCGCAATAAGACCCATTACATTACTTTGTGGCAGTTAATTTTCACTCATGTAGATATAATTATTGTTAATTTTTGTTCGCAAGTCTGTATAGCTGTAAATAACTGTTATTAATTATAAGAAGAAACATTAATAATATTTTTTACATCTATACTCATATTATTTATAATAATTTACTTTCATCAATAGTTTTTAATAACTTTGAAAAAATATTAACATTTATTCATATTTTTGAAAATCTTCTCTGACGTGACAATAATTTTTAATAACTGTTAATAACTGCTAAGTTAATATTAAAAACTGTTTATAAATGTCAATAATCGTAGTTAGCTGTAAATAACTATTAATTTAACATATTTTTAAATGTTTAAAAACGTTAAATTCTACTAGTAACTGCTGATTAAGAATTCTTAATAACATTTAATAATTTTAAATAATTTTTATTGATATCTCAATTCTCACAATAAATAATACTAATTAACACTTATTCGCAAAAACTATTTCATTGAGAAATAAGAACGAAGTCTAAAAATATTTGTCGAGAATAATATGACAAGCTTTTGTAAATAGCGAAAGAAGACTTTAATGGGTATCCGTGGACATTATTTCTTTTTTTTTGTTTTTGTTTACTCGACGAGTAATCGAGACTTAGAGTAAGCAGGCTTTATGCGAAAAACTCATGATCGAACTACAAATTCCATTGTAATTTAATTACTATACTATAGTTTTTCATAACCACCGCCTTACTAAATGTACTTCGCCGTATAAAAAATAAAAAAACTTTGTGTGACTGAGTTTATATCCAGCACCTTCTATATTGCGAATGGAGGCATCATTGTACTACAAAAAGTACATGGATTTTAGGAGCAAAAAAAAGAAGAGCCAACAATATTGTAAATGTAAATGTATCGATTAATTTTTTAATTAATTTACACTTTATAATCTATATTTTTATTTTAAATCAAGATTTTTTAATTCAACATTTTTTATTTTTTTCAACAATTCTCGCAAAGCTCGATTGCTTTTTTAATTCATTATGTCTTTTTAAAATTTCTTCCATGATTTTTTTGTCTTCTTCCATTTTCTTTGTGTGATCCTCTACAAAATTTGCCATATCGTTTGTAAGTTCAGTCAGCTCCCTTAACAGTTCTTTGATTCCGGCATTTGTCCCATTACTGGGTACCTGTGGACGAGGTAAAAAGCACTGTTTAATTTTACGTTTTGTTAAAACTCGACGAGTTAATTAAAAATTTAATAAAATTATATTTGAGAACTAGAAATGCATTTATGAAAATTTGCAATAATACAAGTGCCACTAAATGATCCGAAAAAGGAAAAAACTTTGATAAATTTTACAACGAAGAGAAAGAAATGTGAATGATTGATTAAAAATAATTTTTTACTCATAGTTGCATTTAATTAAAAAAAAAATAAAATAAATATTATTAAGAACAAAGTTTTTCAAAAAGCACGCTTATCAATATTTTCACTTTAGTAAAATACTTGACTTCGTATAGAAATAGAAAATACTAAATAAAATCTAATGCAACATACCTGAGCATCATCGTTCGTGTTTTTATGATTTCTGTTACGATAATAACAATGACTTTAAGGCAATGGTGAAACTATCTAAACTGTTTGTGCTGGATGTAAAGAGCGCAGCTATATACAAGCATTATGAATATAATGAATAAATTCAATAGAGAACGACTTCTGTCTAATACTGAACTTATCATAGAAGACAAAGTGGTGAAGATAGTATTGGTGACTAGATGATCGACGGGTACGGGTACTGGTCATATAAAGAATTGCCCTATAATGATATATCTTTTTTCGTCGTTCCAGGTGCAAACAGACGAAAGTTCGAATTTTTATGTAATTTTTTTATAGATACATAATTATATAATTACAGATATTTTTAGAATTATAAATTAACATTTAAATCAATTATTATGATTAAAATATATGTGTATATGTATAGAAATACATTTCGAAAATCTATATTGGAATTTTATTTTTTATTTTTTTATATGTAAATTTTAAAATTATTATTCGAAAAAAGAACACAATGGTAATATTAAAGTAGAAAACAATTGATCTATTTTTTCTCTGACATAAGAAGTTTAAAGAATGCAAATATGTTCTTGTATTTTTGTGAAGCTATGCGAATTGGAGTTATGGATCATCAAGTACAAGTGTATATCAATCGGCCACCGACAGCGTGATTCAAACTCGGATCCTCGATATTATGAATCCATCGCCCTATCCATGGCCAAGATTAGCAATAATATCTATTACATTACTTTGTGGCAATGAATTCTCACTTATGGAGAAAAAATTATTGTTAATTTTTGTTACTGGTCCTAAATAGCTGTGAATAATTATTATTAATTAGGAAAAGAAGCATTAATAAGATTATTTACATACGCTATTATTTATAATTATTAAGTCTCATTAGTAGTTTAGTCTCATCAGTAACTTATAAAAATGATTAACAGTTATTCATATATTTTTAAAAAACTTTAAATTTTCTATATTTTTTAAGTTATATTAAAAACTATTTATAAATATTAATAATTGTAGTTAACTGTAAATGGCACTTAACTTAATATATTTTTAAATATTTGAAAAAGTTGAAAATAATAATTTTAATAACTTTTAATAATTGTAAATAATTATTTTTTATATTTCAATTCTCACAATAAATAATACTGATTAACACTTGTTCACAAAAATTATTTCATTGAATAATAAGAAGTAAGTCTGACAATATTTGTCAAGAAAAATAGGATAAGCTATTGTAAATCGTGAAAAAAAACTTAATGGAATTTCAATTTAATCAAAATTTTTTCTAAAAAACAACTTAAATTTAACTGTGAAAATTAAGTTTTTTCTGTAAAGATTAAATTTCAATTGTGCATTATTGATTGATTTGCGTTTGTAAATACAGAAGATAGTTTTGCAAAATTCTATAAAATATTTGTTTTTACTTATGAATTTTAATCAAAAAATCTATTTTTTTTTTGGTATATGCAGATAATAATTTGTATTATTATTAATATTGACAAATGGAGCTGGTGAGTGGCTCAGTCGGTAGAGCGTTGGATTCATAATCACGGGGTTCTGAGTGCGAATCCCACTCTCGTCAGCCAATTGATAGAAGCACCACTGTACGGATGTGCTTTGTTCAGAAACACACTTACAAGCTCCGTCGCTGATTAGCATTACAAAATAGCATAAATATAGCAATTTTAAAGAAGAATAAAAAAAAATTATTGTTAATTATTTAAATAATTTGTAAGAAAATTTTTTTTTACAAATTATTTAACAATAATAATTTTAATAATGAATATTTCAATATATCATTATGATTTGTACAAAATTACATTTGTTTTATAATTTTTGTACAAATTTTTTCTGAAGACCTAATTCTGATATAATTTATTATTATTCTTAATATTATTATTGTTGTTGCTGTTATTGTATCTTTAAGAAAAATTGTCCTTTTATGCCTGAAGATTTTAATTTTTCAACTTATCATTTTATAAAGTACGGTTTTGTATAGCACTATAACGCAAAGAAAATAAAATAATTAAATTTATTATAACTTTAGTTCTATTCTTTAAGTTTCAAATCTTGCTAAATTATGTTACGTATTTTTTATTAAGATTTAATCATTATTAATTAAAATGAAAAATTTGTGTTTGAAAGAAAGAAATAACAACCCATATGGAAAAAATTTTTGGATATAATTGTAAATAACTGTTAATAACTGTAAATAAATGTAAATAAATGTAAATAACTGTAAATAACTGTAGAAAAGTGTTAAAAAATGTGGGAATTGAGACATAAATAATAGTTATTTACAATTATTTAGAATTATTTACTGTTATTTACACTTATTTACAGTTATTAACTTTTATTTACACTTATTAACTGTTATTTACACTTATTTGCAGTTATTTATATTTATTTACAGTTATTTACATTTATTCACTTTTTTCACAATTAATTACAATTATTTACGATTATTTATAGTTTTTTACAATTATTTGCAGTTATTTACATTTTCGAAAATTATCACGAATTCATTCAATAATTTTATATATAGGCGAAAATTTTTTAAAATGTGAATAACTGTAAATAATTGTAAAAAACTATGGAAAATTGTAAATAGTTGTAAATAATTATAAATAACTGTAATTAACTGTAAAAAACTGTAAATAACTGTAAATAACTATAAATAATTGTAAATAATTATTAATAACATTAAATTATTCACTAATTGAAAAATTTTTGAAAATGTAAATAACTGTAAATAATTATGAATAACTGTAAATAATTATGAATAATCGTAAATAATTATAAAAAACTGTAATTAATTGTAAATAATTGTAAATAACTGTAAATAACAGTTAATAACAGTTAATAACTGTAAATAACTGTAAATAATAGTAATTAATAATAAATAATAGTAAATAACTGTAAATAACTATTATTTATGTCTCAATTCCTACATTTTTTAACAGTTATTTACAATTATTTACTATTATTTACAGTTTTTCACATAAATTATTTCCATATGGGAATATTTAAAAAAAAAATCTTTCTCATTTTTTAAACAATCAAAAATATTAAAAAATCTTTTCATAATTTCTGCAATAAGTGCTACAACGATTTCTTCTTGCACTTTATTTTAAAAGTTTGTTTGAAATTTTTTGCGAACAAACTTTTTAATGGATTATAATGAATTAAAATAGTATTTAAATCCATTATAAATTAAGGAATGATTCTTTTGCAGATTAATTAAATAAATATTTGTTTTTTTTTTCATGTCAATATACGGGAAAATATTAAATAAAATCTTGGAGATCACACATAAATCTAATATAAATCTATCTCATAAGGATCTCATATAATTTTCACATGGGAAAAACACTTATTATCATTTCAAAGTTAATATATATCAAAAATAAAATTTGTAATAATTAATTTTTTTAAATTAATTATAAGATGTAATTAAAATAAAAAAAAGTATTAAAATGTTAAATATTATTAATTAATATTAAAATAGATGTTTGTAATTTTGATACTTGTTAAATAATAAAAAAACTAATGTATAATTTTGTAATTTTACATATACAGTGTGCAATAAACAATTATACTAAACAACAAAATTTAGGTCCTGGAATGTAGTACTGTTATACACGTGCCATATACAGCGCTGTTAAATGGAACGAAAAAAAGTTGAGTTGGTAGAATTGGCTACTGCTATGTTGATTCAAGAATTTGTGTTGTGAAATTTATTTTATTCTTTTAAAAAAATCCAAGACACAAGATATCAAATCTAAATGCGATTGTTAACTTAAAATTGATTAAAAAAATTAGTTAAAATTTTATTAAAATGGCAACTCGGGTATTATTATATTTGGGTGATGCAACAAATAGATGGTAAAATGCATAGTGTCTTTTTGAGGTTATGCGGCATATTGTTGAAAAATGATAATATTTACGTTTTTTCTATTTTACAATTTTTACAGTATATTTTCCAATGTATCGTTTCATCGGACGAAATTTCAAGTTCAAAGTATTTTAAAACAGAATAGAAATTTCAAAAGGATAAGAACTAACGAAGAAACTGCAAAATTACCTTTCACAAGTGAAATTCAATCTGGTGGACTGTCAAATAATAAAAAATTATTAAAATCTTTTATTTTTGCAACCACGGTAGATTTATTTAAAGATACCAAAGAGAAACATTGGTAAAAATACATTTCATAGAATTTAATGTTGGACATTTTAATTTTAAAACGAAAGAATATATGAATTCAATTTTTACAACTTTGATAGATTACAAAATAAAAAACTAAAAAATAAATTTAAAATGAATGATTGAAATATGTTAAGAAATATTGAAGTTTTTATAACAAAACAATGGTACTATCATCTATTTTTACCATAGTTTTTCTTTAAATTATAATTTCTATATTTTAAAATCAAATTAATATCCATTTCAGTTTATTTACAGGTAATTAAAAGTGTAATAAAATTTTGTAAAACAATTACAGTTTAGTGGCGCTACATTTCTTGGTGCATGTATTTTGGAATATGAACGGATAAGGTCACAAACTCAAAAAGGAATAAATCGATTTACCTTTAATCGTCCATTCAAAACAAATAATGTAAGTATTTACAATTATCTCAATTCTTAATAATCTTTTAAGTTATTTAAAATAACAAATGTCTTTATTACCAAAATTATTCAATCGCAAGCAAATAATTGAATAATATTTTTTATAATAAAATAATTTATTTAATAATATTAGATATTAAAATATTACTGTTTTAAATCAACAAATTTATTTTGCAGGGCCCAGGAATAAGAGACCAAGTTAGAAGTTGGTGGAATGGTTTAACAGAAGGTCAACGGATATTTTATTACATCTGTTATGCAAATGTACTTGTGTTTCTGGCATGGAGAATACCATCGTGGCAACCAGTAATGATGAAGTACTTTGCCACTAATCCACTCGCTAGTAGTAAGTAAAAAATAATCATATAAAAATTAAATATAAAGGATCCAGGGAAAAAAGGAGAATTGTCAAAATTTTATTTTTCAGAAAATATTATTTTGATCTTTTCTTATTAAATACAAGCAAACTTCGAGATAAAAAGCTCTAAATAAATAGAAGAGCAAATGTTTTGTATAGAATAAAGTAGTTTAAACTGCTTTACAAAACCAAAAATATATATATAAAATCAGTATTAAACTCAATATCATCAAAATCTGTCATTTCTTCTTTTTCCTCTGGGCTCTTCATATTAAAAAATAATAAATGTTAAATTAATTAAAAATTAAATAACTTATTTTTTTTATTTAAGATGCAACTATTGCACCTATGGTATTGTCTATGTTTTCACACTATAATTTATGGCACCTTGCTGCAAATATGTATGTATTGCATAGTTTTAGTTCAGCAGCAGTATCATATTTAGGACGAGAACATTTTGTTGCACTTTACTTATCTAGTGGAGTTATATCTAGCTTGTTTAGTAATGCATATAAAATAATATTGAATAGAGGTGGAATGTCTTTAGGAGCAGTAAGTTCATTATTTTATTAAAACTTTACAAATTCTCTTGTTGAAATAACTTTAAATTATTTAATAAATTTTCAAAAGTTAAATTCCATTATTATACCTAAAGAAGAATTTCATATTGTTTCACAATAATGTAGGATGCAAATTTAATTCTAATATAACATTTTACAGTCTGGTGCTATCATGGGAATATTAGGTTTTGTTTGCACACAATTTCCAGATACGAGATTGGGTATAATTTTTATCCCAACGTTTACATTCAGCGCTGGAGCAGTAAGATAGTTTTATTGTGTAATTTTATAAATTATCGATTATTCACTTTATTAATTAAAAATATTTTATAGGCTATCAAATCACTTTTGGCGTTTGATACAGCAGGTTGTGTCTTAGGGTGGCAATTTTTTGATCATGCTGCACATTTAGGTGGTACCTTATTTGGAATGTAAGTTTCACAATTATTTTCATAATTTTTTTACTAATTTAATTATAATTTCAAAAACATTTTTTTAAATATTTCTTTTATATATGATATATATTTTAAAATTTTTTTGACAGGTTTTGGCAAGCTTGGGGAATTGAACATATATGGCGAAAGCGCACACCCATTTTAGCTCTCTGGCACGAATATCGGAATCCTCCAAAGCCTCATTAATAGGATTTGAAATTAAGTAAATTATTGAAATTCTAAAAAAATTCTTTTTTTTTTATAATAATTTCATGCTTATATATTTTATTAATAGAAGTCATCAGGTTAATTCAAAGTAAGAATTGTAAAAATTTTCACAAAATACATTTGATATATTATTTTGTATAATTCATGTACATAGACAATGCAATTTTTAAAAATCAAATAACGTCAATATTTTCAGAAATAATTAAAACGCTGCGTTGCATATTGTAAATATAAAATTAAGGCGAAAACTTTCACAAATAATTAAGATCCACATTGTTTGTGTAGAGTATTTCTTAACTTTTGAGATATTTAATATGATGTTTAATATGATCTTCAATGAATGTTGCTATGAAGAAATAACTGTGATCATATCCTTCTTGCATTCTCATAGTCACACATAACGATGGCGTATCTTTTACTGCTGCAATAAGATTTTCAGGTTGAAGTTCTTTCATAAAACTATCTTCTTTACCCTAAAATGTTTTTGTTGTTATTATTTTATAAGAAAAAATTTTATTGAATTTTATGATTTATCTTTCAACCTTTAAAATTTTGATTTTGACAGTATACATCTCAGACCAATATATTAAAATTTTAAAATAATTTCAAAAAATAGATAAAATTTGTGAAATTGAAAAATGTTTAAATAAAATTAATAAAATTGAAAATATAAAGTTTTAGTACCAATTATTTGAACTTCAGACTAATGTTTTAAATATTAATTTTTAATTGCAATACATAATTATTTTTGAATTCATATAATTTTTTTATAGATATATGAATCTAATTTATGAATAATGACAAAAATAAAATTATAATTCTGTACAATTATTATTTTATTTGAATCAAAAGTAATATTTTTTATTGGTTGAATAATATGAAATACGAATAAATACCTGATCAATTAGAATATCAAGAGGTGGTCCATTGTACACTTTTGTTAGTTCTGTAGCATCCCATTCTTTCCAGTGACTATTACCTTCTTTTTCACCCAAATAACCACTAAATGCTTTTTGTCCCCAGCCACAGTTTATAGGATTAGTGATGGGTGCAAATGCAGAAACTGACTTATATTGGCCAGGACATTTTAAAGCACAGATCAAAGCACCATGTCCTCCCATGCTAATAAAAAATTTTTCTTAATTTTTGCATCAATAAAACTTACAATTTTGTTTTAATAATTCTTTTTTAACATATTTGATTATAGTTTTCTAAAATTAACAAGGTCAAAAGTACAAAAATATAAAATTGATTCTCAATTCTGTTTATAAAATATAAAAAGAAAAGTAAATATTTATTTAAAATGAATTGATTCATTAGTAGCTTTAATCAAATTTGTAATTATAAATAAAAATACCTGTGTCCCATTATAGATTGTTTATCTGATATTACAGAGAATTTTTCATTGATTAAAGCAGGTAATTCGCTTGTGATATAACTGAACATCCTATAATTTGTTTTCCATGGTTCTTGAGTAGCATCAATGTAAAAGCCAGCACCTGATCCAAAGTCCCAAGAATTATCTTCTCCAGCAATATTAACTCCTCTAGGACTTGTGTCTGGTATAACAAGCATAACTCCATTTTCAGCAGCATATTTTTGAGCACCAGCTTTTTGTATAAAATTTGCTTCTGTACATGTTAATCCAGAGAGCCAATAAATAACAGGTACAGGACCTTCTTCCGCTTGAGGAGGTAAATAAACTCCAAAGTTCATTCTACATTTTAATTCCGTACTGTAAATTTCAAAATAAAATATCAACAAAATAATTTTATAAATAAAAAGTTCATTATTAAAGTTATTACTTCTTTTTTATTGTTATAAACCTACTGATACACAAAAAGTTCAATTATTAAAAAATAAGTGTGTAAAATAAATTGTATTCACAATTTGGCTTTTAAATAAAAATTTTGAAATAAAAAAATTATTAAATTTTACATTATGATTAAAAACTATTTGATTAAAAAATATAATATTATTCTTAAATTTAAATAATTAAAAGTTTCATGTAACATTTCATTCATTATTACTATAAATTACGAACAAAGTAACAATCTCTAACAAACAAAAACATACCTTTCATGTGAATAAATTCTTTGCCATCCTCCGAAACTTTTATTGTTGGATACTACTGTAGTAGTGTCAGTCATTTTTGCTATATACACAATAAATTAGCCAACCTAAAATTAATAATTTTAAACATTCAATTAAACTTTTTTCCAAAATTGGCTTATTATTATAAATATCTTACAGAGTCAAAATAAAAAGTGTCAAAATTATGAAATAATTTGAGGTTAGAATTTGCCGATAACAATAATAATAGTAAATACTATTAAAAAACGAATGTTATATAATTATCCTTATTAGAAAATAGTTTCTGCTGTTATTATAACTTTTGTTTTTTATTCTAATGCAATATTTACCTTAAACTATAGGTAACCGGTAAAATTGAATTTGGAAGACTTAAAGTAAAGTGGCGGCGGTAAAAACTATAAACAAAACTGAAATACACTCGCTGATCATGCAGTGACTATATTGAATCACGCAATCATAAGATTTTTTCACAAAGTACGTCATATATAATGCATATCTTCGGCTGGAAAAATTATCATATATTTTTTAACCTTCGGTAAAAACTGTCCGTTATTTATTAATCAGCCAACGGATAGAAACTAAGCAAATGAAGCACGCGTTTTTATTTTTAATTTAATAATCTTAAGTTTGCATGTATCATCAAATACGTAAATACATATAAGATTTATTCTAAATAAGAAAAAATCAATCAAATAGTAGAATATTTTATAAAAATCTAAACAATGAGTAATTGCATATATAATTACAATGTGTCAAGAGTTTAAATTGGTTGTGAATTAAAAAACAATATTTATAGAAATGTATGAAATGGTATTTTATTTATTTCAGCGATTAATCAAATAAAAATTAAAATAATAAATTGTACATTTATTTCTCGCATTCAATTAATATTAAAAAGATAGATATATTTATAAATAACTTATATTTATTATTCTAAAAAATCTTGCCTCATATTGCACAGTAGTAAAACAATCAGGTAATTGATAGACATATCGTATGACTAGAAAATTATCAAAATAAAAAATCTAAAGATTCGTAGATTATCATGATCAACTGCAAAATATCATTACAATAAAAATTCAAACGCTTTGATAACTAAATTTAATAATATTGCTTGGCTCATTTTCTTTTGGAAGTTCGTTTTTCGAAACTACTCATTGATGTTTTCGGAGTTCTCATTGAGTCTGATCCTGAAAAGAAAGGAATTATTCTTATATTAATATTTTTTTTATGCATATATGGAAACGAAATATTTTTGTTTATCAAGTTTCGAGGGCTAACAGTTTATAATTAATTTTTTAATTTCTAAACAAGCTTAAATTAAGAATTCAAAAATAATTTTAAATTTTAAATATAAAATTTTATGATCAATGCACATTTATTTAGAGGTGAATGATCCATGTTTGTCCTCAAAATATTAAAATCAACAGTCTCTAATTCATTATCTTTAATGAAAGTTTAACAAAAGAAAAATTTTAACTAAACAACCTGAAAAATCAGCTTCAAAATTAATAATAGAAGAGCCGCTGAGCGCGCTTTCCCTCGACGGTTGACGAGCAACGTTGCTTAATCTACTTGAACTTTTGCTAATCGAACTGCTACATCTGCTTGTCGAGAGCGGTGTCGCTGGTTGATTTAAATAGTAAACACTCGGTAAGCTGATATTGCGCTTGTCGAGTAATTTTTTCACGTAAGTTTCAGCCTCGACATGACGAATCGTGAATTCAGTTATTCTTTGAAGTGCCAAAGTATTTTGTTCTTGTATTTCTCGGACTACAATGTCTTTCTGAAATTTATTAAAAATTCTTCAAAATTTAGTAATTGGTTTATATGATAATTTTTTATTAACGAATATAAAAAATAGAAAAAAATATTGCTCGCGTATGAGCAATTTCAGAAAATGGAAATATTAATAAATACGAGCTAAACTAATGATAATTTAATTTTAATCATCATTCCAAGAGAAAAAAATTCCTTATTTCAAAAGCAATAGATAAAAAATCTAATAATTAAATTCACAGTATAAACACTTGCTAGAAATGTTAAAGAAAAAAATATAGAAATTATAGCTAAGTAGGGGTTCTGTAGTTAATCCGTTTTCTTCAAAATATAAAAATATCTAATTGATCATTTTGATAAACAATATCTCGTAAGTTTTCATCACCGTTTTTTTTTCATTTCATGTTTCATGGAAGAATGAAATGTAAATTTCATCAAAATGTTAAAGATTTTATATGATTACACTGCTTATCTATTGGAAACTTTGTTTACCATTAAAACTTCACTTGTTGTTTTAAAAATTTTTAATTAAATGGTATAAAAAACCCAAAAAATACAGATAAAAATTTTTTTTTTCAAATATTTAATTAAATTATATTATTTATATTATTTAATTAAATTATTTGTTTTAAAATTCAAAAAGTATTGCATACCAATCAACATCTAAATTAATAAAAAAAATATATTTAACACGTTGTTTAAACCTACCTCTTGTAATAAAATTGTTTCATCTGATCTACAAATACATTTATTCTGTACGTCTTTTAAAACGGTACGAAGATTCTTGTCAGCTCTTATAATTTTTTCCCTCTGCTCGTTTATCTGTTGCTCAAGACTTGATACCGTTTGTTGCTTATTTTCTTTTTCTTCTCTGATACTCTCAATATCTTTCTCAAGCTGCTCGCAGTTTTCCTCCATTCTCTGTAATATTTTTATTAAAAAATTTTTTTATACGGTTACATTATGTCATTATTAAGCAATAAAAATTCTTTTCTGACGTCAATGATTAAAATCTCATTATCGCTTGATTTTTTTTAAATTATTAATTAAAAGATATTCGAGATTGTTAAATAAATAAAAAAAAATTAATTAAAAGATACTAAAATAATTTTTTGCAAATATTAAACCCTTTCGGTCCTGAATAATTTTTCTCTAGCGAGAGAGACAAAAGTAAAAACATATAAAAAAATCGTAATAAAAAACAATATGTAAATATTTTAATTTTTTATTAATCAAATATAAATATTTTGCTTATTTGAACTAGGCTACTTATTAACTTAGCTCTAAAAAATTCGTGTAACTTACAGGAACTAATTAAAGCTTGTGGACGTCAATGTCCTTACAGGACCGAAAGGGTTAACATATTTATCGTGTAAAAACTTCATATTATGCAGAAAAAATTGTTTCTTACTTTACAATCATCTTTAAAACGTTCGAATTCTTTGCGCTTTTGACGAAGTTGTTCGAGGGCGTTAAACAATTCTTCGTCCAATTGGCGTTGTTCAATTTTTTCAGGACTATGATCGTCGACAATGGATAAACTCGATTTGTACTTATCGTTACAGGCGTTCACCAATCTCAGTGTATTTTCCATACTACGAATTTCCATTTCGGATTTGCGTATTGCACGATCAAGCTTATCACCTCGTTCTTGTAACAGATAACGTTCCTAATAAAACATGGTAATGCGGCATAACTTCTATTAAATATTGTTTGCACAAAAAAAATATTTTTTATAAACTTTAATAAAATTTATTAAGCGAAAAAAAAATTCATAAATAATAAAATATTAATATGATGCTACATAAAAAAGTTATTTAATAAGTTATTTAATTATTTATAAAAAATCGTTTATAAATTTTTTTATTATTTAACGTCGCTTTATTTATGTTATCATTGCGGTGCTAATTAGCAACGGAGGTCGTCAGTGTTTGTAATAAAGTACATGTAACGTACAGAGATGCTTGTATCAATCGGCCGCGAGCGGGATTCGAACTCGGGACCTCGAGATTACGAATCCATTACTCTACAGACTGAGCCACTGACGACCTTAAATAATCATTATAAAAACTCAATCAAATAGGAAAAAGTATAAATTAAATTAAATGCCCTGTCGTAAAGATGCTAAATATATCTGATAAAAAATCACAAGTTTATATGACTAAAAAAACAAATACAATAAAATTTTAAACATAAAAAGGTTAAAGTAAAAACAAATTGCATTTAAAATCTTCGCATACCTGAGCACTTTGAATCATCAAATAAGTCGTAGTCAAAGGAGTGCCATCCTCATTAGTACCAAGCGCTGCAACGTGAATATTGTAACGCGTTTGTAATTGTTCAATACGAATTTTACGCTCAGCAATCATGTTGCGTATATCTTGGCATTCGGCTAAAAGAACGCGTTTTTGTAAATTCAAACTTTCCTTCTGCGCTTTTATTTCCGATCTTCTTTCTTGCATCGCCTGTGACATTTTAAATTACCAATTCGAGTCAATAATGTTTTTCTTAGTTTTAATTTATGAATTCGATTAACTTACGGCTTCCATTTGCAAAGCATATTTTTCTAAATCGTAAAGTTTATCGTCGACTTTCAATATAATTTTCGATGCTTCTTTCAATCTTAATTCTAATATGTTTTGATCGACTTTTCTCTCTTCGTAACTCGATTGAATAACTTTCAATTGCTTTTCTCCTCCTTCTATCAATACCATCAATTCTTGCTGTTTGTCTTTCAGACGTTGCAATTCTTCGGTATTCGCCGATATCAAATTCGATACTTTTCGAATTTCGTTCTATGAAAAGCAAAGTATTACGTTTATCAAACTTAAAATACCATATAATCTTTAAAAAGAAAAATAAAACTTACATCAACTTGAGATAGCTGATTATTCAAAGTTTTAACAGTTTCACTTTTTTCCTTAAACGTCTTTTGTAACTGTAGCAATCTTTTTTGTTTAAATTCCAATTCGGTCTTATCTCTCTCTTCGCCCAACAAATGCTGCAAACGCATCTCGCACTTTTGCAATTCAACGTCCGTATGATAAACTCTATCCTTTCTTTCTTTTAAAATTTTTTCTTCCTTCGATTGCTCGGATAATAACGTGTCCCAATGTTTAGTTTCACCTTCTTGACGATTTATCAAAAGCGCACATTCACCTTCTAATTCGTTGAGACGCGCTTGGGCATTCAATATTAAGCTTTGCTGACGTTTTATTTCTTTCGTGATGGAAGCTTTGTGCTTTTCTTCTTTCTAAAATCATTACTAAGATTATGATTATATTAAAGTTTATTTAAAAAAAAAAAAAATTAATTCAAGTGTAAATAAACAATTATATTAACTCTTTTAAATAATTTAATTTTTTAAATCAAATTTCAAAGTTAAATGCCTAATATTGTATAAATAATCATATATTTGATTAGAACTGAGCAAAATTTATGTTAAATATTTTTTAATTAATAATTATTAGATAAATAATATAAATACATAAATAAATAATTTAAACCTCAAGTATATCTTGCAGCTGACGAGTTCTTTGCTCAACATTCATCTTTTGTCCTTCGATATTCTTCAGCGTCACCTTAAGATCAGCAATCGTTTGCTTGCAATTTTGCAGTTTCGTTCTTTTGTTATCGACGTCGTTCCTTTTGCGCTTGATATTGCTTCTTAAATTTTGTATACGACCAGCCAAATCTTGTAACAATTTTTCTTGTACGTGGAGCTGAAAAAAAGATTTTTAAAAAATCATGATAATATGATTAATAGTTTTTCAAGCAAACAAATAAATATTGTTTACCTCTACAGAATAAGTATCATTCATATTTGTTAATTTACGGTGCTCTTCTCTGTAATAAAACATTTCCTTGTCCAAATCTTTAATATTTTCCTCCAATTCTCTGTTATTTTGCAATAGAATATCGAAAAAACGTTCAGCCTCTTGATGTACTTCCATTCTTTCTTTAGCTATTTCTCGTAATGAAGTTATGTCCTAAAATATTACTTTAATGTAAAACAAGGTGACAAAATTTTAAATAATAAGCTAAAAATTATCTTATAAATAATTTACAACCAAAATAGTGAAAATTCAATAGCTTCTAAATATCCCAAAAAAAACGAGGAATAAATAAAGGATTGAGTAAATAAAAAATTTCTGATTTAAACCTACTTGCAGAGCATGATGAATCGATTTATCACGTTGAGTAAGTACACGAACACTTAAAGACCATTGATCCATTAATTCACGTCGATCTTTGACTGCTTGTTTATAGAGACGCGCAGTTTTATCCAGAGTCATTTCTAACAAGTATACGTTTGAAAATTATTTTTTCATTAAAGTGTTTAAAGAATTTTATGTTAGTGGCTTGGTTAAAAATATGAAAAAAAAATCAAAATAAAACTCAGCGTTATTTAAAAAATTAAAATTTATTGTTTATTATTTGCTATTGATAACATTGTAAAATTATAAAAAATTCAAGTATTTGAAATAAACTTAAATCATTGTGAAATCTCGAAAAATTTACCCAATTCATTAACATCTCCAACGGCTGTTATCATAGCCTGTCGATAAACCTCTGCCTTCTCGCTGAGAGTTTGACGTTCATATTCTATTTTCTTGAAAAATATACAAAAAATGAATAAATCCGTTATTACAACCCGATATTACATAGTAATGACATTAAATTGCAATTCATCATATCATACCTTGAAAGTTTTCTCATCCGATTTCATAAACTGCTCGATAATCATATTTTTTTCTTCCTTTTTATTCAACTTTTCTTCCCAGCTCAGCAATCTATCCTGATGTTGTAAAATATTGTTTTTCGATGCTTCGAGCTTTTTCGTTAATTTATTAACATTCTGTTGCAGTATGTTGACTCTATCGGTCAAATCGCGCATTTTAATTTCGTTCTGTTTGGTGCTCTGGGTGAGCTTTGATTCTTCAAATTGCGCCAATTTATACATATTATTTTCGGTCTCGTATTGAGTTGAATGAGCGGCGAGCAAGCGTTCATTTTGCTTTTGCTCTTGCCTGATGTCCGATGCGTGCTTACAAATTTCTTGGACCCTCTCTTGGGTCGTTTCTAATTGAGTCTTCAATTTAGCTCGCAACCGAGTTTTACGCTCGATCTGTTTATTGAAAATAAAAGGGACGAGTTATATATTTTTTATATTTCAATTAATATTAAATGCATGTTCATTTATTTTAAATTAAGGTACGGTTCTGCGAAACGTTTATAAATATCAAAAATTAAGTCCAATTTTCTACTAAAAAAAAACTTTTAATACTAAAAATACAATAAAAATTAAATTTTGAATTTTAAAAATAAATTTTGATTTACTTATATATTGATTACAGTGTAAAAATTTACTACAAAATAATAAAATTAATAAAATTAACATATTTTTAAATCTTTATGAATATGAATTTCTGCGATTATAAGCTTTAATAATTTAAATAATTAAGAAAATTTTATATTATAATTAAAATAATAAAATTATAATAAATCAACTACTCTTTTACAAATTTTAGTAAGTTCGTTTGAGGTTAATCATTTATTATCTTAAAGGTAAAATAAAAAAATCCATCGCACGAGATAATATGAATGAAAAAATAAATAATTATAACAATAAAATTCATACTTCTTCTTCCAATTGCTTATTTTCAGCATTAGCAATTGGAATACGAAATCCATCGCTCCAACCCAAGTCATTTAAAACCTCTTCTATTGCACTAGGCATCTTTAAACATATTCATTTATTCACTTCATCAAAAATTTCATACTGAAACAATAAAAGAGAAAAAAACATATACAATTATTATTAATTTTTTTTTTTAATCAAGTAAAAAATTTTCGTTATTTACTTTGCACTGAAATACAGGATAATAAGACCGGTTATGTTGTGTACGCGTACTACTGCACCACGAGGCAATTGAATAGTGTGAGTAGATTCCATGGTAACAGAACAATAAATATTGTATTGAGTCAATAATGCTATTATGCATTTGAATTACAGATTAATGCAACTTTGATATTTCAAATTTTAATCAATAATATAAAATAAAGATGTTGTATTATTTTTATTCGTTATTTTTTTATTAATTTCGATTCATTGTTGGATTTTTAATGAATTATTAAATTTATTAAATCGCTTAATTAGATTTGAATTTTTTAAATTTGATAACTGTATATATACAGGCGAAAAATAAAAAAATTATATAGATTTTGTATCAGAAGAGTAAAAAAATATCTGACGTTTCAATTTTCTAAACAAATTAATATTTTTTTAAAACGAAAACCGAGAAATAATATTAATAATTCACGTCTTTGAAGTACTAATAATGTAGAGGTAGGTCGTCAATGGCTCAGTCGTTAGTATAAAAAAAAAAATAATAATTTACGACATCAACAATTACAACGGTACATGATAAGTACTTGCGATGATTAAAGCAATATTCATCAGAATCTAAACCTTGAATTGCAATTTCAATTATCTCAATCAATATACATGTTGCGTAAATATTATTTACTGTAATTATTTTAAAATTAAATAAAAATAACTGTTATTCAGTAAAATTAATAATTTCTCATAATAAAAAATAAGAGCGTTGGATTCGTAATCTCGGCGTTCCGAGTTCGAATCCCGTTTTCGGCAGCCGATTGATAGAAGCACCACTGTACGTTACATGTTCCTTGTTCACAAACATACTTACAAGCTCCATCGCTAATTAGCATTATAAAATAGCATAAATATAAAAAATAAGAGGGATTAAAATGAAATAATTAACAAAAATTTTTTGTAATGAATCAAAATTTCTTTATTTCATTTAATAACAATCATTCATTCATTAACTCTGATTAATAAATTTTCATAGCTGCAAGGATTATCTTTTATCTAAAATTTTGTAGGAAAGACTAGATTTGTAATGTCTAAAGAAAAATATAAAGTATATAGTGTATAATTTTTTTTTATAACAATAGTATAATATTTCTATAAAATATCGACGAAGCAATAAAAGGAATGCAGTTAGTTATTTAATGCATTATTTCGGCAGGAAACATTAAAATTTGCATTTACTACACTGCCAGCAGTGATTTCTTTTTTAAAAAATAACATGCTGATGTAAATGCCCCTCTTCTCTGATTTTCTTTTTTGAGTTTTTTTCTCTCTCTTAAGGTTAAAATACAAATTCATAAGTGATCAACACGTTAATTCACATGCTCGTGTCATATTTCGGTAGTTTTAAGTGCACAGTAAAGACATTTTTTTCTTTATATGGAAAAAAATTCAAGTTTTACGCTATTACAATGAAAAAAAAATTATTTTGTAGCTTCATGAATAGCGTGCGCAAGGTATTCTACATTTTTGGATGTCACTCCAGCCATTGATATTCTTCCGTCTTTCGTAAGATATATACTGAATTCCTTGGTAAGTTTTTCAACCTAAAGTAAAACAGATCATTATATAAATATTTTATCACATAATTTTTTAAATTATGGTTTTTTTCAAAACAATAAAAAAATCTTACTTCTGGAGCTTTAAGACCAGTAAAGCAGAACATTCCAATTTGATCGGTGATGTGAGACCAGTCACGAGTGCTACCGTTCTTCTTTAAATTTTCACGAAGCTTTGTACGTACTGATATAATACGATCAGCCATTCCTTTGACATCAACTAACCATTGTTTCTTTAATTCTGGATTACCTAAGATTTCAGTAACTATACGAGCACCATTAATTGGTGGATTGGAATACATTGGCCTAATTAAAATTTTAAGTTGAGAAAGTGTACGCGCTGCTTCATCCTTGTCACCGTTGACTAAAGTAAAAGCTCCAACACGTTCACCTATAGCAAAATATTATTTTAGATGATATAAAAAAAATTTCGAAACAAATTTCAATATCAGTACATACCATACAAGCCCATATTTTTCGCAAAAGATTGAGCTAATGCAATATGATGACCTTCTTTGATAAATAATCTTACTGCTAAAGAATCTTTCATAACATCACCTATTCAAAATATGTTTATTAGTAAAATTTCCTTATTTTTACTGATAACCAGTAAAATTTTCTTATTATTTACAGATTAAGTAAATATTTCATATTACTCACCTGATGCAAATCCTTGATAAGCCATATCAAAGAAGGGGAAAAGATTCTTCTTCTTGATAAGTGCAGATAGTTCAGACCATTGCTCTGGTTTAGGATCTACACCAGTAGGATTATGAGCACAGGCATGCAGTAAAATTATAGATTTTTCTGGCATTTTCTAAAAAAAAATCATTATAAATGAATTTTTAGAATTAAAAACTTTCATACAATGTAATTTATAAATGAAAATATTTGTATCGTAGAATAGTTAAAAAGTTCTAAAATATCTCCAACAATATTGTTTCAGTTTTTAATAAAAATACATTTTGTTTCAAATTGAAACAATCTAAATTAAGACAAAAGCTTATGTTAAGAAAAATGTAAATTTTAAATTATATTTGTATATTTATAAAAAAGCCTCTGAATATGCAAACAACATTTTCTTGTTACTTACAGAAATATCATCTAGAACACCTTGGAAGTCAAGTCCACAAGTTTTAGGATCATAGTATCGATACGATTTTACAGTTAGTCCTGCTAGCTTGAATAATGGTGTATGATTACCCCATGAGGGTGTGGGTAAATATATTTCCTTATGACCAGGGAAGAAATGAGATAAAAAGTTGGCACCAACACAGAGTGACCCTGTTCCAGAAATTCCTTGCACTGTAGAATTCTAAAAGATAACAACAGACTGAGCTATATTTGATGTTACGTTAATGAATAACAGCATAAATAGTTGAAATTAACTTACAAGGCCATTTGGAACTACTTGATTGTCATCTCCGAGAGCTAAATTTATACTATGTTTACAGAATTCTGGACTTCCAGAAATTGGAGAGTATTCTTTATCTAAACCTTTGCTACGTAGGCTTTCTTCTGCCTATAAAAAATAATTTTATACCATAAATATTTATTATTTTTAAAAAAATATTTACATTTTTTTAAATATTTATATCAAATTAAATTATTTACCTTTTTTACACTTGGTAATACAAAAGGTTTACCATTATCATCTCTATAGGCTCCTACACCAAGATTGATTTTCTTTGGATTTTGATCTTTCTTGAATGCTTCTGTTACACCAAGGATTGCATCGGGTGGTCCCATTTGAACTTGAGACCACCAAGAGCTGTAATAAATACATATATAAATAGAAGTTTTAATTTTCATCACACTGCTTATCATTATTAATTATTTTAATTTCATTACTATTTTAAGATTCATTAAATAACTAAAGTAATATTAATGTTCATTCAGGAAAAAAAAAATTATTTAAAATCAGAGATTTATTATCAATGTTTACGCTGACAAGAGAAGTAAATAACAGAAATCATCAGTGATAGATAACAATAAATTTTTTTAAACAAAAAAATTATTATCAAACATAAACACATTTATTTAGAAGTGCTAAATTTATTTTGAAATTAATTTATATTTAAAAATAAAAATAATGGTCATATTATGAAAATGATTTGGAAATCAATCAAATTCTTGAAATAGTTTTCAATTTTGCACTTAATTTGAAAATTTTATTTTTAAATCAGATTAAAATATCTTTGCTTATAAATTGAAAATGTACTGAAAATATTTCTCATTTTATTAAACTAAATAAATAATTTAATTTATTTAAATTTGTCATAACTTTAATTTTAAAATTAAAATTTTTTATCTCTTTAATATTAATTAATTCTATAAATCATCTGTTATATTTGATATTTCATCAGTTAATATTTGCCAATTTTATTGCTCTAGAACATAAATTGAAACAAAATTTTATTCAAAAATTATCTACCATAAAATTTAATCTATTCAAAAACGTCTAATTAAGAATGTAGCATAAGACATTTGATTAACGAATCAAATAGCTAATTTTCAAAGATAAAAGAATTCAACGTTCCACGTAGCAGAAAAAAAATAGCATTGCTGAATATTGAGATAAACTAGGCCACGAGGTCCGAGCGCGCGTAGGTTATACCCAAACCAAATAAAAGATATTCCAAAGATCGTCTTTTTTCACGTTTAAAAAAGAAACCACTTAGTTTTTGAAGGTCAAATTGTTATTTACCCGAGCCGCATAGGCACAGCCGCAGCAACTGCATTGCTATTGTTCTTTAACAATCCATTGCAACACGAAGCCAATGAAGTAGTAAATCTTGCACCTTGCGCCATGATTTATCTTATTAATCGTACGATAATTATACTTTCTTCTCACAAACTAAAGACTCAATAATGTAACAAGCACAACCGTATAAAAGAGTTAAATTTCACAACGATAATATATCCACTTTGAATCGGAGCAATGTCACGACTACTTGCTCGATCCGCAAGATTAATAAGAAGCGCCCTCCCCGAGAGCACAGTAGAATAGTACCAGTAACCAGTAGAGAGGAGGATATACTATACTGTTTACATGTGTGAGTACAAGTAGTATGATGTATACGTGACTATTTGTACGATATGTGACAATTTGTATATCTATAGATATAGAATTTATGAAGTGTTTCCCCTTTTGCGCGCGATTTTATAGCGCGTGCGTTGTCGTTCGAGATGTATTGTATGTGTGTATGCACGTAACGTAAGTAGCAAGTAGACATGTTTAGTTATTTAATTATTTCAACTTCCTCAATCTCGCGTATCTCTGGAACTTCTATTGATATATAATGCTGCTTTTACTAATGTTACCAGTAAATATATGTATTTGATATTCAATTCAATCGATTATTGTTATTTTTAGCCTTTAAAATTAATTTTATTCTAGAAATTTTTAAAATTTACTTAACTTATTAACGAACTAAAAAGACGTCAAACTATAAATGTCTTGAAACAAATTAAAAACTGTCAAGTAGATATATTTTTATAACTGGTGCTTTGTAATAAATGTTATTACTATCCAGTTACTTATTGACAACTTTATTGTATACATTGAAAGCGTTTGAGAATAGTTTCTTTTTTAAAATTATAATTAATTTATGTTATTTTTAATTCTATAATACATATAATTTAATTAAAACATTATTTATCTCAAATTTGAATCAATATTTTATTATTTTATTATCTAACAATTCTATACTCCAAACGAATATGAAATGCACTTTTTTTTGAGATTAGATGCACGCGGAAAAACGGGAAAAAATCTTCATCACGTGTAATTATAAATATTTAAAAGGTATTATTGACAGAAGTCACGTGTGAATAGTACTTAATAAAGTATTGGTTTTTTCAGCAACTAAAACTATATTAAAGTAGAATAAAAAGATACAAAATATAAAAGTTTTTAAATGCATATTTTCATGTATATTCGAAAAATTTAAATCTCCAGTAAATCTATCTGGTCATAATTGTTGTTAACGGAAAAATGTAAATTATAAAATTTATTTTACAATAAGCAGTTGAGAATAAAAAATAATAAAATAAAAAATTTTTTTTATATCTTAAAAATTACATAAGGTGTTATTTTCGCTTTTAAATAGTTCCTCTTATCTTTAGAAAAATAACGTTTATTTTATCAAACTTAATAAATACATTGTATACGTATATGTATATCGCAAATGTTGACATATAAAAATGTTGACAGAAATATTTCTTCAAATATCTAAATTGGATTTTAATTTATTTTAACCTAATCTAATTGCTAAATTTTTTTTAAATTTTATTTGACGTTGCTGAATTTATGTCATCATTGCGATGCTAATTAGCGACGGAGGTTTTTCACTGTATTTGTGAAGAAAGCACATGTAATGTTAAGTAGTGCTTGTTTAAATACTCAAGAGCGGGATTTGAACTCGGGACTTCGAGGTTACGAATCCATCATTCTATCGATTGATATATTAAAATTCGTTAATATACAGTAATTTATTTAAAATTCGATAAAATATTTCGATTCATATCTTAAATATTCATATCTCTGGCATTGAATAACGCAACAAAAACGTCACGCTAAATCTTACAAACACGCTGTCGTATACGCCAATGATTTTTTTTCATCTTCATATATCTTGACGATTTTTCTTTACGTCGACTTTTCAAGAGATAATATGTAATACGATACTACTGGTAACAGTGGGATATAAAATGAGTTAGAAACACGAGGTTATCGTCAAACAAAATTGATTAATCAAACAAAAATTTTAATTTCGCATACTCGACTTGCGATCACGTCGATCTTTATCGGTCATTAATGTATAATTGACTGTATTTTTTTCCATGGCATACGAGATTTTAAGTATATTGTACGATAAACAATAATTGTAAATTTCATCAAGATTCAAATAATATATATAGATAAAAAATTGTTTAATGTTTCGTATGAGATGTGTACTTTTAGAATTGATTAAAAATTTAGATTTTTCTATAGGCAATATATTAAAATCTATATTTAATTTGGTATGAATTAAAGAAAAGCAAATAATCCTTTAATCGTTAAGGGTCTATCGAGATCTGAAGCAATAATCATGTCCGAAGGACGAAAATAAGAATATTAACATATTTCTAAGTCGCTCATTTATATAATAGGGATTATTGTCGCTTTATTGACCTTTAATTTGAAAAATTTATCATACAATTTTTATTTATAAAGCTACAATGGAAAATATTCTATTAATAAATGTAAATTATTTTTTTTTAGTTAGGTATAACTAAATATATCTATCTTAACTTAAAAAAAATTATAATTGTATAAACAATAATTTATAGCTATAATGAGTATTTTTTTTTTAATTTTTTTAACGTCGCTGTATTTTTGCTATCATTGCAATGCTAATTAGTGATGTGAACAAAGCATATGCATTATGTACAGTAGTGCTTGTATTGCTCGGTCGCCGAGAGCTGGATTCGAACTCAGGACCGCGAGATTACAAATCCATCGCTCTACCAACTGAGCCATTGAAAACCTCTTTGGTTACTTTTATTATACGTAGATAGTTTTTAATAGAGCCAGATCTTATAGTTTTTGTTTGAAATACAACCTTTTTATTTTTAGTTAAAATTTGATATTCTAAAATATAACTTGAAATTCGGTTTATATATGTTCAGGATTTTAAATAAATAACAAGTGTCTTGAAAAAACCGTCTTTTTTGGAAA
Source organism: Anastatus disparis (assembly GCA_017163975.1). Classification (NCBI taxonomy): domain Eukaryota; kingdom Metazoa; phylum Arthropoda; class Insecta; order Hymenoptera; family Eupelmidae; genus Anastatus; species Anastatus disparis. The sequence continues at coordinate 4,526,752 of JAFFSR010000226.1, forward strand.
AAAATTATATAAAATGTAATTTTTGTATAAAAAATTTTTTGATTATTTATGAAAGCAGTTTGTGTGAGTGCATTTTATTTAGTTATCATGTAAATTTTAAAATTTACCAGCCGTTGATTAAAAATTATCTGTTAAATTGCTTTGTTAGATGTCACTAGTTTGTGCTTTTTTTTAAATGTTTTATCAATTTGTGTAATGGCTATGCAGGTAAATTTTAATTGTTAATAGAAAATTCAAAATATTTTTAAATAATGAATAGAAATAAAACTAGTAAAAAAACATTTAAATTTTTTTAATCAAAATCAATAATAATCTTTGAAAAACAATAGAATATAAACATTACTTATTAATAGTAATTTTTTATTGCTGTTATATTTCATAAATTTCGTAATAAATATAATGCCATTCGTTCAATTTTATCACATTTACTAGAATAATCATCCGATGCAAAGCTTGATTTTTTAATGACAAACGATTTACATTTTTTTACATATTTTATACAGACTATAAAAAACTTTAAACAATATTTTAGATACATAAAATTAATAATAAACTTGGATCTTCAAAGCTGAAAATTATTTTATTATAATATGAACATTCCATGGATTCTTCCCCAAAGCTAAAAATTTAAATGAAAATAATTACATAACAAAAAATCTAATAAATTTCACCATCATAGAAAATTTTTTTTTTTTTTATTTAACGTCGCTGCATTTATACTATCATTACGATGCTAATTAGCGACTGAGATCGTCAATGTGTTTGTGAACAAAGCATATGTACCGTATACAGTGATGCTTGAATCAATCGGCCTCCGAGAGCGGGATTCGAACTCGAGCCCTCGAGATTACGAATCCAATACGCTCTACCGAGTGAGCCACTGGCGATCTATAGAAAAATTTGATTTAGTAAAAGAATTTAATTTATTCATCACAAAAAAACTAAAAGAATAAATATTTATTAAAAATAACAAAATAAATATTTAAGAATGCACTCACAATCACACTCACAAAAATCTGGACAAGCGGAATCATTAATATTACTGTATGGTTTACCATAACGTTATAGTTCAATCATATTGTATGTTTTTGTCGTTTAATTTATTTATTCTAATAGTTTGGGTAATTTATAATAATTCCTTCGCGTTTTGGTTACTCTTTTTAATTTTTTAGTTGTGTTAAGTTAATGTTTTAATAAGTTCTGTTCAGAGGTTGTCAGTGGCTCACTCGGTAAAGTGATGGATATGTAATCTTAAAGTTCCGAGTTCAATTCCCGCTCTCGGCTGCCGATTATTTTAAGCACCACTGTATACGATACATGTGTTTTGTTCACAAATTTCTCTGAGAAACCTCCGTCGCTAATTAGCATTGCAATGATAGCATAAATACAGCGACGTTAAATATGAAAAAAAAAATAAGTTTTCTTGAATAGTTTTTTCATTAATTTATATCTTTAATTATTTTTTGTCAATTTTCTTTATTTTAATTTTTTATTATGGAGATAAGGTTCAAAATGCTGATATTATGAAAAATTTTTTAGAATTTTATTGCGTTTTATAAGTATATTAGATACTCATCTAGAAAATATAAAAAATCCATTGATTGATTTCAATAAGGTTTAACAAACATTACACTTTTACATATCACAACTTTATTTTATTTAACATTACTGATGTAATTGTGCTATCGTTGCAATTATTCTAATTAGCAACTTTTAGTGTATTTATAAACGAAGCAAATATAAGGTACAGTGATGCTTGTATCATGTGGATGAGACCAGGATTCAAACTCGGACCAACAAATAACGAATCCATCGCTTTACCAAGTGAGCTTCCAAATACCTTGCAACTATTACATTATTATGATGATACATTAGTTATCAAAACATTTATTTAAATGGAAGCTAATATCGCAATCAAGAATTATATAGAATATAATATAATAAGTTTATATTCAATGAAATTCTACAATACAGAGCATTTTATTATATCGTAAAAGATGCTGAATTTTTTTTAAAAGAATCCAATTATTATTAAAATATTTGCAATTTGTTAATGTTAACCAACTCCTGGGCTGAGACTTATGAAAATAAGCTTGCAGCTGCTGTAGTAATAATAAGACACATAAAAAAATTTTAAATGATAGACAAAATACAGTAAAAAAATAAGTAACTCTACTTTTCTTTGTGAAAAAAGTGCGAAGCAAAAGGTAATTTTAAAGAAATTGAGTTTTTACATCAACAGTGTCTAAAAGAGCTTGAGCATATGGTCAATGTGCATATAGATAATTACGTGAGATACTACATAATAATTCTGATATGGTATTACATTTGCTTGAAAGGTTATCTGTCTATGCTTTCTGTTAAAATTACAATTAAGAAACGGTCTGATTAAAAAGCTTTTTTAAAAAATTGTTTAAAAATCATTTAATTTTTTGATGTTCAATTATCAGTTACTTCTATAGAAAAAATTATTTTAGTGATCATGATTTACATAAAGTATTGCGCAAAGTGTGAGAAATACAAAATAAATTTTACGCGCGTTATTCATTGTATATTATCCAGTTTGGCGTAATTTTTATGAAAAAATTATTGCATTTTACATAAAATTTTTATTAATTTCATCAAATATTTTTATCATTAGACTTCTTCAACAAAAAACTAAAACACGTGTTCCCTTTTTTGATCCACCACTTTAAGATAATGACTTTCCTTGTGGGTCAACTTATCTTTTTTTACTATTTGCTTTATCTTCTATTCTAGGTATAAAATTTATGTAAATATTATGGATTCTGAACATAAAGAATAACTCTGATTTTGAAATATAAAATAATATTGCATCATCAATAATATTTTTTTTTTAATTTAGAGAATTTTTGTTCAGCATAAAATTTTATATTTGTCGCAAAAATATAATTCAATCTTTTATTATCGATAATAAGGGTTTTAATAAATTTACTCTTCTAAAATTAAACTAAATCTATTGAATAAAAATCGATGAGTTCGCATGTTTCTATCTTTGTAATTATTCCAAGTTTGAAATAAAATTTTATTATTATTTATTATATACTTATTATTCGAAAACTCAGCTATAAATACATTTTCAATTCGAACTTTTTCTTAATTAATCAGTTTGGCTTAAAGCAAGCAATATGAATAATGTTATTTGCATATGTTGACATTACAGTTAGCAGTAATTATACTATGACTGGAGTTTATTTACAACAAATTTGATTTAATTTTAAAAAATGCTTTAGCATTTTTTATATAAATTATAATTAAATTATTGTAGAATTTGAAATTTGATGTTTATTATTATCTATTGTACAAAATGTTGGTCAGTGTCAATTGTGGTATAATTGTGCAACTGTAGTAGATGTCATGCTATCAGTTAGTATTTAGATTATATTCTGAATATATTTTCATGTATATATATTCTAGGCCTAGTTATACATTATAAGACATTTAAAAAAAATTATTTGAATCATTTACAATATATAAAAAACGATAAAAATATCTTATTCTAATATGGATGGATAATCATAAAAAACTTGTGCAATAATATTTTTAAAATTGATAAAAATATTCTGATTCTATAAATGATTTTGCCATTTATTTCTTTGCTCAGATCATTACACAGAATATTATGATCCCTCATTAATATTTTTTTAATTAAAAAAATTATTTATATTTTAAATAAACGCATTTCCTAAATATTATTATAAAATAAAAATGGTTATTTTGTTTTTTTTTTTATTCTTTGGTTATAAATGTTTGATTTTGAGGTCGTCGGTAGCTCAGTCGGTCGAATGATGGATTCCCCTGTTCAAAAAATTCATTCAAAAATTTTTCATATTTTTCATATATTCAATATGTATTTTTGTTTCATTTTTATATATTAAAAAATTCATATCAATTTTTCATATGAAAAAATTTCATGAAAAATTCATATAAAAAATTGCAGATTGGATTTTGAAGTTTTTTCATATTTTTCCCATATAAAAATAATGAGATGATCACCATGATTATCATTCATTTGAATTTCCATACGAATTTTTTAATACATAAAAATGAAACAAAAATGCATATTGAATATATAAACAATTCATATGAAAAATTCATATAAAAAGTCCCATACATGGTAGAATTGACACCTTGCTTCGAAAAGTTGAAAGGAGAAATCATTAGGATCAAATGTTCATGAAAATTACCAATTATTGAATAAGATTTTTTGCGAAGTATAAGGGATAAATTACAAAACTTAATTTCTATAATCTTTATATTTTTGGAAATTATATGGAAGAAATTACAACCAACAGACTCAAAAAACAACCACTTCGAAAAAATTTAAAAAAGGAATCATTGATATTGAACATCTTATACAAATTCACGAGACAATTGCTAAGCATCTACGACCGATTATTTTGAAATTTTAAGAGTGAAATCCCTAAACCAAAGAATAACAATTCGGTGAAACTGTTTTTTAAGACAAAAATAATAAGTATGTAATGACTCATGTTTTTTAAACTTTGCTCATAATTACCTTAGTTTAATATTTTGTTACTTTATTTGTGGGAAAAAACAAAAATAAAAGTATTATATTTTTCCTCCTCTTAACATTGAGGGAAACCCCCAAATTAACTTAAAATTTTTAATGGAGACAATATTTTAATATAATGATTCATTATATGTAAAGCGTTACTACCTTTTAGTTTGTAATTAGTGATAAAATAAACAAATAAAATAAACACGAATTGCATAATATATAAAATCTTTGAAATTATCTTTGGTAATTTTATCCGGATTACGAAGAAAAAAGCTTACACAACTTACATTGTTGTTTACTTGAAATTAATGAAAATGTGATTAATCAATTTGAGACACAGAATCCACATGTCAATAATTGATTATAATTTAAGTTACAGAAGAAATAAGGCACTGAGTAAGCATAATCTTGAACTTTTTTTTCATACCTTAACCACTACTATCTTATGGTTGATAACAAATTTTTAGAACTTTGATATGAAAATATATATGATTTGCTAGTTTATTTTAGTGAGCTTTGGATAAGTTTTTTCTGAAAAATCTTCAAGCTTAAACGATTAAAAACTTGTAATCTATATTATACGTTATAAAAAAAATTAAAGATACATTCATAATCGGAACACTTGGTGATGTAAGCATCCGTTTGATGACAGAATTTGTTTATTTCCTAATTTTATCAATAAATCATTCTGACTTTTTTTTCTATATTTTGAACTTGTTAATAAATGATACGCGTTTTTCCCTCTGACTCCCGGACTTTTTGCTTCATTCATATATAAAAGAAGTGCTCGATAGCCATAACGACATTGACTAAAAAAGTTTCGACCAGTCGAGAACGTTTCGTTGATAAAATAGTATATTTTAATTTAAATCTTCTTGTTTATAATTGAACGGTGATCAAAATGATGAAGTTAACCATTCTCTTCTTGACACTGATCGGTAAGACATATTTTTAATATTTTTAAAATATAAAACTTTTTTTTATTAATTGTTTATTATTGAATAAGTAAAAAAAATTTTTCATAAACAAACGTAATTATTCATTTGAAAGCACGTTTTATTTGATATACCTAATAATCGTTACAAAAAATTCTTAGCTATATCGATAAAAAAATTCCTAAGTTTTATGAACTTTCTACTCGCAAGATGAAAATTAACAATTATTTTAAGCAGTATAATTTTGACACAATCATTAACACTTTTTTCTTGAAATTAAATAATTTAAGAAAAATTTTTAAATCAAACTCTTTTCACATTTCGATATATTTTATTTATAATATCGAAAAAATATTCTTATAATTTTTTTTCTTGAAAAAAAAAATATAAGAAACTTTTTGATATTATTTTATATTATTTTATTTAACGTCGCTGTACTTATGATATCATTGCGATGCTAATTAGTGACGGAAATCGTCAGTGTGTTTGTGAACAAAGCACTTGTAGCCCTGGAAGAAAATTGACCATATCTTAAGCATGATTGTTGGTCAACGCATGTTAAAATGACACTTATCTAGAAATTTTTTTTATATCATTTCTAGAATTTCTAGGTAAGTGCCATTTTAACATTTGTTGACCAGCAATTATGCCTACAATATGGTCAATTTTCTTCCAGGGAACGTACAGAGGTACTTGTATCAATCGGCTGAGAGCGGGATTCGAACTCGGAACCTCGAGATTACAAATCAATCTTTATTTTGTTTGAAAACTTAGTAATGAGTATAGTTTTATATTTATGAAATATTATAGATTTTTCGCTTTATTGAAAATGTTTATAAATACTTTTGATTCCATCTGCATAATGAAATGATAAAAACTTTTAAATGTCAAAAATTGATACTTTAAAACACTCAATAAATATTTTTCAATTGTTAACATTAAATTTTCAACTGCTTTTATAAAGACCTTGATTTCATAATTATAATTAACTTTGAAATATATTTGATAACTTTTATCAACTTTTTTGTTTCGAAATTGCAAAGTTTCACAAAATGTATCAATAGTTTACTGTATTTTCTATATTATGTTTTTGAAGAACTATTTAAATTATAAGATTAATAAATTGATAAAAATATTATTATTAGCGTGTTAAATACTCAGAAAGATATACTTTGTTAAAGTAAGAAAAAAATAACTTATATAAATATGATTTGAATTATATAAACTTTCAAATTAAAAGTTTTCTATTAGCAAAAGGTATATTCAGAAAGCATTACAAATTTTAATCTGTTTAAAACTTGTAAGGAGATGAAAATGATACAAAAATTTGTCATTTATTAAACTCCAAAAATAAATAATGAATTTTATGAAAATTATTTTACATTTATCCTTTCAACACTTTTGAACAAATTCAGTTTAAAACAAACTTTTTTTAATTTTGAAAAAAATCTTATAGAATTACAAGTTTAAAGATTACAGTAAAATTGATTTTCTTTATAATCTTACATATGGAAAACCGTTTCTAAGTTCAATAACAATCATCTGATGCTCCTTATACTATTTTTGTAGGTCATATATAAAATTTCATATTATTCGGAGTACTTAAAACATGCTTTTATGTCTACACGTTTAGAAAATATACAAAAATTAATACAAAATAAGCTCTTATCAAAAAATTTTTATTAATACAAAATAAGCTCTTATCAAAAATTTTTTATTAATACAAAATAAGCAATGGTGATTGACAATAATCATTAATTTTACAGTTGTATCATCAAATTTGGCACAAGCACAACCAGTACAAGAAAATACTGGATTAGAAACCTGTAAGTGTATTGCTACTTATGAATATATGCCACTGTGTGCAAACAATGGTGTTACATACTCAAATCCTTCAATGCTGAAATGTGCCCAACAATGTTTAAAAAATGATGGTAAGATATTTATAATATCTATATATTGAGTAAATTATTTTATTACAAATATATTTTATCATTTTTGGATGATCATAATAATCTAAATTTTTTTTTACAAAGAAAAATCTTTTAATAACTTTCGTTTATTGCTCATTTTAGGTATTACAAAGATGCATGATGGCAGATGTGCCATCAAGATGTAACTGTGAATTATTTCTATTCAAACCAGAATTTTAAATGTATATAATCTTCTTTGTTTATTTTTAAATGTATTGAATAATTAAATAGATGTTTAATTAAAAAATCTAATTTAATTATTTTTTATTCTATTTAAGAAACTATGTAAAAATATGACAACAAAACCAAAGAAGGAAAAAATAAACAATATCTTATAAGAATTTTATAAAAAGATTGTAAGAAAAATTTACTGTTAATAAATATTGTAATACAAATTTATCACGTGTTTTTTTCATATCATATTATATTAACTGTTTTTATAAGTACTAAATCGTAAATTAACATTATAAAATACAAAATAATGTCGCATTTATATCCACATATTTATTGGATAGTTTTTCTGTAATATTCATTATATTTTTTCTTTATTTTAAAAAAAATATTTTTAAGTTAATAATATACAACTTTATAAAGTTAATAAAGTCGGCGCAATTGAACTTTTAGTTAAAAAAACTGCGATAGAATTCTGAAAGCTTACAGAATTTTTAAAAGTCAAAATATCTTTAACTTTAACTTGATCTAAATGATCAATATTTTTGCTGATTTAAAACGTTTAAGGATTCATCGATCAAGTATATGAAAATATTATTGAAAATACATAACTTCATTTCACTTATAAATAAAAATCTATATTATAAGTAGTAAAATTAATAAGTCTCATCTTTTATGTAACAGATACATATTTTCAATAATTTTTTTTTACATAATAGTACGTATAAAGATAATAAAATTAAACAAGCATAGATTTAATAAATGAATAAAAATAAAAGTAATTATTTGTTATAAGCCATTTTTCCTAGTTGCTTCCAGAGCGTTTCTAGGGTTCTGCGAGTCGCTTCAAAGCTTCTTATTTCGCCTTTGGTATTTATGATTGGTAATTCAATGTTGTCATTGATGTTCTCATCGTTAAGCATGTAAGCAATAAAGTTGTCCGCTATTTTCATGCGAATCTTGGCGTTATCAATTTTTTTGACGAAACTTTCATACTCGCGTTGAATTTCATTGCTTAGTCCTATTAATTTAGCAAACACCCAAGTATTCATTGTCATGGTTTTATGACGATCTTGAATGTTTATGTAGATGTCACTTGATCTACGGGATGTATAAATGCTTATACTCTCAGATCTGTAAAAATGTTGTAATATCAAAATTAAAGAAAATCGCTGTACAGTCGGTGCGCGTCAATTTTGTTTGATAAGAAAAATTTTGTCACTCTTTATAAATTAATTAAATAATCTATTTGAAGTTAAACATTTTTTTACAAATTTATTTATAAAATGTTGTATTAAAATATGTAAAGACATTAATCTAAATTAGTGGAAAACTAAATTTTAAAGTTTTAGATATGTTATGTTTAACATTTTTAAATATTCGTTTCACCTTAAATAACTTTTTATTGCATATATTAGTTTGGAATTTTAAAATTTAAGAATTTAATTTTTACGGAATTTGGAAAAATCTTGCATTAAATTAAACATGCGTAACTTTCTCCGTGATTTTAAAGAGCAAAAAGTATTTTAAAATTTCATACCAATAAAATTCGCATCCACAAATCCCAATGCTTTTTTATGTTTTTATTAAAAACTTTTTTGATATTAATTGATATAAATTATTAAAACTGACTCGAATATATTTTTAAACAAATCTTATAACTAATCAACGTAATAAATTATAAATTAATCTTGTTTTTTTAGAAGTACATGATTTTAAAGAGATTGAAAATAATTAATTTTTTTCGTATATATAAAAAAGCTACCTGAAAACTGTTCCGGCGAATCTTTTTTTCATATTCTCATTAATTTCTCCTTCATAACAGCCTAGCTTTTGATAATCCATATAATTAATATCAATATAATGAAGCGGAGTCGAAGGATTTTGACTGCGGCTGATTATGCGCACTATAAATTCGCTGTTGGCTAATTCAGTAGAGATCCGATCACCAACTGCCAATATCATTGACGCTTTATCATTCAATATAAATTCTCTAGTTTCGGCCAATTGGTAACGTTTATCAATTTGGGCCGAATACAAAACTGGCGCAATGGCTACTGGGCCGGTAACATTGGGGCTTTGCTGTTGCTGTGCCCTTGTGCCAAATTTAAAGTCCATAAATCCACGTTTTTCTCGAGGTGCGATTTTTTCATTGGGCGATGTCATGGCTGTTGGTACATTAACAGTTGAAGCTAAAATGTTTGTTTTATTAATTATTTTTTTATATGTGAAATTTTTTTTAATATATATTTTTATGTTGCTATAAAAAATTTTATTAAAAAATAAATCATTCCTTGCCTAATGAAAGATTTGAAGCTAGTATCTTATACTAATAAAATTTGAATGTTAAAAAAATATTATTTTGTAGAAAATTAAACAGTGCTGGATACCGTATTTAGTTTTCTCGTTTAAGAGCTCGTTTTACATATCATAAATAAAAAAATTAGAGGTATTCAGTGGCTCACTTGGTAGAGCAATCTATTCGTAATTCGAGAGCCCCAAGTTCGAATCTCGGTCTCAGCTGGATGATGTAAATAGCACTGTACGTTATGTGTGCTTTGTTTACAAACACACTGAAAACCTCGGTTGCTAATCGCAATGATAGCATAAATACAGCGACGTTGAATAAAATTTAAAAAAATTAAAACACTTAAATTATTATTTTGAATAAAAATATAAGATAATATGTATTTTTTTATAAATTAATAAAAAATAATTACACGACATTACGCTCACACTGTTTAGTTTTACTTAAGATAAGAGTTTTTATTTATGGATAAGAACATTGATTATAAGTCCGGTTACCTTCATTAGATTTCTACTCGGTTAAGTAAATAAATAAATCAAGTTGAAATATGAATTTTTTTAAAAGAATTTAGATTTTTAAATGATGTGGGTGTTCATTAAATTTCTTATTACTCGTGCGATTAATGTATATGAAAGTCAGTGAAATCAACTTAAGTAGCATTGTAATCACAGCAGGATGTAAAAGTTAATATAAAAGTTTATATTACTCGATATTATACAGTTCGACCTCTGAATAAGAAAGTAAAGGTCTGCGAGAAGAATATGTCTGCAAAAATGCATACCCCTACCTCGTGTTTTCTCCTCTATTTCCCTCTCTTTTCTCAACGCATGATCTCGCAATAAGCACGAGCGCTTTGACGATCGTTGATTTTTTAGTTGTAACATGCGCTATTTAAATGTGTTTTTTTTTTCAATTATTTGAAATTACGTTTTTAAATTATATTTGAAACTAAGTTTAGTTCAGCGATCTTATTACAATGTTGAGATATACACTCGACGAACATTAAATCGCGTGGAATGTTTTTAAAATTCTCCAATGAGAGTAACCGAAACAACAGTATTATCCAATAGCATCGTATGATTTTAAAATGTTCCACGTGAATTATATAAAGAGTAACTTGAGGAGTAAAACTGAAAATACACGATTCTAAGAATTTCGTGAAAATGGAGGAATCGCTAAGAGAGTTCTTATTCGGAGCCGAACTGTAAATATTAAGAATTTTATAAAAATTAATTTAATTATTCATTTTTAGTTTTTTTTAAATATTTTAAGATTTAAATTATTAAAATATTTTAAACTAAAAAAAATTTTATAAACGTTAATTTAACAGGTCGATTATTATGTTGCATCATCTGGCACATGTATGGCGCGCTTAAAGAATCGACCTGTTAATATATATCAAAACAAAGTTCAACATAATTATAAATGAAATAATCATACCATGTCCCAGATCCTGATTGGGGTAATGTAAATTGTTTACTGGCAATGTCTTCCTCTTATTTGGGCTCCAATCCTTTGAAAATGTTTCATCATGATAACTTGCATTGATGAGATCTGCAAAATAAACATATCAATTTTTATTCCTTAACAAGTTAATAAAGGTAGACAATTTTTAACAAATCATCGTTAGACATTACGATTTAGCAAGAAATTATCGAATTGAAACAAACAAATAAAAATAATACGATATTAGAAAAATGGTAACCTTTAATTTTTTTATTTACAATGAATAAATAAGGTTAGGATTTTAAGACGAAAAAATTTGTAAAATTCTGCAGTATACATACGTCTTGCATCTCTTTTAGGTGTTTTATTATAATTCATCGTTGAATTTATTTCACTAATTACAATAATATGTTAGAAATAAATAGCAAACTACTTTATTATCTACTCGACTATAAGGGTAACAAAACACTGCGGAGCAGACAAAGCCGGCGGAACAAATATTTTAATTTGTATACAATTTAAGCTAAGCAAAAATAATGCGATACGTTAGTTAGATAAGCTCACTGAAAATTTGACTTTGACGCTCGAAGATACCTTTCTTACTTCGAAAATAAATAATGCCTTTTTAACCAACAAAGATATGTGGAATTGCGTATTATTCCTTATATGCCTTTTTTAAATTGGTTACTTTTACGACTATATTAATATTTCTGTTAGAAAGAATTAAAGAAGAACTTCGCGATTTCCGGTTAAATTTTAAATTTTAATAATTTTAGCATAAAATGCTTTAAATTGATTGTAATTTTTAAAAAATGTGTTGTCAAGTAAATTTTTGAATTTCTTGTTTCCAATTAATTCGAAAAGAATACTTGTTATAATGAGAAAAACGAATAGTTGTGTTGAATATTTTTTTAGTGCTTCACTTATCTTAATACTTCATCGTAATTTTATTTATTTTATGCTAGAGTGAAAACTTAAATATTTGCTTGTCAGAAACAGATGTAAATATAAACATAAGTGATAGACATAAGAAATTCATAGTATTTATAAAAAAAAATATTTTGTTATTAATTTGAAAATTTTATAAAACTTTATTTAGAAAGTAATTTTTTAGAAAATATTTTTATAAAATTTTTATCATTCTAACATCGCAGAAAACTGTCATAAATAAAAATTTTAAATCAACACAAAATATGATAAAAATATTCATTCAAATTAATTTAATATACTGTTTTTTTTTATAATATTATGTTAATAAGAAATGTTATGTCAATCTTATGTTACACTTATATTTTTATTATGAAGTCCAAAATTCTGAATGATTCCAGAATTTGAGAAATTTTGACTAATAACTATTGTTTTTTAGAGGACCAGATAATTCACTATAAGGTATTTCTTCAGTTAATTTAATTATGGGACATACCTGCTTTTTAAAAAATAATTACGTAATGATACATGAAAATGAAATTTAATATTTATGCTTTGAGAAGATTTTTTAGTTAAAAAAACAGTTTATATTTTTTTATGTTATATTTTGCATTATGAAATAGCATTGAAAAGAAATTGTTAATATATTTGACGACCGATTTAGACCCTGCATTGCGTAGCGATAAAGCTAAGGAATAGATTTTTTATTGTGATCTCGAAAATTCTGTTTAAGATTATAAGAAAAAAAATTAAAAGGATAGATGCATATTTATATTATACATAGGAAAAAATTGGAATATCTATTATTAAACCTTTGCTTGTTAGGAAAAGTTATAGAAAAATGCAAATAATTGAGCAAAATTTAAAATAGATCTAATAACGTGAATTATCATCAGAATAATTTTAAAAACTATGAAATTAATAATAATTTCAAAAAAATCGTAGCAGTTCAAATAAATATATTAATGCTTAATATCAATTTATTTTTTATAATTATTATTATCTATAAATAATTGACAAGAAGTGTATAAAGCTATATCTAAATAACCAAAAATAAAAATTTGTTAAAATTAAAAATTTTAGATAATGTAAATAACTGTAAATAATTCCAAATATTTTGCCTGTTATTTATAATTATTAATAGTTATTTATAGAAATGATTTCTATTTGGGTATATTTAAAAGAAAAAGGAATGAACGAGAAAGAGAATGACATTCTCGTGAATTTTTTGTTGTATATTTTTAAATAACGCTCCATTTAGGATGAAAAAAAGGATTCTTAACTTTATGCGTAGTATATTTTCAGCGTGTCTTTCAGCACGTAAGCAAAAACACCTTACACTCCCTTTTTATAAGCGCGCAGAAAATTTTTTGCGCATTCAAAATTTAATAATAATGATAAAACTACTGCTTATAATTAAAAAAACTAATATGCAAATTGTTTTAAAATATATCAATAATATAATAAACACAGAAAGTAGAATTTTTCATGTATGTCAAACGCGCATTAAATTTTTCGCGCCTTGTTTTAAAAAAAAAATTGTGTATATATGTATGTACTGATGTATATTACATATTCAATCTACCTTACAACCTGATACAATGTTGCAGAAAAAAAAAATTGCGGAACTATTAGCGGTTGATCATTGAAAGTGTATCTTATATATTACAATGTATCAATAAGGTGCAGTATTTTTTTCTTTTCTTCGTGAATGTTCGAAGTGTGTTTACGTTTGTGTGCGAGGTTCTGTAGTTCTATGTCGAGGTCGTGTGATCACGAAAAACTGGTTTTTGAATAATCATCTGTTATATACGTGCCTCGAAGCAAGATTTTAGAAGCTTCTTTATAGCTCCTTATACTAAGATTCTTTTTCTTTTTATTGTTTTGTGTGGTTTTTTTCTATTCCTATATCGTTATAGTTATAAGCTTTAGTCGGCTAAAACTGCTTCGCAAAGGTGTTGTATTACGTCGATGCTCAGGTTATAAAAGAAAATTTTGTTACTAAATTTATTGAAAACTATGGCGTTATCACGTATCGGCTCATCAGCCGATTTTGCGACTCTTTTTTCAAGATCGACTTATGCAGGTAAGATTAATTAAGAATTTTTTTTTATTCTTGAGTAAGTTATCAAACAAAACTAACCTATAAATAGACATATGTATACACGCTTGCTCCGTTATCAGTTTTGGAATTTAAATATTTGAATATCATTGCATAAGTACAATTAAATTTAACTCTGAATATTTAATTTAATAATAAATATTATTAATCCCTTCTGTAAAATTAGTTTAATATATTAATAACGTATAAAAAATTCAGACTAGATTTACTTTGTATGATGGATTTAATAATTTAGAAATTAAAAAAAAACGATAATTAAATTGCTAAAGTTTTTATTAATAATCAAGTGTTTTATTTATCATTAGTACAACGTTTAATTTTCGGAATAACCAAAATTTTTTTCCCAACTATTAAGAGAGTTCAAAGTTCTACTTTGACGGAGTTGTTTACAACTTTTTCTTTTTCTAGTATTTTACGCACCGTGTTTTGAATTCCGGTACTTTCCAACTATTCTTTTTATTCTATCTTTTATTTAAAATTATTCGATTTATTATTAATCAATAACTAATACTTCTGTATTTATTATAATTTACTCTGCTACCAAAACATTGTCAAAAATTTATTAAAATTGCACTTATCAAATAATTATAAAAAAACATCGACTTATTAAGAAAATTTTAATATGCATTAAAATAAAATTCATGTTTCCTTGACCTGGTAAACTTCAAAATCCTTTCACGTTACGTCCATTCAATTAAATATGATTAACATAATACAATGTAATTTAGTATTATATAAGTAAATGAACGATTAAATAAAAAAATAATTCCTTGCAATAATGAGTAAACAAAAATAATTAATTACTATTTTATAAAAATCCTCATGAATTTCAGCAACAAATAATGCACGTCATACACGTCAGAACATCGAGCAGAAGCTTCACGCAAGTGTAATTCGTCAATATCCCGAGGCACCGCAAATTCCATTACCATCAAATGTATCCGAAATATTTAACATCGAAACAAGCCGTTTTGCGCCCGAAAGAGCACGTGACATAGCGGCGCCAATATTCTTGTACAATCGTAATCCTGACAAATATTCAAACATGAATTTTTGCAGCAATAATAGCGTTAAGATGCACCAAATGGATTCGCACGTTGATTCTTACGATTGCTTCGGCTCTGTGAGCTTGAACAGCTCGATGCAAACAAACGTACCAAAACCATTTTGCTCAAGCGGTAAATCAACGTATTTAAATATGCCCGGTGGACAGTGGGCTAGGGATGGAAAATACTTGGCTGAAATAATGAAGAAAAATCATTTTACCGTTTACAAAATGCGCCATTTGAAGAGAAATGGTCAACTTGATGGTTAGTCGACGTTTAACGAAGATCATGGGATTTTATTTCATTGGAAATAAATATGAATTTATGTTTACTTTGATATTTTTATTTTTACGCTTCTATTATTATTATTGTAGATTTAAAATTTTTTTTATTTTATAATGTTACTTTTAACAATTTTATATTTTATTATTTTAATCATATAATAATAAGCATTTTGCACAGATTTTAATAAACAAAATTTGTGCAAATGATTTTTATCTTCGACCATATAAATTTGCTATTTAAATAAATTTATAAACCAAAACGAAGAAACATTTTTCAATGTAAAACGTGTTATAACTTTGTGATAAAATCTCTGATTCTTGTATTTTGAAATGTGCATTTATGTAAATTTATTTTATCACGTTTTGCAATTATACAAATTGAAAATATTGTTAGGAATTTTCCTGCTAATTTTGCCATATAAAACGAATGATCGATTAAAAAAAAATTGAATCATAAGCAATCCGTCCAGGCAAAATGTATATTATACGTTTTTGCAAATTAGCGCAAATATTTCGTTAATATAAGTTTATTAATTATATTTATTTTTCTATGATAATTAAGAATAAAATGTTATGAAAATAACAAAAAAAAATATGTAAAACACAAATATTTATTTCAATGAAATACATGACATTGATGTATTTTATTATATTTAATTATGTAAATTAAAATGATTCAATAAAAGAACAAAAAAAATTTTAATGGAACATCCTTTTTATTAATTAAATGAAAATTATTATTTAATCATTTATCATTCAATGGATTGTTACTAAACATAAAATCATTTATAATTTCATTTTTTGAATATCAATCTAACATTTATCATAAAGCGTTAACAATTATTAACTTATGCCATGTTAATACCGAAACTTTAATCATGTATATTAAATTAATTTGGAAAAAAATTCATTTTTATTGAAAAATTAAAATCTTAAACAATAAAATGATTTTTTCAAATCATATTATACTGAATCATTTGCCTATTAAATGCATAAAACATCCAAGTAAAAAAAAAAGCTAAATAAAAAGTCAATTGAACATAAATTCACGATCCTTTTCATATCAAACTTACAAAAAAAGTCTAAAAAAATTAATTATACAATGATTTGTTATTCAGGTTTATTAAATGTCATCGTGTCCCGTTGCTTTTCAACAACGTCATCGGCGAGCTATAGTACTACTAATGACACTGCAACATCGGCTAACAAGACGAGCGGTACGAATAAAGGAGCCGATGGAAAACAAAGCGATCCCTTAGATGCTAAATCACCAGCTAATTTAACGAAAAGAGAAAGATTAAAAATATTAATCAGAGATTATGGAAGAACAGTTATTGTTTTTCACGTTACTATATCGCTGATATCATTAGGACTTTTTTATTCGCTTGTATCTAGGTCAGTTATACATAAATTGTTTTTTAATATGAAAATTAAACAATTTTCTCTAATATCTTATACTAAATTTAAATACCATTTTTCATGTACTCGTAAGTATTAATTTAAAAAAGTGTTAAGTTTTGATTTTTAAAGTAGTTAACAGGCTTGGAAAAGTCGATAGAAAATCGATAAAAAAGTTTTATTTCTTTTTTATCTCAAGATTAGTAAATGGAAAATCTACTTGCATATATGTATACTATTCTAAGTATCCAGAATCCGGTTTTTGTTAATGAGTGAATTTAAATCAGCTGCATACGTTTTTTTTTTTATCAATGCGTTTTACGAATGAAACGGTAAATGAAAAAGGAGAAGACATACGAATTTAAACTTTATTTAGGTTGCCTTAATTAAATATAAAAATAAATATTTTAATGAAATATAATTTTGTTTTATGAATTATAAAATGTTTACAAAATATTTTTTTTTCTAGTGGCTTGGACATAACGCCTCTAATTCAAGTGTTCAGCGATGGACCATCAGCTGAAGGCGGTGAAGACAAATTGGTAAAAATGATAATGAGCGAAGGTTCAACTTTTCTTATTGCTTACGCAGTACATAAATTATTTGCCCCTATACGTATAACAATGACTCTTGCTTTTACACCAGTAATCGTTAAATATCTCAGACGTAAAGGTATCCTGAAAAAACCAAAACCTACAAGTACAAAAACAAGTTGAATGAATTGTCCATCATCGTGTTTATAGTGAATTGACAGAATAACTTGTTGATTTTCTTCTTCTTCTATATTGTGTATGATAAGGGTTTGAAATTGTTAAAAAAAATTATTTGATGTACAGTTGATTCATACGTTTTGGAGAAAGGATGTTTAATGTAAGGTGATTTAAAAAATAATTTTTAACATTTTATCAACTTAAATATAAACAATCAATTGTTATTATAATAGTTATTATAAGATATTTATATTTTATATAGCAAATCAATATTTTATACTGCACTGTAAATAATTATAAATTGCTTGTCAGTAAAGATTATAAAATTATACGAAAATTTTTTTTTTTTCAATAACTTAAATTAATTATTGTGAAAAGTAAAGATACGTTTTCTCAACTTTTTTTATTTATTTATTTGATGTCACTATTCATGCAATCATTGAGATGCTAATTAGCGACGGAGGTTTTTAGTGTGTTTGTGAACAAAGCACATGTAAAAACAGTGGTGTTTGTATTATTCAGCCGAGAGCGAGAATCGAACTCGGGTCTTCGAGATCACGGATCCATCGCTCTACCGAATGAGCCGCTGAACCTCAACATTTTTTCAACTGAATAAACCGAGTACTTAAAATAATAAATAAAATAAATGCATTCACTGAGGAGAATAAATAAATAATTCAGCTATTATATTTATGTTTTTATTATTTAAAATGTATACAACAGTTGAACCTTTTAATATATTTTAATTTTAATATACATTTTTTCAATAATTTGCAATATTAATAATCATTAGAAGATTTTAAAGAAAAAGTTTACAAAAAATAATTTTTTTTAATTAAAATTAGTAATTGGCATTTATTTTTAATGAAATTTCGAATTCGAATCGCAAAGGCTCATTGTATTTTCTTCTTAATTCTTAACGATGAAAATTCTTAATTTTATTAAAATATTATTGTAAAATAATGCACGAAGATATATATATATACATATTTCCATAAATATACCGTTTTCACACACTATTTAACAATATTTAATTTTTTTTAGAAATTTGTATTTTTTTTTGTTATATAAAGAATATATATATAAATGTATATTTATAAATGCTGGTCGTAATTTGTTCACAACATTATACATACATTGATCATAGCGTGTGCAAAAACACAAACGAGCGCACACAATTGTTTATTTGTATAATCGACTTATAAGAAAACACATAATTTTATTTCTCTTGTCGCGGCGACGTAGCAAATGCCAAAAAAGATTCACATTTACAAAAGCTCGTTAGTTTCAATGGACGAATTTGATAATAATATTTTTTAGGAAACAATTCAATAAAATTTTAGGCTGATACTTAAAAATCATTGAGATGATCAGACACACATAAGCATTTCTTAACAGCTAAGTTATTTATTGATTTTCGAACATGGTCAAGTCATAAAAATCTTTATTTATCCATTTCTTTAACATGCAAAAGCAGATTCATAATATTTTAAATTTAATATGTTATTTGAAAAATATATATTTTAAAGCACATTTATTTTTACAGCAATTTTAATGCATTTAAAGATTGAATTTTTTGTATGAAAAATTTTTCACATTTATTTATTAGAATTTTAAGAGAATATAATTATTATTTATAATATTCATCAAAGTTAAAGAATGAAGTATTTAAAATAAATATCTTTATGACTTAATTAAAAAATATGTTAGATTGCGACATGTATTTACAAAGTTACGGAGAGTATTAGAATCTTATATTTATACAAACTAAAACTAAAACTTCATTATATACAGTCTGTTAGCATCTTTCTCAGTGAGAATGAATTAGTCTTCTTATTTTAAATATTTTTTTTTGTTATTGTGAGTAAAAAAATTATTCATTATAATTTTTGTTCACTATGTTAAAAGTATATTTAAAAAAAAGTTGTGAATATAAATTTGAAATTTAAATCTGATATTAACAACTTTTAAGTCTTGCGAGTGTATACTATTGTTCATGTTTTTATTTTGCATAAAGCACATAAAAATAAGAAAACAGAATTCTGTGTCTTAATTATAAATAGATATAATCTATATATAAAATACTTTTACACTTAGTAAAAAGATATAAAAATAACTAAAAACTAGAAAAATATTTTTGTAAAAATTACATTAAAGTTAGTTTGATTTTTAAGTACTTCAATTAATGAAGTATAAAAATTTCAGCAATATGAGACTTCTTATCAAATCGAACTGGTTTGGCAATAAATGGACAATTTTATAATGTTTCAAAAATACATTGCAGTACTATAGAAAATGGCAGTGTTTATATCTATGGAAGAATTTTAAAATTGAATATTATTTCTTTTTTTTTTTTTTGATTTTATAAGAGGTACGGAAACATTAAAATTTGCTCATATGTTATATGTAGCTTTTGATAGGAAGTCGTCTGAAATGATAAAATTTTAAGCTTCTTACGCATCCCATAAGAATAAAGAATTTTTTTTATAAAACACAAAGTAAAATAACCTGATTTACAATTTGCATAAAAAATTTACAATTAGAAAAACTAATTGGCACAAAATTTCGTTATTCATAAAAAAAAAATACAACGAAATGTACAACTGTATCAGATATCAACTTATTTTTTCAGATCTTTGATACCAACATATTAACTTTGTAGGAACACGAAAATCAAGGCTCATCCATAATTCAAGTATAGTGAACTTGGATGCAACGAGAGTAACTTTAGTTATGTTTTTTTTCTTATTTTTCTCATTTTTTTGAAAAGTATTTTATTAATGAAAAATTAATAAACATCTTCTAATTGAGTATCTCAATTATGAATTATCAACTGAAATCGTCACATCCGTTTGCTTAATAAAACTTCAATGTTATATCAACAATCAGTCAATGAACTAACTAGAGTAGCAATTCATTTAAATATTCTTAATACATAATGTTACAGTCTTTTAATTAAATGCAAGTCAAATAAATCGTTACCTCAGCTATAAATCATAGTTCAGAGTAACATAAAATTATACTTAAAACTGTTATCTTATGGTAGTATGAAATTTTTAATATTTTCAATTATTTTGAGATTACTGTAATATATATTTAAAATTAAGTTATTCGAGTGAACATTAAAAATATTAATTGCGAGTGATTATGATGAAAATTTAACAATCAACACTTGAAGGGCAACATATATATGGATCATAGATCCATTTATGTATTGCATATATCTTACATTTATTTTATGTTGAAGAATCTCATAATTAGTATATATGACATTTAAACTTTTTGATTCTTAAATATTTAAAAGTTTTAAATATTAATGTTTAGAAAAAACCTTATGTTTTGCCCTTAAAGTGTTAAATTTTATGTGATGTTAAAAATAACATATTAAAAAATTATTTTCAAAATCTGATTCAGACTTAGCTAAAGTATTAAACATTACCAGATCTTATCAATCAAATAAAAACATAATAAAACGTTAAAGCAAACGGATAGACTATCAACAATTAATTCGAATTTTCACAGTATATTACCACCATTTAAACTTCATCCTCATCTAAGATTCCTATACGTACGTGTCTGTACGTCTCCCTTGAATATGATGAAAAAACTGCCTCCAACTTGTAAGTGTTTTGCTAGACCACACCCAGAAACTACTAGTGATTCCAACAATCATAGCCATCAAATATTTGATCATGAAGACTTCAAAATCTGGTTTTTTGAATTCCCTAGCACCAACTGGGCATGGAATGGAATATAATGCTTGAGGTCCTGGACGTGAACACATTTCAACGTTCCAAGTGGTCATCCAACTGTCAAAGTAAGCTTGTTCATAAAATAGACAAGCAATCACAATAAGAGCTGGTACAGTATAAAGAACTGAAAAAATTCCAATACGTATCATGAGCTTCTCTAATTTATCAGTCTTAGTGCCATCGTGTTTCATAACTGTACGAATGCGGAAGAGAGAAACAAAGCCAGCAAGTAGAAAAACTGTGCCAAGTACCAAATAGACACAGAGTGGAGCAAGTACAAAACCCCGAAGAGCTTCTACATTCCATAATCCTACATAGCATACTCCAGACAGTACATCACCTGTTAAATGTAAACAATTAGTACAGGATTTGTAAAAATATAATAGCATTTTCAAATAAAATTTTTACATTTACAACAACAATACGTAAACAATTAGTACTGGATTTGTAAAAATATAATAGCATTTTTAAATAAAATTTTTACATTTAATTTTTGCTTGATCCAAAATATAAAATTATATTGTATTTAAGACAAAAACATTTACAAAATATAACAATAAATACATACCTTCAACTTTTCCCATTGCAAGAATAGATACTGTCTTAACAGCTGGAGCAGCCCAAGCAGCTAAATGAAAATATTGAGAATTTGCTTCTATTGCTTCATGTCCCCATTTCAAACCAGCAGCTAAGAACCAAGTGAGAGTCAAGATAACCCACCAAATACTGGAAGCCATTCCAAAAAAGTAAAGTACCATAAAGAGAATGGTACAAAGTTCAACTTCAGTGCCTTGAGTTATGATTGAAGCCATTTGAATTCTCATACCTCCTGGTGGTTGGAAGGGTTCTCTACATGATATAGAATTTCCTGCAGCCCAACCAACTACATATGCTAATGCTACCATTAAATAACATACTGATAAAAATATTATTGGTCGTTCTGGGTATCTGAAAAAATCAAAACAATATATTTGTTATTTAAAAATTCAAAGAAATGAAATTTTTATAATACATATTGAAATTATAAAAATTTTTACCTAAATCTGTCTGTATCAATAAGAAATGTTAAAAATGTGAAAAAACAAGATGCAGCACATAGGGTAGCCCAAGTGCCAACCCAAACTCTAGAAAATTTGCGTTCTCTTTCAGTGAAAAACATTCCATCACAAGGAGCTCCACAATTAGGTTCAACTTTATTGCCTACTTTTAATGAATATCCTAAACCAGGAGTTACTTTAAATTGTAATGGACAAACAAATCCAAAATTTCTAGCTCCAAGCATAAAATCATTATTGCCAAAAGGTTTTGGAACATTACCCCAACTGGGGTGAAATTCTGGTGCAGGTAGCTTAACATCATCGACTACAGGTACTTCAGTGGGTGTTGATTCATTTTTACCAACGCAAAGTACAGGACCACCATTTTCTGGAAACTTTGAACAATCCATACTTTCAGGCCAATAGAATCCAAAATTATTCATAAGTTTCTCGCAACCCATTCTTGCGCTTTCGCAGAGAGATTTACAAGGTGGTAATGCTTTATCTAATATAGTACAAACAGGTGCGTACATAGCACATAAGAAAAATTTAAGATCAGGACTACATTTAAGTTTAACAAGTGGTGAAAATTGATGAACTTCAGGTCCAGCATCCTCTTGTTTTTGATGATTAAGCAAATTTGGCATTATCGTTTCATTGTAAGGCATATCCTTACAAAGATTAATAGTAATAGGCTCGCACTTGCCATGAGGAGCAAGTGGATCTTTAGAATGCAAAGCTATCGAGGATGTCAGGAGGCATGTAAAAATACTGGCAATAAGTAATGATGTGTAGTTCGTCATCTTGTTTTTAATTCATTAACTTTTAAACTACACTCACACACCTGCTGTTGATCCTCGGCTGTCGACAACAGACTCACAGGATAATAATATTTTAATTTCACAGAAATAGTCTTCTTTTCCTTCTTCGCGTACTGGCTGCTTGTTGAAAAGCAGTGAAAGCACATAGCACACCTAACACCACTGTGGATTCACTAACATTGTAATATATTGTCTTCCACTTTTTTTCGTTTCTCTTTCTCTTTTATGTACACACCCGCACAGTGTGTATACTTATTATTAAAATTTCTTTCTTCTTCTTTACAAATGTTTATCTTCACTTATTTAAATAAAATAATAAAACAATTATAATGTCACCAAGAGTTTGATAATTTTTTTTCCTATTTCTTATTTTCACTCTCTCTTCAATTACACTTATGCGCTTTTTCTTATGGTGGACACTAAAAGGCGAACGTCCCCTCCGAGAGAAAACATGGAGGACGAAGGAGAAGAAGAACAAGTATTACAAAGCAACTCTCTCACTTTGCTGGCCAAGAGTATAAGCGACGCCTTTGCGTTTATGTATATATATATGTTGGTATGTATAAGCGCGAAAAAGCGCCACAGAGAAGAACGAAACCGGGAGAAGAAAATAGCTTCACAAGAGAATTCATGAGCAGAGAGAGAGAGAGTGAAAGAAAGATAGAGCTATTTCAATAGAATAGAAGGAAGAGAGGGATGCGCGTTTGTATTGTTAATCCGTGTAAACGTAAACAGTCAATGCCCAGTTTTATATCATATAAGGAAAGCCGAGGCTAAATTGAACATGAGATCCTTTTTTTTTATTACAAAACTTATTATACATGCGACAGCTTTTCCCATGATGTCGGTAAAGAAGGTTTATATTATTAACAATACCTTTTTAGATATCTGGACCATTCTTGATTGAAAGATTTTCATAATATTTAAAACTTATTTAATTCATAAAAATTTATATATACATTATCTGTTTAATAATTTTTTTTTGTTTAACGTCGCTGTATTTTACAGCTATCAATGCGATACTAATTAACGACGGAGAACAACAGTGTTTTTCTGAACAAGGCACATGTAACTTATACAGTATAGTGCTTGTATAAATCGACCAAGAGCGGGATTCAAACTTGGGACCTCGAGATTACAAATCCATGTGAGCCATTGACCTTTTTGCTGTATAATAATTAATTAATTCTAGTATATATAGCAGATTATAATTTACGATAATGAATTAATTAATTTGAATATTTTAATATGAATTAGTATTGTTCTAAAATATGTTCATTGTTGGATTAACATAAACATTAAATAATAAGTTACAATACTATAATAGGAAAAAAGTGATTCTTTTTTCACGGATCGCGTGTTCTATGCTAAAAATGTTTATAAGGAATGATTAAAAATTAAATACTTAATGTATAAAATTTTACTCCAAATTTTAGCATTTAAAAGTTATTAACATAAAAAATTTAATTCTGATTTTATTAGCAGATGAATCAAATAAAAATCAAATATTGTCTGAATTCAATAATTTCTCATCTGTTTAAAATTAAATTTTACTTTAAAAATGTTTTGTCTTTGATTGTTTATCATATTTAGCAAAAGCTTATTTGTCAATTCGAATTTTTCAGAAGTATTATATTGAATTTTTCAATGACAAAAATTTGTCAATCCAAATTTAATATATTGACTCTCAAGAAAATAATAGAAAAAAGCCAAGTGGATAATACAAAATATTTTTTAAAGTTTTTGTACAATTTTGAATATATTATTAAAATATATTATTAATTATTACATTTTAAATTAATTTCAAAGAAGTTTTTTATAGATCTAATTATAAACGAGTTATTATGCAAGAACCTTATTTTAAATTTTGGTACAGAAGATCCTTTACCTTTTCCAATATTGATAAATATTATAACAATGAATTAACATAATGATCAATTAAATTGAAAGGAATTCTAAACTCCGTAAACTGTTAAAAAATATTATATAATCAATCGAATTTTCATAATGCCCTACATCGATAAAGCAGAAATCCATTAACTTAATTTATCATTTTCCATCATTGATTCTGTTTGACAACTGTTGCTTCTAGTTTCTATAACCTGTTCGTAGTAATGTGAAAAATATTATACATTTTTTTAAAAATTAAATTATAAAATTAAGTAATTCTGTTTTATTAAATTAAACGATGAACCTTAATTTATTTCCACCACTTCAGCTTCAGCATATGACTCTTGTGAAAATAGCTGTAACTTTATGGAATCAAGACCATGAGGTTAAGACTTTACTGGCAAAATTCGTGCTATCGACCTATTATGAGAATAATCGAGATAATGTACAAAAAATAGTAGATATAGTAACAGAAAAAGTATCAAGACTTTCATTGCCACAATTACTGAAGAAAAAGATATTGAATTTTATTAAACCAGTAGGTATAGAAATGTTGAACTGGATAATTTTTCATAAAGACTATTTATCAGAGCCAGAAATTATCACATATTTAAACCAGCTTTATTGGAAATCAGGACAATGTATGATAGACAGGAAAAGAACAGCAAAAATGTTAATTCAAGATAAGAATATAGATGTTGGTATACGTTATGAATTATCGTATGTTTATTGTTTTGAGAATGATCTCCCAGTATTATGGCATGAAACACAGACACATTGTGATAAGCCTTATGAGAACCCGGAGAAAATGCATAACAAACCATTACTTGTTTATTGGTGTGCTACCAGAAAACAAAAAGCAAAAGGTTTAAATAGTTTAATTGAAATAACTGGTCATGTTTCAAATCAGCTTGCTTTTCAAAATGCAGTATTTAATGGTAGTGAAATTGCAGCTGAGTACTTTTTTCAGAAGCTTACATACGAGGAAAGAAGAAAATGTATATTAGTTTCAGCTATGCATGTAGCAAATAGGCAATCGCATTTTGATACGAAATTCAACTTCTGTGGTTGCTATTTTATCAAAAGTTACTACACAGATATTTTATATTTTTTACTTCTACAGATGGATGAAAGTCAGCTAACAGAACTTTTTACAAAATGTTGTTATCATATATTAAATTGTTTCTTGAACTGGCCATGGCACTGCTTTTTTATTGAGGTAATACAGCATACGTGGCCTTTTCTAACTGAAAGGAGGTTTGAATTGTTATTGAAAGAAATTATTTATCGTATAATAGGTTGGTATGATGGTGATTATTACCAAAACCTTTTTAGGGAATTCTGGAACCAAAGCCCTAAATCTTATAGACAATTTGTTATTGATAAAGATATTGAATGTAGTGTGTTATATAATCTAGTCAGGATTGAAGATATAGAAAGTATCAATTTAATTTTAAAAGATGCATCTGAAGAACGAAAGGATTTCATTCTTTCTCAGATGAAAATTGATCTTAGTTAAAATGTTACCAATATTATATCAAAAACCATTCATGAATATATGAATTTTTCATTCCTAAATGTATATAATCAAAGAATGAAATAGCAGCATTTAAAGAGAAATACAAAAATCTCTATAAATACAGATATTGTTATGTATGGCCTTATTTGCCATCTTCCAGCACAGAGTGACAAAAGAAAACAGCAAGTTTCTTCAATTACTGGATGATTTTATCGAAAAGAATTATTGAGGATTTCCAAATAAATTTGAAAAATATGAAAAAAGAAAATAAGAAAGGAATATTTTAATATGAAGAAATAAAAAGGATAGTAAATTCAAAAAACCACAAATGAAATAATTTAATTATAACAACCTATTTCATTAAAAAGAAATATTTTGTATATTGACAAGATTTAAACTGAATTTTTATAATTTTTTATAACTGATGATACATAAGAGAAATTTTTGCATAAGACACAAAATATAGTTTTATTACCTATAATGTAAAAAAATATTTTAATATAAAATCAAAATAAATTAAAATAATTAATGGAGTATTTTATATTTCTCCAACTCAAAAACCTTATTATAAATTTTTAATCATTTACATATTTGCTTTTATAAATATTCCCTGAAAAACTTAAAAATTTCAAAAGAAATTCTTTATTTTAACTGGACTACGGTTATTTTCAAAATATTTGAATATTGTTTATAAAGCTATTGCGATTACAGTTTCTATATCTTACATCACCAATAATGCAGTTATAACAATAAATATTAGCTTTAAATGTATGATACCATTTTTGCTACAGATGCTATAAATTCAAATTTTATGATTAAAACGTCATTTCTAAATTTTTTGCTTAGTATATTATTTGAAAAAAATAAAAATTTATAAATTAAATATAAAGTATAATAATTTTTAAAACTTGTATATTATATATATTTATTTACAGGCAAAGATAGCCATAAAGATGGAAATTATAGGTTTACAATTAATTTTTTTTTTTTTTTTTTAAACTAGAAAGATTATATTTGGCATGTACTTAAAAAAATAAATCATGTTGGCTTAGGCGATTTTAAATAAAAATACAAAAAATTTAGCAAAAAATATTAAGAACAATATAAATAACAAATTTTTCATAAAAGTTTTAAAAATATAAAGTCATGTTGCAAAAATTGAAATGAACTTTTATGGAGAAAATAACATTTGTGCCTACATAATTTCTTAATAAAAATGTAATATTTTTATTAGTTATTTTGTTAAGGATTTGTATCAATGAAAAAAATAACATGTCATTGTTGAAATAAAAAATATATTTAAAAAACTGACTAAAATTGTTATAATTATTAGTTGTGATAAATTAGTTATTTTATATTAAACAATATAAAATATAATAAAAATTTCAAATATAATAAAAATTTCAAATATAATAAATTATGAACATAATAATAAGTTAATAATTGATTGTAAAAATTACTAAAGAGAAATAATAGTATATTTCGGTACTAGTGCGATATAGTACATTATTAAACGGGTGCGTAAAGGCTTTATTTACGAAACGAGAAGTTTACCGCCCGAGCCGGAGGCGAGGGCTGTAACGAGTTTCGTAAAAAAGTCTTTACACATCAGTTTCATAATATATTTTCTCGCTTGAGAGCCGAAAAAGAGAAAATAAATTGCGATTTTGAGGTTAGAATGCGAGAAAAGTGATTTTTTACTCGTGTGGCGATTTGCGCCCGAGCGAAGCGAGGGTGAAAAGGTCACACGAGTAAGAAATCACTTTCTCGCACGAGTATCGAACACTATTTTTTGACACGACGTGTGAGAAGCTCCATTTTCGCACGTGTCACTTTGTACAGCGTGCGTGAAATCGAGCTTCTCGCACGGAGTGTCAAAAATATTTTTTTTTCTTGGGGAATCCTGGTTAGATACGGCCCTAAACATCGAGTATTCGTACACTACAAATAAATATTATTAATTTAACTGTGAAAATATTATGTCATGAAAAAATTTAATTTTTGATCAATATAAAAAATTGTGATTAATTATAGAGGGAAAAAATATTATTATTTATTATACAGAATATTTCAGAATTAGATAATAAAATTCCATGATTATAATTACATTTAGAAATTATAAATTAAAGACATAAATTTAGTATCAGACAACATTAAAATTTTTTCACAATGTTCAGAAATTGTCGAGGTTCGGGAATTATCCAAATGATAAGGTAGATCAAATAATTTTTATACTGATAATTGACAGGTCACAAATATTTCTATCTATTAATATATCAATGAAATTTACAAAATAAGTATATAAATATGCAAAAAAAAATAAAAAATTTTCCCGCATAACAAATTGTAAAATCATATCAAAATGAATCTCCATTTTCTATATGTAAGTTTCACAAAAGTAAGAAAACTTTTATAACGCTTACATAAAATTTTGTATTGCTGAGAAGATTAATTTAAGTAGAATCAATAAACAATTTTATCATTAAATGACGAAAAATTTATTCAATTGAATTAAATGAAATGCAAGCTTGATAAAAAAAACTCTAAAATAAAGTACACTTTAGGTATTTTTGAAATATTTAATTTCCTGCATTCAAAGTTTAAATTGGTCATCTTTTAATTGCGAATTAAACATATTCATTCGATTACAAATACATACTTCATAATGAGGAACTACTTTCACGAAAATAATATCCAGCTTCGGTGATATTTCGTACATAGAACCGTATTTTTTATTACCATTACACTTCCATTATCAAGAAAAAATTTTTCGTTATACAAAATAACAGATAAGTTGTGTGTTTTTTTTTGTAAGGGTATAACTCATGATTTTTTATGAAGATGTGAAATAATTTTAACTATTTTAAAATTTAAGAGTATTTAAATTATTAATACTTTAATAAGTGCAGAAATTGAGCTTGTCTATTCATTCGGTAGAGCGATGGATTCGTAATCTCGAGGTTCTGAGTTCGAATCCCGCTCTCGGCAGATTCATACAAGCACCACTGTACTCGTTACTTGTGCTTTGTTCACATAATACATTTACGACCTCCGTCGCTAATTAGCCATCCAATCCCTATGATAGCATAAATACAGCGACGTTAATTAAAAAAAAAGAAAATTTTTATATAATAAATTCGATCAATTTGTAACTAATTTAAAGTAAATCAAATTTTGATAAAATTCAACCATAATTTCAATCTAATTAAGAATATATTTTTTCTGAAAAAATATATTATAAACAATATTATTTATAATTCAAAAACAAGTATTAGAAACATTTCATTTATTTTGTTATTAGTATATAAATTTTCTTTTTTTTTGTATATATGATATCATTTTGATGCTAATTAGCGACGGAGGTCGTTTCAGTGTGTTTGTGAACAAAGTACGCAAGTAACATACAGTCCCGCTAAGAGTGGGATTCGAACTCGAGATTACGAACTCATCACTCTACCGAGTTAGCCACGCATATATATAATTTTATAACATGTAAATTTTATAACATATAAATTTTATATTAATTTTATCTAAACAAAAACATGACCTAGATGCAAATGAGCTCTGGTTAAATTTACTGAATTTCAGGTAATTTTCATCTAATTTCCGCAAGAAAAAATTAAAAATCATCAGGCAAATTTTACCTAAAATTTATCGCGATTTCACCTGCAAAAAAATATAGCTTTATTATCTAATTTTCCCTTTTCAGATAAATTTTAAATAGATTTTAGATGGTTTTTTGGTGGATTGACTCAAGAACCCTTATGGAAATGATTTTTGTGAGAAACTGTAAAAAAAACTGTAATAAACTACTGCGATGGAGACAATAACAACCAATAACAGTTGATAATAGTTAATGACTTTTATAAATAGTTAATAATTATAAACAGTTACTACAATAACAAGTACTAACTGTAAGTAATAATTACTAACAAATATTTACAGTTATTTTTCCATAGTTATTCACAGTTATTAACACTTATTCACATTTTAATAAATTTTTAAATTTGCAAATAATTTGTATTATTTATAATTATTAATAATTATTTACAATCATTTACAGCTATTAAGAGTTTTTTTACAGATATTTATAGTTTTTCATATTTATTAACAATTACTTATATTTATTCATATTTAAAAAAATTTTAACATATAAAAAATATTGATTATACCCATATGAAAATAATTTTTGTGAGAAATTGTGAATAACTGTTAATAACTATAATAAACTATCGCAATTGAGACATTAATAAGAATTAATAACAGTAAAAAACAGTTTAACAATTAATAATAGTTAATAATAGTTATGAACGCTAAATAACAATTATTAACTGGAAGTCATGATTATTAATAATTATTTATAGTTATTCACATTTATACACATTTATACACATTTATTAACAGTTACTCACATTTTCCAAAATTTTAGAATTGGTGAATAATTTATTATTTATACTTATTTATAATTTATAGTTATTAACACTTTTTTACAGATATTTACAGTTTTTCACATTTATTAACAGTTATTAACAGTTTTTCACATTTACAAAATTTTTCGCCTATATATAAAAAAAAAGATTATACGTGTGAAAATTGTTGAAAGTGTGAAAAAATGTTAATAACTGTTAATAAATGTGAATAAATGTGAAAAATTATAAATATTTGTAAATAACTATAAATAACAGTAAATTATTATTATTTACAGTTAATCATTATTATTATCTATTCGTAACAATTATTAACTGTTATCAACTGTTATTAATGTCTCAATTGCGGTAGTTTATTATATAAGTTATTAACTGTTATTCACATTTTTTCACATTTTTACACAGTTATTAATAGTTATTCACAGAAATTATTTCCATATGGGTATGTGTGGAAAATTTCTAAAATGTAAATCAATGTTAATGATCATGAATAAGTGTTAATAAATGTAAATAACTTTAAAAAACTGTTAATAATTATTACTTACAGTTCGTAGTTTTTATTAACTGTTTATAATAAGTATTCTTTTATCAACTGTTATTGACTCTTTATTAATGTCTCAATCGCGACAATTTTTCAAAATTATTAATAGTTACTCACAAAAATTATTTCCATGTGAGAGAGTATAGTAAAATACTAATTAAGTTTATAATTTATAATGTAAATTTATATATTTATAAAATTTTTACTCACACTTGGACTTTTTCACATTGTATTTAAAAATATAAATAAAAATTTTACAATGTAATATAATAAAAATTTAAATTGCATTATAATTTTAATTTGTTCTTTACTTGTTTCCATTTATTTTCTTTACATATCGTTACGAATACAAATCGATTATTATTAATAAAAGTTCTCTTATAAAGATTATTTTTAAAAATAAAAATTAATACGCCCATTTGCTTTGATACAATCATTGACTTTACAGAAAATCCTTTACCTTTTTCAATATTTATAAATATTGTAAAAATAAATTGACATAAAGATCAATTAAATATAAGAATTAAATTAAAAGGAATCCTAAACTGTTGAAAAATTAAATCGAATTTATATAATGCCTTACATCGATAAGGCAGGAATCCATTAGCTTAAGTTATCAAAATAGTATATGTTTTCCATCACTGATTCTGTTTGACAATCTGTTGCTTCTGGTTTTTATAACCTATTCATAGTAATGTAAAAAATATTACACATTTTTTCATTTAAATATAAAAATTAAATACTAAAATTACATTTTTTAATTTAGATTCAACGATGAATCTTAATTTATCTCCACCGCTTCAACTTCAGCATATGACTCTTGTGAAAATAGCCGTAACTTTATGGAATCAAGACCATGAGGTTAAGACATTATTGGCAAAATTTGTCCCATCGAACAATTATAACAGTAATCGAGATAATGTGCAAAAAATAGTAGATATAGTAGCAGAAAAAGTATCAAGACTTTCATCACCACAACCACTGAAACAAAAAATATTAAATTTTATTCAGCCAGTAGGTATAGAACTATTGAAATGGATAATTTTTCATAGAGACTATTTATCAGAGCTAGAAATTATCATATATTTAAATAGGCTTCATTGGAAACCAGGACAATGTATGATAGACAGGAAAAAAACAGCAAAAATGATAGTTCAAGATGATTCAATTGATGTTGGAAAACGCTATGAATTATCATATGTTTATTGTTTTGACAATGATCTTCCAGTTTTATGGTATAAAACACAAACATATAGTGATAAGTTTTATGAGGATCCTGAGAAATTGCATAATGAACCATTACTTGTTTATTGGTCTGGGGACACAAAACAAAGATCAAAAGGTTTAAATCGTTTGAATGAAATAACTGATTATATTGTACCTCGGCATGCATTTAAAAATGCAGTTGTCAGTGGTAATGAAATTGCAACTGAGTATTTTTTTCAAAAACTCACATATGAAGAAAGAAGAAAATGTATAATAGACTTTGCTGCACATGTAGCAAGAAGTCAAGTGGACTTAGATATTAAATTTAACTTTTGTGCTTGTTATTTTAAAAAAAAATACTACACAGATATTTTACATTTTTTAATTCAACAGATGGATGAAAGTCAACTGACTGAACTATTTACAAAAAGTGTTTATAATATATTAAATTGTTTTTTGAATTGGCCATGGCACAGTTTTTTTTTTGAGATAATACAATATGCATGGCCTTTTTTGGATGAAAGCTACTTTAACTGGCTATTGAATGATATCATTCAGCGTATAACAGCTTGTTATGATGGTGATTATTACCAAAACCTTTTTAGAGAATTCTGGAGCCAAAGCCCTTCATCTTATAGACAATTTGTTATAAATAAAAAAATTGAATTTAATGTGTTACTTAAACTAGCCAGGATTAGAGATGCAGAAAGTATTAGATTGATTTTAGAAGATGTATCTTCTAAAGAACAAAAGGATTTCATTATTTCTCAGATAAAAACCCAACTTAGTTAAAATTTTATCAATGTTACTAATATTATGTCAATGACAATATATGAACATTTTTAGAATTTTTTACTTATATATGCATATATTTAAAGAATTAAATAGTCGCATTCAAACAGAAATACAAAAAAAAAGTAATCATTGGAGTATTTTATATCTATCTAAATCAGAAACCTGATTATAATTTTTTTATTATTTACATATTTGTTTTTGTAAATATTGCAAAAAAAAATCTATAAATTAAGTATAATTCTGTTATTTTTGAAATTTTGCAATATGGCTTATAAAGCTATTGTATCTGCAGTTCCTATGTCTTAGCTCACTAGTAAAGCAGCTATTACTATAAACATTGGCTTGAAGTGTATGGTATTATTTTTGTTGTAGGTGCAATAGCAAAGTTAAAACGTTATTTCTAATTTTTTTGTATTAAAATATAATATTTGAAAAGAATCAAATAAAGTATTTATAAATTAGATAAGGCGTAAATACTTGTAGAACCTTATAAATTATATGTGCATTAACTTTTATGGGAAAAATAACGTTTGTATCTACATAATTTGTTAGTGAAAATATAATTTTTTTTATAAGTTACTTTGTTGAAAATTTAGATCAATCGAAAAAATAGCATGTTATTATTGAAATAAAAAATATATTTAAAAAATTGTCTATACGTTAGTAGTGATAAATTAGTTATTTTATGTTGAATAATAAAATATTAAAATTCCAGATGTAATAATAAATTATAAACTGAATAATAATAAATTAATAATAATTATTTGTAAAAATTATTAAAGAGAAATAAATTTTTTGTTTTTTCTTAGTGGGCCTTGATTAGATACGGCCCTAAACGCCGAAGACTTATTAAGTATACACTGCAAATAAAGATTATTAATTTAACTGTCAAAATATTATGTCATAAAAAAATTTAATTTTTGGTCAATTAGAAAGTTTATGATTAATCATAGAGGGCAAAAATTATTTTTTTATTTTATAGAATATTTCGAAATTAGATAATAAATTCCATAATTACTTATAGAATTTATAAATTAAGACATAAATTTAGTATCAAACATTAAAACTTTTTCACAATATTCAGAAATAAACCGACTGTCGAGATTTGGGAATTGTCCAAATGATCATGAGGCAGATCAAGTAATTTTTGTACTGATAATTTACAAGTCTAATATTTTTATCTAATTAATATCAATGGAATTCACGAGAGATTAGCATGTATATAAATATGCAAAAAAATAAAAAATTTTCCTGCATCGCAAATTGTAAAATCACATAAAAATGCATCCCAATTTTCAATATGTAAGTTTTAAAACAGTACGGAAACTTGTATAACATTTACGTAAAATCTTGTATTGTTTAGAAGATTAATTTAAGCAGAATCAATAGATTCTTAAAAAATTTTATCATTATATAAATACGCTTAAAAATTTTTGTAAATTAAATGAAATTAATTTACAAAATGCAAATATTTTATAATAGAGTATTTTTGGGTGTATTTTTAAAATTTTATATTTTCTGAATTCAAAGTTCAAATTAATCATGTTATAATTGCGAGTCAAACATTTATTTAATTACAAATACATTCTTCATAATGAAGAACTATAACTCATGATATTTTTTATGCATTGTGATATATTAAATAATTTTAATTATCTTAAAATTTAAGAGTATTAAAATTTTTAATACTTTAATAAATTCAAAAATGGTAAAAATAAATGTTTATTTATAAATTCATTAACATGTGAAGGTCAATCCATTTATAACTAATTTAAAATAAATGAAATTTTGAAAAAATTTAATTATAATATGAATCTAATTAAGAATATATTTTTGCCAGAAAAATATAAAGAATATTAATTACGACTCATAAACAAGTATTGGAAACATTTTACTTTATTTTTTAAAAGGGGATGTAAAATACCGACATAACAGTTTTCCAAGTTATTGGTTCTTAATCAAAGATTTTTAAAAATATCTCTATATTACAGTCTTCCATTTCTACTAATAAAGAGCCTAATATAGAGATATTTCTGAAAATTTTTGAATAAAGATAAAATATTTGGAAAACTGTGATGTCGGTAACTATGTAGAAATCATATACCCTATTACATCCCCTTCGTCGGGCGAATTTTACTTAAAATATATCGTAAAATTATCGTAATTTCACCTGGGAAAAAATATTCTTTTATTTTATAATTTTTCCTATTCAAGTGAATTTCAAATAAATTACAGATGATTTTTCGGTGGATTTTCGAGAAGTATAAACACATTTTGCCCGTTTCCCAGGGTATTTTTAAATAGGATTTACACGAAGTTTACATTTTTTTATAGATAAAATTCAGATGATTTTTGTGAGAAATTCTGAACAACTGTTAATAACTAAT
This sequence comes from Anastatus disparis, assembly GCA_017163975.1. Classification (NCBI taxonomy): domain Eukaryota; kingdom Metazoa; phylum Arthropoda; class Insecta; order Hymenoptera; family Eupelmidae; genus Anastatus; species Anastatus disparis. The sequence continues at coordinate 4,562,990 of JAFFSR010000226.1, forward strand.
AAATTATTGCGATTGAGGCATTGATAACAATCAATAACAGTTAATAGCAGTTAATGATTGCTATAAATAGTTAATATTAGTTAATAGATATACAGAGTTGATGATAATTATTAACTTTAAGTAATAATAATTATTAACATTTATTCAGTTATTCGCATTTTTTCACATTTATTTACGCTAATTAACAGTTATTCACATTTAAAAAAATTTTTGAATTGCTAAATAATTTACTGTTCTCGCAACAAACTCGCCCCGTATTCATCCTTCTTACTCCCAAATGACGTATATAACTAATAAACTCTCTCACTATTGATAACTTATCAGATGACATCATTCAGGTGATTCTTTTTAATTTCATTATAGTTATTTATTTATCTGATGCTCATTATTATAAAAAATTATACCAAAATACAAAATATATATATTTTTAGCTGAATTACATGCATATCAGTAAAAAGCATAAAAAATTAATAAGACTAATTTAAACTTACTTTATATACATAAATTGATCGTTTAAAATTAATTTTTAAGATTTTTTGAAAAAATTTATTAATGTTGTTTGTTTTTTTGTTTTATTTTCCATTAGTTTTGGCTTTCTAGGTTTTTGTTTTTTAATTTCTACAGATTCCTCATTTTCACAAACAGCTTCATAAACATGAATTCTTTTTATAACAAGATAACCATCTTCATCTTTGAAGGTTTTGTCAATGGTTTTTCGTATCATAGGCTTGCCATTTTCAACTTTTTCTGTTGGAGGTGATAGAGATTTCTTTTCAACTTCAATTTGCTTTTCTTCATCTTCCATTAGTTCTTCTTCTTCATTGTTGCTTTCATTTGATTCATCTTCGCTAGAATCAACAATAATCCTTCTACGTTTTGAAGATGGATTTTTTTCTTGACTTCGATATCTTTTAGTGCCTTGACTGTTATTTTTATTTTTATAATTCGATTTTTTATCAACTTTATTATTAGTTTCAGAAATATTTTTAAATTTTTCATTTTGTTGGAAATTTTTATTTTCTTCTAGATTAATTTTCCTTTTCTTTTCATCTTGATCTTTACCTTTATTTACTTCTTCATTAGTTTTTAAATCATTATCTGATTCCCCTTTTTGTTCTTTATTATTTAAAACTTCATTGAATTTAGTTGATGTTTGTGGTTTGTTTAATGTTTTACTAAATAGATTGTTAAAACCATCTTGCTTTGTTTGTGCTGGTTCCTTTATTGCTTTGTTATTAATTTTTGAATTATTGTTTAATTTATTGGTAGGAGAAATTGGCTTTTCTGTAATTTCAGTATTTGTTAATGACTTTGATTCTGCGGGTTTTCTTTTTTTTTCTAAGAGTTTTCTCTCTTCAGAGTCATTTTTTCTATTTATTAATTGTATGGATTTTTCTATTGAGACAAACTCAGTTGGTTTAAGTTCACTTTTTTCTTGAACTTTATTAGTTACATTGTTTTCTAGTTTTTTAATATTTCCAACATATTGTAAACTTTCAATTTCTTCATCATTTCTTAGATTTTCATTATAACATTTTATGCCACTGTAATATAGATCTCCATCACCAGCAAATGTTAACAATTCTAAATCTTGCAAACACTTTTGTAGACTGTATAAATGTTCACAATCAACTTTCATAAATTTTTTTTTTGCAGAATTTAAATTTGATGCTTTCACAATTTCTATACGGATCGATCTGTCTGTTAACTGACCAATTAATAAAAAAGTTGCAACAAAATTTTCTTCTTCTTTGTATTTCTCCCAATATTGTTTTAATATGTCTTTTGCAACATTAACGTGTATTTCCAATTTTTTGCTTAGCCATTTGTAGGTTACCTAGAAAATGTAACAGAATTATTTTATTCAAGTAGCATACATAATTATATAATTATTCGATTAATTTATAATATTAAGAATTTTAAATAATAAAGTAACAAACATATGTAAGAATTTGATAAACAAGAAATTACCATTTTATTATCATCACGAATAAAGGAGTTTAAAATATTTTCATACTGCTCTAAAACCATTCTTAAAGATTATACAATATTGTGATAAAATAAAAATTCATAAACAATTTAAAATATAGATCTCCAATTCGTTAATTATAGATCATTTACTGGGCAAATTTAAGAATTCTTCTCTTCTTATTAAATTCTAACGCCGAGTCCAGACTTGTACCATGTGAAAGTGTTTTTCAAAATTCCATTAGAGGCAGCCAATAAAAGTCTACGTCACAGACAAAGTCGCAAAGATACTTTCACATGGTACAAGAAGTCTGGAGAGTCTACACTATCAACGAATATAGACTATAGACGCTTATAGAAGCGTACTCTTAAATCATTAAGTTAAATGGGAAATTTCTGCCAAAAATGAGTTACCCAGCTGCTGAGGGCGCCACTAGATCCCATGTATTTTTATATCTATATATATCAAATTTTTCATATGTATAGATATACAAACAATGTTAAAGTGTTACCCAGCGTTTCGGACGAAAAATTTAACCCAGAAGTATCCTTCTATAAGCGTCTATCTTCTTTGACACTATGTACTTTGTGCCTTACTGCGTGTGCTAATACTTTTAGAGTGGAATCGTTGATTGGTTGATTGTTTAAAAATGACAAATCAGCGACTCCGCCTAAAAGAATTAGCACACGGAGCACGGCACAAAGTACATTGGTGAGTGAACGATACCGCTACGATCCTGGCGGATATACATAGAAGCTGACATAAAATACCCAGGTATTATATCTATATATATAAAAAAAAGCTTTAACTCGACGTTAACTCTAGTTCCAAACTTTACCACCTTATGGAAATTGTTGCGAGCTTTTGGCGCTGCAGTATCGTTCACTCACCAATAGTGTAGACTCGACCTTATTGGTCTTTTGATTAGCCTAAAGCTATTTTTAGGCCATCACCTATTAATTCTTCTTTGATTAAATTAGTCTTTTGATCTGTTTGATACTTGATTCTTTTCATATTAGACTCGAATTTATGATCAAGTTCTTGTTTTATTAAATTTGCTATTTGTTTTTAGCCGCAAGTTTTCTTTATCTTTGGCGCATGCGCCGATGTTCTCTATCTCTTTCTATCTTTATATTTTCGGTTTTCGATTGCCTTTCTCTGTTAGCAATATATGGTTGTTTATGTATGCACGTGTTTTTATTTTACGCTTCCCGTACATTTGACATCTCAAAGTTTAAAAAATGGGTAAAGCTAAAAAAGTTAAAGTTTCTAAGGGCGAAACAAGTCTACCAAAAATTGGTTTGGCTGAACAAATTGCCGAAGATTATGCTATTAAAATGAAAAATCGGCAAAAAGTTCGTCATCGAGCTGATGATGAAGAGGAGGTTAGAAAATACTTATATTCACAATATTTTTAAGTATTTAACAATTGATATTTAATAAAAAATTTTATAGTTTCATGTTATAAAGTGAAATTATAATCTTATTAATAAATAATTATTTTTTTACAGTTTGTAGATTCCAAAGTAACACAAAAAATTTTAATACAAGCCAGACGACAACAACAAGAAATCGAAGAAGAAGCTGGTTTAGGAACATCAAAAGTAGTAAAAAAACCTATAACTAAATTAGGAAATGACTTCAGCGATGATGAAGCGGATAGCGAAGAAGAATCTGTGGGAAATGAATATTATGAAGATGTTGAGATTGATGAAGAAGATGAAAGAGCTTTGGAAATGTTTATGAACAGAAATAAACAACCTACAAGAACTCTTGCAGATATGATAATGGAAAAATTAACAGAAAAGAAAACAGAAATTGATACACAATTTTCAGAAGTTGCCTCTTTACAAATACAAGAACTTGATCCAAGAGTAAAAGCAATGTTCGAAGGAGTAAGAGATGTTTTAGTAAAATACCGCAGTGGTAAATTACCAAAAGCTTTTAAAATCATACCAAGATTGAAGAATTGGGAACAAATTTTATATGTAACTGATCCATCAAGCTGGTCAGCAGCTGCAATGTATCAAGGAACTAGAATTTTTGCTTCAAATTTAAAGGAAAAAATGGCTCAAAGATTTTATAATCTTGTATTATTGCCACGTATAAGAGACGATATAGCAGAATATAAAAGACTGAATTTTCACTTATATCTAGCTTTAAGAAAAGCTTTATATAAGCCTGGTGGTTTTATGAAAGGTGTTATACTTCCACTTTTAGAATCTGGAACTTGCACCTTAAGAGAAGCTATCATAATTGGATCTGTCGTTGCTAAAAATTCAATACCTCTGTTACATTCTGCAGCAACCTTATTAAAAATTGCTGAAATGGAGTATACTGGAGCTAACAGCATTTTCATGAGGATACTTTTGGATAAAAAATATGCATTGCCATACAGAGTTGTTGATGGTGTTGTTTTTCACTTTTTGAGGTAAATATATTTATTTTAATTTTGATATTTTTTATAATTAATCATAATTTTTATTAATTTAAGATATTTAAAATATACGCAATGGTTTTTTCGTTTCAAATAACTTTTAAATAAATTTCTTATTTTAAATTAATTTTACTTAATGTTTTTTAATTTGCTATATAGGTTTGAAAGAGATAAAAGAGAAATGCCAGTTTTGTGGCATCAAGCATTATTGACATTTGTTCAAAGGTATAAATCAGATATATCTTCAGAACAAAAAGAAGCATTATTAGAATTATTAAAAAAACAGAAACATCCTACAATGACACCAGAAATTCGAAGAGAATTACAAGCTGCAAAATGCAGGGATATTGAAATGGATATACCTATGGAAGAACCTACGAGGGTATAACGTGATTAAAATAATTTTTATGTACAGTAATTTTATATGAAAATATATGTAAAATATCGATACAAAAAAATATTAATAGATAAGTTTCTCGTTCATCACTAAACATTTTATAATTTAGTTAAATACATTCATTTAATTTAATCAATTTTTTTTTTTTATTTATTTAACGCTGTATTTATGCTATCATTGCGATGCTAATTAGCGACGAAGGTTTTTAATGTTTGTGAATAAAGCACGTGTAAAGTACAGTGGTGCTTGTATAAATTAGCCGAGAACGGGATTTGAACTCGAGTCCTGGAGATTATGAATCCATCGCTCTACCGACTGAGCCACTGAAAACCTCTTAACTATATTATTAAAACTTTTTAAATATATTTAATGAAGTCTCAGTGGCTCACTCGGTAGAGTAATGAATTCATAATCTAGAAGACGAATTCGAATCCTGCTCACAGCGACCGATTGATATAAGTAGGTTTTCAGTGTGTGTGAACAAAGCACATGTAATGTACAGAGGTGTTCGTATCATTCAGCCGAGATGGAGATTCGAACTCAGGTCCTCCGGTTGCAAATCCATCGCTCTACCGAGTGAGTCACTAAAGACTTATAAATTTTCTTACTTATCATATTTTTCTAATATACCCATTTTTTAAAGCACAATCAACCAATTCTTTATTAATAATACTAATTTACGTAATATCTTTTGATAGTTAGTAGTAAAATTATTTTCTGTATTTTCTCTTAATTCAAATTAATTATCTAAAATTTGTTTTTTATTTTATTCTTTGAAAGTGATTTATTCTTAGCAATAACCTTTATAATCTTAAATTATAATTTTAATTTCATTAATTAGCATCCAATTTATTAATTAAAAAAATCGGGATTTTAATTAACTTTAGTAAATAAATTAAATATATTTTCAATAATAAAAAATTTAATGCACATAATTTGATTATTACAAAAATGCTACAGCAGCAAAAACTCAAAAGATTTTTCTATACTAAATACACGTGATATATTCTTATTTCTACATTATTTATTATAAAAAAAAAATTGTTTCACTATTTACACAGAAATGATGAATTTCATCGTAAAAGTAGTCACATTCTGTCTTACAGAACTATTGAATAAAATTAACATTTACATGTCTGCATAATTTAACAGTCTTATCTAAAAATATTTAATTGACAAACTAAGTATAAAAATAACTTGAAACATCTTGCATATAATCATTAAAAATTATACAGGCAGAAAAACATTCTACCATCTGTGGTTAGTAATATTAATTATAAAAAATTGTACATGTTAAATGCATAGTATTTGTGATAATGCTACGCGATCGACCGCTATGAGTGAATTCTTGATTAAGTATATTAATATTGACATTTACAGAATAACATCCATAGGAACATAGAAACTCCAAAATCTTTTTCCTCTGACAAACCAATTTTTTTTAATATGGCAAGTCTTTACGTTTGTTAAGTAATTTGCTTAAAATGTTCATTTTTTCTTAAAAAAGCTAGTTATACTTTTAGATCCAGCAGCAGCTTTTTGTCTAGCTAATTCCTTTTTTGAAACAGTAGGAGTTTTAGCAGGCTGAAAAAATTAAAAGCAATTAATATCTTAAAATTTGCAGTAGTTCAATAAATTCAAGTATATCAAAATAAAAAATAAATAAACCTTTTCTGGTTTAGTTAGATCGAGTGCTCCATTACGAGGAGATTCCTCTTGCACTGTTTCTTTCTTAGATCTCTTTTCCTCTGTTACTTCTTTTGGACTGCTAAGCTTACGTTTCTTTTGCTCTGATTCATCTGGCAAATTAAGGTATTGTAATAATTTTTTAGACAAATCTTCTGAAAGATATTCAGAAACTATTCCATGAGCATATTTCATATATTCTGAAAAATATAAATAACATTAGATTTCATATAAATTTCTCTTAATGTTTTTATATTACAATTATCATATAAATTTTCATAAAATATTACCAGTTTCAGTTCCACCTTCATATTTGCTACTTTTTACGTAATTAGCACTAATAGCACCTTGAGAAACATGAATTCCCTTCTGCCTTACTATTTCTGATACTTTTTCGACTTTCTTTTTTAACCAATTAAGCGTTTTCTCTTCATTATATTTGAATGCTTGCAAAGATTCATCTCCTTTTCGATCAGCAACTAGTGACAATTTTAAATTTTGACATTTAACAAGACGAGTGGTTTCAGGATAATCTTCATCATGAAGACATTGTTCTAAGGGCATCACTTGTTGAGACTATAAATCATTATTATATAAAAATTAAAAGTGAGTATGTTGAGTTTATAATTTTTAGTATTACAGTACTTACTTTTCTTAAGTACGGAAGAACCAAAAAAATTGGATCTATAGGTGTTGACAAGTGCATCTTACCATCTGATCTAACATTATCATCTATGAACCAAGATCTTTTATTTTCATTGAATGTCATAACTTCTTGTATTGTTAAATCCCCAGGACTAAAAACAAACATGGCAGCTTGATTTGAGGCTGGATGTCGCAATTTTACTATGTCAGGATGTACACCTTCTGTACTTTCCAAACTTTCTCCTAAATAACATTGTAATTATAATATTAACTTATAATATATTATAATTTAGTTTAATTGATTTTCAACTTAAAATACTATTTCAAATGCAAAAAAAATTTATTCAATTTATTTCATATTAAAAAGTTAATTATTTCTTAATATCGAAAATTTGTAATTATTTGATTAATGCAATTGTTATGTTTCATCACAATGCAGTAAAAATAACACAAGTATTGCTTTAATAACACTTTAATTGCACAGACTATACAGGTATACAACTTAACTATAGTACAAAACATCATTAAAAAATTATAATTTTCAATTTACGTCCTAAAAACGTATTATACTTTAAAACAATCAATAACACAGCTTATAGAGAGAAAAAAAAAGAGAAAATTTCCATACCTTTCATAAGAAATATCCATGTATTATTAGCTTGCGAGCCAGACTTGATGAATTTCTTTGGTGAACCCTTGACGCGCGGCATTTTTAATACACAATACAAAGTATAATATTCACAATATATAAATACACCGCGCCACTTTTATAACCTGCAAAATAATTAAAAAATATTGGCAACGCCAAAACTCGCGAAAAAATCAATCAACTTAAAACTCTAATGTGAAACGCAGTTCGTTTATACGATGGTCGGCCATCACTTTTAGGAAAAGATGAAGTAAAAAAAAACACTGTAGATTTAAAATATACTTATATCTAATATCCTTTTCCTTTTACGTGAATATATACTTATTACGGGAGGGGGGAGGTTATTATACCTATATTCAACGTCTTGGCGCGTTCATTGCACTGCGCCAACTGCGCGCATTCATAGCTCATTTTCCCGCCGTCGAAGCGTTCACATAGCTTTTGCTCTCACTCCGCATTATACTTTTAGGTATAAAAAGATCTTGGTATTATATTGTGTGCAAGCAATTTTCAGCACGAAAATTTTCTTATGATATGTATGCGTCTTTGTACGCGGAGGTTCGTTGTACCTATACTATGTAATTTTTCGTGATTATTGAAAAATTTTTTTACTCGATAAATAAAATTTAGTATGAGTAATATTAGTAATTGAGGTCTCAGTGGCTCAGTCTGTAAAGTGATGGATTCATAATCTCGAGGACTCGAGTTCGAATCCTGCTCTCAATTGATTTATACAAGCACCGCTGAACGTTACTTGTGCTTTCTTCACAAACACACTGAAACGACTTCCGTCGCTAATTAGCATAGTCATAACGATAGCATAAATATAGCAATGTTAAATAAAATAAAATAAAATATGTAGTAAAAACGTAAAATATTTTTCTGTAAAACAATTTTTTTTAAGTTATGTTCAAACGGGTAATTTCAGAATATTTATTTTTATTACAAATGTGCATAATAAAGTACGAAAAAATTGTTCTAATTTTTTATTGTTTAAATTTGTTATTAATACTATTTAAGTATTGCTAGAGTATTAATAAATATTAACAAAATTTTTTCAAGTTAAAGTTTTATTTTAATAATATATATTATTAAAATAAAACTTTAATAATTTTAAAATATTTTTTAAATATTTTATATTCTTATGGATTTTACAGTATAAATTTTGAGCACATCTTTTTCTCTTACTTAATTTATGCAAATCCTTCAAGTAAAAATTTAGTAAACGAATTTTAATTAAATTTACTATATCACAATATTTGGATAAGGATATTATTCATCAGTTCAGATACTTTTTTTTTTCTTTTTTTTCTTTATTTAGGGTCGCTGTATTTATGCTATTATTAGTAAGCTAATTAGCCATAGTGGTCGTTTTAGTGTTTGTGAATAACTTTCATGTAATGTACAGTGGTTGCTTGTATCAATCGGCTGTCGAGAGCGGGATTCGAACTCGAATCTTCGAGATTATGAATCCATCGCTCTACCGAGTGAGTCACTGATAGTTCAGATACATCAGAAAGGGATATTCCATTATAATCCATAAAATCATACTAAAACATCGAAATAATAACACAAACTTTAATATAAAGTATGTTAATTTTTTACCATATTGCTAATCTTTCATAGGTTTACGATAGTTAATAATGTTTACTCAACTTTTCTCTTCACGTAACAATTTTCAATAAATACATTTTTTTCAAGTCCTTTCTTACAAAATATGGTAACTTTATTTAATTATATGGGAAAATCTACGTTAAAAATATGTTCGACAAAATAAATTTTTTTTTATTTTAAAAAATTCGACAAATTACCAGGTTACTATGTGATAGTTTAAAATTATTGTATATGGTATTGGCAAATTTTGCTTTCTTACCAAAGAAATTTTGTAATTGGAAATAGTAGTTTTTAAAATATTACATAAACACGTTTTGAGGTAGTAAAAATTGAAATACATTATTTTTAGAAAACGCTTATATGCACTTGCATATAATACGTGCGTATTTATACTAATCTTACAACTTTAGAAAAATTATGTATACTAACGCAAAAAGCACTTGGCTTTCATTATAATTTTATGCTAAAAAAAAGGTATATTTCAAATTTAAAAAAAAATCCGATTTTTAAAAGAATACACTATGCTTGTTAATTTTTTATATTCTTTTTATAAATTTTTATTCTTGTAAATATAGATAATTGAAAAATGTTTTAAAGAAAATAACGGTTTTGGTTTATTTATGAGGGTTTTAAAAATTTTTTACTGCGACTAATAATAGTAATTACTATTATCTCAAAAAAACATCGAATTAACCATCATCATTATTCATTAATTACTTTCGTGTCTACAAGCATATTCGAATAAATATGACAAAGCTGATACCGTCTCCAATGAGTCTTATCAACAATTTCTTCATTTTTTTTTTTTTTTTTTAATTTTAACGTCACTGTATTTATGCTATGATATTGATGCTAATTAGCGACGAAGGTCATCAGTGTGTTTGTGAACAAAGCACATGTAACGTACAGTGGTATTTGTATCAATCGGCTGAGAGCGGGATTCGAACTCAGAACCTCGAGATTACGAATCCATCACTCTACCGAATGAGCCACTGACGACCTCAATTTCTTCATTTAATTTAAGAGCGTTATTATTGCTTTCGAATATGGTCCACCAAAAATATGCTCCCAAAATGTAATCGATTATTTTTGATGGGTAAGGTTTTAGTAAAATTGTTTATTTTTTTTTCTTTTAAAAAATCTGTAAAATATTGAAAAATTCAAAATGCATTAAAGCGGGTAAATTTTTTTACGATTGAAGGTGACGAGTACATAATTATCGCAAAAGTCAGACAACATTCCTTCCAATTTTTTCTTTTAATTATTTTGTAAATTTTTAAACAAATCATTATTTTTTTTACAAGATTAATACGAATAATGGTAGCTGATAGTTCTAGCTTTTTTGGCAAATTTTAACAATATCCTTTCATACGCGACATGTAAAAAATATTTAATCTTTCAAATTTTTAATTGAATCGTATATACAATTTCATATTTCGCGCGTTCCGACCATCTTTAACTCAAAGTTAGGTTAGGTTATAACGTATCAAAATAAATTTTACTGTGAAAATTTGTTTATTATTGATCACTGCTAGACTGGCATTTTTATGCAAAGTAAAACAAAAATAATAAAAACTTAATAAGAAATAAAAAGTAATTTTTCTGTGAAAGTTAAAATTTTCGTTGAAAATCTGTCAAATTACGAAGGGTAAATTTATTTATATTGGTTACTAATTTAGGTTCTTTTTTAACTGATACAATGTCAGCAAAAAGTATTTTTTTTTAATATTTATTTAAGGAAAAATATTAATTAAGTTTTCAATTAATATAATTTTATAAATTTGTTTCAAATATTTTCGTTTTTAGAACAAAACCAAACATGCCAGAACCTGTGCAACATCAAATTAACACAGCAAGAAAAACCTTTCAAGCTTTATATCGAATATCAAGAATTCTAAATACTAACTTAGATCAAGCTACGTTAAGTTATTGTGTAAGATTATGTGAAAACGGAGTGAATCCACAGGCTCTTGCAACAGTTGTAAAAGAATTGCAGCAAGAAGTCAAGGCATTAAACAGTAATTCTACATACACAAGTAAAAGTAGTCTCACAAAATAATTCTATTAATGATGTGTGATATTGTATAAGGATTGCAATTTATTTATGGATTATAAAATATTTTTATTTTTTATCAGTATTTTTTAGTTTAATAAATTTACCTGAAATTTTTTAATTGAAATGTTTCTAATATACACTTGATTGTTAATGATATAATTATTAATAATAAATAAATAAAAAAAATTAACATAAATCATTAAATAGAAAATTTATTTACTAAAACAAGTAAAAATTATATCAAATATTATAAACAGTTGTTTCATATCTCACTTACATAAGTATATAATTATTTATAGTTTGGAACGTATAGTTTATTATAAGTAATAAGTCTGCAAAAACTGTTAGATCATCAAAAATATTACAATTCTGTTTTTTCCACTGTACCTCTAGGCTTTAATACTTCTAACCTACTTTTAACTTCCTAAAATAAAATTTTTATGTGTTAAAAAAATAAATTATCTGTTATGAAAAGTTTTATTAATTATTATTTACCTCCGAGGCATATCTTCCAACATGATTTTGACCTTCTAATGTGACATGAGAACATTCAGGTTGTTCAATAAGATAGTTTTTGGCATCTACAGCTTGAGCTCCATCTCGGAACATAAATATTGCTCTTTTCGTATCAATGGGATATCTAGAATAAAAGAAAATTAAATTAATATAAATATCTATTTTTTATAAAATACAAAAATATACAAATTTAAGACATCAAAGAATAAAATTTATAATAAATACCTTTCAGCTATAATGTGATTGTTATGAAGACTGCTTTGCCATATACGTAAAATATTATCAGCTTCAGATTCTGAAAGTTCAGACTTTACATCTACAAACATCATAATACTTTTTCCTTTCTTTGAAGCTTTCAGAACATTATCTGGATTAGTAAGATCCAACTACAAATACAAAATTTTATTTTAATACATTATATTAAAATTTTTTATTATAATCTGTATAAATAGTTGTAAAATCAATAAAGATACTGATTTTTAATCATAAATATTTATAATTAAAATCAATATATACTAAATTTACTATCTTCTTAAATATTTACTTTTGAAAAGTCAATCTTTGGCTGAGGACGAAGATGTTCAGGAAGTTCATCTGGCTCTAAAGGTTCATCATCTTGCTATATAATATAGAAAAATTATTTATTCAAAATATTAATAAAAATACTCAATGCAAAAAGAAATATTTAAAATTTTAAAAATTTATAACAAATTGAAGTTATTATTTAATTTTAATTTGTATGATTAAAAATGAATTATTTTTGTAATAATAATCAATAATATTGTTTATTTAAATAAAATAAAAACATTATATTAGAATAAATTTAACTAGAAATATACTTTCTGTTGATTAAAATTTTAATAAGTAATAATTAATAATAATAAAATAATGAAAGTTGAACCTCCCACTGATCCAATAGCATCTCAAGTTCTGCATCATTCATATCTCGTACATCTTTGCCAATTTTTTTAATTGGCTTTTTTTCTTTATTTTCTGCATTGGCACAAGAAATCACGCATAACGTTAAAAACACTAAAAATTTGTATTTTATAATACCAGTTCTTATTTCCATTTTTTTGAGGTTACGTTTCAACGTGTAATTAGAATTTTGTATATTATTACGTTTATAAATTAGAAAAATAGTAACTATTGTTAATAAGTTGTTAGAATACTTGTTCTGTATAGAACTAACAAGTAACTTTGCAGTAAATTACATATACATATTCAATATACATATATTCATTTATACACATATATACACATTGAGTCAGTGCGGAAATCACGAATAGACTATCTTATCATATGTTAGTCATGAGCTCGGACAGCGATGGATTCGTAATCTCGAGGCTTTGAGTTCGAATCTTGCTCTCGGACGATTGATGTTCACAAATACACTGAAGCGACCTCCGTCGCTAATTAGCATCGTAATGATAGCACAAAGCGACGTTAAATATAAGAAAATAAATGGAATTTCCAGTTTCAACAATTTTTATTTTTTACAATATGATAGTCATATTACACGTATACGACGTTTTTTATCAAGTCGTCAAAAAATAAAAATTGTTGGAATTGGAATTTCTATTTATTTATTTTTTTTTTTATTATTTAACGTTGCTTTATATAGCCATTTTAGACAATTTTATTGATGAAAAAATGCTATTTTCTATAAAAAGAAATTGATCAGGTTAAATTTGCTTTTTAACAGTTCATTTTTGTTATCGTTTTTTCACAATTATTCAAAAATAAAAAATTTTACAAAAAAATCTGAAAAATTAGTCATATTTTGGAATTTTTTAATGAATTATAAGATTTTTTAACTATATCTTCAAAAATATTGATTCGTAAAAAAAATTTCATCAGAATACTTTTATAAAATCAATTCTTAAAATTTATTACTAATGTTGTGTACGCAATTTTCTAAAAACAACATAAGTTAGAACTTGTTTTTAAGAAAACTACAATAACATTTCAAAAAAATTGAGTTTTATCAAAAAATTAAATCTTTAAATTATTTTCTAAATAAAAATGTAATATGAAATTGTTTATGAATTCTTTTTTGCGATGACGTAATTCATTATCATATAAATACACTGCTAATACAAAAAAGTGATGACGGAAATAAGCAACGATGGTATCAGAATCTTAAAAGGATATATAAAACTTTTACGCTTTAGAAGAGATAAACTTTTTTTTAATAAAATTTATATTTTTATTTTGTAAAGCAGCTTTTATGGACCTTGCATAATTGAAGCAGCCTAAAATTTAAATATTGTCATTTTTTCAGAAATTATATTTAAACAAAAATTTTTCTTTATTAAAACTAATAATTATTTATTCATTAAATTTTTTAAAATCTGTTATTGCGAAAACATAAATTTTACCAAAAAATATATAAAATTCCATTATGTGACCTCGTATAATATTTCAGGTTTGGATTTAATTATATATATCTCAAATCTTCTAAAAAACTGTAAAATTAAAATTTTGTTTTTTTTTTTAAAGGAGATAATTCAAACATTTATTTTAAACGTAATTTGCTTGATGGACTTTTATTGGGAAAAATATAACACTGGTTACTGAGGTGATCAGTGGCTCACGTGGAAGAGGGATGCATTCATAGTCTCGAGGACTCGAATTCGAATCCCGCTCTTGGTGGCCGGTTGATACAAGCATCACTGTATACGATACATATTCATCGTTCACAAAAACACTGAGAAACCTCCGTCGCTAATTAGCATCGTAATGATAGCATAAATACAGTGACATTAAAGAAAACAAAATTTAAAATATAACACTGTTACTGATGCATTTCCTCTGTAAATTATTGATTAATTTTAATAAAAATTACATCGTTAATTTTGGTTTATATAAAAAAGTTCATTTAAATTAATCAATAATTTACAAAGAAAATGTATCAGTAAAAGTGTTATTCTTTTAGTAGAAGTAAGAACACTTCCAATTTTATAAATAAAAAATTTTTGTCCTTGTAATCAGCTTTTTTTTTTAATTTCTAAATAATATAACATCAGAAAAAATGTTTCTTCATAACGAATAAACACTTCTATTTGGAATAGAATTCATGGTGAGGTTTAGAAGCATTTTAAAAAAGTCGATAAATCGATTTTCAACGGATATTTAATTATAAAACATGTATTTCTGTACCTTGTTTAACATAAAATCTTTAATTAAGAGCTTATAAAATATGATGCATTAATAACGTATTAGAGGCCTTCGGTGGCTTACTCGGTAGAGCGATGGATTCGCAACCTGAGAGCTCCGACTTCGGATCCCGCTCTCGGCTGATTTATACAAGCCCCACTGTACACTGAAAACCTCTTTTGCTAATTGGCATTGTAATGATAGCATAAATAAAACGACGTTAAATAATAAAAACCAATAAAATAATGTATGTATTGAATTAGTAGTCGCATCTAAAATGCAAAAGCGTAATATTTTGCATAAATCAAACTTGGAAGGGGAAAGTCTAGCACGCAGCGCAGAGACTCAGCCCCTATAATTTTAATCTTTTATTGAAATGAGTAAAATAAAACCTAATACAAGACATATTAAGTATATTTAATATTTAATAAAATAAAAAAAGAACTTATTTTTTATATGGCTTTTGATAATAATTTTTCAAGTAAGAAATATTTTTTTTCGCTGGATATATTATCAAAGAATAGAGTTATATTTAATATACATCTTTGATGTTGCGTAATAAAATTATATATATATATTTTCTTTAAATTTATTAAAATTATTATTTTGATATTTCTTACAAGGAGACTTTATTTAAGTCTTCTTAGAATCTTCTTCAAACTTTGGGATAATTTTTACTATATAAAATTACCAAAAATACCGTGTCATTCCAATACTCGAATTTAAAAAATTGATGATCATACAGTTTTTAGCTAATTATTCTATGATTTGTAGAAAAATTATGAAAAAATAAAAATTACATAAATATTTATAATGAAATTTCGCATTTATTTTAGATTTGTAGTTAAATATTTAATTATTTTGATTTATTCGTAATTTCTGAATAAATTGATTTTTTTTTAACACGTGTTTTTTGTTGGAAGCTATCTACATTATTTTTTATATATTTCTAACAAATGTCTAACTGGAACAATTGGTTTATGATCTGCATAACCAAAATGATAACAATATTCAAACGGAATTATTCATGAAAAAATCAAGTACTAAAGATGCAGTATTTTTAATAATTTTAACTTAGAAAAAATATTCTAAGCTTCAAGAAAAATCTGATAATCAAACCACTTGCAATTTTTTTTTGTCAACGCGTTTATTCACATGTGTTGACTGCGGAAGACTGTTTAATAAATATCTATCAATTTTTAATATGCTCAAAATATTTTAATTTATTTAGAAAACTTGAGGTCATCAGTAGCTCAGTCGGTAGAGCCATGGATTCGTAATCTCGAGGACCCGAGTTCGAATCCTGCTCTCGACTGATTTATACAAGCATCACTGTGCGTTACATGTGCTGAAGTTCACAACACACACTGAAACAACCTCCGTCGCTAATTAGTATCATAATAATATAAATTCAGCGATGTTAAATAAAAGTTAAAAAAAATGGGAAAGGTAAAGAAGAAAACATTAAACAAATATTATCAAACATATATATATATATATTTTTTATTAAACACAGAATCACAGAGCAAACTGGACAATCGGAGGGGCGGGAGATGTTATTTACGCATTCTGTCTCTCATAATTTTTTTTTCACTCTTTTATACCTTTTTTCTTTCACACTCACTCTCACAAACTTATCGCACGGCTCGCGATGCCGCGGCTCGTTAATTATTATTTTTTTCGTTTTCATTCTCACTCTCTCTCTTTCTCGCTTTTTTCTTATTTTTATATATATATATATATTTATCGTCTTTATCGCATTTATTTACGTTTTATTTTTTTTTTTTCATTTATTTTTCGATCTACATCTCGATTATTGTACAAAATGACGCAAGTTAAAAAAATCATCAGATTCGTCGGTAAAAAACGTACGAAAAGTCCTCATAAGCCGCGGACGCGAGTCGCACCATTACTTTTTTTTTTATTTTAACATTATTTTCAATATTGTATATATATTTTTTGTTTCTTCAAATGTTTAAGTGGCACGCGCTTGTAAACCGCGAAGAAGTTTTTCTTTTTCTATGTCATTTAAGCATTACATAATTTCATTTTTTTATTTTTCTTCTATTTCATTTTTATTTTCTTCATCAATGGAAGTTTTGATAGTATTTATTTTATTTGTTTTTTTTTATTTACAAATCAAGGCAATCTCATTTTATTTATAATACCATTATTTTTTTTCTATATGCGCAAATTTATGTGCTACATTTTTTAATGCAGTTTACTAATAGTATATGTATAATCCACGTTTACATTCTGAATTCCATTATTTTTCTTTTTTTAAGAACCCTTTTCCTATTTTTTTACCTTCTATTGTTATTTTTTTTTGTCTGACGATTCTTCCATTTGTACAAAGTATTCGTATAATATTCCGTTTGGTATGATAAACGTTACAGGTGAATTCATACCAAACCTTTTTATTTCCTTTCATTCGTTCACATTTATTCGTTTTTTTCTTTTTTTTTTGTTTTCAACATTTCATTTTTCTCATGTCACTCACTTGCTCGCTCTTTCAATGATTCAATTGGCTGCGCTTTATAAAAAAGTTTCGATATTTCTTCGTATTTTAATATTTTTTATTTTATTTTATTTTTTATTAACTCTCCGTATATGTTTATATAAAAGCACCGTTACGTAAACGGCTACGTTATACCACTATAATGCTCTACTTTATCTTTCTCTCTCTCTTTCTTAAAATATCTTTTTTTAATAGCATTGAGCGTCGATAATTATTAACATGGAACCTTCGTTTCAACCATTACAAGGATTTATAGAAAAACAATGAACAGGAGAAAGAAAAAACACATTTTTCGATAAAACAATAATAATATTAATATAGAAAAAAAGGAAAAAAATAGATCAATTAGAATTGCTTTTTAATTTTTTTTTTTTTTTTTGCATTTGCTTGATAGAAGTCGAGCAGATTGATGATTATCAATAAAACAAAAAAAATCGAATGAATTATCTACATTATTTATAGCGTTTCATAAATATCGAGGATTCGATATAAACAATAACTATTTGAATTGTTAAAACATTTTTTTTTGTTCTCCAAGAACAATATTTCTTTATCAATAACAACGTATTTTGTTAAAATGATAAAATTTATCACGATGATGTATAAAAATATATAATTTTAATTATTACATACATTCTTTTCACGATACGCTTACTAAAAAAGAAAAAAAAATAACGAGAAAATAAAGAAAATTGGGGATTAGTAAAAGGTGTATTTTTTGTTTTTGCATTTTATACGAATTCATCAATAAATCAATTAAAAATTTGCATACCATGTTTTTTTTTTTTTGCATAACACAAAATTTATAAAATATCAGTTGTAAAAAGATGGTTACATCATCATAAATATAGATAAGCTTGTATTTGTACAAAAATTTTTCAGAAATATTTATTATATTCAATACATGCATGAAAGTGCATATAAGATATACTAAATATTTACCAGTATTCAATTCTTTATTTTTTTATATTCCTAAGATATTTGCGATTCGACTCTATTATACTTTTGTGAAATAATTTTTTTTCTTTATATAAGATTCGAGTATATAAGTTTATTTTTCATAATTTATATAGTAATTTTTTTTTTGAACGTTTCAATTAGGAACTACTTTTGCGAATGCAATTGATAGATTGCATTTAAGATTTGAAATTGCGTTCAAATGCGATTAAAAAATTCATATGATTTTTTTCTTTAATCTAAATACAACGTGATTACAGCATTTTATTAATATTTTTGTATCCCTTTGTGTAAAAAAAAAACTTACATTAAGTTGTAAAAATACTTAACATAAGTATTTTTTATTGATTAATCATATAAAATATTTAAAAACTTGTCGTATTACATTTTTTTTTAAAGATAAATACAAAAGAAAAAACAAAAAAGTAAAATATAACATTTTGTAAATAAAATAAAATGAAAAGTAAACAAGAAAATTGCACTTTAATCTCGAGTTTTCAAATATTACTTGAATTTTATGTAACAAGTAAAATCTGCTCAATTTCTTTCAAACTCTCTCTCTCTCTCTCTTTTTTTAATCTCGTTAACAATTGAAAACAATAACGAGAAGGTATATATTTTTTTCTTTTCGTTTTATGCGTATCTCATTAACGTTCCGATGTTAATTTTTATCGCAACAAATCTCAACCAAAATGAATAATCGCGTCGCTAATAAAGTCGTGATATCGAGTTAATCGTATTATCGTACATACGCATATACGGTACATTTAATGGGAATAATAACAATTGCAACTTTTTCAATCACTCATTCTCTCTCTTTCATTCATTCGACAAACAAGATGTCGCGTTTACAATAATACGCTGTATATGTAAAATCATCAATGCAATTCTACGCAAGCTTTGAATACTTTTTAAGTTTTGTTTTATATATATATATAAGCGCATAAAAATTTATCAGGTGTATTTATTTTTAAAAGATTTACTTGTTGCTAGCAATGACTTTTTTTTCATTTTTTAAGATAAAAAAACTTAAGAAAAATCCTGACTTCAACTACAGTAACTGAGATAAGCTTTATTCAAAAACACGCATAACATTCATTAAAAAACATCATTTGAAAATTGCAAGCTGGACTTATTAAGATAACGGTTATAAAAATGTTGAATTTTCGTTTTTATTTTAACGTACCTTACAAATATTGAAAGTAAAACTTTGATAAGTAACATCCAATATTTGGTTAGATATGTCAAAAAAGTACTAATGTGAAAAATAAAATTTGGCAAAAGCGCCGACTTTCATAAAAGGCACATAGATTTATTTTTCTTCGACATACGATATTATATCTATAACAAAAGCATTAGAAAGTTTTAAATTTCACTTTTTTTTCTTTTTTTTTTCTTTATATTATAAATATTTTTGTAAAAATTAATTGGATTTGTGAAAAAGCTTTACGTTTGTTTATTTCATTGTATTTTTTGTTAAATTTAAAAAGCTTCTTTCAAGTCAAAGCTTTTAGAATGTTATTAAACTATTGATCTAAAAAAAAAAGAAATTAAACAATAATCTAACATCCGGTTAATAACGAAGTTATAATAAAAATATAAAAAGTATTTAACATTATAAAGTACTAATTAAATTGCGTAGGTAATTGATCTATCTAAAATTTTCACACTTATAAACGTATGTTATTATTTATTGGATTTAATTTTAAATATATTGCGCGACGTACGCTGGATAAATTGTGTTAATTCACTACTTAATATTTTTATTAATTTATTTGAATATTTATTAATTTTAATAAATGACAACAATGCCGTTCACCGGTAATGTTTTTGGCAGTAAAATATTTGGATTATTTTACCAAAATTACATTATTAAAGTGGGTTTACTGCTGAGTAATAACGAAGCGTCTATATTGGTTGGTAATAAATAGTCTTAAATTACTATTAATTGATATTGGAATAATAAAATTTCGTGCTTGATGCGGACTAAGAAAATTTTATGCAAAATGTTTTGGAGCGCTGCCTATCATAGCTGCACGATACGTGAAAACTTTTAAATATGAATTTTTGAAAAAAGAAAAAATTTTTATATAATAAAGAATTTTTGAATAAAAGTTTTACAATTAATATTCCGTCGGCTACTTCCAGAAAAATCTATAAATTAAAAAACTTACTTGTCCAAGACTTTTGCTTACAACCTCTTCGCAATAACTAAATGATTAAATCTTAATAATGTGTATCTCCGGAAGTTCTAATAAATATTAACGTTTGCCCGTTTTATTCTGAATAATAAGTAAATTTTATAATTATATAAATTGATTTTAAGTTAAGTATTTCGATTATTTATGTCCATTGAACGTAAAAAATTAAGATTTTTTTCGCAGTCACGTTGATATGTTGTTCAATGCATATAATATACAAGTATAGCGGCTTAAAAATAATTGCTTTGAAGGTTCACTGTATACAAAACTACTGTAAAATAAGATTTTTTTCATAACGATACAAATTCCTTGATTAAGTTCGTTATTTTATATAATTATTTCAATACGTTTATATTGAAATAGTCAAAAAATGTTTGAAAATTTTTTTACAATAGTTTTACTTACATCCCTCAGATTAAGATAAATTGCAATGCCATCACGTTAAACGCTATTAAATGTCAAAAGTTTAAGTATCTCGTAGCTCTTGGCAAAATATATAGACGGTAAAGTTTATACAATGTGTAACTTGAGATAAAAAAAATTCATTCAGCATTTTTTTCATACTTTGTGCATACAGTTTAGTAATCATATAAAACAACAAGTAATCTTATATCTGTAAAATATGTAGCATATTCCTGATATCTTTTTATGATACTAAATGCATTGATAATTTTACATTTTAAATTAACTTTTTAATCCTAACAAAAGGTGTTTAATACCGCGTACACCTTGTTTGTTTTGCTTTTTAATTCACCACGATTCATAAAAAAATTTGCTCGAAATTCCATCAATCATAATCTTAATAAAAATAAAGTACTCTTTAAGAATTATTTCAATGAAAATAGTCACTGAAATCAGCGTTATTGCAATTATTCTTTCTCGCATGTAACTGATTATAAGAATTTACTTTTCCTAATTTCAAAAAATTATTTTGTTTTTTTTGGAAGTTCAATCAAGCATATTCGATTGAAATGGCGTTAATTGCTAGTTAGTTTCTTTTGAAACCCGGATGATATTGATAATTTTAGATTGATAAATTTGTCGCGTAAGTTTTATTTTAATTCCACCAATATTCGGTCAAGATATTTTAGAACTTGTAGCTTTATACTAAAGTCAGATTGTTACTAAGCACTACTTTTACCTCTTCTTATCTTGGGAGTAGAAAATAACGACGCACTGATTCAAATTTAAAACACCACTATAATTTGAAGTTTTATAATCCCCAAAAAAATTTCTTTTGTTACCTACTTCACCGATGCTTCAATTTTTACAATTCGCTCTGATAATTACTGTTTCTTTTCTTGTTTGGTAAGTCAATTGTTCTTATATTTTTAAATAAACTAGTTTATTAGATATATTATTATTACTACGCTTAAAACTAGTGTAATAAACATAAATATTGCACATAAAATAAATCAGTTAAATTATACCACTCTTACACAAGCAAGAAATTAAAACTTTAAATAAAGCTGCAATATTTTATTTCTTACTTTACTGTAAGAGTGTTTTATACAGCTGATCTATTTTATGTGATTCTAGAATATAATTTTTCTCAACAAAATAAATGATAATATGCAAGCGTATAAAAAAAAAATAATTAAAGCAACCAAACTAACAGCCATCACTCAAGGGAAAGGCAAAATTTGAAGCAAAGTTCATCAGTA
Source organism: Anastatus disparis (assembly GCA_017163975.1). Lineage (NCBI taxonomy): Eukaryota > Metazoa > Arthropoda > Insecta > Hymenoptera > Eupelmidae > Anastatus > Anastatus disparis. Next base: position 4,585,458 of record JAFFSR010000226.1, read on the forward strand.
AAGTTAGGCACTACAGGTTCGCTTTCCCACAACCCGAAACTCGGTGGAGGATGTGCTTAATATATTTTGCCTGTCTTTTTACGTGTACGTGTTTCGTTGAGAATAATTTTCCTAAAGATTCATAATCTTTAAGAAGTAGTACTTCGTCGTCTAGCGCATAGCGAATAATTTTGGGCTATTTCATACAGACCCTCAAAAAGCCGTCTAAATGCGCACTGTGTATTGGTAAGACTGGCCGATTGCTGGCCAGAATTCTGCTGGGGCTAGGAATTACCCATTGAACCTGAACCTGGACTGTGATTATTTTTCACCGTTGTCGGCACCTGATTATAAGGATGATTACTATTACACAGTACTGTATAGATATTATCCACGCTACTTAATTTCTCAAAAAACGGTATCAGATCAAGCAATTCAGAGTCTGTCATGTCATCAAACCATGAAGCTACTGGCACCTAAAAAATATAAATTTCGGTTAAATAAATTATTTAAACTCATCATAATTATTTGTTTTTAAAACTATTTTTATTTTTTTAGAAAATACGTAAATACGTAAACTTTATAATTTAAAAACTCTTTAGAAAAGTAGATTAATTTTGTTAGGTAAGCTTCTAATTCAAAATAAAATGAATTTAAAATTAAGCTTACCGCGTTATCTGGATGAAAAATATAACTGGCAGGACTGTTATCGACGATAATAATTTGTTGCAAATCCCGGCCTAATTTGTTTAAATCTTTAACGTAATTACCCCTGTGAAAAACACACGATTCGCGGAACAATCTTGCTCTGAACACACCCCATCTGTCAAGTAAATCTGCTACTGGATCAGCATACTAAAAAATTAATAAATAGCACATATTTATAACATTATTTTAATAAAATTTTATAAAATTATAATATATGAAAAGGTTTTTATGTATTCATTGAAACTATTTGCAAAATATTAAAAGTATTTTATATTTTAGATACATTTATTATTGATACACATTTTAATTTATAATCACAAAAAATTTTTTCAGTGACCTATATTTCAAAACTGTCTTGATTGAATTTTTAAATATAAAAAACTTGAGAATGTTTTCTATTACTTTTCAAATCATAAACATAAAGCAAAAAATTTATTATACAAAAAAACTAATAAAAGTTGGAAAACTGAATTTACAAAATAATTTTTGTACATGATAAAATTTACAAAAATTATTTATAAAATTTTATTAATAAAAATTATACATAAAAATTTTACAAATATTATTATTTTATAAAATATTAATAAAAAGAAAAAATTAAAAACTTACCTTTGCTAAACTTGCAGTAAACAGAACACATTCATAGAGCTCACCCATCCTTTGCAAAAATTCATCGACATAAGGCCTCTTGAGAACATAAACTTGATGCACCGTACCATCAATTTCTACTGGCACTACAAAGTCAGCATTATTAATGGGCTTAAATGAACTGTGCACCAGGGTTTCATCCAAATCTATCACCATGCACTTTTTGTGAATATCTTGATGTCGCACTGGTGGCAATAAAAAGCGAGGGGTATCTGTACCAGGTGGTGGTGATCCTCGTCCTTCAAAATGAAGGGAGCTAGCTTTTGAGCTTTTGGAACTACTTCCACGACCTCGGCCCAGGCAACAGAGTAGAGATCGCAGGAACCCCCTACTTCGGGGCTTCTTCTCACTCTGAGTCGCTGGACCGTTGATACTTGTCTCATTCTCTCTTGGAAGTTGTGCTAAAAATATATTTATTTCTTAAATTTTTATATTATAAGTTGTTTTTAGGTGTTATTAATCAAGAGATAATTGTTAATATTTAGTACAATAAAATTTAAAAATAAATAAAATAAATTTGCTAATTTAAAAAAAATAAATCATGAAAAAATTTATTATACATCGCACTGAATTCTTTAATTTATCAATTTTATTTCATTAAGATTGGAACCTTAAAATTTTGGTTTAATTTAAAAAATGTATATATGTAATAATTATAAAATCATTGATCTGAATGAATAATTTGAAAATTTTCCATAGATTAAATATTTTAGATGAATAAATAGATAGATATTTATTTTATTTTATATTTATAATAAAAAAAGGAATAAAGTGCTCAAAAAATAATTTTATTATTATTTCTTTTAACTAAAAAAATTAAAAGATAAAAAATATAACTATATAATAATATTAATATAATAATTATAAAGTTTCATTGAAAAATTTTAAAAAGTTACTATAAAATTCTTTATTTTTAGATATGCATACATCAATGTCAAGCATAATAACAAATCAGATGTGAAAATAATTAATGTAGCGTATAAAAGTTAAAATATCCATGATAGGATAAAAATGTACAATATAAGAAAAAAAAAGAGAAAGTTAGATAAACCATAGATAATAAAATATAAAATATATTAAAATGGTTCGAAAGGTGAGTAGGTGGTAGTTAAAATACAATATTATAGATTCTTTTTCTCTCTTCATAAGTAGAAGATAAAAGAAGAAAATACAACTAGTACGCCTTGCCAAGGCTGGATGTAAAAAGCACATTGTGGGTAAAAATGTCTCTTGGCTAAAAGTGAAAGAGCAACATAGAATAGAAAAAGAGAGAGAATACCAAGGTAAAAGAGAGCAAAAAAAAAAGAACGAAAGCATATCTAGTAATACATTATCTAAGTAAAAATATAAAATTTACTAATTTCTATTTTAAATCAGAAAAGTAATATTATAAAGTGTTTCTTTTTATTTTTTTTTAAAGTTACTCCGATAACTCCAAAAAATAAAATCTAACATTGCAACACATCAATCAAAATAAACAAATCTATATTACATCTATATTACATTAACAATACAAAACATAAATCTAACCTGTTTTGCCAATAGCCAATCTCAAATAATTTTTGCTAATATTGGCGCACTTAGCCCGTAAAAGTCCAAAAAAAGACATCGTTTTATGGGCCAGGCCTTGCAGACATAATACACATACAGTTAAGGTATCACGAATAAGCGAGCGAGATAGAAAAGCAAAAAGTAAAAAAAAATGAGCTAATGGCGAGACTCTAAAGACTTAGAATATACAAGGAAAAAAAAATGACAACACAAGAATAACAGGTGCACTATGAATTGCGCTGCAACATTGAACGCAGCATCTGGAGGAAAAGAAATCCCATCGAGGTCCAAAAAAAGAGTATAGAACAAGTCTTTTTCTCTCTCTCACTATCTTTCTCTCTTTCTCTCAAAGCCTAAAAGCACCGTGGTGTTTCAAACAGTCGCACACACTAATAAAAAAAAAGTGAAAGAGAGAGGAATAAAGTATAGTGTTATATACATGCATGTACATACATATATATATGTTAACATAGAAGTAGTTTATATACGCGTACAATATACATATATACAATGATATAAGGCTCCTAGCCCATAAACATACCTTTCTCGTTGTTAAACTGTCCTAGCTCGTCATCGCGCGACACTTGGGTGATAATGGACGATGCGTCCATTTAAACATTTGTCAGAATAAAACTCCTGTTCCTCTCTTCTCCTTCTTAATTTCTCCCGTTGTTTTTTCTATAATTTTTCTTTTTTTATTATTGCTTTAGAACAGTTCAAGTATATGCTGATTTCGTCGCCGTCTTAGAGCCCAACACTAAAGTGGCTATACACGTATACACACCAAAAACTGAGCGAGAGAGAGAGAGAAAGATAGTAGTACAGTACAAAAAAAAAGAAGGCGACAAATGAAAAAAGAAGTAAAAAAAATTGAGAAAGAGAGAGAAAAAGAGAGGAGGCGTGTAACTAACAAATGCTTTAATATTACTCTCTTGAATGCTCTCTCTTTTTCAGCGCGTGTTTCGCTTTCCGACGATGACTACACCAACGCACTTGTACACACTTATAGGTACACATATACAAAAATGCTATATTCTCGACTCTTTCTCTCTCTTTACAATACTCTTCCTCTCGTCTTCTTTTTCAAGCTAAAAAGGAACGTTTTGTCGTGATGCGATATACTTTAATACACTTTTATAACACTGATGATGCTGCGGAGAGACTTGTTCCTCTTTTTCTTTTTTTTTCTTATATTCTTCGTTTCTTTACCTCAATGGAATTTTAAGGTAAAAACAGAAGGTACGTGGTTCTTTTTTTCCGTAAGTATGTGCAGATAAAAACTGATTTGTTTGTTTTTTCTTTCGCGTTCACTTGATGAATAAAAAAGAATAAATTTAAGTTCACGAAATAAGTTTTTAAAAGACAGTTATTTGAGATATATTTATGCCCGCTGAGATAATCGTCGTCGTAGTTTGGCCGTGTGTACGGCCTGTAAATGCAGCTACTACGCCCGTAACCATCAGCATCCCAGAAGTTCAGGCTGTACACACGACACACTCATATATAAAAGAGGAGCTAAGGCCTACGATATATTTTCTCGCGGATATATAAACGTAGCAGCAGCGCACACACCACACAACGGTATGCATATCTATGTGTACATATTTTTTTCTACATATATATATATATATATATACCTGTATCATCAGTTCAGAAACTCGCTCGTTATTGTTGTCGTACTACTATATCAACAATCTGATTGAAAGAGACATCTGTTGAATAAACTCATCAGACGCGTGGAAAAATATTTTCTTTTTTTTTTCTTCAATAAGCTTAATTTAAATCAAAGGTAAAACACCCAGTATGTGGACATGTCCTTAAAGTTGGACAAAGTCAAAGTAATGATTTATTATTTGATCTATAAAATTGTATAGAATATATTTGCGTATTACACGATTTACTCTAAAAAATTGATTTCATGTTGTCAATTAGGAATTTGCCGTGGAGTTACAGGTATTTTACTTATCTCGTTAAGTTTTATAGTATAATTCCCTTATTAATGTTTAAATAACATTTTACTGTGAATAAAAGTAATCGTAATATACATTATATACCAATGGTATAAAAAAAAGTTTTGTCTGCTACAAAACAGTGACTCCTTATCCTTGTATTTGGACCCATAAAGCCACATTTTGAACGATTGTAATTTAGTTTTATTGCGTCATAATTTGTAGAATGTTTATCACTTTACAGTAAGTGTTTCTATATTATTCAGGCTCAAAAATATATCTAATTTTATTTTTTGACTATTTAATAGTTAATTTAGTTTAACAACATAACCTAAACTTAACCTATTCGCAATATATTTTATCTCTTATTAAAAAGCACAATTATAATATTTTATAAAAATAACACAAGGCCAAAGTATTTATATATGATTGTCAATTTAATAAAAATATTGCAAAATGTTTGATTGAAGTATGAAAAGTCACCATTAATAAAACTGTTATTTTTGTTTGTTTATAGTATTTTCATAAAAAACAAGGCTTTGGAACTTCAAACATTGTCATAATTGTCTACTTATTGGTTACTTTGGTTGGTTGCAGCCAGAAAAAATAATTGAATTCTTTATGATTAATGTGTAAGTATAAAATTTATTCAAAATTAAAAGATTAAAATCTTATACCAAAATTATTATTAAATATTATATGAAATTATTTTAAATTTAGATTTAAGTTAAAGAAAGGAGAAAGATATACTTTTCAATTTAATTAGATAAGAAATAAAATAACGATGGGGAAAAAAAATGTTGAGAAACATTTAGGTCGAGCAATAATAAAGGAACGTTTCAAAGGTAAACACCGGATTTTAAATAATCAGTCACATCTTCACACTACAGATCTGCAAGATGAAAGTCCAAATCTCTTAAATCTACAATCAATTACTGAAGAAAGTTCTTTTCAAGAATTTTTGAGTACTGCAACATTGTTAGGAACAGAATTTTTGTCAGAAAAATTAAATGTTCAAATTGTTAATTTGCCAAATCAAATTAATGTATTATCTGCGGAGAAAGAATCAGAAATTAAAAAATTACAGGAAGAAAATAAAAAATTTCTCAAAATTCCAAGACGACCTAAATGGGATAGATCAATGTCTAGTCAAGAATTACAAAATAAAGAAAAGGAAGATTTCATAGAATGGAAGAGAAAATTAGCACTAACTCAAGAAATTGAAGGCTTATTATTAACTCCATATGAAAAGAATTTAGAATGTTGGAGACAATTATGGAGAGTGATTGAACGTTGTAATATTATTCTACAAGTTGTTGATGCACGTAATCCTTTATTGTTTCGTTGTGAAGATTTAGAACAGTATATTAAAGAAATCAATCAGAATAACATAAATATAATTTTAATTAATAAAGCTGATTTTCTAACTGAACAACAAAGAATCACATGGGCAGAATATTTTACAAAAAATAATATGCAGGTGATCTTTTTTTCCGCTCTTTTAGAATTGCAAAAAAATGAAGAAAAATTAAAAAATGAAGATGATAATGAAGTAAAAGATCCTGAAGAATTTGTAAATAAATTTCACACAGAGAGGAATAAAAATGGAACTCAGATATATAACGCACCTGATATAGTCACTAGAGAAGAGTTAATCTCTTTCATTACTTCAATTTACCCAGTGGAAAGTAACGAAAATACTGTTAAAATGTTAGGACTTGTTGGTTATCCTAATGTAGGAAAAAGTTCTGTAATAAATGCAATACTAAGAGATAAAAAAGTAACAGTTTCAAAAACTCCAGGAAAAACAAAACATTTTCAAACGTTATATGTAAACAAAGATCTAATGTTATGTGATTGTCCAGGACTTGTGATGCCCAGTTTTGTTGTAACAAGAGCTGAAATGATTTTAAATGGAATTTTACCTATAAATCATATAAAAGACTATCTTCCCGCAGTTGCGTTGTTAGGATCTTTAATACCAAGACACATATTAGACAGCACATATGGAATCATGATTCCTCGACCAGGGGAAGGTGAAGATGAAAATCGACCACCGACTGCTGAAGAAATTCTTAATTCTCATGCAGTTAACAGAGGATTCATGACCCAAAATGGACAACCAGATAACGGACGATCCGCTCGATACATTCTTAATGATTTTATAACCGGCAAACTTTTATACTGTACAGCACCTCCTGGATATAATCCAAAAGAATTTCATTTATTCCCGCCCGAAAAAAAAAATATGCCTGAAACAAATTTGCCACCAAGAGTTATGAGAGCTACTAGAACCTTAAAATTAACTACTGAAGATTTAGATAAAGCGTTTTTTTATAATAATAGTGCTGGTATTCACACAAAAGGAAAAGGTAACATTATGCCACAATTTACGAGAACATCTGATTTATCGGACGAAACGTCAAACTTAAGCATTGGAGAAAAACCTTGGAAAATTAATAAAAAAATAAATAAGAAAAGAAAGGAAAAATCAAGAAGAGTTTATGCTCACCTTGATCAACATTGATAGCATGCCTACATAAACGTATTTTAAACTTTTTTCATTTACTGTTGAATCAATAAAAATTTAAATATTTGTTTACAAATTATAAATTAATTATTAAAATATTATTAAAACGAATATTTTAATAAAATAAAACAATTTATAACATTTCTACATTCAAAAAATTTAGATCTCGTGCGCGTCATAATTTGAATTCGCGAGATCACTCATAATAAGTGATTATGCACTTCAATTTTCGGTCATATGGTAACTAGAAAAAAAATTATTGCACAAACGATAAGGAAATTCATTGTTTTTAATGATATAACTCTTAGATAATTTGATCTCGAAGAAAAAATTTTTCATAATAATAATGCTTTGGAAAGTGTAAAAACAAATAAATATTATAACTATTCAGTGCATTAGTATTAATGATCTAATAAAATAATCTCAAAATATGTATATGATAACATATGATAAATTTGGAAAAATCGGTTACTCCGTGACCGAAATTCGAGTAGTCGTAATCCAAAATTAAGTCATCCCGCCTATCGTGTATTTTCAGTAGTATGAATTCGGGATCTTTTTCAGTTTAACTTCAAAATATTCATTAATAATTGTTTTTTATAAAGTTATAAATTAAAACGTATAATTTAAAATTTTGAAAATATGTATATTCTTTGAAATTTAAATATATATAATAAATTATTATTGTTTTAAAATGTATGCTGTTGAAAAGAAACTGTAACGATATTTCATAATATTTAATTTACATGTAGATAAAATAATAGTTAATAGTCCATCATGTAAATAGGGAATAAAGTCGTATATTTCTCCCAAGAGACATATACCTTATTTCCATATTGCATGTAATGCTTTATTCTTAGTTAAACTGTGTCCACTTTATTAATTTAAAAAAGCCAAATTTGATACTAGAATTAAAGTTTTTTTAAAATTACTATTTATTCAATTTTATTACTCTTTAAAGACCAGTATTGTGGTATCATATTGCTCGATAATTTTCGACGAAAGAATTGTCTTACTTTAGGCCTGCTTTTTGAGTTGATAAAATGGATACTACTGTTTAAATAGAAATAAATTAATATTACAACAGTTCCAATGTAATACTTAATAATGAAACTTTATACTTACTGTTATTTTACTTTTTTTAAGTTTGTGTGTAATTGAGGTCGTCAGTGGCTCAGTCGGTAGAGCGATGGACTCGTGATCTCGAGGTTCCAAGTTCGAAACCTGCTCTCAGTCAATTGATACAAGCACCACTGTACATTACATGTGCTTTGTTCACTAACACACTGAAAATCTTTGTCGCTAATTAGCATCGAAATGATACCATAAATACAGCGAATACGTTGAATAAAATAAAAAAAATCTGTAGGGTTTGCGCTTCGTATATTATGTATACTTGTGTAAATAATTTTGGGTCTAAAAATAAAAACAAATTTAATTTTTTTTACAATAATCATTTATTATCACATTTTAAAATTTATAATATAAACATAAAAATAGTTTATAAATTATTTTTACAATCAAGAAACTACTAGAAGATTGATAATGCGCATTTTCAAAGATTTCAATGAATTCTTTTTTTTTCAACTAAAAATAAAATTTTCTACAATATATTATTGGTAAGGCTTATATAAACTTTTATTAATCATTATATTGTCAAATCGTTATTATTTACAAATCCTGCTTGACAAATATAAACATTGACAATTCAAAAAGCAAATTAGCATTATTTCATTTCTAATATTTATTAAACGCATTTATTTAAATTTTCTTTTTTTTTCTTTATTATTATTTTGATAACGATGCGCTGAAATGTTCCACAATATATTATATTATTAATACATACAATATATTATTAATGGCAGGCGGTTTCTTCAGGACTTCATTCTTATTTAGGAATTCAAATGAAAATGGTGTAATGTGCACACAAATGTTTGATACACATTTAATAAGTGTGACACATATTTAGTATAAAAGCCTAATCGAGCGACTTTAACTCGTCAAGATTAACATCACCTGTTGCAAATGCACTTAAATGTCGCGCCTATTTATTTTCGTATTTGTGCGTGTGGCACGAATGATATAACTTGCAGTCATTAATCAGGAAAAATATGTTTTACGAATTTAATTTTATATAAGATAATTTTACTTTTTTATTTATTATACACAATTAATATCACAAATTCATCGTTTTTTCGTACTTCTTTTTTTTTGGTTTCTTCATATAAAAATCAGCTACTAAACAAACAGCCAGTCATGTGATGTGTTTCTTTTCATCAATTCGATTTAAATTTTTTATCTTTATATTTTTATAGTAATTTACATTAACTTTATACAAACTCTTATTTTCAAGTCTTACAGATTGCACTATTGGACGATAATACTTGTAAGACTCATTTTGTTAAACTATAAATTGTTAAAATATTTTTTATATTCTATCAATTTTTCATAAAGAAGTTAGTGATAGTGCAAAGAAGCTAATTTGTCTTTATGAAAAAATGCATATACCCTGTTAAAATAAAAGATTATCTTCAATCCTGATCAACATGTGTATAATTGGAAAGAATAGGGAATGTTAAAAAAATGGCTTTTTTGAAAATTTCATTAATTTTCAAAGCCTTTCGTTATAAAAACTTTAAGAATATCGCTATCAAAGTAACTTTTCAGATGATAAATTAAGCAATCTTTCTACTTAAATCTAAATACAAATCTTAAGTTTAGTAGCAATTGATAAATTTAGTTAAATTAATATACTACTAAGAATACAAATTAAATTTCTTTACGTATTTTCATTAATTTTGTGAATATAGATTCACATTAGTACAAAAAAGCTTATTTTAAATACGGAAAATGAAGAAATTTGAAAAGAGACACCATATAGACTATTGTTTGTTTTCTTTTGAAAATGTAGTTTTTAAAATAGATGATTAATAAACGAAGCTTACTCATATACAAAGATTGCTGATGCAAAACATTCATACATTTAAAATGAACTTTTCCATAAATGTTGTGATAATTTTAGCCAAATCATTTATTCTTCATTAGCATAGTACGACGTGATACTCTACCACAGGATAAACCGATGATAAAGATAAAACCAATTGCAGTAAAGGCAAGAATAAAGAAGTAACGTTTGGCTGGTGAACGATTTACTGAATCGTAAAGTTCTCCAAAAGTTTCTGGAGCGGCTAACTGTAAAAAAATGTACATTTTATGAAATTAATCTATAATTTATTCTTAAAACTTTAATTAGTTATTTAAATACTATCTTACCTTATCTGCATTTTTAAACATTTCAATCCTAGTGGTTAACATTTTATAACAATCTGGTTGTAAAGATTTCTTTTCATCTTGTAGAACATTTTGTAGACATTTAATATCTGAAAAATAAAATATTTTTTTAATATTCTAAAATTTCATTCATAGTTTTGTCTAAAATCATTCATAGTTTCTTATAATTCTTACGTCTTCCAGCTCCTTGTGGCACTAAATTACAATATTTACTAACGTCTACAGCGCAAGCTTTTTGCAAAAGTGGATCGACATTAATATCAGCTTTAGCTTCTTCAATCATTTCTGCTACCTGTATACGACATGCTTCTTTCATTTCTTTGTTGTCTGCTGTAAATTCCTTTTTCAAGCATTCTTCAACCTTGCCAGGAGTACTGTTCTCATCAGCTTTACACATCTTGTCAATCTATATTTTATAAATTTTATATTATCATTTAGGACAAAAAGTAATATTTTTATCAAATTTATCATTCTTTTTACCTCATCTGCACATAATGCAACAATGAGCGGATTCAAATGGTAATTTAAAGCTGCTTCTCTTAATATATTTTCCATTTGATGTTCACACTTGATTGTAAGTTTTGATTCTTTAAATTTAATTTTCAAACAACCTATAACTATACCTTCTAATTCCTTATTTGCTGGTTGGTTCTGTATTTCCTATAGAAATAATATAAATATTAAAAATAAAAAATCATTTTAAAACATCAAACACTATTGAAAAAATAAAACTGAACGACATATTTACTTGTTTACAATGCCTATTAATATCTATTGAACAAGCAGTTTGCAAAGCAGTATTAAATCTATAATCTGTATTTTGCTCAGCCATTCTATTTACGACAAATGTTTTACATTTATCATCAAACATTGGTTCATCTTTATATCTTTTTAAACAGTCTAATGCCTTTGATTTGTCAACATCATGGCAAAATTGCCTAACCATCGTGTGACAAGTATTTAAAAGAGCAAAATCACTAGAACTGTCTTGAAATTCTTGTTTTCTTACTTTAAATATTTGAGAATGACAATCACTACCTAACTTTGGTTTATTTGATGCCAAACATTCCAATACCTTAAAGTCAACAATAATAAATAATTAAAGAAAATTTTAATATTTTTTAAAATTACTTATAATGAAAAAAATTCTTTTTTAATACCTGTGAATTTCCAGGCTCAATATTATAACAATATTGTTTGATCTCTATAGCACATACTTTTTGTAACTTAGGATCAAACTTAATATTTTCTCTTTGCTGATATAGTTGAGCTCTAAGTTGTTGTCTACATTCTCTTGTAACTCTATGTTGTAAATCTTGAATTATATCTTTCTGTACAATATCACTTAAACAACTAATTACCTCAGCTTTAGTTTTTGCTCTACAAAAAGAAAACGTAAGTAAATCTTTGATCCGTTATTTTTAATGTTTTTTATAAAATAAATACTTACTGTGGACACCATTTTATAACCATTGGCCGACAAGCTTCCTTAAATTTAAATGTAAAGTGGTAATTTTTAAGTGATATCAATTGAAAATGTTCAACTGCAGCTTTACATTTACCATCAGTGCGAGTATCTAAGTCATTTTTATGTTCAATCAAACATTCCATCATATCTCCTTCATCCTTACCGAACTTTAAAACATCCTAATTATAAAAAATAATTATAGTAATTTTAAATAAAAAATATTTCTATTAAGAGTAGAAAATATAATTTAAATATATTAAGTTTTTCTTTAATTAATACCTCACAGTGTCTTTCCATAACATGTCGGCAAGTCATTGAGATTATAGGATTCAATTCAACCCTTTCAGCCTGTTGCTCAGTAAAATTTCCAACAGCTAATTTACAATTTTGATTTAAACTATAAAAAAAATTCACATTGTATGGAAAAAGTTTATATTTTTACAATGTAATAATAATTTAAATTTTATTTACTTATCAAATTTGTCTTGTAAACATAATATTTCTTCTCCCTTTGCAGTTTTATCAAAACAATATGATGCCAAATCATCAATACAAACTTCTTCAATTTCAGGTTGAAGATCAACGTTTACTGCTCTTTGTCTCATCACTCTCCTTATTTCGTCTAAACATTCTTTTCTCAACTGCAAAAATATTTTCTTTTTTATAAACACTTTTATTTAAAAAAAAAAAATTAATTTTAAAAATAAAATAAATATAATTACTGTCATATTTTTTTGTGGATGATATGCATATCTATATAAACATGGTAATACAAGAGGACCTCTTTCAGGATCCATTTGAACTCCATCACTGGCCCAAGCATTTCTTGCTGAGCAATAATGCACTGCATCTGCTCTGCATGCCCTATACAACTGAGGGTCCAATTTATAATCCCTAGCAATGAAATATTGAATTTGAATGAGTGCATTTTCACATGACTCTGTCATTCTATCTGTTCCTAATTTATCCATTAAACAGGATATTACTCTTGAACTCCCACCTTGTACCTAAACATATGTTAATTATCAATAAAAAATTTTTTACAGAAAAAAGGCTAGGAATTGAAAATATGTTCTTACATCTTTGCAAGCAACATCTACAACCGATTGACAGGCTTCTCTTAAAACTGGATCCACTCTCCAATCTTCCCCAGCATCAGTTTCTCTAATTAAATCTTCTAGCTGTAAAAAAAGATATTTTTTTTATTAAGTATAGATATAAAGATTTTTAATTATTTATACTTTCAACTACTTACAGCTCTTTGGCATACAGGAGAAACTCTTGCCTTCCTTTTTCTTAATCTAGTGTATTCCATTAAACAATGTATAGTAGCACCACCAACTTCTAAATTATTACAAAATGTTTGGATATCATCAGCGCACTGATGAACTATTTCAGGTGAAAGTCTATAATCTTCCATAAGAATTTTCCTATGATCAAACATTTCAACTTGACATTCAGCAGCAACTTTACTACCATTTTTAACTGCTGATTCTAAACACAATAATATTTGCGCCAATCTTATATCTTTATCATCTGATACATTTCTACGACAACGATAAGTTTTTATGTCTTCTTTACAAGCCCTAACTAAACCTCTGCTAACTCTGTAATCTGAAGCGATTAGCTTTTCTCTTCTCACTAATTGTTCTTGACAAGCTGATGACATTGATCTGTCCATTTTATGTTGCATTAAACATTTATAAACTTGTCCACTACCTGGTCGAATATTAGGACAAAACTTTATGTGATCCTGTAAGCACGCAAAGTATAATTGTCTATCAAGTTTAATATTGTCAGCTTGTGTTTCGGTAACATGTAAAATTTGTTTTCTGCATGGTATTTCTAACTTATTTATATGCTGTTGTAAACAAGCTAATGTTTGTCCTTGTAAAATATCTTTGTACGGTTGGATTCTCCCACATTGAAATTTGTCAATATCATTTTTACATTCAGAAACAAAAGGAGCTGCAATTATTTTAAAATCATTGACAACCCAATCTAATCGTTGAATATAATCTGAACATTCTAAATTAGCGATTTTTTCTCTTTTGTTGACCAAGCATAATAAATAAGATCCTGCATTTAATGCTGGACATTTCAAAACATCCAATGAATCACCACATTCTTCTCTTATCATTTTTTGAATATTTTCATTGGCAACTATTTTTTGAATATAATTATATATCGAATGTTGACATCTGTCTTCAATGGTAGTAACTTCATTTGGCTGTAAATTAAATTTACAATTTTTAGATATGATAAATTCAAATTTTAATTAGATTACATCTTAAAATTATGCTTTAAGTATTAAATATAACTTATAAACTTACATAAATATTCGTAAGATGTTTATGTAAGTTCGTATATTTGCAATGTTATAAAAATAGTAGATAACTTTGACTTATTATAGAATATAACTAAAGTTAAAAATTTCATGATTTCTAGTATTGATTTTTATAAATAATAAATAATATTTACCTTGAATGTCTGGACACATTCTAAAAAGAAAAGATCATCCATTTCTTTGTCAACACCGCATAATTTCTTTAACTTTTCTTGACACGTAATGTGTTCAATTTGATGAAATAAACCTTTAAAATGAGGCTGATTAATACCTCTCTTCCTTCTTATTAATTTATTAGTCTCTAGCTCATTATCTTTATCTGATATCCATCTAACTTTCGGCACATCTTCATCCTCAACATATAAAATATCATCACCTCCTGAGACATAAGAACCTTGTGTCCCATTAATAATAGTCAGTAATAAGCAGCCTATTATAATTGCTGTTATCAAAATCTTCATCATGATAATTTTCTTCTTTTTATTTTAAATATTTTAAGTTTTCTTTTTTTTTTAAATCTTTGTCAATTTAAAATATTACCGGAAAGGAATTGGCTATGTATGCATGTATATCCTTAACAATATCTAACTAACTTTTAAATCACCGTAAAATTTCTTCATCCGCTTCTAATTTGGCGTAATTGTCAGTTATTCGCATGGTGTAATAACCAACTACTAAACTGAGAGATGCTGGAAAGAGAATAATAATAAGGTTGACGATGATGTATATAATACAAATCAGCCAAGTTTGTTATCAATGGGGTAAACAAGCCGACTGCACACTACCGCCATAATGTATCTATTGCCCCTCTGATTTTACATCACAACTTTATATACGTGGAGTAGAGATGGAAAAAAGATTTTATACGTCCGTCGTCGTTAAAAAACTTCCTGAGATTTGATTATGAAAAGTTATTAAGATGGCGGTAAGATAAATTATTGAAATTAGTATGTTTTAAATTTATATAAATTTATATGATTCTGTAAAATTTTTATAGAATCAATTAAAATTTTAATTTGCTATCACGTACTTAGAAATTAGTAAAGCGGTAGTGCTAAATTGATTTAAGATGTGACTCCTTTAATGTTACCATAATATTATGTTATAATTTCGAAAGTTAATTATTAGCTCTTTAAATACAAATATTGAAAATTTCTTTAATTTTTGTTAAATATCAAAATATTAATCGTAATTTCTCAATAGAAAGCTCAGCTGATAATTCTGGAATTAACGCGCATGCGTTGTGGCGCATTAGAAATATACTCTGAAAGCGCCAAATTTAAATATTAAATTCATATACGTTTTCTTAAGTTTTTCATCGTGATTTAATAATAGTACATTATACAACTAAAGAGTAAAGTCGCATATTTCTCCCAAGGAGAAGTTTGCAACCCGAGGAAGCGAAGCGAAGCGAGGGGAGTAAATTCCCGAGGGAGAAATTAGACTTTACTTCCGGGCTGCATATTGTGCTTTATTCCTACCTCAACAGTGATCTAACATTAATATTTAATAAAAAAATTCAACAATCTATTCAATTTTATAAGTTTTCAAATTAGCGGGAGAAATATATATTTCTCCCGCAAAATTTTAGGACCCGCTTTTCGAGTTAATAAGGTGGCAATTACTAGGAATAAAAATATTTTTTTATTAAATAATATTTATTTGGTGAAAAAATATTTTTTATAATTATAATTTATTCGGTAATATTTTTAAATATTCGAATAATTTAAATAATTTTTATTAAAAAGAGATAATAAAGTTATTGCGGTTGGATTAAAGCATTTTTTGTTAACTTCAGAGAGTCTGAGGTTTGCAAATTCATCAATCATAAGCATCCGCTTGATAATGTCTTCATAGAATAGAGGAAGTAAAGGCATATTATAGTTTCACAATGGCAAGTCCAATCTTGAAAATAGATAATTTTTTTATCGAATAATGATAAAAGAATTGTGTATATACATCTTTTAATATTGAACTCTAAAATTAATGTATCAAATTAGAATCAATAATTTTAAATTTAACGATTGTTATTATATTATTATAGAAACAAATGATGATTCTAAATTATTGTTAATTTCATTCTTACAAAGCATATTAATTCATCTTCTCATGATAAGAAATATAAGTGTAGTACCTCTTTACTGACTGAAAAATCATTTCTCGTAAAAGTTAAATTTCACGATCGAGGAAAGATGGCGTTCCGGCTCCAGAAATTTTGAAATTCATCCTATTAAAAGATCTTTTCGTTTTTCATTTATGATAATTCTACAAACATCTAATTATCATTAATTAAAATTATTTCAGTAAATTATTAAAATTTAAAAAAATATTTGCATAAGTATCTTAATATTTTGAGTAAATTACTGGTTTCCATGCTTTACAAAAATATTTTTCTCCTCGTTTTCAATTTTCAATTGAAAAAAAATATAAATTAATTAAAAATTTTAAATGTGTCAAAAGTTTATAAAATATATATTAACCAAAACAACCCTTTTTAAATAAATAAAAAAAATGGAATAATTTAAAACCTTTAAAACATACAACTCTGCAATAAGCTGCATTTATAAAGTTGGAAATCTTATTAAGGGATTTCTCATTACTGCAGCTCAATAACGGTACTTCTAGATTTTCTAAAAAAATTTTTAATTTACCTTGAATTTATTGATAATGCAAAAAATAAAAATTATTCATAGATTTGATTTTCTTAATGATAATCAAGAAAAATTTAAAGAAAAACTTCTTATAGAAAGTTTTGACAAACTATCCCCTTAAACGAGGACGCGCCGGAGCCTCCTCATAAGGCATATATAACGGGAAGAAAGGGGCGTTTATAAAGAATCAAGAAAGCGAGGAGAGCCTATTTTCGACGCAGCAAAGAGAAAGAGAGAAAGAAATAAAAAGAGAAGGAGGGATTTGGTTATAGCGCGCCCCGTTTCATTCTCACCGCGAGACGACCGAGACATATATATATACGAAGGAGAGAGCGCGTTGCGCCGTGAAATTTCTGTAAAAACGATTCTTACCAATCAGGGTAGAGAGAGCCTTTGAATTTTAGCAAATATTGCATATCCTGAGAATTCGAAGGACTTTTTTTGCTTATAATTTATTTTAAAAATGTTCTTTTGTAAGCAAAGGGGGATAAGTTTGCATTACACATATAAACGATTTTTTTTCATGCTAGTAGATACAGGCGGAATCGTTCAGACTGAATGTAATACTTATGATTGTTAAATTTTTTTTTACGGATGTAAATAATTGTTAAATCGTCATTTTATTTATAGAAATCTAAGTTAGTAGCTAATATTTTAAAACATTCTCCTTTTTCCCCTTACGCAACAGATTGCTCGAGTTCATTGACCTTTGAAATGTATCAGGGTTATCTTAAGAATGTGTAAGCTAGGAGAAAAAAAATTACTCTACCACTTGATTTTTGTTTTCGAATGAAAGAATCGCCTTGAGGATTGAATAAGTTTTTTTTAAAATATTTTAAAAGTTTAAATATGAATACGAAAAATATTAAATTTTTTATGAAGTAGAGAGCACAATGAGCTCTTGGTGTAACGGGATGCTTATGAACTGAATTTTTCTTTTCTATTTCATTGCCCGATTCTGTTGAAATGAACAAGGGTGATAGAAAATTTTCAAGTGAAAAATTTATTAGTTTATTTAGTTATTATATCTCGGTTTTCATTATTATAAATTTATGTTGAATATTGGATATTTTAATATTTTAGGATAAAATAAATTTTAAAATTCTTTGATAATGCATACAGTCTGTTATTTTAAAAATAAATTTATGTTTCACGTGAAAATTGATTTTGCAATGAAACTAAATAAATAGCCAATAGCTTTCTTTATTATTTTTCATCCGTACATAAAAAGATTAAAATTTTTTTAATGAATTATACGCTTGATAAAGTTTTGGAACTTTTTGAAGCACGAAACTGTATATATTTATCCATAAAGAATAAAATAAAAGATAATCAATTCTTTTTACCTATTTTTGAAAAGTATGCAAGAATATTTTATTTTATGAGGATAAATAAATATTTTCTGGAACATTTTATTATTATGTTAAGTGAAACGTAAAAAATTCGATTAACTTTAAAATTAGAATCATTTTGTTGTTGATTTTTTCCTTTGTGAACAAAAATTTTAAAATAACTTATTTTATACTTTGCAGCTTTTGATTGAAAAATTCTTTTATGATAATTTTAACGTGCTATGTTATTATAGCGAATATTTAACATTAAAAAATTTTTACATTTTTCCAATAATTTTAATGACAGATAGATTTTACGTATGAAAATTTTTTCCACTTTTGATTAAAAGAATTTTTAAATGACAAAATTGTATTTTTAATTTAAAGAATAATTCATTAATTATTGTTCTTTAGTTACATGTGATTAAATCTTTTCGCAATTTTATTTTAATGAAAAATAAGAGAAAAAAATATGAAATGATCGTGATGAAATTATGAAACAATAAATATTGTAAATAAGTACTTGCAATCACATTAGATCTATTCATTTTTTTACAAAAAATTATAATAAATGTTATCACGATTATTTTTTTTTATTTTTTTTATTTAACGTTGTTGTATTTATCCTATCGCTGCAATGTTAATTAGCGACGGAAGTTTTCAGTGTGTTTGTGAACAAAGCACATGTATCATATATGCAGTGGTATTTGTATCAATGGGCTGGCGAGAGCGGGATTCGAACTCGGCTTCTCGAGATTACGAATGTATCGCTCTACCGAATGAGCCACTGATGACTTCGATATCACTATTATTAAAATATTAGTAAAAAAATTAAAATCTTTCTTATCTCAACATTTTTTAGTTGGAGTTTACTTTTAACGAAAGCAATTTAACTCATTTAATAGGCCTATTTGCCCAACTCCACTTTTAGCTTTTAATTACATTTTTTTTTAAATGACTTTAATATCCATTCTTTTTAAGTGTGAATTTATTAGCTTCTTTTACACCTTGAAAAAAAACATTAAAAAATCATATAAAAATTAGGTAAACCAAAAAAAAACAGAAAAAAACACACTTTAATAGCAGAAATAAGTAAGATTTTACTTTTTCCAACTGAAAAAATAAAAGGTCTCCAACTTGTCAAAGGAAAAAAAAAATTAGCATCCATTTCAATATCCTTTAAGAAAAAAAGAAAAAGAAAAAGAAAAGAAAAAAAAAAGTAAATGAAGAAACGTTCTTTCAACACCCATAAAAGCCCAAAGACAGAAAAGAGAAAGAAAGAGAGTTTGTGCCCCATTCGAAAGGCTAAGAAAGGCTCAGAACGTATAGCATAAAAGCCACTCGATAACACTATACTTCCCCTCTCGCTTTGACATACACAAACATACAAAGTTACACGCACACAAATATAGAGACTCACATATACATTCACTTCCTTAAAGTGGGTAGAAGTAGCAGCAGCAGCAAGCGTATACAGAAAGAGATAGAGAGAGAGAGAGAAAATGAGAAGTGGGGAGGTTATGTTAGCTAAAGGAAAAAGGCCTTTACTAACGTTTGAGCTCCTTACAGTGCATTGCCTTTTGCGTGCCCATGAAGAGATCTGCCCCCTTTTTCTTTTTTAGCTTCCCCGTCACACCCTGTAGCCTCGACAAATCGTACACTATGTATATATACACGTATAATAGTAAAGTAAGCCTTCTCTCGGTTTTACTACCTTTTATGAACAGATCTTGCAAGTTAGTTTAAACTTATAAACTCAAACTGTTAAATAGTTCAACTGGACTTTGATCTTCAATAACTTTTAAGAACTTTTTTCTTCCTCATAGGATTTTTTATTTCATTTATTGATATTATGTGATTGCGTTTTAGGTGAAGAGAGTCTTAAAAATTTAATAATTGAAGGATTTTTCTCAGTAATCAACTCCAATAAAGCAATACCATCGTGCTGTTAGCATTCATTAAGCACAAGACAATGTTCAGTTTGAAAAATTTTAGTTGTATCACATCAATTGTTTAAAATTTAAAATTTAAAAAATTTTTTTTTATCAAAAAAATTGTACATAAAAAATGTGATTTAAAAATACTACATTAAAATTTATTTTTTATTCCGAAACCTAATTTGAAATTCTCACCCGCAATATACATTTGTTTCGAGATTCGTATACATTTTTATCGCACGAATTTACATAAGAATTTTTATTATTATCAGATTGAAATCTTTATAACTTCGAAATACAAACAAGATC
Organism: Anastatus disparis; assembly: GCA_017163975.1. Lineage (NCBI taxonomy): Eukaryota > Metazoa > Arthropoda > Insecta > Hymenoptera > Eupelmidae > Anastatus > Anastatus disparis. The sequence goes on from JAFFSR010000226.1 coordinate 4,606,157, forward strand.
ACAGAATACATTTGTTTTGTGGAAGACTTGATATAAATTTTTTTTTTCTTTTTATTAAAAAAAATCACTGCAATAAGTGCAACAATTTTTATAAGTACGCAAAACATATTTTCAGGAATATTATGCCTTGTAAGATGCATGATACAATTTTATCTCAATAAGATTGTTACATTTTATTTTTATACAATTGAATAATATTTTTTTGCATTCAATATCCTTTTTTGTCTGTATAATCTCGTGTTTATTAACAATCAATCATTAAAAAATTATGTAGTTTAAAAATATAACCCGTGAATCGGCTTGTATTATAAAATCTTCATCCTTTTTTTTTATTCGCCCCTTTACAAAAAAATAAAGAAGAAGAACCCAACCCATTTATTTATCGTTCGTAAATGTAAGCATACATTTAGTTATTATGGTATGAAAAAAAAAACTTTGCAAGAAAAAAAGAAGAAATGGGGGAGCGAGCTAGAATAAATTGTATACAAAAATATAAGGGTCTAAAGGAATCGGAAGTCACAACGATATACAAGATTTTATATTATAGCCTCGTTTCCTGTCCATATATTTCTTTATGCGTTAAAGGGGAAGAAAATGCTTTATTAATACCGTGAATAAAATGAGCATCAACGTTTAACAATAAAAAAGATATTTTTAAGCGTAATAATAAAGCAAAAATTGTACTATACAAAGTGGTAATATACCCATTGTAAAAAATAATGATTTTAATATGAACATTATTTTATACGTTATCTTGCTTGCTATGTATTTGTGCATGCACTCGTCAAACTTTTCAATTGTCATTTGTAGCGCATACCTTCATATCGGCTCGTTCATTCATCGATATAACGGTGTATAATCTACGTGTTCATACATTTTACTTGTGGGTTTATCAGTCCTTATTATTTATCTGTTAACTTGATTAACTTTTCATCTATTCAGTTGATATTTTATTTATTTATTAATTTGATTTTTCATTTTTTATCTAAAAAAACTTTAGTCTGACCATTAATTCGTCTTTTGTTTAACATATTTATCATTTTTATTTTTTCGATTATGGAATTTCTTGATTCTTTTATGAAAATTTAGTATAACGTAATTATAAAAAAATATATAGACGTATATCCATAGGAAATTCACGGAAATAAATTTCTTTTTTTTTTATTTAACGTCGATGTATTTTATGCTATCATTGCGATGTTAGTTAGCGACGAAGGTTTCTCAGTGTGTTTGTGAACAAAGCACATGTAATGTATAGTGGTGCTTGTAACAATCGGCCGCCGAGAGCGGGATTCGAACTCGACTCCTCGAGATTACGAATCCATCGCTCTACCAACTGAGCCACTGACGACCTCGATAATTAATAAAATTTAAGGTTGCAATTGAAGATTTTAGGATACTTTCTCTAAAATCTTCAGTTCTTTTAATAGTGTTAGTTTTGTAAATCTGTTATTTAAATTAAAATTTAAAAATTTCAGTGAATTATTAATTATTCATCGTATATTTGTAATTGTAAACTAATTTAAGAATTGGTGCATTATACACTTATTTATGTAACATTTAAAAAATTACATAATTTTTAACTTTGATGTCTGAAAAAATTTTAAATTTAATTTAATTGCGTAAAATCAAATTACAATGCAACATTATATTATAACAGTATTGTTTAATAAAGTAATGCAATTTACAACGTTATAATTATGTCCTTTTATTGTCATTTGCTTTACCCTTACCATTATTAAATCATATAAATTCAGCTAAACCTAAAATGATAGAAAGTCATTTCTCTCTCACATACAGTACAAAGAAAAGAAAGATACAAAAGGCGCGTGCGTGCTAACATTACTACGCCGGAATCACTTTTTTACTAGATATTGCCCTTAATTACAAGAACTTTAGAATGAAGAAAGAAAAAGAAAGATAGGAAAGGAAAGAGAGTATCTTCTTTAACAATGTTACACACATACACACGTAGCACGTATCATGTAGTTAAGTAGATTTCACGCGAGTGCACGCGTTAGACTCGTTAGATTATATACCCTAACTTGTGTGTAACTATATAAGTCTGCGCAAGAGAAAATAATTTAAGATATTGAAGTTTTTTATTATTTTTTTTTTCTTCTCGTGAAATTGTTTTAGCTATTATTTTAATGGACAAAGGAACGACAAAAGAAGCTTATGTTATTGTTAATGTTTACGTCACGCAGCAATCTTGTCGACTTATACTTTATTTTATCCTTTTTGCTTTTTTTAATATTTAATATAAACTGTATAAAATATAAAGAATCTTATTTTTGGTTTTTTTTTTCATTCTATTGGATATCAATTTGATAATTAATCAGTTAAAAAAAAGTTTATGAATTTAAAAAACTTAATAAATAACTTCAATCGACGTGTGAGTGCTTACACGCATATTGATGTAAAAATCACCACAAGTGCTTTAAACTTATCAGTGCAAGCGCAATTTATAATCTTTCTCTTTCTTTTGATGGTAAAAACTGCAATTAGAGAGAAAGAGAGTAAAGTAAGAGTGTTAGCACAAGTGTATATATATATACATGTATATAAAAGCTTTGGCTTTCATTGAGAATGGATAAAGTAATGGAGAGGTGCGACACAACACAGAGAAAGAGCGAGCGAGAGAGAAAAACACCTGTTAGCATTTCTGACTGCTATACATGAATGGACATAACGATTATGCCCGATGGCAAATATATATATGTATGTATATATTTTCCTTTCTCTTTCTTGTAACTTGGATATATAGAAAGGTTGATTGGCTGTTGACTGTATAAATATATCTGCCAGGGAAACAACTTTCCACGGGCTTAATTTTTCTTCCTTTTTTTTTTTCATTTCAGATTGATACGTGTAAGCGAACACGGCATAAGTGATAAAACTATTTGTCTAAAGGTTTTATAGAGATATAGGCGAACGCTGTGAAATAATATGGATTATTGCATCCTTTGGGTGGACGTTAATAACTTTAATTTAATGTTATTCTAAAATAATAACTTTAATTTAATGTTATTCTAAAAAAGGAACATGTTAATAGTTGAAAAGATTATATTCGATTTCAAAATAACTATAGCTTGAATGAATCCATGAATTTAATTTGAATTATATTCAGGATTTGTGCTTGAAATACTTGGCTTTTCAATTAATCAAATCAGACATAAGATATTGATAAGACACATTTAATAAAAGAATTAAATAATGTATGGTTCTTTATTTTCGTAATGCAATAAAGCAAGTATCGTTGTTATTCAATAAACAAATATAATATTTTGTAAAAACAGAGCTAAAAACCACTAAATAGAAAAAAAAGTTATTATTAAAATAAAATTTTTTCACATCCTCTTATTCAATCTCTACCAGACCCAAAAACTATCCATGATTAAGAGGGTTAAGGAAAAAAAACAAGAAAACACTGCCCTTCCTTTTACACCAGAACTCTCTCGTCTAGAGACCAAGACAAGCTTTAAGAAGCAAGATATACATCCGTAAAAGAAAAGAAGATCTCTCTTTCTCTCTCTCTCGCTTTTTCTCTCACTTTACTTACGTTCATGCATGCGTGCGCGTACAAAGTCTTTCTCTTTTTCTCTTTTACTTCGGGGTCGTTGAACGAGACACGGGGGTACGCGACGCGCGTACTTATGTGTGTATATATGTACATATATATATATGTATATATATAAAAGCTTATATGCCAGCAACGAGACGCGAGTATATAAGAGAGCCTCGACTTTCAGCCCACTTGCATCGACCCTGCCGCGTTTTAAACACACGCTTTCTCTCTTTCTCTCTTTTTCTTTAACTCCCTCTACTTATATATTTTCTTCCTTTCGACTCTCTTATTATATCTTTTTCTCTCTCTTACTTTTATAGTGACTTCAAGTCTTTTTTTTTAACACTGACGTTTGAATGAGTAAGAAGGAGAGCGGTTTTTCGAATCAACGCATTATTTTTTTATTTTTCCCTTCAGGCCGTCATCACTTTGGATTCTTTCTCGTTTTATACTCCTTTTTTTGGATTTTTATCGAAAACTTTTGGAACCGAGAGGATTTTTATGAATTTTTTCAATGTTTTTAGGGGGTTTTGATATCTTACAAAACTATGCTGTTTCTGATTTTATATATTATATATTATATATATATTCTGATTTTTATTAAAAATTTTTTTAAAATTTTTATGAAAGTTTAATCGTAAAAATAAATGTACTTGTATGTGTTTTAGTTAATTTAATTTATGTATTAAAAAAAGAATAAAAAAATTATTTGGTGATAAAAAGGTACCATACAATATAAAATATTTTACCATATAACGTGTAAACATCTTCTAATTTGTAATAACCTTTATATTTGAATTCATACTTTATTCAAACCCCAACAATATGTAAAAGAAAAGATGCGAACTTATAGATCATCAAATAAACTAATTTCACTGAAGTTTCGGAATGTCTTCTTATTCTATTTATCGGAGCGAAGCAGATAAGCTAAACTAAAACTACATGTTTATATTGGAAAATATTAAAGTTATATTGTAGAATGATTGACATCAGCAATAAATTAATGAACAAATGTGACTTGCAATTCTTCACCTTTGTCCATGAACAAAAACAAAAAGTCCACTCAATTTTTATTTAACATTTAAATTAATTCATTTGATGATCCATTAGCTAAACTCCATTAGTTTTTGTATGAAATATTCAACGAGTAATCAAGTCTGTAATTACTAATCCAAATTTGTTATTCCTTCAAGACAAATAATAAATTCCTAATATTTATTTTAAAGATAGATTTGTACATTCTTATGCTTTCATTTCTTGGTTATTATGTACATACATATCCTATTTCAAATAATTCATTGTTTCTCCACCCTTTGACTGCCACTCAACATTATAATATGACTGCATGATTCTTTGTCTGAATCCTTTAGTGCTATTTCTATTGTTCCATTAGCTTTGTAATCAACGCCCTCATAAAATTACGAAATCTCTTTGATCCCATCCTTTAAAAAAAAAGAACAATCTAATGCTCGTTGAATCACATTGAAGGATCATTGATATAAAATAATGTTTGCACACTCGTAATTCGTAAAATAATATAAATAACAATTTAAAATTGTATCCTGCTCCGGCATGAAAATTCATGACACGCGCGTGGTACGATTTAAAAATGAAAATCGTCTCTTCCTTTAAAGTTAACTTACTTAAAAAGGTAAAAGATCTCTTACGGTTCAATCAAGGAAGAAGAAGAAGAAGAAGAAGAAGAAGAAGACGAGTTATGTGTATATACATACGCGAGATGGAGAATTATAAGCTATCCTTCTTATTCCTCAAATGGACGAGTTGTTATATGCTGTGATTCTCTCTCTCTCTCTCTCTTTTTCTGTCTTACTTATATGTGTATGTATATACATATAGCTTTTACTCCCGCGAGGATGAAAGTAGGTAGGTAGGTAGGTAGGTGGATAGCCGGAAGTCAATTTAACGGTAAGGCCGGGCGCACACAAACGTCTCTCCCTCTCTTTCTTTTTCTTTAAGAGCTATGAAAGACTGAAGATCCTCGCAACCACCAACACACACAATGTATACTTCATTTATAAAGGAGATAAGTACGTCTATCTATCCTAATCTGGATATTTCTTTTTTTTTTTTTTAATCATTTCGTAATTCTGTATATATGATGGAGAAATGAAGAAGAATGCATCGCGTTGATGAATAAAAAGGATATTATAATAACTATGTGTCTGGATGGTTTAGTGGTTATACCGAATGATGATTATATACCGTTAGGGTGAATCTCAGTTCGATTTTTGATTCGTTGTACGAGTTACTTGTCGATCTACGTTGATTTTGTTTATTTGTTAATTTAAATGTTTTTAGAAATGTTGATTTCTATAATTCATTTTTCTAATGTTTAAATCAATATTAGTAACGTTTTATTATTCTAAGTTGATTAAGAAATGATAGCTCCAGATGTTAGGAGATAAAAAATTTTATACATTCTAGCAATTTTCAAATTTACGAAGGTTATAATCTTTTTAGTTTTATTAAACAAACAATAAATAAAGTGGAAATTTTTATTTAACACTTTTGAAAATTAAGTTGATATCGACACCTTCACAACCATCATTTCAATGAAGAAGAAAAAAATAAACTTAATTCCTTTACCCAGAACAATGAACACTTATAGAGATAGGAAAACCACAAGCAATGAAGTGAGAAAGTAAAGGAAAAAAAAAATTACGGACTATTTGACCCCTTACAAAAGCAAAGCAAAGGAATCTCTATAGCTATATACCCAAAGCTTTCTCTTGCTTGAATTTCTCTTGTATATACGTGTACACCTTAGTGGGATTCCTTTGCTCATCGGGTAGGATTGAGGGCAACCACGAGCTCTTTCTTATATTCTCTCCTTCACTTCGCAGCTCAATCTCTTGATCTTGATCGAACTACCCTTTCACCAATGTACTCACGTATTTAGAATTTACGACACACCCACACGTGGAGGCTTGTTTGATGCATATGTTTTTTTAATTATATAAATAAAGACGAATGAAAAGTATGTAAATTTTTATTATAAATTTTGTTATTTTTAAATTTTGGAGTGAAAAATTAATAAATTACTCAATAATTTATAGAATTTACTACCAAACATATGAATAAAGTAATTAAAATATAACCAAATGAGTAATGATTCTATAGCTAATAAAGAGTATTCAGTACTTTCTGAATGGTAAAATTAATATCGAATGATTTTTCATTTTTTAAATGATTTAGAAAATTGTATGGAAAAAGATATAACTTTCATACAAGATTTGATATTACAATTTTTTAAAAATCTTTTGCTTCTTGAATTTTCTTCTAACTGTTTTCACAATTAACAAGTAGAATAATTGTAATTTTTTTAAACCCAAAATTATTAATTTTTATCGTTTGTGGACAAACAAATAATTATATAATATCATTTATTAATTTATAAATTGTGATCTAATATTTTAATTAAGTCGTTTCAACATTCATCAAATCGAAGAAAAATCAAAAAATTGTATTTATAGGTGCACTGATCACCAAGATTTTAGCATCCATGATAACAATCTGATATTTAAGGTTCAAATTTCTTGAAGTTCTTAAAAGATTGAGTTCATTATATAAAATTCTTATTCTAATGCTTAATCTAAAGAACATGAAGTATTTTTTATTTTGCTGGTAGATTTAGTGATGACTTTTAATTTTTTCTCTTCGCTTAATGATCGAATAACGGTAGAAGATTTTTTTTCCTTCGTGGTTCCCCTGCTGAAAGTATCCAGATGGAATGACTTAATCCGATTAGATCTGGCTCGATTCAAGTAGAATTTCTCTAAAATAATCTTTTTTGATTACATTCTCATGATTATTATCAATTGAACTGGGATGTTCATAAAAATTTTTATGTTTTAGTTTCTTTAATTTGTCAAAGGTCAATTTTACCAGTATCATTGCGCCTTGAACAAGATTCACGAATAATTCAAGAATCGATCAATTTATTTTATATGAACAAAATAATATAATGTTATTCTACTCATGAAGATATTAAATAAATTTTTAAATTTTTACATGTTACAAATATTACCATGAAAAGAAGAAAATTTTCAATACAATTACCAATTAGCATCTACTCGAAGAATTAGGTTACAAGACATTGACCTCAGAAGTATTTGAACAGTTGGCGCCCATCCCAATGGGGAATCCAAAGGGATACCTCATAACAAAAGCATGAAATTACCGTACAATAAAACATTTAAAAAATCTTCCTTTTTTTCCTCTTTTTCTTCAAAACCCGTAAATAACGTCTTAGGTATACACTTTCACCCCAAATGAAAACAAATAATATACAGTCACACCTTACCAACTCTCATAAAAGCCTAAGTTTTTTTTCAATAAATGCTGGAAAAAAAGTAAGCAGGTAAAGGACGCAACATTATACGTATAAATCATTGAATCAAACAAGGTAGATATCATCTCCCACGGTCATATTTATCGTAAAACTATCTCTCCAGGAAAACGTCCACAAAATAAAAAATCAAATAACTATCCCCATTTAAACCCAGCGTTGAATAATAATTCCAATCCTTAATAAATCCATATCTTAACCACTAAGGTATCCCTTAAGAAAAATGTAAAAAAAGGAAAAAAATTCACGTTAATAAGTATAAAGTGCATAAGAAAAAAAAAAAGAGAATCTTTCAAGTTATATATCGTCTAGGGTAGTAAGGCCATAGTATATAAGAAAACACAATAGTGGCTATGTAATCCGTAACTAAAGGCATAGAGAGAGAGAGAGAGAGAGAGAGAGAGAGAGAGAGAGAGAGAGAGCAGGGCAAAGTCAGAGAGTTCTCTACAAGTTCGTTGAACCCTTGAGACGACGACTACGACGACGGGCGACGACGATGACGACGACGAAGACGACTAACGCGGGCGCTCCCACATCTTTTTTTCTCTCTCTCTCTCTCTCTCTCTTACGCGCGATATACACTTCGTCAAGGCTCTACTAGCTAACTCTTTTCTTTCTCTTCTTCTTGAAACCTTTCCCGCCTTCTTTTCGCTCTCGCGCCTTCTTATATTATATACCCCAGAGTACACACTCACTTTCTCTCTCCTTCTCTCATTTTACTCTTTAGGGTTCAACTCTGGAATATAGTTTGATCTTTGTTAGTCAGCTAGTCTTGACGTTAAGGGATTCTTTCTTCTTACCACTTTTATTTTTTTATTTTATTTTATTTCTTTTTTCAAGGAGGGACTATATGTGAGAGGTGTATAGTTATGCGTGGGGTTGGGCATGACTACTGTATGGCGTGTATATGTGTTGGGCTTTCTTTCTTTCAATCTTTGCTAAATAAAGCGTGAACTTGGGCTATATTTTACTTATTTATTATGGAAGTAATAAAAATTTTTCAATTTTCTTCATTTTTTATTGCTCGATACTTTTATTTTTTTATTAGTTTAGGTCAGATTTTTTATAGTCAAATTTATGTGGGTGCAAATTCATTTATTTCATACAATTTGGATAAAAAAAATTGAATTATCTAAAATCTCAATTTTATTATTTCTTTTGTAAATTTAATATCTTATATACTTTTGCAATAACTACATAAATTTAGATATTAATTTTGAAAGAAAATATTTATTTATTTAAATAACTCTCATCTTTCAAACGATAATAAAAGTTCATTCCATTCATCCATCCTTAATCGATAATTAAACTCTATCAAAAACTCAAATGATCACCCAAAATCGTTCACACAATCGTCAAACCAAAGCTTGAATGAAAAAAAAAAATCTCAGTGAAAAAAAAAAAGCTGTATGACTTTACAGTTTGAGTTAAATTTTTTCTTTAGTACGGTACTATGCTCGCATTCATTGTATATAATAAAGGTTCCGTGTACACCTTATACACCAGTCTAGGGATGACGGCACGGTTGCATTATACGCTCGGTTGAGTTTTTTGTTTGCAGGGGATTAAATACAACCTGTGTATATAGGCACGCAGTGTATACGCTCTGTGTATATAACTAAAAAACAGCGCTTATAATACGGTGTGAAGCGAGGTGCAGGTGTTTTTTTTTTCTTTTCTTCCTCTTTTTTTATTGTTATTATTATTACTTCGAAAAGGGATGCTAAAGTCACCTGACACGCACGCAGTGTGCACAAGTGCAACGCACAAATGAATCTATCTAGAGACATTTTTTTTTTACTTTCAAAAGACAGGAAAACAGGTTGTATTGTTTGCGAGGGGATTGAAAAAAAAAGTAAAAGAGGAAGCACTGTTGATGATTTGTTAGGGAATTGGGAATAGTTAGTGCTTATACGTGGAATCAATGGATGGTAATAGAGGAAAGGATAGTGTTATTGTATTGTTATGTAGGTTTTAATTAAAATTGGAACATTTGCATATAACTTTGGGGTTGACTCATTGTGCTAGGTAACAACTACTGCTGCTATTTTTATAAGCATTTTTCAATTTTACGTACAACACTAAAATATACAATTTTTTATTTCATTAAAAAAATTTTTTGAAACATTAAAACTTTAAAATTTCCTTGATATTCCGAAGTAAATTTTTCTATTCTCTTTTTTATTTATGTGATTTAATATATTTTTTACTTTTTAAACTTATAAAACTATTAAATTTTTTATTCAATTTTTAACCTGAAGAAAAGTAAGCCTGAAGAAAGTAAAAAACATTACCACAAAAAGAGGGTGAGAAAAAGAACTTTTTATTTTGAAAAATTTCCTTTTCAAGAAATCCGTAACTTCCGGCATGACTTTTTATCTAAGAAGACAATCGGAGGGAAAGATAATGTAACGACGATGAACACACCCTTATTTAACTACTTGTACATTTTAGTGGATAGATAAATACATCCTTGTAAAATAACAGTCGTTTCTTTTTTTTCCTTTAACGTACATTTTAATTTTTTCAGAGGGTGTAATACGTTAATTTTTTTATTAAATTATTCTTTAAAGCTCATTTAACTTTAAAATGTTTTTAATTGTTGTATGTATTATTTAAAAGAAAAGTGGAAAAATATTAACATGTAAAAGTTATAAAATAATAATGTTATAAGCATAATTTTTAAACTTATTTTGATTGTAATAGAAAACCTTTAATTCATCAAAATAGTTTTGAAAGTTCAAAATCTTTTTACTTAGCTTTATCAGTATAATGGGTAAATATATTAGATTGTCTCATCTTCGAGGTTCATTTATCCGTTTTTATTATCAGTGGGAAATACATTGTAAATATTATTTCTAGGTGCATACCATTAACGTCAACATGAAAAAACTTAAATAAATACATACCTTCACCCCAAAAAAGAAAAAAAGATATATCCTGTAAATATTGTGAAGACCCAATGTACCCTTCTTACAATACCAAATAAGAAATACGTTTACACTTCCCTTTTTTTCTCCCAAGAAATTTTTTGGGCTATCCTATGTTGACCGGTTACATTCTGAATACCTGTACAATTGACAGGAAAAGGAAAAAGAAATGTATCCTCTGTAATGTATAAGTATAAGGTGTACTTACTAGTTTATATTAGGGAGGGGAAGCAAATGAATACTGTATATACTTAATACGTTGGACGACCTGTTGCAACTAACCCCTTACTGACTTTTTTACAGCTGTTGTTCAACGAATAATTGCTAAATGGCTCTTAATTACTTTTCATATTTACAATGGAGATTTAAAAAGCAAAAGTTATTATGAGCTTTTATGATTTTCCAATGGTTGATTTAATGGTCGTTCGGTCGTACTTTAAATAAAAATAATTAAAGCAAGATGAGTATTTTAGTATTAGTTTTAAAATTAGTTTGAGATAATTTTAATTTTTAAGAAAACAAAAATAAATTATTTATATTGATAGAAATATTAATTTCGAAATATTAAAAAAAAATTCAGGCTGTAAAAATTAAAAATATCTTGAAGTTTGCTCCTTAATTATACTTTGTTCAAGTTTACCCTGTTTAAAATTTTTAATTCTAACTCTTTTTAAAATACTCAGATTCAAATAATGTCCTAATAATTTAATAAAAACAAATATTGTTGAAACATGTGTTTATAAGATAAAATTCGGAGCTTTTAGTAATTAGATATACATATAAAAGCTTAATTGATCGGTATAAACAATGTGTTTGAATGAATTGTGGAATAAGAGAATAATATCAGAACTGAATGAATAGAATCTAAAAAAATATTAAATAAAGAAGTTTTCGTTGTAAAATGTTATATTATAAAGTTTTCTTGTTGAATGAAGGTAATAATGCTTGTTATATTAATAGTAATATTTTCTCTGAGTTCAATTCCTAATCCTCAAGTTCATCAGTGGCTTACTCGGCAGAGTGGTAGATTCGCAATCTCGAGGTCCCGAGTTCGAATCCCGATCTCGGCAGATTGATACAAGCACCTCGGGTGGGGTTCGATTTTTCGAAAGACTGATATTTTTTGCGCTTCACTTAACATTCATTTAAAAAGTTTAGAACTCTTAAAATATTTAAATTATTATTTAACGTCGCTGTATTTTTACATAAAAATTTAAATAATATATGATAGTGAGATCAGAAAATATAAGAATATCCAAGCTTCTTATATATAATAAAAATTACTGAATTCACAGAAGACGATGGAAAATTGGATTATTTTGATTTCTATTGTGTATTATATTTTTGTAATATTTACAAAGAAACTTTATCTATACCATGTGGAATATGATGAGAAGATCAATTATCTAATCGACGAACAAATGACATTACTTCCTAAAATTGAATTATATGTTGTGTCAAATAATGAATTTGTAAAGAATTTTTATGGAAACTGTGTTCAATCATGTCTTGGAACGACGTCTATTTCGTAAGTTAAAAAGGATATAAAAAGAAGTTTGTGTTCGAATATTAGTTAATCTATATTTAATACACATTTTCAGCATGGAAATCCTATGTAACAGATTACGGTGAAAGATACATTAAGATGCATAGGAGCACCTCAAGAATTAATGCAACTTTTCGTTGCTGGTTACAATATCCAAAAAAAATTATACCCAGAACATACTAATAGTGAAGCTAAAAGTGTAAAGAGAAAACTCATGGATGAAAATATTGTAAATTGCAAATTTCATTGACATTACAATATTAATTGTTTTTTTTTTCAATAGGCATTCCTTATCTATCACGTGGAAATCACTGTATTCGAATGAAGACAAATCTACAATATTATGAATAATTTAAAGAATAAACATTACTGCATTGAAGATTTTACTACTTTATCTGTTTTATTACAGCAACTATTTCTATCATTTGCCAGGGCTAATTTTTGGTGACATATTAAAAATTCAGAAATCAATAATGTGTAATAATGTTCAATAGTTAATTATAAATAAGCAGAAACGTATTTAAATATTGTATAATATAAGAATTGATAATTTAATGTAAATACATTGTTTTCTAGAATATTTAACATCTTCTTATTTCAAATAAGTACAACATCTTTTTTGATTGAATTTTATTTGAAACATGAATGTGCAATCAAGTTTCTGGAAAATATATTGATACCAAAGTCATCTAAAAAAGCAAATCTATTAGCTTCTCAATACAGAAATTGTTCTTCTCGAAGAAAAAAAATGTTGAAAGATAAAAAGAGATCTAGGGAGCGAAGCAAGTCCCAAAGAAATTAAAAAAAAAGAAGTATAGAAAGATATACAAGGTAAAAAGAGAGAGAGAAAGGAAAGACTATGGCAACTAAAATCGACCCTTCTTTTAAGCAACCTGTTCGCTTAAAGTTGAACCTGCTTAACTTGAAGAATATACAGTGGGGGCCTTCTTTTTTTTAACTTCTTTTTCTTTTTTTTTTCTTTTATATATTGTGGGGCCTCCCTCTTAAAAAGGGAGTAATAGTAAGAGGCCCCCCTTCTCTTTTCTATACTTTTTTTCAGGAACAAAGGAACGTTATATTCATTGCGTTACACAAAGTCATTGCGGCGTAACTTCAGAGAGGGTGTACCAAGCAAAAGGCCATTTCGTTTCTTCTTGCTTGTTCTTTTTTTCTTCTTTTTTTTAAGCCTTGGTTCTTATACTATGTCGGGGTCCTTTAAGGTGTATGCATATACTTTTGCTTCTTTTTAGTATGTTCATGGGGCAGTTTCTTTCAAATAATTTTAAGATTTTGTCTCCTTTTTTCGATGATACGTTATTATTGAGTAATTGTAAGTTTAAAAGAAATCAAGTCTGTGAAATAAAAATTTTGATTAAATTTTTTGGTTTTATTATGTAAAGACAAGAATAAATTTTGACATAATTTTCACTGAAAATGAATATAATAGATTGTATGATATGTTGAAACTCATTTCAGACTTTCATTAATTCTAAATATATATGATATCAATTATCTAATCTTTAAATATTTTTATTAAAATATTAATCAAAAATTTTTTTAAATACTCAGTTATTTTATAAGACATTATTTACAAAATTCAAATTTATAAAAAATCAGATTATTTTCAAAAGTCTGCAAAAATAAAAAAAAATACTCATTTTTATTTATAGAACATTACATTTTAAATTAAAAAAATTACCTTATGCAAAAAAAAACCAACATTCAAAGATTGCGTAACTTAAACGGCATCCTCATTCGTTCGACGCCCCCATTAAATTTCAAGCCCACGAATTCTTTTCCAAAATAAAACCGAGCAAGTCTTCTTATAACCGCGGAGCCGAAGAAAGGGGAGAGAAATTGGGAGTTAATGGGATTTCATATAACAGCAGCAGCAGCAAAGAAAAAGAAACGTGCATTGAGAAAGAAAAAAAAAGAAGTACAGACTTTTTTTCATAGTAGGTCAACGATGAAGTTAGTTTTCTTTTTATCCTACGGCATGACAAAATTATTTCCCGTGCAGAGAAGGCTTTTACCAAGCTGAAATGACTGGTGCGTAAGATGACGTAATTAACGCGTTCTTGGAACTGATGACTTTTAAAAGGGACGATTGCATTGATACGTTATTAAATTTTGCTTTATAACGTATCAAATGTAATCAACCCTTTTAAAATCATTAATGCTTTTTTCGTTCTTATTTTTGTGTTATTTACTTTGTTTAATATTATTTATATTATTTATATTTTTATCACTCAATATTTACAATTTTTTTAAAAATATGTTTTAAAACGTTATAGTTTTTATATTTACTATTTCAATGGAATTTATTTTAGTAACGATTTTAGCTTGGATTCCTATCGTCCAAAAAAGCAGCATAATAATGGAAAATCAAATTTAGATCCCTTATGCGATTGCGTGTTATTCGCTGAACTATAAAATTAATCGTTAAATTAATCCTTTTATTTTTCATACAAAAACAATGTAATAACTTAATTTCAAAAGTTAATTAAAATTTGAAAATTTACTGGTTTGTAAAATGAAAAAGATAAATCAATTTTTACTGCCCCACACCGTCGCACGAATATTACTCATTTTTTTTCCTTTTTTTTTATAGCTCTCACTATCATATTTCCACTTGTTCATAATCACCCAGCTATGAGCACCCACGCACATATAGAGATTCCTTTATGGCGCTGATTTAATCGCGTAATGCCCTCGTACACTAACTTTTATATATAGGTATATACACATTTTTTTTCTTGTATAATCTCATAATTGCGTGCATAGACTTTTAGTTATGATGCGTGATTGAAAGAAATGTTCTAGTAGCGTTAAGAGTTCTTCACTTTAATATTTTCTCGAATTATAAATTTATAATTGTTTTATTATCATTGAAATTTAAAAAAAAATCTTTTTAAATAGCAGATAAGTAGTTGGATAGGAAGTTTTTATTAAAATACTCATTTTATGGGCGCCATATTTATTAAAATAATATTTTTATAATGGGTAATTAGAGACTATATTTAATTTTATTTAAAAAGTGGTTGATGATTGTATTATATAATTTAATTATTTAATTCAATGATAACGAAACCATAAAAAAATAAAAGTACAGTATATAATTTATTTAAAATTATATACTGTACTTAGAAAATATAAAAATAATTATTTTTTAAATAATACAAATTGTAAAAATACTGTAAAAAGTGTTATATAGAATAAATATAAGTACAAAACTAATAAAATAAATTTTCAATTGATTTTCCTTCATGAATTTTTCATCACCAATTGCTGGAATTTAAAATTCTCATTTTTATCACCAATAACTTCTTAGACCTCCATCACGTTACTTTGCGACTTTATCACCAGTAACGTCTCAAATCTCTATGGCGTTTCTTTACAATTTTCATCAATAGTCCTGCGTCGAGAATTATCAATGCTATGGCAACTAAAAAAAATAAAATAGCATGAATGGATTAATTTTTAAAGTATAAGAAAAAATATTTTTAACTTGCAAATAAAATATAATAAACTTATCATGCACATGACAAATGCTATATAGCAATAACAGGCGGTTACTGTAAAAAAATAAATAACAATAAGAAGAATTAGTTTTGTTGGTGTAAAAGTCATAAATAAAATGAAAATTGTTTATTTAAAACGAAAAGTTATAACAAGGATATTAATACAGTCCATTCTCTCAATAATTCCACTATTTATCCCTCTTAATTACAATAAGTGACTCTTTAGAGCAACGAAGACACGTAGCGGAATAATTGAAAAAGCGGAACTGTTAATAATTAAATTAAATTAAATAATTTTTAGCAAAATATGTAAACAATCATTTATCAATTTTTAAATTCAAAAAACATTTTCAAATATTCTTTTATAAAAGGAAAATAATTGAGTTGTTAATAATTGAAGAGTTAACTTTCTTGTTTAATTTAAAATAAAATTTAAATAGAACAAGAAAGTAAACACTTTCAATTGTAGATTAGTTATTTTTGTTTCTAATTAAATGATTAATTTATGTATTAATAATTATAAATAAATCTAATGCAATCATATATAAATGTATTACTTTTGTATACATCAAAATCAGGCACTTGTCCCTTTTTCAACTCGGTTGGTCGTTTGTGTTCGCAGCCAGGATATTCGTACGATGCAATATATATTGCGGCCATGGTTAATTTTGCCGCAAGTGGAATAAGTAAATAAAATACCTGCAAATAGCGAAATATTAATTTTTAAACTACAGATTGAAAAAAAAAAATTAAAATCAAATTTCAGTTTTTAATAATTTATTATTTAATGCACGGAATAAAAAAAGCGCTATATACATTATACATACATCAGTTGCTGGCAAATTGAAACAGTACCTCATACTAATATGAGCAATTAAAATTGATATGGTAAGATGAAGACCAGCGCACACATAAGCAATCGTAAGTGATCTATTATGATTGAAAGTGTGAAAAAATTTCACGCAATATAATGGCAAAATACACAGAATCTAAAAAAATAATTGTTTATATTTATTCAAATACACTTAAAATACGAATTATTTTTAATATTTACCAAGACGAGTATTCTCGAACAAAGATTACAGTCGAATCTTCTTTTGCTTTCAGTGCCCATTTTTAAAAATATATAATTTAAAAATTGGTTAGAAAAGAAATAAATATCAATCAAAACTGTTGGAGTAACGTGAAGTTCATCCATAACTAAGTGTACTGTGAATTGGAAGTTTGGAAGAGCGTGAAGATATTACATTATTAAACTTTTCGAACTATTATTGTAGATTTAAATTTTCTAGTATTTTAATTTTATTTATTTGATAATATTAATTTGAACTATTTGAAATAAATTATTTTTAGACCCACATATAAACCATTATAAAGATATGAATTAATGAATTTTTTAAACAAATACTTTTTATTTGGATCAAAAATTTTAATTTTTACAAATGGTATACGATAAATGTGTAATTAACTTAAGTTTTATTTTATTATACATAAAAAGCGTTTAAAAATAATATAAATCGTCGTTCAATGTTACTTCGTTAGACAACTAATTTTGTTTTTTATTATTAATTTACTTGTATTGCATCGCCATCGTGACTGTTGATAAAAATAAAATAAACATTTACTTTTATAACTTAATGCCATGTGAAATTACGAAATTGATCTTTCATCACATTCGTTATTAAACCTATGTCAATTAATACAACTGTTAAACCAACTGAAAAAAATATATGAATATTATTAATTCGTTAAAAGTTGTAAAAATATAATTTGCATGTATGTAAAATATAATAATTAACTTATATATAGGGCCAAAAACCATTGATAGCAGGAACAAGCATTTACTGCAAATGTAAATAAAAAAAACGTTGTTGTTAATTATACTAAAAAATTTTAGGCAAACTAATCAAAAGATAAATTATACAGTAATAATTGATTATATTGTTATAATTTGTCAATAAATTTAATTGCCTAGTTTGAGAAGACTGTTGTTATTAAATTGATTAAAGTAATTATCTACTAAATTTTTTTTACTGTTAGTGAGAAAAATTAATGTCACTTACTTATCACTACAGTGAAATTTGGAACTACTCCTTCTTTTATTATAATATCATCTTGCTCTTCGCAATTTGAATATTCATGCCACGATACATTTAATAACACAACGAATATTTTTATTGCACAAGGTAGAAGTAAAAAAACCAACTGAAATTATTCAATTTCATCATGAAATCACAATAATAATAGTAACATAATGATAAGGGTCTTTTAATATTATTCTAAAAGCATATATTAAAAATACATATTACTTAAATTTGAGCATTCAATTTATACAATTTGATTGAAAAAAGAATTTAATAAATACTTGTTGAATTAAAAATATTTACTCTTACGTTCAAAGGATAGAGAGATGAAAAAAATAATAAGAAAATACACAAATTAATTTTTCCAAGTTATAATAAACTCTATAATATTGGCAATTATGGTCTTATAATATTATCAAAGACAAAGAATTAGGTTATATAGTAAATACACACCTCATTTGAAGGTAAATGAAAAGAGTATTTCAATAAAATATGAGCGATCAAAAGTATTATCATAAGAACAACGCCAGACCAGAAATAACTTTTGACTAAATAATAATGATCATCCTCGCCTTCTTTCATAAAATTAAGACAATAAGCTGGAATTATGGTCAAGAGCTGTATGAAACAATATTTGTCACGTGAATTATTAAAACGATTCGATGATTATAATAATTACTTACCACAGCTATGCACCTCAACAGAAGATTGAAGTCTAATTTTACTATATTGTCGTGAGCCATTAACAATAATTTTGAAATATTTGAATAAAAAAATAACCTGAAGTTATTCTATTAATGAATTCACTGTATAAATTGGGAATAAGGTGAAGATATTGCTTAAATAATTTAAATTATAAATAATTATTTCATTATATTGGTTGTTTTTCATAAAATTATTTCTTCTTAATAAAACTTTAAAAGGTTCATTTGATCCAAAAATAACCTCATTGAGCGTGAAAAAATATTTCATCTTCTCTAATTAAAAAGTAAATTAATATATACAAGAAGGATAATATTTTAACTCATTATAACTTACTATTATAATTAAATTTTATTGAATGTTTTGAGGGCTGAAAGTATTTCAAAGAGTTGATGGTTGTCAGTAGCTCAGCCAGCAGAGCGATGGATTCGTAATCTCGAGGTCCCGAGTTCGAATCCCGATCTCGGCCAATTTCAAACAAGTATCGCTGTACGTTACATGTGCTGCAGTTCACAAACACACTGACGACCTCTATCGCTAATTAGCATTGCAATGATAGTTGAAACACAGCGATGTTAAATAAAAAAAATTAATTTTCAACTAATCTCGGATTCTTATAAATATATTTTTTTTTCATTGGGTTTTATGAACTGTAAATCATAGGTTTGACTATTCAATGCTACTAATTTTTTAAAAGTATATCTTTTATTTTAAATTTGTTGTTATTTGACGCTAATTAAAATTAAAAAAAAATTCAAAGCATTGTATAAATAAGTTTTGGAAAATGTTTCTTTTTAATATTTTAAATTGTTATATAGTTGTAGATTGAAAATTTATTTTTTTCAATTAGGAGATCATAAAATATTGAAATATAAATGAACTTTTAGTATTTAGATTTATATTAAGTAAGGATTATTTAAATAGAAATAAAATCTTTGAAAATATAAACTATTATTTATTAAACTAGTATAAAGTTTATAAGTTTTACCTCTAAAATCATACATAAAATTATTAACATTAATGAAAAAGATTTTTGTGTTCAACAATTTTTATTTATATCAAACGTTTTACTTTAGGAAAACAATAAATGATTAATGTAATTAACTTAAGTACAATATAAAACTAATAAAATTAATCATTTAACATCATTGTATTATACTACTTTCGACCTTTTTTTAAATTTATTTATTTAGTACAACGATTAAAAACAATAGAATTAACAAGAACGTTATTATACAATTTGATCACCAATAGTGTTTTCGTTCAACATATTGTTTTCTTACTATTCTTACTAAGACGCTTCCATCAATTATTATGGCAACGACGGCGACTAGAAAAAAATAACATAATTAATTTGCTTTGAAAAGATTGTTAAAATGTAATTGATGCGTATATAGAAAATATAATAATTAACTTATCTGCATCGTGAAAAGAAATTGGTAACACTTGCAGGGTTTTACTGAAATTAGAAATAAAAATCTTAATATTTTAATTTGCTATATACTGTTAAAAATTGAATTTTTAATTAAGCAGGATTCTTTTGATTCGAGAAGACAATTTTCTTATTTATAAAATTTACTTCTACTATTGATTAAAAAATCTGCTTAAGATGACTCAAGCGTTAGGTGTTCTATCAAGCAAGGATCCCATAAAAAAAAAATATTTTTTGTTTTTCTTAGATTATTTTTATAAAAAAACTTTAAAATTAATTATTATATTTTTATTTTGAATGATAATTACCTAACCAAAAATGTTTGCTATTTATTATATTACTAACGTTCTAATCGTAAAAATTAAAATCAATTTTTCAATCATCTTTTTTATTTCATCGATGACATGATTTTCAATTGATTTAAATTTAAAACTACAATTTTATTTTTGTTCTACAAAAATTTATAAATGCTATTTTTCTCATAAAAGCCTGTGTTAAATTTCTAAATCTTTATCATTTTTTCTCTTTAATTTGTTCGACGACTTATATTTTTAAAACTGCTAGAATTTACTGTAATTATATATAATAAAACTAATATACTCCTAATACTTTTCTTAGTATTTTTTTTACTAAATTTCTTATTTTTTATTAAAATTGCTTGAGCCACCGCTTTATTTTATGCCTATTTGATATGAACATATTTTTACTTGATCCTATTATATATATATATATATTGAAAATTTGTTTGTTTCTTTTAATAATAATTTTTCTAAAAATACTTATTATGAGAAAATTGTGATGACTTACTGGTTACTAGAATGAAATTAGGAACTATACCCTCTTTCCATAAAATATTAGTTCTTTCTTCACAATCTTTATATTCGTACTTGTATAAAAGTGCCAATGATGCTACAATTTTTATTGCACATGGTAAAAGCAAATAAGTCAACTGTAATAAATAAATTTTAGCACGTATAAACATTAATGATTACTATGAATAATAATGCAATTTTAATAAAACCTTTAGAAAATTGGTATCGTAGAAATATTAAATAATAAGGTGGTAAGAATTTCTACCATCTCCACCTTATGAAGGTTAAAGAACAAAGAAATAAATTTAAAAAAAAACTTAAATTTCAAAAAAATATAGGTTATACAATAAATACATACGTCATATGGTGGTATGTGAAAAAAGTACTCCAGCAGAACGTGAGAAACTAAAAGTATTATCAAAAGACATACTGCAGAATATTCATAACCCCATATCTGGAAATATCTACCTTGGTTTTCTGGTAAAAAATTGAGGCAATAAGATGATACTATAGTGAAGATCTAAGGTTAAACAATATTCATGTTATAAATTAAATAAATTATTTGATTCTTTTAAAATTTCATCTACCACAGCAATGCATCTTGAAAAAAGATTGCAATCGAAAGGGTGTCTATCGGAGTAAGTCATTGATAAAAATAAATTTTAATATTTTTTATGTTTATATAATAAAAATATCAAAAAATTTAGAATAAAATGAAGTCATTCTATAACTAAATTTACTGTAAGATGGAATGACCTGAAGATATTGCTTGAATAAATTTTCAAAAATATATAATTCCATTGCAATAAAATGAACTTATGAATCAAAATGATTTAAATAGGGAAAAATATTTTTAAAAAGTTAATACATATAGATATTAATTATTTATAATGATATTCTTGTATTAAAATTACAATTATTCAATTTAATGTTTATCATTTTTTTGTGATGTTCGCAACTGATTGTAATTCACGAAATGAATATTTTATATTGTATTTTATCATTTATAATATAAAAGATTTTTAGACCACTGAATACAACTTTGCATTTTACAATTTTTAGCAAAGTAGTTATTATTTAAATTATGCCGTTCGGTTTAATTTATTTTATTTATTAAAGCTGCCATTTCTTTTTTTTGAGTAGAACGTTTTCTATCAACTTTAAATTATTTTATAATGTATTTAAAAATTTTTTTTAAGTATACATACACTAAAAAGGTTCTATTTGCAAAATAATAATAGCTAATAAAAGAATACAACCAAAATTCAAATCCAGTAACCTATACAAAATTGTAAAAGGTATAAACTTATACATATTACATTTTTTTAAAGTATCGCTTGTACCACTTATTCTTCATTTTTATCATTGTTTCTTCGTTACCAATAAGACCTGCGCATTCGTTGTCTTATCATTTTCATTAATAATCCTGCATCGATTATTATAATTATCAGGCTAACTAAAAAGAAGAACGTAAATTCATTGTTTCATTGGAAAAAAAATGATAAAATGTGAGTACTGTATGAATAAACTGTAATACACTTATCATCCCTCCGATATAAACCATGAAACATGAACAAGGTTTTACTGTAAGAATAATAAATAAGTGAATTTATTTCTTAGTTACATTGTAGTTTATAAGTGGCATAAAAAAAGGTCAAGCTTTTTTTTGAAAAAATTGATATTTATTGATATTGAACATTTTTTGGTGATATTTTTTAACAATTTAATCAACTAGCTAATTTTAAGGTTAAAAAACGAATTTTTTGGAATTTTTCATAAAAAAAATAATTTATACCGTAAAAAAACCGACGTGAAACTTCAATTTTGTTTTTAATTTTCGCTGTATTTAAGCTATCATTAAGATGCTAATTAGCGACGGAGGTCGTCAATGTGTTTGTGAACTGCAGCACATGTAAAGTACAGAGGTGTTTGTATCAATCGGCCGTGAGCGAGATTCGAACTCGGGACCTCGAGATCACTAATCCATCGCTCTACCGAATGAGCCACTGACGATCTCAACAATATATTATATTTGATTGTAAACAAATAGGAATTAATGAATAGTACAAATTGACAGTAGAACAAATCTTTTTACCGAATTAATAATAGTTTGAAAGCGCAAAATCTTTTAAAAAACGTATTATTATGGATATTCGTAAAAAAAATTATTAACATTTAATATACTTACTTCTTAAAACATTAAAATCAGGGACTTGACCCTCTTTCCATTCGATATTACGCATGTACTGGCAAGCAACATATTCAGACCTAGCCAGAATTGCCGCAGATGTTATAAATTTTATTCCACAAGGAACAAGCATGTAAATGAACTAAAATAAGGTAATTTGATTAAACACTAAATAATTGTAAAGCAATGTGTTTTGAATACGTAGTTGATAATCAAATTGTGAAAGTTTGTAAAAAATATTGAAGATGAAATCTTTTTTCTTTTATGAACATTGAGATATTTGTCTTAATTTTGAAAAAATCGAACATTGAATAAAAGAGACATTTTTTTTATAATTAATTTAATGAAGCTTGATTTTTATTTTATTTGTAATATAAATTTATAAATACATTTTCAATTAATTAATATAATACTTGTTGACATTTGTAATTATTTAATTTAATTTCAAATCAAAAACTTCATATCTTGAAAACTTTGCTTGGATTTTCCAAAATGTGGAATTTTTAATTTGTTTTGAATAATTTTTTTCAATCAATGAATAAAGATTTATAATAAAATTGTATAAAAAAATTTTTGGTTAAATAAAAAATTAAAAATATAATATATGTAATAATTAAAAAAAATTAACTGGATTAAAAAATTTTTCTTAATATAACATTCGCAATTATATTAAAGTACACATAAAAAAAATGAAAATAGGTTAGAAAATGCAATACGTACATCGGTTATTCGTTTATCGTAAACATATTTCATCAAAATGTGAGCAACTAAAAGCGTTACCATAAGAATATTACCAGATACTACATAGCCTACTATAATCGATCTATTGTAATTAAACGAGTGCAAAAGCTTTAGACAGTATGTTGGAATAATGGCGCAAAGCTATAAGAGAGAAATAAATAGTAATTTAATTAATAAATTTATACTGAAATTTAAATAAATTTTTATTTACTCACTAATACTATACATCTCAAAAATAAATGTGTATCAAAACGTGCTATATTTTCAGGCTGGGTCATTAAGATGTATATATTTTTTTGTAGAATAAGGGTTATATTTATTTATTCAGGAAAAAGTTAGAATAATGTGAAGTTGTGTTTTTAAAAATACTTTGAATTGGAATAATGTGAAGTATTGCATATATTAATTTTTTAAATAATTATTTTTTTTAATTTATATATTTAAATTATTTATAGATATGTTATTTTGTACTATTATTAAATTAAATTTTTATTATTTATGTTTTTTAGAAGAAAAAAATAAAAATTAGAAAAGGTAAATTTTAACATATAATATTGAAATCATAATAATTGTAAAAAGAACTCAAATTGACAATTTTTACCCTTTTAATATTCTTCTTCTACACTTACTCATCGCAACTGTATCAAACATCGTCAAAATACAAAATGTCTTAAAAATATTTTCAGCAAACTTGTATACATGTTTACAATTCCATAAGCGATTCCCGTTGCTGATTCAGCGATAATTTTTGTGGCTTATATAAAAGAAGCCAGGTAATAATAGACGTATATATCTTTCTATGCTATATACGTATACTTAAAAATATTCAAAATAACATTTCTACATTTTGAAAGAGTTGACTCATCCCTCTCGAGGAGCGAGCTTAACCTTGAAACTTCCTTTCTCGTTTATGTCTCTTTTTTTACGTACTTTTTTTTATCACGTATGCGAAATTTCACAAGAGAGAATCCTTTTATCTTTTTTTATTTAGGATGAAAAAAAATTTAGTAGGTTTTTCTCGACATTGTCTTAAGAGGTTTTACCATTGTATATGTCAAGAAGAATTTAATTAATAGAAACATAATTTTTAAAGTAATTAAAAATGAGAGGAAAATAATGAATTAAAAGAAAAGAGAAATGTTTTAATAAATCAATCCATAAAGTACATAAGTTTTCTAAATGATATTTATTCCTTTTATTTTCCATAAGAAATATTTATCATTATTAATTTAATGCTATATAGAGTTATTAACAGTTACGTAAAAATTAAATGATCATTATTTCTTTTCGATTTTAACTATATAATGGTTGAAAAAATATTACCATATATTTTGATAACACATATTCTGAAATTTTTATAATACGCGATTTCGGATACAACAAGATATTCTTTATGATTTTTTTTAAGCGATATTGATAATTTTTTTTCTGTTTTGTTTGAAATTGCTATTTGTGCTGCCAATGCAGTGCTAATTAGCAACGTAGTTTTTCGGCGTGTGTGTAAATAAAACACATATTACATGCAGTAGTATATCTATTTATCGGACGAGACTGGGACTTAAACTCGGGTCAATGAATTGTGAATCTATCACTTTACTAAGTCACCGAAAACTTCGATATTGGTAATAAGAATAATTTTAGAGAAAAGTTCTTTCATCGTAAGCATATTTTTAATGATCGAATAAACTTTAAAAAAAAAACAGTGAAAGCTCTTAATGTCTTTATTAATAATTTCAAATGACGACAATAATTTTAAACTAATTATTGGTTAGTTATAACTTTTTAAAATTCTATCGTTTCGTTAAAATTTCTACAAAGCCTTTAGTTTTTAAACGTTCAATAAATGACAACGCGTATGATGAAAAAAAATATAAACATGCATCCAAGCAATAAAGGATGTAAAGCTACGTAAGAGTACAATGTACTCTCGCATCGATCGTCCATGGAAATCGATTGCTAGTTATCTACGTATATATACGCGAAAATATATACTGTTATATTGTTTGATTATTCATTGGACGAATGCGAAAGAGAAGAAGAAGAAGAAGAAAGAGAGGGATCACAAGTTGTAACTAGCTGCTGTATAGATATCCTCCAACTACCCTATGATAAATTTTTCAGATTACTTTAGCATGCATCGAATGATGAAAAGAAAAAATATGCATAAAATATGTATTAAGGTGGCGAGATAGAACTGAAAAGTTTTTAATATAATAATGCATGGGTGTTACTCAACTTTATATTTGAATAATAAATATTGAATTTTTAATATTTATTATTTCTGCTTTTTCGGTTCTACTGCTGTGAAATTCGATTTTTCCTATTTTGTGATGATTGAAAAAATCTAATAAAACGCAAGTAAAAAAATTTGAATCTTATTAAGAAGGTTCTTGCACCCATGATTTTATATAAAATGCAATAAATAAAATATATTTATTAGAATTTACAAATGATTTCTTATAACAATTAAAATTTAACACTTCCGTCTTATAGGAGACTATTAACAACGATAAAATATTCATAAGAAATAAATTCTAATAAATATATTTAATTTATTACTTTTTATATAGGATGGCTGATACACGCCACCAGTTAAAACAATAAAATTTCTTCTACTGGATTTCACAACCAAAAAGTATTATTAAGAATTTTAAAAAGTGAAAAACCGATGAAGGTACACTTTTCAATTTCACATATAATTCTAATATTGAACTTTAGAGAAAGAGTATACCGTGTATATGCTCTGTGAGTGAATGTAACATAAAGTAGCTCTTCACAACCCTGCTTGCAGAGGTCGTCAGTGGCTCAGTCGGTAGAGCAATGGACTCGTAATCTTGAGGTTCCCGGATTCGAATCCCGCTCTCGGCCGATTTATACAAGCACCACTGTACGTTACATGTGCTGCAGTTCACAAACACACTGACAACTTTCGTCGCTAATTAGTATCACAATGATGACATAAACACAGCGATGTTAAATAAAAAAAAGATATCAGTTTTTAAGTCACATTCTGTAGATTTTGTTGTAAATAAATATTTTATATATTGGGAATTACGATCTATAAATCATAGATTTGACAATTAAATGCTACTAATGTTTAAAAAGTATGTTTTTTATTTATTTTTTTTTTAATTTATAGTTGTATCCCCCATAATGGGTATTAACGACTTATCTTTATTAATAAATTACAATAGATTATACATAATTTTTAGTTATTTACATATAAAAATATTGTTAAAATGTTGTTGTTAAATACGGTGGTGTAAATCTATGGCTTTAATATACTTGATTACTTTGGTACAGTTGTGTGCGTTATTGAGTAGGTCTTTGATGTTTGTTATTTTATTAATTTTACAGTATCTGCGAGCTTCTTTATATTTATTACAATGGATTAGAATGTTTTTTATTTTATTCTGGGATATAATTTCTGTCATCATCATCTTGTTACTATTATTTATATCATATTCCATATCACAAATCAATTATTTTAGTGTCTTGTAATGTTTTTACTAAATATTGAATACATTTATCTATCTTGCCATAAAAAAAAATTTGATAATCAATAATTTTTTTGGTTTTGTAGGGTTACAAATGATATGAAAAATTTTTTTCTGGTAAAATTATATTCTTTATCATATAGAAATGGCGTTTGAAAATTTTCTGATTATTTTTTAATTAATTACAATCAATTATTGTTAAAAGTATAGCTTCAATACAGCGAAAAAAAAAAACACTGGTTGCATAACGTTTACATTTTTCCTATGCAAAAGTGAAACATAGGTTTAAATATTATAATAAAATATATTTCAATAGTTTAATTAATTTTTTTTATTTATTTATTTTAATGTTAATTTTATTCAAATATTATTTGATTTCTAAGAAATTGAGTTTACAGCAAAAAATAGAAACAACGTTTTATGAACTGCAAAGTCAAATAATTGTAAATAGTTTTAATGTGTAAATATTTTCAAATAATTTTTTTTATACAAAAGTGTAGTTACAACGAAAAATCACAATGCTAACAATACATGTGAATCTTACTATTTCTCCTTTTTGAACCTCTCTGCTTTTATTATAATTATAATATTATAGCGTGTGAAGGAAAGAAACTTTATCAAAGAAAAATGAAAAGTAGTTTACTTAGATACTACTCGTGTTAAATATATGCAGCTTTGACAAATAATAAATGTAGCATCAGCCGGCTTAAGTTATTACAAATTATCTCAACATAATTAATTAGCTTAATTAATTATTAAGATTAATTAACTTCTCAGATAAGCCGAGCCGTAATTTAAACAAAGATTTCTAATTACCACTAATTTTTTTTCCTCCAACGACAACGGATCCTCCTTTTATATATAACGGGTCTCAAGATGCGTCTATTCGTGCAGTGCATTTCCCAGTTTTACTTTCTATTATTTACATGTCCGGTGTTTCTTTTTTATTTTTTGTTATTCTATCGACAGTTCTGAGCTAACTGTAAACAGCGGAGCTACTGAGAAATCGAGAGAAATGGAAAATCGAACTCTAATTTATTGTACAGTTTGTACTAAGCAATCATCATAACAAATTTATCTTGGCAAACAAATCAATCGCCTTTCCATTATAGATATTATTTCTTTATATTTAAATATTTAAAAAAGTCCTTAAAACTTTATTAACGATAAAATCTACGATTAAACAAATTTTAACAAAATAATAATATCTTGTCTGGGTTTTTTGTAACGGATAATCCTACAATATATCAAAGTTTATTTCTCAATCGCATTGGTTTATCGAATCTCGATAAATACCAATTTATCACATCTCCAGTTTGACCTCTCTCTCTCTCTTTGACACATTCTATTCCAAAGCTTTCGAACGGAAGCCCGATAGCGGAGGATAGAGTTAAAAAAAAGAGAGAGAGAAAGAAAAACAAGTCTCTTCTCTCTACACGTACAAAAAATCAAACGCATTTGAAAAAAAGAATAGGGATAAAAAAGAGCAAAAGCGATACGTATAGATGCAAACAGAGAAAAAGGGAGAAATGTATAGTAAAGGCCAATTGATAATCTACGGAATCCCTGAGTTTTTTTCTCTATTCACTCGTTTTTTTTCATGACATTTTAGAAAGATAGATAGACAGAAAAAGTGAGAAAGAGAGAGAGAGAAGAATCGTTGGAGCGCAACGTACATATATATAAGCTTCTAACTCTGTCCGTGGTGCGAGATAGAGTAATATAGAAAAGAAACGACGTTGGTGGTAGTAAAAGAGAGGTGCAAGGTCGTTGTCCTTGGGGGATCAACGACCCCTCGAGGAGGGATGTCTCGCGCTTCTCTCTGTACTTTTATATATATATACACGTATATAAACCTTAGTATACGTATGCCCACCGCTTTACTTTTTATTCCTCTCTCTCTCTTTCTCTTCCCTGTTTTACTCTTTTCTTCTTTCTCTATATACGTGAACGCGCGAGCGAGGTATATACACTAGACTAGAGAGAAAAGCTCCAACGAGACACACAAGAGAAAAGAGATAGGCTTAAAGCTCTCTGGCTGTATACCGCTTGTATATGTGTGTATGTTGCTACTAAGGGGCATACATAACATCCCTTCTCCTTTTAACTCTTTACAAACGCTTACGACTTCTTTCTCTGGCTATGTATGCACGTTTATTGTCTATATATGTACATGTAGGCACGGGTAAAAGAGCGAGAGGGTGAACGAGGAGAAGAAGAAGAAGAAGCTACATGACTTTAGGATTAGGCCTGAGGGTATCTACGTGGACTTTTTTATAAGCAGACGGATTTGTTTGTTAACGTTTTTTTTTTATTCTGCTTTTTACCCCTTTTCATAGTTATTATCATTTTTTTTTAACTTTAGAATCATCTTGGATACTTGATATTGGTGTTTTAAGAAAAAAATTAAATAGATAATTAGAGCTTACAATTTTGATTACTAATTAATTGAGACATTGATGTGCTGCAATAATTTAATATTGATATCACAAATTTAATATTTGCAACATTAATTAACGTTGAACCAACTTTAATTGCCTTTTACTTTAAAATAAAAAGAAAAATTCCACGCCTATATACTCAAGACATAGATTACAATTGCTCTACAATAATCTATCTCAAATACTCCCCTACGTCCTATCGCTACACATGAGAATTTCTTACTCTTGCGTAAACGAAGATTTGTCGAAGTTTGGCTGTTTATATATACGATAAGTAAGATCCCACTTAATTCTTATAAAGCCCGTCCTTTACATTATCGCTTGCTGGCCGTCTAAAATACTAACGCACACTGTTTGTCAATGGTAAGTTTTATTTATATTGTGTCTCGAGATGTGATAAATTAATAGTTTGGAGATCTCACGGTGCTCGAATTTATATGTTCAATTGGTATAGGCTTTCTTTTTATTTGCTTAGAATTTAATTAAGATGATTGTTTAGAGGATATTTATGATTTTTATAATACAGTGACACAATATAAATTGTTGTTATTTTTTTTTAATAAAAAATTATTTTATGATAGAATTAAGTGTTATAAAATAAACTTTTACTAAAATATTTTTCTCTTAGAAACAAATGGTCAACAGACAATTAAAATTTCTATCAATTAGTTGTTGTCTGCAATATTACGAGTCGAAAATAATTTTTTAAATATTAATAATAAAAAAATATACATTTTTTAACGATTATGTTACTGGCTACTAAAATTGATACTTTTATTTCTTACTGCAAGTGATATACGCATTGTACTGCATACTACCTTTATATCGATTTCCGTAGATAAACTTTTCCTTAATAAAAGAATAAACTTTTCCAAATATAAGCGTTATCGGCGTAACTTTAACGATTTCACGAGAAATCTAATCGATATCCTCACAAGTTTAGTTATCTATAAGAAAATTGGGTAGAAGAAAAATTTATCAAGTCCTTTTTACACATTCAGTAGCGAAGATATATATTTTTATTTCAGTGCTCGAGAAAATGTGAATTAAATAAAATGTACGATAATAAAAATTTAATGACAAATCAAAAGTTAATCATGACAATATAAAGAATGAACTTGAAAAATGCAAAACTCAGTTTAAAAAATGTATGATAAAACTTTTCCTAGCAACGAACTAGTAACCAAAGGTATACATCTATGTATAGGATGAAACTTAACAAACTTGCAACTAGAAGCAAGAAAAGCTTTGCTAAAGTAAAAGATAGAAGGAATGAGAAAGAGTTTAAAAAGTAAAAAGTTTTTCACAGTGTGTATATCGCACGAGCGTCTAGCTTGCGCTGAGTTTTCTCTCTCTCGAGGGCAGTGGCTTTATAGCGACTTTTACAGGGTTGATATATACCACACTTTTATCTTTAGCCACAGAGGAAGAGAGAGAGTATAAGAGAGATGGGAAGAAAGTGTTGTGAAAAAAACCACCTGTTGTATGTGTTGGCACGCAAAGAAATAAAGAAAGAAAGAGACAGAGTTTATATATTCGTTCTTTTCTCTCGAACGTTTAGACTTAAAAAGCTTTTTAAAGAGAGAGAGAGAGAGAGAGAGAGAAGAATTATTATTCTCTCTTTTTCCCCAGGGAGAAGAACTTTATTTTTGGCAGTTAGCAAAGGCATTTGCTTCTCTCTTCTTGTACAGCAAGCGCGCGCGCAGGATGTTCGAAATTAGCTTTCTTGGGTTATATTAGAGGAGAGAATAGGAGGAGGTGGGGAGGAGCTTTTTATATTAGAGAGCTAAGAGGAGGTTATGGTAATTCTCACTTTCTCTAACAACCCTCGATAGATATTTTTAATGCTATATAGGCTTATTAGGAATATGATAGCGTGCTATTTTTGTCATTAGGAAGAGGAAGTAAGATTATTTTATTAATATGAATTTTAGAGCTGTTTCTTTTTTCAAGATGAGGGCTTGAATTTTTATTTCATTTATAAGTGGAAAAACAATAACCTTTTTTATTCAAGGTTGATTTTAAAAAGTACCTTGTAAATGTTATTCTAAAAATATTTATTTTTAAAATTAAAAAAACTTCTTGTAATGATATATTTTAATTTTTACATATCTTACATAATCTTACATTTGGCGTTTTATTGGGATGAAATTTGGGAGCACGTACAAAACCTCAGTTTTCAACTGAGATTTCATAACGAGTTTCATTTATATTTTACTTTCACATTTTATGAGAATTAAATATTTTATCATTCGATTCTCAATTTATCATAATTTTATAATAAGTAATTTTAATAAGTCTACTTTCAACATCTTATTTACCATAAATTTAATACGTAAGATTTACAAAAATGAAGTATAGAAATCTTGATAGGCGATTCAAATTTAATTTTTATTGAATAAACTTTGCAATTGCTTCATTGCTTCGTCGAATAAAAACTAAAAATAATTATTTTCTTCAACAAATTAATTTTATTGTAAGCAATTAAAAACAAAATATTTAACGACGATAAAACAAATTCCTTTCTGAATGTTCCACGTGCACACGTCCCCTTAACAGAAAAAAAAAGCAGCATAAACAATCCCTTCTTAATTCAATTCCTACGCTATACGTACTTGATATCACCCTTTCATCAATAAAAATCTATCATTCTTTTCTCCTAAATAAATTTGAAAAAAAAAGAAAAGAAATTGTTCGAATTACCCAGAGCTAACTATCCTCTTTACTTGACGCACTCCTCTCTCTCTCTCTCTCCTTTTTCTCTTTTTCTGTCTTTTCCACCGCATCAACTTCTCTCTTGACTCGAAAGAACGAGAGAGCGAGAGAGTGCGAGAGTGAGCGAGCGAGAGTTGCGCCCGATCGAGGTTGGGAGCAATGTCCTTTCAAACACACAGCAGCGGAGTTTCTCTCTTTCTATCTTACTTGAGCCTCTTTACCACCCTCTTTATTCGCCCATAGAGTATAAAGTCTCTCTCTATCTCTTTTCTCTCCTCTCTCTCTTCTTGTGGTAGCAGAAAGCGCGTATAGGGCTGCCCGTTATATAGCCTGGCTTTTATAACGATATATACCAGCTTACGGTTATATACGCGTTCAGCCAAACAAGAGAGAAAGAGAGAGAGAGAGATGGAAAAAATAAAAAAGAGTTATACTCGCTCGTCCAACTTCTTTTTTTATTCAGTAGCGGGATAAATTGTCCCTCACGAATAAACCAGACGATGTTCTCTTTGCAACGTCAAATTCTTAGATACACTATATACGGACGTATGATTTAGTTTCCTTCTTTTTTTTTCTTATTTATGGAAGAAAAGGAATCTCATACGAGGCCGGTAAGAGATTCCTTGATGGTTTATTGGTTTGAATTTGTAATTCAACTCCGGTGACAAAATTGAGAAATCAAAAGGAAATTTTGTTTTTCATAGGCTTTGCTTATGTAGGTTAGAATAAAATTTCTTATTTTCTTGTAGTTTCAGGAAACATTATTTCTTGTAAAATTAATTTATTCTCGTTCTACCAGGATTTTCTTAAAAATTATTTTGAATTTATTTAATTCCGCTGTAACGTTATAAATTTGTCAACATTATAATTAATTTTAACTATAATATTCATAATTTTATTAATATATGCAAAAGATATTGAGATAAATTTGAATTTTTATTATGCAAATTATATCTAATTAAAGGAAACGAGTACTGCCATATTTAGTGATTTCGCTTCCGTCTAAAACCCTTTAATTAAAATAAGGCTCGAAGCATCTTTCAATAAAGTAAATTTAAAATTCTTTTTTTTTCATTAAAAACGTTTATTTATCATAGGAATAAAAATATTATTTACTATAATTAGATAAATATGTTATGTTTATTAATTTTTCAATGTGAACAGATTCATAATTTTCCCTAAGGAAAAATACGTTAAATACAAAATTTTAATGTTAATCAGCAGTTTTATCAATGTAAAGACAAAAATTATCGGAACGATTATTCACGACCCTAAAATCTTTTCGAAATAAGTATCTTTTATTGAAGTTTCGAAAATCCAAAAATCCAAATAACATATTTATCCTCGTCAGGCCTACTCATTCGATGCACGAAAAAGCATCGTATCTTATCTAATTCGATTACACCCCCAGACCTTTTGTGTATAAGAAAAAAAAGAGATAAAAATATGTGAGTGTATATATAGATGGTAGCCGGAGTATGTTTTTCAAACGGACCCCTGTACATTTGTGTCATATTAACCAGGGTATTTTTTTTCAGGTTGCGGCTAATGCGACGCGTATTAGTTTGGACAGCAAGATTAGTTTTTAACGGCCCTTTGAGAAATCTTTATGGCGTTTCTATTTCTCACCACGTTTTTAGATTTTATACGTCTCTTTTCACTTCGAACCGTTGTTTCTTTATTCTGGTTTTCTCTTTTTTTCAGGCTAACGTTTCCCCATAAAGATCTTTCAAAATATGCCTTAGTTTTTAATGACCATTTCGAGGGCGTTTCCTTTTTGGCCCCCAGGGCGTTTTCTTTTTTTTCCTTATAACTGCGGGATGCTGGAGTCAAGTTTTATTTGATCTAATTTTTCGGTGAGCTTGGATTTATTATGTGAGAACAAGTGTTAGTTATGTTATTATTTGTTTTCCTTTTTTTTTTCTAAAAGTAAATATAATAGATGGAAAATCAAATTTTCATGCTTAATTAATCGTATGATCTTTAAACAATTGTCGAGGTAAACAGTCAAGTTATTCGGAATTGTATTACTTTTAGGGTTTACTATTAAGTTTTAGAAGTGTCATTCACCGTTACAAAACTAAAAAGCTCTTTAAATTTTTTTTAGTGACTGTATCAAAACTAGGTCATCGATGAATCAATTAAATTAAAGTGTACGTTTTATAAGAATTAATAAAATGTCTGTAAAGATTTGAAAAAAAGACCTTTTAAAAAATATGTCTCGCGAAGTTTCACATGTACAAACATCTGTTATTTTTCTTTAAACAAAACCTTCATAACTGTTCATCATCGCTCCGAAGACCAATTCATTATCCTCGTGATTTCTCAATTAAACAAAAAAGAAGAAAAGGAGAAAGACAGCGATGAAAAAAAGAAGATTTTTGCTCTTCTGCATCAATCATAAGCGACTGTATCGATTAATCAAAGGCATCCTTCAGCTCTCCAAAATACACCTTATGTCCAAACAAAAAATAAAAGGAATAAGAAAAAAAAATGAAAAAAATTCTTTTTAATAATCCATGTACAAGATCGTTATATACTGTATATCCATCACGTGGTAAAGATTTCAAAAAGTCTACAACGCATCAACGCATCTATACTCTCGCCCTCTTCTATAAGTACACACACACACACGTTTATATGTACACATAAGAAAGACGTCGAAAAGGCCATCGACACTCTCCTCCTCTATCTCGTATAGGTTTAGCTTTTGCATGCATATGTGTATACATGCACACATACACACGTAGACGCATACATAACGCGTACAGAGAGCGAAGAGTGAGCGCGTGAGTTTAAAGAGTTAGGCGGTAATTATTTGTGACCTAGTTTTCTTATGCGCACACGCTGGCTCTCTGTTCACCACACACGCTCTTTTCTCTCTCCTTCCTATTCATGCATATTATATATATGTATAGCTACATACACGCAAGGCTCTTATATATACGCTGCTTCGTTCACTCCCTTTTGGCTTTTGTAACTCTCTGTTCTTTCTCTCCTGCGTATATATATACAGGCATGTATAAACACAGAAAACGATAAGGAGAGCTGCACATATACATGTGTGTATTAGAAAAGAAAAAGAGGCGCAGTGCGAGTTTTAACGATCCACCATATCGAAAACCATTGTACGCGCATATATATAGAGCCCCCTTGGTAGTATTTTAAAAAGCTTATGCTTTCCTGCAATGCATTGTCAGTCAGGGCTATTGTTGAAAATGTATATTTATCTTATGGTGGTGTTTTATGTAATACTACAGTTATACTCGCGCCTTTCTTATCATACTTTTAGCGATGGCTTTAGAATTTATTATAAAAGAGAAAAATAAAATTTGGACAATTCGGAAAATTGTGTTGTAAGGGAGTTAATAACAATTAAGAATAAATTGAAAAAAAATTCGAAATTTTAATTAATTAATCTAATAAATTGTAATTATGAATTCATAATTCACATTATGAACATTCAGAATTAAGTTCGCGATTAATAATTTAGATTAAGCTATAGTAAGGTGTAGATTACATAACCTTTATGTATATAATAGTATAAACACTTGTTGCGCCGTCTCCAGATGTACGAGCGAACATTAGAAAATTAAAATTAAACCATCATAAGAAAGTCAAAAGAAAATTCAGTATAATAACACTAAGCGTAAATTTAATATTTTAAAGTCAATTAAAATATTAATTTTATTCTGTTTTATAAAAAATTCAATTAAAAAATTTATTTCTTCAAATAAAAAAATTCTTTTTGCACATCATTAATTACCCTCTATTTAACCAATACAAACTGAAAAAAAAAGATTTCGAAAAATTCATCAGGCAACTAATGACATCAATACGTCGAGCAATATACTCCCATCAGTTTTAATTTTCTTTGCATCAATTTCATTTTAACTATATCTGATTCAACCCTATGCGTGTCTTGATTCTCGTAGCACGCACTGCGCATTACACGTTTATTAGCTGACCGTAGTACGCTCTGGTATGTATCGAGATGATGACGTAGTATATATATAAACTTCATGCCACTGCTACTCGTTATCTTTATCTTTTTCGTTTTATTTTCTATGCTTCTTATAATGGGAGTCTTGAAGGAGCTGTCGTTCTGGATTTAGTTTTTCTTTTTTTTTATTAAGATGAGTAACTTATTTGAAATTTTATCAATTTTGACATGATTGTTGTTATATATTAGTAATGTAATTTCTAATATACGTTAATTGGGCTCCTTTGGTTAAAAATTCAATTTTAATGTTATATTTTTGCTATATTGTAAATTATGACATATGTGCTTATAAAATAAAGCAAGATCTTTGATTAACGATCCCAGTTAATTTTACAATAAATACTGTTGAAGTTATTCAACTTTAAATTATTTTTCACAGACTTCATCCGAATTAACTTAACACGCATCGTCAAATTTCTTTAACATTGTTTTCTCTGACACACTGAAACATAATTAAAAATATTTTTTTTAAATCTTTAAGATTTATAAATAAGATATAAAAAGTCGTTGAAGAATCTTAATTTGAAGAAAAATAAAAAGGAAAAAGAATACAACAGGTTAACGCCCTCGAAAACCTTAAACCTTATCAATGAACCCAAGCCAAGAGAGTAAGAGAATGAGAAAAAGGAAAAGAAAAATGTATAGCCAGTCCTATACAGTTACACACATATCCTCATACAAGAACACCCAAAAAGTCAATAGCCCTCTCTCTTTCTCTCTTAACATGACCTAAACTTACGCATGAAAATTCCAAACGCTGATGCCACGTCGCTTCTCTTTTATGCGTACGTACGTACATACATGTTATCCCCTTCGTGAGTAATATAAGCGAGCGAGAGAGATAGCAAAAGCGACAAGTTGACTGCGTTGGAATGAATATAAGGATGCGTTATAACCCAGTGTAACGGGGCCGCCCAGCAACGTTAAAAAACAAAAAATAAAAAGAGGACGATATACCCGCGAGGGCTCGCTCAATATATATAAGGAAATATCAATGGACTTTTGGAGTTTTAAATGTGAAACGTGACGTTTAAAGAGTATATCGATAATGTAATGAAGAAATTTTTGTAATGAGGGTTGAGTAAAATCGTAATGAAAAGAGATACTGAAATACTTATTTGCCATTATTATAATAATATTTAGGTTTTACATAAAGGAATACTGTTGAGTAAATTAATGTTTTGAGGTGTATTATCGACTTATTGTAAAATGAAATAATTTTTTTAATAGATTATTGCGATATTTAAGAGTTATACGCTCGTAATTGTTATATCAATTATATTTTATAATAAAATTAACAATAAATTATATATTGTTTCTTAGATAAAAAAATAATTGATTCTGATCGATAGTTCATCGATAGCTCATTAATTCTTGTGAAAAATAACTACTTTGTAACATAATAAAATAATCACCATTTTATTTTATTAATTAATAATTTTTCTGTAAAACGTTTCAATTGTAGGGTCGACTTATTATTAATGGATGAATTATTTTAAAACATTTGTGCTTTTTACTAGCAGTTAAGCCAATTAGTATTTATTGGTATTAGCCAATCAGTAAATTTAATTAATAAATTTATTAAATACTGCAATATTATATTTATTTTAACAAAATTTAAAAAAATTGTATGACTTTATTTACTAATCGATTGATTTTAAATCGTTTTTTTAATCATCGGTGTGAATACTAATATGGCTAATTTTCAACAATTTTATGACTCTTCATTACAAGATTATAAGATACTTTGCAAACTAAAAAAAAATTTAAAGTTTCAAGTAAACTGGAATTATTTTAGAAAATCATATCTCTTTAGTTGCAGCACCGCTTTGATAAGATAATAGAAAGAAAGTAATTTTTCCAAGCTCTTTTGAAAGAGCTATTTAATATTTTTCTTTTTCTACGGCTCTTTTTCTCTCTAAATTTCTGTCGTCTAGACGCTGTACACATCTTTTGTCTATTATAATATAGCGCGCTTAGACCTAAAAGTTGAAACGTTAGAAAAAAAAGAGAGAAAAGAACCTTTAAGACGTTAGAGGCACCTCCTTATAAACGCTAACAATGTCCGAAAAAGCGCTTCTCTCTCGTGTCAAGGCGGCTCTCTTTTTCTTTTCCATAATACTTTTTATATATCCACTAATAGAGAGAGAGCAAAGTAAGACGAGAAAAGAAAAGATATATAGAGAAGATGAGTAAAACAAATATTTCTCAACCCTTCGCGTTCTTATGGGTTACGTCACCTTAAAAAAAAAGAAAAAAATAAGAAAAAGAAGTTATTTGGGGTCAACACCCCCCGCTTGAGCTATAGACGCGCGCGTGCGCTTTACCAAACCTATACACCAGCGAGAGGAGACTCGAGAGAGAGAGAGAGAGAGAGAGAGAGAGAGAGAGAGAGAGAGAGAGAGAGAGAGAGAGAGCGCGGGTCTTTTATAAAGTAACAGTGACACGTGTATGTTAGAAACTCTTTTTTTTCTCTCTCCTACACTTCTTATGTGTATATGTACCAAGGTATTACTATATAACGTCGCTCTTACACTTTTTCCCCACCTTTTTTTTTCTTCTTGCTTCTCCCTCGTCCTCTTAAGAAACTGTATATACCACATAACCTAGCGCTCCTATGTAACTTCTCCTCTTCTACTTTTCCTAAAGTCTAGGCGTGTATAATAGTTTGTTAGAAAAAGAAAGAATTAGACGAGGATGGTTTTATGTAAGAATAGAG
Organism: Anastatus disparis; assembly: GCA_017163975.1. NCBI lineage: Eukaryota > Metazoa > Arthropoda > Insecta > Hymenoptera > Eupelmidae > Anastatus > Anastatus disparis. The sequence goes on from JAFFSR010000226.1 coordinate 4,645,425, forward strand.
TGGATAAAAAAAGCGAGGTGAGAGATAGGATAGGAGAGGAGGGAGGTGGAAGATAGAATGATAATGGCAAAAGAGGCGAGATAATCCAATATAAATCAGTATCTGATGTTTGATGGACACTTAATAAACTTATTTTAAATATGTTTTCAAATTTTTTGGATGATTTTTGTTATCAATATTATTAAAATTAAATAATTTTTTAAAAATGTTTATTATTTCATTGGAAAAAATTGTAACTAATAATAGAATATAGTTAAGAATAAAAAAAATTAAAAAAAAGGAAACTTAAATTATAGATTGGAGAATTTGAATCATTCTTGGCAAGAAAGAAAAACGATTACGCAATTCCTTCAAGTAGAAATAATTCCAACAAAAAAAAAATTATTATGTAGAAAAAAATTTTTTTAATAACTCCACCTATTAAGAAGAAAAAAAAATAGGAAATAATGTTACGTTTGAATTATTAAAAAAAAGCATTAAAGGCAATTTTCATTTGAAACGAAAAGAAAAAAAAATTGTATGAATCAGTATTCATAAAGTAAATACCAATGCTGCATACAAAGAATAACGTCAGCGATAAGTTACGAAGTTGAGAAAAAGAAAAAGAGTAGACATTTGACTCCTAGAAATATCTTGCGCCTCGCTATCTTGGCTCTTCCGCTCTGCTTTCTGAATCGCCCGCTTTTAGCGGATGCTCTGGCTCCTCTTTCTCAATTTATATAATATGCCCCAGGAGAGAAATATTCTCGGATTATAGAGATTAGAGTCGTTTATTGAAAAGAACAATGTTTTTTTTGGCAGTTAGCTTTTTTGATGTCATATTTTAGATTGTTGTAAATCTGCTTATTATCAGTAATCTCTTATCAACTGTTTTTACAATTTTAATGAATTTTATATGACGTAAAATATATAGAATATGACCAAAACAATATATTTTTAACCTTCTATTTTTCTATTTTTTTAACTTTATTTAAGACAGAAACTAGTACATAATGAAAAAAAACATTACTCATTCATACGTACTTTTTGTCCTTGTCACATCCTGTCAATAATAAAAACAAAAAAAAGAAGAACATAACTGTTCCTTTCATAAAAGAAAAAAAAAAGGTCACCTCAAAGATTCCTTTACGATGTATCCATGAATTTCTAAGAATACAATTTCAAAAACACATATATACTTTCACTCCAGATAAACCACAATTTGTTTCAAAATAAGCCCAAGGGGTAACAAAGCTTTGAATACATAAGACTTTAAAATTACCCTGGTCAAAAATAAACTAATAATTCACTTATTATTACAGCACACATTTCCAATATAACCATATCATTGTAATGCTTTATCTATAGGCAAACACGAGTGATGATTCATTTTTAGCCAGTTAACATAGCACTAAATTGTAAAAGAGGAAATTTCCTGTTGGGTTTAACATTAGGGTTGTTAATTGAGTGGGGTTGAAAAGCAATACAGAGAGCTTTTTGTTTCTCGAGCGGATAAAAAAAGGGAGCAGGATATTGTAAGTGCGATTACATGCGGGTTTGTTCTTTAGATAATGTTGAAAGGAAAGAAAAAAAAACGTAAAAAAGGGGGAGCTGATAAAAGTTTCGACAAGGGACTTTAATGGTTAGTCACTTTATTGGGATAAGTTGTTTCCTTTAATTTTATAGTCCTATAGAATAACAAAATTGAGGATATTAGGCGTGAATGCTAATTTTGTTTTTTAAGAGTAAGACATCTCAATAAATACATTATAAATAAAGCTATTACTAATTTTTTTATGAATAATATACAAATATATTTATTAAATTTATTTCATTTATTTTTTTTATGAAAAAATGATATATATTGTATATAAAATTATAGGATAGATTAATAAACAAATAACCCATATGGAAATAATTTCTGTGAATCACTATTAATAACTGTGTAAAAATGTGAAAAAATGTGAATAACTGTTAATAACTATAATAAACTACCGCAATTGAGACATTAATAACAGTAAATAACAGTTGATAACAGTTAATAATTGTTACGAATAGATAATAATAATGATTAACTGTAAATAATAATAATAATTTACTGTTATTTATAGTTATTTACAAATATTTATAATTTTTCACATTTATTCACATTTATTAACAGTTATTAACAGTTTTTCATACTTTCAAAAATTTTCACACGTATAATCGTTTTTTTTATGTATAGGCGAAAAATTTTGTAAATGTGAAAAACTGTTAATAACTATTAATAAATGTGAAAAACTGTAAATATCTGTAAGAAAGTGTTAATAACTATAATTCACTGTAACTAATTGCAAATAAATATAAATAATTATAAATAAGTATAAATAATAATAAATTATTCAGCAATTCTAAAATTTTGGAAAATGTGAGTAACTGTTAATAAATGTGTATAAATGTATATAAATGTGAATAAATGTGAATAACTATAAATAATTATTAATAATCATGACTCTCAGTTAATAATTGTTATTTAGCGTTCATAACTATTATTAACTATTATTAATTGTTATTAATTGTTTTTTACTGTTATTAATTCTTATTGTCTCAATTGCGGTAGTTTATTACAATTATTAACAGTTATTCACAATTTCTCACAAAATTTATTTTCATATGGGAACTGAGAAATATTTAAAAAAATTTTATTTTTAGAATAATTGTTAAATTTATTTCATTTATTTGTTTTTATTAGAAATGATAGTTAAACTCAATATTAAAAAAAAAGAAATTGAATTCGGATTTTTAAAATTACATTGAAACTAATCTAAAAAATTGCCAATTAGCAAAGGTTTTAGAAAAATATACAAGCAAAATGTTGAAAATCGATATTGAAATAGAATTTTTAAAATTAGTTATAAACAATGAATTTTTAATTTTGAAATCATTATTATAACCAATATTTAAAAAAATTTTTTTATTTTTAATGAGAAAATTACTTTTTATCTTTCCCTATATATATATTACTTCTTATTATCTTATTATATATTACTTTTTTGATGAAAGCATTTGCTTTAGCATTTGAAAAGGTATGCGATTTGCGATGTAAGGATTTCGGAAAATGTCCAAAAATTATGACTATTTTGTTAAGAAACTTATTCAAATACTATTTCATTAAGCAAAAAATAATTAAAATTTTATAGTTTAAGATTGATTTTGTATATACCTCAAGGCTGTTGATTTTATAGCAAAAAATGTATATACAATTGACCAATGAGCAGAAACATTCAATGTTTTAAATATGAATAAAAATTATATGATGCGGTCAGATCTACAAAAACCGTATCATTTAGTTGATACTCAATAATGCAGAATAAGAAACAAACAAAAAATGGAAATATCAACACAATTTTGCTTTTTTATTTGACGTTGCTATATTTATATTATCATTGCGATGCCAATAATTAGCAACGGAGGTCATGTCAGTGTTCGTTTGTAAACAGAGCACATGTAACGTACAGTGGTACTTGTATAAATCGGCCAAGAACGGGATTCGAACTCGGAACCTCGAGATTATGAATCCATCACTCTAGCGACTGAGCCACTGAAGACTTCAATTTTATACAGTTTAAAATCTCCTAATTAATATTATGTAGAAAAACCTTATTTAAACATCAATAATTTATTAATTTATGTAATTAAAATATCGTAAACACAAATAATCGTTTCTTAAAACCACATAAAATATAAATATTATAATATTAATGAAACAATCTAAGTTTAAAATATTCAAACTTTAACTATCGACTTTAAAAAATAAAAGAAACGATAAAATTCTACTATGAGACCAAACAAGAATACAAACGATTGTGTTTAACATTTAATATGGTTTAAGATATACGTCGACTAATAATAAACGTTGACGACGAGAAAAAAAAATTGAAGAAAATTAAATTGCAAATGATATGTAGATCGATGACCGCAAAAAAAAAGACGAGGATAACAATCGAATAAATACCCCTAATATATAAGCCTGCATAATGAATAAAGAAAATCCAGGTACACTTTTAACTTCCTTGTGCTTATTCGAAATAAAAATTTATAATGCCCAAGCTAATTTAAAATTCATTTAAATTTTTTATTTTTAAACTATTTTAACTACAAAATCATCGAAAAATTTTTTGATTTTCTTATTTAAAAGAAAATTTAAGTAATATTAATTAGTAAATGGAATTTTTTAAATAAAAAATACATAAAAATATATTTAAATTCGCAAGTTTTATTAGAATTTTTTTTACTCTATTTATTAGTTATTTATGAAAAAAAGTTTAATAATGAAAATTTTCGTATAAATTAATTTTTAAAAGGCTTTATCACGAGAAATAAAAAAAATTGATTAATTAAGCTGCTCGATGAAATTTCCTTGTTGATCTCGTTAAATTCTTGCGAACAATTCGTTCATTAAAAATTCGTCGCGTCTAAGTCTCATTGTAAAACTTCAACGCGCATCAAAACTCCATCCTTCAAAAACTCATTCGAAAAACATGAAATCAAAAATCCCAATCCCATTATATATGTACGCGTGTGTAAATCTACCGTTCTTATTACCGATACTGTTGCTAAGAAGAAAATGAGCTAAACAAACGAAGCTTTTTTTCCTTTTTCTTCTTGTTCCAATCATCGATCGTTATGAATTCCAAGCTCTCTCATCGTCGTCACTTTAATATGCTGCAGAGCAAATTTTCTTTGCCAATGCCTTTAATTATTAGAGGCTTGAATATTTCATAAGCACCCTTAGTTTTTTTTTTTTTTCTTCTTCACACTTGCCTTTGTCAATCGCGTATCCCGTACGTATACGATTGTAGTTAGGGAATTGAGGATTTTTCAATCTTTTACTTTTTTTTTCTTCTTCTTTCTTTTAATTATCGTTTTTCGCACGTCTGACGTGGAAAAAAGTTGATTGCACCCACTTGTTACTTTTGCTTCCTAAGGGGAATGGAATTATTGCGGGATATGCAGGAGACGTGTTAATAATTTGCCTTGAACTAACGTCACAATTAATTTGACTAATTTGAGACACTCGAAAAAAATTTTTTTTCACGCTGGATTGATCAAAGATTAATATATTTATTCTGTCTAACTGGTAATAAAGCATTTTATTATTTAAACATTTATTATATAAAAATGAAATAAAATTTATTCAATTGAATATTTAAATAATAACTAATAAGTGCGTATGATATTAAATAGTACAAAAAAAGTTTAATGATTAATTATAAGCACAAAAAGAATTTTCGCCATATCATAATTTATAAAATATTATTTTTATTTAACAAAATCAAAAAAAGTTTAAGATATCCTTATATAATAATAAAAATATACAGACATCTTTAAGAACAAAATATTAATTTTTCCAATATAATTTTTCTACAATCACGTTAACTTCAGACATATACATCCAGTTAATACTCGTCTTACATTTACGTGCAAGATATTTGCTCAGTAAGAAGCCACCTAAGTGATCATGAAGTATGTACTTACGTACATCCAGACATATACATATATAAGCATGAGCTCTTATGGCGAAACCATCATAATATTTTCAATGACGAATTTAGCCATTAGGCCATAATATAGTTCAACCCAAGTACCCCAAGTGAAAAGATATACTTTATAAATTAAGTTAATACAAACCAATGAAAAAATAAATTAAAAACGATTTTACTGTAAAATCATGCAAAAATTCTGTTTTCTCATATAATTCATCCTGTGCATATATATCTAATGTACAAAAAAAAGAGTAAGGAGAAAAGAAAATATTCACCAGCCATGAATAATTCCTTTTATTTGAGGTCCTCTTCTTCTTTACACACATCTATATATGTATACACACAATATCCAAGAGACCTCATACCAAGACTTTTATGTAATCCTTTTTGAGGCTTGGAAATCCTTCTTCTTCTTCTTCTTCTTCTTCATCTTCTTTTTCTTCTTCTTTTTTTTCATTATGTTATATACATGTATGTACCCTACGCGCTAAAAATACATAAGTAACAAGGGAAAAAAAAGTGAACGAGGGGTTGAATGCTTACAGCATACAAATGCGCTTGTGCTGCCCGAGACCCGATGAATATCTGTACCTTTATTGTGTATTTAGTTGACTGTTTTTTTTTAGAAAAATATTTTAAGGGAGAAATTTTTTGAAGTTTATTGGATACTGTTTTTAGGCTTCAAGATTTTAGGTTTATTTTGCTAATATTTTTTGTAAAAATGTGATTTAGAATATTTATTGATAGTTTGGATAAAGATAAAAATTTTTAAGTTATCCGTGGATTATTTATCCTGTAGTATATTTTCGTGTAATATTTGATGAAAGCTTTATTGAAAATGATAATATATTAATCTTCAATCATAAGTAGGTGACTAAACTGAAAAATGACTCATATTCACCTATGAACTGATCAATATTATCTGATTAATTTTTAAACAATATAGTCTATGCATTAATAACGTCTTATTAAATAAAGAAACGATGAAGTATCCGAAATCAATATTTCATTACCTTTATAATTTTCAGGAGTAAAAAAAAATTAAAAACTTTTAATTGAAACAAATACTATCTAAATATAACAATAGAAATTTCATACAACTCGTTAACTTAACAAATTAAATTTAACAATGCATCTCTAACCTCCTTTCTTCTTGACTTTTTAATTCGAAAATTTTATCTAGAAACATGTCAAGGTATAGTAATAAAGCATCTCGATTTATTACCACCGAACGAATATATAATAATACTGCGGTTATGCGTGTGTTGCAAGTTTTCGGTTAAATGTGTGAGCGTGTGTGTACAAAAGAGAAAATTTATTGGCGCGTGCTCAGACAGAGGGTACGTTTAATTCGGGGATTCTTGAAAATCACGCATTTTATTACCGTATTTATTCTAACATTGTCTTTCGCTTTAAATTTAAATAAAATTTTTATTACTACGGTGGTAAAAGATTAATGTTTCGTACGTTGTTAAATATTTTAAGGTTGTTGAAAGATTAAAATTAACAAATTTCAGCAAATTGGATGATAAGGATAGTAAAATTTAGATTTTTTAAAACTGTTGATTTATTAATTTAATAAAGAATACTAATAATTTTTACTAACAATAATTAAAGTAACTTTTTCATCTTCATACACAATCATAAATATCAGTTAGTCAAAAAATTTCAAAAATTTCTTTCGTTGAATCTAGAGCAAAAGTATTAATTTTCATGACGGTGAAAAGTATATCCATGCCTGGCCTCATTTCAATAAGAAAATTAGGTAGGGATATATATAAGTTGTTTTTAGTCAGGAGCCATGTGGATGTGGATTTTGGCTCGGAGGAGGGTATGTATTATTTTTGGAATCGTCTGCACGCGTATGTGTGTGCCTGTGGGTGTAAGCGTATACGTTAAGACAAATATTAGGGTGAAACTTTTCATTCAAAATTGTAACTATCTACTTACGCATTAAATTTTTCAAATACTTTTTAAAAGACCAATTACTTTTTATTTAAATCAGATCATCGCTCTTGTTATTATTTTTATGACGTTCAAGTTGATTATTAAAAGAGAAAAAGAAATTTTAATTAAATGACATTTCTATATTTGAGAATGACGAATAGTTTTCCAATTTATTTATAGTTTTCGCGTAGTTTTCAGAATAGAGCTAACTTGATTGTTTGCCCAGCCAAAATTTTTCGAAGAAAATAAAATATTTTATTAAGAATGTTATTAATAAAATTGATCGATTGTGAAATTTTATCGAATTCACAGTTTTTTAATTAAATCAGATTTATCAGGTTATTTTATTTCTTCTATTTTTTAACATGTAAAATGTAGAAAATAAGACGATTTAATTATAATAATAAGAAATTTTAATTTTCGATTTTTCCATTACATTTAAAGAATCATTTTTAAAAATCAAATAATTGTAATTATTATCAAAGAGATCTCAGTGGCTCAGTTGGTAGAGCGATGGATTCATAATCTCGAGGTCCCGAGTTCGATTCCCGCTCTCGACGGCCGATTAATACAAGCACCGCTGTACGTTGCATGTGCTTTATTCATAAACACACTGATGACCTCCGTCGCTAATTAACATAGCTGAAATATAGCGACGTTAAATAAAATTTAAAAAAAATGATTATCATTAAACTTTCAACTTTTATATGTAAAAAAGGTAAAAAAAAATTTTTTGTCTCTATCAACAGACACAAAGCACATACATTTCGTTTCTCTTTCTTTCTTTTTTTTCCCCTCAGTTATATTCGCCACTCCTCGCGGCGTGAAACCGTGAAAAATGTCGACGTTAGGAAGTTTCGTTGAGTGCCTTCCTTTTCGTCTCTCTTTTTCCTCTATATACGAGCTTGGGCTCTTTGCACTCCAGTACTTGCTACACTCCAGACTAAGCAAAAGTGAAGGAAAAAGAGAAAAGAAATAAAAAACGTATAAAAAAAAGAAAGAAAGAAGTACATATAGGAGGGACGGAAATAAGAAGAGAAAGATGTAGAGGAAGTGTAAGATGGAATATATAGCTATAGATATATATATATATATATATATATATATATATATATGTGTCTGTATATCGTATGTGTAAAGGATTGAAGCAAACTTGAGGAGACGAGAGAAAAAAGGGTAGAAAAGGGAATGAAAAAAAAGAAACGAAGGAAAAATGGAAGGTTAAGTGTAATGGAAAAAGTAAAAGAGTGGCGTATGCACTGTTTTATGACTCTTTTTTCTATTTTGTAAAAAAAAAAGAAATGAAAAAGAAAAAATAAGGAGAATAGCATTGTATGTGAGAAAAGTAGCTTTTGAGACAAGGTTTTTGTAAATGTGTTAAAAGGATTGAGCAATTGAAGCTTTTTATAAGACTTTAAAAAAAAGAATGTAACAAATGACTTTATTGTTAAATTATTGTAGAAAAATGTGTTTGCTATAAAAAGTAATTTATTTCTTTACATATTAAAATTTTTTCAATTTGACTTTGATCTGAAATTTTAATTATTATGTAAGTTGGGTTTTCATAAAATTTTTAGTAAAATGTAAACCTACTCTGATATAAAATTAATAACAAAATTCAATTGTATCAGATCATCTTTTAGCTAATCATACACTGTTAATAAATACATGAAATTTTGCTTCCAGTAATGCATTAATTTTCTGGAAATACAGTAAAATTACGGTAAAAATGATTTAATTTTCATGCAAATTATCATTAAATTTTATTTATCAACATCAAATTAAATACTGATTTGCATGAAAATTAATACATTTTACCGTAATTTTGCTGTATTTCCTTAAAATTAATGCATGTACTGGAAGCAAAATTTCATGTATTTTTTAACAGTGTAATACTACAGTTGTTCAAGCTATTAATTATTTATGTTTTATTCAAATCATGCATACAGTATCATCAATAAATTTATCTCTGATGCTTTAAAGATATTTATTCGATATTTTCTTTTGAATTAAAAAAAAAATTAATATATTATTTAAAAATTAAAAAATTAGTAACTCAAAAAATTAAATTTCAAGAAATAACGTATTACAGAAGTATGAAATGTACTTAATTGCACTCTGAAAAAAGAAATTAAATATTTATCCAAGTAATTTCGAAAAGAACAAGAAATTTCACGATACCCAAACCCTTCGATTACATAATAAACAGAACTTATTTTACCAAGAATAAGCGAAAGAGACGTAAAGATCAAGAGAGCCCGAAATAAAAAATCAAGAAAAAGAAGAAAAAGCAAAGTTAAAATAAAAAAGTGGTGGTAGAATAAGAGGCAAGTAGAAGGCCACAGGGTAGGAAACGTACGAGATGAAGAGAGAAGCAGAGAGAAGAGAAGAGAAAGTGCTGCAAAAGGATAAGAGTGTAGGGCTTATGTATAAGAAAAGTTCATTCGGCAAAAGAAGTTGCAAAAAAATTTCAAGAAAGAAGAAACTTATAAGAAGAGAAGGTGAGGGATGCCCTGACTCTTGAGAAAAAGGGATGTATAGTAGAAACGAACGAAGAATACAAAAAAAGAATAGAAAGAAAGAGAAAAAAGAGAGTTAAGGACCTTTGAAGAAACAAGTAACTCTGGAGGAAATTTTACGAAAGAGATGCACTTGCATGTGGATACTACTTCTTCTTTCTTTTTTTTTCGTTTCGTTGCGTCTAGAACATATGCATATGCATATATGAAGAAGTACACTATAGGTGTTTGTATCATCTATCCCTTTTTTTGTCTTTTTTTGTCTTTCTCTTTTGGCTATTAAGAAAACTCACGAGTAAGGCTTTTGTACCGGCATAAGAGTCTCTATTTTCTTCATTTTTTTCATCTCTTTCTCTCTCTCTCTCTCTTTCTTTCTCTTCTTACTCCCTTGAGTAAAAAAAAGTGAATGTCTCGCATGCTTTAGTTTTAACTTGGTGCAATAGTGTTTTTTTTTCTTCTTTTTGTATATAAACTTATGCGTATAGATAAAGTCTCGAGTTATCTTTCCTTCTTTTTTAAAAAGTTCATTTTTTTGTTGTTTAGAAGAAGCAAATTTCTAAAAAGAGACTTTATTACAAAGATACATTGTGTATAGAAACGTGAGTTTTAGAAAAGAAAGTTTTTTCTAAGACGTTACGTTAAGTCAGGAGGGACACAAAAGTTAGCTAAGGAACTAATCTTAGCTACTTCCATGCAAAATTTAAACTTAGGAGCTTGCTTGTAAGACGCTTTTTAAAAGGGTGTATTGCTGTACCATAGTTGGGTATAACGACAGCGCCTTTGCTATTTTAATTTGCAAATTTTTATTTAAAAGAAAATATTTTAATATAAAAGAAATTCCTATGAGCAAATTTCAAATTATTTTTTTTATAATCAAATAATTTTATTATTATAAATAAAAACAGAAAAAATAATTGGTCTTTTACAATCAGCTTATTAGTAAATAACGAATATCTTGTAAATAAAATGTTTGTGATTTCAAATATAAATTACAGTTTCTTACTTAACTAAAATTCCAACACAAAGAATGTTTTAAAATCAAGACTATATTACTAAACAAAATTTGAAACGAAAAAAATTTATAAGAAACCTTCCCTTTTTCTTTTTACATATAGTTTCGTTAACTAAATAGTTTTCAAGGTACAACGTTTAACCAGCTCAGGGACAGTTAAATTACCCAATATATGCGTAACGGATTTTTCGAAAGTTACTTCTCATTTATGCATTAATCTGACGTGTAGTATGAAGTTTGTACATTTTATTTAAATCTTACTCCCATATATGATTTTGAAATTCACTTGCTGATGTTACGATAATATAAAAAAATGAAAAAAATTATTCAAGTATAAAATTAATATTTTTAAACATAATAAGTAGAATAAGTGCAGTTCGATAAGACGCGCATACATAAATTTTCTTTTTCCTTTTCTTAGAAACGCTTTGTTCTTCATTTTTTTTATTATTTTCAATTGAAATCAAAACTTTCCCTTACTAACGACCATCACATGTCGACCATCTGCACAATGTTCCCTTACATACAAAAATACATTGCTCCAAAGTCTCCCTTTTTTTCTTTCTTTATGTGCGAGGGTGAAAAGTCGTATATATATATGCTTTATATAACAAGGGTGAGTAAAAAATAAACACAAAGGAAATTCCGATAGACACGTACATATACACATAAAGCCGATTCTTTAAGAAAGAAACTATAACGTAAGAAAACGAAGGTAAAAAATAAAGAAAAGAAAAAAATATGTAAGAAGGGAGCATTATATATATATAGCGAGGGTGGAGAGAGGGGAAGATGATAGAGACCAGTCCTGTTGGGTAAAAAAAGGGGTTGCCAAAGGCGCAGGTGTACGGCATATATATATATATATATATGTATACAGAACCTAACCTATAAGCGTGAGAACGTATACTTGAGACCTCCACCTCTCTCTCTCTGTCTTTCTTTTTTATAACGTCTTTGCCTTGGTTTCTTGATCTTTTTTTTGTACTTCTTCTTCTTCTTCTTCATTCGATGTGGGGAAAGGACCGCAAGCCGAAGGGTGAGTTAGCCCTGCTTTTAACGCTCTCCCACAAAGAAGAAGAAGACGAAGAAGACGAAGGGGACAGAAAAAAATAAAGATAAAGAAACTAAGACACGGGGGCTTTCAAGGAACGATGCTGACTTGCTTGGGTAGGATGAATTTTTTTTTGTCGGTTGACGATCACGGTAAATTTTATCGGTTTTAAAATTCTTTTTTATTTTTAACAATTTGTTTTAAAATAAACTTTCATGAATATGTTTTATGTACTGGTACTGTTTACTTTAATCCTTATGAAGTAAAATTATTAACGCAAACACCAGAAACGCTCGTTAATAATTCTTTTTTAAAAATGAAAAATTGCTGGTTTACGAGTCGAAGATGAATTTCATTAATTCAAATTTATTGTTGAATTAATAAAATACATTATTCTCTTTTAAGCCAACCATTTGTCATTAAAAAAAAAGAATTTAAATGATTAACAATATAATTTTATTTGTGCTAATATTTGTGAACCAAATGTCACTAAATTGCTAATTAACAATATTAAAATATTATTATCGTTTTAAATAAACTAAATTAAGCATTTACTACAATATTTAATGTAATAGAAAAATTTTTAAACGTTATTTTTTTAAGTTTACTTTGTCGACCACGTCTCAATTTTTCATTTAATTTTTAACTCATTTTAAACAAATAATAATATTTCTACGAAACAAACATGCAATTCCAAATTTAAGAAAATTTCAAAATAGCCTTGCATTGAAATTCATCGCGAACAAGTGTTGCACGCAAAGACGAAACATATTTTTCAAGACCCTCTTCGGTCGCTTCGAAAGTCTCCGCGGGCAAGAAAGAGAAAGAGAGCTAAGATAGCCAAGGAAAGGAGAAGGTAAAAAAAAAGAAAAAAAAAAAAGTTGAAGGCGATAAAAAGCAAAAGAAGACGCTCATTCTCCCTCGACCCTCTGTATCTTTTTCTTTCTTTCTCCCTCTCTCTTTCTCTGTAGTCAGAGCAAGTTTTGAATCGTCGAGGGAGCCGCGCTCCTTTTTCTTTGCTCACGCTCTTTTCCCCCTTGAAGAACTCGTAGGAGATTTCAAGAAAAAAATAAAATAAAGAAGGTTTGTCAAGGATTTTTATTTTCCAATGCTGCGGGTCGTCAGTTAATAATTGATAAAGCTTAGGGGAAGCTTTAATTAAGAGAGTCAAGAGATTTTTTTGCGCTTTGACATTTATGAGGCTTAATTGAATTTTGCAGGATTACTAAAATTCTACGAAAAACGACTTGTAACGGTCGATTGATTTGAATTTACAATTATCATATTTTAATATAGCCTCAATTAATTTTGATTATAAACAATTATAATAATATTATATGGTCTTTATTGTGTTCCAATTTGAGAATTCAAAAATTAAATATTTCAGTATTTAAATTTATGTTTTAAAATTATTATGTTTTTGATTTTGAAAATAAAAATTTTTTAATCAAACATTAAAAAAAAATAAAATAAAAGTAAAAATTGTTTATAAATATAAACGTTTATAACTTTAGTATACTAATAGATTCGTTAAGACTGTGTAGGTTTTAAAAAAGGCTTAACCTTGAGTTGGAAGACATTCTACCAAAGGGGATGTCGGGTCAGCCTCGGCCTTATAACCGGTTTTGACTTCCATTCTGGGATTCCACCCCCTTGATAATTTACCTTGAAAACTCGTCAGACCTTTTTTTCTTCTTTCTTTTTTTTTTCTTAAACTCAAGATATTGTTACTATCGGTTAGGTAATTTTAACTTTAAGGAGTTTTAAGTTGGATGTTTTTAAGATTGTAAATTAGTTACCAACAATTAAATAAAGTAATTATAAATATAGCTTCAAATTTATATAAAAATTAAAATTTTTACATGCAATAGTAATTTAGAAAAAAATTTTTAATTGGAATACATATAAATATTTAAATTAATACATAATAAAACTGCCCTTATTTTTACATAATAAAAATCGCTGTTAATTTTACTATTTCATTGAATTCAGTCATCATTTCATCTTTTTAATCTTGATTTTACGCATAAACAGCCATTAATCCAAACGAAAAAAGGAACGACATTTTCTATTAAAAAAAAATTTTTCGAAACCAGAAAAAACAAGTGAAAAAAGAAAAACCTCAAAGAAACCTTCATGCACTCAAACATGCAATACTTTTACTCTCTTTCGCAACACTCTCAACGTTAATAGTCTCCTCGCGCTTGCGTTCGCTCTCCGTCTTTGGCGCGAGGGTGGAGGTATATAGATATAGTATACAAGGCTTATATACACTACTAAGAGAGCAAGAAAGAGAGAGAAAGAAAGAAAAAGAGAAAGAGAGTTAGCTCTGAGGTTGAAAAAGGCATATATATACTCTCGAGAAAGGGGCGGGAGAAAAGAGAGAGAGAGAGAGAGAGAGAAAGAAGACAGCAAGAAAGATAAGGTCTGTGTACGATAAAGCATATAAGAAAAGAAAGAGATAGCTAGACGAAAAAGCATTGCAAGGAGAGAGCTATATGGGCACAACACACAGCAAGTCCATGCGGCGCGCGCGTTGCTACACGGCTCAACAGAGTGAAACGGCGAGACATGGAAAAACGAATTGCAAAGGCTTTGGTTGTTTTTACTCTATCTACACTTATATACCCCTTCCTTCAGTCTTTCTTTTTCTCTCTCTCTCTCCTTCCATGTGGCTTTGACGCTAAAATTTTTGCACGGACTTGTATAAGGGAAGGAAGCCGAGGGAATGTATGTGTTTGGAAAGGGCTTCGCGCTCTCTTATGTGGTTTATTTTTCAAGCTTTACGATTAGGGCTTTTTTTTTCTTTTAAATACTTTCATATAAAATTGCTTAGGAATAATGCAAGCAATCAAATTAATTTCATTCTTATTTAAATCACATTTTTATATTAAAAAAAAATAGATTTTATAAAATATAGTAACTATTTTAAAAAATGATTATTTGATTTAAATGATTTTACATAAATATAATCAAATAAAGCTAAATGGACTTCGCAACTGTAAATGAAATTTTTCTAAATTATGCATAAAGAGTATATATCTACAAAGTTACATGGCCAGTTTAACTTGTTGCTTGATAATTAACTTAATGGGATCTATTTTCATTTTGTAATTTTCAGAAGATTAAATAAACTAATGATATTCTAATGCACTTTAAAATCTATAAATAGAACTCGTTAAGTTTCATTCAATTCAATAATGTCGCTGTAAATAAAGTATCAACTAAATTATAAAAAATATCGCTGTAATCTTTTCTTCAAGTAGTAACAGTAGAATTAGATAAGGCTGAATATTTTTTAATAAAAATAAATAAATCATCGCTCCGAAAATAGATGAACAAGAAAGACAATTAAACCTAATACCTATAACCCCCTCATCGCTTATTCTCTTTTAAAAAGTCAATCTTCTCATTCGAACATTATCCGCTATATTCCTCCTCGAAACTCTCGGCTCACTCGGGGCTGCAAAGTAACCGAGAGAGGGAGTTCAAAACAGTTTAAAAAAAAAAGAGTCTAAACCACAGTCGTCGTCGTCGTTCGTCGCCAACAATTCTCCTTCTCTCTCCCTTATCTCTTCTTCTATCCTCTTTTCGTTTTGAAAGATAAAGCGGCGCAGTAGCTGGCGTTTTATAAAAGCTTTTAGCTCTATTCAACAGTCAGGTGTGTAACAAAGATAGCTTGATATAATTTCAAATCGTTCGTGTTCGGTTAAGTTCGTTAAAGATCGGGCGGAAAAAAAAATAACACCGCGCGCGCTCTCCATGAATCCGCGAGTGTTATGTGTATATACATATATACAGAGAAAAGAGAAGAGAGGGATACATAAACTAAGATAGCTAGTAGAAGAGAGGGCATATTATTACACCGAAGAGCGCGCTTATAGAGGCGAGATATCAAGCAAAAGTTAAAACAGCCCAGTCGGCGAGTCGCAGCCGTTTGTCGCTCGCGCGAACAATCACTTTTCAAATTATCCTCCCCCTCTTCGAATTACATACAAAAAAAAATTATTGTTTTGTTTTCTTATCTAGTGCACAGTGCACGAATTTGTAATAAAAAAAGAAAGCAAAAGCAAGAAGTTCGAATTTTAAAAGAGAGAGCTTTTTCTACCTAATGTGTCAAAATAAGTTTTAAGCGCTTTAGATTTACAAATGTAATAAAATCAACCGGGCGTATAATTGATAAACTTTTAACTTTGCCGTATGGTGGCGCAGTGCTTTTTATAACCTATACACATGCGAGTTATTACACACTTGTAAAAAAAAAATTCTTGTGTGTGTGACTTTAATATACTAAATATAGGAGAGGTGGTGTTAAATAGGTGGAGGAGGATTTTATACCACGCGCGCAATATAATATCATTATTTTTTCCTCCTTCGTCCGCATGGGGGAGCGCAGCGATTTTATAAGCAACGCCGACATCAATTTTTCTCTTCCTCCTTTCCTTTTGGAGACATAAAAAAAAATTTTGAAATAAGGAAAATTTTATTTAATTGAAGCAAAAAAAATTCTTTTAAGAAAAAAATCAAATTTTAGTATACCACACGCGCCCTATAAAAAAAAAGTTAAAAAGTCTCGCAAGTTTTGCTGACATGGCGTCCTAGTACAGGCGCACACACGTCCTCAGAATTTCACAAGTATAGAGTACACACACATATATATATATACATCAGAAACGAGTGGCGCGCCACCGAAGAGGAGGAAAGAGGAGGAGGAGGTGGGCGAACGAAGGAAAGCTAAAACTCAGTGTGTGTAGTATAGCGCTACGAAGAGGGAGTTGTGCGGAGTGTGTACAAGTGCGAGTGAGCCAACGCAATCCACCCGACACGATCCTCTTCTATACTTTTTTTTTATATATTTCCCTGACGACAACATTTGCGACATCGCCAGGAGTTAAAGAAGCAAATATGCCAAGGTAAGCTATTAATTTTTCCAACTTTGTATCTATTTTATTTGTTTGTTTCAAGATTGTTTATGAAATGATTACGATTGGAGTGGGAGAAGGGTTGGGGTTAAGTTGTTGGAGAGGAGAAGGAGGAGGGGGGAGGGAAGGAGAGAGAGGATAGAAATATATATGGAAGATCGGAAAGTTTTCGCGGAAAGCCGTGTAAGCAACTGTTTTCCCCTACCACTCCTATACGATGACGAAGCAAGTGAGAGGCGTTTTTAACCCTTAATCAGGGTTCCCTATTTAGGGCTTACGAGTAGCTTTCGAAAATATTTTTACTGATTTTAGATTTATCGGAATGTTTTGAATAAAGGAATACGGATTAGTTGCAACAAGTAGACAGTGTTCTTGCGTTAGACGATATCAAATACAATAATTATCAAAACGAATAATTTAAAATAAAAATTTTAGAATCGTAATAATTGTAACAATAATTGTTTACATAAATTTATATTAATTATTAAAATAAAATACTGAATATTTTTTTTTCTTAAACGTTGGGTTTCATTAATGTTAAATACTAAATGTAAACAATAATTATACAGTTTTTTATATTTTTTAAAATCGTGAAATTTCCTGCACGTAAGAATGATCTCCTTGTAACTTATTTGCTACTGACGTCATATTCAACGTGAAGATTAAAGTGTGAGGGATGTATTTCATAACTGAAAAACTCGAGTCCTATTTATAAATATTATAACATCAATATAAATTTTTTTTTTAATAATTCCTTTTTATTCATTCTATTTGAAGTAAATCTTTTAAAAATGTTTTAAGTATTGTTCACAATTTATCTATTCAACTTATTATTTCAATAGATACAATATTTGTTTACATTGATAGAATTAAAGATTACCTTAATTATGAAAATTTATTGGTTGAAAAGAAATTTTTCAAACTGTTCAAACATCTGCTTTATTCGCATGTCCTCGTTTTTCCTGTAACTCTTTTTATTTTTCACGCTCATACACACACAGCGCGCGGTTATATATTTCTACCCACTTGATTTTAAAACCTCCACTTGGCATCGCACGTATATTACGTTCCTATTTTCTCTGTATGTTTACGTTCATTCATCTATATACGCCAGACAGAAAAAAAAAATGAAAAGAGAGAAAAAGAAAGATCGTAAAAAAAGGGAACTGCACACAGTTTGATAATAAAAACGATATGTATATGTGTACATATATATATGTATATATTTCGTGCTCTCTCCCCAGTTTAATTTCCAGCTTTTCGCAACGCTTTGGTTTAAATGTGTGTTGTTGCGGGGATGTGTGCGCCTGCAAAAATCGAGGTGCAGCAGTAGCAGCGGCTTTATATTACTGTGCTGGCATTCGTGACAAGCGTATTAGGGTTCATCTACAATCTGTGCAAGCATTACACATGTACAGAGGGGGATATTCGCTTGGGTAAGCACGTGTGTCGTATTAGAGATCTTTAGATCGGTGCGAATTTCATTCAATCGTAACGTGCATATTATGCGCGAAAAATTAATATTTTATTTTATCTAATATATTTTATATATACATTCATCCTTTAAAAAATTAATATTAATAAATGAATTTAGATTTTATTAATTTTCTTTAACTAAAATATTTTTGAATATTTTAATATTAAAATTATAAATTATATTAAAAAAAAAATTAATTTGTAAAATTATAAATACTCACAGGGATAAAACTGCAATTGTAGAGAAACCCTGAAAGCAACATATATAAATTCATGACTTCTGGCTTTAGCCACGTTGCGTTTATATATCGCAATGTGTGTGCGCGAGCGAGGGAAAACCCGCTTGCCCGCTTTGACGACTTTCCCGGGGAAAACGGAAAATGTGCTCGGCTCGTATATACTTGGATAGATATTGTGCGTGGAGAAATTTACGCTCTCTTTACACTTTCTTAGCCTTTAAATTTTTCACAAAAATTTAACCGATATAATAGCTATTTTTTACGCGCATTTTTCAAGAACCATAAAAAGTAATCTTAATTAAATATGAAGTAGTTAGTAAAATATATAAAAATTATACAATCATTTATTTTTATTAATTTTATTAAATTATAAATTTTTGTTTCTTAAAAATGGGTAAATCGATATTAAAATTAATAAGTAAATTAATTAAGAAAAATAAAAATGATTAAGTAAGAAAAAAACATGTAATTCCTTTTTATTTTTTAATGTTTACTTTGCTTGACCCATACAGATTAAAATGAAATCTTTTATTACACAAACCTATAAAAATCATAAAATGATTGCGATGTTTATACATTATGACATGTTTACTGTCAGAAAATTGTATTATAATTTGTCACGCCAAACACGGTAGTCAGCCATATCTGCGCCTGGTATATATATACATATACAAGACTTGATGGCATATAAGCACGTGGACTACACGCGAGAGAGACTTTTTCTTTTTTTTTCTCCAAACAGGTATCATTGTCGAGAGTGCGTTGTCCCACTTTAATTGCAGTTCACTTGTAATTTTCTTAAATACCACTTTTAACATTTGCGTACAATTAAAATAATGTAACATCGCTATAAGTATCATTATTTCATCGATTTCTTTTTTACTTGTTCATTTATTTATTTATATCAAGGTAATTGTGAAATAAGATGAATTTTTCGTTTATTGAATATTTTGAAATAAATTCAAAATGAAAGAAGGGTAAAAATTATCAATTTCTGGATAAGTAAAATTTTATTCCCATAATTGTATCAACTATCATTCATTGCTCCACCAACTGAGCTATCGAATACTATTATTATATTTAGTTATAACATTTTTACTTTGTAAGTATTTAAATTCTCTCTGCTAAATTTCTTAAAAATTTGAATAAGTGCCAAAACTGGCCAAATTAGATTTTTTCTTTATAATTTTAAAAATAATTATCATTTCAAAAATGTTAATGTTCAAATGTAGACAATAAATTTAAAAAAAAAGAAACAGTTAAGTCTGCACGTTTGTAAAGTTAAAATGAAAATTCAACTCTGCTCGTCACTCCCTAAAAAGCATCACAAAACCTTTTCAACCTCACCTTTTTTTTCTCTCTCTCTGTTCTCTCACTTCTAGCATCGTGCCTAGAAACAAAACTATTTTCCACATGTAGGCGCGCCTAGACGAGGACGAGCATGTATATATGGCGTAGACGTATATCTAAAGCGCAATGTGTATACACACAAAGGCAAAAAGAGAGGCTTCGTTATAAAGCAAGATAGAAATAGGATAAAGTGAGAAAGAGAAAGCATAGGGTCGTTGGCCATCCATCCTATGTTTTTACCCTATGTGTGTATATATGTATATGCCTATATGTTATATACCTTAGCTTTAGAATCGATATTTTCCCTACCTTTTCTATATTCCTCGACGAGGTTTTATGCATAGAGATATATACGTGTGTTCATTTACCAAGAGTTACTGAGGATCATAGAAGAATAGGAGGGTTATAGTAAAGAATAGTACATACATAAGTCTATATATACATAACTATTATACATATATATATACACGCGCTTTAGCGAGTGGGTGTGCAAGAGGAGCTTCCTGTAACGCTCTCTCTGGCGCAACCAGTGGTGTTCATAACGTGCCTCGCTGACTTTATTAAATATGGAGATTTGATACGACTTGGAAGTTTTTTAATTTTCATGACTCTTTTTTTTTTTAATTTCAGAAGTAATTTTAATGAAAATTTTCGAAAGTAATTAAAAATGTCTGTGAATTCATATTAAATTTAATTAAAAATAAATAAATTCTAGATTTATTCTTGATAAATCTTATCAATCTTTTTAGTTATGCAATAGATCAGCCAATCGATAAATACATCAATCAGTCATGTATTTCTGAACGAATTATCCTGAACTAAAATTTATTATTAGGATTGTTATTAATCATAGTCTATAAATATTAACTTATAAATAAAAGCATTTATTATTTTTGTTCTAGAATATTTTTTACAGAATATTATTTTATATCTATGAAAAAGCAGTTGTCAGAAAATAATTAACATCATCATTGTAAAAAAAACATTACCATCATTCTTTTTCAAATGCATATCAAGTCAAAAAGAAACGGAAAAAAATTCCCAGAGTTGCTCGAAAAAAAAACGCTCACAGATAAAAAAAAAAGAAAAAAATTTCAACGACGAAGAAGTCAGTGACTATATACGTATCCAGCCATTCGTCGTCGTTGGTTTTGCTCGGCTCGAGAGGGTTGCGTAAATCCTCGGGAACGCTCTTTTGCTTCACTCTTCTCTCCTCTTCCTCCTCCTCCTCTCTTTTCCCTCGTCCCGTCCGTCCGTCCGTCTTTCTCCCCTTCTCTCTTCTTTTTTTCTCTCTTTTTTACTCTGTCTTTCTTTCTCTTTCTTCAACGATGTAGCCCCGTCCTTCGTTTTAGCTTTACGGACGGACGTGTCGCGCCTCGCATACTCGCACATACACATGTATAGATATAACATAGAGAGAGAGCGAGCGGACGCGACGCGCATTGGCGTCGACAAGCAGCACTGGCCTCACTAAAGCATGAGCTCAGCTCTCTTTCTCTCTCTCGGGGTGACTGGATAATATAATGCTTTAGTGCTTCAAATGTTATACAAACAATTTTTTTTCCGATTCAAAAATTTAAAAAAAATATTTAAATATAATTGACGTATGTTGCAATGATGCGAGTAACGATAATTTATTATTTAACGGATTGTTTAATAAATATAATAAATGCTTATTTTATTTTTAAATAGCATCCATTTTGAACGTACGAAGACTGACGAAATGATTAATTAAATTTTAAAGTTTGCTAAGTGGAAAATTTTTCAGATTTACCAGAGTCGTAATAGACTTAAATAGAATTAATTGATAGAAATCACGTTTTTGAACGGAGGGATTAAAAATTCTTAACTTGTGATTTCAAAATTTAATATTTTCATTGTTGAAAATATTTTTAAATCCAATTGATACACAAAATATGAATTTAAAATAATAGCCTGTTATTTGCTGACACCCCAGGATTTAATCTTCTATTTCGAGACAAACAATCTTATCTCCTTATTTACTGATGTCTTTTTTTTTTATTTTTATCTAATTACCTATCATTCGAACCGTCAGCATAAAACAAGATGAAAATAAAATTTTTCATTGTTCAAGTTTATGACGATTGTTGTTGTAAAATGTATTTTTAAAATTACAATGAAATTTGAAAGTATTATTGAAATACGTTTACAGCGAGCGCAGTCTTAACCCTCCTAAAATTATAAAAATGACTTCAAGGCATGACTTATCAGCTTATCGGTGTCGAAATCATGAGATTTATTGTGAGCCTACTTTAAAGTAATAAAAAAGAAACTCGAAAAAATAAGCTTTATAATTATACTCAAATGTTAAAGTTTGTACTGAAAATTAAATTTTTAAAATACGTAAGAAAATTAAGAGGATAAATATACAAAAATTTATATTTTAGAAGAGTTCATGAAAATTTCAAGAGTTAATTAACATTAAGATTGTTTATGAATATCTAGCCAAGAAAGATAATTTATTTATTTATAAATTTAAATTTTCTAAAACAACCACAAAACCCAATATGTTAAACCACAAGCTCGGACATTTTGTATTCGGTACCACACCCTAAAAAAAAAGAACCTAAAACTTCTAAAACTATGAAAAACCATCCTCAAAAACTCCCACGCACTTGTTTCCTATATACCTCCTTATCCACGTTATAGCCATTAGGCGCGCATAAATTATCACACGGAGCCAGGGAAAAATAAACTCGAATAAAATAACCAATGTGCGTATTGTGTCATTGTCGCGCGTCTTTTTTAAAACATCGCATATAGTCTCTCTTTTTCTCTATCTCTTTTCCTCTTTTTTTATTATTTTCGTTCTATGCTTTACTCTCTTAATGCCCCCCGAGAGAACAAGTGTCTGTGTGCGAGCGCTGTAAGGTAAGGTACCGTAAACAGGTGAGCGAGAACGCTTATATATATATATATATATATATATAGTTCCATCTTACTCTTACACCTGTACAAAGAACAACGCTGGGGTCTTATATATATATACGTGTGCCGGCAGAACGTGTTTAGGTGCGGGTTGTATGTATATATGTGTAGCTCTCTTTTTTTTATCTTCCTTGGTCATTATTGAATTGGGATTGTGAATGAAGAATTTTTTTTCTACTTAAAAGCGCTTTGGATGGTTGTTTTTTGTGGACAGAGGAGAATTAGGAAATCTGAAACGTAATTTTTAACTGCTACATTAATTACGCAGTAAATTTTACACATAAATATTATTTATTTTTAAGAAAATTACGGTGTTTTATCAATTCAGTTTAAAAGATCCCAAGATATTTAACATTACTTATAAATCAAATGATTCATCAAGCAAATTAAATGCAGAATATTATATCCTGTATAACATAAGTAAAAAGAAGAAGAAAAAACATCGTCTATGTAAACAGTTCTTCTACACAAAACCCACATGTATGCTAATAAGATCGAACACATCTTGATAAAATTCGATAAAATTTTTTAGCCACTATCGACTATTACACCTTTTACACCTATTCAAACTCTTAATTTACAAACGGCAGGGAAAAAAAACATAACATAACTTGTGCTACTAAGTTTTAAACTTTAGATATTGATTAAAAAGTTTTAATATTGATTAAAAAGTTTTCTACTATACTTAAACGCTGGTTATCGATATTTCATGGCATATAACGAGTAATTAATAATGCCACCACATTATGCTGCACGGCCTTCTCTCTCTCCCGTTCTCCTTTTATATACATACATTATATATATACATACATATTTCGTATTGTGTAAAAAAACCTCTTTCTATATCTCGCTTATGTATACGCGGCCTTTAGAATTTTAGTCTGATCGAACTCGGCAGCGATCGATTAGAAACAGTTGATTTTTTTTCCCTCTCTCTCTATCTCGGTGTGGCGTTGATCGATTGTTGGGCCGTGCGAAGATGACGAGAGAAAAGCGATTTGCTGCTTATATTTTTTTTCTCTTTTTTTTTCTATTACGTTTAAGAAAATTGCTAAAGATCTGAAAACAAAAAAAGAAATAAAAGAGAAAAAGATTGCTGGGTATAGAGAAGATGACGCGATAGATTTTATTTAAAATCATTAAAGTGATTTCTATGCTTACTTATTAAACGCGAGTCAAAATGTTTATTAATCTATTTCTGCTCGGCACGATTACAATATTTCTGCTTTTATTTCTTTTCTTGCAACTACACTTGTAAATATAAAAAAAAACCTACTTTTTTTATTTCTTGAATTATCAATCCAGAAAAATGACGAGAGCGACCGAGATAAGCGCTAACTTTCTTATCTTTAACCCGCACAATGACGAGGGTTCTGCTTTAACCAGGACTTTTCGTGCGATATTGTTAAGCTGGAAATTTTTCAAGAAGAATCATTCTATTTAATGCGTTTTAATATTCTTTTTAAATATTTATTATATGGTTAGTTAGAATAGAAATAGTAATAAACTGAACTTATTGTGTTGAAATCAAGTAAATAGATAACTAAAATCTATAATTGAAAATTAATTTTTATTTTCAATATTCATTAAATATGAAAATAAAAGCGAGATATAATTGGCTCAAGATAAGAAATTTTTTTCGAATTTTCGAAAGATTTTTAATATTTATTTTAAAACACTTTTAAATATAAATAAAAAGAAATGAACTTGTTTCTTCTTTGTTAAAAATAGATAAAGCAAACTAAATATGAACTATTAAGTACCATTAATAACCACAAAGTGTAAGTACATATCCGAAGTACATTAATTTCAGTCGCCAACGATTTTTTCTTGTTCGAAAACTACTCTTGCACGTCATTATTCATCGTGTAGTTCTACAGCCGCATCCTCTTCCTCCTTACCTGAAATCTAAAAACATCAAGCTTATTCAAAACCAAAAGAGCAGTAGGAAAAAAATATCGAACTACATAATGAACATTATCAAAAAATTTTTGCCATAATCACTGCTTCTTTTTTTTAACAATTTTTCCTTAACCACGCAGTGATTGACTCACTAAAAAATTGAAGAGGGAAAAAAGGAAGAAGAAAATATAAAAAAAAAACTAAAAACAGTAGCCTTTTACATTCCCTCAATGGTGTGCGGTCATTAGCTCGTCTGTCCCTTCTGTGTAAGAAAAATTTTCATGCGGTTTCCTGCGGGCTTACGCGCTCATGCCCCGTGACGACGTCGACGATTTTTATCACAGAGCCCACAGACAAGAGTTAAAAAAGAAAGAAAGAAAAGAGGGGTTGCGTTTTTATATTATAATGGTGGTTGTGCGGGTGTATACGCAAAGAGAGACGGGGATCGTGAAGCATGAGTGCGTATACATACTGACATGAAAGCCAAGGAAATGGGAATGAATGAACAAAAAAAAAAAGTAAAAAGAAGGGGTCGAAAGTAGAGCATCACGGGGGAAAAATATATACCATGTACCCGCTTTATGTACAAAACGTATGGCTGTTGTTGATAATGTATGATGAGAAGCAGCGGAAGGTTTTCTTAGGTTAATGGGGTGATGTTATGGTTTAATATGTGGGTTGAGGGTAGGATGGACTCTTTCATTCTTCTTTTTTCTTTTTAAAGGGGTGTACGTTTAATTGATGCGCTTCAAGGGATGCGGGGTACTTTTGATGATGGTTATTTTCCTTTAATTTCAACTTATTCTTCAATGAAAGGGGGAGTTTTTTTTTCATTGTGATGCCTTCAATTGCATTCGTTATTTCTTTAATTTGAAGATTTAAACACACAAGTATTAATTACCAAATTTAATAATATTAATTAAAAATAAAATATTCATACTGATAACGTTAATGATATTAATTAAATTAATCGCATTACGTGGTAAAATATCATCTATATGAAAATCATACATTTATAAACTTGATTATAAAATTTATAAATATTTACAAAAATGTTTTATTGTTTTATATTTTATTTAATCTAAAATATAAAAACCATTATTTATTTCTTTTGAATTCACAAGCTTTGTAGTTCCTGAAATTATTAAATCCTACTTTTTGTATGTGAAAAAAAAAATCTGAATTATTTAAAGCTCACAATACACCTGCGCCGGGTGAAAAAAAAAAGATTGGAAATTAAAATGCACCGATGCGACACGCGACAATAAAAGAGAAAATATTGGTTATTACGCAGTGCATCGAGTCAAGAAAAAAAAGGTACAAGGATTTAAAAAATACAAGGGGAGAAAGAAAAAAGTCGGGGGTGTTTCTTGAAGCGAAAAGGAGAGCTTCCGTGTGAACCGTTTGAAAATTCTCACAGATTTTTCGTCGCTGTACATTACGTGTATATTTTAAAAAAAGGGGATGAAATTGTCGCGTTTTTCGAAATTTTATGCCTGGTTAAATCCAGATTTATAAATGACATTAAGAGGCAATTTTATGTGTGAAAGGCTAAAATTGTTTTACTACGTTTACCGGAAATAAATACGCGATTAAAGGGATTGATAACGCAAGTGGACAAAGTTTCAGTATTCAAATTAAAATTCAAGTGCGTTAAGGGGTACGTTCTCATTGATGTGATTTCAGTGTTATGTAAATTCTGGTTCTGATTGACACTGCGAGTCACTAGAAATTTATCTTTCCTTTTGCGTTACGTAATCCTTATTGAGTTTCATTATTCTACTGATACGTGAGAACGGACTATGGGAATAATTCTTAAATTTTTATCTCAAATATTAATATGAACGTACTTAATTTTTTTTTTATAATACTTATAAAATATTTTTTATTTTTTTTTTCACATACCAAAAAAAAAGCGTGGTTATTTTTAACATAAAACAAATTATGATGAATATACATTCGATACGTACGTCGTATAAATTTTTTATCAACAAAATGGAAATGAAACTTTGAAGTCTTCGCATGTGTAAAAAAAAAAGTATATCGCCTGTCATCATAAAAAACAATCATATTCCAACAACCTTTCACAAGATTTTAACTTCTCATAAAAGTCTGCTACGATAAACCAGCCTTTAAAAAGCAAAAAAGAAAAAAATGAAAAGACAGCTACAATAAATTTTTTTATTTTCTGCCACTACTCAACAACAATCAAGCCTTAAAAGCCAGAGAGGAGAGAGAAGAAGAAGAAAAAAAAAAGGAAGAAATGAACCACACAGTGTTCGTAATATAATCGAAGCTTCGTATAATACGCGCATGCAAACAAAAGGCAATCAGACGCCCCATATCGTACACCCAGACGCAACTTTCGAAAGCAGGAAAAATCGAAGTGAAAGAGAGAGAGAGAGAGAGAGAAAGGAAAAAAAAGACACATGATAACGATTGTATATATGCCTATATGTTGCTGGCTTTTCAGTTTTATCATTCAGTCGCGTGAATTTATGCGGGTACTATACATCCTAGTCATGGTGTGTGCATGTACACTTATATATTCTTCTTGACGAAAGGCAAACTATGAAGAACAGTAAAAAAGAAAAAGAAACAAAAAGGGCTCTACGTATACAATTATACGTGAACTGCTTGTCGTTTTCTTTTTTCTTATTCGTTTCGTTTAGCTCGATGAATCACACGCGCTGCTTCTTTCTTTTTTTCTCAGTTTTTATTAAGGAAGCTCACTCGGAGTTAATGAGTCGGTAACAATATTTTTAAGATCAGTTTCAATTTGTAAAAATTAGTTTTATTTTAAAACTTATATACGATAATGTAGAAAAATCTATTAAATTGAGCTATCACCATAAAATTAGTATTTTAAATAACTTGTTTTTTTTTTCAAAATCACGTTTGTATAAATTTTAATCAATTTCCAAATTTCTTATTTTATTCGATTTATTTACTGATTGTATCGTTGAATAAATAAATACTTAATTATTTTCATCACAGTCTTTCTACTATTTAAATTTAAAAATGAAAACATAGCTTTTAAAAATCGATAAAAATTAAATGTTATGTTTGAAAGTCAATCAAGTTTTATAGGCGTAATTTTAAAGGAAATAAATTTTATTTTTAAATCGTCAATTTTTTGTGAAGCTGATGCACTAATTTTATTTTAAAAATTCGTTTAAAATAACTTTTTTTAAAAACAATAACTGTTTTTAAAAATGAAATTACATTTCGTCAAATAAAATTGATACTGAAGCCATTGTTGCTAATTTGATTCATTAGCTCTCGCGTGAACCTTTTCAAGTTTATTATATCATACGTGTCTGTGTGTATCGTTTTACTCCTTCTTTTAATGTTTTCATGCAGGGGATGAGGAGAGAATACTTGAATTATTGTAGGTTCGTTAGTTCGGGTTTTGAGTATGTGGGTCACATAGATTCTTATATGCTTGGTTTTATTAATTTTTTTTTCATGTATGACGTTCAAAGCTTCATAGCTGGTTAACATAACTCAATGCAGGCTTTATCAATTATTGTGCTGGAATACTTTGTGAAATTATGTTTTCACGATACCTAGTTAACTTATTTTCTTCTCTTTTATTTCAAAAATTGACACTTTATTTAAATTTTATGTGATTTTTTTTTCTTTTTTTTTAAAGACTAACTGTAATTCGAAAACGTAAACGGTATATTTTAGTATAAAACTAGTGGATTATGTTAGCATTATAGAATTGAAATGTGAAGAATTTTTATTTATCTCCGAATAATTTTTATTTATAAGCACATAATTTTCAGATTAAATGATTCTTTTTTTATGCACGTAATAAAAATAAAAAAATTTTATAGGACCAATTTGCATATTATCTGTGAACCTATCGAATACAAGATCCTACAAATATTCAAAGTATTTAAACTTGTTTCTCTTAACCACTTTAATAAATGTTTCTTAATATCTTTCATACCCCCTGGACGACGAAAATTTTCACCAAGGCGCACCGTTTGTTTAAAAGTAAAACTTGTTTAACAAACAACGCAAGGAGTCACTGACTAAGATTTTTCTTTCTCATTTTGCGCAACGTCAGCCTTGAATCGTTATAAAACAATAGTCTCTCCTGCGTTGATATACAAAATTCGATTCGTTAAAAAGCCAAATGATTCACCTATACGCTCAAAATGAAAAATATAAAGAGAGAGAAAAAAGTATAAATAATAAACAAAATTTGTTCATGCGAGTGAATCACGGGAGCACGGCAATAACAATAAAAAAGAAACGAAGCCTCGTCAGCGAAAATATTTTCGTTCGCGAGAGCAAAATAATAAAAAAGAAACGCAAACGAAATGAAAGTGTCAAAAAGGCGAACCGCAGTTGTCATGTGTAGGGCTAAAATCGAAACCGTACGAGCTTTTTTCGAACATTGATTCGATGTGTATATAAAAGATGGAGGGAGAGACTAAAGCTGGGTAAATCTAAAGGTATACAAGTATAAAAAGAGGAAAAAAGGGTATACTGTCTCATGGACTGGCTCGATTGGTATACACGTAATATCGATTTCGGTATCGGTGTTATGGGATTCCTCGTGGCAAATTTAAAGAGTTGAAAGAGGACGAATTTCCGTGGTAAAAAATAACTTGCAATTTTTCTTTGTTCGAAGTTTACAATATTTTCAGGAGAAAATATTATTTTCTTCGGGGAATATCATTGCGCAATGTTTTTCAAAGAAATGGTTTGGTCAGTAATTAACTTTTTTATTAATTATTTAACAGTTGATATTTCATGCACCTTTTAAACTTTTTTATTAATTATACGTTAAAACATTTTGTAAAAAATCCAATTTTTCAAATAAATTTTCAAAATAATAAATAAAAAATCGATTAATCAGTACGAGAATCATCGAATAAAAAACATATTAAAAATATATCAAAAAGAATTTGTCATTTTAATAGCACTAGTTTCTCCACAAGGAAAAGTAGAAAAAAAGACGAAGAAACTAAAATTCGACAAAGGGTGTCTTACCATATAAGGTGACAACCGAAAAAATCAAGCGTCAGAAAAAAAAAAATAATCATCACCAATATCACCTATCTTAAAAGGAATGGCAACGTCTTTAAAAGAAAAGAAAAAAAGAATAATAATATGTATGGGTTAACATCATAGCCAGTCTGACATCGACGTATATATCTACGGTCCTTTTCTGTGGTGAATCCACCCACGCAACGGCAATAGTTGCGTCGATTAAAGAGGATCTTAAGCTTAGTAATGTATTATACGAATGTCTTGGAGAATCCGATGAACGCTCGAAATAAAAAAAAAACGAATTTTTTTAAGCCTTCAACTTTAGGATAACAAAAAGATTTTAAAAATGTTTTTTACAAAATTTAGACATTTTTAATTAATAACTCAGTTAATACTTTCTTCTTAACGTTTTTTTCTATTTTACTTTTTTTATTGTTCAATGTCACTCAAAATTTTAAATAATTTCTTATTTTTTCGATACACAACTAGTTTATTTTAAACGGATTCAAATAAAATCTACTAAAGGGTAAAAGTAAAGAAAGGCCAGTAAATTCACCAAAATGTTTAATTCCAAAATGATCAAATTAACGAGCCTCTTTTAAAATTCTAAAGATAACAACATTAATAATTCAAGAAATATTTTAATTTCACACTCCGAGATCCAAGTTTTAAAATTCTTGAAATTCAAGCTTGTCACAGCTTATTAAAACCATAAAAAAAAACAAAAAAAAAGGAAAATAAAAAAAAGAACTTATATAGCAAAACTTGCCCCATAGCACGTATATATAAAACAGTCGTACGTATACGTATACGTTGGGCGTGCCTAAATCGTTGGAATATGGT
This sequence comes from Anastatus disparis, assembly GCA_017163975.1. Classification (NCBI taxonomy): domain Eukaryota; kingdom Metazoa; phylum Arthropoda; class Insecta; order Hymenoptera; family Eupelmidae; genus Anastatus; species Anastatus disparis. The sequence goes on from JAFFSR010000226.1 coordinate 4,676,152, forward strand.
AATTCGATTGCTATGAATATATTCGTGCGAATGACTTTTATATACACACGTATATGTATATATACAAATTGAAAAAAAAAATAGTATGTGTGTGCATCGTTAACAGTATGGTTATTCAGGTCGAACCCCACGTTGCGACGCGATATATACATGTTGCGATAGTCTTGTATATATATGTGTAATCATGATTTTCGTTCATCTATTTTTGACGACGACGATTGATGTAATTGTTTCTATTTATTTTTTCTTTAGAATTAGATTTTACTAAGGGTTGCATGGATACATTTTAATTTCAAACAATAAAATTCGACTTTGTTTTACGCGATGCTAGTTACGGAAATGAATTTTAAGATTCATTTGTGAATCGTAAGGAAATGAATAACTGAATATTCATGATTATAATAAATGAATCATTTAAAATACAAGGAAAATTTTCAGTTCAAATGATGAATACTGTTCCAAAAATTTTTAACGACTTATCAAAGGATTTTAGTATGTTTCTCCAAATAAAAAAAAACTAAAATTATACATTTTGTTAAACCGACGATGCGTATAGCTTATGCAATAAGGATTTTCTTTCCACTTAATTATGCTTGAAAAAAAAAAAAAATGTGGTCGATTTAATTTTCAAATGTTAAAACTCTGGAATAAGACAAGCCGTAGGCGCTTCTTTTCCTTTGCGTTGACGAGTCTGATTACGTAATCCCAAGTGTGTTATATGTTATACTAAGCTGCGATCAACAAAAAAAAAAGGAAAAAAAAATTTTTAATTAATCGCTAAACGATGAGAGAAACAAATTCAAAACAATCTAGTTACAAAAAATATATAATGGAAAGATAATGAAAAATTGAAGTTTAATATAATTTATTATCTTTATAATATCTATTATGATAAATATTATTTAATAATTTGAATATTTTTATAAATACACGATGTTTTTGAAATATTTATGACTCATTTTAGTTATTTATTATGAATTTTTATTTAACGTTATTACTATAATCATACTAAGGAATTAATAAAATCTTTACTTATATGGAATTTTCAACTAATCATAAAATCTTATTATTGAGTAATATAATTATGCTTTTTATGTAATTTAATCCATCTATATTATTTCAATTTTTTTTCATTTTACATTCTCATAATAATTTGTTTTATTCTTTTTATGTTACAGGTGAGTCATGAAAATGGAACCTTTATTATTCTTCTTCTTACGTGTAAGTTTAAATCTACAGTTAAAAATTTATCTTGTATTAATTTAATAACCATAAAAAATTAAAAGAATTCAAAATCGATTAAAATAAATTAATATCCTTCATTACGCTTTTGGAAAAAATTCTTAAAAGAAAAAAATAAAAAGAAAAAAAATAATTAAAAACATCTTAATACGATTTTAATATCCTGTACGTTGAACAAACCACGTATAACTTAGCATGAAAAAAAAATTACGAAAGAATAATGTAAATGTCACCAATCGAATACACACACACACACACACACATAAGTATTATAACACACTCACGTTCCATTAAATATCCATAACGTTTTACATACATCCAGTGCACTATACTCGATAAGCCAGTCGTTTTGATAAAGGCCTCAAAAGAAAAATAATAAGAAATAAAAAGAAAAATAATAATGTGTAGAATATTGGGAAGTTATACTGCCGAATCTTCTACCAAGACAAGCCTAAAATTCCTTTTATCTCTTCAACAGGCGCTTATTCACGATATGTGTATGTGTATACATAGAAGAAAGCCTTTTGCCCTCTTGTTTTAATACACAATATCAATGTGTTATCACTTGGAGACGTCGTTTGTATTATATGTGCTCTTATCTGCGTTAATAATCGCTTGGCTCTTAAAAAGAAGAAAAAAAAAAGAAATAAGAGAGACAGACTTAATTTCGTAATAAGACGATTCCTTGCCGGAGAAGCTAATGTAATGGAGGAGCTAAAGCGTATAATGTATTTTGTACACCACGCGCTTTACAAGTGATACATCCCTACTATAGTATACGCATGCACGTATTTGTATGTATGTGCGTGTATGATTGATGTTTTTTAATTTGTTTTTTTTTTTTTTTTTTTTGAGTTTAACAATTTTTTTACGGCTTTTTTTTTCAAAAGTTTAGAAATGTAACGTGACGATGATTGAACATGACAAAATGTAGGATAAAATGTAAAGTATTTTAATAAAGGGGTCACGCTGAAATAGTTCCAATCTTTTGAAACTGTTTGTACTAAAAAATTTTTTAGATGCAGATTTGTTTTTAGAAAAAATATTCGAAATATAATAAAACGGGTGGATACAAAAATAAAAAACATTTAATCTTTTTTTTTATTTTTAAAATATTTAATTAAAAACTTATCGGTGAATATTGTTCACAAGAGGTGATCAGTGGCTCAGTCGGTAGAGCGATGGATTCATAATCTCGAGGTCTTGAGTTCGAATCCCGCTCTTGGCCGATTGACACAAACATCACTGTGCGTTATATATGCTTCGTTCACAAACACTCTGAGGACCTCCGTCGCTAATTAGCATCATAATGATAGCATAAATACGGCGACGTTAAACAAAACAAAAAAAAAAAATTATTAATATCGAATCTTTGTAGTCCATTTTTATGTAAATCATGTAATTTTAACCTTGTTTTTTTTTTCTTAAGTACCTTGAGCCTCTAAAAACAATAAACGATAATATTATAAATTCCTCCATGTATAGATAATTAATTTATAAAGAAAATTATAAAGAGCATAAAACTATCTTTGGCTATTGATTTAAGATACAAAATAATAATACAAACCTGCTACTTATAAGCCCATATGAAATCACACATGAAAAATAAAAATTAACATTATACGGTTACAAAATAGTAAAAAAAAGAAGAAAAGAAAAAAGTATATGTATAAATATGACACAGTTCAAAGTCCGCAACAAACAAGTCACCATTAAATTAACTAGAGAAAGCAAACTTAAAAGAAAACCTAAGCATAAAGTTAAAAAAAAAAGTTAAATAAAAAAATTCTTAGAAAAAAAAGAGAGACGCTTTTGTGTACGCAAAGGATCGTTAATCGCATCCATTTGCATCGCAAAAGAGGACGAAGGCATATAATACATTTTGCTTTTTTTTTATTCTTCTTTCTTCTTTTTTTTTTCTTTAACATTATATTGTGCAACACGATATATACCCTGGAAAAAAAAGATGAAGAAGAAGAAGATAGAAAAGAAGGCCATATAATTTCAAGACGTGACAAGAGCGTCAAAACGTTTTATTTCTATACGTTTTTCCTTTAAAAACTTTAAATATTTCCTTCTCTTCTAATGCTCTTTGCTATGAGAAGGAAAAAAGAGAAAAAAATTAAAAGAAAAAAAAAAGTAGGAGAAATATATACGCGCGTAAGCAATTGCATTGCGATAAGGAACAAACCAACGCAGTCGTGTGTACATATGTGTATACGTGAGATGTGAGAATAAGCTTAGAGAATAGGGAGGTCTGTTTATGAGAGGGGAAGCGATAAAGCAAGTGGCTGCATAAGATTTTTTTTTCTTTTTTTTTCCTTCGTTTAAGAGGTTATGATTTGTTAAAACGTTATAAGTGTAGAAAGGAGTTTTTTTTGCATTGAAAATGTTCTTGCAAATTTTTTATATTTTTATGAACACATTTTTCTTTTACTTTTTGAAATTTTTAACTCAATAGTTTTTTTAAATTCAAATGATTAGCTTTTATAATGTTAGATATGATTTTAAGATTGATAATCCGAATAAGTTACTAAAATTTGAAACATTTAGAAAAGATAAAGTTAATTATCGGAAAAATTTTCGTTTACTATACATAGTAGAATTATTCGAACATATTCATACATTTTTTATATATTTTCCTTACATTCTTCTTACTTACACAATCCAGTTGAAAACGACATTCTGGCAATTCCATTTTTATAGCTTGTAAAAACGTAAATTTTTTTTCCATCGTAAAAAAAAGGGATTCGTGTATCAAAATTTTTTTTACGAGCGAGTTTTATTTCCTTTTCTTTTCTTGTTTGAAATAACAAGAAAACGGAGAATTGTATATTCTTGACTTTTCTTGTCTTCATCTATTATTCTTAAACGAAGATATAAGTTTTAGATTAAACGTTGAGAATCATTTAATAACGATTGTTCATATAGAATTTGCTTCTTATCTTGCTGATAAAGTATTTTAGATTCAAGTCTTTACCCTTTTAGAGAATCGTAATAAAAAAACATAATTCATTGGATTACATTACGCGTATTTTCTTGGAATTCTTATTAAAAAAATTATAAAATGAAAAACTCATTTTTTTTGTAAATTTCATTACTGTTCTTATATTTTTGCAAATATTTAAAAAAATAGCAAAGCGTGAATTTGTGGTTTGTTTTTTGTAGGTTTCCTTAAAACGGATTTACTAGCGTAGTGTACACAGTATCCAGTAGTCGCTTGAAAATTCTAACGAGATTATTTAGCTTTTTAACAATTTTTTTTCTCTCTTTGAACTTGCTTCAAAGATTTTAAAATCTTAGTTAGACGAAAAAAAAAGACGAGCTAGTGTTAATAAGATTTATAAATATATAAATTATATAGTTGGACGTTGATAAACACAATTATACTTATCTCTTCGATAGGACGCAGATAATGATTATCGTCGAGTTATTTTTTTTTTATTTTTAGTTTATTTTACTTTGTAAATACATTGTTAAAGTTTCGATTGTGTATCGATGAAAAATTCGATAAATTACATACATTTATTTCACGAGATTAAAATTTATTTGCTCAGGAAACAAAATCAAGGATAGAAATACTTTGTATAATCTTACAAAAAAAAAGAAGAAATATGCCTTTATTATTGGATTAACAAATTTATTTTAATTTTATTTTGCAATTTATTATATGCAAATTTTAGCGAGCTATTTTGCGTAGCTCTTCTGTGTATAAATTTTGTGAATTAAAGGAGTCCAAGGAAATAGAATTTTGTGAAAATAACATTTTTCATTGTAAAATATGATAATCACTATTTAAAGTTTATTTTTAGACCATCTTGAGAGTCGGATTACTATGCGCTTTTAAAGTTTCATAATAACAAAATTAAGATCTCACACTGTTAAAATTATACTCTTAATAAGAAAAATTTTATTTTTGATCTCGTTTAAGTAACGCTTTGTAATTTCAACAATACTATTTATAAATAAAATTAAAATTAAAAATAACATTCTTTAATCATCTCTAATGAGTCTTTAAATAGCGTACATAAAAATTTATATTTTATAATATTGTCACCCTTCGAATTCTATGATATCATCTTCAAAACAAAAACACATATTATACTCCTTATCGAACTTTAAATGAAATTAACACCGTTGGAAAGCTTAGCCCAAACGTTTCTTTAACATCCACATGTACAGACTCACACACACGTTTATATATCAGAGGGGGCGGATTCTGAAATATTCTGGAACCTTACTAAAGTATTTATATCCTGGGTATGTAATGAGAGTAGCCGCAGGAGAATACGTACTAAGCTAAAGTGATATGAAAAAAAAAATATATCTTGTATACCCATGCCAGATTTTGTAACTTATACGTTCACCCCAGTCTACGTATTAGTTATTTAAGCACCTTGGGCGGGAGTCACTTGATTATGTCGAGGGGTATTTGTAGGGAGAGGGGGATAGAAAAGTCGAGGCCGCGTGAGCGGCCGAGACTATTCTATTCCCCTCTCACTACAAATAATCCGAGACATATCAAGTGACTCTTGGCCATGGTGCATAAACAATTTTTCGGCTCTGGTGTCCGTATCCGGGCTTTCATCGTATAAAAAATTTCATTTTATTTCATTAATTTTTGTACATTATTTCATAAACTTAAAAAATTATTAATTACTTTGGACTATTAAAAATTAAAAAAATTATTACTTAAAAATCATTGATTAATTATATTAATATTACAATTGTTAAAAATAGAAAGTGGTTTTCCTTTTTGTATTTTATTTGTTGAAGAATTAGTTGTATTTTTTGACACTTTTTGTGATATATTTTATCATCACAATTATTATCACTTTCAATATCACTTATATAATTTTTATTTTTATTTAATAACGTGAACATATTTGAAAAATCCATTTTCATGTGTAGAACAGCCAGTACTAACAGCGAATGATTTCTGTTCTTACTGCTGATGTTATAGGCACGTCAATACTTGCATTTGTTTTCAAAAATGCATGACTCAATAGTTGGTGTGAATGAGAGCTTTGTTTTTCTCTATATTGTCGCTGTACTTATTAGTGTATGTGGGCGCTTTTGTATCTGCGCAGAGGGGAAATTCTAGCATTATCCCTCCTTTTTTTTTCTGTTGCACTTTTTCTGTAGCTTAAATCAATGGGTATCGGGCCTCCTCAACCTTTTCATGAGGATTATGGCCGAGGAGGAATGATTATAGTCAAGGAGCGAGTGATTATAGTCGGGGAGCGGTCCTCCGACGGAATCAATCTTTTTACATATTTAGCGTGCTCAATACATGAAAGCACGGTTACGGGCACCTCAGCCGAAAACACATATACAATTACAATAAGAAAGAAAGAAAGAAAGAAAGAAAATAAAAAAAGTATGTACAAGAAACACAAGTAATAATCGTTAAACGGCAATGAAGATGACGAGGTCAAAGGTTGATCTTGGATCTCTTAATACTGCTGTAACAATAACTTTTTATTATTTTAAATACACGTATAACAATTGTAGGTATACGTATACCTTGGCCTCGAGGTAAAAAATGATTAAACACACCTTTCGATATAAATCTCAAACGAATATATACGTCCGCCTTGATGAATTGACTTTTTGGCAGCTATCCTTTTTATCAAAAAAACTTTATTCGTTCCTTTTTTTATTGTTATTGTTATTACATATATTTTTGTATGGGTTACACGAAAGTTTAAATTTATTTTTGGGGTTATTGTATCATACAGTCGGGGATGTAATAAGATAAAATTTTAAAATCTCTATGAACACATTACGATTGTGTCAGACTTTCTGTATGTATATACATACACTAACTCTTGCGTTATGAGAATAAAGTTTATTTTTGGGTCACGGTGATTACGAATCCTTTTAAGGCTCCTGGTGTGCGTTTCTCGGGTATATATGTGTGTGTGTGGCATGCATGAAGTAAACGTTTGTTGGACATGTATATATAGATATATTAACGCTTTGGTACACTGTGCCAAGTTCATACGGAGCGTAACTGGTGAAGTTATGTTTCTTTATATTTAAATGTAATATTTTTAAAATACGGATATGCATAGCAAGATTCTAGTAGAAAAATTTCTTTATAAAAAAACATTGTTTTTGACATGAACTAAAATAAAAAAAAAATTACATTAAACTTTATTTATTTATTTATTTTTTTTTATTTATTTAACGACACTGTATTTATGCTATGATTGCGATGCTAATTAGCGTCGGAGATCGTCAGTGTTTTGTAAACAAAGCACATGTGACGTACAGTGGTGCTTGTATAAATTAGTCGAGATCGGGATTCGAACTCGGAACCTCGAGATTACGAATCTATCACTTGACTGACTGAGCCGCTGACGATCTCTATATTTCTAAATCTAAAATATTAATTTAAAAAGCTTAATAATTTGATTAGTTTATCTATGATAAAAATTCGATTATACGTAATAATTAAATAACTACAAAATTTTCTAAAGCATATAGCAGTCAGTACAAAAAGTCATTTATTCATGCTTCCAAGTATTATTTCTAAATTAAATTTTAGAAAAGCTTACTTATTTGAAAAAAAATACTTCAAAATACACAAAGCAACGTTGAGTAATAAAACACTAGAGAACATTTTTACCAGTAACATGTTTGTAAGTTAAAAACGTTATTTCTCAATACTCGTTGTAAAAAAAAAGATGAAAAAAAGGACAAAACTTTAAAAGAGTCGCAAAGAGTCAAGAGGGTGAAGCGACGCCAATGTACACAATCGTTCGGTTCATGCATACTTATACACGTGCACATATACATACATAGAGATATGAGCATTGGTGCGTGTGCAATTGGGAGAGTCTCGTCGTTCGCGCGACGCGCTCAATCGTCATCGTCAGGGGGCTGCACACACGTATATACATACGATACTCTTTCTCTTTTGTTTCTTCCTTTTCCTTTTTTTTTATTTCGCACTCTCTTTCTCTCCTCGTGACTTTTATCCTCTTTCCTCTATATGTATATATATACACTACGTGTTGTCTTTGTTCGATAGCAAGGGTGTCTGGCTTGAGAGGGCGTAGAAAGAGAGAGGAAAAATAAAAAATACAAAAAAAAAAGAGAATGAATATACGAAGAGAGGGAATGTGAATTCGACGCGCAGAGGGGAAGAAAAAAAAACGAGGAGGACCAACACGAGCAACCAGATATATATACGCTCAACATTGCTTTTGCTTACTGAGCTAATGCCGAGTCTCCATTGTGTGGCTTTTTGTGTTTGCACGTTGTGTAATGCTATTCGGAGAAGGAAATTTTTAATAAAAGCTTCATATTTGCGATTATTTTCAATCATGTTTATGATGAAATTATGCAAATTATGCTTTATACGATAGTTAAGATCATTATTATTTATCTTCATCTTTTTTTAATAATCGAAACATTTAAAACATTGATGGACTCCAATAGAAAATTAATACAATCGGAAAATCAATTATATTAAATTAAACATAGATTTATATCTAATTTTCGGTTAATTTTCTACCCGAACGGTGAAAGATATTTTGTTCGCCATCCTTTCTCAAATGTCATCAAAATTTTTCTACCAAAAATGAATTTTTAAAATTCCTACCCATACTCGAAATGATCTATCAAACGCAGATTAAACTCTAAAATAAAAGCTTATTGGTCAGGCGAATATCTCTCATAAGTGGAAAAGTAGCATAAACAAAAGATAGCACGAATCTCGGAGGGAGGCGAGCATACTTGCACGCTCACACATACAGCAAAGATATAAGGAGAGGCATGAGAGAGAGAAAGAGAAAAAAGCAGGCAAACGTTAAAGCTGAGATAAAGAGGGCGAAAGAGCTAAAGTTATAAAAGAGAGAAAGAAAGAGAAGAGAGAGGGATGGTGTGTGTAAGAGGGACGGGGTTAGTATATATGTTGCCGGTTGCAAAAGCCGACAGAAAAGATGGCGACGACCCTCCTCATCCGCTCTTTATTCGTGAACACACAGAAACATAGTCACGTACACACTCATACATAGACAAACGGAGATAGAAAGAATGAGTGCGTGTCTGCAAATGTATATACACAAGTATTGCTATGACTTTTGTATGTGAGTGTGTGTGTTGAGATTCGGTCGAGCGAGCGAGCGAGCGAGTGTATTCGCCTTTAGTGTTATAAGAAACAAGAAAGGAAGTTGGAAAGGATAAGAAATGAAAGGGGTGATGCACAGAATGGAATTTTTCCTTTTCTTTTACACTGACTGTATAAAGAGTTGGTTTTGTTTTATTATTATTTTCTTCTAAATAACGATGCTTTTAGCAAGGATTTTCCATTGATAAAATATGAGGAAGTAAATTCATGATTTTTTAATACTGTTTTTGTTTAAAATAAAATTAATTTATAACAATCAAGTGATTAAAAAAGCTCACTTTAATCATTTTGCATTCCATTACAATATTTAATATTCTTTATGCAATAAATCAATTACACAGAGAAGATGAAATATTCATTTCAATAACATCTTGTGTTTTTATTAACACATTTTGAAAAGTGAATGGATTTGAATGTTTTGAATATACATATAGATCAAACAAATTTCTGACACTTGTTTCGAGGTCGCGTACATATATATATATATATATATATATATATATATATATATATAAAATGTAGTTAGTAAACTCTCAATAAAGTAAATTGCAATTCAAATTTCGATCGATAAAATGTTTTTAGCAGGAGTGGTTGGTATATGCAGAGAAAGAGAACAATGGAATGATTAAGAGAAAATATACATGTATAAAGGGCAGGAGTTGAGGATAAAAAAATACCAAAGAGAGAGGCAACATAGCACAAAAGGGTGGCCTCAAGTAAAGTAGAGAGAAAAAATTTATAATCAATGAGGTGAAATAGTAACTCAAGGCATAGGAGTTATTTTTACAAAAGAGAATCGTAGCATTTTCGAATATTCTTATTCTGGAACGCTTATATTGATAATACTTCTACTCTTTTTTTTGTATTTCAATCTTTTTGTTTAGCGCTAATTTATTTCTATTCTTTATCCCCTATGGATTGTCATAAAAGTAAAAGGATTTCTGATATTAAAGGCAATAAATAATCCAATGCGCATACATACAAACGTTGTATCAAAAGTTATTTCGTAATGCTCATTTTTACGCTTCGATAGGACGGCGACCTGTAGTTTTTGACCCGTTAACCGCGGCAAGCCTAAATATAAAAAAAAAGATCCTTGTTATATGATGATACTTTTCGAAGAGTCATTGTTGTCGGATAATAATACATAAGAGCATCGAATGAAAAATTTGAAGTTTCGATTTATTAAATTTTAATGAGATTTTAAATCACATATCGAATAAAGTTATTTTTATCAAGGATGAATTTTTGTTAAAAAAGAAATGATTATCGAGAGTTTGTATTTCTGCACAACTAAAATTTTAAATAAATCTTTTTTATTATACATTTATTTAGCTGTTAATCAATAAATCATTATTATAAAAGATTTATTTATTATATTTCAAAATTCATTGCGAGGATTTTCATTGTCAAGGATTACTTATCTTTGACTTTTTGTTTGTCAAAATCATTTATAACTTATAATTACTCAAATTCTTTCATAAAGAAATACGTTAATATACGATTGATCTTATCTCGTTTAGTCATCGATTTTTAAAAATTACATTAAAGATCAATATGCATATAGTAATAACTATAAATATCTCTTGTAGATTTTCAAAACTAGAAATGTAAAAAAAAATGATTTTAGTAATTTTACCAAAAATAATTTATTACTTATAGATCCAAGTTATTTCAAGATGTGTCATTTTGCTATAATAATCAATTATAAAATTTACTAAACGAAATAAAGAAACGAATTAAAAAAATATATATACTTTTTCAAATTAATTTTATAAATTTTATAAAATAATTTATAATATTTGTGAGTCAAAAAGTTGATTAAAAGTATAGTAATGTAATTTATTATTTAAAATTTTAATGTTATGTTTCATAATCTTTTATTTAAATGACAGTATAAAAAATATTTTCTTGGATAAAGGAACAAAACATAAACAATTAATCGATGGATGTCAATTTTAAATAATTAAATTTTTAATTTGGAAATAATTAACTTAAAACAGAAAAGATAGAATTAATTTTTTGAATTATCGATCTAAAATAAATGAAAAACTAAAATATATTTAGTTATTTTTAATTCTGGCAAAGAAAAAAAAATAGACCATGTTGAATAAAAAAATTAGACCTTTGATACAATATCAATGTTAATAAAAAAAACAGCTTAAAAAGTAAAACCTTCAATGTCTCTGAAACTAATTGACCTTATAAACTGAAAAAGAAATTGGAATTCTAAATGCCAAAAAAACTATTATCCTACAAAAGTTTAAATTAATTCTTCTTAATTTATTTAAATTATCATATAAAATTCAGTTTTGAATTTTAATGAAATTATTCTATCTAGAAAATTATTAAAACGGCTTGAAAATTGAACGAGGCAAGGTGCTCATTATGCCTAACAATTTATTGGAAATTTATTAAATTATTTTCTATGATTTCTAAAGTATAATCGTATAGAAAAAATGTAAATATTCTTGTATAAAAAAAGACGACAACTGCCGTCAATATTCCTGCTAGAGGCACAAAAATAATAATTCTTTCGAATGTTAAGCGCAAGATAAAAATTGATGTTCAAACGTAAAGTAAAACTTGAAACGAAAAAAACAAAAACCAAAATTAAATCAGCTATTATTTTCATTAAAAAAACAATACAATGTTAGAGTAAAAAAATGCCAACAATGCACTCACGCACTAATAGATTATTCTTTAAAGTGTGACAAAATTGAAAAAATTTTTGTTGTTGTCCCAAAGCTTTTTCCAAATAGAAAAGCAAATTTTGATTTATAATGAAGATTTAAGTTAAAATATAAATATAAGTAATATTTCAGATTTTGACAAATCGTTAATGCATGCTCATTTGCGTTGGGTGTTTGTACATTTATAAAACTATAAATATAAATTTTCATTAAAAGTCACTTTGAAATCCAGCCGATTTGGGAGGGCTCGGCAATATATAACACAGCGATCAGTGGTTGTAAAATATTTATCAGAGCGTGCGATTCATCCTAAAGCAAAACAATAGTGCATTGTAGTTCATTTCTATGTAGCCATATAGCTACATTTTCTTTCTCTTCTCTTTTCAGTTTTTTTTTTCTATCTTTCATTTTTTCTCTCTCTCTTTTTGCCGCGGTATAACGCTCAAAAAGTTCTATTACTATTTCGTAATTCGATATAATTCAGTAACAAAGCTAAACATAACAATTCATTCCTATATAGATGCTATGTTCAAAAATTCGTAAGCATTTAGTTTCACTTTCGATGTATGTTACAATTGTCATTTGGAGAAAAAAAGAAAAAAAATACTCTTTTGGAATTAGCTTTGATTTTGAGTTCCCAAGGTAGTTTAACCCCTTTGGAATGCAATTGGATAATACACGATTTGACCTATATTCATCTTAAACTATAATTTTTTTATTTTCTTTTACAAACGATATTCATGTACATCGATGATTATGTCAAGCATTGAATAACTTATATAAATTTATTATAACAAATTTCAATAAGTCAATAAAGAGCAAAGTTTTTAAAATGTTTATATAAAAAAGTATATATATTTATATGACATTTAATCGACGATATTTTCTGTCATTGAATTCTTCGTTTTTATTAACTTAACAAAACCACATCAGAAATTAACCGATCCTTCCCAACGTCTCTTGTTTCAAAATAAAAAAGAAAAAGAAGAAAGAAGACTCTCTCATTCCATTTGACTCTACCTACTTCAATCCTTTAAAAGAATCCCAAGCAGAGTATGCACTCTTTCTACAAAAGTGAAATATCACTCAAATAAAAAAAAGAAAAGAAGTTGCTATGTCTCGTACGTGTATACCCAAAACATACAAAAAACTCCTTTAAATCCGAAACCGTTATCACCGTACAGGCTCTTCTTTCTTTCTCTCTCAACAACTTATATAAAAGTTTAAAAAAAAAAAAATAACTAAAGAAGTCCCCCTTATTCAAAAAAAAAGAAGAGAAAAAAATATATAAATGGCCAGAGAGCACAGCTCTCTTGTGCCAACCCATCTTCGACATAATTTACGAAAAAATCCCGTAATCCTCCCAAACGAGATAAGTGGTCAAGTCTCTCTTTTACTCTCCTCCCTTCACATATATATGTATATATATACATTTACAACGAGAGAGAGAGAAAGAGATTATAAAGAATCTGTATACGTCCACACGCCGCAGGGTCAATTTGTCGTGAACGGCAATTCTCAACGGGTGGCGATCTCTCTCTCTTCTGGAGTATGTGTATATATATCTGTATATATATACATACATGTTTAAATGTAACGAGTTCCTATAAAGCGCAAGGGAATGCAACATTACGTGTGTGAGTTGTTGAATAAAGTGGGGAGAAGGCATAGGCACATTGAAAATGTGGGACACCACGACTCTTTGCTGTATATATACATATATATATTCAAGCATCGCGCACATAACGCCGCAAGGCAAGTTAAATCCCTTCTTTCTCTTTCTCTCATTCTCATCTTACATATATTTTCTCTTTCTCTTTCATTATGTTTTTTTTTTCTCTCTCTCTCTCTCTCTGTTACTGTGATGCGTGTATATGAAGCTCTTGAGAACTCGAGCTCCTACCGCCTCCTTTGAGGAGAGTGTTGCTCTCACTCGCGACACCCCTATATATGGACGATTTCACGTTTTACACGAGATGATGTTAAAGTAAAAAAAAAAAGAAATAAAACAACAACGCTAGAGTTTTTTTTGTGTAGGTGGAATTATTCTGGTCTTTTATTTTCCTCTCTTTTCCCGGGATATAATAATTAGATAGTGGTACTAATTCTCTTTTTCTTTTTTAGATTCACGTTCATTGTCTCTCATTTTTATCATTAAGAAAGCTGTTTAGTATTGTGTCAGTTGTATGATAATTCGTACAGCTTATAATGCTTGAGTGTACGTACTTGGGAAAAAAAGAAATTGAAACTGTATTGGAAAACTTCATTGCTAATAAGTAGTATTTGATGTTAAATAGATTCGATTATTTAAAGAAAGTTATTATACTAATTTAGTTTTTTTTCGCAATTTATAATTATATTGGGAACGTTAATTGCAATTAATGATTATAGATAAAAATCTAATAAACATAACTGTTCTAAACCATGAAAATCATATTATTCAAAACATAATCCTCCAACAAACGCATTACACATTGTGCAAATATTTTAAATTTTTATTCTTATCCATTATAAATTTTTAAACATCCAATCGAATCAGCCAAGATTATACATACGTATACAGACATAAAGTAAATGATCTGGTAATCAAATTAAACAATATCAAAACTACCCGAGCGTATAAGTAAAACAAGGTTAATCCTAATATCCAGGTCATCCTTCCTTCGTCATTACACACATAGACGCACACACACTTATATATATAAAATGCACTCTCCCCTTAAGCATACAACTTCACCTTGCACTAAAGAAATCGGTATATAACACACCACAAAGCCAAACACATATACACAATCCATACTCACACACGCGTAATAAGAAAAACCTGTATAAAGTAAGTCCCTCGCGCAAATCCTCCGTTAACCAAGCGTTCGCGGTTGTAGTTTGTACTCATATGGATAACGGAAAGTATCTGTACACTGAATGTATATGTATACCTTTTCTGTTTTGCTGTTGTGTGCGTGTCTGAGTCTGTGTGTATGAGCACTGTATTGTTGATATGTAACTAATGTTATATTTATAATAGGAAGGACACTTGTAACTAGGGAAAATTAAACTTTTCGTTCTCCTTTTTTTTTATCTACTTAAGCAATAAAGTCAAACTAAGTTTTGCAAATTATTTTCATTCTAGGTTTGTGTGCTTTTTTTTTTAATTAATCAATATTGTATTGGACGTTTTACTATTTTAAATTTTAAAATTGTATAGAAATTGAAATTTAACAGAACTTTAATCTACCGTTCCAATAATATGAATGAATTCCATATCAATTGATAACTTCCCTATTGAATTTGAAATCTTTATTCTATTATTAAAATTTTTTAAAAGTCGATTTCTTTTTTGTTGCAGGTAAGATCAATTTTGAAGTCTCTTTACTGAATGCCTTGCTTATCGAGTAAGTATAAAAAGCAGCATTTTATGAATGAAATAATCTTAAAAATAATTGATGAATATATAAAATTACATCATTAAATCATTTTAAAGTTTATTCATTCACGTCAAATTTTTACTCTTAACTGCTCATATTTTACCTAAATTTCAAAATTTCAAAATATATTTTAAAATCAAGTTGGATACATCTTCGAAAATGTCGCTTTCTCAATACTTTCGATAAATTATTAAATACTGAAAAAATATGTTCCTTTATTTCTCTATTCACATTTCCATTGACTTTTTTTTCGTCTAATTATCAAATTAACACCTGTTATAATCCCACCATATTAACCAAACAATAAGCATACACGATTTCATCTTTGCGCATCGCGCCATTCAAAGTCGGGATTTATATTAAAAAAAAATAAAGGTACACAATATACAGCACACATGTCGTGTTAAAACATATTTAAAAATTATGTGTGCGCGTGTGTATGACTATGCCATTCTTCATGTGCGTTTCGTGACTATTGCCGCGCCACGCCAATTAGTTACAATGTTGTATGTATTTTTTCAATGTTCAAGTGAAACCTTTATTTTTTTTACAATCTGCATATTTCCATTAAAAAGTCGAACGATAACGTATGAATCTTGAATTTTATATTTCTTAATCCACGCACGCGAATGTTAAGCGCCAAACTTTTAATTTTTCAGGGGGAAAATTAAAAGATACGCGATAATATATTTTTTACTTTTTTTTTCGTTAATTATAATGAAATATTAAGAAAATCGTTAAATTAATTTTTATCTCTCGTTCATTTTTTTCGTAAACACATTACCAGTATAAATGGAACGTAAATAAAGCAATAAATATAATGTTATTAGTCATACTGTTACTGTATTAACGCAATACAGTCACTTGTCTTGTTACTGTTTTTTTTTTCTTTTTAATATTATTATTATTGTAATGTATTACATTGTAGTTTATGTAATACAAGGTGCAGTATTATTTTATGGTATTATGGTTATTATAAATTTCTCATCTTATGTATCAATTGATAACGTTATTTATTCGTTCGTGGGAATGCTATATAAAAGATCTAATATTGTAGATATTTAATTTACATGATTTTTTTAACATTTAATGTATATCTTAATCTTAAATTTAAATATAATACAAAAATTGAGTGGATTTTTATATAACAGAGATTATTATAATTAAAAAAAAAAGTTTTGATTAATACAATTTTGGAATTCTGAAAATTAAAAATCTAAGTCGACTTTTAAAACTAAAAATAATAGTCGATTCCATTTACAATTTTCAATATTCTTGACAACCCACGCTGGCGTGTATCGACAAATAAATTCATCCCAGTTAAACATTTGTATCTGCAAAACTTCAACCAGGGTACATACGCGCACGAAGTAAAAAAAAAAAAGAGAAAAAAAAACTCGTGGTTAGAACACATACAGAAAGATTGAAAAAGAGAAAAATAGAAATATAGAGTGAGTAAGAGAGAGAGAGAGAGAGAGAGAGCAAGAGCAAGATAGAATGACCGTTTGTCGTCATCGTTCCAAGCACATCCTGGCACTCCCCCAGAGAGCGAGAACTAGGAAAAGAGGGGGAGGTGTGTGCACACGTACACTCGCATACACTTAACGTTGACGTTAAAGTTATTTTCTTACTCTTTCTCTTTCTCTCTCTCTCTCTTTTTCTCTCTCGTGTATACCGTCTATATATTTCTATGCGCATAGTAGAAGAAAAGGACGGAGGTATAGTGTTATACATAATACAATTGTACACGTGTATGTATATTTGTACATATGTGTGGGTCTAAAGAGCGAAGAGCCACGCAAAGTACTGCGGTAGCATGATTCGCAGTTTACAAGTGTGCGGGCGGGTGGAGGGAAATTCTTAGTTAGTATTATATAGAGGCCGATAAAAGATGAGGAGCTGGCCGTATTTTCAACATAAGAATTTTATCATATTTTCTAGATTTAAGAAGTTTATACTCAAGCTTTTGTTACGATAGAATCTTAAATTTTTAAAAAAATATCTCCATTAAAAATTTTTTTTATTTCAACTTTCTTTTCATGTCTATTAAAAGACATGAGAGTGTAAATTATAATTTTTGCTTTTAATTGGCCTTAACATTTTTCTTCTATTGTTTTTTTATAAAATTTTTAAAAACAAATAATGCTAACATTAATTCATACGTTTCTTATAACCTTGTAGTTTTTAAAACCTACTCATACTTAATAATATTAAGAGAAAAAAATTCAGACAAATCATAAACTTAAAATAAAACACACCTGACGTTAAAAGTCCCACTAACAAAAGAATAAATTTATCGCGATAATCAAGCTTGAAACGAACATCACATTTTTTTTGTAACCAGACAAAAATTCAAGCGCTATATAATTTTGCACTTGCGCAAACATAAGCGTCTACGTATACACACGCTCGGTATGTATAGTCTCGCTACAAAAAAAAATTAAAAAAAAAACATGTTTTATCATCATCCCCAAGAGAGAGAGAGAGAGAGAAAGATTTTTATCGTGCGCATTTCTGCTTTGCTGCTGTTGCTACTATTACTCGCACAAACACATATGGCGCATTTATGTATCAACGTATTCGTTCACGCGTCACCTTTTTTTTTTCTCTTCTTCTTCATACGTAATGCTTCCATCAAAGTTTTCTATCATAGAGCTCTCCGTTTGTCTTTTTAGTTTTATTTTTCTTTTTTTTCGTATAGCGAGGATGGACTTTCCTGTGCTATACACATTTTTCTCTCTTCTTTTTTAAGTAAGTAAACGTATAGCGCGAGATATAAACAAGAAACAAAAGAAAAAAAAGGCAAATAGGAAAAAGAGATATAGAGAAAAAAAGTGTACGTTAGTTTCCAGAGCTTTTTAATTTTTCAGTTGCCGGTATAGTGCGTTTCTTTCTTTTTTTTTTTAACTTTACCACCATTGCTGCTTGCAGAAAAATTTTTCTTTTTTTTTTACCTCTATATCTCTAAAGCAAACCCTCTCTTTCTTCTTTTATTTCTTTTACTACTGATGCTGATGTAGCAACGTTTAGATTTTTACGCTTTAGAGAAAAGAGAGACACAGAGACACACACGAGAGCTTATGTGTCTAGGCTCTTTTTTTTCTTCTTCCTTAGGTTAATGTGTGCGTTTCTTCTCTCTTCTTTAGGTTTTTTTTCTATTTCATGCAGGTAGAGTGAGCACTTTTTTTTTATTTTTAGAAACGAATTCCTTTGATACGTGGATGCATTTTGCTATGCCGACTGAAAGTTTTGTACGATGTATGCAATTTTTTTCTTGTTTTTTAAAGTACACGTGTAAAAGGGTGAAAAAATGCGTGTTGAAAAATTTTTCAAAACCATTAAGTTATAAATAAACAAAAATTTTGCCGAAAAATATTTTTTTGTAATATTTTTGTTTCTTGAAATATTGCCGCCTTCTTAATCTATCTACGCCTTTTGTAAGAAAGGGTCAGATTGTCATTCTTGATTGTTACCTACTCGATGGATTTATTTCATCCCTTTTCTAAGAAAATACCCATAAGTCTTAATGACTTGCGCTAAATGAATGGTCAAGCAAAAGGGTGCGGATTATCCAGATGGCAAGAGGGTATATATCATTATTCTCTTGAGAGAAAAATGAAAATTTTCGTTTCATAATTTTTTTAACCAATTTTGTATCATTTACAAATTTTATATTTAAATAATATTATTAATACATTCGTAATTGTATAAATATTTTACATAAAATTTTATTTATTTACTGTATATTTACTTATTGATCCGCTTTCTGGCATTTTATTAAATTATTGTTCTTTCGTAAATATTGGTTTTATGGCTTTATTATGTAATTTATGGTATATATTAAGTAAATTAAATTTTAAAATGATTTATTGATCATTAAAAATAAATAAATACATAAATCATAAATAAAATCACATAATATTAATAAAATTCAGTACCTAATAAAAATCATTTTAAAAATTAATTGATATCAATAAAAAATTTATGAACATCCTTTTCATGTTTTCATTAATTCATTTATAATTTTCAATATTCTGCATGACTTTACATTTTTACAAAATATGTTTTTATCTTTGTCGAAAACTTTTACAGTTAAAAACTTTCAAAAACTACACCCAAAAGATTGAGTAAGATTCGAACAGTCAAGCATTCCTTGTACGTGCTAACGCTACAAATAGTTTTCAAAGCTAAAATTTTCCACCCTCGACAAGATTTGTCTAAACCCAAAACCTTTTTTTTTCTCCTTCGTCCTTCAACCCTCAATTATCTTTCCCCTATATATATAACACTTCGTCGCTTTCCCTAATATTCATCTATCTTTCTCCTTTTTCAAAACTGTCTCCTGTTAGACGCTCCTTTTAGAAAGTCCTTCCCTTTTCTTTTTTTTCCATCTTCATAACTTGATCGTTATTTCCATCCCTTTTAAGTCCCCTTATTTTCCCTTATGTAGTTAGTTTTCTCGGTCCTAAGTCTCAAAACCTTTTTTTTTGACATTAGAGTATAACGTACCTCTTTTCAACCCCCCTGTATTATTATAACTTTATTTTTCTGGATTTTATTTCTATTTTCTGTTTATCAATCCATTCCACATTGCATTTTTTAAATATTTTTTACATTATTTTTAAGTAACAAACAAAGGACTTATCGAATACTCAAATGCTATTGAAATAATGTTCTATCGGCAAATAATAGCTTTCCTTTTAAAACATATTTCAACGTTAATTATGTGATAATTATTGTTAACTTTAAATTGTCATTTTAATTTTTAAAAAAATATAACTAATTCATTGTATGATATTAAGTCAATTAGTTTTATCGTTTCGTTTAAAATGTTTCAAACTTAAGTAATAAATGCAAATAAATTTTTTTAGATTCATTTTTTTCTAAGAAAAAAAATGTATGTTTTCCTTGCTAATATCATTATTTATAAGCACCGAACATTGTTTCAAGATATCCTCGTAAAACAAATGACTTTACAAAATTCTTGCTTCTAAATGATCTTTGCGTACACATGTTTATTAAATTTTCAAAAGAAGCATATATTTCCCAATATACATATACACAAAACTACGTGTGAAAGCTAAAAAACTATCTATTGTTGAATGACCTATACCGTACAATACACGAAAAATATATAAAAGAGAGAGAGAGAGAGAGAAAAAAAAATAAAAGAAACGAAGAAGTACGCCCTGTTTTGAAAAAGACAAACCTCGCATTTATATAGTTTGCTTGGCTCATTAACGTTTCCGCTCGATTGGAATTTCCAATCCTATATATGCATGACCCCAACACACACTAAGCGTTAAAAAGAAAAAAAACGAAAAAATATAAAGAAGAAGAATTTCTGAATGTTAAAAAACTATCCTTCGTGTATGCGTAAAATTTTTGAATATATATGTATGTATTAAGGTAGTATTCCGTATTTTTTATGTATATATTAAGAAAAAATAAAATAAAATAAAAAAAACAGCGAGGGAAGAAAACCGAAGGTAAACCGATTCCCCTGTGCATGCATATAATGCAATTATAACGAGTCTCACGTTCTACTTTCAATATATGTTGTGTTTGTGTGTGTGTGTTGTTGGCAAGTTTTTGAAGCGCCCGTCTTCTTTTTATGGATCCGATTGTCGAAGTTTTTTTTCTTCTTCTTTTTTTAATATTCAATAGGAAAATTTAAGTTAAGGATGGGATTCAAATATTTGGGATTTTTATTCGTAGATTTTATGTGCCTTCAGTTTACCATTGTAGAAAGATTCGATGTTATCAAACATGATTTTTAAGTCATAAATCATATTTTTAAAAAATGTTTTAAAATTGTAAATTTTTCATAAAATTTATTTAGATTTATTAAAATAAAAAAAAAATATACATTTATTTTAGTAAGTAAAGAAGCCAGGGTAAAAGCCCAGGCTTAGGGTTGAGCAACTCTCTTTCGTTCTCTCTTTAAAAAAGAAAAAAAAAGTTAAAAAGGAAGAGTAGTAGGGATAGCATAAGAAGCCCCTTTTAAAAGCGTGTGTATGCCTTCTTCAGAGCTCACGGATATTTTCGTCCCAACCAGCATCAGCGTACATCTATATACATATAAAGCTAGCAAGGCATGTATATAAAAGCAATAACAAGGCGCAGCTTTATACAAGCCCTTAAAATAATTTTCATCCTGCGCTATACACCGTTGGACTATTTCTTTTTTAAAACTTTATCTATATGCGTGTGTGTGCATGTATGTGTGTGTGTGTGGGTATGCGCATATTAAAACGTATGTATATATAGCCTGTCGATGGACTTTAGAGGCTCTCTTTTGTCAATGTATACACATCTTTGACCTCAATCGAAATTCGGTCGATCGATCCACTTCTATGTATGTGCGTCTCTGTGTGCATGTGTGTGATGTTTTTTTTTAATAACTTAATCCTATGTTTGGCTGCAGGATAGTTGTACGTTGTACTCCTATTTTTACTTTTTTTTCGTTTCGATGAATTACAGTTTTTGCATTCTGTCAATACAATATGGATGCTTTTTTAACGGAGTAATAAGTCATGAGGTTTCAAATGTGTTAAAAGATATGTTTATGTTTCGATTTTTTTTACAAATTTAATAGTTATTTAAAAATATTATTAATAAGTCAAGTTAAATTCTTCGCCAATGCTTAAAATTTAAATAAAATTGTTTATTGAGAAAAAAAAGACCAGAAATCGTGAAAGGAATTTAATAAATTAATATATTGATTAATCTACAGAAATTCCAAAATTCACGTCGTTACATGTAAAAAATTAAAATTCTTTACTCATAATTTCAGCTTATTGGGAAACTTACAAGTACAAAAAGGTTTTATATGAAATAAAATAAATAAATTAAATATTTATATGAAAAAAAAAAAAAAAAAAATTATTTAACGATTCGTTTAGTAATGTATAATTCAATACATTATTACCCTTAATACAGAAACTGATAAGCATATTCAAGGATAAAATTTCATAATTACCTTCAAGAATTTATTTCAAGAATATTACAGCATTCCTGAAATTGAAAGAAAAAAAGGAAAAAAAAAAGAATTGTGTAAGGATATGATTGCAGATATATAAAAAAATTTTGAAATCGATTTCATTATATCGATTCTCGATACAAATACCTTTCGAAAAAATTAATTCAATTGCATTAAGTATACAAACTTTTTTATACTACAATTGAATAAATTCACCCTAGCTCAAATTAAAGAAAAAAGACTAATTTCTCTCCTTCAATTTATAAATTAACAAAAAAAAGCAACTTAACAACACCCTAGTAAACCATCGACCCCATTTCCAAAGACCCCCATCACGGTGAAAAGAGAGAAGAAGAATGGAAAAAAGAAAGAAAAAAAATTCATCATCATCGTCATGCTTTCGTTTCAACCCACACCCGCAGCGAGATATATACGCGGTACTACTAAAAACATATATACGTAATCGAGCTCTTTCTCTCTCTCTCTCGCTCTCTGCGTCTTTCTAAAGCGGTAAATCCCTCGATTGCGACACGCACACACAACACACACACACACACGAGGCGTCTCCCTTTTAAGCGTTTATATACAGCCAAAGGACCCCAACACCGTCAACCTCATTTTTACACTGTGCTGTACGTAGGAATATAAAAAAAGAAACGAATAGACTTGGAGCCTCGAAATTTTTTTTTTGAAGGCACAAAGTAAGAGAGAAAGATAAAAAAATAGCTGAAGTAAGAGAGAGATAAAGAGAAAGAGCTCTATTTGGATGACGATGACCCCGCGTAATATAACCGCTCCTTATATACCTTCTCTTTCGAGTAAGAAAGAAATGAATGCTTCCTCTTCTCTCTTCTTTTTTCCTTGCTTTTACATGTATAGGTGCATGTGCGTGTGTATGATTAGGTGTACATGTGTAATGAAGATGTAAATTAATGTATGCATGCATAAGTTATAAAAAATGGCTTGTTTAGGTATTTTTGGAAAAGTTGGTTTTTTGAATTTTTAATGCACGAACTTCACATTGCTTCAAAAAAAAAACTTGACACGAAATTTTCAAAGTTTCACCGATAAATCAAGCTTTATTAGCGACTTGTACCATAAAAAGAATTAACTTAATTTACGAAACGTAAGACTTCAAGCTACAATTTTTCACTAAAACCTAAGACAAACATCATTCGAATTCTTGATAAAAATCATTTCAACAGGGCACATGTAGTTTCAAAAGCGCCACGTAAAATATTCATCGATGAAAGGAAACAAATTACACGTGAAGTTTTCTTTTTTTTTTTTTTTCATTATTGCATACATACTTGAAAAACACCGTGTGTGGGCAAGTAGTAATTGTTCATCTCGCTTGATGCTGTTGGTAATTGCAAAATAATTTTGTTGTATATGTGAGAAATTAAGATCTCAGATTTACACTATACGTGACGGCGTATTGATTAATATAACTGTTTTTTTTTACATTGTGTGTAATGATGAATTATCATTGTTTTTCTCAAGTCTTCGTTCTACATTTTTTCGTTTGAAATATTGATATTTGATTTAGAATAGTAATCTAGGTTAGAATAAAAAAATATGACTTTTTCTGTAAACTTTCTTATAACTTCTTATTTTTTCATTACGAGCTAATTTAAGTAATGAAATGTATTTAAATGAGCTTTCAATTTTCATAATTAATCAATCATATAAAGTTTATTAATATATCAAGCTTAAATAGTTCACATGAAACAAGCAAATCAGATCAATAAAACAACAAAAAAGTCCTGTTACGTATGAAAAAAAAGATTTCTTTCTCGTACGTTTATGATTCACAGGTGCAGGTATACAAAATGGATGAGTATTTGATTTGCACTATCGATCAATCATCCAGTCATCTTCAAAAATTGTGCAATTCGTTCCGTATAGCAAAAAACTATGAATAAAAAATTCTCGTATCGTAATTATTACACATAAAATTATTTACTTTAAATATAAGTCTGTTATAAGGTTGAATTATATTAATTATCAAATCTGAACTTAACGGAATACTAAATAAATTTTTGATTTTATCCATGAAGTAACCATAAATATGAAACCTGAGTTAATTTGCCGAGTTAAAATTTAAGCTAAATACAAGAAAAAGTTTAAACTATCCTGTTAAACGTCAATCATGTAAATCAATTAAACTTCAGTATATATACACATATAATAAAATTCTCAATTAACGTCTACATCTCATTTCCTTTCAATCTCTTTTTCTCTATACATCCAAAAGAAGGCTTAAGAATAAAACAAAATTCAAAAAATTCTACATCCATCCATAAAATAAACGTCAATCTTTATTCAACATTATCTTCTCCATTAACTATATATCGGGGTTGCAGTCTCTCGTATACTTAAAAAAAAGGAGAAAAAAAACTCATGTTCTCGACCGCAATTTTTTGCCTCGTGCTCACCTGCGAGCGTACATGTATACACCTAGCATATCCACAACAAGGATAGAAAAGTTGAAGAAAAAAAAAAGAAGGGAAGGAGCGTATTTGAAACAAGGAAAAAACGTATCTATACGTACGTATATAGCTGGCGGAAAAACACGCGTTATACACGAGGCCAAAGTCGCGTGTATATAATACAAGATGAAGAATAATAAAAAAAGCCAACTCCAAGAAGAAAAAATATATAAGATAGAGAGAGACGAAGCGAACTACCCGCGCTAATTGTTACTATACCTCCTACACGGGTTACGTCGTTTTGCTTTGGATTATATATACATAAAGTGGGTGTGTGCAATACTCGCTTAGTATATGTGTATAAGTTAATATTACAAGATGATGTTGTTATATTTGTTGAAGGATGAAAAGAGGTTGATTTACGGAAGCACGAGGATATTAAAAATTTCTTATATTTATACATATAAAAGGGAGAGAAAGTCTGATGTGTGAAGTTTTTTATAATTTTTCCTTTCTTTTTTTTTCTATTAAGAATGGCGTATTTGAAGTGCCGTGCGTGCGCATAGAAGTTGAAAAGAAAAGGATTCATAATTGTAATTAATTAAGATTATTCAAATAAGCGGCATTGAGAATTTCTAAGCTCTTTTTTTTCAATTGATTTTCTAAATTATTTAGACATTTATGTACTGTATTAATTATAATAACTTAAGAATCCATCCTTGAAAAAGGGGGAATAAACGTTTACGAGAACGGTGATTTTTAAACGATTTTCCAAAGTAACGATGAAACGCAATATTTATCTAACTAATTAAAAGCAATTTCAAAAGTTTCGTTTCAAAAGGGCAATACGTATGGTTGATTCATTAAAGAAAAAAAAATATATATATATATAGTCCCGAAAATTCGAAAGTATATACAAAACACAACATTCCAAGGTTTCTCTAAAAACGAGCAGCCCCATTAACATATATGACTAATTTTTGACCTTCGAGACATACTTGTAGATTCCTCGACTGTTGATTTGACCCTTCGAGTATTAGAAATCGGCTTTAATGATAATTTAACCGCACTACGTTTATTCGTAATATTACTTTCTAATTAAGACTACTTAGCATCCCTCGTTTATTTGTAATATAAAACAATAGTCACTTTTAAATGTTTACCCCCATAATTTCAGATAATGAGAATTAAATTTTTTACGCTCCAAAATAGAGCGTCAGTTTAAAGAATAATTATACGAGAGTGCGTTAATGGCACGTAACATTAAAATTTGAACGTTACAAAGTTAATGCCTTTTAAAGGAATTTGTCAAGCACTCCTGAAAGTTATATCCAAAATAAATATTTCCTTTACAGTCGTTTAGAGATTAAATTTGATACGAAACTCCGAACTTGTAGGCCCAAAAACTTTCACACCTCAAATATTATAACGCGTCGACCCCTTCGAGACAACATAAATATATATACATTATAATACACGTACACATACGTATATATCCCTCGTTCAAACAATCTTCTTAACGACTTCAAACACATACCTTTAAGAAAACCTTTCTCCCGCTTGTATTACGAATATTTACATATACGATTGTGTGTATGTATGTTTGTAATATATACCGCGACTCCTTTTTGGCTTTTCGAAAGGGGAGAGAAGTATATTTGAAACAACTTTTTAACTGGTTGGTCAAACGTGTATATATATGCACACGTATACGAATCCGTTCACGTATTTAGTATTAAAAGAAAGGGAGAAAAATAACATGCGAGTGTATGGTTAATTAATAAGTGAAGGAACGGTATGATTAAATTTTGAAAAATTATAATGTTACCAAAGCGAATAAGACAAATACACTGACTGATTAACAATGCGCTCTTTTAATAACTGTATTTATAATGCTATAAAGTAATCAGCGATATATGTATACATTCAGAGAAGTTAGTTGATCCAAATGAATTCCAAGGATATATTTGAAGTGAGCATTGTCAAGGTTTTAAAGGCATATATACACCTTGTTTTGAAAAACTTCCTATACAGTATCGTTTCCTTTTCATACGAAATCTTTTGATTCATTACGCAACGATCCCCTTCGTCCAAGTGTACGCCTATATACCTATAGACCTTAAAACTCAAAATCATCATTAATCCCTCCATCCTGACGAGAGAAAAATACGCGCACCTCTCACTTTAACCTTTACAGGTGTACAAACGTCCCCTTCTTTTTTCTATCTCTCTCTTTCTAATTTCAAAAGTCCCCTTTTATGAAAAAAAAAGAAGAAAAAAAAAATAAATAACCAAGATAGAAACAGAGAAAGATAGATGATCGGTAAGGCTAGACGTTTTATACCCAGAGAGTTTAGAAGTCTCGGAATAATATAGAAGTAGCAGCAGCCAGCCAGAGAGCCAAAGCTATAACACAACTCCTGTGTTGTATATATATACGTGTATTTATATCTGTGTAAATTTATACATGTGTGCGGCGTCCGTCTCGCCCCCTCCCCCGCTCCCTCGTCCTCGAAGTAATATTTCTCCCTCCTTCTCCTCTTTCTTTCTCGTGTCTTACCCTCCTCTATGCTCCCCCTCTATCTTTTCTTCTCTCTCTCGCTCTATCTGCTACTCTATATACCTTACCATTTACGTAGTCTTTCTCTCTCGCTCTTTATCCCTCTCTATCTGTCTCACTTCAATACGTATAACGAATCCCAAGGGGGAAAAGAGAGACGTCGACGTGGGGGTGCCTATTTGCCCGATGCTTGAGTAGAGGGAGCGGAAAACGAACTACTACCAACTACTACCACTCTACACGGCACAACTACTAAAGTTTAAGGCTTATATATAGGTGTACGCTATAGCTGTACTCTGAAAAAAAGGGGATATACGGGGGCGGGGGTGTTCTCAAGTATCTAGGGTGGGGGTAAACCAACCGAGTCAACTCGCTCCGTATGTGTGTGTGCAAGAGAGAGAAAGACAGAGAAATATATAGAAAGAGAGACTCTTCGAGGAGACGAACGCGAAGAGGTCGGGGCGCGCCGCCGCTGAGTTTCACTCGGACTCTCCAACAGAGTAGACGCACACACCACTCTTTTTTTTTTTTTAAATTTGAAAAAAAAAAGGAGCAAGAAAAATAAATATACGTATACGCGCGTATATTTATCGAGAGCGCAATAATTTTAACCACACGCGCTCATTGAAAAAGAAAACTCCCTTATTAAACAGGACACATTCGTTATATACATACATATACACGAGGGAGACGACAATCGCGTGTGCGTGGGAGGACACAAAGTTTATTATTATTTATTTATTAATCAAGTGCGTGTTATAATAAAAAAAAAAATTATCATTTTTTTTTTATGTTGTGTGTCGGCATTGTTGGTGCGCGTTTTTAAGTGAAACAACACGAGAAAGATAGAAAAAAAAATAAGATTACTATCTACAATAAAACGCGAGTGATTATTGTATATGCATGTACGTCTGTGTATATATACGTACAACTACGTTTACAACATACGATATACAGAGAGCGCAAGAGAGCCAACCAGGCGATCACACAACGAGAGCCAGCAAAGCTAAAAAGCTGATTACGCAATACGCGTGGCCGTGAGCGAACCGAGGAACGAGCAGAGTGTACGAGCTACGTAGAACAGAAAAAACGGAGAAGAGAAGGAGAGAGGCATTATAAACCCGACCAAGATAGAATAACTGAATAAAAAAGAAGAGAAAAAAAATAAATAAATAAACTCTATCTCTGTCGTTATACTCGTGTGTTTCAGTTTTTTAAAATTTATTTATTATTTTTTTATAATCGTAACATTACAAGTGATTTATTAATTTTTTTTTGTTAATTTTCTTATTTTTTTTTTGGAAAAAGTGAATTTTTTTACGTTTTCTGCATCATCATTTTTTTCCTTTTTGGAATGAAAATAATAATTGTGACGAGGATATGCCACCGCTGTTGGTAACGTCAACATTATCATCATTGTCGTTAACGAAGTCAGATCGCTGGGATGCGCCACTTGCTGGATAGACCGCGACGGTAAATTTTATTATACTACTTTATTTTATTTTTTATCTAATTATTATTTCCGTTATAAACATCAACTTGTACAATCATACTTTGCGTTAATTCATCTTATTCAAACACGAAATAAATAAAAGTAGTTTTGGTTTTACTGTAGTACATGTGCGCATAAATGTTTAACGAGAAATAATGTATAGGGTTATCTCGTGCTTTTGGTACGCTCCTTTTTCAACGTGCGTGGGAGGGTTTTAGTTGGTTGAAAGAAGACGAAAAATAAAAGATTGCACGCGTGCGTGTTCTACACGGCTGAGGATGTTTGTTTGAAATTTTTACGAAATTAAAGGATTTTCTTATTTTTTTTTTATTTTTTTTTTGTTAAGAATAAGATTATTGAGGAAATATTCGAAATAAGGAGTGGAGTAGAAGTAAAATTATCAGTGGCTTTTTTTATGATACGTAAATATCAGTTATTTTTAACGAGGAGGCTAAAACACGTGGTTTAAAAAAAATTTTTGATAAACTACTTACACGATATAGTGGATTATTAAAATGTTTGTGTTAGATATGATATCTTGCTCCTATACTACTAAAAATTATTTTCAAAATAAGATCTAAATTTTTAAAATTGCAAAAAAGAAAAATCAAAATTTTTAAATTTACAAAAAAGAATAAAAATTGAACTTTTTTTATCAACAGTTAATTAACAATCGGGGCTCGTTAAGAAAAAGATTTCCTCGAAATCAATCAAAGTAAAATTTTCCCGAATTCGTATGTATGATAATCGTATACACATTAAGTCGAATTTAGATAAACACAAAGTCTGAAATCACAACGTGTGACGTATATGTACACACATTTTGTACTACTTGAAAAAAATATATATATATATAATTTTATTTCTTTAGTTCCCCCTTCGAGCGTATACAGCGATAAATCTACCTCCTAAAAAGAGACAATTCTTTTCGAAATAAAAGAAGAAAAATAACGTGATTCATTCCTCTTAGATGATTCATAAACTAACCTAAGCCCTCCTTATTCAAACGTTGGAGCGAAAAATCTTCCTTGATTCATCAAATTAACGAGACGTAAACAATTTTTCAAATTTTTCAAATTTTACTTGAAATTTTATCAATCGATTTTAACAATCAATTTGTGTATCCGCTGTTATTTGTAAATAAATATGATCGACTATGTATACGTATACAGACGGTCGTAAGCACGTGGATTACAAAAGCACCTGTACGCTCGCGATATCGATCTACTTTCTTGTTACCTTTTCAATGAGCTGCTTTAATTATTTAGTTTACTCTACACCTCGAGACAGTTTAATTTATTTTCTCTTTTGTTTTTAAATCGCCGATACATAAACGTTAATCTTATTTTATTATATTCTATCGATGATTTAATGCTATTATTTGTACTTTTAAACGTTATATTTATTATGTTTTCGAGAAAATTAATAGTTTTACATATATATCTATATATGAATTAAAATTTTTAAAAAGTTGAATAATAAGTTAATAAAAATGAAAAAAAAAAAGAATTTTCATTCATTATATTGTGTAAAGTGTAAACGTATACGCAAACATACCTCTTACGGATTTAAAAGAACAAATAATTTCTATGTAGCTATAAAAGTGTAGAATCGAGGACTTTTATCAAGTAGTCATTCCGATTATACGCCCCTGTCTTTCTCACTAATACAAACTTTAGATGTGTACAGGGACACGCAGAGTATATATATATAGTTGTATAAATTGCTCTCCGATCTCTCGATGGAAATTCCTGTCAGGGGCGGGATAAAATGAATGCAAACTTTTTGATTTCTTTTTTACTTTATCTCTCTCTCTCTCTCTCTCCTTTATTTTTTCCTTTTCATTCTTTTATGTATTTCTTGGTGTATATATATATATATATGCAAAAGTTAAAACGTTATAATCTCACGATAGTAGTTTCGCCTACTCAACCTCTTCTAAGACTGAGAGAGAAAAAACGTAGGCGACTTTTAATACAGTTTTACACATGATTTACTTTATACACATGCATATATATATACATTTGTAGTATGACGAGCGCGCGTTGAATGAAATAAACAAAAATAAAAAGAAGAAGGGAAAAAGAAAATACGCATGTACAAGCGTGTATGCATGCTGGAAATTATTATTTATGAGTTTGGCTCTTTATTTTTATTAGGGTAGATGTACTTGAAGGCTATTATTAGAATTATAAAGAGTGCGGAAGTTTGTTAAATTTAGGGTAGTTCTTTTATTCTTATTCTTCAAAGATATTTAGGTTAAAGAATTATCTTTTGTTTTTCAGAATCGAATAACGGAAGTTAAATAAGTTGCGTTGAAGAAACACACACGTGAGAGACATGATTTTTTAGATAATAGGTCACTGACCTCAGTGTTAAGTGGAATACCTAATATTTTGAAATTTTATTGTAATATTTTTCATCAGATAATCATAAGAAATGACAAACATAGAAAAAATTCAATTATTTATTCGATAAAAAATAAGTACATAGATTTTACTTATACTTTAGACAATCATATGTTTAATTATAAAAGGTCAAACACGTTTTTCATTATGAAAAGCATTGATCCATTCTGATTCTATAGCTTTCGATTAAATAATAAGATATTAATCATCTATTTATAATACACAATGCGCTACAATGTAACAACATTGCATAAATATCAATTCATTAAATCAGATGTTACGCGATATGCAAATAAACCTTTAATGTAACGTCTCTTAATCTTTTCATAAACTATTATTACCCATACGTAATATATGCAAAAAAAAAACCATCTCAAATTCTTTGCGCGCTTTCTATCAAAATAAACACGCGTCACGACAATAAAAACAAAAAAAAAATAAAATTACCCAAGTATAACAATATTTATCTTTTATTTTTATTTTCTTCTTATTATCTAAAAGAAACTTTAAAAATACACACGTCTCTGGTATTCCCGTGTAAAGAAATTTCAACTTCTTCTCCGTTCCTTTATTTTATTTTTCTTATTTTTTTTTTTTTTTTTTACGTCGAGTCATCTATACAATATATAGTATAGATGTTCGCCCCCTCGTATATACGGCTATCGTTTTAAAATGGGACGCACGGGCGCCCAGAGAGTCGACGAGATAAAACGCCTTCTCTTCTCTCTCTCCCTCTATCTCTTTCTCTCAATAGTAAAAGAAGGATAGAAAATGAAACGTTGCACAATACCACAAGCTCATCGCTTATAGACGTCTTCGTAAAGGACTTTTCTCTCTCTCTCTTTCTCTGTATTTCTCTCCGTCTCTTTTTATACTCTCTTGCAGCTCTTCTACAATCGCTTAGATAGTGCGAGAAAGAGAGTTCGCGTTCTGTAGTAAGGGGGATTTTTAGTCTTGGAATTTATATGTCGACTAAAATTAGAGTTGCAGGAAGGGAGAAAAAAAGTTTCTCTCTTTTTTTTTCGTTTTGGGCTTTTGGCTATTTTAAAAAAGTTTAAATTGGACCAAGCTTTTAGGGATGAAATAGGAATTTTTTTTTATTTTTATGAAGTTTTCTATTTTTGAAAAAAAATGTATTAATTTACCGAAATTTTCCAAGGAAAATTTTTAAATAACTACAAATTTATAAGAAATTTTATTTCTTACTATGTAATTTATTATTCCTATAAATGATGATTCACAATTTTTCTTTTAAATTTAAGATTATAATAAAACTTATCCATTTAACTTTCTTAAAATTTAATGTCAACACTTTCAATTACTACTAATTAATTATACAAACAGCATTCCTTCAGTACATAACTTGATCAATTGAAGAAAAAAAATAGCTTATAAATTTTCTTTTAATAAGACATCACCTCCACTTAATTTTCTCCAACACTTTAAGCTAACTCTCAATCCGTGTCCTCTCTCAATATAGAGATGGCGTGACACTCGCGTTCGCGTTATATCCCAAGGTAAAATACACCCAGTTTTTAGTAAAGCTTAACTATATAGATATTTTTATATATATATTTTCTTCGCATAACCTTCTTCTTAAAGTTATAAAAACCCTCGCTATGAAGAGAACGTGGCGAAATAGTACAGCTGAATTTAACGGTCCTCCTCTCTCGCTCTTTTTTCTTATATTATTCTGACAAGAAGTTTAGGGTCGAATGTATAGCAACTCGTAGGTCACTCATATTCTTCTTCCTCCTCCTCCTCATTCTTCAATTCTTATCTTGTTTTCAGTGTTATATCTTTTTTTTCTTCCTTTTTTTTTACTCCAACTCCTTCTCGGCTGCGAGAACACGAGGTAGTAAGTAGCCTTTCGTCATCGCTTCGAAAACTGACTATCATAGTTTGTTATATGTAGCCCGAGGCTAGACGAACGACTCTTAAACTTATTGTGTATACGGATTGCCCTTGGGTTGAAAATGTTGGTTTGTCGGGTTTTTTTTTTCTTTTCTTTTTTTTTCCTTGGACGAGTACGCGAGGGACATTATTATGATTTTTTTTCTCCTTTTTTTTCTTTGTTATTCCGTTTGCTATATACATAACGATTTGTTTTTGTATTTCAGAAGGATTATTTGAATGGATCCAATTTTTTTTTAATGTTGTAATTATAAAAATGGTTCGTAAGTCTTTTTTTTATACTTAGACGTACGAATTATATTATTCGTGAAAATCATAAAAGTTTTGTACGTCACGAAGTCTTGTTTTGAAAATGATAAGCTGTCTTATAAATCAAATAATCGTCATCTCATAAAAACAAATCTTGTATAACACTCAATATGAATATGTTAATATTTTTCAATTTTTACTACATATAAATATAAAATAGCATTATTATCAGAACAATTTTTATTAAATTCCTTAAAACTCAGTAGTTCAAGTCACTTTTTTATGTTATCCAAATCTGAAGTAAAAATATTTACACATACCTTTTAATACTTAATCATAAAAATCTTGCAATAAACTTTTCTTTCATAATAAAAAAGAATGTGCATAAATTTTTTTAATATACGTAAATATACGCACGTTCTTTTAATCTTTCATTTTATTTTTAAGGTATAAAAAAAAATTTAACTCTTTGCGAGAGACTGAAGAGAAAATACTTCAAGACAGAAAAAAAAGAGACAGAACCTTTGAGTTTGAAACGTGCTTAGAAATTTAAATCTTCTTGTTCACTATGTGTATTGTCGCTAACGCGCAGAAAAGTTTGTTGAATGCGTAACCGCGTGTATCGTGGCGATGTTTTTCTTTTTGACTAATATAATGCTCAACTTCAGTAGGAATTCCATAAGACTTAATTATTTTATAACTCGCTAAATCCACGTAGAAAAAAAATATGGAGTGTTCTTGACTCACGCACGTGTTTACGTATCAAAGGATTTATTTTTTTTTTATATTGTCGTACGTATTTGTTTTGTGACTTGGAAAATTGTACAAAGAATTTATTTTTACTATTAAAAATTAATTTTAAAGAAAATTGTTATTGATTTCCTTATTATTCTTTAAAAATGGCTATTTTCTTAGGTCAGCAAACGATAATCGATCGAATTATAAATTCAATGACATTCATAAGAAAATTTCGTAACCAATCAAACATTCCTTCGATGTAAATAAACTCTAGGCGCCACTTTGAACGGAAATTATTACTATTTACTTATTATAATCATTAATATACTAAATATTTCGACCTTCCAAAAAAAAGCTAATAGATATCAACCGGTTCCACCGCTTCATCCACTAAAAAACAAAAGACAAAAGAGCGAAAAAAAAAATTTAACAAACTCGAAAAACACTTAATAAATCTCCCACCCTTTTTTTTATTAAAGTAAAACTAACATCGTAGAATATTTCACGAAATAACACGATGCGTTACGTCAACGATACATATGCTGTGTATATCTGCGTGTGAGTGTGAGTGTTCCTTTTTTTTTTCTCTATACCCGCAAGAAATGATCTCGCAGCTTCTCTCATACATCGCTATATTACCGAGAGTCGAGGTCGTGTAAAACGCGCTTGCGAGAGAGGAAAAAAGAGGCTCCTACTGTGATATGATATAATAGTTGATATATGCTATAAAAGAGTTTTACTTTAATAATGATATAGAAATTTTCTTCCTAGTAACAGTCTCTTATACTTCATTTTTTCTTCTTTTTCTTTTATTTATTTTACTCTTCTTTTTTTGGAGCAAAAAAAAAGATGGATGTATATAAGGAGGGTTTTTTTTTATGCATATAGATGTATATACGAGAGAAACAAGATCGACTAGTGGCTACTGGAACTATTGCTGAGTTATACTGATTTTATCAGTTGTTGGCTTGTTGCGTTACAGCTTATCTTTGTCTTTCCTTTTTCAGAATTCATATATATACGTATATTCGTTCTCATAATTTTTATGGATTAGCTTTATAGCTTTGCTTAAGCTATTTCTTTTTATTGTTCGTTTAAGTTTCTTTTTCTCTTGAAGTTTTAGAATAATGATGGATCGATGGATTTGATATTAAAAAGGCTCTTTAAATGCCTAATCAAAGGTTTTGTATTATTTCGCATTTAAACCAATTCAATGATTTTTTTATCGCATTCGTATCATATATGCAAAAAAGAATTTAATCATATAATTATATTTTAAATATAAAATATTAAAATTCTATAAAAGTCATTCAGATGACTTTAGGGTAGAAACAAGATACATTATTTAAGATCTGACTATTTTCAAACATATTCATAGACCTTTTTTTAAATTTCAAACAACAAAAGACTACAAAAACTACGCCTTTTCTTCAAAACAAAATCTGTTCTATATAAAAAAAAAGAAAAAAAAATAAGCGAAGAGAAAAAGCACCCAGTAGCTAATCTTTTTCCTCACATCATCTCACTTAAAGATTTCTATCCTTGACTTGATGGGTTACACACATACACAAGCGTGCACACACATATAACAGAACCCACAAAGTCTCTTTCTCTCTCTCTCTATCCGCTAATGCCGTAAGGCATAGAAGCGAGACCGAACTGGAAAATCGAGAGAAGGGAGCGGCAAAACGACAACGGTATAACGGGTAGTATAGACTTCTATATACCTTCAAGCGCCCGTGACTATTATACTTTAACTCTCCCTCTCTCTCTCTCTCTCTTTTTCTCTCATTTACTCTCTGTTACACACACACACACACACACACACACACACACGCACACACATGTAAATGTATGTGTGTATGCGTTGCAAAGAGGTCGAGAGAGTCTTGGCTACTTCCGTGCGGTCTCTTGCAAGCCACCTGTACGATTCAGAATCAACGTTGTTGGACTAGTTTTATGCATGTATATATAGAGGGGATGGTTTTAACGTTTGTTTAAACGCTCTTCAGCTCTTTTTTATTCAACGTGGATTAATGATGAAGTAGTTAAAGAGATTTTTTACTTTTTTTACATTCATTGCGCTGGAAAATGCAATTAACGCGATTATTCGTTAATGAGAGAATATGAGGAGAAAAAGCGTTGGAATTTGAGAAATAAAAAAAACAGGTGGTTTTATTTTAGGAATTTAGATTTTGTTTTGATAATTCATGATGCAATAGATAAACAAACTTCAAAAATCCTGGAAAGTATTGTTTATTTGTGCGACCGATTTAAAATCCATGATAAATCGTATCAATAGATCGATTCTTAAATCCAATGCTAAATAAATCTGTATAGCTGATACGACCAAATAATGATAAAAAAATAAGTGTTTTTGTAAAAAATCAAAACAATTAATATTAAATCGCAAAATAAAAAGAAAAATTGACAATCTATCAATATAATGCAGAATACCGATGCAGTTTCCAATAAACAAACGCGCGGGGGAGCCAGTCAACAAACAGTAGCTTTGTAAAAGAGAAAAACTTGAGTTAAGAGAATGTTTATTCGTATATAATACATAAACGTCAATTTATCAATGAGCATCGTGAAATATATCCAACACTTTCTCCGATAGGATATAATAACTTCTATCAAATTCTAATTCTTCTTCGCATAAATATTTTTTATTGTTTTGTCACAATATATCAGGTTATTTTTTCTAATTTCTGTCTCATTTACATCTTTTATTTTTTTTTCAAATTTCAATAGCATGAGAAAATAAATATTCTAAATAAAGTATATTTCTAATGAATATATTTATATTGCACATTCGTTTGAAAATTCTCACGTACTTAAACTTTGTAATAAAATTAACATAAAGAGCAGCATTAATATAAA
Organism: Anastatus disparis; assembly: GCA_017163975.1. Classification (NCBI taxonomy): domain Eukaryota; kingdom Metazoa; phylum Arthropoda; class Insecta; order Hymenoptera; family Eupelmidae; genus Anastatus; species Anastatus disparis. Next base: position 4,713,310 of record JAFFSR010000226.1, read on the forward strand.
CAGATTAATTAATAAGTGTCATTATTATTCAATAATCCTTCGATCGCACATATAAGATGACTAACAATGACTAATGATCTCCCATTTAAAAGTCTTCGCTTAATTGCAACGCGCAAAAAAGAAGAAGTCACAATCTATTCTCTTTCTTTGATTAACAATTATATTTTATTTACAATGTATTATGTTCGAAATTGATAGTGCACGTATTAAATTTGGAATTTTCTTGGATTACTATCGGTTGTTTTTAAAAAAATGAAGAGGAGCAAAAAAAGAGAAGAAAAAATAATTCTTTTTACGGCCTTGACTTAGTGCCATGAACTCGATTTTGATTTCAGTTTGAACGTAATGTTGAATTTTAATTGATATTGATTAAGAAATTTTTTCTCTTTTCAATAATTTATAGTAATAATAACTTCATTTTATTATTTAATACAATAATGTGTTAAAAGGATAATGCGAATTAATTTTTTATTTTTTAAAGAATTTATTTTAATGATAAATAATTGTCGTGGTTTCATAAATCATTTTAACAGTTTTAAAAGTAATAAAGTCATTTTTAAAATAGCCATAAAACAAAATTTGAAAATCTATAAAGACTAAGGAATAATATATTTCAACGGCTTAAAATGAAAGTAAAAAGGCGTCTATACATAAAAACAATTAAATATTTTTTTTGTATGTCATAGTAAATTTAAATTTTCAACTTCAAAAGCCATTCAAATGTTTTGAAGAAAACGCTTAACCAAAATCAGCTGATCTTATCATTCTATTCACAAGAATGTTTTACTGAAACACAAAAAGGACCTTCAATTGTGTCAAAATAAAGGGAGAAAATGGTAATGAAAACTATTTTGATTATTGAGATAAAAACTGAAGTCAAAAGAAATGTCAATTTACATAAGTTTATTTAAATATGAGATAAAAACTGAAGTCAAAAGAATAGTCAATTTACATAAGTTTATTTGAATATTTTTGATTTTCATAACAAACGACTTTTTCCTATAAAAAAAATGAAAAACATCCTTTATTGCAAACAATAAAAAGAATCATTAATGTCAACGTAAAAAAATCTGAAACTAAAAAAAAAAGTTTACATTACGTCAATTTCGTGCACGCGTGTGTACACATATACGTGAATAAAAGTATGCCGATCGGAGCATCAAAGTTGCAGTAATAATCGGCATGTTGGCCTAAAGACAATTCCTTTCGTCTTCGTTATAAACTTACATAATGCAAAACATATATAATGCGATTGTTCGCGAAGAAAAGAAAGACAAAAAAATTATTGGAAAACTTGTGACCCTGAACCCCAAAGTTAAATATCAGTCAAACTTTTCTTCCTTGATACATATAATTCAAACATTACACGCGCGCATGTAATTTTATTTTATTTTTCTTCGTTTTTTTTTAATCATTCGCGAAAGAATGATATTAGCATTCGTTTGGAAAGGTGAATGCACCTTTCACTCGGTGAAAAATCATTTTTATTAACGACCTTGGCACGTACATCTTCGGTTTAATGCACTCTTATCCATATGTTACAGTTTTTCATAATTCTTGTATTTCTTTTTTTGTTTTTCTTTTTCTTTTTTTAATTTTGTTCTGGTTTAATTACGACTGGAGGATTTTTCGAATTACGTTCTTTTTGTTTTGTTGTTTGATTCACGATTTATTATAGATAAGGATTTACGTGAGAGGAAAAATTTATAATTTTCTTTTAAATAATTATAATAATTTAAATAAATTTAAGATTAATAACTTTGAATAAATAAGCTTAAGATTTTTTAAAGTTATCAAAAATTATTAAATTTTATCAAACTCATTTACATGCAATAATGCATACAGCGATTACAATATTTTTTGGAAAAAATAATAAGGACAATATTTTGAGTAGTTTTAAAAAAATTTTTATATAAATATATTTATATTTATAATTATAATATGAAAAATCGTTCTTATATATTAATGAAAAAAAAAATAAAAAATTTAGATAATGATTTCAAGCATATCTTAAAAGTGAAATGGATTTAGAAAATATTTTATACTTCCCTCTACTATCTGTAATTAAAAATAACAAAAAAATTATTTATACTATAAAAGTGAATCAAACTAAAGCTAATTTTTTTTTTTTTAATAACATTTTCAAATGATTCATAATACTATCAACTTCTGTCATACCACAAACACAACTACACGCTTAAAATTAAAAAAAAAAAGAAGGAATGCTTCGAACTTTCCCGTCTGTCTTATACGATGATATTAGGTCGTTCTTATGTTCGTCAGTAGAGGGTAGGAAAAAGGTGAAAAACCTTTCATGACAAAAAAAAAGAAAAGAAAAAAGAGGAAAAAAGAAAAAAAGTCGACCTTCGCACGTACGCGCGACGCCGTCAATCTCCTTGAAAGTGCAGTAGCCTCGGGGACATATGTATATACACATATACGTATGTACAAGTACATAGGATGAGAGACAACGTCTGCTTTGGCAAAGGTATGCTTTTTGCAAAGTTCGTTGAGCCAAAAGAATGCGTGCCCTATCGCCTCTTGAGCTTCTTCTTCTCTTGATGATGCTTTTTCTCCGCCTCGATTCTCTCTCCTTCTCTCTCTCTCTCTCTCTCTCTTTCTTAGCCGGTTACAAAAGTATAACATATATTCACACACGTGTACGTATTATAAACGTGAAAGTTTGATGATCTCGAAAGTTTGGCTGGGATGTTAAGTTAATAATTTTAAGAAGAAATTCTTTTTTTAAAAAGCTTTTTATATAAATTTTTATTTCCCAAAGTAATAATTAACATTTGCATAAGATTCTTTATTATTTTTTTATTTTTAACGAACTTTCATTAGTTTCAATTAAATTGTGTATATTTATGCCTTAAAAACACACTATCGCCGATTACTTAAATATCGCCGAAAAATTACAGAAAGAAAAGCGCAAAAATATGTAACGACCGCATCTTTAAAAATAAAAAAAAACAACTTTTTAATGTCAATAACTTATTGGCATAAGGAATTTTATAAAATCGTGACTCTCCGACGGTATTTCTTTTTTTTTTCATTCGCACTGGTATCCTTAATGATTATTACGGAATCGAAAATAAGAGAAAGGTCCACGACCGCTTATAATATTTCTTTTCTTCTCTCTTTTTTTTTTATGTTATGTGCACATTTTACACGTGCGCGAATTGCGCATGCACCAATTAACGGGAGAGAAGGTGAAGAACCGATAATGAGGATTATTACGCATTTATTAAAAATGAAGAAGAAAAAAAAGAAAGTTTTATATTAATTTACCTGATGCAATGTGGAAATGAAGGTTTAGTTATTGATGACAAGGTCGAGGAAGGTCGTTATTTTATAGTTGCTGAGTTATTTGAAAAATTTAATTGATTACATTTAGTTGTCTTGACTTTTTTTATATTACTTGTTTATTAATGACAATAAATTTAATTTTCATTAGGACAAAACGTAACTTTAGAAATTTAATCATCAAGTAGTCAAAATCAACCCCCGCACGAAAAAAAATTCTTAAGGAAAAAAAACTCAATATATAAAATGTAACCTCGACCCTACACAACTTTTATCATATTATATTTTTCTTCTCTCCCTACATAAATTTTTCCTGTCATCGTCAGTTGAACATAGAGCAAGGAAACCTTATAGGTTTCACGTTTTTCGCCTCGGCAATTCCCGTCTATACATATCGATCCATAAAAGCTAAAAGAGCCTTATATACACGTGAAAGAGAGGAAAGAAAGAGAGAAAAAAAAACACACGTATACATAAAAGCCACCCCCTTGCAGATATTGATTTTGATACCCTTCTCCACCTTCTTTCTCGAGTATGTTACTTTTGCTTTGCATCGCACATCTAACTGGCAAACTTGTACTGCTAATTTGCTAAGCATAAAAGTTCTTGTGCAGAATGGCTATTTATACTTGGAAGAGTGGAAAGAGATAGACCAAGAGAGTTGAACATTAATTTTCTATTAGCGACTAGTTAATATGTATTATTTCGTTTGATTTTTTTTTAATATACGTCAAAATACTTTTCTTTTTGTTTCGGTAAAACTGTTATTTTGTTTTTAATTTTTAATAATGTTTGAAGCGTACGGTGAATAATTTTATGGGCTAATTAATAAAACAAATAACATGTTATTCTTATATTCAATATTTGTATATTGAAGCAAACAAACAATTGATTAACCAATCTTAAATCAAGTTCAGTTAAAAACAAACCCTTAAAAACATTAAAACTTCTTCTCTATCAAACAAACCTTTATAAATCATTCCTAATCTTCTTTATCTAATCAACTTATGCATCCTCGACAATAAAATAATATACAAAACAATGTCAAAGTAGTTTAGCTCTCAACTACCAACAATCAAATTTCTTTCTCTAGTTAAATAAAAAAGAAAAGAAAAAATATATAAAAGAGAGAAAATCTCACTCAAGCATCATAATACCAAATGTTGAAGAAAAAAAAGTCAAGTTTTTCAAGACAACATCGTCATCTTTGAAACCTTGGGGCGCCTTTCTCCACTTTCGCAAAATATATATATATAACTCTCCTTCAGCCGCATATAATACACGTGTATATATATTGTAAACCAAGAGAGTTCATCGTGTTTTCCTTCTCTCTCTTTTATATACCTTCCTCTTCTTCTTCTTCTTATTTTTCATCCTTTATACCTTCTTTAAGGTATATACCGTTGTTTTCTCTCTTTACTAACACGGGTGCGCCATACACATGTATTATATAGACAAGTTGAGCCTGAAGAAAGGGAGGGAGGAACCGTTAAGAAATTTCTTTTCTCTTACCCCACGAGAGAGAGAAGGCTATAAAGGCCTATGGTTTTACAAAACCAATGTCTTTCGTGACTTCTTCTTCTTCTTTTATTTATTTTTTATTTTAAAAAAAAATTGAGGAACTAGCGTTGTCGGGTTCTTTTTTTCGGTAGATTAGATGTGGTTTGATGATTTAAAGTTTGTTAAATTCAATTGGACTGGGATTGATTACTTCAATCAAATATAATAAAATTGAATTTTTTCTATAGATTTTTAGATCTACTGGATTTTAAAATAAACTTTGGATTATTCTATAAAAGACACGTGTACAATTTTTGTAAATAAATATTACATCAATCGATGCATATCTTATTACACATAACTACACAATTTTACGTAACGAAAAAGATTACAAAATCGGCAAATTAAATAATCAGCTGGTTAAATTCACCTGTCTCAACGATACTTTATCTTTTTTCTTCGACTGAAATGAAAAAAAAAACGATAAGCACTTTCTTTTATTAACGATTACTAAAAGTAAAGAAAAAAAACAAGCGAATATAATTTTTTTCCTTTTCTTAACATCGTAATCAAAGCTATTACGACGGGAGAGAGAGAGAGAAATAACGTCGTGCTGTATTGTTAAGTCCAAACCTCACGCGTACAACCGTTATCCGACACGATTACCTCGATTTCATCGTAATACCTTACAAAATCGTTGATATATTATATAGTGTATGTATACATCGATGCATATGTATATATACGCTGAACGTTGCATCGAAAAATCTAAATAATCAACAAAGAGAATAAAGAAAAATAAGCTGAATGATATTATTGAATAAAAGGTGTGGGAGGTGGTAAGGTAGTTGTAAATTACATAAAAGGCTAAGAAAGTTATATGCTCTCGAGTCCTCGTCAGGGTCGTGAACAGTATTTTTTTCAAAACACCTACGCGGAATTAGTATAAGCAAAGGTAATATATTAGACGTTGTTTGAACACCCTGAGTCGAAGTTTCAATATGCGTTCTCGTGTAGAACGTATTTTATTTTTATTTTTTTTTTCTTGATCTGTTGTCCTTGTTGAATCGATACTGGGTTCTACTAAAGAAAAAAAAGTTAGGATTTTTTATACTTGCATAAACTTTTGAAAAAATTTTTAGCTCGAAGTAGCTCTTTTTCAACCATTAATTAAATAAAATTTAACGGTACAATAATTTTATAAAAATTCTTATCTTTTTTTTTTCATTTTGAATTCAAGTTTAAATGCTTATATTTCTCGTTTTTTTCGAAGAAAATTTACAGTTTCGAAATAGAGTTGCTTTTACCTTGTCCTGATAAATCCATTAACAGTCGGTTTAAAAAAAAAAACATGCTTTAAATCATTTACTAAGAACATTTTTTATTATTACGCACTATCGTACCTCTGACAGTAATTTATTTACAGATTTAAAACTATTAAAATTTATAATCATCCTATTTTTTTAATTCTTTTATCAAAGGATGGAATAAAAAATAAAAAAAAAGAATTTTTAAAATTACCTGTTTTAATAAAAAATCCTTTCTCGCAAATGCACTAGTCCTACTCGTCTTACCGAGCATATATACCCACCCATTTCCTCCCCTCTTTCAAACCTAATCATCATCGTAATCAAAAGGAAAATAAGAAAATGAAAAAAAAATAAAAAACTTCTACGAAAGCTTCCCGATCCGTTCGATCGTCAGAGAAGTTGCGCGCGGCCTCGCTCCGATAAACCTGTGCTCGCAGCTATAGGGAAAGAAAAAAAAAGAGAGAAAAAAAAGAAAAAGAGAGAGAGAGAGAAAGAAGGAGTTAGAGAAGGTAGAAGGGGGAGGGGAGGGAAAGAGAGAGAAAAAAAGGGGGTTCGTTGAACCTTTTATAAGCGACATGAAATTCCTTCTGGGAGGAGGTTTCTTTAACTACTTTTACAGCCTTGTGTCAAAAGAGAAAGAGAGAAAGTAAACATTAAGTGGTAGGGAAATAAAAAAAGAAAAAAAAATGAAGAAAAAAATTTCTATATACATATCTATATATGTACATAATGTACACTAAGACGAGAGCATCGCATTGATAAATTGTTAGTTGCAGGTGAAAGAATGGAATGTATATACGTGTGTATATAATATGTTAGTATAAAAGAGTGACAATATTTATCGGTGGTCTTTAATGAGATTGAGCTCGTTTCATATTACTTCGCTTCTTATTTTCTTCTTTTTTTTCTCATTTTTTTTTCTGAGCTTGACACTATTGGCCGCATTTTTTATTCTTCTTTTTTTTTTTTATTAATGTGGACTGACATGATTTTCACTTAATTTTTTCTACAGTCGATTTTAGGCGTTTGACGCAGTCGGAAGCCTTATTTATTTTCAATTTCATGAATGGACAATAAGGATAACTATACTATTTTTGTTTTCGTTTCAATTGTTCTTTGTGATTTTAATTTGATATCAAAATAGTTTTTGCTTGAAAGAAAAGATGAAGCTATTTTGATTGGATACATATCTTTTGGATTACGCTTTTATTTTATCGAAATAATTAAAATTATCACAACATAATGATATCGATTATTTATTTTATGATTGAAAAAAATTTGATTAGAAATTCTTGTTGTTTGCTAAAGCGCAATTCTGATATTTATCCATATATTTGATCTATTCCTTACCTCATTGATAATTCGGCGTAAGTCACACTATTTCTCATGAGAAATATTAATCTTTTTAAAATTAAAAAAAATAAGCTATCGTATGATAATAATAATAATAATAATAATAATAATAATAATAATAATAATAATAATAATTAACTGAAAAAATAAAAAAAAGTATTGATTAAAAAGAAAAAAATAATCTAATAATTACCTCTAATTTCTGTTACAGATCACGCGATAGGAGAACGTGATAAAAGCAGACGGCCAATGCAGAAAAGAAGCAGGAACGGTCATACAATTAGAAACCAAACCGGAAGCACGAGTGGAGCTGAAACTTAAAAAATAATTAGGAAAAAAGGAAAATACAAAAAAAGAGCATAAAAAACGAAGAGCACGCTATAAATAAGCGTCGATAAACAGACGATAGTTAAAAAAAAAATAAAGGAAAAAAGATAGAAAAAAACCAATAAAAAAGCGAAATAAGAACATTGGGTCCCATGTTAGCGGACATTAACGGCAACCTGGCGGATCTGAGAAGCGAAGCTGCGATGGCGTCGCAGAGGTTTTGTCTGCGCTGGAACAATCATCAGAGCAATTTGCTCTCCGTGTTCGATCAATTATTACACGATGAATCATTTGTCGATGTCACACTTGCTGTCGAGGGACAATTACTTAGGGCGCACAAAATGGTATTGTCCGCCTGTAGTCCTTACTTTCAGGTAAGACAATTACACAATTATTATTTAGATTTCTGTTTATTTTTTAGTTTTTTAATTTTTCATTTATTTTTCAATTAATATGCAGCTTGACAAATTGTTTTAATTACCAATTTAAATTTATTACTGAAAGATTTATTACAAGAATAATCTAAAAAGAAACATAGTAATTAAATCTTTTATATTTTTTACTTAACGTTTACTGATTTTTTAAAATGTTTTTAAAAAAATACGTTAATTAAATTTTTATAAATTCAATAATATTCCTTGCTATACTAGATTAAGTCTTTATTTCCATCATAGTGAATAAGACAAGCATTTAGTAAGGAAGATTAATTGGCAGTCTCCACATTGGATTGCGTTATTTAGCAATAGCCATGTACTAAACCTGTCAAACAAAAAAAAATCTAAATAAAATAAATTCTCTTAATTTTTTTGATATTTTAAATAAATTCAAAGATATTCATTTAATCACACATCAATAATACAGTAAAAAAAAAGCTAATAAAAAAAATTCTGTTCTCAGGCATTATTTGTGGGCCATCCAGACAAGCATCCAATTGTCATATTAAAGGATGTACCATACGCAGATATGCGCAGTCTACTCGACTTCATGTATCGCGGCGAAGTAAGCGTCGATCAAGACAGGCTTACCGCTTTTTTACGTGTCGCCGAGTCATTGCGCATTAAAGGCCTTACCGAAGTTAACGAAGACAAATCTGATTTACCTAGCATTACGTCCTCGTTACTTGGTAATCAAAATACCGTGCCACCACCACCGCCTAATCTACACCGAATTAATCAACTTGGACAACATCATCACATGCCCCAAAAAAGGTTCGATTCAATAATAGATATCTATTTTTTTGTTTTTTAAAAAAAGAAATATTTTTGCATGATTATTTGTTGCATTTTTCTAGTTGAATATTTTCATTATTAATAATTAAATACTTTTTTTGATAATTTCGTCAAGATTTTAAGATTTACTTATTGAGGTCTTCAGTAGCTCAGTCGGTAGAGCGATGGACTCGTAAGCCGAGGATTCGAGTTCGAATCTCGGTTGCGGTCGATTAATACAAGCACCACTGTACCTTACATGTGCTTTGTTTGCAAACACACTGAGAAACCTCCGTCGTCAACTAGCATCGTAATGATATTATAAATACAGTGACGTTAAATAATTTAAAAAAATATATTTATTCATAACAGAAGAGTAATTCATTTTTTTTTAAACTTTGTATGGTTACGAATATATTTTTTTATAATTTGATCATTTCTTGGTAAGATAATAAGTTCATCATATAACAAGTAAAGAGGAAATTTTTATAAAATTCAGAAATGCATAATTATACACGTTCTTTTAAAATATTTTTGCAACAATAGTATAACAAAATTTTAAAAATTAAACTTTAGAAAATGACTAATTATTTTCTATCAAAACAGGTACCATCACATGTCGAGTCATCCTCTGTTGGGTTCAGCGTTAACAGCACCTAAACGTAAACGTGGCAGGCCAAGGAAGTTAAGCGGTTCATCAGATACACCAATGGATTCAAATCTTGGACAAGAACAATGCGGCTCAGATCTCGTGCAGGGTTCACCTGAAATGATGGAAATGAAAATGGGTCTTGATTTCCAAAGCGAAGTTGCACAAAACAGCAGTGCTGGTAGTAGCAGTGCATCGACTGGTAGCAATAACAATGCCACAACACCATCGAAAAAAGATGAACCTATGGAAAATGGTACCGAAACTGAAACGCCACTTCTTGTCAGAATCAAAGGTGAACCCGAACCTACGCCTAGTACCTCTGCACAAGGTAAGATTATGTTTCTTTTATTTTTTTTTCTTTTTAATTTCAATAGTGTTACAATAATTTTGCAATTTGGTATATGATTTATTAACATCCAATATAAGGTGTTCATATTAATTTTTAAAATTTCTTAACAATAATTAATAAAAATTTATAACTATCAGTGATAAACTTGGCAATTCTATCATATTAAAATTTTAAATACAATTTTAATAATATAATCTTTTATAAAAAAAGCTCAAAAACACATCTAACTATTATTTCCTTGTACTTCCATTAAGTTATAGTTTACCATTAAATTTTAAAAATATATTAAAAACAAACAATAGTCATAAAAGCATTCAGTCAGAACAATAACTAGTTAGGAAAGACCCTTTGGTAGTAATATTACAAAAAGAATTTAAAACGAAAAAGAATATCATTACGCCTTTTAAGATCTAAAAATAAAAAGGATTTATTTGTTTTAGTTAAAAAGCTTTAAACTTTTTTGAGAATTTTTATTTGTTTTTTTTCATAAACAAGTTATTAAAAATTTTTAAAATATTACTCATTACACAACAATTTATAAGAATATTGTTGGAAAACAATATATCATATTACAATATCACTGTAATACTGATAATTTTTATTGGCTAAAATGTTTATAAAAATTATTTTTCATAATTTTTTAATGATAAAACTCAAACTTGTAATAAAAAAATCAAATTAATTCCTAGTATTAATTTTCTTTTTCTTTGTATTCCAGCTAAGGAGGAGGCATTCACGCGACCGCTCAGTAGACAAGGGAGTGAAAGTTTTAAGCAAGGTAAGAGATACCATTGCAAGCCTTTAATACCTGCCTTAATGAATCCACGCGTTTTAGCGATCTCCTGTTTTTATAACCTTTAACCAATAACAAATTTTTTTTTTTATAATTACGTTGCTAATCCTTGTACCGCAAGGAAAATCTTTTTTTTTTTAGGAAATCGTTTGCTTCGTAAGCAAACATTAATATTCGAAAGTTAGTAATATAAATGAAAATTATTACAAAAAAATATTTTTTTTATTTGAAATTAAATATTTTTTGATTGTCTTTAAAATATGTTTATTACTCTTAAAATTAAACTTTGATCTTTTCAAAGGGTTTTCTTTTTAGTTTAATGTAATAAAAATTTGTATTACATTGACAAACATTAAATTTGTATTAACGGAGCATGCGAAAGTTACAGTGAAGAGACATATTATTAAATCAATCGAAAGATTAATATTCAAGTCTCATTCACAATAATTGAAAAAAAAAAAATTATAAAACATTTGTACTTAGAATCGAAATATTCGTATAAGTAAAAATGCATGAAAATAATAAAAAATCTTCAAGATTACGCGAGTTTAAAAGAAAAAGAGTAAAAAGACAACTTTTTGCAATCAAAGTGAAATTAAATAAGTGCATCAAAGTGAATATGATCGTGAAATCGTTTTACATATATGCACATACTTGTGTGCCACATATATATGTATAACACACGTGTATATGTTAACTTTATCGAGAGAACATAAAACGCTGCAAGCCAACCCCCATGCATGGTGTGTGAAATATGGTCCCTTATTTTTTTTTTATTTTTTAGCCACGCTATACAAGACTATTCGACGAAATACGCGAGTTTTTTTTCGTTCTAATGCTTTAATGTCGTCCAGCGTTGTTTTTTCATGTTTTTTTTTTCTTTTTTCTGCCTACATTTTTAATATTGATTACGCTTCATAATTTTTAAAAGCATTTTTTCTTTCTTTCTCTTTCTCTCTTAATATTTGTTTTTCTTCTTGTTTATTAAGTACCGAAATATCTGTATTATTGATTTTAACAAGTACACAGAAATAACTATGAACTTAATATTGATTATTTCACTTCGAAATTTTAAATATTTACTTTGAAAAAATAAATTCAAATAATTTGCATCAGTAAACACTATTAAATAAGAAAAAATTTACAATTCATTTATTGTTTTCTTATTGCTATACAAAAATTGTTATGATTGAAATTGAAAAAATTTTTTTACAAGATAATTAAACATTCCATTTACAAACTCTATGCATGAATCATTGAACGAAAAATATCTGCAAGAGAGAGAAAGAAAAAAAATAATACAATATTGAAAGGAAAAAAAACTATGTTTGACGACAAATAAAGCAATGAATAAAAGGACGAAGGGACGTCATGTGTAAAGATAAAAGAAAAAATTGAACGAAATTGAATCAAGTCACATAGTGAAGTTTATTCCCTTGAATGCTGTAGCCTCCAATTAATCTAACCCACTATCCGTATACCACACGACATATATATATATCATCTATATATTTTATATAACACAATGCAAAAAAAAAAATATAAAAATGTTTTCTATATGTATACCGGTTGTATACGGCTACATTACAACAATAAATTTTTTTTTTTTTTAATAAATAACACCCATGTTATTTACTCACTTGCTCGGCCAATGCGTAGCGCACCTCCGACATGTCCGTTTAGTTTTATTATTGTTTTTTATTTTCTTTTATTTTATTTTTCAAACGGACCTCTTTACAATTATGTATTTGTGTAATTTTTATATATTATGTATACGATTATCATTATTATTTTATTAATTTATTTATTTTGTTGCATTCTCACTCTCCCCGCACAAGTCATATTATGTTTATATATGTATGTTTAAAAAAAATATATAAAAGAAATAGAGAGAGAGAGAAAGAGAGAAAGAAACAAAAGTGTTTTTTATATTTTGTTTTTATACATAAAAAAATATATATGTTTTGCGCTTCGCTGCCATTGGCCAAAAATAAAAAGAAAAAAAGAAACTGGTAAAAGGAGGGGGTGGAGCCAGCTATGCGGTGTCTAAATTTTCAAAACGCTGGTTACGTAATACATCGTGCGTATACGCGTTTATTTTTTTTTTACACACCTGTTAAGTTTTACTTGTTATTTTATTTTTTTATTTTATCAAAAAAAGGAAAATAAAAAAAGAAACATCATGTGTTTATTAATATTGTATACGAAATTATCCGTTCGTTCGTTAACGCATTATTCTCGATTCATTGTATTTTGTTGTTAACAAATTCATTGTAATTTTGCGTGATAAATTACGTCATTGTTAAATCAAAATAATTAATCATTTGATCGATAAAATTACAAGGGAAAATGCGTAAAGTGTCACAGTATACTTCTGTGTTTTTTTTTCATTTTTTCTATTATCGAGAAAGATAGAAGGAAAGGATAAAATATTAATTTTAAGATAAAATTATATGAAAAATATTTAGGATTATCATATACTCTTCTGTCTTTTTCTTCCATCTTAGATAGGCCTTTCCTTATTTTTCATGTGACACATGTATAATATACAATAAAAAAGTGTACATTCTTTACTTCATGTATATAAACGTTAATATATATATTTTTTATATATATATTTACCTAAGCCAGATTAAAATAAGTTTACTTAAAATACGCAGTTTAAAAAAAAAGTAATTCGTGAGTGCTCGAAGATCGAACAATCGGTCAACGAAAGAAAATGTATCATTTATGAAAATATCTAGTGAAATCTTACGTGTTGTTATATACTTTGTTCTCTTGCGCAGCAGGTGAGTTGAGAATTGAGTCAACTTTTAAATTCTAACGTTACCTTTGCGCGGGGAAGCGAAGGACTATAGGGAGGCCAGCCGTTCACAATAATAATTATAATAAAAAAAAATATTCGTCTTTTCTTTTTATAATGAATAAAAGCTATATAGGATTTATACACTTTTTCTTTATTATAATAATGAAAAATTTTTTTTTCTCAATTCATTTTTATCTCGATGGAAAAATCGTCGTCTCGGTTAATTTGTTAAAATTTTTATCGGACGTTGGTATATGTTATTATAAAAAAACGAACGATGGAATTGATTAATATATATTTTTTTTTAATATTGGTTTATTGTTAATTATTATTATTATTTTTATTCAACCTTTTTATTTAATTTATTTCGCAAAAAACTTTTTTTGTTTCTTAAGTGTGACTGTGTGTGTCTCTCTGCACTTTTGCTTTAGCGTACGTAGAAAATTTATCCTATTTATTTATTATTTTTATCCACGGTTGTTTTTATTTTGTTTCGTCGATATTTTAAAAGAAATTTCATTGTAATTAGTATTAAAACTTTTGGATTTTAAACAAAGCGATTTAGAAATATCACTTTAAATATGTTTTCTTATGAAAATTCTTTTATGATATTACTCAATCAAAAAAATTTTTTTTTTATGTTTCAATAAAATGAAAACTTCGCAATTCGGTATATCGGCGTGTACACATAGTGATATTTAAAACCAAAATTTCAATTCTCGACTTCTGTTTTACTGTAAAATTAAACTTTTTTTATATCTATACTCTGTATATTAATTGACCAACTAATTCTCCGCATGGCCTTTATTTGGGGAATCTTTTATTTTCTGCAAGCTCGAATCTTAATCATTATGTATCTGTTCTGCAAATATATAAATATTAAAACTGTTAAAAACGATGAAGTAAGAAAAAAAAGGACACGATAAAATCAATCAATAAGAAAATAAATAATGTGCGATAAAGAGAGCAGAAAAATTAATCATTCGTGCATCTTTACAGAGACACACACGCACACTTCGCATTATTAATGAGAGAAAAAAAAGTAATAAAGATAAAAGGTATGCGTTTGGGCAAAAAAAGTTTAACGAAACAACTAAATACGCTCTTTAAAAAAGTCTACAACAAAGACTGATGTGTATGTTGCAAAATTGCATACACAATAATCGAACAAAAAAAAAAAAACTATGCAAAGCAACCGAAATTCTAAAACGACGACGATGACGATAAAATATAACATCTGTAGAAAAAATTAAAGCAGTGATTACAATTAGCATTTAAATAAAAAAAATGAACGCGGCGTCTCTTTTGCTGGCTCTACCCTTCCTCTTGCTTCCCCCCACAAATGTACTCGTTTTACTTTATTTTATTTTATTTTTAATTTTCAAAATACTTTATTATCTTTCTCTATAACTTTTTTTTTATTGTTTATGTATATAGAAATATACTCTTTTGTATCTATCAACTTCACTATCTATAGTTTTTTTTTCTTTACTACACTATTTATGACGTTCTTCCACGACAAAAGCTATGAGTATATATATAGTGCCGTCTTAGCACGTTGCGCACAAAATATTATGTATTTCTTTTTTAATTTTATTTTTTTTATCTTTTTTGTGAATAAATATCTAATCACGATTGTATTTATGTGTGCACTGATTACACGTTACAATGTCTAAATCCGTATGAAAATAATATTGAATTCTTTAAAGTTTGATAAATTAGAAAATTATTATAATTTCACAATGAAAAGAATAAATAAAAATTGATATGAATCGATGATGATAATAAAAATAAAATATACGTACGTAGATAAAAATAATTTGTAAGAATAGCATTTGTCGTAGAGAAAAAGAAAGCTCATAAATAGTTTGTAAAAAGAAAAAAAAAAAAGTTCTTTTTATCTAACCGCATAACTAACCGAATACAAGCTATTGTGTGTTTCCTGTCTTTTCAGACGGTGAGGATACGACATCGAGCTGCGGCGCCGGTGATGGCCAATCACCGAACAGCGGTAACGGCAGTCACATAAGGATTAATTTTGAAAAATGTTTCCGCAAAGAATACAATTCGATTCAATCAAATAAAAACGAGAACGACACTAGTGTCGACATGACTGACAATGAACAGCCTTTAAACGCTAAAACGCCTAAACAACAGCAACAAGACAACTTATCAAGTGCCATATATAATCTGGTCGCAGGCAGTGAATCTGAAATAAGTCAGCCTGAATTCGAAAGCTCATACAAATCGTCAACTGGTACAGGAACAGCTGGCCAACAGCAGCAGCAGCAACAGCAACAAACGACAGCAGCAAGTGCTCAAGGAGCAACGAATAACGAGACTGAACGTACCGAAGGTTCGGTCAGAGACTTTTGTGTTAAAGAAGGAGACGTTTATAGATGTACCGTTTGCCATCGTACCTACACGCATATTAGCAATTTCTGTCGGCATTATGTCACCTCGCACAAGCCTAACGTCAAATATTATCCTTGCCCAGTTTGTTACAAAGAATTTACGCGCAAGGATAATATGGTAGCTCATGTTAAGATTATACACAGTCTTAAGCCACACATGAGCCTCACTGGTAACAGTGGTAATACTACTGGTATGGGCCAACAACAGCAACGGTAGATGCTACAAAATTATCATCCTCCTCATCATCATCGCGGCCCATATGATATTTTCAATGCGATTTCTTTATTACTTTATGCGAGTCAAATTTAAAACTAATGGTTTTTTTACAAAAAAAATCTATGTGCAATTTTTAGGGCTTGCAGTGTGCAAAATTTTTATGGAATAATGTTGAGGAAATATTAGAAATTTTATTTCTTATCTATCTATATATATTCTATCTTTCCTTTTACAATCAAAAACCAAACTTTAATTTTATGTGTAGACAAAAATGATTATTTTTATTTTTAATTTTGACATTTTAGAGAACTCAAATTGAAGTTGATATCTTTATGTTTCTAAGACATTATAACAATTTAAAAAAGAAATAATTTTAAAAATATTTCTATATTTCAAGCTCAAAGTTTTGATTTTATAAATATTTTTCACACTGTAAGTCACTGAGCGTACTAAAATACACTCGCACGGTCGATGCCAAATATATTATGTAAAACCAATCTCCAAAGAGAGCTTGGAAATTATTCGTTATACTTAAATTAAAAAAAAAAAATAATGAAAAAGTATAAGAAGGCGACAAGGAGAGACTATATACCGCTTTTGTGATGTCTCTGTGTATATCGGAGAAATTTAAAGGTATGCATACACAGTGCCAAGAAAAGAAAGTTTATAAAAGGATGGAAAAAAAGAGCACCAATTTCATTGTTGATTTGATGCGCTCTTTTTCCTTTTGACGAATGGTTCTTTTTCTTTTTATTGGAGTGAATTACTATTGAAATTCTAAGTTTCAAATTATCACGATGATCAAGAGTTTTCTTATTTCTTTTTGTTCAAACGAAAAGAATACGAAGCTTCACGATCGAAATTTTAACTCCAAAACCAATTGGTATTCCTATACCTTTCTCATACCAGTGCTAAAAATCATGGATTTTGAAATTCTTTTTTATTTATTTACCATTCTTTGGAGTTACGTAAACAATTTAATCGTTTACATTGTGTAATATAATTGAAAGAAAAACAAAAAATGAATATATATAACGGATGACGTTTCCTGAATATCGTGAATAGTCAATTTTTTTAAGCTCTAAGTAGTGTAAAGTAGACCTCTTAAGGGTCTGCTTTTTAGATACTAATGAAATATATTATAAGTCATTTGATATATAGTCTATAAAGTTATATGATAAATGTTGATGTTTTAAGAATTTTATCATTTTATTTAAAAAGCTAAGTGTTCTTATTATATGGTTTACTTCTTTCTTTTTTAGCGTTAAAAATTGGAGCATTTTTTATATAAATGAGAAAAAATGAAATTTATATTTAATTTTAGATTGAAGACCTCGCGAGAAGGTTTAAAAGGCAGGAGCACTTTTAAGAGACAATTGGTTGCGATTTTCAGAAAACGTTGATCTTAATAATTGTTATCTAAAATCATGCTTGAAAAATAAATTAGTTTTTCACTCCAAAAAAGTAATGATAAAAAGAGAGAAAGAGGAAAAAAATTTTAACGATTTAAGTCAAAAAAAGGTCGTCAAAGTAAACTAGAATCTAGAGCTTAGAAAATTGGTCAATTAGTGTCATCAGAATTTTTTTTAGATTCTTTAGGGTAATTAAATAAAACAAATTCCCATGATATATAAATATATATATATAAAAAATATCTGCGAGATACGATAGCAAAGATCGAGCCAGTTAATGTTGTGTACATAAACTCGAAACATATTGAAAAAAAATGGATAAAAAATGAATAACTGAATTTTAGTAAGGGAAAAATAATGTATATGTAAAATATATATATACGGACAAAGATTTAAGCCGAAGAGGACTCGTTTTTACAAGAAATAAAAAAAAAAGAAAAAATAAACTATACGTGTTCGCGAAAGTAATAAAAATTATTAGTCGTGAGGGAAAGCGATAAATATAAACAATAAACGCGAAGTTTTCTCGATGAGCTCGTTATTATTATATAGTAATTATACCTTTCGAAGTGCCCTTAAACAAGAAAAAAAAAAAATCAAAATTTTACTCGAGTTTTTTCAACGAACTTTTTTTTTCCTTTTGTCTCCTTTTGTAATTCTAGTCGACAATTTATACTCTGCGAGCGCGAGGTTAACTATCTCCCTTCCACCTCTTTTTTTTATTTTATAAATCATTTCCTCTTCCCATCCTCACCCACCTATTTAACCCTCTCGCCGAAGGGAAAAGGAAAAAGGAAAGAAAAGAAAATGAGTAATTATAATGAAAAAAAACTCATCGAGAGAAACGCGCGTTCGCTTGTCAATAACAATAAAAAAAAGAAATGGTTAAACAAGTTGTTCGATCGAGTGCCAAATAAACGGAAGAAAACTAAAATTGTTAAAAAATTAAAATAAAGCAAAATGTGGAAACAATAAGCGTCCAAGACGCAATATTTATAATGAAAAAGTCAATCGGTTTATTAAGAGCTTCGGAATTAACGTGTGGCACACGATATTATTTTTCAAACGCGCTTATTTAAAAAAGTAAAAGAAAAAAACTCGCGTATGTAGCCTTGCTCATACTTACGTAAACTTTTATTGGGGTAGATTTGAATATGACTAATAAAAAAATAATAATCGCTTTTTCCTTTTTATTTTCTCAACCGATAACACGAAATATATAATTAGTCATAAAAAAAAAAACAATTTTATTAGCCGTGTGATTTGTCTACAAAATTTGTTAAATAATAATAATTATAGAAATCATGAATATGTTAAAAAAATTATTAATTTGTTGAACAATACGTTAAAGTAGTTTAAAGTATAAAAAAATGAATTAAATAAAAAAATGTTAAATTTTGTTGTTACCTAGCACTTAATAATTATATTAGTCAGAATATTGCCTTAGAAGAAAAAGTCTTTAACTTGTCCAATTTTTACATAATATCTTTATATAATTGAAAACGAAATAATTTATTAAAACAAAGTTAAATACTCTAGCTTTCCTTCACTTAAAAAAAAAAATTATAAAAATTTGTTACTAATACTAAACATTTTTCTCTTCGTAATGCCATATGTTAATTAGTAAAAAAAATTGTTTCCTTTTTTTTATAAAATGTTAATTAGGACTAGAAGAACAATTTTAACAAAGTATGTACAATCAATTAGTATATTCACATTACTCCAAAAATTTTTAAACTTAAGAAGTAGAGATCATTGAGCACACGGGGCATTAATAATGTTTATGCGAGTCATAAAAAAAAATAAGAAAAGTACAAGTTGCTCGTCGTTATAGAGTTAAAGAAGAAAAAAACACTTTTACAATCGTGAAACTCAAAATAGTGTTTTAAAACAAATAACAAGAGTAAAAATCAAATGAAGCTCAGCCAAATTTTTGTTTTATCGTTGCATGAAAAAAAAAAATCAAAACGATAAAAACGTTTTTTTTTGTTATCTCTCGTTCATATCGTCGTAGACGTCGTAACTTCGTTATTATAATAAAAGTGCAATTCGCGTAATTAACAATAGTTGATTAATAATTAGGAGAGATAAAAGGTAAAGGTGTAAGGAAAAAAAAATTGTTTTCAATTAAAATTTCAATATATAATAAAATTAACGCTCATACAGCGTTTTTCTTTTTTATTATTCTATACTAAAAGCAAAAAAAAAATGAAATCATGAGGCAATTTTTTACAAAGATGTAAAACATAAGACAAAGCGAAAGAAAATATATTTACAGAGCGATGATAATTATATTAATGGAGAATATATTAAATATATTATTAAAAATGCAAAGAAAATCAAATCGTTGTTCATGCGTGTGCAACGCATATAAAAAAAATAAAATTGTAAGCAAAAGGGAAAAGAAGAAATAAAAAAAAGAGGACACTTAATGACAAATAACCGAAACACGCCGATGCAATAAATTGCAAGCGAACGAGTTTTAAAATAAATTCTTTTTTCTTTTTTTTTTAAACTAAAAAAAATATATGCAAATTACATATGCATAAAAAAAGTAAAGTTAAATAACAATCTAATTAAGGGAACCACGTAGACTGAGTACATGCAATATAACACGTATAACGAACGATCGTTCGTCATTTTTTGTGTAACAAAAAATTAAAAAACAAAAAAAAATAATACAAATCGTGTGTTTCAAACAAAATCTTTTTTTATATATATAATAACGATACAAAGAAACAAAAAAAAAATTAAATATTTAACCGGTCGCGCGTTCAATGAAACATAAAAAAACGCGATAAAATATATACCGTGTCCTCAATTGTTTTATAAAAATTAAAAAAAAAAATCTAAAATAAAAACGGGGAAATGAGGGTTGAATTGACGTTTGTGCAAGTGTTGAACATAAATATAAAGTATATGATGAAACTAAAAAGCTGTCGTATAAAAATATTTAAAAAAAAAAAAGAGAGAGCGCAATTTTTACCATTAAAATACGTGAAAGATTAATAAATTTTAGAGGATAAATAGAAAAATGGGATATATATTGCGCGCACCTTTTTTTTTGTTTCTTACAAGACTGCAAAGAGAGGGACGGTTCAAACGACACCAAATACAAGATAGTACTGAACATTGGATAGACTGAAGGCACCTTAGTAGTAACTTAAAGAAAAAAAAAAATAATAAGTGAGCCGAAAGCCTTAAAGATCTTAGTTTTCAAAACTCGGTCAAGCCGCTATTACAATCGTATACCTTATTTTTTTCTAAGCTGCTCGATTATTTTGTATTCGAAGACGATTTTAATGTCGTCGATTTTTTAAAACGATTAACAGGGTATTTAACGAATTTTAGGATATTTAAATAAATGTCTAACATATAGAAAAGTAAAAATAAACTTAGAGATTGTTAGTTATTTTTACAAGCGCGAAAATTTTCGATACTAAATTAGGACATAAAAAGTGTAGATTTTAAAATTGTACAAATTAGATTGTCATAGTTAAAAAGTTTTAAAAGTTTATTTGATTTTCTAAGCGGATTTATCATTCATGATTAAATACAGTAAAAATATTTTTTTTTAATTTATTTTTTTTATTGAATTTTTAAAATTATTATTAATTATGAATTATTTTATTTTTCTCACTTTGAAAAATTATTGTCATCCTTAATAATTTATTAAT
The DNA here is from genome assembly GCA_017163975.1 of Anastatus disparis. NCBI lineage: Eukaryota > Metazoa > Arthropoda > Insecta > Hymenoptera > Eupelmidae > Anastatus > Anastatus disparis. Next base: position 4,734,634 of record JAFFSR010000226.1, read on the forward strand.
ATAAAAAAAGTTTTAAATTGATTATCTAAATTTACAATCTTTTACAGTTCCCTCTCACAATTTTTAATTAACTATTTAAATTAACATTAAGAGTTCGCTTTAGAAAATTAATTAAGCTAAAAAAGCGTAGAATAAAAGTGTTCAAATCGTAGCAGCCGAGAAAAAAAATCACACCATAAATGTGTCAAAATCATAAAACAAACGAAAAAACCAAAACAATAAACTATAATATTTAAAAAAAAAGTGGCAAAACCCGAAATGAAACAGATCTACAGGCTATAAAACGGTCAATAGGCTTAGTCGCGATAAAGACAGCACTAAATAAAAAGTAAAATAAAATAAAACAAAAGTACGATCTTAGCTTACTATATTTTGCACCTTAAACACTCTGTCACTACCCTCGTCGGGGTTGTTGTTTTCTTTTTTTTCTAATTATTAATTAATTAATTATTATTATTATTATAAACGATAATAATCATATACATATATTTTTTTCGTGTAATTAATTATTGAACAAAAAAAAATTCAAATGTACACGAAAGAAAAACCGGTTAAAAAAATAGTTGAAACGCATATAGAGTGAAAAAAATAAATTAATGTTTACCGAAACGATACTATTTTTTTTTTCTTTTTTTTTCACTTGCTGGGCATAGTTATGTAGAAAGACTAGAGGCTATATCGATAATTAATTAATTAACCGATTGATTAATTATTATTAATACTATTAATTAATTAACTTTTAACTGATAACGCAAATCTTTTTTTTATAGAGAATATATGCGAGAGCTATAATTGTTGTTTCTTCTTCTTTTTTTTTTGTTTCCGTAAATGAAAAAGCGAAGGAAGCTAAGAAAAAGACATAATGAGCAAAGGAGACCAGTGTTTGTTGATTCGTTATTTAATGATAAATACGGAACGTATAAAAGGTTTTTTTTAAAAGTTAGTCGTTAGTAAAAAAAAAAAAATCAAACGACGAGTCAAGCTAAAGAAAAATATGTTTCTTTTTTTTAGTGTCATAGATTTAAATAAAGACAAAGGGTTTTTCTTTTTTCTTCAACTACCGTACTCTGGAAAATAAATCATTTGTTTTTTCGTTCTTTTTTTTTAACACAAGGTCGAGCGGATCGTGAAAAAAAGAATCTTTTGAACTAAACAACATACAAAAGTTTTTTTTTTAAAGAAAAAGAAGAAAAAAAAGTTTAATTTTTGCCTTTATCCGGTTTAACAAGGTTCAGATTTTAATATAATAATTATATGGAATCCAGGCAGCAAAAGGTCAAATCTGTATAGTTAAATCACGTAGATTCGTTTTTTTACATTAATATAATTGTATAAAAAAAAATACAAATTACATAAGGCCAGTAGATTTTATGGTCCAGTCTCGAACGGGTAGAACTTTACAACTTGCGTTACAATATCTATGTATACATATTATTATTATTATTTTCGTTATTAATTTTTAAGAACAAAAAAAAAACAAAGTGGCATCTACGCTAATAATACAAAGCAAATACAAAAAGTGGGCAGCGGCTAGACAGCTTATCGTCGTTTTACTCTTTTTTTTTTCTTTTTTTTTATTTAAATAAATAACGTAATAATTATATAAAATGATGAAAAAAATAAACACATTTGATAATCACTGAGAGGCTAAGACTAACTCGGCTTTTTTAAAAAGACGAGGGATTAAAAAAAAGCGTTTTTAAAAGATGCGACTAAATAAAAAAAAAATGAAAAGGATAATTACGATGGTGGTTAATGAAATGTTTGTTATTAAATGGTGTTGGCGATATATCGAGAGATTTTTTTATATGATGAACGATGACGCTATGAGCGATACGAGCTAAATTTTATTTTCTCTATTAAAATGTTCTAAATTCAGTTATAAAATAAAAAAAAACATAAGTCTGTTAAAGTCAACTGTGATCGATTCAAAACTTTATAAATTGATTTATATACTGTTCATTGAATTAAATCTTGATTGCGTTTGTTTTCGATTCTTTATAAAAACAAAAGTTTTAATTGTACGCGTAGAGTTTAAGAAACACCAAAATTTTTGAAAAAAATTCTAGATTTAAGAAAAATAAAAAAAAAAACAAATTGTGCCTTTTACGTATTGATATAAAATTTGAATTTATGATTTATAAGAATGACCTTTTTATATGAGAAAAATGAATACTATTTTTTAGAAACATATAACGAGATTTTTAAAAAGACATAATGTGATTTCATCAATTATGATAATTTTGTGAAAAGAAGAAAATCATTTTTCTTTTTCGTTTATTCATTATTTGGACATTTTTCATGAGAAATTTAGCTCGACTATCTCAAGCGGACGTTGGTTAGGATGAAAAGGAAAGCAATATCAAAATAAAATAATAATAATAAAAAAAAAGTCGTGATAAAAAAGAGAGCGGATATAATAAAGATTGTTTGACGATAAGCGCGCAGAGCGAAATAAAAAAAAAAGCTGCTTTGAGAGAATACGAGGCATATATATATAAATAAAAAAATAAATAAATCTATATATTAAATATATAATTGTAATAATTTAAGTCGCATCGAGGGGGAACTCGAATTAAAAAAATAAAAGAATCAATTGTGAATTATAAAAAAAAATAAATTTATAGAGTCTATATATACACGTGAAAAGTAAAATACATATAAATATATATAGATATATTTATGCGTGCGACCTTTGCGATGCAGGTGTGCCAGCTAATGCGGTTTTATTTTTGTTTTCTTTTTTTATTAATTAATATTACTATTTTTTACTACTTTGTTTTTTTTTACTTTAACCGTTTTTCTTTTCTGTTCATCTAATGATATAATCCAAAAAAAGAAAAGCTCCCTTTGTAAAAGCGGAGCATTTAGTCAACGTATACGCGTAAAATATACACATTATTTAAACTTTTCTGTTAAATATATATATAAATATATATCCTTCGCACGTGGCACTCTTGCGAAGCGACACGTCAAAGTCACGTAAAAAAAACACACGTATACATCCTCCCCATTTTTTTAAAAAAAAAAAACCTACCCCACCAATTCTTTTTTTTTCTTCATTACACCCGCGAAGGGTAAGAGAAAAAAAAATTTTACGAGGCTTAAAAAGCAGACTGTACTATCGGATAGATTTTAATATATATTATAATTACATGCATATATATATTAAAGATGAATAAAAAATAAAGTAAAATAAAATACAAGAAAAATGAAAGAAAAAGCATAGTTTATTATTATATTGCATTCGCACGCGAGAGAGAGAGAAAGAGAGATAAATAAAATTTTTAGATAGAGTACGAATGTGAAAAAGAGAGAAAGAGAGAAAGAATTTTTAGAAAAAAAAATATATATATATAATAATAATACAAGCGCATATATGGCGGAAAGAGTGCATTATTATCATTATATTGCGGTGATTATTTTAATGATTATAAATTAATAATTATCATTATTAATTATTATTAATTATTATTATTATTATTACTATATATTATATATAAACAAAAGTTATATCGAATATATTTTAGCTATAGTTGGTAATTAATACCTATTAACGTCGTTGCAGATTGTGAAAGAATAAAAAGAAAAAGAAAAAAAAAATAAATAAATAAGCGATGCGTCAGAAAAGGTAAAGACGAATTTTTTTTTTTTTTTCAAATAAATGTGAGCATTAAATAAACACAGGATGTAACACAGCAAAATATTTAAAAAAAAAAGAAAAAAATAAATTGTAATAACAAAACAAAATAATTTAAAGTCACATTAATAACACTCTATACGCGGTGATACATGTGGTAATCGAGTTTTAATTTTTTACATAATTAAATTTAAAAAAAAGTAAAGAACATGTGCATGGCGTGCGCGAGATAATATGAGTGATTAAAAAAATACGTGTGCGAGAGATAAATAAAAAAATGAAAGATGAATAAACATTGAAATTAAATGAAACAAAATAAAAATTTAATTCGAGCGGGACGAGCCGTTTAATCGTTTGTATTTTAAAGAAAAAAAATAAGCGACACGCGGTAGTTTTGTGATCCCCCAAATTTTGGTGCCTTTTTAAACAAAAAATAAAAGAACTTTTTAACGAAAAAATGAGATGATAGTAAAAGAAAAAAATGTAAAAGTGAGTTAGAGGTGTTTTAAAATGAAAAAAAAAATACAAAAAAGTGACTAAAAATTGTTATTAAAAAAAATGTAATCGCGATCTTGTGTGATTTACACGATCGCAAAATCTAGTGCCAAATAAGTGAGACCTTATCGCGTTCAAAGTGGGAAGGGTACGAAGTTATAAAAAAATATAAAAGCGGGAGAAAATTTAAAAACGAAAAAAAAAACTGAAAATTTTATAAACGAAAAAAAAAGGAAAGAAAATGAACTTTTTAGCATGCGAAAATGCGTTGAAGAATGCGTGCGAGAGAAAATGCTAACTTAAACAAAAAGTTAATAAAAAGAGACGACGAAGAGTCTTTTTTTCTGACGCTGAAGTAGAATTTAGTATATTTTATATGCACTGATTGTTTGATTATGAACTATCGATAATAAAAGAAAAAAAAATAATGAACGGTGTTCAATAGATCGTAATTAATTGCAAAAATTAAAAAAAAAAGATGTTCTTTTTGTTTTTTTCTGTACTAAAAAAAGTCTCGCTCTGCTGACCGCATTTCTAATCAATTTATTTTTTTGTTTATTTTATACTCGTTTCCATTAGTTGTTCATTTTTCTTCTTCTTTTTTATCCTCTTCGAAAAATGTTATTTTCGTTCTAACAATGAATTTGTACAACATGCGAACGATAGAAAGAAAGAGTGAGAGAAAAAAAGAAGAAAATAATGGAAACGTTTTTTATTACAAATGTGTGACATTGGGTTAGACGAGGACATTTTTCGCGAGCTGTGTGAAAAATCGTACCTCAATTTATATTAATTATTATTATATTATTATTACTGCGTTCTTTTTTCTTCTCAAGCCAAATATAATGCGTTATTTTATTTTTTTTTGTTTTTATTCATATGCGAATGTAAGAAAGAAGCTAACGATTTATTGTAATTTCTAGTTTTTATGGTTTTTAATTATATATATATTTATGAATATATATCTATATCGAGTCATTTGTTGAATTTTTTTCGTCGTCATTTGTAAAAGGCGTACTTTATATATTATTATTATTATTTTTTTTTTTTAGTTGTTTCTTCGTTTTTAGTCGACTTTATTTCATTTGATGTAATTTTTTCGAAAGAAAAGAAAAACACAGTCACGATTAATAAAATTTATTGTAAGTTGTAATACCTTGTGGTCTACTTTATTATTATTCATGTGTATTATCTTTTTGTTTTCGTTCACACAGCGCGCGAATTATTAACTCCTAATTTTTTCTTTTTCTTTTTGATAAACATTACTGATGTATACAAGCGTTCCTTTTTTTAATTTTATTTATTTGGTTTTTAACCAAATTCATTATTGTACTAAATGCCTTGAATTATTTTTTGTTCATTTATACTTTATGCGTTTTCGTTCTGTTTCAAACAAAAGAAGAAATATATAATTTGCATTGATTTTTATTTACATAATTAAATTTTTAATTTAAATTTTTTATTTTTTTTATTCATGATTCATTATGTTTTTTATTCAAATTTTAACTTTGAAAAAAATCTATTTTTGAATGGGACGAATCGCATAAACCAGTGAGATTACGAGACTAACCCGAGCTTTACTTATTATGAAGGAAAACTATAAATGTGACTCATAAGCATTTGAATAAGACGATGCCAAGGTAATTACTTTAGAACTAAACGTTTATAGTTGTTTCACCATCCTATATTTTTTGTTTTAGAAGTTTACGTTTAGAATGAAAAAAAAACCTCTTTTTAGTCGTTGTTATTCTTTTATTTTATTACTTGTTTTATTTGCAAGTATGAATTTTACAATAATTGCTATTTTTTGACGAGCTGATTGTGTCTTGCTTTTTTACTTAAAATCTTCGTTTGTATGCTAAAAAAAAGAAAAAATGGAAAAAATTTTTCAGAAACTAACAAAAACTCATACTTATTATTATAGTTGAAGATTTTAATTTGATTCGCAAGACTTGAATAATTGCTCGCAGGTAGTCTTATTTTTCTTTGATATCGCACAATTGAAATTGTACAATTTTAAATTGATTTTATTTTTATGTTTTGCTTGAACCATTTGATCATTGTGTGTATTATCAGTACAAATATAATTCGAGCATTTTATCTGCAATGATTTACTATAAAAGGATTAGTTTCTCCAGTAGTAACATTTATATTTTAGCCAAAAATTATGTTTATTTGATTATTATAAATTTAATATATTTTTATTTCACCCCAATTATGAGTTAATATATCTAATTTATGTGCCAGTTTTATGGTCAAGTTTCTCAAATTTTTAATTATTATTGATGAAAAAATTATCAATTAACTTGAATGTTTATCGATTTTAATAAAATTAGAAATTACAAAGATACTTGACTAAATTATACATACTTTTTTTTAGAATTTAAGTTTTTTTTGTTCCGCCATATATTAATTTTGTAAAGTCGTTAACAATTATATCTATTATTTTTATTATTGAATTTTGCATGTTGATTACACTTATTGTTGTTCGTTACTATAAAATTTGGTGTACGACGAAGAGAAAGATTATTTATTTATAAAAAATTCGTTTGATGTAACATATTATGTTTTTTTAAACGAAATATAAAAGCTTTAACATCGTCGTACACAAGCAAAATGTACCAAATAGATTTTGAATTAATTTATCACTTTCTAGGTTGTATTGAAACTTTAAATTTTAAAAATATTTAAATTATTTTAGAATAATTTTGTTTTTACTATACAAAAATTATTTGTATGAAAAAAACCTGGAAGCGGAAGATTATTTCTCAATCATTATCATATGTTTACATTTTTATTTTTATTATAATAAGTCAAAACGAAAACCTACAAATGCGTGCCTCTTATTTTCGTTGTTGTAATTACACTCTAAGTGATTTCTTCTTTAATTACATTTTATGTTTTTACTTTTGTTCATGATTTTTTTTCTTGTAAATAAGCTAATACCCACTTCAATTATTTGTGCTATGATTTATTGATTTCATTGATTATATTATACATACATATTATGTTTAATTGTACACGCATATTAATGGTTTTATAATCTTTTAATATGCACATGTTGTCGTGCAATTTATTAAAGAAATGGTATATATTTTAACTGTTTATTTTTTATTTTACTTTTTTCTTTTACTCCAACCACAAATTTCAGATCCCATGATTATTTTCCTGTTTACCCAAACTTATTATTACTATTTTTTTAAAATTATGATTATAATATTTATTTTATAAGTATTTTTATTTTCCCATACATATTTATATTATTTTATAAGTATTTCTATTGATTGATCAATATAATTATAGGTGTATATTATTACATTAATGCATAGGATTGATGTATTTTTAGTATTATTTATTTGCTTAATTTTTAAGCATCAAAGATTTTTTAAAATATTTTATTGGAATCATGCATATAGATGTTGTAAAAAATTGCTAATTATTTTTATTCATTATTAATTAAATATTGATTTTATTAATTTTTATTATTTTATTGGATCATTTAATTTTGCATGAAAAAATATATTACAGATTATTATTTAAATTTTCTATATTTTATCACAGATATTTATTATACTTTTATGAAAATTGATTGCTTGAAATTATTATTTTTAGATATTGAATTTTAAGAATTATGATAAATTTATTTAGAAAATACTTAAACAAAAAGAATATTGATTATAATGAATTTAGATATTTTAAATATAAAAATTCTTGAATAAAGATAAACTTGTATTTTCTAAATAAATAACATCATAATGTATGGATACAATATGTATATATTTGCCGTTGTATCATCACTTTATATTATCTTTATTTATGAATGATTATTCATTAGCATCCAAATTATAATAATGTTGAAATTAATAAGAATCTTTTTTTTCCAGATATTCAATCGTCCAACAGTAACAACAACAGTAACAGTAGCGTTAAATCTGAGGCATCTGAAAAGTCCCGAGGATTATGCACACCAGAGAAATCAACAGCATCTCATCAATCAAACGAATCGTCGCCACGTTTAAATCAATCGGCGACACCGACAAACAACAACGTCTCAACAAATAGCAATACATCAACAACAAACACATCCTCACCAGCGCGCATAGCGTCAAGACCAACCGCAACAGTTGGAACAACAACAAACACATCAGCAGCAGGAGCAACAACAGCGACAACGGGAACCAACGCGCAAACAAGCACAACAACCACGACAACAACAACGGCAACGCAAAATTCAACGCAAACGTCAACCGGTGCAATGAACGCGCCAACTGGTCGTCAAGTACCAAAACGTCGTATGCGCAGGCGTGCGACAAGTCAGAGCCAAGATCCAGCTGAACAATTGACTGAGATGTCGGTCAGAGGCTTGAATTTATTCCGCTATGCATCAATTACAGAGGGCGTTTATCAATGTACCGAGTGTGCTAAAGTTGACATACAAAAGACATTTAAAAACAAATACAGTTTCCAACGACACGCTTTCTTGTATCACGAGGGCCATCAACGCAAAGTCTTCCCCTGCCCTGTTTGCGGCAAGGAATTCTCAAGGCCAGATAAAATGAAAAATCACATGAAGACCGTCCATGATTGTTTTATGCCTAAGGATTGCGTTATGCCCTTTGGCTTCTTTATGCCACCCTAAATCAACGAGTTGAGAAAGTAATTAAAGTTAAAGAGAAAGGTGTGCGTGTAAAGAAGAAGAAAAAAGAAAACGTGCAATTCGGCTTCGTTTTTTTTTTGTATTTCTTAGCTTCCGTTCCGTTAGTCTTCTTATGTTTATTTTGCTCTATCTTTTTGAGTTTATAAGAAATTTTCGATAATTTGTCTATAGAGGAGAAAATTTTTTTTTTTTTTTCCTGTAAAGTAAAGATAATGTAAGAAACTCTGTAAGGTGTTACGCGGTTAGCTTGTAGACGTGGAATCGCGTTTAGAGTACTTTTTATTTCACTGGAAAAGTGTAATTGGAAAATTCTTTATCAAATATTTTTTAAGTTTATTAAACTCCTTTTTTTAAGAAGGTCGAACTAATTTTGCTTATTTTAACTACTTAAAATCAATCCATAAAGCTCTTTCTTTTCTAAAATTGAGAAACGTTTTACTCAAATTTGTAAAAAAAAAAAACATCTCATTTGATATGAGTATTTATTTAATATAAAGACAAAAAAATGGATTTGAGTATTGACGAATTTTAATTTTTAAAATATTTAAAGTTGAATGCCAATTACTGTGGATAATGCATCAAATAAATGGTAGAAAAAAAGAAATATTTTAAGATATACATGTAATTAAAGAATTTTCCATTCCTCTTTTACAAAGTCCGAAAAAATTGGCGTTCACGCTGTGCCTTAAGAAAAAAGAACAGCAATTTATTATGATTATTATTAATTATTAATTAACCTTTTATTTATATCTTCCATTATTTCTCAAAGTGTACGTTTGAGGGCGATCAAAATTTCAAATGAATTGAGACGAATCGTAGAACAGACAGCGACACTGTGATCAGATATGTAAGAGACTCGACAGTATTTTTATTATTTTTTTTTCTTCGTATCCTACGAAACTTTATCTTCTTTTCTTTTTTTTATATAAAGAATTTTTTTGCACATTTACTCGTCTTAGGATGTAAGCGATAAATAATGATTTCTTCGAGATAAAAAGTAAAAGAAAAAAAAGGAAAAAAAGGATTGACGGGAACAGATGCAATATAAAGGTGTGACCGTGCACATAGAGTGTAAACAATTTATAAGAATGAAGAGGCAACAGATGCTTGTCTTTCTATTGATTGTATTTTGAAATGGATTATTTCTGAATTTTTTTTGCGTCTGTTTTTTATTATCTACTTTCTTACAATTTAAAAATCGCTGTGTCTTTTCTGCGAATAAATTCTCTTCAATAAAGAAAAATTCGACAATCTCTCTTTTTTTTTGCTTGTACCGCTAAGAAAAAATAATTCTATTAAAACGAAAGTCGAAAGCAATTCCAAAATAAAAAGAAGAAAAATATAAATGAAGATTGTGAGAAATAAATCAAGAAAATATACATATCCATTTTTGCCTTAAAACTTTTGAAGAAAATGTTAATAACACGTGTATTAGATAAAGGATCGTTGATGAACTTTGTTATGATCAGCCTTTCTTTAGATAAAGAAGAATCCCAAAAGTGGATTTTGATAATAAAATGCATTTTTTTTCTTAAACGAAGAAACAATTTTTCTTCCACTTATATAAAAAAGAAAAAAACTCAATGGTGCGCGCAAAAGAAAGAAAAAAAAAACCATTTATCGACATAGAAAGTATTTCAATAGTATATGTACATATACATTAAATATAAATATATATTATATATTTCCAAAAAGTTTATAATATTATTTAAAAAAAGATAAAATGTGAATTGTGACGTTAGAATGATTTATATAAATAGTCGAGCTATGAAGGTGTAGTAGATTTTTCTTTTCTTCTTGGAATCGTGTTACGGGCAGAAATGCAAAGCGATAAATAAATTACAAGATAAATAAATAAATATATATATATATATATATATATATATATATAAGATTTATATAAATGATAAATTGAAAAAAAAAGTTATGCACAAATATACAATAGCCAGCTGCATAGCAGTGAACGTGTATAATGTGTACAGGCTCCTTGAATCGAGTGTATTATAGATGATAGTTTAAAAATGGGCGGTTTATTACTCTCCATCTATCAATATTATTATTATTATTATTTACAATAATTGCTATTTTTATTATTGCTGTTACGATTACCGCTATTAATTATTATTATTACTACTATTATTTACTATAATGTTGTAGTTACGAGAATATTATTATTATTATTATTATTGTATAATTATATTTACTAATCGTTTTATGAGCGCATAGAATAAATATATATCAGAAGTTTTTTTTCTAAAAAAAAAAGTAAAGCGATACTAAATGCACGTATGCACCCATAGGCACATATAAAGAGTGTTGATTATAGAGAAAAAATAATATACAGAGAAATTTATTATTACGTGTTTGATGTGCATTATTATATATATAACGTCTGTTTCTCGACTGAAAAATCTTCCACGTAGGTTCCTCAAATTGTTTTCCTACCATCAGTTTTTGTTTAATTGCGTTTAATATTTTTTTGTAATGCTTTTTGTTAATATAAAAAAGAAAAAAAGGTAAAATTGTAACGGAAAGAAAGCAATGTAAGGAGTATACGTTGATTGTTGATTTTTACTTTTTTTTTTCATAATTTAAATTTTTTTTTCGGTGTTGGGAATGCACTTTTCTATAAGAATTCTAAATAAACTAAACGAAAAGAAAAAAAATGTCGAAAAAACTAATCGCGCTCGTCTCTCAAATGATTAACAAAATGACGTCCGAGTTCGAAAAAAATATTAAAAGATGTAATAATTTATAAAAAATAACGCACAAATTTAAAAAAAAAAACAGTACTGCAAATGGATTCTTATTGAATTTGTTCAAGCTTTCGTATATTGTAAATCGAGCCGAAAGCAGTATTGGTCTTCCGCATTATATATTGTTTTATAATTAAGAAAATTCAATCTTTTTTTGTATGTGCGTGTATTTGAGATTTTTGTATGTAAGATCGGAGTGCAAGAGAAGCCGTGAGATTTCTTTTTTTTAATGAAAATTTATAACAAATTTAAGCGCTAGCGTGAAAAAAAAAATATATATATATATAATTTGATATGGGAGAATTTATTTAAGAGAGCAAATATATTATTATTATATTAATATTTAGAATGTCATGTTAATACACATTATAACCTTCCATTTTAAATGTGGTTTGATCAGCCAAGCGTTCGCCACCTTCCACCCGACAATATACGTTTATTCATTCGCAATGTTCGTGAACTTTGAAGGTGAAATTTTTTTCTTCTGTGTACATTTTTATTTTTTATGTTATCGAAAAAAATGGCTATTATTTTAAAATTATTTTATTATTTATTAATAAATTTAAACAATTCAATTTAATTTGAAAAATTTTAGTTGTTAAAGATATTGTTGTTTAATTTTTTTTATTAGCTTTACGTGCTATGAATTTCGAATTATTGCTTTTTGACCATTTAACCATTCTTTGTTATTTAATTTCTGGGAGTAAAGTTGTATTTTTGAAAAATCAATTTCACACCAAACAAAATAAGATATTTTTTAGTACGTTCAAAAATATATTCAATACGTTGCGAAATCATAATAAACACTAACATAAAAATAATTTAAAAAAAATGAAAAACTAAAAAATTATTGATTATTTAAATGTTTATTAAATTTTATTACAATTGTTATTTTATGATTTAAAATTACAAAAATAATTATGCCTTCAAAGTACTACAACATTCGATAAGACGTCGTTCGGTATTAATCAGTGTCTTCCTCATGTACAACTATTGATAGCCTTGAAACGAATCGTTAAACTGATTCGACCAGGCTTTTTTTATATTAAAAATGAATTTTTTCACTAATTTTGTTAAATTTCGTAATATTTTTTCTTTTTTATTTAGCTCAGATTAAGTTATATAGTTTATTCTACACAAGAAAAATGTTATTATTCAAAATTACACGCACTTGCAGACTTGAAAAAATATTTTTACAATTTAATTTATCTGTGTTTATAATTTTCTTTTTCCATTTAACATTTAAGAGAAACAATAATAATTAAATAAAAAAACTAAACATTGCGGTTGATTCACACTTATGTATGTTGTAATTTTATATATTTATTATCGCTATCAATTATATCGCTAAATCATTATTTTTACGTTTTAATATTATTGTCGTCGTCAAAACGTTTGATTATATTATTATATTATTTCTAATTTTAATTATGAATAAATAAAAATTATATAACACCGGGTACTAGGTAGCGCGGTTGAATTGACAAAAAAAACGCTAACGTTATTTTATAGAAAATAGAATTAAAAAAAAAAGATATAAGTAGGCTTTAAAAGCAAATTTATAAAGCTAAATTAATATTAATGTATATGATTTATATATTTCTTTGGAGCTTCTCTTTGGGCTCGTATTATTATGAATAAAATAGTATTTTTCACGATGCAAATATTTTTTATTTAAAGCCGCGCTAGAGCTAAAACAAATTTTTAAAAACGCACGTTTAACATTTAAGTAAAAGGGTCGTCAATCATTTTTTTTATTAATTATATTTTTTTTTTGTTTTCTTCATTGCATTTATCAAGAAAATGATCGTCTTGTATTTGCTATGAAAAAAATAAACGAAACTTGACACTGGATTAATTTCACCATGTATAAAATAAAAAAGAATATTTATATATATATATATAAAAATGCAAGATAAACGTTTAAGATTTCTATATAAATATGATTAATAATTTTTTTTACACAGGGCGCGTACAGTGGGTACTTTACTCCCTCCCAGCGAAAAGTAAGGTGCCCACTGTACGCTGCCTGTGTAAAAAAATCGTATATTCTCCACGGGAGTAAATGAAAAATCCCTTAAATCGTATGTTTGTCACCCTCGCCTTCGGCTCGGGTGACATTTAACATACGATTTAAGACATTTTTCGTTTTTACTCCCTAGGTGAATAATATACTATTATTGTCACCGGAGTATACAAAGTAAACCGCAAAACGCACCCAGCGCACAATTTGTTTCTTCCCCTTTTTTTTATTATATTTATACATCTTACCAAACATATCAATGTACAACAACAAAGTGCGTCCAAAAACGTTATTGCAAAAGTTTTTTGACTACAAATTTTTTTAATGTACATCTTTTATTTCTCTTCCGTTTGATCTTTTCATTTTTAATCGACAAAATGTTAAACAAATGATTTATATTACAACCGTATAAAATAATTAAAAAAACAACTTTATATTAATTATTACATAAAAATACACATTTAATAATTTATGTTATATATAGTATCTGTACGTAAATGCTGAATTGATGCACGCTATAACAAAGAAATAAAGCGTTAATATAATTATTACATTATTATAACACTATTGCATATTGTAATACGAGAAACGAGAAATTAAAGCAAATAACAAGAATAATAAAAGAAAAGATAATTATTATAAGAATGATAGTTGTATCAAAGTCTTCATTGTAACAGTTTTGCGCGTTTTCAATGTATACGCAATGTATATGTACCTCAATAAACTTTTTTTTTTTTTTTTTAATATCAATGGTGCCTGGTGGCGATGCTGATGAATTAATGATAAAGAAAAAAATAATAATATTAATAATAATAAGAAAAAAAAAGTGTTAAGGTAAAATTAAAAAACAATAAATGTAATAATTATTTGTATTTTGTTTTTATCTAATTGTAGTTTCTTTGTAACTCTTTGTGATATACAATTGCAATAGTCTATCCGACCGAGCGTTTCTTGTATCAATGACCACATCCTTCTTTAAAAAGAAAAAAAAATATATATGTATAGAGAGACTTAAATCTGTGTTTTATTTTTATATCTTTATTATATAATTTTAAACAATCCTTTATCCTCTAAATTATATTATGAGAACTTGAACTGTAATAGTAGAAATAGTATAGCATTTTGTTATATTGAAAAATTAATTAATGAAATGAGTGAATTATTTTGAGGAACTGTAATGATTTTAGTTAAGCTTCTAAAAAAATATTTGAGAAAATTATAATCAATACAAATATTATCAAAAATTTTGCGGGCTCATGTTATAATCATATTGATTAAAAAATGTGAAATAGATGCAGATTGCTATTACATTTTTAAAAAAATTTTATTTAACGTCGCTGTATTTTTGCCATTTTTGGGATGCTAATCAGCGACGGAGGTGATTTTGTGAACAAAGTGTGTTTGTGAACAAAGCACATGTAACGTATACGGTGGTGCTTGTATCAATTGGCCACTGAGAGCGTGATTCGAACTTGAGTCTTCGAGATTACGAATCCATCACTCTACCAACTGAGCCACTGACAACCTCTTAATTCGTACATTTTTGTATTTAAATTTTTAACGTGAAATTTGTTGATATTACATTTAAAACACAATTGAGTATTAATTATGCAAAATTTTCAAATCTATCATTTATAAATTCAAATACCTTGCATTACTGAATGCATTATAAGTATATTAAAACTTTTCGACTCAATCATATTCAATTTCTGCGTATATAAATTTTGTATATCAAATTATTTTTGATAAAATTTACAAGTTAAGCAAAGTGTATTTATTCCGATAAATTCATTAAAATCGTTAAAGATATAGTTCCTTAAAATAACATTGAAAAAAAAAAAATAAAAAAAAATCTCATTTAATTATACTAACAATAAAAAAAGAAAAACAATCATACTAACAATAGGGTCGATCGAACCTTTTTTTTATTATTTTTCAGGTAACCTACCAAATCTCCCAAGTGACATTACCTTCGAAATATGCAGCACAGTACCTGAAACAAATCATCACAATCATCATCGCCATTATCATCACAATAACGATTATAACGATGATTTCGAGCCAGATCCAGAGGACGACAATTCGAATTCAAATTCAACGTCCAATCCATGCGAAAGCGAACACCAACAATCTTCCATTAATAATATCAACAGCACAGTTATCAATCGTATAATCATCAACGACGATGCGACAACGAAAAATTCATCATCCCCATCGTCTCTAAACGATAACAACACGACGAACTACTTAAGAGATGACGAACGTGCTGAATTATTATTAAGAACTTGTAAACAAGACGAGGATAATTCAAGTAACGTCGTTGCATTAACAACCGGCAACAATGGCATTACAGAACCTGAACCTGAAGTTAGAAAACAGGTTGGTTGGGCACCAAATGTTCTTAGAACTTTATCAGCAACTGATATTACTCATAGAAAAAGACGTATGAAATTGAGATTTGGTTATTGTAGAGATTCAACTTATCAATATCATCGTTATCTCGAGTATAATCGTATTACCAATAGTCTAAGACCAAGGATTTAATTGATTTATGATATTAGAAAATTTTTTACGGGACAGTTAGTTTTTTTATTTTCTTTTGTTTCTTTAGAATTGACTTTTTTTACCATGTCGATAGAGTTGGTTTATTTACAATCTGGGTATAAAAATGGTCTTCCTATATCTGGCATTGTTTGTATTAAATGTTAAATTTTTACAAATTATTACATAAGAAGCTATTTAAATTTCATTAATTTAAATAAATGCAACAGTGTCGTTTTCATGAATTTTATAAAAACATTTTATAGTTGATAGATTATACAATTTTATACGTAAAATATTATAAAGTTTAGAAGAAGATTCTTCCATGGAGTAGTTGTAAGGACTCAGAATGATTCTGAGCTCAAATTTAACTTTAATTTAGTCTAAATAAATCACATTATTATAACGTTTTTCCAAATGTTATAATCATAAAAAATTTTTTGTAGTTATAAAAGTGCAAATTTGCATAATTCATTTATAGAAAGAGTAATAACAACAATGTTTCTAAAAAACAAATCAGTTATTTCGTTAAATCTGTCATTATTATTAAAATGAATTTTTAGATTATCGTTATTCTTGAAATAAGTTTCATTAATAAACGTAAGGATGCATCCAGATTTTAATAAATAAATTTTTTAGATATTACAAATTTTATACATATATACTTAAATAAATAAATATAAAAATAATAATCTTCTAAACAAATGGTTGATTTAGAAGTTATGTATATCGAGTGAAAAAAATGAGTGATCATTTTTTAAAAAAGATAATTAGTAAACTTTATATAGCCAGTGAATAGTATAGTATAGATAAATTTGAGTGTTTTTTTAATTGAAAAAATCAATATTTATATGATGGATATATAGGTAACGTTTTAATGAAAATTTTTATAGACAATTTTCTAGTCAAATTAATCGATTTTTCAATCGATATTAGCCAATGTCTAGTTAATTCTTTTTGTCTAGTCTTTATTAAATTAGTCAATTTGTTAGCTTGACGATGGATTAGAAGTCATAATAATAAAAGTTAGATTTTGTAGATCTGAAAAATTTTAATACTTCAGAGATCTTATAGAGAAATTAAATAAAGTAGTTGATTTTTTGTTGATCAATTTCTTGTGCAATACGTATCCATCATAAATTATTTAATTATGCAAAAGAATATTTACTCAAACTGCAAAGTATAAAATGCATAAAAATAGTAAAAATTTAAACAATTTTATTGTTGAAGTTTCATAAAACTTTTATAAAGTGATTAATGATATAGTCATGAATCATTAATTTTTTTTTATCTATTATATATTTATTATTTAAAAGCAAAAATTTCGTTAGATTGTTTTCTGAATCTTTCAAATAAAATTCATTACGTTTTATTATTTGTAACTCCACAAAATGTTCGATATATTAAATTATAAATAAACTAAATATAATTGATATTATATATACATAATTGATTGTGAAAATTTCGTTCATGTTCTAGCACAATTTTACATATGTTTCACCATATCACATATTTATAAAAGAAATGTTTGATACTCATTTATTATATATTATAATCATGTTATGTTATCAAATCAATCACGCACATATTATCTATTTATTTTATGCAATAAAATGGATTCATAATTTTTTTCATTTTATATTATACATTGTATTAAAAAATTTACATACTATTAATACTCGATAGATATTTTAATGTAAAAAGTTTTTTTTTTAAGAATTTATTAATCTAATATTAGCAAATTAAAATTATTGAAAAATTATATAGTCCGATTTTTAAAAAAATTGATATGATAAATAATTGAAAATTCAGTGAGATGTTTTAAATGGTGAAATTTTAGAATATAATATCGTTTTACTATCAAATTTTACAATTTTGCATAATAAAATTTTCTTTTTACCCATAACGCATTTGATTAATATGTTACAGTTTGCAATAAGAAACATCAATTTTTCTTTTGCACAAAAGCTAATAAAATAACAAAATAGACTCGCCATATTTAAAATAAATCAAAAATGAAAAAAAAAACAAAAGGTTTAAGTATAGTAAAAAGAAATATTGTTATGTAAATATTCCATATGCGCAAGCTGCTGGAATACCTGATACAAAAGGACGGCTCGGTGGTATGCAAATGGTGCGGTGAGGTATTACCATCACGTACACGTTGGTATCGTCACAAATATAAACTACACGTTACGACCCAAGTAACCCAACCAGCTCCGTTATTTAAATGTCATAGCTGTAACGCATACTTCAAATCACGCAAAGGTTACATTGGACACTTGAGTTCGAGACATTCCGATGACAATGAAAACGATGAAAATCGTGAAGTTGAACCATCGGCTTTAAATAAAACTACTATCGCCAATCACCAATTGAAATCTACGGGACGCAAAACTAACGATGTAAGCTTATAATTATTAAAGAGAAAAATTATAAAAATAAGAATTTTGTATTATGCATAAGTTATCCTTTATATATAGGTTGAAAATTAATATGTTTGCATTGTATGGGGCTGTATGTAAATGGCTGAAGATTATTTATTTAAATATTGTATACGTTAATTGTTTGAATACTGATGATTAATATGCACCTTGATTAAATTATTAAAATTACATTTTTTTCATATAGAAATAAGAACAATAAAAATTTGTTTTACAGATAATAAACTTTTAAATGTTATAACTACAGTTTTTAAACAAGTTAATCATCATAGCAATGCTAATTAGCGACGGAAGTCGTCAGTTTTTTCGCGAACAGAGTGCTTGTATCAATCGGCCGAGAGCGGGATTCGAACTCGAAACCTCGAGATTACGAGTCCATCGCTCTACCGATTAAGCCACTGACGACCTCTTCATTCACATAGTTAAGATGAAAACAATAATCAAAACGCAATTTCATTAAATCTAAAAATAAAAAAATTACAATATTATTATATTTATTTACAATAGCACGTTCAAATCCTTATGTACACAAAGCCTGTAATAAATTTAAATTCACATATTTAAGTATACTCATCGGCCAGTATATGTAATTTATGTATATCTTATGTACTTTTTTTTAATTATGTATATGTGTGCACCTTGATTATATAAGAAAACCAGATCCTAAATGTGGATTTGTAAATATCTAGTCAAATTTGCTATAATAGTAAAAAAAAAAAAAAAAAAAAGAAATTGATGATTTTGAACGTGAATTTAAGAAAAATTTTTCGAGCGATAAGAGTTCCTATCTGAAACAAGTACAAATTTAGTTTTTCTTGATTCATAATTTGTAGAATCTGGTTTTTCTAAAACCGTACATAAAAAATGCATTAAACCGCTCGATTTGCTTATATGGCTTGCAATTTTGTTAATAAAAATTTTTATTAAAAAAATTATACAAATATCTTACAGTTGTTTTGCATAAACCCTTTATCTTATTTTTTCTCTTTTTTTTCATTTGATCTTTTTCTTTTAATTTTAACGCAAAATGCATGTAATGCAAATTATTTAAAATCTTTATATTTAGCACGAATTAATACCCTTTCAATGGACATATCATTTAAAGCTTTGCTTAAGTTACACGTTTAGTTTATTTTAATTATCTGAAAGTATGTAATTTTTATATACAATATGCATTAGAAAGGCTTTGCGCTGTTATATTTGTTGTTAAATTTGCACTGCTTTAAAGACATATAAAAGAGCTTTTTATAGAATTTAAAAAGATACCATATAGCAATTATTTATATTCTTATCCAGTTTTTGTAAAATTTAAATGTTTGTAAATTCACATTATTTCATATATGAAACTCTGGTAGATAGATTATTTGATCTTTAAAAATTCGCAATTAACTAATAAAATTTTTAAAAAAATGCAAAGCAAAAGAAAGGAAAAAATGTCAACATACATATCATTCAATTTAGATTGGCAAATGTCCAGACTGGGAGCAGCAACGTGAAAAAGAAGAAAAATTAGTAGCCGACATAATTGATCGTGTCAAACGTGAATGCGAAGCTCAGGGTGAAACAGTATCAAGACGAGGTTATTCTAGACGTTCCACCGTAATGAACAGCTAATCCGAGTGTGATTCATCAGTTGATAACGAATCGTTCGTTACGTTCTTCATTACTCTTTCGTGAATAATCGTCTTGATTAATTTTCTTTTTTTTTTCATTGTTTTAAATTAGAGTATTAAGTGCGTTTGTTTTCAGGAGATGTGAGAAACTTTAAATTTTATTTTGATAAATTTTAAATATAAGTGAATTTTCCAAGTAACCGAGTGCCAATATGTAAGATTATTAAAATGAAAATAGTTAAGGGAAGAACTTTAAAATTTGAGACTCTAATATAAATATACTTTGACATTTTAAGACATAGATTAAAGTGTTAGTTTATGTTTGTAAAAATTTACAAATTTCATGATTTAAATTTTCAAAAAAATAAAGTCCATGTTAAATAGAAAATTTGATGCCAAAAAGTTTAATTTCTATAATATTGAAAGATTATCAAAAATTGAAAATTTGAAATTAATGATGTTTGTAAATTTTTTTAACACATACAAGGAAATCTGTAATAGCCAACGATTAAATCATATAAGTTACCAACTTTGCCATATCGGTATCTATCTTATACTAACATCTTATCCGAATTTTTCCTATATTTAAAAGTCTGAATTTACATTTAAAACAGAAACGATCATTTAAAAAAAAACAAGATAATTAGTGTCTTCCAAAAGTGAATTAAAAAAGTTAAACTTTTTGAATTTATTTATCATTATCTTAAAGAAAAAAAACAATAAATTATTTTAGATATTTAAAAATTTTGTAGGTAGATTGAAAAGTTTCTGAGCCGATAACAAATAATTTCAAAGAAAAGAAACATGAAAAGTGGAATCTTCTTCATGCTGTCTTGTACAAAGAATAATGAAATAAGAAGTGATTTTGTTGAGCAAATATACTCTCCTATAAAATGGATTCGTCTTTTCTAATTCTAAAGAACTTTTCTGGTAGTTTTAATTTAATTTAATTCTCAATTTTGATAATTTACATTATTTTTTTACCTTATTATTTCTATTATAGATACGCGTAATTCAAATATCGCCGTCTAGTGGCACGTTTCGGAACTAGTATGTGTGCAAGTGATTTTTTATTTAATAAACAGAAAGCTCTTGTTTTTTTAATAAATGAAACTTAGAAAGAATAAAAGATTGAAAATGATTATTGAAATAAAAAGAGATTATAATCATGAAAGTACGAGAATAAAACTTTTCAATCTATCTCTGTATCAATACTTAGTAGATGACTGATTTTATCGCAAGCTTCCTTTCATATGAAAAAAATTAAACGCAATATTTATAATAAAAATCATTTAATTTTTAAAAACTAACAAATAAATGCAGACAAGCAATTAAGAGTAATTCTTATATTCCAATTTTAAAGATTATAGTCAAACATTTGACTTGTCAAATATTGTAAGCAAGAACGTATATAAAAAAAATACATTTTCGCTGGCGAAATTTCATTCTAGTCATTGAAAAGAATTAATGTCAAATCCAAGTTAATTGATTTTTCTCAGGGAGCATTTCAAGCAAAAAGAAAAAAATAATAATAATTATATATTTATGTGGAAAGACATTAAAAAAGAAATAATACAGTAAAATTAAAAAAAAACAAAAATTTATGTAACATTTACATTACTAGAAAAAAAAACTGTAAATATGTGATTTGTAAAGATCAAATTACGCGTGCCAAAAATTTTCTTTGACAGTCAATAATCCAATAATAAAATACTGTCAAACTAATAGAACACATCAAAATTAATATTATATTATTCTTAATGTGTCTTCGAAAAAAATGCTATAGTTATATAAAAGGAAAAATAAAAAAATATTTAAAAAAAACGTATAACTAGAATGTCCGTAAGGAGTAAAGGAGCGGTGTAAAGTTCCAGAAATTCAATGTTCGTACATAAATACATGTGTATACGTAAAAATGTACAACGCAATCTTTTATTATTATATACGAATTGTAAACGAGATATATACATTATAATGCATTACATTTACGTTTATAAATTATTTAAAGTTATTTTTAAAAATTTGAATCAATAATCCATGTGAAATAAATTTTGAATTTTTTTTTTAATCATTTTATTAATTTTAGATGTATTATTGAAACTTATATACAAGCTTTCCAATTAAATTTTACAAAAACATTAAAGTAATTACTTTTTATTTGTATAAGTGAAAGAAATGAAAGTTAAATTTTTATTCAATAATTATTAATAATGTATAAATCTATGTATGTATGTATAAATCTCGTTAAAATTTTATCAATGCAATATATTTTTAAGCGTATGACGTATATCTTTTTTTTTTAACAAAACGACTAAATAAAATGCATTTACTTCAAAGTCTTACAATATGTCAAATTGAAAGGAACATGAAAAATCAATGATAAGCGTGCTATTTAATCAGTTCCGAAATTTGAAAATTAATAAACGAAGTCCTAAGGCACGGCGTCAATTAAGGTGCTAAAATATATAATACATAAAGTTTTATGTATAACGAATATATAACTTAGTTTTTATAATTTTACTAGAATTTTTATGGTATAACAATTGTCGAAAATCAAAAAAAAAATAACGTCAAAATGCGTATTAGCTGGAAATGAAAAATTTTTTCAAATAAACCAAAATTCAATTTAATTGTAATGGTTAATTATTTGATAATATAATTATGATCAGCTAACAATTATTTTTTTATTAAAATACATAAATATAATTACGAAAATTAATTAATAATTCAAAAATAAATATTCAATTGACATTCGGTATAGTTTTTAAAAATATTGATTATATGATCTTATTTTTATTTCGTTATTGTATTGTGAAGCTAAGAAAAACGAATAATCGCAGGAAATAATAAACAATACTGTTGAAAAATCTCATGTATGATTGATTTCACGTGAAATCTCGTATGATTTTTTATAACGTCGCTGTGTTTATGCTATCATTGGATGATTGCAAAAAATTGGTAAAGTAATGATATCTGTGAAAAAAATCAACTTACACAATCTTTAGGTGATTCTTTATATTAGTTCTCCAATACTTCAAGAGACGCGAAATAAAATGATTTTTCGTAAATTTTAAAATAAAATTTCCTCGCATGATATCTGACGAGAGATGTTATGTAATGAAAAATTCGTAGATAAAATATTTCAACTATATATTTTTCATAAAATTTTAAGTATCATTTGATTTGTAGTACTTATTTTTTATTTACACGAGATGGAGAAAATCGGGTGGGGCTCGAACATTAGAATGTTTTTTATTTAATGAATATTTATTTAAAGTGCCACAATTACGAATAGCGTATTCCATAATTTAGAATAAAGTAATAATGAATTTTCATGATTTCAAAAAGCAGTAGTAATAATCTCAAATTATTCGATTAAAATATTTAGAATTCTTTCGAAATCTTGATATAGTTTATTCTAAATTTAAAAGTACATTTATTTTGCTACTTCTTATTTCGATGAAGTGAATATTCTAAAATGCTTTACTCGCATTAGTTATTTTCGTTACTTCAGTTGCTGAAAAAATGAAAATTCTAAAATAAATAAATGAACAGTTTCGATGTGCACATAATTTATATGAACTTCTAAATAAATGTTAATTAAATAAAAAACATTCTAATGTTCGAGCCCCACCCAGAAAATCGTCTTACATGAGATTCTTCAATTTTACTAAATTTTAAATAAAAATAATCGTAAAAGGCAGAAAAATCTATATTGTAATATAAAATAGTCTAAAGACTTTTGTCAAAAAAAAAATTATAAAGTTATAAATAAAATTATTTCATCCAATGATAAAAAAAAACTTAATTATAAAAGTTTTTTATTTAGTAAAAAATTACAGACTTAATGTAATACGTAAAATAAAACCAATAAGTTTAAAATGCCATACATTAAAAATATCAACTAATGAATATGTTTAAACCTTAAATATTTAAATTAAAGAAGAAAAAAGGATATAAAATAATTTTTAATTAAAAATAAATAAAATGTTGTACCGAGAGTCGATAATTGAAAGTAAACGAACACATTAGCATCGCTTTTTTTAAATTTTATTTAACGTCACTGTATTTCAGCTATCATTATGATGCTAGTTAGCGACGGACGTCTCTCAATGTGTTTGTGAACAAAGCACATGGAATGTACAGTGGTGCTCGTATCAATCGGCTGAGAGCGGGATTCGAACTCGGAACCTCAAAATTACGAATCCATCGCTCTACCGACTGAGCCACTGAAGCCTCATTTTACTATCTATCTTTGCAATATTAAAACAAATTTTTTTTCTTTAACATTCACTAATTAAAATAATAAATTTTAAATTGAAGATTGATTCTAACGTTAATATAATAATAATAATAAAGAAACAATTCAGAAAATTGTACATAAAGAAAAAAAAAATTGAAATATTTACATCGAGAAGTAAGTAGATGTTATAAACATAACATTAAAATCATAATTTATATAAAACTTATAAACTCGTATCGAGTATCGCATAGATTCGTTTAGATTATGCTTTAATATTAGCTTTATTGATAAAGAAAAAAAATAATAAAGTCTGTCCATTTTTCAAATAATTAACTATTTATCGATTAAAAACTTTAATCACAAAATTATCCTAACAATTCACGATTCGATCAAATGCAAATTCATGATATAATGGTGATTTTAATTTATTGTATTATTATCGTTAAATATTAATAATTTAAAATTTATAATTTTCAATATTTGAAAAACAATATTTTATTTTTATCAAGTATATTATCATAGAAGGAATCCCCTGGGTTGACCGCCACTTTATATAAAAAAATATAGTAAATATCAGAAAAATAAAACTATAACTTTAACAAAAAAAGCAGTTTAGGGTAAAAAAATTAAAATCTTTTTGGTAAATAAATATGTACTATATTTTTTTATATAAAGCGGTATTCCAATTTACCCAGGGATCCGGTTTTTCCTTGTTTTCCTTATATATATTTTTTTGTATTTTAATTTACAAAAATCTTTTAATAGATAAGTTATTATAATAAAATTTACAATTAAATTTTAATTTCTGTGAGATTTTTAACAACGTTAGAGATTCTAAAATGACTTTGCTATGATCGATTGTACTTTTTAAAAATCATAATACATATTCCTATAAAATGATAAGTCAAAAAGACTTTTGGATTTTAAAATAAAATTGTAATTTAGATCTAAACAAATAAAAAAAAGCTCGAAAGATCAACTAAAAACTCTTTTAGAGAGAAACAAACTTTCTTGTTCTTATCTCTTCGCCAAGTTATTGTGATAATAAAGGTATTTGTGTAATTTACACGAGTATTTAAAAAAAATAAAATAAATGCGTTTCTTACAATAAATAAATTTTAATTCTTTCCGTATACTTCCTTCGTCATCAAAATGACTAAACTTTTAGAAATTAACATAAACAGAAAATGTAAATACGTTAAATTTGAAGAAAAAATAAATAAATTTACGTTAACATACGTAATTGTCGAATAATCGAAATGATTAAAAAAATAAAAATAAATCATATTCAATCAGCAATCAATTCTAATGATTGAATTTTAGTAGTTTAGTAATATCAATCAAATGAAAATTCATTTAATTTTGTAAAAGATTTTCTAAAATTTATATACACGCCTTTAAAAGTATTCATATATTGTGAAAATGATATTTAGATAGATTATAATAATTTATTGATTTTACGAATCAGATAAATTTTTTTAATAAAATATAGAAAAAAAGTTGAGTTATTAAAACTAGAACCAAAAAAATATTATCAAAGATAAGAAAATTAAAAACAATTCAGCTCCTTACTTCAATCTTTCAAATGTTAACTACAAAATCAAACATATAAATAAGGCTGATAAACATTTACTCGTTGAAAATAACCCACAGCATTAAAAAAAATAAGTATTAAATTCAAGTAACAACAAGAAATATGACGTAATAAAATAGATAATATAATAAAAGGCGTGATTTTATTTATACTTATATTTTAGAGGTATTTTAATTTTTAATTATTTAAATATTCAAATAATCCAATTGATTTATAATAAAAAAAAGAAGAAAATAAAAAATTTTATCGTGCCAATAAATGAAATAATAAAATTACATCGTATTTTATAAAAAAAAGTCTTAAAATTTAAAAATCTCTTTAAAATGAAAAATAAAAAATAAATACAACAAGTAATGAAAAGTAATAAAGTGATTATAAAAATAACAGAAAAGTGAGTGCCGAAACGAAACTTATAATACAAAATGAAAAAATCCACAAAGCGATATATAGAAGAAAAAAAATGTATATGAAAAATAAATATATATATAATTATATAAGAAATAAAATATTCTGAAGGATAACAATCGCTAAAGAGAAAAAAATAATATAATACTAGTGATGTAAAATAACAAAGATATAATAGTGATTACAAAAATTTTCGAAGGAAGCGATAACGAGTATGGAAGAGTATAAAAGAGAAAAAAAATAAAGAACACTATTGCTAGTGCGATATACGACGACAATGTATAACTTGTACCTCAGATGCTCATGGAGGAAAATAAAAATCAAAAAAACTTTAACGTTAATCAATTTCATTGTTTTATTTTCACCTATCCTTAGAAATTTTTATTATTATTTGTATATCAATAATTATTATTTTTAGCTTAATTTAAAGACTTTATTAATTGACATTATTTACCAATTTAATAATCATATTTGTTTTTATCCCTTCAACGTATTTTGAAATCTTATGCTTTCATAATTTTTTTATTGCAATTAACGAATTTAAATTTTTTATAAATAAAAAGAATAAATTTCATTATGAATAGAAAAACAATAGATTTTACAATAATTATTTCCGATCAAAATCGCTATTATTACTAGTATAATCTATTATCTTCCTAATTTATATTATATTTAACTTTATGCATATTAATTTTCAATTTGAAATCTTTTTATTATAGAATTAATCACTAATCAAAAAAAAAAAAAATAAACACGTAATACCTATAACGTGTAATACCTATACACGTAAGTTTACATGTAATATTAGAGCAACAAAACTTCCATCAATCGTTGCCATGGTAAATATAACAAGTTCCCTTTTAGACGTCCGAAATGCGACTGAAATAAAAACACGACAAGTATTATTACGCAAATTTTTATTTTTATTAAATACTATTGAATAATAATTAAAAAACCAAGAAAAAGAAAATGATCGAAACCGAAGAAATTATTGATTTAACCGATGGCAGCTGTGGTTCGAAAACAGTTTCTAAAACGATTGATAAAATTAAAAATGAAGCTTTGCCAAGTATTGTAAAGAATACTACTGAAATTGAGAGTTCTGTAACAAGTGATGGTGGTAATATTAATATAAATAAATTGGATCTAAGTGAAAGTTTAAGAACATCGAATTCTGAAAATGATGGTTATAAAAACAGTTTAATAGAAGAAACTGTAATTACTGAAATGGAAGCGATTAATACTGAAAAAGTGGCTGATTCAGTTGATAAATATTGTTTTTCAGATTCTCCACTTGAAACAGTTAATCTAATTAAAAACAAAGTTTTAGAAGTTGGAAATAATTCAACGACAGAATTCGAAGATACAGTGATAAATGATAAGGTTATTGTTGATGAAAATTTTTTAGACACAAACGAAGTTTTTGAAAAAGATACCATAATTGATGCGACTGTAAAAAAGGCGATTGAAACTGAAAACATTGCTAATTTATCTAACACTAATGTAGCTACAGACATTGTATCAGGAACAATTAATAGCATTGAAAAAGAAATGATAGAAAGTGTAAAACGTTTAACAGCAGCATTGGAAGATACAGCAGTGAAAAATAATATTAAGGTTAATGAAAATTCTGAAACAAATACTATAGTTGATGAAATTGAAGAAAAAATTATTAAAACTGAAGAAATTACTAATTTACCTGATGCTAATATAACTGCAGAAATAATATCGAAAACATTCAATAAAATTCAAACTGCAGTGATTGAAAGTGTTAAGAATTTAACAGCAGAATTTGAAGATACCTTAACAAAAGATAATAATGAAAATTCTTTGGATCCAACAGAAGATTCTGAAATATTAAACGAAGAATCTGAAAATCTAAACAGTGATTCAAAAACTGTAGCTGAAAGTAACGTCGTGCCATTATCTAAAACAGAGGTTATCAAAATTTTAGAAGAAACGGAAGTTTGTAAATTTGAAAAAAATGCAGAAATCGAAAGGTTAATGGACGACGAAAAAAAGGCCAATTTTGATGAATTATTGAACGAATTGAATGCTGAGAGTTTGAAACAAGAAAAGTTAGAAACAATTAAAGGCAAGGTTTACGATTTCAATCCAAAAGTACACGGAGTGAGGTGATATGAGAGCAGTAAAAATTTTTCAAATATCAAGTATACTTATAACATAGGTTAATATAATTTTATTTTTATTTTTATTTAAGGATGACTGAACAATTAATAAAAAAACATTGCAGAGAAAACAAACTATACGACACGCCATATCTAAACGAAGTGCTCTACTTGCATTTCAAAGGTACATTTTTATATAATAAATTTTAAAAATACAGTAATTTAAAACTAACAATATTTTTTGACTATAAAGGTTTTTCTTTTATTGAAAATTTGGAAAATTACACTGGACTAAAGTGTCTTTGGTTAGAGAATAACGGTATTCAAGAAATCGCAAATCTTGATAATCAAAGAGAGCTCAAGTGTTTATTTCTTCATCAGAATCTCATTAAAAAAATTGAAAATCTCGAATGCTTGACTAAACTTGATAGTCTTAATCTTGCAAATAATTTAATAACCAAAATTGAAAATCTAGGTAAATACGATAAATTTATTTATAACTATTTATTGTTTG
Organism: Anastatus disparis; assembly: GCA_017163975.1. Taxonomy (NCBI): domain Eukaryota; kingdom Metazoa; phylum Arthropoda; class Insecta; order Hymenoptera; family Eupelmidae; genus Anastatus; species Anastatus disparis. The sequence goes on from JAFFSR010000226.1 coordinate 4,763,688, forward strand.
TATTTAAATAATTAATACGTGTATATTTTTGAATAACACAGATTGTCTCAAACAATTGAGCACTTTAAATTTAGCGCATAATTATTTAAGAACAGCAGAAGATATTGAACACGTTCGTCTTTTAGATAGTTTATCAATATTAGATATTTCTTACAACAAAATAGAAACTTTAGAATTACTCGATGTAAGCTATAAAATTTTATTTATATTTAATTTCGTCCAATCAACATTTCAAATATTAAATAAAATAAATAATAATAATAATATTTAGATTGTAGGCGATATGAAAAATCTTCGGGTATTAACATTAACAGGAAATCCAGTTGTAAAGTCAATAAAAATGTATCGAAAAAGTTTAACTTTAAAATGTAAAAATCTTCAACACTTAGATGACAGACCGATATTTCCACGTGATCGAGCGTGCGCTGAAGCATGGTAAAAAATATTTTATTACTTTCAATATTTAATTGGTAAAAACTAAATAAACATTAAAAAAAAATAAAACTTAAAGGGAACGTGGTGGTAACGAAGAAGAATTAGCTGAACGACAACGATGGATAGAAGCTGAACAGAAAAAAATAAAAGACAGTGTTATGGGTATATATTTAGAATATATTTTTATCAGCTAAATTAATGCTTTATAAATATTATTTCTATTACTTTATAATTTTTAGCTTTGGTTAAAAACAAGAAATGTTACAATCTAAGCAAAAATTTCGAAAAAGTATCGAAGCAAGATGAGAGTAATTCAGAGAGCAGCTATAAAAAAAATCAAGTAAAATTTATAAAATTAAGTAATAATGAGTTTATTATAAAAGTTTATAATATTCTTAAATAAATGTATTTTAGGACAGTAAAAGTTCAAGTTCGAGTAATTCAGATTTAGATGAAAATAATTCTGATTCTGACGAGTCAGATAAAAATGCTGCGATTGATCGAGACATTGAAAAAGTTGTTGAGAAATGGAAAAATAAATCGAGACATGATGTTAAGCCATTACAAAATGATTCTGACAATTTAATGAATTCTAATGAAAATACTAAAAAAGATAATGTAATGGATACTAATGAAAACATACAGGTAGTATAAAAATTTTAATCTTTCATTAAAATCTTTCGAAATTTTGAACTCCCAACCTTTGTAGTTTAAACTTTAAAAAAAATTTTTTGAAAAACTTAACAAAAATAAACTGCAGAAATAAAAAAAAAATGAATCCTATTAAAATTCATATAATATTATAATTTTAGAACAATGAATATGAAGCATCACAAAACTCTGATTCAACAGTATTAGAGGAAAATAATCAAAATATTCCAGAAACGTGCTCATCGGAACAAAATAATATGTCAGCACAAAAAAGTTTTGATATTGATTCAATGAGCATTGATAATAATATTCAAGTATAATTAAAATTTTAATATTCATAACGCAAATTTCAATTTCGAACTTAGTATAAAAAAATATGATATTTACAATTTCAGGATAACGAGAATGAGTTACTAAAAAATCCTGAAATTGAAACGTTAAATAATAGCAAGAATGAAATTCTAAAAACATGCATGCCAGGACAAAATGTAACTTTAACAAAAAATAGTTGGGACATTGATTTTATGAGCATAGATAAAAATACTGAAGTATAATTAAAATTTTAATTTCCATTACATAAATTAAAATTAATGAATTAATTTTTAAAATTTTGATATTTACAATTTCAGGGTAACGATATAGAAATACTAAAAAATCCCGAATTGGAAACATTGGATAATAGTAATAATGAAATTCTAGAAACTTGTATGCCAGAACAAAATGTAACTTTGGCAAAAAATAGTTGGGATATTGATTTCATGAGTATTGACAAAACAAACGTATGTTAAATTTTATTTAATAATACTCTTATTTTATTATTCACAAACATTTGCTATAAATAGCGTTAAATTGTTCAAAACATTGATATAATGATTAGAGGTTGTCAGTAGCTCATTCGGTAGAGCGACGTAACCTCGAGGTACTGAGTTCGAATCCCGTTCTCGGTGGCCGATTGATGCAAGCACCACTGTTCGTTGCATGTGCTTTATTCACAATTACACTGTTGTCCTTCGTCGCTAATTAGCATCGCAATTATAGCACAAACACAGCGACGTTAAATAAAATAAAATAAAAAAAGTCTTAGTCACGTAAATTTATATAAATATACTTATGTTATTTATTAGAATAAGCTCTTCGATTATTTATTAATACAATGGTTTGAGAAAAAAGTAAATGCAAAATTTATTTTTAGGATAACGGAAGTCACGAAAATTCAGAATCGAAGAAATCTGAGGAATCATTAAACAGTGAAACAACTGCACAAGTATGATTATTTTTTTTTTTATAACATCGCTATATTAATGCTATGCTATTTTTGCTGTGCTAATCAGCGAAGGAGCTCGTAAGTGTGTTTGTGAACAAAGTGTAACGTACAGTGGTGTTTGCATCAATTGGTTGCTAAGAGCGGGATTCGAACTCAGAACCCCGAGATTACGAATCTGACGCTCTACTGAATGAGCCACAGACCGACTCATCATTATTGTTATAACTTAAAGTTATAAGCTTCTAAAAAATTTCGATTAATATTTTAGGCAATTTGATTTTATGAATAAATATTTTTTATTTTATTTTTATTAATAAAGAATGTTTAATTTTTATTTTCATTGATCGTTATTTGAATAAATTTTAAAACTATTTAATTCATTCAGAAATAATATAATTTACTAGATTTCTTGAAATTGAAAATATATTAAGTTCTTTATACTTACAAGAGTGTTTTAGAATTTATTATTATGAATTATGCTAATTTTAAAACTATTTAGAACTTTAGAATATAAAACTAACTGATATTAAGATAAAATCATCTGATAAAATGTGAATGAAGCTTTTAGAATTTATTAAATTTTGACTCGAATAAATACGATTTAAATCATAACATTTACTTACCTGGAATAAGTTTTAAATGTATATATTACTAAAAATATTTCAGGATAACGTGTGTGAAATATCAGCTGAATCAGAATTAGGAAATAAGGAGAATCAAGAAAATAAAGAAACATGCACATTAGAAGAAAATAAAACATCAGAACAACTATCAAACGATTTATTGAATAGCGAAACAACCACACTAGTATGTTTAAAATTTGAAAATTGAATCGTTAGCTAACCTTTTTTCAACCCATATCAAAACATATATTAATATGAACTGCTAGACATTAAAGAGTAGAGGCTAAATTTTTTAAAACCAATATTTGATTATAGAATTTTTTTAAAACAATCGCCAATAATTATATTATCTTTTTAAACTCATTTATCACTTTTTATATGTTAAAAAAAGTAAAATTTATTTAAAGAAAATGGTTTTGAAACTTTTTAAAAGGATTCAAAGTCTGAAGAATTTCATGAAACTAATCAATATTGTTCCGCAAAACTCGAAAAGCTTTAATTTTTTAAATCCACATTTCATTAAAATATATCACTTTTAAAATATTAAAAATAAAAGCCAAACATTATCGTTGAATTTATTTTAGGACAATAGTTTTGAAACTCCTGATGAATCGGAGTCTGAAGAATTTTATGAGACAAATCAAAGTGATTATGAGCACGAAAATATGCAATGTATATTAAAAGAAACCGATGTAGAAATAGAGAAATGCACAGATGCGTTAGCGAATATTCAAATAGCTGAACAAGTACGTTTTAATTCTTATTAATACTCAAATTTAATTGTTCTGTATTGTACTTATGTTAAGAACACGATTTTAATCAAAATTCATATCTATATTAAATTCGGAATTTCTTACTATTATATTAGTAATTATAAATATCTAATTTTGTGTTAAATTTTCTAAATATTTAGTCATTTTTAAATAGATATTTGTGTAAATTAATATTTATATGTTCTGTCTATTAATTTTTTACATTAATAATTAAAAAAAAAGTAAAAACATACTATTTTAATTTTAAATGTGATTTATTATAATGTGAAAAAATTGAATGCAACTTCAATAAAATAGTACATGTGCAATAAAAATTTTTGAAGATAAATATTTTTTTTTGACACAAGTGCCACAAGTTCGACTTATCAGGTTTGCACAGAATTCGAACAGCACAACTTTCATGTATAAAAGATTAGTAAATACTTATCACAGCAGAGAGGTCGTCAGTAGCTCGTTCGGTAGAGCGATGAATTCTGAATCTCGAGGCTCCGAGTTCGAATCCCGCTCTCAGCGACCGTTTGATACAAGCACCACTATACATACCCCGTCAAAAAAAGTTAGTTAAAAAAATTAGCTGTGAAAATAGCTAAAAAAATAGCTGTAAAAATAGCTAAAAAAATAGCTGCAAAAACAGCTATACGACTGTATATACAGCTATATTTCAGTTATACATAAATTGAATATTTCAGCTGAATAAAACAGCTAAAGAACATAGAAATATAGTTATATATAAAGTCGTACAGCTCTATTTGCAGCTATTTTTCAAACTATTTTTACAGTTACTTTTTTTAGCTAATCTTTTTTGTCAGGGTGTGCTCTGTTCAAACACACTGATAGCCTCCGACGCCAAATAGCATCGCAATTATAGCATAAATACAGCGACTTTAAATTAAAAAAGAAAATATTTTTAAATTACTTAAATTACCTTAAATATATTGCTCATAGATTATAAAACGTCAAAGCAAGTAATAAAGATAGAAAATACCTTACAGCAGTTTTTCTTTTAATTATAGGAAAATAAAGAAATTTTAGAAGTAACTAACATTCAAAAAGAACCAATAAAGAAACAGTGTTATGATAACATTGAAGAAGTTTCAATACGTTTGAAAAAAACTTACTTAAATAAAGATGAGAGTTTCGATGTTAATGAAAGTTGTCATGATGATAATAATGGTGAAAAAGATGATTGTAAAAAAATTCATGAAACAGAAGAAACTTTCAGTGATTCACATGCTCGAAGTTACGACGATAATGAAAGAAAAACATTAAAAAATGATAATATATTGATTAATAATGAAGAGAAGAAGCAATTTTCCAAGTATACATTAAACAGCGATCTAACGTTAAACGATGACAATTTATATGGTTGTTTAACAAAAAGTACAGAAGAAATTGAAGGAATAGATAGAAATTTCATGAAATTTGAAAAAAATGAAAATTTTCAAAGTGCATTAAACGAAAATAAAAAAAAAATTGATGGTAATGAAATCGGAGAAGCAACTATTGTAAAAGATGATGTTACATTAAAAAATACATCTGATAAGTTTGAAGAAACTTATGAAAATAGCAAATGCGGTCCTATAAAACGTGAAACTATTAAAGATAAAATAATAGCTCTAACCAAGACTGATATTAAAAAAAGATTGGAGAAAACATCCGAAAAAGAAATCGTTAATTTCGACAGAACGAAGCAAAATTTTGAATCAAAACATAATATGTGTAAATTAAATACATCAGACGAAGTTAAGGATTTTCAAAGTGCTGCTAATAGTGATATCAACCAGGTATAATAAAATAATCTTTAAAATAAAAAAATATATAGATTAAAGAATCGATAATTTTGGATTAAAAAAATTAAATATTAATTCAAAATAATTCAATTAGAAAGTTCCAAAAAAAGATTATATTATTATTAAAATTGAAAATTATTAAATTATACATTTTTAATTTCTATATAATTCCTTTATAAAAACATGGCATACATTTCGAAAAATTTAAATATAACCTATAAAGCTGCAGCTAAATTTTTAAATTAATTAAAAATTTTCACAGGATAATGTTTGTTCACTCAGTGAAAAAACACAGTCGTCAGAGGAATCAGTAATGAAACCATTAACGGAGATAACAAAAAAACGAAATGCTAAATTACTTGATAATCTAGCGTATGTTCGTCAGGGGATGAAAAATTTTTGTTCCGATTCTCAATTATTAGATTGGGCTGAAAAAATACGTAAAGCGGATTTAAGTACTATTCCGCAGGATTCTTATGTAGATGACGAATTGGATAATGAGGATGAAGAATTGGATGATAAAGTTGATAATAATGATAATTTAAATGAGAAATCTTGAAAATGGTATAATTTAAAAATGATTATTCATTTTGTCTCAAGTGCAATTTTTAACCAACGAAAATTTTAACAATTAATGTTGCATAAGTTTGCTAACGCATATTTAAAAAGTACAAAAATTTTATATGTTTCATGTATTTTGTTTACTATATTGGATTTTCGTTTCTGTAATTCAAAATAGTGTTTTATAAGTTTGACAATATAAGTAGCAATAAGTTCAATTGAATATGCTTTTGTTAATTAATTTTCTTTTACCGTTTATGCTCACAACATCATTTGAAATTATAAATTGTAATTAAGAAAAAGAAATACTTCATCTTGTAGTATGTATAATAACGATAATTCGTTTAAATTTTCAAATAAATTCATTAATAAGGTTTGAGAATTTTGAATTCCTGATACAAAATATCGAAGAATTTTAAAATGTAATATTGCAATCCAAAACTCTAAAACATTATTGGATGGATTTATTTAACTGAATAATCTTTATGGTACTACAAGCTAAAGCATTTATTTTCCTGATATTTTGCAATAAAAAGATTGTCAACATTCGTCATTACAAGTGTAGTGTCCATTTTAAATCCCCTTAAGGCGACTACGGAAGTTCGGTTGGATTTCATTTTGTAGTTTACAAATTACTCTTTCAGTTTCTAAAATTTTTTGAATTTTTTAATTTTTCACCATTTATTATAATCCGTAGAATGGTGGAAAATGAAAAAATCTGTAAAATTTTACATATTGAAAGAGTAATTTGTAAACTCAAAAATAAAACCTAACCTAAAATCCGAAGTCGCCTCAAGGCGACTACGGAAGTTCGGTTCTATTTCATTTTGTAGTTTACAAATTACTCTTTCAGTTTCTAAAATTTTTTGAATTTTTTAATTTTTCACCATTTATTATAATTCGTAGAATGGTGGAAAATTAAAAAATCTGAAAAATTTTACATATTGAAAGAGTAATTTGTAAACTCAAAAATAAAACCTAACCTAAAATCCGAAGTCGCCTTAAGGCGACTACGGAAGTTCGGTTCTATTTCATTTTGTAATTTACAAATTACTCTTTCAGTTTCTAAAATTTTTTGAATTTTATAATTTTTTACCATTTATTATAATTCGTAGAATGGTGGAAAATTAAAAAATCTGAAAAATTTTACATATTGAAAGAGTAATTTGTAAACTCAAAAATAAAACCTAACCTAAAATCCGAAGTCGCCTTAAAAATTCATCTTCTAATTAAATCAGCCAATCAGTGCAATTTCATATTCTGCAAGAATAATTTACCTCAAATGAGAAATCGATAAAAAAAAATTGTTGGAACATTTTTTTATATTGTATTACTTTAATTATGTATCAACAATTATTTTATACAATTTAAAAATTTATTAAAAAAATAATCAAATTGAAAAAAGTGTATTTTAATTCTCGAAAAAAAGTGCGAGATTAAAAAACCTCAAATTTTTAGTGATTTACTTATGAGAAGCTTGATTTTATGAAACTCCCCTCTAGTGAGTTTACAAATCCATCGGATTAATTTAAATGATTGTAAATTGTAAACGCGGCATTATAAACTCTGGAGTCCGGAAGTGAAATGTGGAACACAAAGATTAATATTTGTCATTTTAACAATTTTTTAAATTAATGTAGGTATATAAATTGATTTATCAAAAATTTAACTTAAATTATTATAAAAATTTGCAAATAAAATTTGGTTTAAACATAACGGTAAACGAAAAACTTGTATTTTCTGAAATCATAATCCAAAATGTTAGGCACCTCGCTATTCAAAATGTTTAAATTTATAAGATTTGCTGATTTTAATCAAAATTTAAGATTATTATATATCTAAAAGCTTTATTATTAATTAAATACGAAAATACATTTAATCTTAAATACAAAAGAGGTTAGAATCAAATAAATTTTTATTTCAAATTTTTGATAAAATCCACAGATTACACTTTATAAAAGTATTTGTGATATAATTATTTTTAATTATATGAAAACATTTTAAAAACTGTGTTTAAAGGCTTTATTTTGACTAGTCTGAACTTATAGAACTATCTTATTTCCAAACTAATAGTAAAATTTGATTGATTTTAGAATTATTGAACTCATTTTTATTTTCAAATTCACGTTCAGTATTCATGGATCCTGGACCAATTCTTAAGGAATAATGGACTACTAGCAACAAGTAGCAAGCCTTAACCTGAGTATTGCCATGCTTCATTGTAATTATCTACATTTTTTATTCAAAATAAATACTTTACATTGAAAATAATTTAATTTTATGATTTAAAGCAATAAATATTATTATATCATTATTAATTTTTGTTGAAGAATTTAATCAATAATATTTATGTTATGATTATAATAGTAAACAAAAGATAAAATTTGGTCTTAAGTCCTTAAATGAAAATTAAATTAAAGAAGACAATATACTTTATTACTTGCTTTAAAGAACTTTATTATTGTAAACTAATTTTCAATGAATGACTAAATAATTAATATTTTAGGTTTCTAATTGAAACAATAATCCAGAACTGATACTGTCTATCTTGAGTAAAATTGGTTTAAAAATGAATTCTGATTCGGAAGATTATAATCAATTAATGAAGGCCTTACAACAAGGGAAAAAAGAAAAAGTCAAGCTTCTTTTACTAAATAAGACACAAGTACATATGATTCCTCGAGTCGAAGAAGTATGCACACCTTTACACTTAGCAGTAATTTTAGGATGCCCAGAAATTGTTAAATTATTGTTAGATAGGAATGTAAATGTCAATGCAAAAGATGCTAACTTAGAAACTCCACTTACTATGGCAGCAAAAATGGATAGGAATTCAATAGTAGATTATTTGCTTCCACTAGCTGATGAAGAAAATTATTGTAATTATGACAATTTTAGTACCATGCATATTGCCTGTATGAGAAATCAAGTGGACATTGTGAAAAAATTAGTTCAAAACGGTGCAAAAATTAATCACGCTGTTGATGCAACTGCTTTACTTTGGCCTGGATTCACACCTTTACACTTTGCGGCACAGTATCAAAGCATTGAAACAGTAGCATTTCTTATTAGCTGTGGGGCTGATATTTCAGCTCAGGATGCAAAAACATTAACACCTCTTCATTATGCTGATATGATACGAAATGAAACTATAATTGATTTAATTTTATCAGTACATCAGTATAAGATATCAAATCCTGTTAATTTGGAAGGATTATCACATTTTCATATCGCATGTTCAAGAAATGATCCTGTTGTTGTTGAAAGCTTTCTTCAGCAAGGAGTTTGTATCAACTTTAAGATAAATACAGGCTCCTCGAAAATGTTAGCTTGGAATCCGATTGACTTTGCAATATATTATGAGTGTACAAATGTTCTACAGTTACTTCTATCATACAATGCACATGTAAATGAAGATTTCGTTGCATATGCTTATAGAAGAGCAAATAAAGAGATTATTGACATATTACAGTCAAAAGGAAAAATTCAAAAATTCAAAATAGAGCAAACTAATGCAGAAATAATAAAAAAATTGAAGGATTTTAATGAGGCTTGTATAAATAAAAATTTGGTTGAAATAGAAAATTTGATACCTGAAATGTTAACGAAAAAATTTTGGTGTTTGGGATCATCATTATCTATAAGTTGGACACCTTTACATATTGCAATTCAAAATAAATGTAGAAAGGCTGTTAGAAAGTTTTTGCAACATGATCCTAATGTTATTGTACTCAAAGATGTCTATGGGAAAACTGTTTTACATCTTGCTTTTGAAACTGAACAATGGTCCATAGTAAATATTATTTTATCTGCACATGAGCAGGTATCTGAAAACCCAATCAATAATGAAGGCCTGTCACATTTTCATATTGCTTGTACTAGAAATAATTCAAAATTAATCGAAGCATTCTTGAAGACAGGCATAGCTATCAACAATCCTGTGCATTCTGATGCTGCATTTTGGCCTGGTTATACTGCACTGCACTTTGCATCTAAATTTAGAAAAAAACATGTTATTAAATTACTTTTAAAGCATGATGCTGATGTAACAATAAAAAATAAATTTGGTTTGACACCTCTAGATATAGCAATAAATTCTCTCAATGCAGTAAGAATTTGGCCTAATTATACATGTGACGATGAATTGGATATTCTTTATTCAATTTTGTCGCATTTAGCTGAACAAACATCTTATAATACAAAGTTTGATTCTTTTAATGATAGAGGATTCACACTTCTTCATGTGATTAGTTCAAACTATAAAATAAAATCTTTAGAGACTATTTTGGATACCTATCCAGAAAATATCAATAAAACTATTAATTGGGTTAAATCCGAGTTTTCTGGCTTCACACCATTGCATTGTGCAGCTTTCTATGAAAATGTAAAAGCGGTTGGAATTCTTTTCAACAGAGGAGCTGATAATTCAATTAAGGATAGTCGAGGTGATACACCTCTTCATGTTGCTTTTAATCAATCCTATTATGTAGGTTCTAAACACATAAACAAATTAGGATTTAAATTTCTAATTTCTAGTGATAATCCTATTGGAAGTATCGGTTATTCTCATTTTCACATTGCCTGTCTTGTTTGCAAAGTAAAAGCTGTAGAATATTTCCTATATCATGATGTTGATGTTAATGAATCAACAATTAATGAAAGTCGTAAAAAACCTCTTCATTTAGCAATTGATAATTATGATCATAGAATACAATACAATAATAATTGTCAAGTAGTCCAAATGCTTATCAAACATGGTGCTGATGTTAATGCAAGAGATGCTGAATTGAATACACCTCTGCACTGCACTCATATGGATGAAAATTCAGACGTTATCAGAACATTGTTAAATGAAAATGTTGAAATAAACGCGATAAATATTTATAATGAAACTTCATTATTCAGAATATGTAAATCACATAATGATTATGCTGCCCCAAAGATTGAATTATTATTAGAATATGGCGCTGACATAAATGTAGCAGATGATAATGGTAAAGTTCCATTTTCTATGCTGATTTCCCCACTACCTATCGTTGAACCTAGGTATATATCTATTTCTATCATGATGAGACACATAAAAAAATTAAAAATTATAAATTATTATATTAAAAAAGAGAATGAAGAAATTTATCATGATTTATTAATTGATGCACAAGATAGAGGCTATTACAGAGAAGATGAATTTTCTGAGCAGTGCTTAAAGGAGCTTCAACAAATGTTTAATGTGCATATAAACAATTACACAAGATTACGTGACATATTATATAAGGATTCTCATGATATGGCATTGCATAGTCAAAATATAACTGTCCAAAACATCATTAATGAAGATGACTTGCTTGAAAAGTTTCCAATCTATGGTTTTCTTTTGAAGTTGCAATTAAAAAAGGGTTTAATCAGAAAACCTTTGTTGGACTCATCCAAAATATCATTAATTTTTTTAGCTAATACTCCACTACCTGATGCTTGTTTAGAAAATATATTATGTTATATAGATAATGATGATTTACAAAATATTATACAAAGTACAGAAAATTTATGAAATTCAAGCTGTAGCAATTGGAAATTTAGCTGAAGTAATTAAAATTGAAACTGAAACGGGGGTTAAAAAAAAATATTAAAGAAAATCAATTTAATGTATCCTAAAACTTGTAAATGTGTATATGTGTATAAAAAAATGTTATATACGTTATTATGATACGTTAAATTTTTAGCACTTTTTACATGTTTAATAAAGTTATCTTAATTAATAAACGAGTGAATTATAAAATATTGAAATATATCTTGCGTGAAAATAGAGGAATTGATAATCGTTATGAGATCCTTACGATGTCATATAGATCTTATTTAATATTTTCACGCGGGATGTACATATAGTTCCTTATCAAAAGTTCGTACTCACCCATTTACATAAAAACTTTTCAGTAAACTAATATTTGGATTTTGATGAATATTCAAATAGCTAGTACGTTTAAATTAATGTTCAAATTCAATTATTATATCTAATATTATCAAATGATTCTAATAAAAATTCATATCCATAATAATTTTAAAGTTTCTTTTTGCTCTTATATTAATTAAAATATTTAATTTTGTGTTAAATTTTCTACTATAAATATTTAGTCGTTTGTGTACATTAATGTTTCATCTTTCTATTGATTATCTTTTGATATTTTTAATAAAGAGAAAAGCAAAAACATACTATTCGAATTTTGAATACGATTTGTTATCAATGTGAAAAAAATTAAATGCAACTTCAATGAAATAGTACATTTGCATGCAAGTATTATAAAAAGCGCCGTTTTTTCAAGATGAATATTATTTTTCGAAACAAGTGCGAGAAGTTCGGTTTATCAGGCTCGCACAGAATTTAAACAGCACAACTTTTATTTCGTATGAATGTTTGGTAAATGCTTATCACACTTTTTGTTAAGTCTGCCTAAAAATTGGTACTATTCATACACAATGCATAAGTAAGCAATAAGCAAATCGTTCACGTACAGTTTAAAAAAAATTTGTTTTTTTACACACTGCGCGAGAAGTGGGTACTTGTTTCCCTACAGGTAGAATAAAAAGCACCCACTATTCGCGCCTCGTGTAAAAAAAATCGTATATTCACCACGGGAGTTGATTAAAAATGCCTCAAATCGTATGTTTGTCACCCTCGCCTTCGGTTGGGGTGACAATTACATACGATTTAAGACATTTTTGAAATTAACTCCCCTGGTGAATATATACTATTTAAGATCTAATAAATCTGAACTGTAATAAAAATTTTATTATACTCATATTGCTTAGATTACTTATATTACACAAAAGTTAAAAAATATTCAAACAAGTATTAACGATAAATAATACCTTACTTAAAGCTAAGTTATTGTATTTTGAATTATAGGGAAATAAAAGTGTAGAAACAATTAAAAGTAAAGTAGAATCGATAAATAAACAACATTATCAGAATATTCAAGAAGTTTTAATGTTTTATAATGAGAAAAGTCTGAAAACTCATTATTCAAATAAAGATGAAAAATTCGATGTTACCATAAAAGTCATCACGATTAGAAAAAGATAAAAGCAGAAACTTGCAGCATATTTAAAGCTGCGATAATAATGAAAGAGAAAATTTAAAAAAATGGTAATATTTTACATTAAATGAAGAATCTATATGAAAATGATTTTTGTCAGAAATCGTCCAAAAATGTTAATATAACAGTAATAAACTATCGCGATGGAGACGTATACCTTAATAACAGTCTATAACAGTTGATAATTGTTATAAACACATGATAATAATCAATAATAGTTATAAACAGTTAATAACTAGTAAGTGTGAGTAATAATTATTAACAGTTATTTACCATTTTTCACATAAATTATATTGAAATTAAAAAAATTTTTTCAAAAGAAATTGACTGTAGGTGTAAAAATTTTCAAAAATGTGAATAACTGTTAATAAATTTGATTAAATATGAATAACTATTAATAATTATTACTTACACTTACTAGTTATTAAATGCCTATAATTATTATTATTAACTATTAGTATTTCTTTGCAAAAATTATTAACTTATCAGCTGTTGTTGACTCGCGCCAGTAATTCACATGGGAAAAGAAGGATTTTTCTAAGTATACGTTAAACAGCGATTTAACGTTATAAGTTGTTTAACAAAAAGTAGAAAAAAAATTAAAGGTTTAATAATTTTCAGCAATTTTTAATAGCTTTAAATAAATTCAAAGCATTTTGAACATACAATAACTAAATTTAATTTTAATAACAAACTTTTTTAATATTTTATTATCTGAAACTTAATAATAGATTAAAAAATTTTAATTCTCAATCAATGGATTGAGCTGAAAAAATACGGATTTATGTGAAATTCCACAGGATTCTTTTACGATTGAAGAATTGGATAATGTGGATGATTATTAATGACAATATAAATGAGGAATCTTAAAAAATGGTATAATTTTAAAAAATTTCATTTTGTCTCTGGTGCAATATTTTATTCAACGAAAATTTTAAGAACTAATGTTGCATAAGTTTGCAAATATATATTTAAAAATTACAAAATTTTTTAAATCTTCTATGTATTTATCGTTTCTGTTTATCAAAATAGTGTTTTTAAGTTTATAAATAACTATAAGTCAATTTAATACGATTTCAATTAATTTTCTTTTACCACCCATATGGAAAAAATTTTTGGATATAATTGTAAATAACTGTTAATAACTGTAAATAAATGTAAATAAATGTAAATAACTGTAAATAACTGTAAATAACTGTAGAAAAGTGTTAAAAAATGTGGGAATTGAGACATAAATAACAGTTATTTACAATTATTTACTGTTATTTACACTTATTAACTGTTATTTACACTTATTTGCAGTTATTTATATTTATTTACAGTTATTTACATTTATTCACTTTTTTCACAATTATTTACGATTATTTATAGTTTTTTACAATTATTTGCAATTATTTAAATTTTCGAAAATTATCACAAATTTATTCAATAATTTTATATATAGGCGAAAATTTTTAAAAATGTGAATAACTGTAAATAATTGTAAAAAACTATGGAAAATTGTAAATAGTTATAAATAATTATAACTAACTGTAAATAACTGTTAAAAACTGTAAACAACTGTAAATAACTATAAATAATTATAAATAATTATTAATAACATTAAATTATCCACTAATTCAAAAATTTTTGAAAATGTAAATAACTGTAAATAATTATGAATAACTGTAAATAATTATGAATAATTGTAAATAATTATAAAAAACTGTAAATAATTGTAAATAATTGTAAATAACTGTAAATAACAGTTAATAACAGTTAATAACTGTAAATAACTGTAAATAATAGTAATTAATAATAAATAATAGTAAATAACTGTAAATAACGATTATTTATGTCTCAATTCCTACATTTTTTAACAGTTATTTACAATTATTTACTATTGTTTACAGTTTTTCACATAAATTATTTCCATATATTTGTACTCATAACAATCTTTAAAATTATGATTGTAATTAAAAAAAAAATTCATCTTATAATTAAACCAACTAATCAGAGAAATTTTACATCCAAAAAGAATAATCTACCTCATCCATTCAGATTAGTTATAAATCGTGCAATAATGAGACATTAATAAAAAATTTTATTTCTTTTTTTGTAGTACTACTATCTGTATATAAAATTACATAGTATTAATTATTTATTAAAAATTACTTTATAGAATTTCAAAATTTGTTCAAATTGATAAATGTATATTTTAATTCTCAAAAATAAGTGCAAGATTAAAAAAGCTCAAATTTCTCGTTATTTATTTTTGAGAAGCTTAATTTTTTGAAATTCACTAGGCCCGTTTACAAGAACTTTCGAGGTAAAATAAGAACCACGACTTATTATTTTTAAAGATAAACACTTGTCATTTTAACAATTTTTTAAATGAATGTATATAGGAATTGATTTATCAGAAATTAAACTTAGATTATTTAAAAATAAAATTTTAATTTAACATGAAGGTAATCGAAAATTTTGTATTTTCTAACATTATCATTCAAAATTTATCTACTAAAAATCATTTAGATAGTACTTCACTATTCAAAATATTGTTTAAAATCTTCAAGATTTGACAATGTTTATGAAAATTTAAGATTATCATATATGTCCAAGAGTTTCATTATTACTTACACACGAAATATATATTTTATCTAAAAAACAACAGAGGTTAGAATCGAATTAACGTAAATTATAAACCAGTAGTACTTATTCAATCTACAGATTACACTCCATAAAAGTTTTTATAAATTCATCAATTTTAATTTATGTAAACATTTTAAAATCACAAATTCAAATGATGTTTTCTTGAAGTAATTATTAGTAAAATTTTATTGATTTTAGAATATTACTGAACTTTTTCTTCCTTCCAAACTCACTTTCAGTATTCATGGATCCTGGATCAATTCTTTAGGAATAATAGACTTCTAGCAACAAGTAGCAAGCCTTAACCTTAGTATTGTCATGCTTCATTGTAATTATTTACATTTTTTATTCAATATACTTTAAATTAAAAATAACTTAATTTTATGATTTCAAGCAACAGCTATTATTTTATCATTATTAGATTTTATTGAATTCTTATGGTTATTATAGTAAATAAAAGATAAAATTTTAAATAAAAATTAAATTAAAAAAGAAAATATTTGCTTAAAAGTACTTTATTATTGTACAACTAACTTCCAATGAATGATTACATTAATAATATTTTAGGTTTCTAATTACTTGAGTAAAAATGAATTCTGATTGGGAAGATTATAATCAATTAATGAAAGCCTTACGACAAGGGAAAAAAGAAGAAGTTAAGCGTCTTTTACTTAATGAGGCTCGAGTAAATATGATTCCTCAAGTTGAAAAAGTATGCACACCTTTACACTTAGCAGTAACATTAGGGTGCCCAGAAATTGTTAAATTATTGTTAGATAGGAATGCAAATGTCAATGCAAAAGATGCTAACTTAGAAACTCCACTTACTATGGCAGCAAAAATGGGTAGGAATTCAATAGTAGATTATTTGCTTCCACTAGCTGATGAAGAAAATTATTGTGATTATGAAAATTTTAGTACCATGCATATTGCCTGTATGAGAAATCAAGTGGACATTGTAAAAAAATTGGTACAAAACGGTGCAAAACTTAATCATACTGTAAATGCAAATGCTTTAATTTGGCCTGGATTCACACCTTTACATTTTGCTGCACAGTATCAAAGCATTGAAACGGTAGCATTTCTTATTAGCTGTGGGGCTGATATTTCAGCTCAGGATGCAAAAACATTAACACCTCTCCATTATGCTGATATAGTAAGAAATGAAACTATAATTGATTTAATTTTATCAGTACATCAGTATAAGATATTAAATCCTGTTAATTCACAAGGATTATCACATTTTCATATCGCATGTACAAGAAATAATCCTGCTATTGTTGAAAGTTTTCTTCTGCAAGGAGTTGATATCGACTTCGAGGTTAATACAAGCTCCTTGAAAATGTTATTTTGGAAACCGATTGACTTTGCAATATATTATGAATGTACGGATGTTCTACAGTTACTTCTATCATACAAAGCATGTGTAAACAAAAAATTCGTTTTATATGCCTATAGAAGAGCAAATAAAGAGATTATTAACACATTAATGTCAAAAGAAACAATTAAAAAATTCAAAATAGAGCCAACTAATGCAGAAATAATAAAAAAATTGAAGGATTTTAATGAAGCTTGTATAGAGGAAGATTTGGATGAAATACAAAAATTGGTGCATGAAATGTCAACAAGAAAATTTTGGTATTTGGAATCATCACTTTGCATAAATAGGACACCTTTACATGTTGCAATTCAAAATAAATGTATAAAGGCAGTTAAAAAGCTTTTGAAACATGATGCTAATGTTATTATACTCAAAGATGTCTATGGGAAAACTTCTTTACATCTTGCTTTTGAAACTGAACAATGGTCCATGGTAAATATTATTTTATCTGCACATGAGCAGGTATTTGAAAACCCAATCAATAATGAAGGCCTGTCTCATTTTCATATTGCTTGTACCAGAAATAATTTAAAATTAGTTGAAATATTCTTGAAGATGGGCGTAAATATCAATGATTCTGTGCATTCTGATGCGGCATTTTGGCCTGGTTATACAGCACTCCACTTTGCATCTGCATTTAAACGAACAGCTGTAATAAAGTTACTTTTAAAGCATGATGCTGATATAACAATAAAAAATGAATTTGGTTTAACATGTCTAGATATAGCAATCAATTCTATTGGTTCAACAAGATTTTGGTTTACAACTACATTCACGGATGAATGGGATATTATTTATTCCATTTTGTCGCATTTACTAGAACAACAAAGATCTTTTAATACAAAATTTGATTCTTTTAATGATCGAGGATTTACACTTCTTCATGTAGCTTGTTCAATATCTGAAACAGAATATTTAGAGTCTATTTTGGATGCTTATCCAGAAAATATCAATAAAACAATCAATTGGGTTGAATCAAAGTGGTCTGGTTTTACACCATTGCATTTCGCAGCTTTCTTTGAGAATGAAAAAGCAGCAAGAATTCTTTTCAACAAAGGAGCTAATAATTCAATTAAGGATGGTCGAGGAGATACGCCGCTTCATGTTGCTTTCAATCAATATGAAGATGATGGATTTGGTTTTAAATACATTGACGAATTAAGATATAAATTTATATTTTCTAAAGATAATCCTATAGGAAGTAGAGGTTATTCTCATTTTCACATTGCCTGTCTTAGAGGCAAAGTTAAAGCTATAGAATATTTCTTATATCGTGGTGTTGATGTTAATAAATCAACAATTGATGAAAGTCGTAAAAAACCTCTTCATTTAGCAGTTGATAATGAGTATCAAAATAGTCAAGTAGTCCAAATTCTTATGAAACATGGTGCTGATGTCAATGCAAGAGATGCTGAATTGAATACACCTCTGCACTGCACTAATTTTAACAAATATTCAAATATTATCAAAATATTATTAAATGAAAATGTTAATGTAAATGCACTAAATATATATAATGAAACTCCATTATTTAGGATATGTGAAACACAGATTGATGTTGCAATCATTGAATTATTATTACAATATGGCGCTGACATAAATATAGCAAACCATAATGGTAAATTTCCATTTTCTATGCTTTCTTCAAGCCATCATGTTGGAAATACGTTTAAATCAGTAATTATGAGACACATAAAAAGACTAAAAATTATAAACTATTATATTAAGAAAGAGAATGAAGAAATTTATCATGATTTATTAATTGATGCACAAGATAGAGGCTATTACAAAGAAGATGAATTTTCTGAGCAGTGCTTAAAGGAGCTTCAACAAATGTTAAATGTGCATATAGACAATTACACAAGATTACGTGATATATTATACAAGGATTCTCATTATATGGCATTGCGTAGTCAAAATATAACTGTCCAAAACATTATTAATTCAGAAGACTTGCTTGATATGTTTCCAATCTATGGTTTTCTTTTAAAGTTACAATTAAAAAAGGGCCTAATTAGAAAAGCTTTGTTAGACTCATCAAAAATATCATTAATTTTTCTAGCTAATACTCCACTACCTGATGCTTGTTTAGAAAATATATTATTTTATATAGATGATGATGATTTACAAAATATTATAAAAAGTACAGAAAATTCATGAAATTCAAGCTTGAACAATTGAAAATTCAAGCTGAAAAAAAAGTTTTAAAAAATATGTGACTATTTTGTATAGTTTTTTAAAAACTAATATAATTTATCATATTAAAGAAAATCAATTAAATCTATCCTAAAACTTGTAAATGTGTATATATGTATAAACAAATGTTATATATATATATATCATATATAATAAATGTTGTTAAATTTTGCAGCGCTTTTTACATGTTTCATAAAGTTTATTTTAATCAATAAATGAGTGAATTATAAAATTTTGAAATACATTTCGCGTGAAAATGTTTTGAGAAATTGAAAATCGTAACAAAATCGTTTTGAGAACTACCCTTATGAAAATAATTTCTGTGAATAACTATTAATAACTGTGTAAAAATGTGAAAAAATGTGAATAACTGTTAATAACTATAATAAACTACCGCAATTGAGACATTAATAACAGTAAATAACAGTTGATAACAGTTAATAATTGTTACGAATAGATAATAATAATGATTAACTGTAAATAATAATAATTTACTGTTATTTATAGTTATTTACAAATATTTATAATGTTTCACATTTATTCACATTTATTAACAGTTATTAACAGTTTTTCACACTTTCAAAAATTTTCACACGTATAATCGTTTTTTTTATATACAGGCGAAAAATTTTGTAAATGTGAAAAACTGTTAATAACTGTTAATAAATGTGAAAAACTGTAAATATCTATAAGAAAGTGTTAATAACTATAATTCATTGTAACTAATTGCAAATAAATATAAATAATTATAAATAAGTATAAATAATAATAAATAATTCACCATTTCTAAAATTTCGGAAAATGTGAGTAACTGTTAATAAATGTGTATAAATGTGTATAAATGTGAATAACTATAAATAATTATTAATAATCATGACTTTCAGTTAATAATTGTTATTTGCGGTAGTTTATTACAATTATTAACAGTTATTCACAATTTCTCACAAAAATTATTTTCATATGGGTACATGAGATTTTATTTAATATTTTCATGTGGGATGTCTATAGTTTTTTATCAAAAGTTCGTACCCATCCATTTACTTAAAAACTTTTTGGTCAACTAGTATTCAAATTACTCAAATTAATTTTCAAATTCAATTATTATCTATTATACTTATATCAAGTATACGTGCATGTCTTTAGTGGTTCAGTCGGTAGAGCGATGGATTAATAATCTCGAGGTTGCGAATTTGAATACCGCACCGCGAGTATTTAAATCCGCAACCTCGACTTTGTTCGCAAATACATGACGATCTCCATCGCTAATTAACATTTCAATGATAGCATAAATATACAGTGACGTTAAATAAAAAAAATATATACATGATTTTAATAAAAATTTATATACTAAATTCGAAGTTTTTTTTTGCTCTTATTTGAATTTAAATATTTAATTTTATGTAAAATTTTAAAAATATTTAGTCGTCTTTAAATAGATAAATGTGTATAATAATGTTCCATACGTTATTTACTATTTTTTGACATGTATAATAATAAAAAAGTAAAAAAATATTCAAATTTTGAATACGATTTGTTAATAATATAAAAAGATGAAATGCAACTTCAATGAAATAATAACATGTTTAATTATGAGAAACACCATTTGTTCAAATGAATTATAGTTCGAAACGAGAAGTTCTACTTGTAAGGCTAGCACATAATTTAAACCGCACAACTTTTATGTATAAAAAGCTTGGTAAGTACTTATCACAGCAAAGTGCATCTCACAATTTGAACAGCACAACTTTTATTTCGAATTAATGTTTGAAGAATACTTATTACATCAAAGTACATATACCAAAAATTGGTGATATTCATAAACAATGCACAAGTAGTAAGCAAGCAAATCGTTCACAGCAAAGTTTAAAAAAAAAGCATTGAAAAAAAATGATTTTATAATAAGATTTAAGAAGTTTTAATATAACGAAGGACAAAGTTTGAAAACAAATTATTTAATAAAGATGAAAAATTCGTTGTTGATAAAAGTCAACATGATGATAATAATAGCGAGAAAGAGAATTGTACGAAAATTCATGAAAGAGAAAAAAATTTCAATGATTGACGAATTCAAAGTTACGAAAACAATGATGGAAAAAATTGTTAAAGTTTACGTTAATAATACAGAAAAGAAATAATTTCCTTGAAGGTAGTTATATCACATTTACATCATGAAAATCCATTATTTTAAGAAAACTTGAAAATTTTAATCATAATTTTAAAATAATATCATAAATAAGCGGTCAAAATTTCAAAAGGATTCACAATTTCCAAATCAAAAAAAAGAATTTTAAAATTGCATCTAAAACGTGAATTCGTTAAAAATTGCAATTTCATCAATTTGTATCTCGTTTTAAAAAAAGTGAATGATTTTGAAATGTTCATTACTATGACGTTGTTTTTATATTTTATTTTTATGATAAAACTGGGATACAACTATCTCAAACAGTAATTTAACGTTAATCGATGATAATTTATATAATTATTTAAAAAAAAGTATAGAAGACATTGAAAGAATAAATAGAAATTTTATAAAATTTAAAAATTATGGAAATTTGCATAGTGCATTAAACGAAAATAAAAAAAAAATAGGTGATAATTAAATCGAAGAAGCATCTAATGTTAGACAAGATGATATTATAAATAAAAATCTGTATAAAAGATTTATGCTAACATATATGTGAAAATTTTCGAAAATGCGAATAAATGATGTAAATAAGTGTAGATAATTATTACTTATATACTTTTAACTATTAGTAGACTGTTATTGTCTCAATCGCGCTAGATTATTACAGTTATTAACAGTTATTCACACGTTTTCAAATTTTTTTTTTTTAATAATTATAATTATTAATAGTTATATTCACAACATTTTATTTCTATAAGGAAACCTATAAAACTAAAGCTAAATTTTAAAATAAATTAAAAATCTTCATTAGGTAAGGTTCTGTAATTGCAACAGGAATCATTAACAAAACCATCAACGGAGATCACACAACAAAAGAATGCTAAAGCAGTTCGTCAAGGGATGAAAAATTGTATTTCTTCATTTTTAATTAATAGATTGAGCTGAAAAAATTCGTAAAGCGGATTCAAGTACAACTCCATAGGATTCTTATGCAGATGACGAATTGGGTAATGAAGATGAAAAATTGGATGATGAGGATAATGATAATTTAAGTGAGGAATCTTAAAAATGGTATAATTTAAAAATGATTATTCATTTTTTTAAGTAGCAGCGGTACCACGAGGGCTGAGGCTCTTGGCTCGCGCTTGTCTAGTGGACCAGGGTTTGATTTCCCGAGAAGATTTTTTCGAATTTTTTCTACGGGGAGTGAATTATATAAATACCCATATGAAAATAATTTTTGTGAGAAATTGTGAATAACTGTTAATAATTGTAATAAACTACCGCAATTGAGACATTAATAAGAATTAATAACAGTAAAAAACAGTTAATAACAATTAATAATAATTAATAATAGTTATGAACACTAAATAACAATTATTAACTGAAAGTCATGATTATTAATAATTATTTATAGTTATTCACATTTATACACATTTATACACATTTATTAACAGTTATTCACATTTTCCAAAATTTTAGAAATGGTGAATAATTTATTATTATTTATACTTATTTATAATTATTTATATTTATTTGCAATTAGTAACAATGAATTATAGTTATTAACACTTTCTTACAGATATTTAAAGTTTTTCACATTTATTAACAGTTATTAACAGTTTTTCACATTTACAAAATTTTTCGCCTATATATAAAAAAAACGATTATACGTGTGAAAAACTGTTAATAACTGTTAATAAATGTGAATAAATGTGAAAAATTATAAATATTTGTAAATAACTATAAATAACAGTTAATTATTATTATTTACAGTTAATCATTATTATTATCTATTCGTAACAATTATTAACTGTTATCAACTGTTATTTACTGTTATTAATGTCTCAATTGCGGTAGTTTATTATAGTTATTAACAGTTATTCACATTTTTTCACATTTTTACACAGTTATTAATAGTTATTCACAGAAATTATTTCCATAAGGGTAAGTCCCCTTGGGCAAAAAATTATATTTACAAAAAGTGAAAGAACTTTACTACATATGTACAGTGGCAACTCGGAGGTCTCACAGACCAGAGGACCCCACAGCTAATCCAAAGGAAAAAAAAAAAGATTATTCATAAGTGCAATTCTTTAACTGATGAAAATTTTAATAATTCATGTTGCATAAGTTTGCTAATGTATTTTAAAAAGTACAAAAATTTTATATTTTTTACGTATTTTCTTTGCTTTATTGGATTTTCGTTTCTGTAATTGAAAATAGTAAGTTCAATTGGATATGCTTTTATTAATTAATTTTATTTTACCTTTTGGACTCGTAAAATTTTTAAAAATTATGATTGTAATTCAAAAAAATTCATCTTTTAATTAAATCAGCTAATCAAAGCAATTTAACGCAGTATTCTTTTTGGTATCAACAATTACTTCATAACCATAAAAATTTGTTCAAAGAATAATCAAATTGAAAAAAGTTGTATTTTAATTCTCAAAAATAAATCTTCAAGTACGAGATTACAAAAGCTCGAATTTCTAGTGGTTTATTTTTGAGAAGCTTGATCTTCTGAAACTTACTAGGCCCGTCATAGTAAGTTTACAAATTCAACAAGTAAATTTTAATGATTGTAGATGTAGCATGAGCTTACAATACAGAGGTAGGGATAATCACGTCACGTCGTATACACGTTGTTATTCTTAAAGATTAACACTTGTCAATATAAATTAATTTATTAGAAATTTAAATTAGATTTGAAAATAAAATTTTAATTTAACATGAAGGTAAACGAAAAATTTATATTTTCTAACTTAATTAAAAATGTATATAGTTCTACTAAAAATCATTTAAACAGTACTTCGTTATTCAAAATATTGTTTAAATTTTCAAGTTTCGATAATTTTCATAAAAATTTAAGACTATCACATATATGAAAGTTTTATTTATGATTCAACACGAAAAATAGACTTAATCTAAAAAAACAACAGAGGTTAGAATCAAATCAACATTGATTATAAACCACTTTTTCTTCAATCAACAGATTACATTTCATTTGTAAATTCATTATTTTTAATTTATTTATTTATGTAAACATTTTCAAATTAAAAATTGAAATAATATTTTATTTAAGTCATTATTTTGACTAGTTTGAAGTTAAAGAACTACCATTTATGAATAAACTATTAGTTTAATTTAATTGTTTTAGAATTATTGAACCTTTCCTTCTTTCAAAACTTGCATCCAGAATTTATGGGACCTGGACACCTTCTTTAGAAATAATAGATTACTAGCAACAAGTAGCTATCCTTAACTTCAGCATTTCCATACCGCAGTGTATCATTTTTTATTCAATACTTTACATTGATAATAATTTAATTTTGTGTTTTCAAGCAATAGCTATTATTGTATCATTATTAATTTTTATTGAAGAATTTAATTAATAATATTTTTTTTATGATTATAATAATAAATAAAAGATAAAATTTGATCTCTTAATTCCTTAAATAAAAATTAAATTGTAAAAGAAAATACACTTTATTATTTGCTTAAAAGAACTTAATTATTGTACAACTAATTTTCAATAAATTATTAAATTATTAATATTTTAGGTTTCTAATTAAAATAAGAATACAAAACTGATTATTTCTATCTTGAGTAAAAATGAATTCTGATTGGGAAGATTATAATCAATTAATGAAAGCCTTAAGACAAGGGAAAAAAGAAGAAGTCAAGCGTCTTTTACTGAATGAAGTACAAGTAAATACAGTTCCTCGAGTCGATGAAGTATGCACACCTTTACACTTAGCAGTAATATTAGGGTGCCCAGAAATTGTTAAATTATTGTTAGATAGGAAAGCAAATGTAAATGTAAAAAATGCTAACTATGAAACACCTCTTATTATGGCAGCAAAAATGAGTAGAAATTCAGTAGTAGATTATTTGCTGCCAATGGCTGATGCAAGAAATTATTCTAATAAGGAAAATTTAAGTCATATGCATATTGCCTGTATGAGAAATCAAGTGAACATTGTGAAAAAAATGGTTCAAAATGGAGCAAAAGTTAATCACGCTGTTGATGCAAATGCTTTACTTTGGCCTGGATTCACACCTTTACACTTTGCTGCACAGTACCAAAGCATTGAAACAGTAGCATTTCTTATTAGCTGTGGTGCTGACATTTCAGCTCAGGATGCCAAAACATTAACACCTCTTCATTATGCTGATATAGTAAGAAATGAAACTGTAATTGATTTAATTTTGTCAGTACATCAGTATAAATCATCAAATCCTGTTAATTCAGAAGGACTATCACATTTTCATATCGCATGTACAAGAAATAATCCAGCTATTGTTGAAAGCTTTCTGCAGAAAACAGGACATCAATCTCCAGATATTGATCTCCAGATTAGTGCAAACTCCTTGAATTGGAAATTTTGGCAACCTATTAACTTTGCAATATATTATGAATGTGCAGATGTTCTACGTTTACTTCTATCACGCAAAGCATGTGTAAACAAAGATTCAGTTTCATATGCTTATAGACAAGCAAATAAAGAGATTATTGACATACTAATGTCAAAAGTACAAATTAAAAAATTCAAAATAAAGCAAACTAATAAAAAAATAATAAACAAATCACATGATTCTGATGAAGCCAAAACAAAGATAAGTATTGCGATAGCTTTACATATAATGGTACCTAAAAGTAAAAATGAAGATGAAGTTAAAATCCTTTTGGAACATTATCCTGATGCTATTCTACTTAAAGATGCCAGTGGGAAGAATTCTTTACACCTTGCTTTTGAAGCTGAACAGTGGTCCATAGTAGATATTATTTTATCTGCTCATGAGCAGGTATTTGAAAATCCAATCAATAACGAAGGCCTGTCACATTTTCATATTGCTTGTACTAGAAATAATTTAAAATTAATTGAAATATTCTTGAAGATGGGCGTAAATATCAATGATTCAGTGCATTCTGATGCTGCATTTTGGCCTGGTTATACAGGACTCCACTTTGCATCTACATTTAAACAAGCAGCTGTAATAAAGTTACTTTTAAAACATGATGCTGATATAACAATAAAAAATGAATTTGGTTTAACATCTCTAGATATAGCAATCAATTCTATCAGTTCAACAAGATTTTGGTCTACAACTACATTCACTAATGAATGGGATATTATTTATTCCATTTTGTCGCATTTACTAGAACAACAAAGATCTTTTAATACAAAGTTTGATTCTTTTAATGATCGAGGATTTACACTTCTTCATGCAGCTTGTTCAATATCTAAAACAGAATATTTGGAGTCTATTTTGGATGCTTATCCAGAAAATATCAATAAAACTATCAATTGGGTTGAATCTCAATGGTCTGGCTTCACACCAATGCATTTTGCAGCTTTTTATCATAATTTAAAAGCGGCTAGAATTCTTGTCAACAAAGGAGCTAATAATGCAATTAAGGATAGTCTAGGAGATACACCAATCCATGTTGCTATTAATCAATATAAAGGTTATGAATATAGTTTTAAATACACTGACAAATTAAGATATAAATTTATATTTTCTAAAGATAATCCTATAGGAAGTAGCGGTTATTCTCATTTTCACATTGCCTGTCTTAGAGGCAAAGTTAAAGCTGTAGAATATTTCTTATATCATGGTGTTGATGTTAATGAATCAACAATTAATGAAAGTCGTAAAAAACCTCTTCATTTAGCAACTGATAGTTTTAATTGTAAAAGAAAATATAATAATAATTGGCAAGTAGTCCAAATTCTTATAAAACATGGTGCTGATGTCAATGCAAGAGATGCTGAATTGAATACACCTCTGCACTACACTAAATGGAGCAGATATTCAGATGTTATCAAAATATTATTAAATGAAAATGTTAATGTAAATGCACTAAATATATATAATGAAACTCCATTATTTAGGATATGTAAAGCATACTATAGTCATGATGTTCCAATCTTTGAATTATTACAATATGGCGCTGACATAAATATAGCAGATCATAATGGTAAATTTCCATTTTCTATGCTTTTTGTTTCACAAGGTTATGTTGGAAATAAGTTAAAATCAGTAATTATGAGACACATAAAAAGATTGAAAATTATAAACTATTATATTAATAAAGAGAATGAAAAAATTTATCGAGACTTATTGAATAATGCACAAGATGTAGGCTATTACAAAGAAGATGAATTTTCTGAGCAGTGCTTAAAAGAGCTTCAACGAATGTTTAATGTGCATATAAACCAATACACAAGATTAAGTGACATATTATATAAGGATTCTCATAATATGGCATTGCATAGTCAAAATATAACTTTCCAAAACATCATTAATTCAAAAGACTTACTTGAAAGATTTCCAATCTATGGTTTTCTGTTAAAATTGCAATTAAAAAAGGGTCTTATTAGAAAACCTTTATTGGATTCATCCAAAATATCATTAATTTTTTTAGCAAATATTCCACTACCTGATGCTTGTTTAGAAAATATATTATGTTATATGGATAATGATGATTTACAAAATATTATACAAAGTACAAAAAATGTATATAATTCAAATTGAAATGATTGAAAATTCGAGCTGGATCAATTGAATATTAAAAGTGTATTAATTAATTCATAAGTTTTAAAAATTAACACATTTTTTCATGATAAAGAAAATCAATTTAATTTGTGCTAAAACTTGTAAATGTGTATACATGTAAAAAAATGTAATATATGCTATTATTGTACATTAAATTTTTTAGAGTACTTTTTACATGTTTAATAAAGTTATTTTAATTGATAAATGAGAAAATTATAAAATATTCAAATATATGTATAACGATTTTTATGCAAAATTTGTATCCATCTGTTTACATGAAAGCTTCTTAATAAACTAATATTTACATTATTTCTTTATTTTCAAAAGTTTTATTTATATAAAGTGTTATCAATTTTATCAGAATTAGAGTATTCTAAAATAATATCTTGACCATCAATTAAACAATTATTTTTGTAAAATTCAGATAAAAATTCATTCATTTCATCAGATACAATATTACCACTTGAATAATGAAACATTCTTAATTTTTCAACATTTGCTAAGTTATTAGAGTTCGAAATTTTTAAGGAATCAGCTATAGAGTCAATAACTTTGCCAATACACCAAGTTTCGGATACAAAGACAGCTTTTGTTCCTTCAAAACTTTTAGTTGGACCTTTAATTGGTGGGTGTACTAAAAAGTAACGACGTTCAGCAATTGGAATATTCTTTGGACCAACTGATTTACCTTTCAGCTTCATTAATTGGATCTAAAAATTTATTTTTATTTATTAATAGAAATTTGTTTTCAACTTAATGTAATATTAATAATTATTATACCTTAGCTGCCATAGCAGAATTCCTTGATGTTTGAAGTTTCTTATGAATTTCTTGATCAATATGCGCTTTTACTTCGCCAAATTCCTTTTTCGATTTCATATATTTTTCTAATTCTAATTTATTTTCTTCTGTTTTAAAACATTCGTGGAAACGATGAGTTAAACAAAAATGTTTTTTACATTTCACACATGGCATCTGTACTGGTGACTTATTCGAACATAACTCTTGAGAACAATTGAAAGTAACAGTCTTTTCTGTCCCATCAGCAATGTTATCATTATATTTAGGACAAAGGTGTTTTGGTACAGGATAATGTTCTTTGCAATAAGTATTGCTACAATGATCACAAACAAACGGTAAAAAATCTAACTGTTTGCACTCTTTTACTGAACATTGAACTCCAGTATTTGGAAACTCCATTTTGAAAATATATTTTTCTTTTATAAAATTCAAATAATTAACTATGAGATGGAGTAGGTGAATGCAAATGATTTTCACTTAATGTTCCAAGAGCTAAATTGCTCCACTTCTGTTCAAGTTCCTTCAAAGTCATATGAGAATCGCCGTTATCACTTTCAGGATCTGGAAGTTCGCTTATAGGTACAAGAATTTCGTCAACTGGTAGCTTTTCTTGCCTCCATTTTTCATCAATCAAATCGAGAAGTCTACCATCTCCGCATACTTGACTATCCATCCTTTTTTTGAATGACAATTTTTCTTCGTTATTAAGGTTAACTAAATGTTAAAAAATAATATAGAGCAGAAAGCTTACCTGTGAATATATGTAATTATTTGAAGTATAAAACTACAAGACTATTTCTTTTAAATTTTTTAATGCTTCTCTTTGAACAAACACATCAATATACTAATATTGAGGTTATTTCTCATACGAATATCATTTCTATTATTCATAAAGTTCATGCTCAATAATTTTAATGTATACAGCATAGAATGTGCATTTAATAGAACTAGCTTTTAGTTCAATTTTGGTAATACGATGCTATTGTCCCGCTGTAACTGTAAAGATGACCGTACATGGGTCACGAAAATGGTATAAGGGCGATTCTACCCGTACCCGTGCTCTGATGAGACTGATTGGTTAGATTTAACAGAATTATTGAAGTTTTATAAGAATCAGCCAATCGGTCTCATCAGAGCACGGGTACGGGTACGGGTACGGGTTAAATGAAGAATCTCCCTAAAAACACAATAACAAAAACTGTAATAAATTTGAATTAACGCGCGATTTGTTTCGTTAATGACCGCACTTAATAAAACGTCTGAAAAATACGTAATCTAATTAAAATTTGCCGATAAATAATTAATTATTTTTTTATTACCAATTGCAAATATTCATTTGGATATTTTTATCTGATATCCAAACAAATTTTGTTTCAATCGTATGTGAATTCTATTCGTCAAAAGTTCTAAAGGAGCTTTTTTTCACGTGTGACATACTTACAGAATGATCCCTCAAAAATTTATGAGATTTTTAAGATAAATTTAGAAAAATTTCAAGTGAAATTCAAGTGTTTTAACCATGGATTGACGTGAATTTTACCTGGAATTGATGCGATTTTCAGCCAAAATTTTCATACATCGGATTTCAGACGGTTTTCATAAAATTGCAGCCAAAATAAGATCTTTATATATTAGGGGAAGATGGGGCTAAATTCCAGACGTTTTTTTAAGAGAAGATTTCTTCTCCGGTAGTGAAATAATTGACTCTACCAAAGCATTAACACTAAGTTTAGACTTCAAACTGAATAAAAAAAATGGTCTAGACTCCTTATTATTCATTTAACATAACAATAGTTTGGATAAAAAAAAAATTGTTTTTTGGAAAGTAGCACCATGTATGGGGTAACTTTACATTTTGCGTTGGGGCTATTTTCCGATTGTACTATTAAACTTGGAAAATACAATTAAATTTTTTATTTAACGAATTTTTTCAAATTTTTGACTATTTTATTAATCATTAATGCATTAATAATCACAAAAATATAATATTAACATTATAATATTCGTATGAATATTAAATAAATTATTATTGATATCAAATGAATAAAAAAGCGATTTTCCAAAAAATTTCTATTAATTAACATTGTATTGGAAAGTTGGCCCAAATGATTAAAAATCTTTGAACTATCAGTACTAAGCTTAAACTTAACGTCTAGGTGTCAAAATTTTTGTTTTTTAATGTACTATAAACTTATTATTACATGATAAATCGTTTCGTTCACACAGAATTATGAGATGTATTTTTAGACAACCCAAAAGTTTTGGAAGGCACTGCGAAAAAAAAGAAGTGGCTGTTACGAATTTAATTTATCAAGTAATCTACTAGAAGTTTTAAAAAAAAGTTCGTTTTTATATATATTTTTAATCTATTTTACTGAGCCCGGATAAAAATTTTCATGTGTGAGATTATTAAGCATTCTTAAAGTTACCCCATCTGGAAATTCGCCCCACTCTCCCCTACATTCCATATGAAAATAATTTCCGTGGTTAACTATTAATAATTGCGAAAAAATGTGAAAAAGTTTTATTAATTGTTAATAACTAATAAAATAGCGTAATTGAGATATTAATAATAGTCAATAACACTTGATAACAATTGATAATTGTAAATAATTATAAATAGTAATAAATTATTTACCAATTCAAAAATTTTTGAAAATATGAGAAAACGTGAATAACTAAATAATTTTTAATAATTATTATTTATAGTTGTTATTAACTGTTAACTGTTATTGATTGAGATTAATGTCTCAATCGCGATAGTTTATTACGATTATTAACATTTATTCACATTTTTTTCATAATTTTTCACAAAAATCATTACCATATGGGATGTAGACAATCACTATTTGTTGGGAATAATATTCCCGAACTTCCTTCCTCTTTATCCTTCTTACTCCGAATTCCGATTGTTATTCTAAAATAATATTTTATTGACTGATTGCTTGTATTTTCGGTATTTGTGCTGGAAAATTATATTATTAAAAAAACATCAGCTTTTAATATCTTAATATTTTTACTCTTCTAAACGGCATTATTATTTTAATTCAAACAATTAAATTGAATTTTAAGCCTTTTGTGAAAAAAGTAATATATATCCACCACAGAGATAAGGTGTTTTTGCCTTTTGTCTTTATTAGCGAATATTTTCGATGTTTTAAAAACGTTTTTCAAACATAACGTATAAGTTACGGTAATTAATGTTTTAAAAAATAAGTGTTCTATTAGAGCTGTTTTGGCCTCCTTGGTTAACTTGTACTATTGTAAATTTATTATAACAATTTTGATAAATTTCTTTAACTTTTTATTATATTAACATAAGAATAATTTGATTAAAAAATCAAAAGTTTTTGCATCATGAATTGTTTTTGATATCATCAATAGCATAAATTATTTCACATAAGTGTTGGCTCTTATTATGCCGATAATAAGGGGGTATACCTACTTTAAAATTATTTTTTTTTTCGAATTTCAAAAATACGTTTAATTTGTTTTTAATTTGCATATAATATACATTTTTTTAGATTATTAGAATTTTTCAAGCAAATGACATTTTTCCTCTCTCATAGTAATGCAAATTTACCAATTGGTTTGATTAAAATATTAATCAAATTTTTACACGAAACTGCTAAATAGTCTCTGATCATCTTCAAATCTGAAGAATCATTTCATTCTCTACAAGTGTTTTTCTGCCAATTAAAAAAAACAGTGTCTTGTATTTTTTAATCAGAGGAACGCACGTGAAAAACTTTTCTTATCAGTAATAACTTGATCATTAGATTTTAATTTTTTTTAATTTTCGTTTAGTTCTTAATTTTTTTATGGTTTTTATTTTCAATTTATTGGGACTTGCTAGGGGAATATCTGGATATTAGGACTAAAATACTTTTGCTACTTATGCGATATATTTCTTACATAAAATTCTAAAGATAGTTCATCCGGTTTCACTCAACTTTTCCAAAGTTATAGACTATTTTTTTCTAATTTTTAAGAATTTTTAAAGGAAGAAATTACATAAATTTCAAGTATTACAGCTTCGTAATAAATAATCATTGAAGATTTTTATTAGAATAATAGAGATCAAAACCTTTCGGTTTAATAAGAAATCGTTTTCATAAATAAATCAATTTGAAAATCATGAAAAAAAATCAAACAAAACATGCTTAAATAATCGTACTATTTAAAGTTGATTTTGATTCTTACATAATTTTTAAACTAATTAATATTTTAAAATTAAATGTATTAATAAGATTTTTATCTCACTTTCATTTCGTTCAAAAGATTATCTACCATAAAGCTGCACACATTTATAGTTTATTAAATTTAAAAAAAAAAATGTAAAATTTAAATAAAACAGTTAGTAGCTTTGGGAAAATTGGGTGTGTTAAACCGAATGATCCGTGACTTTTTTTATAATTATTAGCAGTCAGAAAAAATTTTCTAAAGTTAGAAAAAATTCCAATATTCTAACGCTCTTATTGTTTGTTAAATTTTAAAAAATTCAATTAAATTTTAACGTTTTGAATGCTTATTCTATAAAACTTGTTTAACAGATTTCTTTTTCAAGGTTTTTCCATCAAAATTGCAATGGATCGAGGACCTTATTAAAACACCAATATTGAAATTTTCTAAAATATGATAAAATATTTTAACCAATATACCGTTTTCAAATGCATGTTAAAAAAAAAAATATTCTTGTTGAAATAATGATTTACAAGACGTTCAAAATAAAGAACATAAATAAAAAGTTAAAGAAATTTTAAATCATATAACTATTTTATGATTTTGTTTGCTAAATAAAATATAAATAATTTTTAAAAAGCTGATATATTTTTTAGTACATTTTAAAATTTGCTGACGTTTTTATTCAAATATATTTTAAGCCACCATGATAAACAATATATTTGATAAATGAAATATGATCACAGTTGAATTTGATTATTATTTAAGCATGTCAAAGTATTTGAAAAATATTAACGTTATTAAATGTTTACATATATGCAGTTTGCAATCGTTCAGCACAGTATGAATACTTGTCAAAAAGAATTTACATGAAATAAGTATTGTGCGTAATATTCGTAAAAAATAGAATTCTAGTTTCTTTTTCATCGTAACTCGTCGTGTTTCCAAGTTTAGGGATTTTAATTTTTATAGTATGAATTTGAAAAAAATGCGCAAAGAACTGTTCGATTAGGAAATCTAACTTTATCTTGTATATTGATGATATATTTAGAGAACAATTCTCTAAATTGAATAATAATTAAATAATCCGATATCCGTGATTTAAAATAAGCCTATTAATTATACGAAAAAACCCTAGACCTTGTGTTTTTCCACGAAACGGCAACGGCTTAGACTCGTTTTTTGTATACTTCGCATTTTGCATCTATCCGCCCTGGGATAAAGATTGCGGGTTCTTGAACAAAGAAAACGGATATCATATAGGATGGCTAAAAAATTGTCAAGAGATTACGACAAAGATAGAGGTAAGAATGAAATATTTTAATTATTTTATAAATTTGAACGATTTGCAAGACAAATTTTAATTGCAGATCAACTCAAGCTATTTCTCACTGAATATGCCAAAATTGATGATAAGACTGGAGATACATGTTTTAAGTATCGAGAGCAATTAACAAAAATTGCACATCGAAATCAAGTGGTCTTAGTGATTGATCTGGATGATGTTAAAGATTTTGATGAAGAATTAGCCGAAACAATTTCTAAAAATACTCGACGCTATGTCAATTTACTTATAACTGTAAGTATAATATTCAAAATTAGATTAATTAAGTCATAACTTATCAATGAGATAAATGAATTAAATTAAAATATCTTAATTTTTTAGCTTGTACAAGAAATTTTGCCCGATTTCAAAGAAAGAGCAGTAGCTGCTAAAGATGCTTTAGATATATACATTGAGCATCGTTTAATGATGGAAGCTCGCAATCTACATCCAGGTCAACAAAGAGATCCTAGGAATAACTATCCTCCAGAATTAATCATACGCTTGTAAATATTCTTGATTTTTCAAATGTTTTATAATTTTAAAAGCCAAAAATAATTTTTTATACTATGATGATTACAGTGAAGTATATTTTAAAAATTTTGACGATGCAAAATCATTGTCTGTGAGAGATATCAAAGCTTCTAATATTGGTCAACTAGTAACTGTAAGAGGTATAGTCACAAGATGTACAGAAGTTAAACCATTAATGGTAGTTGCGACATATACCTGTGACCAATGTGGTGCTGAAACCTATCAAACAGTGCAATCTATGAGTTTTATGCCTTTACAAACTTGTCCTAGTGATGATTGTCGTGTTAACAAATCTGGTGGTAGATTATATCAACAAACAAAAGGCTCTAAATTTATTAAGTTTCAAGAAATAAAAATTCAAGAACACGTAAGTTTATTTATGTAGAAAAATATAATTTTGTTTAAATAGGAAAAAATATTTTTATTTTATTAATCTAGAAATAAAATTTTTTTACTATTTTTTAATAGAGTGATCAAGTGCCAGTAGGACACATTCCAAGGTTATTAACAGTATATTGTAGAGGAGAATTGACTAGACAATGTCAACCAGGTGATCACATAGTTCTCACTGGAATATATTTGCCTATTTTAAAAACTGGTTTTAGTGCTCGAGAAGCAGGTGGTCTTTTGTGTGAAACTTATTTGGATGCTCATGTAAGTTATCAAAATATAGGTCATATATATCATTTCTTTATTGTGTTTATGTAAAAATATTAAGATTTTTGTAATTTTTCAGCATATTGAAAAATTAAGTTTATCTGAAGGTAAAAATTCTCCTAATGAATTGACAGAATCGGCATTGCTTGAAATTGCACAATATGATTTTTACTCTAAGTTAGCCAGATCCATAGCCCCAGAAATCTATGGTTTAGAAGATGTCAAAAAGGTTCTACTATTACTTTTAGTTGGTGGAACTGAAAAAAGGAAAAGGGATATTAAAATCAGAGGTATATATTTATAAACTTCTTTTACTTTCTAATACACAATTAATGGCACAATCATTTTATTATAAAATTTAATGATACATTAATAAAATTTATGCATTAAACATTAATTTTATAATTATTGTATAGGTAATATCAATATTTGTTTGATGGGTGATCCTGGAGTAGCTAAATCGCAATTGCTATCCTTTATTTGTCGGTTAGCACCGCGATCACAATATACAACTGGTCGTGGTTCGTCAGGTGTAGGTTTAACTGCAGCGGTTTTAAAAGATCCTTTAACACATACAATGACACTAGAAGGTGGAGCACTTGTTCTTGCTGATCAAGGCATTTGCTGTATTGACGAGTTTGATAAAATGGCCGAATCCGATCGTACGGCAATTCATGAAGTTATGGAACAACAAACCATTTCTATTGCCAAAGCTGGTATTATGGCACGTTTAAACGCTAGAGTCTCTATTCTTGCAGCTGCCAATCCAGCTTATGGTAGGTACAATCCGAAAAGATCAATCGAACAGAATGTCCAGTTACCAGCTGCTTTGTTATCCAGATTCGATCTTCTTTGGTTAATACAAGATCGAGCAGATAGGGAAAATGATCTCAAGTAAGTTTTTATTTGAACAAAAGTATCAAAAAATTTTTTACTTATTTTTGAGACAAAAATATTTTGTTAAATATTCTATTAGCTTCATATCACTTTGACTGTATAAAACAAATGTTAAACATTTTTTAATTAAAATTAAACTATATTGAATTCTGTCATTAATTTTTATATCCAGTAAAGTGATTATTGGTGAGTAAAATTTTTTTAATTAAAATTTTCCCCCACCTTTTTGAAAGTTTAATTACCTTAATGTAATCTTAAAAAATTACATGCGATGATAAACAGTTCAGTTTGATTTCCCAATGTATGTAATTATCAATTTGAAAAATATTAAAATACGTTTTCAAATATTGAAAAATAGAATATTTAATAAAGTCAGATTTGATCCAAACATTAAAAACTACTATTCTTGAAAACACGCTTTTAATTTTAATTTTATTTTTCAGATTAGCTAATCATATTTTATATGTTCACCGGTATGGAAAAGCACCTCCTACTTGTACTGATGTTTTAGATATAAATTTTATGAAGAGATATATTCAAATGTGCAAATCCAAAGAACCTTATGTTCCAGAAGAATTAACAGACTACATTGTTGGTAAGTTAATATTTAATTTAAAATTTCATATTTATTATTAGTTATATGAATAAATTTTTAAATAATATAACATTTATATTTCAGAGACTTACGTTGAAATGAGAAAAGAAAATCGTGCGAAAAAAGACCAAACTTTTACCTCCGCTCGTAATTTACTAAGTATTCTTCGTTTATCAACAGCACTTGCGCGCCTTCGTTTATCCAATGTAGTTGAAAAATCTGACGTTAAAGAAGCTAATCGGCTTGTCGAAATGTCAAAGCATTCGATTAACTATTCAGAACCTTCTGCAGAATCAAGTGCTAATAATTTTAAACGTAAAATTTATGCAATTATAAGAGAGATGGTTAATGATGTCAAAGTTGTTAAAATTTCGGATATTATGGAACGTTGTACTGGTAAAGGTTTCAAGCCTGATGCAGTCAGTAATTTACTTGAAGAATATGAGGAACTCAATATATGGCAAATAGATCTACCTAGGACGAAGATTACGTTAATATAAAGTTTTATTTCTTTCCAATTGTGTTCCTTTGTTGGATGTTTTTTATTAATAAAAATATAATTTATTCAACTCACAAGAAGAGTATCTAGCCATCGGGATTAAGATTTTTGGTAACATTAAAATACATACTTTCATATTAAAAAATAAATAAAAAAAGTTACGTTTATTCAGCCTTAAACTTAATATTTCAAAAGTTTTAAGCTAATATTTTTTTTTTAATTGCATTGGCTTGAAGCGGACCGCTTTTGAATGAATAATTTTAGATCTTTACCAGAACGATATAAATGCTTGAATCAAATCATTTCAATTAAGAAAAAAAGAATATCTAAAAAGATTAGTTGGTTCTATAGTTAAAAATGAATGAAATTTCAATATATTAATTATAGCTTGATTGAATTATTGAATTATTGATTGATTCTTTTAAGCACATTCTTTTAATGAAAAAATTTTAATAACTTTTATGTTCTTTTGGTGGAAATCTTTTTAAAACGTTGGTTTGAAAGCAGTACGCTTTAAAGCTAATTCGTTTATCTTTCAAATCAAATGACCGAAAAATTAATAGAAAAATTTAGTTTTAAACTAAATAAACGTGACTGTTTTCATAATTTTCATAGGAAAAAGTATTATGAAGTTAAAAAACATTCAGCTCTGATATCTTGACATTCTTCTTATTAGTGCAAAATTTTACTTTTCATGTTTCTAGATAAGGTATAAAATTCTGAGAGAAGCATACAAAATTGTTGTAATGAGTTTAAAAAAAATAGTATATGCAAGCCTGTCCTGTTAGTATTTTTATATTTATTTTATTAGTATTTTAAAACGAATTACTTTTTTTTATAATCATTGTAAAAGTTTAAAAATTAAGTAATATATCGTAAATTTTTTTATTTATCATTATTTTTGCTCAATATAATTTTACTTTTTACAAAAAAATACATTTGTAACAATTTTAAATAGAGGCATAAAAATGTATTGATATTCAGTTTTAAACTATAATAACTAACTATATATTTAATAAACATATTAATGCATTTTTTTGATGATAAGAAATTTTCATCTATTTGCATTTTACTTGATTATAATATTATAATAAGTTATTAATAAGTTCATAATCAATATATTGTCAACGCCTCTGCGAATCATTAAAAATAATCTTTTTAATTTATAGATTACAATTGAGATTCGAGTACAATTTAATAACATTAATGTACTCAAAATGTGATAATTAACAAACAAAATTATGTATTTGTTTTCAATGCATGTATTTTCATTAATAAAGTTTTTTATTTGAAACACACATGTTATCTGTTATTCTGTTGTGTCTCAAAACCAATTTAAAATAATTTAAGAAATTCATAATTTTTTATGACGTTGAAGTACTTGTTTTTAATTTTCGCGCACTTTATATGATTCTAAAATAGTCCGCAAAAGCGCACTTGCTCAGACTACTTTGCGCGGGAAAAGTTACGGTAAGCGCCAAACATTGGAGCAAGAAGGAGCACTTATTATTTTCGCCCACAGCATTTGTTTTTTAATTGTTTTAATTTAATTATTTATTATTTTTATCAATATACGAAGTATTTCAAATCCAGAATGGCTCCAAAACTTTCAAGAGATTACGACAAAGATAGAGGTAAGCGTGAAATATTTTGATTATAAAGTGTAATGTAACCTATTTATTATGATGCATTTTATTATAATTTATCTAATTGAAAGGATTTATATTTAATTTTGTAATACAATAAATTATTACAATAAATTATACATAAATAACACATTTGCTTACTAATTTCAAAAATAAGTGAGAATCATAACATTTATATGAAGAGAATAACAATTTTATTTAAGTTAAAAATTTTAATTGCAGATCAACTCAAGCTATTTCTCACCGAATATGCCAAAATGGATGATAAAACTGGTAACAAATGTTTTAAGTACCGAGAGCAATTAACAAGAATTGCTCACAGAGACCAAGTGGCCTTAGTTATTGATCTGGATGATGTTAAAGATTTTGA
This sequence comes from Anastatus disparis, assembly GCA_017163975.1. Taxonomy (NCBI): domain Eukaryota; kingdom Metazoa; phylum Arthropoda; class Insecta; order Hymenoptera; family Eupelmidae; genus Anastatus; species Anastatus disparis. The sequence goes on from JAFFSR010000226.1 coordinate 4,803,275, forward strand.
TGAAGAATTAGCTGAAACAATTTCTAAAAATTCTCGACGTTATGTTAATTTACTTTTAACTGTAAGTATAATATTCAAAATTAGATTAATTAATTCATAATTTATCAATGAGATGAATGAATTAAATTAAAATATCGTAATTTTCTAGCTTGTACAAGAAATTTTGCCCGATTTCAAAGAAAGAACAGTAGCTGCTAAAGATGCTTTAGATATATACATTGAGCATCGTTTAATGATGGAAGCTCGTAATCAACATCCAGGTGAACAAAGAGATCCTAGGAATAAATATGCTCCAGAATTAATGAGGCGTTTGTAAGTAATTTTTACTATAAATTAAATTATTCTGATTTTGTTACATAACAAATAAAATTTTCATTAAAAATTTTTATTTTTGTTTTGTAGTGAAGTATATTTTAAAAATTTTGACGATGCAAAATCATTGTCTGTGAGAGATATCAAAGCTTCTAATATTGGTCAACTAGTAACTGTAAGAGGTATAGTCACAAGATGTACAGAAGTTAAACCATTAATGGTAGTTGCGACATATACCTGTGACCAATGTGGTGCTGAAACCTATCAAACAGTGCAATCTATGAGTTTTATGCCTTTACAAACTTGTCCTAGTGATGATTGTCGTGTTAACAAATCTGGTGGTAGATTATATCAACAAACAAAAGGCTCTAAATTTATTAAGTTTCAAGAAATAAAAATTCAAGAACACGTAAGTTTATTTACACAGTAAAATATAATTTTATTTCATTAATCTAGAAATAAAATTTTTTTATTATTTTTTAACAGAGTGATCAAGTGCCAGTAGGACATATTCCAAGGTCGTTGACAGTATATTGTAGAGGAGAATTAACAAGACAATGTCAACCAGGTGATCACATAGTTCTCACTGGAATATATTTGCCTATTTTAAGAACTGGTTTTAGTGCTCGAGAAGCAGCAGGTCTTTTGAGTGAAACTTATTTGGATGCACATGTAAGTAATTAAAATATAGGTAATATATATATCACTTTTTTTTATGTTTCTGTAAAAATATTAAAGTTTATTTATATTTTTTAGCATCTTGAAAATTTAAGTTTATCACAAGATGAAAATTCTCCTAATGAATTGACAGAAGCAGAATTGCTCGAACTTACACAAGATGATTTTTACTCTAAATTAGCTACGTCTATAGCTCCAGAAATCTATGGTTTAGAAGACGTTAAGAAGGCTCTACTGTTACTTCTAGTTGGTGGAACTGATAAAAAGAAAGGCGATATTAAAATCAGAGGTAAATATTTTAATATATATAAAATTCTTTTATTTTATAATACACAATAAATGGTTTAAACAGATATTTGACAAGTATTTTACTATGAGATCTAACGATTCATTAATAAAATTTATGCATTAAACATTAATTTTATAATTATTGTTTAGGCAATATTAATATTTGTTTGATGGGTGATCCTGGAGTAGCTAAATCGCAATTGCTATCCTTTATTTGTCGGTTAGCACCGCGATCACAGTATACAACTGGTCGTGGTTCGTCAGGTGTTGGTTTAACTGCAGCGGTTCTAAAAGATCCTTTGACGAATCAAATGACACTAGAAGGTGGAGCACTTGTTCTTGCTGATCAAGGTATTTGCTGTATTGACGAGTTTGATAAAATGGCCGAAACCGATCGTACGGCAATTCATGAAGTTATGGAACAGCAAACCATTTCTATTGCCAAAGCTGGTATTATGGCACGTTTAAACGCTAGAGTCTCTATTCTTGCAGCTGCCAATCCAGCTTATGGTAGGTACAATCCGAAAAGATCAATCGAACAGAATGTCCAGTTACCAGCTGCTTTGTTATCCAGATTCGATCTTCTTTGGCTAATACAAGATCGAGCAAATAGGGAAAATGATCTCAAGTAAGTTTTTATTAAAAAAAAAACATTAAAAATTATTTTACTTATTTTTAAGAAAAAATTATTTTATGAGATATTTTATTAGTTTCTATTTTTTTTTATTTTTTATCAATCGGCTTCCGAGAGCGGGATTCGAACTCAGAACCCCGAGATTACGATCCAACTTTCTATCGACTGAGCCACTAACCAGCTCATTAGTTTCTAATAATTTTGATAATATAAAATGGATGTTAAAAATATTTTAGTTAAAATTACACTGTATTGAATTCTTTAAAAAATTTTTTTTACCTAAGTTATAAGCACGAGAAAGTCAAATTTTTCGAATTAAAAATTCCTTTTTTTTTGAATATTTAACTAAGACGTCAGTAATTGCATGAAAGTTCACTTTAATATAATCTTTAAAAACTACATGCTATGATAGACAATTGAGCTCGATTTTCCAAGATATGGAGTCATTATTTGAAAAATGTTAAAATATATTTTTAACATTAGAAAGTAGAGCTCAGTCGGTAGAGCGATGGATTCAAAATCTCGAAGATCCGCGTTCAAATCCCGTTCTCGGTGGCTGCTTGATAGAAGAATATGATCCTCTGTATATATGATATATATGTTTTGTTTACAAACACATTGAAAACCTCCGTCGCTAATTAATATCGTAATGATAGCATGAATACAGCGACGTTAAATGAATAAATAAAAAAATTGATTTTATCAAATAATAAAAACTACTGTTCTTAAAAGTGAGTTTATAATTTTTATTTCATTTTTCAGATTAGCTCAACATATTACATATGTTCACCAGCACGGAAAACAACCTCCTACTCGTACTGATGTTTTAGATATGAGTCTTATGAGGAGATATATTCAAATGTGCAGATCCAAAGAACCTTTTGTTCCAGAAGAAATAACGGATTACATTGTTGGTGAGTTAACATTTAATTTAAAATTTCATAATATTTATTATTAAGTTACGTAAATAAATTTTTAAATAATGTAACATTTATATATTTCAGAGACTTACGTTGAAATGAGAAAAGAAGCTCGTAATAATGCTGACAAAACTTTCACCTCAGCCCGTAATTTACTTGGTGTTCTTCGTTTATCTACTGCACTTGCGCGCCTTCGTTTATCTAATAAGGTTGAAAAGGATGACGTTAAAGAAGCTAATCGGCTTGTCGAAATGTCTAAGCATTCGATCAACTATTCAGAAGCTCCAATAGTATCAAGTGCTACTCATAATAAACATAAAATTTATGCAATTATAAGAGAGATGGCTAACGATGGCAAAGTTATTAAAGTTTCGGATATTATGGAACGTTGTACTGGTAAAGGTTTCAAGCCTGATGCAGTCAATGAGTTGCTCGAAGAATATGAGGAACTGAATATATGGCAAATAAATCTACCTAGGACGAAGATTACGTTAATATAAAGTTCTATTTTTTTTCAATTGTGTTTTCAAGTTTTTATTTCAAAATGTAATAAAAATTAAATATTTTTATTTATCGACGATGAATGCTGATAATTGATTAATATTTTTGTAAATTATTTTTATACATCTGCTATCAGCATTGCGAATAGCGATTCGATTGATTTATGTGAATTCATTGTATTTAAGGATGAAGAATAAATTTTTTATGATTTTTATAAGAATTTATCTGTGTAATTTTGTATATCAATTAAAAATTATTAACAGGTTTTAATTATTATAAAAATTCTCTCTTATTTTTAATTTTGAAGTATTAATCAAGCATTTATAATTTGTAATATTAATAAAATTTAATGATATCAGTAAATATTTATACATTTTTTAAAATTTAAATTTAATAATAAACTTAAAATTATAAGTAAAAAATATTTATTAATTCAAACAAAAAAAAATTTAATGAAAATATAAACATCATATAAAGTTGTTATATATTTAAAGCAGAAATATTATAGTACACCTGATTCATCAATTCTTTAAAATAAAAAATACTACTCATAAAATTAACATATTTAAAATACATTACGCACCTAGATAGATAAAAATGATCGCCTTTGGAATGGGCATTTATTTACGCATGTTAAAAGAGAATAAAATTTCTTTTCGATGAGTGTACACTAATTTTCTCAACACTTAAGCCGAAAATGCAGCATTTCATTTTCAATATCGGAAAGAAATAAGGTAGTTTTAGTTTGGCATTGAGAAAAATATTTTCAAATTTTGCAAATTATGTCGTTTTTTATATCTTTACGATTCTTTAACTTATTGTAATAATATGTAAAACAATTAAAAATAATATAAATTATGTTCATTAAAATGAAGAATAGTAAAAATTGTTTTACATAAATTCAAAGAAGAATCAAGATGAAAAATCAACAAACTTATAAAAAAAATTAAATGATTAAAATATAAACTAAAAGAAATTATCTTTATTTCATTATTTTTCAAGTTAATTTTTTTAATAAATTTCTCAATAATTTTACTGTATTTTAAAAATTTTCGAATCGTAAAAAAATTATTAAGAACCGTAATTTATTAATTCAAAATATTATCGACAGCTCTATTTTCACAAGTTTTATCATGATTTCGTAAAAAAATTTTCTTTTAAATAAAATTAATTTAAAAACTTTAAAAATATCTTATTTTAAAAGATCTCAGCATTTTATTATCCTTATAATAGACGACCTACATACCGACTAAGGTCCTAACAGCTGACGATCCGATATAATATTTTAAAGAATCAAAAACTTCTTTTTTATTATAATACTTATAACCACTAGAATTTCTAATAAAATTATAAAATAATGTTGCTTTGCAGCAATGAATAGTAATCATCATAAACTTTATTACCAGTAATAGAATAGAACGTTTCCAAATGTACCAAACGCTGATGATAATATTCACGGCAGTAATCAATAATAAATCAAATCGTAGAAAAAGTTTTTATAAACCAATTTCATATTGATATAAAGTTTACAAGGATGAAATCACAAGAAAAAGTAAGCAACATATTGACACATCGTTAATGAAGTATCAATGTTTAACATGAAAATAAAACTATTAGTAAAATGACAACCCTTAGTACTTGTTTTCATCAATTCTAAATAAAATATTTGATATTTTTAAAAAATTTAAAAATAATAATTGATTTAAGAAAAATAAATAAATCTTGCGTTTTTATGTTAATAATTAAGTGAAAATATTCTATTTGGCACATAATATGCACATATGTGAGTCAATATTTATATTTTTTACTTTTCGTCGCTTTTAAAAAACATATGAGTTTCAAATAAACGATCGATAATGAGATTATTTCAGGATTTAACAAAATTATTAAAGAATTTATCGATTAAATTTAACGTAAAACAATTGTTTATAATTAATAAATTTACAAAATACTTAACATCGAAATTTTTGGTAGTTATTTTGTGTAACATATTTTAAATAGCTTAAAAAATGTTTAAATTTTAATTTTTTTAAACGTATATATGAATTCTAAAATTTTAAAATTTTTTAGTAAATTGTAACTCGCTTTTAATAACATAAAAAACATTTATACCATCCACTAAATTTCACTATACCTCGTGAAAAATAAAAAGTATCTCGTATAATTATTATTATTATTCACCTTCGTAAAATAAAATCGATCGTTCAAAAACTCCCCAATGAAAATTCCTCGCATCTCATTAAAGCTACAAATCGCTTTGAAAAATCAATCATCAAAAAAGCCCACAAGCTCATCTCTTTCCTCCTCTTTTTTTCTTCTCCATCTTCTTCTTCTTCCTTCTCTTTCTCTTTAAGAGCATCTTGAAAATCCACCTAGTAAAAACAAAACGTAGATGCAAAAAAAAGCGTTCATGCACACAGATACATTGCACATACATTAACGACATACATTATACATATACTATCTTTCTTCGACTCTTTTGAATGTTCAAAAGATTTCTTCTCTCTCTTTCTTTTCGCCAAGTTGGCCAAAAACAAAAAAATAAGAATAAAAGACAAATGTCTCGAATTCTCCTTAACAATTAAAAGTAAAGCTTGCTCTGTTCTGTTTGTTGGTTGGTCGGGGTTATAGAGAGAGAGAGAGGAGAGAAGAGAAGCAAAGCAAAGAGAAGTAGCAGCATTATAAGATATCTCTTCTCTCCTTAGCTCTCTCTTTTCTCTCGAAAGAATGTCTTTAAAGCTTGGGCTACTATATATAATACCTTATATACCATTCGTTTGCTATATAAGAGAGGTCCCCCCCCCTTCGTATATAAAAAAGAAGCCGAACTTGAAAAACTACATGTCACGCGCGAATCCTCTGTGTGGGCTCTTCTTCTTCTTCTCTCCTTTTAACCTATCCTTTTTCTTTCTCTTTCTCTTCTTTACTACACACGTTATGTATATACATATATAGAAAAGGCAATGGAGGAGAAGAGAGAAATTAAAAAAGAAAAGAGATGGAGAAAAGGAAGAAAGAAATAAATAAAGCTTGCTGCTCTTGAAGAAAGAGAAAGAGAAAATGCGAGGGAGAGAGAGAGAGAGAAAGAGAGAGATTCTCGACAACATACGACCTCCCGAATGCAAAGAGAGAAACTACACCCTTGAAATGCCGATGAAGAAAAGATAGCTTTGCAAAAGACTCTTGGCTTTAAAAGGAGGATATATAAGTTTATTGCTTCGATGTAGCTTTACTTTTAGACTTTATAAAGCTCTAGTTTTAGATTATTTATGTATGCGCTTTAAGCTTTTGCTATTCGCGCGATTGCATTTTTTTTTAAATTCTCGCGATCATTACCAGAGAAATATTGAGATTTATCAGAGAATTTTTTAGGATTTTTACAATTAAATTATCAAATTATGGATTGAGAAATTCATTTTTATGGATTTATTATAACCGAAGGATATATGAGTATGAAGAATATTGAGTTAGAGGTCTAAAGTGGCTCAGTCGGTAGAGCGATGGATTCATAATCTCGAAGTCTCGAGTTCGAATCCTGCTCTCATTGGCCGATTGACACAAGCACCACTGTACATTAAATGTGCTGCAGTTCACAAACACACTGAAACTACCTCCGTCGCTAATCAGTATCGTAATAGTAGCATAGGGGAGAGTGGGGCGAATTTCCAGATGGGGTAACTTTAAGAATGCTTAATAATCTCACACATGAAAATTTTTATCCGGGCTCAGTAAAATAGATTAAAAATATATATAAAAACGAATTTTTTTATACAACTTGTAGTAGATTACTTGATAAATTAAATTCGTAACAGCCACTTCTTTTTTTCGCAGTGTCTTCCAAAACTTTTGGGTTGTCTAAAAATACATCTCATAATTCTGTGTGAACGAAACGATTTGTCACGTAATAATAAGTTTATAGTAACATTAAAAAACAAAAATTTTGACACCTAGTATGACCCGATTCGTTAAGTTTAAGCTTAGTACTGACAGTTCAAAGATTTTTAATCATTTGGGCCAACTTTCCAATACAATGTTAATTAATAGGGATTTTTTGGAAAATCGCTTTTTTATTCATTTTATATGAATAATAATTTATTTAATATTCATACGAATATTATAATGTTAATATTATATTTTTGTGATTGTTAATGCATTAATGATTAATAAAATAGTCAAAAATTCGAAAAAATTCGTTAAATAAAAAATTTAATTGTATTTTCCAAGTTTAATAGTACAATCGGAAAATAGCCCCAACGCAAAATGTAAAGTTACCCCATACATGGGGCTACTTTCCAAAAAACAATTTTTTTTTCGATCCAAACTATTGTTATGTTAAATGAATAATAAGAAGTCCAGACCATTTTTTTTATTCAGTTTGAAGTCTAAACTTAGTGTTAATGCTTTGGTAGAGTCAATTATTTCACTACCGGAGAAGAAATCTTCTCTTAAAAAAACGTCTGGAATTTAGCCCCACCTTCCCCTATATATAGCGATGTTAAATAAAATTGAATATAAAAAGATAACGAGTTGTTCATTTTATGAAGACCGAAAAATTTATAAATTGTAAATATTGATTAATTTCCATTTATCTATTTTTGTTTAAATAGCGTTATTGAAATATTTTTCTAAATCTTTTTATTTGATTGTGAACCAAAAAAAGAGAAAAAGTACATATATATGTAAAGCTAGTGTAAATAAAGAATGAGTTTAAAAGTACTGGAGATATGCATCAAGTATTCTATTGAAATTTCGGTACGTCAGGAATAAAAGAAAAATTTTTGAAAAATAAAAAATCGTATTTTTATAAAAATATTTTAAACAAAATAGAAAAAAAATTGAAAATTTTTAGGAAAAAAAATCAACAAATAAATATATATATTTTTTAAAATAACCGAAAAAAATCGAAAATGCAGAAACTAGAAAAGAATAAATAAAAATGCTTCGAGCGAAGAGAAAAAGAGACTCGGTGAATATATAAAAATGCGCCTGGTGAATTCAAAAGAAGAAAAATGAAAAAAAAAATTATAACAGCTATGAAAAATGGAACGAGAATAATGTATATTAGTCACAATATCCATATAACTGAAAAATAAATACTAAGTTAAATAATTTAATTATTCACCTTTTTTTGTTCACTATGAATGTATATTTTCTAAATATAAAGACCCAATTTTAATTTATTCAAATTGATGATTTTTAACCAAATAAAAAAAAATGTTATTTAATAAAGTGATTTGTATCGTAAGCGTAGTTAATCATGTGCGTTTGATGTTAAAGGTTTTTTTTTTAATTGGCCTACAGTTAGCCTTCTTCTAATTTTTAAACAATGTAAAAACAAAAATATAAAATTTAAACAAAAATTTTATCTAAAATAAATCTAAAGTAAAAAGAATAAATTTAAAATGAAAAGCTCACAATAACGTGCAACAAAGCAAGTTTAAAATAATGGCTTACAGCACCAAAATTAAGTCTTTTGAGTGTATCAATGTTTTAAATAAGAGCGGAATAAAAAAATGTTATTTCTTAAATAAAAGAAAAGTAAAATGTCTTGTAGTTACAATAAAAGTAAAAAATATTTGAAAATAAATAAAATACTCTTTCTCTTAAAAAAAAAATATTTTTCTACTGAAAATATTCATGTGAGCCGTAAGCTTTTGACATGGTTTTCTTGCTTAAATAATGCAAGTTTTTAGAAGAAAAAAATGAAGGAAAAAGAAATAAAATTAAAACGTTGCTGCATCGTGTCATGAAAAAATCATGAAAGCAATAAAACTACACTTTAAAGAAAAGTATATGGAAAAAAACAGAATGAAAAATGCATTTGACGGAAATAAGAAAGAACAAATTTTTAAATTTAAGAATGTTTTCGAAAATGTTACAACACCTAGTGAAAATCATGCATAAACTAATCAAAATTTTTTTTAAAATTTAATATCAGGAATTGCAAGGAAAGAAAATTAATAAAAATATGCCCATTATATGTGGAAAATCTTTTTCCTTCAATAGCGATTAAATTAGTTTTGACGCAAAAGTAAAATAAATAATTTCACATTTACGTCAAGACTAACTGTAACTACTTGACTGGAGAAATTATATCATAAAATACAATAAAATAGTAACAAATATACGCATATTTATAAAAAGATTAATTCAATTTTTATAAGATGAATTATTGAAATAAAAAAATTAATCTATAATTTAATTTTAATAAAATAATATTAATAAATTGTATTAGTAAATCAATACTGTTTTTTTTAAAATTTTAATTGACGTCGCTGTATTTCAACTATTATTGTGATGTTAATTAGTAACGAAAATCATCAGTGTGTTTATGAACAAAGCTCATGTAGCCTATATAGAGGTGCTTGTATAAATCGGCAGAGAGCGGGCTTTGAACACGAAACCTTAAGATCATGAATCCATCGTTCTACCGACTGAGCCACTTTAGACCTCACATATGATTATGTTATCTTAAATAATTTATAAATTTATTATGTTATAATTAAAAATTTCACAAAATTATTATCAATTCTGTGTTATTAAAATTATAATAATAACAAAATATGAAAATATTTATACAGCGATATAAATATTTATGAGGAGTATATACAAATGTTTATGAAACTATTTTTATATTCAATTCAATCTAAAATTATTCTTAAAATTAAAAAAATTCTTCCCTTCAAGTTATAAAAAACTTTTTAATTTAGGTAGTATACGTAACTTAACGTTTCAAATGCTCGTGAATTACTTATTACAAGTATATTTACTAATTTTAATCTATAAATGTTGTTTATTATCAATGCATATTATGCCAAAAAGAAAAATGTTTCGAAAAAATTTGTTTAAACTCATTTTACTTAAAAAAAATGTATGTTCTTTATCTTCTGTCTCTCTTTCGCATTTATTACGCACTGGACCACCATCCTAAAACAGGTAGACATCGCATAGACTCTTTCTTTCTCTCTTCCTTTTCTGCAACATGTATACATATCCCGCACACATTCGCACGAAGAGAGAAAGAAGCAGCATATACATACACACATACATTCTTCAGTGGTGAGAGATGCGCGATGCTATGCTGTACGTATAATATATACGTAAGGGGGTAGTGGGAAAGAAAGAGAGAGAGAATTTGAAGAGCAAGAGAGAGAGATAGAGAGTATTATATCGGTTGTGTGGTGCGCTGCCGGCGGGCGGCCAGACGTTTTCTCTCTTTACACTAAGCTTCAGCACCGAGCTCTCAGTAGCATCGAGTCATTCGCGGGAGACGCGCGATTTATTCGTCGCCCGCGCCGCGCGTCCGTGTGTTTTTTTAACGAGTTAAAGAAGTATAAAAGAGAAAAAAAAATTGAAATTTTTTTTTTAAACAAAAAATAACGATAATAAATATAAATTGACTTGATTCTCGTCTACATGTACATTCGTACCTAAGGATACAATTTTCTTTTTTTAAATTTAAATTTTAAAATAATCTTTTTATTAATAACATTGCGAAAAGATAATACATCGTTTATTACGCATTTTGATTTTCTACGTGTACTTTGTGATTTTTTGGTGAATGTATGTATATGTATATTGTTGTGCAGAAAAAGTGTTGTATTTAAAAAAAATAAATAAATTTATTACACGCGCGTGACGAAAGTTTGGATTTATATATAAATAGATATACGTGCGTTATACCCAAATAAAAAAAAGGGAAAAATACGAAAGAAAAATAAATAAGTAAAATAGGCAGATAGAAAGAAAAAAAAAGAAAGGTTAAAAAGGGAAAAAGAGAGAAGAATAAAAAAAAGCGCGAGAGAGAAGAGATAAAAGTATATACAAGTGGAAATTAGATCGAGCAGACAGAACGGCGCGCGTATATGAAAGAGAGAGAAAGAGAGAGAGTGTAAAGATAGTCTCTCTCTCGTCTCATCTTCTCATCTCTTCTTCTTAGGTTTACTCGTCTCCCCCGCTCTCTCTCTCTCGTGTAACATCTTATATAGTATCTTCTTCTCTATACGTACTCTATATATCTATACAGAAGACATCGCAAGGTGTATTTTTGCGCAAGCCTTTTAATACCGTTTGCCAGAATATATACATTTACTCCTTTTTAACTATACCTATATTCGGCCTTTTATTTCAGCTATAACGCGCTTTTTATTAATAAATATCAAAAGCTCGTGACGAATAATTTTCTTCAAAAATCGCGCGGAAGAAAATTCGAGTAAAGGAAAATTTTTTCAGTTACTTATTTTCCTCTTCTAAAATTTTTTTTATCATTCGCTTTCTCGTCGATCAGCTGAGTAAGCGAGGAAGAGCGCAAAGGTGTATAACAAGGACATCGACCTCCTATATCTTATAATACACGTTTTATAGGAAAGATTATTTATTTCCGCTTTCTTAATTTCTTCTCTTATTTTTCCATATATATATTTATACCGAAGGTCGAGGTCGTTCAATATGTATATATACAAAATGAAGAGAGCGCATAGGCAAGTAAAGCAACATCAACACCGGAGATTCGCCGGTTGTTATGCATTGGCACTTTTGTTTGGTTGTATGATTATAATGTGCGACGAGGCTAATGGCTTTAACGCTGTACCAAGAATCAAAAGAAACGATGCCGTTGGTTTCAACGAGAGTAAAGAATGCGATGTTTTGCAAAGATTTTTAGAGAACAAAAATTCAAGCATCGCAGATAAGAAGATACAGCATGATGTGGAAATTGAACAACGCGGATGTAAGTTTTTCATTGTTATTGTATTATCTTCTTTTATTTACATTTCATTAGTATATTTGTCAAATATAAAGAAATATTAATGAAAATTAAGACTTTAAAGATTTAAGTATCAATAAGTATATAGTATACATTTGATGGCTAACAAACAAGCAGACTATACTAACCTTGTGGAACTAAAATTTTACCTATCTTGTAATATATATATATGTTTTTATAGCCCAAACGATGAGCACGTGTTTTAGGATTCATTCTACTGGACTTTAATTTTTAACCTGTTCTATGCTGTGGCAAAGATTTTTATATACCACATAAAAATCTTCGCAAATATAGCACGTAAGAAGTTAAGATATTGATATATTATTCTGTGTATACAAAGTATATCTATATATCCCAAAAAAAGAGTTTATGTAAATACACACTATGTATAGAAAGGTATAAGCAAACATCCCAAAAACAAAGATTCATTAGAAAAACTTGTGAAACATGATTTCTTTATTTTGGTTATGTAAAAAACGTAAATTTTAAGTTCGAAAGAACGAAATTCCGCAGGGTTAGATTTTTTCCTTGTGTAAGAAAAGTGCTTTTCAGACTAGCCCTCTTATAGTGTTAACGATATTGCGGACGATCCTAATACATAAAAGCTGTTATGCAAATATAACATATATTGGCATGGTACTGCAGATAAATAAAAAAACTTTTTCCTGTATCATTAAATCTAATTAAATGATTTTTTAATGAAATTAACACTGAGAAAATAATAAGTATATGTGAATTTTAAAAAAAATGGGTTATTATTAACAAAAAAAAACACGATAATCGGTAACGGAAAATCGCCAATTCATTTTTTACGCAAAAACTATCTTCGTACAACCTTAAATAACAGAATTTTAATTTTAGCTCAGAATTTTTCATCCACACAAACAAACGCACATGAAATCAGGTGTTTTTATCAAATTGTTTTTAGTATCTATTCAATAAAACGTTGCTATCGCTCTAAATTACAAGCTGCTTTTATCATTTAGGTTATTCTTATGCAATGTTTATATTTACGTTTCATTAATCGAATCTTCGTTTGATTAAAGCGTGTAAAAAACATTTCGCGAAAACGATAAAAAAGAAAGGAAAGAAAACTTAAGTATTTGTGCGTGTAAAAAATTTTTCTTGCTTCTTTTTCTCTCTTTATTTATTCTTTAATTCTATGATTTCTCGGAACGAATTAAATGTAATGGCAGAGGTAAGGATAATTGGTGTAAATTTTAAAATCGCAAATCAAAACCATTTGGAATACTACAAACGTTGAATTTATATACGACTTTGTGTGTCGAGTTTAAAAGTTAATTGTACGTTTTGCTAATGGAAAATGGACTATAGAAAAACTGTGTATTAAATGACGTGGTTTGTAACATTTTTTTTTCAATATTGCTTTTCAATAAACCGATTTTAAAACAATTTCTAGAAATGTGACAGGGTAAAATGTATCATCAATTTTTTTTGCATTAAATAATACTCTTCATTGGGTCGTGTATAAAGTTTTTAAATAATATGTTTTTAAGAAAACCTTTTTATTTTCATAATTCATATTAGTAATATTAATTATCGAGGTTGTCAGTGGATCAGTCGGTAGAGCGATGAATTCGTAATCTCGAGGGCCCGAGTTTCGAATTCGGCTCTCAGCCGATTTATACAAGCACTACTGTACGTTATATGTGCTGCAGTTCATAAACATACTGACGAACTCCGTCGCTAATTAGCATCGCAATGATAGCGGAAATATAGCGACTCTAAATAAAATTAAAAAAGAAAAAATCCTTCCAGATGTGTAGACTTGGACATTTTTTACTTTATCTTTCATTTTTTTTTGTATTATACTATTTTATTGTAAAAGTCGTGGAGAAATTATCACCCAATGACTGAACTTTAAATATCAATAATATTTCAATTAAAAGCTCACGACTATATCGATTCTTAAGTAAAATTGTGACTTATAAACACTTACTAATAACTGATAATCAATATTATCTGTAAAATAAAAAAAAAGAACTTGCTAATGTAATGGTTACTTTTACTATGTACTTTTGTTTTTCGAATTTTATTGCACTGTCTACTTATCAATCGTTTTTAATCTAGCCTTTAATTTCAAGGATGCTGATTAATTCTTCAGCTATTTTATCGCTTTTGCTTTTCTTACAATTTAATCGAATTTAAATCTTGGCAATAATAAGCAGCGCTAAATCGCCATTACAAAAGCTTAATCTTGTTAAATTAAAAAAAAAATCATATATTTAACAGATCAAAAACTGATGGTTTTAAATGCACGCTTCGATTTGAAAATCGATTGATTTACGATGTATTATTCTTATTTATTGCAAAGATAATATTTTCAACTAAGAAAATTTTACGAGCTTAGCGGAAAAGAAAAAGTTTCTCGTTGTAACCGTTAAACTTTCAGGTTTAGAATAAAGTTTATGAAGAAACGAAAAAAAGTGTACACAAAAGCGACACGCAGTCTGGAGAAAAAAATAATAATAGCTATGCGAATATGCATTACTCGATATATGATGTGGCATAACTCATACGAGGAAATATATACTGTACACGATTTTCTTTCGATAAAAAAAAATGAAGGAAAGAAAAAAAAGTGAGTTCGTTCGTATACGACGTGTACTATCTTTGTTGGCCTCTTGTCCATTGTCTTTTAAATTATTGGTGGTCAACTCTAGTTTATTTCAATAAATTTTTTCCTTTTTTTTCAGTTTTATTTTTAAATGACCAAGGTGCCTGATACTGTTTGATGTGTTTTATTGAATTCTGTCACATGATATTTTATTTTTATTTTTTTAATAGAAGAAATCAAAGAAGGTACTCAATCTTTTTAGTAATCCAGTGAGCTTAACTTTTTTTTTTGTTTAACGTGTTATGCCTATTACTAAACGTTCGTTTACATCTCCTTAAAAAAGCTTATAATTTTGCTCATGCGAATGAACCTTTTTTTCTTACTTGGGATCATTAAACACTTAATACAATAGTAAAAAAAGTACTGAACATGAAAAAGAACAAATAATTTGTCACTTAACTTACATCTCATCAATTTTTTCTTTCTTTGTCGACACGAGAGTACACACGCACTAATTCAAAACTTTTTTTTATTTCACCCAAGATACTATTGCTTCTTAGCTTCTCCAATTTAATTTATGAAACTCGCATGACTACATATACAGTCGCATATGTGATATGCCTGACTAATAACCGTAAGAATGAGTCATTATAGATAGGTTTGATTGTTAAAATAAAAAAAAATTATCCATTTATTGATAAAGACATAGTTTTGGATGTTTTGCTTGCTCGATTTAAGGAATCTTTTTGAAATGAAATCGATGATTAACCGATTTATTTTAGTTGTGGAGTTGTAATGTATGATTAATGGTTTAAGTTTTTGTTGATTTAGAAAATGTTTAAAATATTTATAAATGTTGATATGTTAAATACAAATGTGAAACTTTTAATTTTATTTTAGAGTTCAAATAAATATTTTAAATTGATCTATAAAATTTATTGTGTTGGAAATAATTTAAAGTGATTTAAGACACATTATTTTAAGTTATGCATTAGTAAAATAATGACATAGATTGAAAAATTCAATAAAAAAAAAATTTAAACAAATAACTCGTCTAACTATGCAAAACTACTTCTACGATGAATCAGAGCAGAAAAAATATATATATTTGAACTTCATATTTCCACGCGTAAACTTGTAAAAAAAGAAACTTTTTTTCCAAGTGCTTACCTAAATTTTCGCACTCGGCACATTAATCACTTGATTTCGTTTTGTAACCACAGATTAATTTCGCATCTCACACACACACACATACGCAAAACTTCTTTCTTTCTTCTTTCGTCTTTTATTTGATTTCTTTCTTTTTTTCCTTTACTTTTTTACACGTATGAAATGACGGCACTTCATTTTTCAAAACCCCTCCCTTACTTCCAGTGCGTGTGTGCACCAGATTTCTTTCTTTCTTTTTATTTTTTCATTCTCTCAATCTCTCTTCTCTCTTCGTTCGGTCTGGTCCGTATAATTTTTTTTTCATTCTTTTCTTTTAGACCCCTTGACTTGGCACACTTTGTTTCTCATTTGTTCGCGCGAAATAATCTCTCTTAAAACCTCCTTGTACACAGCCACTATACTTTACACTTATTTTTTTTTTCTTTCTTTTTCTATAGAAGTATTTTCTCGAGAGAAAATCTTATATATTAATTTTATATGTATGTGCATGTATACGTATTTACCCAAAGAGAGCAAAAGATTAATATGTGGAGCAAAAGTTAAGTTTTTTGGCGCTCTATGGTTTGATGCTGGAATCAAAACTATTGTATCCTATACGTATGAGGGGGGGGAAGAAAGAAAAAGTGAGAGAATAAAACAAAGTTTTTCTTATGGTCGATGCACTTTAGTTATTGCCAGTGAAAATGAGTAATGCGAAGAATGGATTTAGGAGCTGGAGAAATGAATTACTTTTCTTGGGGTGGTGAATTGAAATTATAAGGAGACAACTATGTGGAAATAAGAAATTTTATATATTTTTCTTTTTTTCTTCTTCGTTCAATTACGTAACGTCGATTCATTAATTTTATTGCATGGAATGTAATAATATTATTTATTTTCTTAAACTGATAAAAATTTTTTCTCAAAGATTGCGCATAACGTAAAAAGGTAAAAATTAATTACAAAATCAATAATCTTTTAATATACTTTATATACCATTGAGAAGAGAGAGAGAAAAAAATAAACCTTTGAAGAAGTTAATTTCCGCTAAATCGATTTGATCCATTGTAATGCATTTATCGGGAGAAATGAAGAAATATCGAATTTTTTAAATTCCCTAACGTACCGATAAGCTATAGGAGAGCTTTATAGATAAACGATAAAAAACTTTTAACTTATTATTGATACGAAAAAAAAAATTTTTTTTACCGAGAAAAAATTTTGCAAAGTTAAACGCGCGCCATATATTTTTTTTCATAAGTCTAAACAACATTTTTTTTAAATATGATTAAGCGCTCGATAATCCGTGCTTTAATTAAAATACTATTGTAATAAATACTTTTTTTTAGGAATTGTTTACGTATTATATATTATGAGCAGCGATAAAATTATTTTGAAATTCTAAATCATAAGTTACGCTTGACATCATTTCTATATCTTATCATTCAATAAAACTTTTGCAATTCATCTTTTTTTTATGTATGCAAAAATATAAAAAAAGCAGCATACGGTTATCGAATAAAAATTTTTCTTATCTTCGACCAAATTGAAATCTTATAACTGGAAATTATTCTACGATTCAAGGTACAAAGTCAAATGTCAAGTGTGAAAAAGTATAATTTTTGGCCTATTTTACGAATGAATTATTAAAAATACGCGCATCATTGACACATAAACTGCGTTTAGGCGACATCATTCATTGAAATCGAGGCCAAAGGGTCACTTGCAGGGGCTATTTTACTGAGATTCATTATAAATGTTGATGTTTATGCGTTTATAGCAATATTATTATTTTCTTTTTATTTTTAAAAATCGTAACAGAGTGCATAAAATATGACATTTGTTTAAAATTTAAAGCCAATAATCCAAAAGCTTAAGTTGAATAAAAATTTACCATTACATTATGAATGTTTACTTTATTATGAATTAATTATATGATACTTTCAGTAATTATAATCTGCTGATAAAAAAATTAAATTTATATATAGAATATGCTGACTCTTATTTTTCCGCAATCGTAAATTCAGAGTAATTTTATTAAATCATATGAATTAAAAAAAAAATTGGAACAGGATACGTTGTGTGTATAAATAATCACATAATAAATTGACGGTATAATTAACTGTAAAGTGTACAGCAAAGTACATAAACATTAAAATGTTTATTTTATTTTTTGATTAATTTTTTGATTATTCGTACCATATAAAATCAAATCTAAGAAAAATAAAAAGAAAAATTGATATTTGCGATGTTTAAAATAGAAAAATTATTCCACAGCGATACATGTAAAAGCGTAATAATTTTTATTAAGCTGAGTTAGGAGAGGCTGATTTGTGATATTGCAAAGGAAATTTTATGACGCGTATAAAATTAACAGTTCTTGAATTTCGAGTATAAATTTTTTTTTAACATAATATTTTTCAGTCCGCAGAAAGTGTAGTTATAGAGTATCGATTACAAAATTTTTAAAAAATAACCACATGATATGTACGGTGAATAAAAGTTATGAACATTAAATTCAATAAAAATTTTGTATTAATAGATTTTAATGAGTTTTAATTTATTTTTTACGCTGAATTCATAAATTCAATTTTAATTTTTATCTTTTTCTATATTACATGTAATTACGTGTACTTTTATAAGGTATTTTGATCAATTTATTATTTATTATTGCTGCTAAACATTAACAAAGTTCTGATGAGCAATACAAAGTTTTTAATTGCTTTTAAACATTCTTTGGTGCTTTAGAGGGACTAATACAAAACATAATTAATTTGACAATTAATTTCCATTCTATTAACGCGATTATATAATTATAAACTTTTAAAACTTCATTAAATTAAAATTTAATTTGCCAAGATATTTGCTATTATATGCATGAAATAATAGACTAATTTCACATTGTAAAATGAAAATATTTTTTAAGAAAAATTTGAAATTTCAATAATTTGATATTATTTGCTCAGAAATATCTCGACAACTTTGTATCATCTTCACAACGTAAAGTAACTGAACGTAAGAAAAATACAAATTTTCTCTCGTGATGTAAAAGATCTCTTCCTTAAACGCATTCTTCTCTCTCACCTTTGCGCTTGCCATTTCTCTTGAATAAAAGAAAACGAGAAAGAAAAAGTGGAGGAAGTTTTCGCGCTGAACGATAAACTTTTGTGACGTGAAAAACTGCAATAAAATCTGTCAGACGCATTTTGAGAGCACGAGAAAAAGAAAGAAAACGAAAAAGAAAAAAAGAAAAAGAGAGTCAGGTTAATAGCATCTTTTGTGTTATGGCAATAAGAAATGTTTAAAGGTGCATGCGTTAGAGAAAAAAAAATTGTTAAAATGTAAGAGAAGTGGAAAGACATAAGAGAGAAAGACTAAAAGTTATTGTCGTTGTGTTAAGAACAAGGTAACATATTATATGGGTTGGTTGAATATATGCGTAAGTAGTTAGAGGATCTTTTTTTTTCCTTTTTTTCTTGAGAATAAGAAAGAACGGTAAATTTGTTGAGAGATTTAGAAAGATTTAAGTTTGAACATTTTTCCAAAAATATAATGGAAGCTTTTGACGTTTGCTTGAATATAAAGTTATAATAAATTGACGTAATTATTTTATCTGCAATTTTTCACCCCTTTCTCCAAATAAATTTTTAATTACATGAAACTGAAATTCGTAGAATAAAAAAAAAGATACAAATCTAGTATTTAAATTTTAATCAAATTAAAATTATCAAAAATGCATGAAAACCATGAAATAGAAATAAAGTTTTTTTTTTTTTATTTAACGTCACTGTAATATGCAATCGTTAGATGCAAATTAGCGACGGAGGTTTTCAGTGTGTTTGTGAAAAAAGCACATGTAACGTATACAGTGGTGCCCGTGTAAATCGGCCGAGAGCGGGAATCGAACTCGGGACCTCAAGATTGCAAGTCCATTGCTCTACCGAGTGAGCCACCGAAGACCTCAATGATTTGAATTAACGAAATGAAACAAAATTTCGTTCTTTTTTTATAAAAGTTAAATTTCCTAAATATTTTATTTGCATGAGAAACATCAAAACAACATTTATGTACAAAATAAAATAAAATATCTCACACAAGAGCGAAACTTTAACTGAACTAAAAGTTCAAAGCACTCGCATACCGGTTACATAATTCACAAACAATAACCATAAAATAATTAATTTTCAACGCAAAAAAATTAAACAAATGTATGTAAGCATTTCAAAAATTTCTTTTTATCATTTAAATAAATAACAATAATCACAAGAGTAATAAAATTAAAATGGCCTCCATTTCAAATCAAGCAACGGACATTGCCCGCTAGTCTGTCATGTATGTAAAGAAGAGAGAAAAAAAGAGAAGAGAAATAAAACATAAAAAGTATATGAAAAAAAAAGAAGAAAGAAAGAGATGCAAATTGCAATGCTGCAGAACAAGTCGAAGAATATAGAAGACGATGCTCAAGATGAGTTTTTTATAGCTAATCAATCTTTCTTGTCTTGTCTTTCTGTTTCTTTTTTTTTTTCTTCTTTTCTCTCTTTTCAAGCGCACATTTTATAACGACAGTACGTATCGTAGATTTTCTTTTCTCGAGGACAGCACGCGGAAAATAAAAATAAATAATAATCAAGAAATATACAAATGAATTACTTCGGGAAATTGATTTTAGTCATTTTTATTTGCTTGGGTTAATTTTTCATCTTGATATATGAATGTATGACATATTTTTTTTATTTTTTAAACAATTAACTTTTTTTTTAATTTTCTGATAAAAATAAAAAAGAAAGTTTATGAAATAGATTGGGGTAATTATTTTAAAAAATTAATCGTAATTTTCAAAAAAATGTAAAGTTTACAAATTTTTTATCCGTATTTAATGTTACTAATATTTACTGCAAAATTTATCACGTTTGTCAAGTTATTTAATTGAGATCATGTTGTTTTTTATCACTAATTTTATCGGAAAACCAACACCTATAACACTTTACGAAATTGGTAAGGCATTTAAAAATAAAAAAAGACATATATATGATTGTAAAGCTAACGGAGTCGAGCAAGTATGAAATTTTTCTTTTTTTCGAAATATAATACAGCCGAGTATTTCCATTAAAATGTTTGTATCCATTAGTAGCCAAAATGTAAAATGCGAAAGAGCAACGTTCGTTATCTGCACTTTTAAGCTTTGTTGTGTACACGCTACACATTTACTTTTATACAATATGATTTATCAAAAAAACAAAAAAAAACTGAAATAAAATAAAAGTGTTATCACGAAAAATTTCTCGCAAACTTATAAAATTTTTGAAAAATATTATATTTCTTTCGAAAAATGTATCTTTTTGATTTTAGTGGAAAAACATTTCAAATGTCTTAGTACATTTAAGTTAAATTTATTTAATTATTAGGAAAATTTTCTAAAAGTAACTTTACACAGGTAAGATAAATGTATTAGTACATTTATCAAGAAATCAGCTCTTTATTTATCAATTATTAAACAAACATTAAAAAAATTTTTTACTAGTTTGCAATTTGTTAGTTTGATAAAATGCGTATTTTTAAAAATTCTAAAAACTTAAAATTATTCAGGTACCGGTTCATTTTATTAAATTTTCGTAATTTTCGACGAAAAATTTTTTCTTAGTTAAACTTATAACAAAAAAAAATATCAATACATTAAAATTATTCACACCCTTTCAACTATTGTGAAATAAATCCCAAAATTCAAACATCTATAGTCTTTACGTTAAATTAGATCCCATTAACGATAACGATGTATACACGCATTTATCGTTTACAACAAAAACGAATTACCCTTCTAAACCTTTACTATTGTTCAGAAAAAAAAAACTTTTCTCTCCGCTCTTATCGCAGTTAAAGCTCAAGACTTTATATCTATAGAGAGGGAGAGAAAAAAAAGTTTGAGAGGGGGCAAGATGAGAAAGAGAGAAAGAGGTAGTCGAATTAAGCTTTCCAAATGGTTATAAGCATCGCGCACACATGCAGAAAAAGAGAGACAGAGGGAGAAAAGTAATAGTTGTAAAACTTTTAAACTTGTTTTAGCCCAATAAATTGGAAACTTTGTCGTGTAGTTCGATCAGTTGTTAAATAACCTCGTAAATTTACTATGTACATGAGCTTTATAAGACATTATGTAAGACGGTGTGTGTGAGTGTATTTTTCTTTTGTATATGTACATGTTTTTATACTGTACAGGTGATCAAGACAAAGTTGATTTTATTTCTTTTTTAGAGAGAATAGAGAGGCTTGATTCGTTTGTTGTGATTAGAGGGTGTATACGTGTTGAATGATTGTTATTAGGAAAATAAATGTCGAGAAACGGTTGATAATGCATGATAAATTTATTCTCATATCAATTTTTGTGTTTCAAATTTTCAATATTTGTATCTTTGTTTTATTTTTTTTGAATAAATAATTTTTTGTCTATTTCAAATTTTGCAATTTAATTTTGTTACTTTTGGTTGCAATTAACGTTTTATAAAGATTTTTTTACCATATACTACTCACCGTGCAAGTAGTTTAATTTTTATTGTAAAGCTCGATTTAAAAAATAACTGAACTTTAAATCAGCTTCAATAAAATATTGATTTCTATTTGTTTTGATTACAATGCACCTGAAAATTCATTAAAAAATTTCTAAAAAATAATTTAATTTTATAATGATTTTTTCTATTTATCAAACATTTGTTTTAGAAACATAAATAAAATTTAATCTAAAAAATAAATGAAAATGTAAAAGACTATGAAAACTACAGCCGGTGTTGAAATTAAATTCTTGAAATGAACAACAATTTTTACTGGAGATTAATTTCACGTAATAAAATAATAAACCATGGTACAGCGTATGCCATTAGGTAACTTTCGTATAAACAAAAAAAAAATTCATTTTATCATCGTAACAATGTAACGCGATTAATTAAAGAACAAACAAGTAACATTAGACTAACAAGTAACCACATACCCACCCTATTAACATTTGTTAGATAAATTGACGATTTTTATCAATGTCATTTGTAAAACTTACATGACGAAAGATTAATATCTCTTCGTTTATTTTCAGCAGGGGTTAAGCTCGTAATTGCATAATTAAAAATGCACGAAAAAGTTTAATGGTAACATAAATAATAAAACTTAGAATGAATCTAAAAATAATGGAAAATAAAAAAGAAGAATAAAGACATTTTGTAGTAAATTTAGTAATATTAAGTAATAATTTAAGATTAAAAAGAAAATCAAATATACAAGAGGGAGTGAGAGATAGAACGATGAAGATATAGATTAAGAGAATTTGAATGCGAGAGAGAAGAATAAAGAGAAAGAAATCGTTAAAGCCTTTAGTGGTGTGTCATCGAGGATATCGTTGTGTCTTTATTGCTATTGGGCCCCCCTCCTCCTCCTTCTTCAACTTCTCTCTTTTTCTCTTATGTACGTATGTATATATACCTTTAAAGCCTATAAGGATAACCATAAAGTCGCCTATAAAGCGTCCGTGGAAGTGCAGCGTGAGAAAGGGCCAAGTGTTGTTCGCCTCGTCGTACATGCATTCATACATAAATAAGTACCCCGTTTTATACATACATACGTACACACATATACATAAGCCTAAAGGCAAATCATTCCTTTTTTACTTCTTCTATGTGTTGCATATATATGTACGTATGTATAAGGAGGGATATGAGAGAGAGAGAGAAAAGGAGCACGTTTTAGTTGGTTCGCGAGGAGCGGAAGAAAACGTTATTATTCGGCGTCTGAGCGCACATATATATATGTATATATACTTCAAGGCCTATTTCAACATGTGCGAAATTTTACTATATATGCTTTTCTTTGGGTAGCTTTTCTTAGAATTTTACACAGTTATGCGGTTATGTGGTTTTCTTTCTTCTAAAAAAATTTCTTTTTTTACAGAATTCTTTTTTTTTGAGATTTTTAATGTTGGAAAGTTTATTTTTTTATATTTTATTTTTGGATCAGTGTTTCGTATACTTTTTAATTAAATTTTATTAATATTTTAGTTTTTTGTTCACTTCTTAGATTTTACTTAATTTTTTTTAAATTATATTATAATGAAATTCAGATGCACCGCTGAATTTTAAAATATCAATTCTAAAATTGTTACTTAGTAACAATTTTAGAATTGTTACTAAGCGAAATAAAAATTTTTAGTTTTATTTGAACCGTTGATCTCTAATTATTGGAATGCAAAAAAGCTCAAGCTTTCAGCTTTGATATTATTTATGCCCTTATGAATTTTTAACGAGAAAGAAAAAAAATTCAAAATGAATAAAATTTTCGACAGTTTGGTAATATTAATTCGAAACAGATTATTCACAGACAAATTGGCTCATTTGGACCTGAAGATTTGAAGGAAAAAAAATATTAAACTGTTTCTTATTGCTCGTCTAATGCATCCCTAATTTGCTCGTCTAATCTAAAAGAATGTCTAATTTAAAAGTTTCTAATAAAAAAATATATGTGTTTTCGATCTAATCAATTCGACATAAAAAAGCGAAACAAACCAATAAAAACTAGGCTTAACACAATCAACCGTAAAATATCTAATTAAAATAGAACGCTAAAAACGTCAAAATAAGTCATAATCTAAGAAAGCATTCAGCTTAGCCTTTAGTATAAACCCATCGGATTTGAGAGAAAAAAAAAATTAATTTTCTATAACGAGAACATCGTTGCTATTTTCTTATACGTTAACTTTGCACACACACACACATGTATATATGTATAACTTTTTTTTTCTTTTCTTTTTGTCGAGGGTTAATTTATCGTCCGTCGGCGATAAACTATCGACTTAATAGACTTTCGCCTCTATTAGCGCCGCTTTATTGGTCTCTTCCCCTCTTTTTTTCACAAACATATTATATATGTGTACAGGAAGCATCGTTTTCTACGCTTCTTCGCTTCTTTTTTTTCTAAGAAACACACGGACAATGAGCATTATATTCTATATTTTTAGTATGCAAAACGTATAGATATACGCGAGCGCGTTGTATTTATATACAAGAAGATACATTATGCGGACGACGAGCAATTTCAATTAATTTTTACGACACCAGATCCGCGAAATTTCCCACGCGATCTTCTGATGTTTGACCGAAATTTTATATGTAAGTTTAATTTTAATATGTAGCGTGAATTATTGGCTGGTATAGATATGTCTATGAACAGAAATTCACTTATACGTTCGTCGGTATATGTATGTGCGCGTATAATTTTGAAATTTATTCAGAGATTTTTAAAAAGAATGGTAGAGGCTAGATTGGATAATATTTAAAAAAAATACGTAATGCTTGGGTGGTCTGTACAGGCATATTTTTGCAGAATATTGTGAAATGTTTGTTGCAAATTTTATAAAAGTTTTTATAATTTATAACATTTTTATGTTGGCTTTTAATATGGTTGTAAAATTATTTTTCAACGTTATTTTGATTTTTTAATGGAAAAATATTTTATTTTAGCAGATTCAAGGCTCCTGGAGTATAAAAATTAGTAGTATAATCAACGGTGATATCAGATTATAATAAATTTTTTATTTAAATTCAAAAATTTACAAAAAAAAAGATAAAGGCATTAATTATATGTATAATTATAAATAGACATCTTATAAAGAAAAAAAACATCTTCCATATTACCATAAATAAATATCACAAATTTATTGGTAATTTTTCAATCCTTCGCGTATTTGAACAAGAAAAAATGAAGCGCGCAAGAGATAATTTTAACAACCGAAAAATTATCCATTAAATACAAGTGAAACATCTTTAAGGAGATAAGAAGGCGCATAACCGACAAGTTTTCAAACTTGTATAACACCAGGCTAAATCCATCCATTCACACCAAACACGATCAACCTTCGCTTTCACCTTAAAAATAAGAAAAAAAAAGGAACTATAAGCTATATCTTTCTTTCACGTTTGTATAAACCATTCACAAAAAAAAACCCCTAAAGCTTGATGTAAAAGTGGTGCTCAGAGAGAGAAAGAGAGTGTATAAGACAGCGCCTACTAGAGGCAGGCATTTAAAAGTATAAGGGCTCCTCTCTCTCTCTCTCTTTTTAACCTTCGTTTGTATATTATACCTGCGCGTGTTCCTTCTTATAGTCAAAACCATAATCAAGGGTAAAAAGTTAAGAATGGCACAGGTTCTTCTTCTCTTTTGTAGTATCCGGGGGGAAATAATAGCATTGCATGCCGGACCTTTTCTTTAGTTTTATTTTTTTTTTCCTTCTTCTTTCCCTTTTTTCTTTTCTTCAAAAGGAGAGAGAGAGAGCCTGATTTGAATGAAAAAGAGTAAGAAAGAGAGAGAGAGAAAAAAGAGAGGCGCCACTATGGGTGTGTGACGCGACGCCCGATTTTTTGACTTTTTAGCAAAAAGGAAAGGAAGCGGCATTTCTTTTTTAAAGTACTTGATTTACGTGCGGACACTTTTGAATCGAGAGCGGCTCTCTCAAGAGAAGACAACGATGGTATTTCTCGATGGGCGAACATTTTTTGGCAATAGAAAGGAAGTGGCGAAGGTTTCGTTTCTTTTTGTTTCTTCTTATTTTAGTAAATGAGTCATAAAATCGATTGGTAGGTGTAAGATATTGGTTAAGTGACCATCGTTTTAAAAATCATATTACTCTAATCATAGGATTATTATTAGAATATATGAATCACTGATAATATAATATAAAATCAAGATGTTTTCATCATATAAAATTGATGAATTTTTAAGTAAAAAAAATTGAACACTGAATTTATTATCTTCATAAAATATTCAGATGAAGTTATAAATTTATCATTTCCAGTAGCATAAGAGATTTGATATCTAAAAATCGGTTTTAGCTGTGACTAATATAAGTTGCGTCATGCAAGTTTTTAAAATCCTATAAAAATGTTAAGTTTAATAGAACCATTATACTCGATGACTTATGAATGTTAAGATTGTTCAAAATAATTGATTGCCATCTTATAAATTGGTAAATATGGAAAAACGAATTTATTATACCGCATTATCAAATAGTTTCGTTGAATAAATGTGAGAAAAAAAAATTGAAAAATTCTTTTCTCACATACGATCGATTAAAGTATATATAGGTTCATTCATAAAAAAAAAACAAAAAATATTTTGTAGAAAGTTATTTCCTTTTATATGTAAGTTTAAATCACCAAAAATTTTAGAAATTCTCAGCGTACATAATGTGAACACGAATTTAATCTTAAACAAGTATTCATTAACAATTGGATATTTAAAATGAGCACTTATCTAACAAAACCAGAAAAAAATAAGATAAATCTCAAAACATCGATACTCAATTCACTTTGACCATTAATCGCACGTTGGGCGCCACTTACATACGTATATACGTGAGAAAGGGAGTATACTCTCTTACACACACAGCGGCATCCGATTATATTTGTCTGGTTCCTTCTTTTTCCGAAAAAGGCCATGCCTCTCTATATACCAAGACTTCTTTTCTCGACATTCCTTTTTCTTGTCTTTTTTTTCCTTTTTCGTTTTTTTTTTTATTTCATGCCTTCTGCCTTTGTTTGTCGCGCATTCGTTGTTTTGCGCTTTGTTGAATTTCTCTTATGTGTAATGTGGGATACAAGAAACAGAAAAAATTTTTTCCCTTTTTTTTTTATTTTTCGTTCTTCTTTTATGATGGTTAATGGATTTTGTTCGATGATTGCATGGCCAGGGCGCTTTGTGAATCTGTAAATGAAATTTTTGGATACAATGCTGCATGAAGAAAAGGGCTAGAACTTTTTTTTTCACGTCTAACAATATGAATTTTGGAAGGATAATGCAAGTATTCTTAAAATTCATGAATTTCGTAATGGTTATGAAACTTAATGATGATGCAGTTTTGTAACAATATTCTGTAAATTACATACTTTATTGTCTAAATATTAATGCATTTTTTTATACAAGATTTAAAATTTTTTTTATAAATATTGCTTGGTATGGAAATCAATAATTTTTTATTTTAGAACGACATTAAACCAACCTCTTTCCCATAACGTAAATAACACATGTGCAAACTTTTCCCCATTATTAGCCATTAAATATTTACTCGAACCGTATCGTTAGACTATACACGGCACTCTATTTTTTCGCTCTTGAAAACGATATTCCTTCTATAAAGCATCGATGAAAGTGTAAATTTTCACTTTAAGAAGCAAATAGCGAGTAACCATATCTGTGAAATTTTCATAAACCCACGTATATAGTTTGCGATCCATGCAAACACTACTTGTGCGTGACGATATTGCGAATGACACTTTTAAAAAACACGCTACACTTTAGTTCTTTCGCCTCTCCTTTGTGATACATCTCACTTTATTTTCTTGAGAGAAAAAAGATAGAGTTCGATAACAGTGAAGGAGGAAATGACACACACAAGTGTCTGCAATTGGCGCAATGTTGCCTTTAATTCGGAGGTTTTTTTAATACTTTGTAATAGGACCTCTTGAGATACCCTATATCAAAGAGCTTAACGTATAGAGAGACTTTTAAATTGAACGAATCAAAAGAATGAGAAGAAGATCATTCTTTTGTACAATTAAGAAAGATAACAAGATGGACAATTCCTAAGAGATGTGTGCCATTTAATGAAATAGTATACGCGAAATTTAAATATCTCAATTTCAATTACAACTTCCTGCTCGGTCTGTCTTCTTTAGCGACGATTCAATGTGTAACACGTGTAAGATTTGAGAGGACGAAATCAAAAGAAGAACTGATGATTTATTCATCGTATGTGTGAACTTTTGTATATTTGCACGAGGAATGGTTTGTAGTAATTAGTTGATTGAAGATGGAGAGGGTTTATTCAATAAGATAAGCTATGTGAAGGTCGTATGTATGTACAAAATGTTAATGTATTAAATTTTTTTATTTGTTTAAGAATTTAATATTTAATTTTAAAGGTTGTTACTAAAATTATTACAAATATTGATATTATCTGAAAAAATTTTTAGTATCTAAAAAATACTAACATTAAATGCATCTTATAATTTCATATGAATCGATAAAATTATGATTTAAACATGCGCGTAATACCAAAAAAATGCAACTTTATGTACCTCATATTTGGCCTAAACGAAGAAATTCGAAAGTTCAACACCTGCCAGACTAAAAAGTAGGTAGCCCGAGGCAAATAATATCGAGGCAAGGTAGTTCAACACAACACATACATATATATCTATGTATCAAACTCTTAAACCATAGCTCTTATACGGGTGAAAAGCCCAACAGGCTTTTCGCTCTCTTGACAGATGTTCCACCTGTCATGCCACATGTTGCTCTATTTGTACAGTCGTTTCTTTCCAATTTTTACCTTTTACCTCAATCTATATATATATACAATATATATATATATATATATACGATGATGTAGCTACTCGTAATTTACTTCTTTTTTTTTCTTCTCTTCCTCTTATGCCTTCCGTTAAATTCCTTTACAAGAAAGAATTTTCGGTTGTTATATAGTTTGTATAAGTAAAACGTTGTAATAAGAAGTGTAAAGGAATGCATTAAGGTCGGTATTTTTTTTTCAGAAAAGTTAAACATCTTTTTGGGTAAATTTTCGGAGACCTATTTTACGTTTCTTTTCAGATGACACTGATGAGCTTTTTTTTACCTTTCTTCACTTTTAAGTTGATTATATAGAACGTTTGTGGTAAAGAGCGGAAATAATTGTCGCGTTGAGAGTGTATAAAACGAGTTTTGTAAACGAAAAACTTTTTTTTTCAATGCTAGAACAGCAACGTCATTTTATTAAATAATTATAGGCTACGTAGGATGATGACAATAATTTTTTTTCTCTTGTCAAACAGTTTTCAAGGCTTTTTCACGGCAAACAAAGTTTTTCTTCATCCTGTGTACACTTCTTAAATAGATAACGAATTAACTTTGTTGTGCATCAATAAAGAAATGTTATTAAACAATTATAATCTGTTGAAATAAAAATTTATTATTCTGTAAAGTTGCAAAAATTTTGCATGAAATTCTTCGGACGTAAGAATCCATTTATTGAACAACAGAGGAAGAAGAAAGAAATATAACCGTTGGTATGAACACATTTCTGTGGCAAATTCTTGGTAAACTGAATTGTTCACTCATTTCATATAATAAGTATAAAGTACAGCCAATGGCGATTGAATTTCCCTCTCATTCTCTTTGGTCTTAAAGGAGCGATTATAATGAGCCCCTATATAATACCTTTCGGTATTAAACAAGTACTATACACATTGCGACAGACAAGCTCGTCTTTTTCATTCTTTTCGAGAAACGAGAAAGACATAAATTGACGGCTCGTTTGAAATGGGAGACCCAAAGAACGAAATGTAGTTATATTTTGTTGAACACCTGGTACCTTTAAGAGAAAAAGAAAGAAGCTTTTTAAAAAATTGCTACTTAATTGAATTTGGTCTTGGTGTTATATTTTAGTTTTTTTTTAATTTTATTTCAATTGACGATTCTAAAAAGTTGATAATATTATTTATGTTTAATTATATATGCGATAATAACTTCATTATTTTAATAAATCAAAATTTATTTGATTTAATGAATTAAAACTGAGAAAAGAAAAACTTATTATCAGAAAAGTTTAATTTCATCAACAATTCTCCACATCATTATTTAAAGGCATGACTTCACTTTGATGCTTAAAAAAAATACATTTTTTATTAAATAATATTTTCATTATAGTTATTAAATTTACCTTCATAAATATTTCTTTGTCAAAATAAATCATCAAACTATCATCAACTGCACCGTAGGAGAAAAGAAAAAAAAAACAGATTTTCTTTTTCCTTTTTCGAAAAATTATAATTTTTTGATTTCAAGTTCTCCAACCAGATGACCTCGATGATCACCTTGAACTTCATACGTATATATACTTTTCTTCAGCTGGCTTCTCTTAAACATCCCTCCCTCCCACGGTTTTCCACCAGAAAATAAAACCAACAAATCCAAAAACTCAAATGAAAAAAAAAATGGAAAAAAACAGGCTCGAGCGATTGAACAAAACGAGAGATACAAAAGAGATATCGATATACACGCATGCTTATGTGTATATATATACGCAAGCTTACTCTTTTTCTTTACCATGTCGACCTTGAGAATGAGATTCTCGATATGGTTTTGCGGTAAGATAAAAGTATAGATAAAATTATTCGAACTTACGTTAAATTGTACAGAATACCAGAGGCTAACTCTCTTTATATTTTTATATACACACATGAAAAACTCATACCGCAGGGCTTATTTATACCTATAGGGATCATATAATCGGCTAATCGGAAGCTCGTTGAAAAAATAAAAAAAGGAATTTAACTTTTTAAAGATAACGCATCACAAGGCGTCAATATACGATTTGCTCGAAGAAAAATTTTCTTTTTCCTTTTTTCTTGCAACCTTTTTGAAAAGCGCATTATAAATGCGTATGATGAACTGACTCATCCTTTTAATAGTATCGTAGACTTGGCTTTTCTTCTTTTACTTTTAGATCGATTTAATATACGATGTGGGATTCGCGTGTATAGAAGCTAAGGAAAATGAGTGGTAATGGAATCATTAAGCTCTCGTGAAATTATATTCTTGGGAAGCACAAGTGGAGAAGGTACAACTAGGTGCTGGAATCGCTAATGGTTATGTTTGAAAGTTAATGGGATGATATTATAGTTTTTTACGCTGGTTATTTAGTATTTGTTCGATTTTACTGTTAATAAGTTTACATTTGTATATATGGATATATTTGTTTGATGGATTTAGTAAGGAATTATTTAATATGTTTGTTGGATTTAAAGTTGTATTAATTGAAATTCAATATTTGTTAATATTTAGTACTGGAAAATTTCCAATAACATGTAGATTTTGAATTTGCGAGGAATTTATTGTATTCTTGATTCTTTACGATGAATTTCACTGGTTATGTGCTGAAAATTTTTTCAATCATCAAAGTTATAAATTAAGATGAATATTTCAAAGAATTTTTCAAGAGTTAATCCATCAAGTTTTATCGATAAGTTGTAAATTGGTTCTGTTTAAAAAATTTCAAAAATCTTTAAAATTCTTTATTTGTTGGAAATTCATCGTATTTTTTTATTTCTTCCAATAAATTACAAACAGTACGTATCAAAGTTGTTGCAAAGTTTTCCTCGTTCAAATTAATCTTCCGAGAAATCCTTGTTAAATTTTCTATCCACTTGAAATCTAATATATTCTAAATGAAAACTAAATTCAAATTTAATTTAATCTCATGTTGAACGTACATTAAAATTCGCAATTTATCAATATTCGACAATATTAGAATAATTCAAAGATAGGATTTTGTATAGGATACACAAACATCTTGCGAATTTAATTCAAAATAAACATTTTGAATAAAATAAACATTAAAATCCATCTGGTTTACATTTGGCTCTGAGATATTTATCTAACAACGTGACACCAATATTGAAAAATCTGCTCTTTTGTGACTCATGGATGTTTCTCTTATTTTTTTTCATAGAAAATAATCACGCAATACACTTAAAAAGAAAACCTTGAAATTGCACAAGGAGAATCCCAGTCATTGTGTGCTGAACTTTAAAGAGCGATATTATATTATTTAATGATCGATGATTACAATAATTCTGTTTGTAGAATATGTTTATTATGTCCTTTTATTAACTTAATGATATATGACTTGTACAATGTATTTATAAAAAAGGAAAATTGATTTAATTTAATAAAAAATTATTCGTGGATATACTTTTGGAATGTCATAAAATTCAACAATATATTATTTTTCCAAATTTAACTATTCAAAATGGTTAATGTCACCATTAAAAGTTTAATCAATATTCAACCTTTAATGGATTTTAATAATCTTCTTTCATTGGAATTTAAGAGTTCTATAAATTTCAATCATTACCATGACTTTCCTGTTAGAAACTGGATCAATATCACCGGCCAGAATATCAATTTAAGGCTAAATTTAGCTCTGTAACATGACAAATGACCAGTTACTGATCTACAATTATTACCATAGGATTATCAGCTTTGTGCAACTGAAAACTTTTTAACAAAAGAAACAAAGTAAACCCCATTGACCATCATCGCATACAAAATCCCTTCCTTGCGGCCTTAATCCTTTTTTTTCATACTTTACGCTTTTCTCTGCTCTAACTCTTTCATCAATTGATGTCGTCACGCAAACACGAGAGAGAGAGAGAGAGAGTTTTATAAAACTCTCCTAGTTGTGTTGAGCGCGTGGCATCGCCTTTATGCTTGTTGCTTTACACTACTGATTTTCCCTCGTACTTATTCTTCTTTTCTTTTTCTTTTTTATTCTGTTTTTTATTTCAAACATTGCACGCGCATATTAAACGTTGGATTATATCAAGCTGATGTACGCATATACTTATAAAGTAAAAGGGTATATAAGGGCTTCTTTTTGATGAGAAAGCGGAAAATTAACTTGACGGAAAGATCGCGTGTCTCTCTTTGATGTATACATGGTATTATGCTTCTTTTTTTTACGACTACTGACTTTTGTATTTATTCTTTTTTCTTCTTCTTTTTTTGTAAGTTTGTTGTACAAGGAAAATTAGTTACGGAAGTGAACGTTTGTCGGTTTTTCGAGAGAGAAAGGGTAGTTAATATGGTAATTGAATATGTACGGGAACGTAAAGGGAGAATTAAAATCTTGTTTATTAGGAGGGAGATTTTGAATGATAAGTTTTGGCTAATCGGTTTTTAATGTTTGAGTATTGACGTTCAACCAAATCTTTGTACAATTGAACGATGCTCTTTGGTTTGGTAGAAAAGTACGATGAAATATTCTGTTACAAATTATCGCGCTCAGCCAATACTGTCATTGCAAACCTGAAATAAATTGCATATTGTCATGATTAACATGACGTAAGATCTTATCCCAGATCACTCGAGATAAAAGAATATTTATCTCAATTTATTATTACTTTCTCGATTCATTTTTGATAAAAATAAAATAAAACGAGCGTTGTATAACATTAAAAAAAACTTAACAATTCTTATAAAAATCTATCACGTCGTTACGAAACAGCAGTAGCTGAAAAGTTAATCGTGCCGTTTGTCACGATCTCATTAATGAATTTCCTAGCGAATATTTTATTCCATAGATAAAACGTTAAATTCCTTATTTTTTTTTTTAATTCGCAAACAAAAACTGTTATTCACCGTCGCCTCTAGGCCAAAATGATAAATATTTTATCGAACGAGCAATAAAATCCCTCCCAGAAATGAACGGTTTTTCGGTCGATACCAAAAATTAAGACACATATACTAATACGTAAATTAATACGTAAATCGACATTTAAATAAATCCATATATATATACAGCAATATAAAATATACGAAAGTCTTAACGATAATCCGATTTCTATCGCATTTACAAGGCAGTCTCATTAAGAATGAATTATCATCACATTGGGAATACCTGCAGAAGATATTTAAGAAATAAAAAATAAAATAAACTTGATGGCTTTGCTTATAAAAGAGATGAGAAGAATTTTATTCAAGGGGAAAGATACGTCATTTACGTTGATATAATCGTGTTTTTATTTATTATCATTGTTTGTATTAGTAAATGCAGTTTGTGGACTTAACAAGCATTTAATGCTCGATAAGGACAACTTGGTGTTTTTATTTTCAATAAAATGTATGGTGTCGCGTTGGACATTAAAATGTAAAGATTTTCCTATTTTTTGTAAATAAAGTTAAGTATTTATAGCAGTGTAATTGCATATTTTAAGGTGATTGTATTTATTTTTATTTATTATATAATATTTACTTATATAACAATGTCACGATTGATGTTAAGTTTAATTTTTAATGTAAAAAAATTAGGTTCATCAACTGATTTTTTTCATATTATCTAGAGTTCAAATAAACAATAATCCAAAATTTTCATAAGAAATTGAAAAAATTTTTTAATTTATAAATGTTAGCACAGACATTGAATATACCCAAGAATCCAAGATGTCTACATATGAAATTCGGAGCATTCAGAAAGATATTTTAGAAGCCTCAACGGTAGCTTTATACCAAGGCACGTTAGTATGCGAGGAAAGAAGATCTTCTTTGATTACGCGCGCGTGACATTTTCTTAAGGGTCGCGGCTTCTATAGTAATTATAAGATGAATATATAAAAAAGAAGAACGAACTAGCTTCTCTATACACTCGTTTAAAGCTTGTTGTTGAAGATGTATGGGCTAATTCAAAAGTGAAATTGTAGTAAATGTGACGTTTTTACGACATTGTTACGAGCTATTTGATTTCTTTTTCTTTTGCTGTTATGATAGAAATTAAAGAGAGATTAGTAGAACATCATTATTTATTTTATTTGGTAAAAAATGTTGGTATTTGTATCCCAAAATTATTGAAAGAAAGAGATATTTATAACTTAAAAATTTCCAATTAAAAAAGCCTTAAATTATGATAATCAATTACTTGAAATTAATCTTCGGTAAAATAATTTTGTTCAATCAATTAAAAAATTTTTCGCCAAACCTGTATACTTGTTCTCGTTTAATCATTTAAATACTTAAAATTCGAAACCAGCGCACGTATTACTCATACACGAGTAAAAAGCGATAAACGGATATGTGTATACCATAAAGCGCGTGAAATCCGTCCCATAGAAATACGTGCCATATCTATAAATGTCCATTCAGAGTAGCTTGAGTGACATGTATTTATAGTGCATAACCATACGTATAAAAGAGACTGAGAGAGACATAGTGGCGAATCTATAAACGAGGAGATCTCTGTATATAAATGCATTGGTGCTTAATGAAGATAAATTCATTGGGAATTAAATGGACGTACATGCATGTACGTTTGTATTATCGAGAAGCTTTTCCAGCTGGTTTCTTTTCAATCTTTGAGGATGCTCAATTTATGGATTTACTGCGTCAATGTAAAGGGATTAATTTTTTTTTTTTGTATTTTTTTTTTCAATCGAATGTGGGATGTGGGTCGCTTTGTTTTTCAAAAGTGTGATTGATTTATGATAGGGAATCGGATAAAATTTTTTTGCTGGTTTGCGTGATTTTAGTTACTTATTATTAAAAAATTTATAAAAATTTTTGGGGATATATAATTATGAAGAAAGCTGTGTGCATTCCATCTAACACTCAATTTTTATAAATTCAAGGGTGTTTTGTTTGAAAATTTTTTATTTAGCGAAAATTTAATTGGTTTAAAAATTATGCAACCTTTAAGTAACTAACTGAAGAAAGTTTTGACCATAACGATATAAAAATGGGAATCAAAACTTTTTGATTAAAAAAAATTCTTGTATTTAAATATATGTAGTTATGTATATTTTATATAACTGATTGTAACTTTCGAGGTTACAATTTTATCATAATTATGACTGTTTTTTTCTAATAATTTTAAATACATAATATACTATTAAAAAATTCTTCAAATAATATCCGCTAATTTATATAATTTTCATAAAAAATTACACCAACTCGTTCGTACATAAATAAATAAATTAAAAAAAAAAACGAATTAACTTAGAAAAAAAAAATTAGCAAAACTTCCTTTTGCTCTAAAATTTCTTCTCGACCAATTAATTTACTTAAATGTTACAACGTTTGTAACAACATAGTACTTGTAAGGTAATCGCACCACAAACCGGAAAGCCAATTATTTTTTATTGTCTCTGTTATTCTTAAGCTTCGCAATGGTTATCCAGCTTTAAAATTTCAAATGCATACCATAGCATGTGTATGTGTGCCCGTGCCTATATAAAACTTAATGTAAGTAAAGCGTATATACTTAAGCCGTGTGCGTGTGTACAGGCACGCTAGAAAATGCCTCGAGCTTATACACACACACACCCCGCGTGTGTAAATACGTCAAGGAGTTTTAGCGCTCTGTGAAAATGGATCGATTAATTCGAGTACGCTTGTATATACCTTTCGAAATTCATTTACCATTGCTTATGTAATTTTTTTTTCACTTTTTGCTTTTTCTGCTTTGACTACAATTTTACTTTTCGTTTTACTCATTACCCGCGCATATATAAACAAATTTGTATCGGAGACCTTTTTAAGGCCGGCTTTTGCTTCTAACGAATGATTTATCGAACTAATATGCTCGGTTAATTTTGTTAAGTCAACTTTGCCTATACGTGTCACTTAAAATTGTGTGTATGCGATTTTTACCAAAGGTAAATACACAAAATTAAAATTATTTATCTTGCTAATCCTTTTATATTTAATCATTTCACGCTATCGACTTAATAATGTATTTTGCCCCGCGTGTCATTATTAAATTATATACAAATTGTAACACACGAACTCGAAAATTTATATAGTATTGCAATATTAAATGTATTGGATACGATTAAAAACGGTTTGCGTAATTTATGGTACGGCTGATTTTATAATTTATTTAATTTGGTGTTTATTGAATTAGAATTATTTTAAAAGAAAATTCGTGCTACGCGAAAGATAACGTTTATTATTATATCCTGACTAAATTTGTTTTGTTTGACCTGATTTCTCGTTCTTTCTCGAATAAACATTAATATATCCGTTAAAATTGATGATGCGTTAATCTTTTATTTCGCTTAATGTTTAATCAGCCGTATAAAAGTTCCTAAAATCTGAATAAATAAAAAGAGAGGATAGTTTTTGTTATACCCCCCGCGTTATAATCGAATTTCACCCTCGGATTCTAGCGGCAAATAGATAAATCAAAGGCAATGTATATATACATCCGATAGCTAAAATAAAATGGGAATTCATCAAAATTAAATAAGCAATATTCCGGTGAAATCTCATGAATCTTACATCAGTGTACACGTAACAAATTCTATCTATATACAGATGTATTTTTTTCTTCCTTTACATCTCGCTCTTTTATTAACAAGAAATCAATATTATTAAATCTACAACGGACTTATAATACGCTTTGATTAATAAAATGGATTATCCAGCAATCTGAAACTAAAGTTCACAATCGATATATATACACGTAGTGCTCGTGAAAGAAGAAGAAAATAAGTCGTTAGCCAAGCGAGATTGTAAGAGGATGCGAAAAAAGGGGAAAAAAGGCAATTTTTATAACGCGCTTATAACTTTTGCTCGAGCGAGTAAAGAGAGAGAGAGAGAGAAAAAAAGGAGAAATTCTTCGTTTATTATTATTTATGCGTAAATTTTTCATCGGCTTAATAAGAATAAAATTTTATGGTTGGGATTATTAATGTTATTTATGGTGAAAAAAGTATTATGATTCCGTTGTAATAACCTTAAGCTTCTATTTTAGAATCTGTTTTATTTTAAGTGAGAAATAAATTATAATTGCTTCTTTTTTTAGCAAACTGTAAAGCTTCTTTAAAAATAAATGTAAATGATCGGGACAGACTCAGTTACATGAATTTTACTTATATCATTTGGTAATTCCAATTTTTATATAATATATTTTAATTTTTGTTTTAATTAAATTGATTTTGAATGGAAATGATCCGTTTTGGTGCAATGAACTTTGTAGCTGCTTTTTTTCAAATATTATTTGTCAACAACTACTTTTTCAAATCCAAATATTTTTTCAGCCATCTTCTAATAAAATTCAGAATACTTTCATCGTCTCAAATCGTTCAATTTAAAAGTACTGATAATTGCACTAGTTCCTTAATTAAACCACATCCTTCTTATGTAATCGTAAGACTCTTTTTACACGCTAATTTCAATATCACACACTTTATATACGTCAAGTCTATCAATTTAAATTAAGCGAAATTTCAAAATTACTTTAAACCAGCTTACTTTGATTCTTTCTGCGTTAGCATTGCCAGCTCTTAAACTTAAAAAAATATATAAATTTCAATTGACAAACCAGCATGTTAGCTTCTTCAACCCTTCAACAGTTAAGCGTATATAAAATCTTCTTCTTTTTTTCTCTCTCTCACTCTTTTCGACACTTTGTGCGCGTTATAGTAATTGGATTAATTACGTTATAAACGTATCACTTGAAAAGTGTTAAATGTTTGCTGACGTAGCGAAAAAAGGATAAAAAAAACGAGGGTAGATTAACGCAATAGATGCATGTATATATGCACAAGTACACACTTGAAGATGAATGAATGGGCGGATGGATGAATGAATGAATGAAAGCTAACACGTGCGCATATGCGAATTCACTCTCTTTCTCATTCTCTCTTTTAAAATCAAATTTTGAGCTTTTTTCTTTTAGCATGTGTTACTTACTTCTTGATAATTAACCATCTCTGGGCTTTGAGGATTTATTGTTGGATTTTGATTGATTGTACTTGGAGATTTTTTCTTAATGTAGTTATTAGTATTGTAGAATGTGTTTAATCTGTCACACTCAAAAACATTATGAATTCTTTTTCCATATTAATAAAGATAAACAAAAACTATAAAATTACAACTTATATAAAAACAATAATTCTTACAATTTGTTTTCTCAGCAGAGCAATTAATTCTCTTAAAATTTGGAGTCTTTCTTCTTTAGCAAATAATGTCATAAAACAGGCTTTAATCGCTACTTTAAACGTTGAATTTATTGGTTACAGCAAAATACATACCCTATGCATATGCATTAAAATTGATTTACAAGCTAAAACGCTATGTGTGCATTACGGAATTTAGCATATAACTTTTTATTATTATTTTTCGACGAATAAAATATACGATTCAATCTAATCGATATTACCATTCGCTTATATCTGCTTTATTTTATCGAATTTTTAATATCATTCTTTTATCTTAATTTTAACACTGTTTTTTTGTTTGATTCCATTAATATATATATATATTATTCTATCTTTATCTGTAAATTTTATTGCAAAAGCTAATCGTAGCGTTAAAGAATGTCGACTGAGGAGAACGGAAGTGTATAGCATGCCTTTAAGAAAAGATAAATATAGTCTCGTACGACAAAGCATACAAATTTAAAAGTAACACATACACGCACACATGTACACGCGTATCAATTATTTAAAAAAGAAAAGAGAGTGCACGTGCTTCTTTTTTCTTCTTCTTCTTTTTTATGCTAACCCCTTTTTGCACTTTACCTTTTTTCTTCTATTCCCTTATTCTGTGTTCAATCGAATAATCCGGTACTTTACTGGACTAAAGAAGTGAAAGATTAAGGGAATGCAAAGTCGATTCGTGCCAAGTGGCACAAAGAGCATGCAAAGTGCTTCTTCTTCGAGTTTAACCTACCCTTCCTCTTTTTTTTTCTTCTTTTCTATTTTTCTTTTTCTTTTTTTTTTTTCTTATTTATAGAGTCTATAAAAAAGAGGCTTATAGGCTCGTTGCGCGTGAAGAAAAAAAAAATACCTAGATTGCTTTTCAATTTTTCTTTTTTTTTCCTCTGCTTTCTTCGTTCATCGACCTGTTCCTTTCAATTTTTTTTTTATTTTATGTACTTTTCCATTCTTTATTCTTCATTTTATTGTGCATTACGAAGGAGGTTTTTTTTCGGTCTGATTTGTATGCGAGCTTTCTTCTCTTTACTTTGACCTAGATAAAGTGCGAAGGGATATTTTCCCTTTTTTTCTTTCTCCTTGTGTACTTTGAATTGAGTGTGGTTCTTTTTTTTTTAGAAAAAAAAAGAATTTCGCGCTTCTCTATCTTACAATTGAATCTTGATGAATGAATTGAATTCGAATTTGTGGCTTGATAAAATATTTGTCGAAGAAGAAGAATCGTATTTACAAAGTGAAAAATTTCTTTTTCGTTTGATCGATCGTATAATTTTGTAATAGAAGTAAATTTAAAAAAAAAAAATTTTGTTTTCTTTTTAATTTTTAATATTGTGATCTGGATTTTTATTGTTTTAATAGAAATTGTATGAATTTCAAAGATGATAAATTAAATTTAAAAAGATTGAAATTGCATAGGAAAAATACATTTGATTTATAGTGAGTTTTCAAATGTTCTTTATTTTTTTCAAGATTTATGCATTCACTCTTTTTTATTTTATTTTATCACTACAAATGTGTTGAAGTTTCTAAAGTAATAATTCACTGTAATTGATTTGCCTTTTATAGAAACTACTTTGGACAAGGTTTTTCAATCCTTTTTTTTTCTTCTTATCAAGGACCTTTTTTTTCAAACTTCAAAAGAGACTTGACCTTTTGTTTTGTTAAAAAATAAAGTTGATCGATTTCACATTGATGAAAATGTACTTTTTCAATCGAGAGAGAAAGACAGAGAGAGTGAGAGAGAAACTTTTTTATCTTTACTTTTAAACTTTTTCAATTTCGAAATGGCAATTCTTGTTACATGACAAATATACTTAACAAATTTTTTTAAGGAGAATAACTATGATTCAACAATAATGTTATGTGGATAAAAATAATAAATGAAAATTTGATAATAAGGCTGAGAAAAGTTCTTTGGTAAAAATGACTATGATTGTATTAAATGTTGGGTAGATAATAATTTAATATAAAAAATTTTATTACGTACAATAAATTACAATAATTTTTCTCCATTATGTAATCTACAAATTATTACTAAAAATGTATCAATCATTTTCATGAAAAATATTGATTTTTACCACTTTATTTTTTTGAATATACAAATAATATTAAGAGCAAAGTTTAATATTTATATTTTTCATTTTTAAATATATCTCAATTAATTTTCAAAAAAATTTTCTTTTACAGCAATTTGTGGCGGTCGCTGCTGCGACAAAGAAATGGAAGAACATCTGCGTCAACAAGCTAAAGAAGATTTTCATAGTCAAATCCATCATCATAGCCGTAGTTTACTTGGTCTCTTGGCAACAACTGCTGATGCTCTTAGGGGTGTGTAATATCATCATAATATATGCCACTCTTTCACAACTTTTTCTACTTTCACATTCCTTTTTTTTCATCCCATTTTTATGTACATATTCGATATATCATTACTGCAAAAGCATAATATATATACTTGCTGATCTTTTTTTGATGATACACCGATGGTTTTTAAGTTGTTTGCGGATTTATCCATTTATTTTTTCATTGATGGATTATGGGTACTTTTGGGTTTATTTTTTTTTTTTTTAAAGAAAGATATTTTGTTTGGTGATTTTATGAGGGAGACGATTATTCATGGGATTATCAGAATTTCAGTAAAATTTTTTTTTCTATGATAAAATACTTGTTTAATTTAACATTTTATAGTGCAACACGCCTAGTTGTATATTAATTTTAACAAAAGTCAGTGTATTAATTTTAACAAAAAATTCTAATTTTCAAATGCATTATTTATTGTTAAAAATTAAAAATATTTAATAGTCTTAAATTCACAATTAACTATTTATTCGTTTCAATTTTATTTTAACATTAAAACAAAAAATAATAACAATCGAACAGAGTATGTATATGCTCGAACTCAAGCTACTTCCGGAAGATTTTTTTATTTATTTATCGTCGCTGTATTTATGTCATCATTGCGATGCTAATTAGCGACGAAGGTCTTCAGTGTGTTTGTGAACAAAGCACATGTAACATAGTGGTGCTTGCGTAAATCAGCCAAGAGCGGGATTCGAACTTGGGACACCTTGAGATTACGAATCCATCGCTCTACCGACTGAGCTACTTTAGACCTCAGCTTAACATATTATTCTTCTCTTATCATAATAACACTTTCTATTATAAAGAGAAAAATTAGCACAAAAACATTTTGATAAAGCAAAAAAGAAAAAAGAGATTCTTAGCGTAAGCAACTTTTACTCTATATTACGTCAGAGAAGACCATGTAGATACTTGAAACGTGTTCGTAAATTGAGTGCCTACTTAATAAGAAAAACTACATTATCCGTTGACAAAATTATCGTCGACCGCTAAACCCAATTAGTTAGTCAGTCTGGTATAAGATTCAAGTCAAGTAAGATAAAAAAAAGGAAAAAAAAAACTAAAAAAAAAAGGTTCCACAACTGATCGATAAAGTTTTCACGTGCCAACTGGATCGAGAGCGTCTTACGTCAAGAAGCATCTTTTTCTTCACGGTTTTTATTCTTTTCTTATTCTTCTTTTTTTC
The DNA here is from genome assembly GCA_017163975.1 of Anastatus disparis. Lineage (NCBI taxonomy): Eukaryota > Metazoa > Arthropoda > Insecta > Hymenoptera > Eupelmidae > Anastatus > Anastatus disparis. Next base: position 4,846,162 of record JAFFSR010000226.1, read on the forward strand.
TTTTACCTATTCCAAAAGCTTCTTCTTATTTTTTTTCCTTTATTTTACCACCCTGAAGGCTTTTCACTCTAGTTCTCCTTCATTTTTTTCCCTCTTTCCTTTTTTTTTTCGTTAAGCGCGCGCGACGAAGGCGAAGAAAGAAAAGAAAGTACAATGCGGCGGCTCTGACGCCGGCCTCCGAGATTAAATTGTCCAAGCAGTAAGATAAATAACGCACGTGCTATACGTGTTAAGCTTCTTCAGACTATCTTCTTTCTATAAGTTAAGTTTTATTGTTTTTTCTTTTTTTCTTCTTCCTCTAAAATTATTGTTTGTTTTATGGTTTATATGAAATATTGACTTGAAATTATTTTTCATTATTTGTCATGTTTATAATACCCAAGGAACTTACTTTATCATTTACTCGTGAAACAAACTTATGACCGGAAGAAACGGAGCTTTTAAAATGTCTTTAGATGAACTTTTTGACAAATAGAAAATTTAAAAATGCAATTGATATAAATAATTTTAAATATTTAATTTTTATTTTTATTCACATGAAATATTCTGATATTTTATTTACACTTTAATTTTGTAATATGTATATTAAATTGAACGTAACTTAAGGTGTGTAAAATCCGTTACACGAGTTCAGTAGTATAATAAAATTAATAAAAAGTAACATTTACAACAAATATTTACTATAAAAGTATAATATTCACGTTACATAATTATTTTTCTACGCTATGAATAACAAACTACGAATACTTTTCATCATGATCGTAATTATTTTATATCCAAGTTAAGCAATATAGTAACTTTGTATGCAAATTTACAAGAGTATTCTCAAGTAATAACATTCTCAATACAACCGAAAAAAAATCATATATCTTCAAATGTTTAATCTTCTATATAACAAGTAATCATAAAAGTCACGCATCTTCTTCGTTAAAAAAAGAATCGTTCAACTACATTAAATCAAACCCGATGCAAACTTTTATATATATATATATATATATATATATATCCTTCTGTACATCCATAAGAGAACAAGTTGTCTCTTATACACAGGCGCAAACAACACATGTTTTCTCTTCCTCTCCATCTTTTTCTATTCTCTCTCTCTTTTTTTTATTACTTATACTTTATCGAGACGAAGAGAGAAAAGAAGAAGAAGAAGATTGTCGTATTGTAACCAACTGGTATACACACGTATACGCACATAATATACATGATGCCCGATATATATATATATATATGTATATAAAAAAGCCACTCTTAGTGCAAACGATCTTAACCAATTGCCTATATATGTGTACTTTATTGTACATTTTTTCTTCTTTTATTTTTATTTTTTTTTACTCGTTGTTTTCTTGTATATCGGTTCTGTCGATTGATTCTTTTTTTTTATTTAGGATGTACCCGTGTATGTATACGCGTTTTTTTGATGTCTTTGTTGTTTTACTTCTTTTTTTTTTAACGTTAGGATTTTTCGTTGTTTTATGTTCGTGTGGTTTTTAGGTTGGTTTGTTATAGACGATGTATCCTTTTTTTTTGCGTTGGTATGGATTATTCTTTTTTTTTCTTTTGGAGATGTTGTGCAAGCGGTAGTTTTGCGGTTGATGAATGGATATATTTTTAGAAGTTCAGATTTTAGATGATCAAAATACGAGAGTTTTCACCCTTTTATCAATTTATTTTTAAACGCTTTTATTATTAACAAATTTTCGTATTTAGAAATTTCTTTACAATTTTATTATATCTAGAAAAATTTATTTTAAAGTACGGTAAATATGTAAATTTATATATTCTCTCGTCTCGCCAATATTGGACATCATCTACTTAAACTTAATAATCAATGATTGAATACGTCCGATCCAATTTAACGCTTGATAACACTAAAATATAAACATTCTTTTAGCGAATATTAATAAAATAAAAAAGTAAATATTCTTGACGCGCGCTTGATTATCTTCGTGAATTTTTAATAAATTTAATTAACATTTTTGTAATATAAAATTTCACAATAACTTTTCATATTCATGGAGAATAACGTCTAAAGAAAATTGCAAGAAAATAAAGGAACAATAATTAAAAAACTAATAAACAAATTCATTAAAGTATATTCATTCACCATCTTTTTTACCATCGACATTTTCTTACAATCCACTTACAAACGCATATATACATACAAAATTTTACTTCTTATCGGCATTTACCATTTGCGTGCTCTTACGTTTTCATTTTTTTTCTCTCAACATACCAAAGAGAAGGAGGGGTTATATTGTGAATTTAGCCCACTTACGAAATTATTGCACATTCTGGCCACCGTATACATATATATGTGTACACAGTAATACCCACGCTTTTGTGCATATATGCATATACTTGAGATATATATGGATGTATGCATGTGTATATGCATTTTTTATTTCTCGTTAAGTTGGGCGTATACATAAATTGATCGATTTCTCGACGACGTATGCGTGTGCACTTATACGTGTTATATTCGTACGAAATCGTATTTCAATTTCATATGCAGTATTACGTTTACATATTATATCTCAATGTACTATATGTTTGAACGTGATGCGTGTCTGTCTAAGTTTATTTAATTCTGCCAAAAAATACTTTCAATACTAATGTGATATTCTCTATTTTAGTGATAATAATTGGTTCAAATGCTTTTCAAAACTATTTTTTTCTTTTAGAATTAAGAAAGAACAAATTTCAGTCTAAAGTGAATCTGATAATTTCGTCTAATCCGTATCTGGTTTACATTAAAAAATAAAGAATTCAAGTGTTCGCTTACATTTCTAAATCCTTTATTTTTATTTCTTTATCGACTATGCAAAACCTTTTTTGGTAATTGCTGAAAAAAAGGGAAAAAAAGAATATATTCAATTTTTCTAATAGCATTTTTTAGCAATCTATATTTGATAGCTTTGGTTTTAAATTACTCTATTTTCTAGCTCTTTTTTTTATATTTTTTATTATAGAGAGAAATATATCGAATAAAATCAAAAGTTTATTACGGTTTGTGAAATTGAATTCTCGCTCGTTGATAAGTTGTACGTGTATGTGTATGTGCGTGTGGCACATATCATAGAAGAGAGAGAGAAAAAAAAAATAAACTAAACTGAAATGTTCAACGGTAGCCGTTCAATATACAAACGATAAATTTTATAACGAAAGTAAAGAAAAAAATCATCGTTCACCTGTTTGCTTATGTGCTTGCAATGAAATTCAAATCTATCGAATTGCATTTTTAAAAAAAAAAAGCAAAGTTTAGCGAATGAGTTTAATGAATCGAGTGATGAAATAATTGAAATTTGAGAAAATTTTTTATATTTTTATCCATGTTTACGCTAGTTTTTTAATCAATCAATTTTGTAAAGTTTAATTTAGTTATAAAATTTGAAAAATTTTTGTGTGCTAACCTTTTCTATGTTTGATATAACCGATATTTGATATCAATAAAATATTCAAATATGAGTATTGGATTTTTTTATTTATTTTTACTTCGGTTGGCATAAAGTATAAAATATTCAAATAAGAATATTGGATTTTTTTATATTTATTTTAACTTTAACCAATCTGTTTATGAAATTCATATATGATTTGCTAAAAACTTGAAAAATTAAATATAAATATTGACGTGATAGAAGAAATTTTGTGAAATTTGTTTATTGCAAACGTTTATCGATGGTTTTTTTTAACCGCGTGTTACGTAATATTTACGTAAAGTTATGTGCTTAAAAAATTTTCTTCGTACTGAGATATTTCTTTTTCGTTACTTAAAAAGATAATTATATGACATTTTACGTATCAGTTTCTTTTTTTAAAATAGTGCCACCTTTTCATTTTCAGTACTGTCGTTTCGTTGAAAATTAAATAGAACCCAAAAAGTACGCACGTATCCAATGATTACATATTTTTAACTTATAATTAATATTTCTACACTTATATAATTAATCGACTTTTCCTGCAAAGTAAATAAAATTACGTTATTATAAAAATACCTTTGATTTAATGTTCCTTTTTTGGAAAGCTTAGGCGAATAATACATTTTAAATTCGGTTTGAATTCATATGTTAACGAAAAGAAAAAAGACTTCTGTTAAAATAAAATCTTACAAACGTTTAATTTTATTGACCCATTTACAATTTAATGCTTCGCTGATATTTTTATACACATGTCTCATATTATTATATACGCTTATATATAAATTTCGTTGAAAATTTAAAAAATAAAAAGTTATTAAATTATCGTTGTTGTGTTAGTATAACAGTGATTAATAACAATGTATTTAACAGTTGTAGATTAAATTTGATAAAAAGAGTAATAAATTTTAAGGACATGCAAAATGGAATACCGGGACAAGTCCGTTTTACTGTGTTTCATTAGGACGTATAGCGCTTTAACTTTTGTTTTCATTAATATTATTAAACGCTGTTTTAGCGTTAAATTTACGTTTTTGAGGTAAACATTTGTTTAAGAAAAAAAAAATTATCTTTTATTTTAAACTTTTCTTTTATTATTTTAATTTAATATATTTGAAAAATAAGCGTTTTAAAATAGTTACTTTTTAGCTTAATTTACGTCAAGCAAACCTTCTATAATAAGTGTCATCGGTCTTGTACAAATTGCACTGTTGCGTAGGTGTAACCCATACACGCTGTGTATTATCCTAGCCACGCAAACTTGTATCTTTATGAAGAATATAGATGTATTTATATATACATATGCATGTATATATAGAAAGATAGAAAAAGTAATGGAATCTCCCTTGAGAAATGGAAAATAGGTACAGGAAGTTGCCACTATGTGTGTACGTATATACTTGCACGTAGAAAGTATTTCATGTATTCTTTTATTTCATTTTTCTCGGTCTCTTAAGGGACTCTGCTACCTCGAGGTCTACTACACTCTTTTATTTTCACATATTTTTTTTTTGTCTTTTATTTTTTATTTAAGAGAGAATAAGGAAGGCATGAGTGTAGAGTTGAGCATTTTTCTGCGTGGGCGATTTTTTGTAAAAGCACTCGATAATATTGTTGGGAATTGAGTTTTTTTTTAAAGTGAACGGGTATATAGGAGTATTATGGGTGTTTGAAGTCGAAAAGTAAATGATTACGTATAGAAAGGGTTTCTTTTTTTTATCTTTTTTTCCTCTTTTTTTCAAGGAGATCGTTTCTTGTATAACTTTTGTGCACTTGAAGTGGACTTCAAGATTCAAGAAGGACTTTTGTATTGTTTCTTAAGAAATTCAAAAACAAAGAATAAAAAAAATTCGAAATGCTTTGATATTTTTCCATTTTTCTTACGGACAATTTTCCATTGACAAAAACGACGTTTAAAATATTTTACTTTTAAAAAAATTTATATTTTTGTTATTCTTGAATTGTTTGAAACTATTCAGAAGAAAGAAAATTTAAATTTCTATCTACATTTGCGCAAAGAAAGCAAGAGAAAAATTACTCTCAACTACTTTGCATGCACAACCATATTGTTTCAATAAATTAAAATTATATAATTGAATATTATATATTAATGATATTCAAAATTTCCCATTTAAACTACCCAAAAAATGAATAAAACTCATAAATCGATCGGTAAAACAAGTAATTAAGTTGCCATCCGCATGACTGTTTTAAAATTATTAAAATAAAATAATGAATGATTAATTTCGTCTCCGTGGCCGCTCTCGATCCGTGTAACGCCGCGGCAATAAAATCGAAAACCCATATTTCTCGTAATTTATTACGGGCATTACATTTACTTTGGTAAATATGTATATACATATAAAATTAATGCAATTTGCAAAATGGCCTTTTTTTTAAATTATAAATCACATTGTTATATTATAATTGAAACATAACATATGTAGCTATTTGGTAAGCGACATTATCATTATGTAATTTCTTATAAAGTGAATCCCTCCTCTCGATATTATAATTAAAACCATCAACTGTCCCTCGTACATATATCAAATAATACATCTTTGTCGTACAATTAAAAAAAGAAGGAAAAAAATTGCTGATTTTAATATGCAAATGACACGACAATTTGACGTCCCCGCTAAAATACAAAAAAAAAAAATGTCAAACGCCGTGTATATATAAACACGTATACACCTGCATCGAGCGTATATATTTCCTATATTTTAAGCTATATATGTATGTATGTAAAAGGCTTTTGTAAATTCATACCGTCCGAGACACACTATACACGCGGGCATAATATCGCTGCAGGATTTCAATTGAGATGGATGATCGATAAATACGCGTCGAGCGTATATAATGTTTCTATATGCTGCTATATGGTGAATGGCCCCTACGGCGAATGAGTAGTATATATAGTTCTTTTTTTTTTCTTTATTTTCTTTTGCTTCTTTTTTTAACGCTCTTGTGTATATGGTGTGACAATACGCGTACGTTTGATTCGCCAAAGGGCTCTTTCTTTTTTTTTTGTTTCTTTACTTTGGCTTTTGTTCTTTTCGAGACTTGGAAAGTCTGGTGCGAAGGATTTGAGCTGCGGTGAGGGAGTATGAAAATTGTTAGTTTTTTTTTGTTTGGATACTTGTTAGATTTGTAATTTAAAAAAAAATACAAAATTTTTATTCGCTTGACTTTACTATAACTTGTATGAATTTATGTCTCTAAGGCAGAAAATTTTTAATTTTAAACTCAGCTTGCAAAGTGCATATCCAAGGTATAATTAAGTGATTAAAGTTTATCAATGTATAATTAGTAGCTCGAAGTCAGTAATTAGCGATTGTTACATTAAAAATACATCTAAGTTTTAATTTTACAATTAATTAACACTAACATTATTAAATGTAATTAGTCAATATTGTTTCTTGATAGAAAAAACCTAAAAATCGATAATTTAATTGTTATGCTACCCAAGAAGTTATAAACTACAAAGGAGCTTTTTTATACAATTCATCCTTGTTGCTGAAAAAAAGAATAAAAAAAAAGAAGAAACCCAAAGTGCAAAAATCCAATTACATTACGTACATTGACCACAAGGCCGTAAAAAAAAGCAAAAAATTCCTCCTTTCCCATCTTACACGACAAAACAATACCTTGTCTCCGTAAATCATAAAACGATAGTCGTTCGCACCAAACAAAAACTCATATATATGTACACCGTAACATATATACACACGTCGAACTCTATACTTCATCGATGAACAAAAAAAAATCATAATAATAAAGTACGACGTTATATATCTATAGAGACAAAAGATTGAAAGGGTATATATATACGATACAAGTGTATCCATCGTTATCCAATAGTCTTTCCACGAACACTTCCGTTTACGTTTTATATGTATATATATATTTCTTTTTTGTTTTTATCCCTCGCAGCTTCCTTTTTCCTTCCCATATATACACCCGTATTGTATATATAACAAGCTAAAAAGTCTATACTCAAACTTTCAGCGTAGAGATACATTTATATACGTTATAGGGGGAATATTTGCAAGCTATCAAGTTAAAATCGATTTTTTTTTCCGCCCGGAAACGTGAAGAGACAATCAAACTTTGTCCGTATATGTTATATGTATATGAAATACGCGTAGTTATATATGGTGACGTTTGCTGTTTTTTTTTTGTCATCTTTTTACCCTATGACGACAAGTTGATACTTTGTATGCTTGAAATCGCTTCACTTGGTGCTATTGAATTTTTTTTTCTTTTTTTTTAGATAATGGAATAAATTAGTTAGACGATGATATACATATATATGTACACCTGTTGGCAAAAGTTACTTTGTTCATATTTTTTCTCTCTCTGTATTGTTGATCCTGCTCCTTTTTTATGGAAATTTTATCGAGATATAAAGGATACAATAACATTTTGTTGTATGAATTAAAACTTTGCATATCGTTAGATTGTAAATATTATAATAATGTCCATTTTACGATGCTTCGAGTCCATCATTAATTTTGCATTTAACAACAAATTATTACTCTCCGAGAAAAATCGTAATAAAATATTTTTCATTTTAATGCCGACGTCTTTATAGAAATGCATTATGAAAGTCATCAATATACAACTTGCATCGAGAGTGTACGCGTTTATGTACCTTTGATTTTTCATGTCAAAGATACACACGCACACATACACATATCTTTAACATGAAAAATTATCATATTAAAACTCACTCTTTAAGTCTCTATATATAACAGTTAATAAAATACGATGCACTTGAGATTTTATAAGAAAAAAAAGAATCTATATAAAGAAAAGAGATACTTCTCTCATTTGCATTATTTTAATGAATCGTTATGAAACATTGTATCTCATGTTTTGAATGAGTTTGAGAAAGCACGTCAAAACGAACTCATGAATGAAGATAAACTTAAACAATAGTGTAACATTGATTTATTTGATCATTTTTTTTTTCTTCTTTCCTTTTTTTCGAAGGATAACTTTTCAAATCGTTATTGATATTTTATTTAAATTTTTCAAGTGACTAATATTATAAAAATAATAAATAACCGCGATAAAAATTTTGCAATCTTAAATTCGTATTAAGAATAAAAAAGGAAGACAAAATAGATTTAATAATTAGATTAGCCGTTCTCATTTGAATAGAACAGTTTCGCGATCGTTTATATATGGAAAGAGTAAAAATAAAATTGAGAGAATAGAATAATTTAAAGCGTTTAATAAAGATAAGACACGGCTTTATGCGACACTGTACAGTTATTTATTCTGATTTCTCTGGCTCAAATAATAAAACCTATAGATATTAGATCTTAATCTTTTGGTAATTATTGATTTCTAGCCTATCAATTAAAATTAAACTTTTGACACATACGAACACGTAAAATTTCTCAACACTTTTTCTTTTTTTTTTATCATTCAAATTTTAATTGACGATCGATTGAAAAATCTATATATTTTTTTATCTAATAAAACAACATTATTCAAAACAAACTTTTCAAACAGAATTTCTTTGTTTCTTTTTTTTCTCCGACCATTTTGTATATGCATTTCTCAAAGATATTCTATTGAGATGAAAATTCTCTTTGTGAATAAACATACGTTAAGTAAAAAGAAGAAAAAAAGAGGAAAACTAAGGTATATACTTATTCGCCAAAACAAAAAGAAAAACAACGACAACAAGCTTTGTATACCTTCATATCGATTTATACCTATATAGAAAAGTTCAATAACGCACAATTTGCTTTTAACGTCGCTATCTTACAAGCGGAGAGTTATAGAGGAAGGATAGTACGACCGATGTATTCTAAAATCGATAAAAAAAATAGAGATGCTCTTATACGTGTATGGAAAGATGGAAAAAGATAGATACAACTTATGTCTATATGAGAAAGAAAGAACACCGTATTGTCTCTTGGTAAAGTGTCCTTTTTTTCTTTTTCTTTTATTTTTATATATCCCTAGTGGTAATGTTGATTTTTCATGGTCCATTCGAATGAGCGTAAATAAAGGAAAAGGATTGCTAAGGGCTGGGACACTAAATTTTTTATTTTCTTTGTGAAAATTACGATTTTTATCCCTTTTTTTTTATTAATTCGATGTAATCTTCTAACTTTATCAGGTTCTCTTTTATTTTGTTTATTATGAACGTATAAAAATCCATGAATTTTCAGTAGCGATGGCTCGGATTACGCAAGATTCCAAGCTGAAGCTTCGTTTTAATTATTCACAAAGAAAACGTAAAAGGATTCTTTCTTTTTTTCTTCACTTGATTTTTCATGTTGAATATCAATGGCTTGTCTTGTAAAATTTAAAGCTCTCGCGAAGTGCATTACATTATCATATTTATAGTATTTATTTTTAAATGCATTAAACTTCAGCGTTATCAAAAACGCGTACATACGAGATAAAAGTTAAGTATATCGATGTTCCGATGCTTTAATGCATTAGATTTTAATACTTTAATGCATCTTATAAATTTCTTTTTCTCTCCTTTTTTTTTTAAATTAATATCACTTTTAGCTATTGATAAAACGTAATATATTAATAAACTGTTGATTTATCATGAAACGATTGAATTATTGTAATAAACATTGATTAAAGTCAATAATTTATGCGATACAGATACACATACATGCGAACTACTATCTTGTTTACTCAAATAATATTTACATACTTATTGATAATCTTTACATAAAATTTACTTCTGTTATCAATTTTTTTTCTTCACTTAATAACGTATGTATAAATAGTCTTATATTTTGCGAATTCCGCTTTTTTTTTAATTATCAATTGAAAAATTTTCAATGACTGTGTCAATGACTTTGGGCATCGGAGGTGTAACAATGAAATTTTATTTATATCGCATAAATATGATGTGTCAGCAAATGCACGTGTATATACACACAACATTTGCAGTGTTATGGAGATTAGGAAATCCGGCGACAAAATGTCTTTGACAATGCGTTATAATATGCTGAAAATGTTGAATTATTCAGCGTTTTATTACTTTTGATAGCTGTATTATGTTACAAGGATGTCACATGATTTACAAGTATCATATGTATATATACGTTACACGTGTGAAGGTAAAAGTTATTATTAAAGTTTAGCGAGGACTTTCTCATTAGAATTGTTACAATCGTCATTATTTCAAATGAAAATTTCAATCTGAACCAAAGGTCAAGCCTATTATTTCTCATTTTTTTTCTCCTCTAGTTACTTTGTAATTTTAATCAAAGTAATGACCGCAATTACATAAGAATCTGGATTTATATAAATTTTTAAAATTTAATTAAACGAGTTTTAGAAAAATTTGGTTGTTAATCTATCACGTAGATTAAAATCAATTTCAAAATCCGTGCAGGATGTTTTGCAAGCATTAAACTGTCGATTAGCTGTACGATAGAATAAAGCGTGCTAGTTTGAAAAGTTTAGCTATCTTTTTTCTTTATTTAAAGCTGAATAACAAATTCGAAACGCTTTTATCCAATTATGGGCATTAAGTGCTAAGTTACAGCGAGTTAATGAATACTTAAAAAAAGTCCGCACGGGAGAACAAACAAATTTAACAATCATTGTTAAAGGAATTACATTTTGATCTTTAAATTAGCTTGCATTAAAGTTTTAATATTTCCGCTTAAGCTTAAATTGCTGAGAACGTGTTTTGTTAATGTTATACTTAAAGATAATTACACGGACTAGACGAAATATTATTTTTTTACTATGTAGACATTTTATAGATGAATAAGCTTGTAATTATATCGTAAGGTTTAATAAATTAAGTATTAGGTGTATTCAATGAAAATTTGAACTCTACATACCGATACATTTAAAAATAATACACTAATATGAAGAAAACATATAAAAACTGAATATCAATAAAATTTGCTTATATTATTTGAAATAAATGTGCATTTTATTTTTTTTCGAAAATTTAATACTAAATAATTGATTATTTAGTTTCAATTTGTTTATTGATGAACCCATAAAAGTAAAGAATGAAAAAAATCACAAAGGAAAAATAACAGAATATTCAATCTCTTCAATAACATCTACGTTTTGTGCTATTAGATTTCCAAGTTACACATTTTCTATCTTCCATTTTCCTCACTACGTACAAAGCTACTGGTCAGTATTACATGCCATCGAAGAGAAAAGAGATCGTGCAATTTCTATAAACTTTATTTTTATCGCGTTCACCTTCGGGGAATATATACATATTAAGAAGAAAATACCGATAAATGTACCGAACGGAGTGAATCTCAATTTTTTTTCGTCATCTGAGCTGTATGCATATAAGATCGTCGACTACACCTTTTTGCTGTAATGGAAATTTAAAAATAATACTGAATTTTTCCAGTATATTATGCTTGAGGATAAGTGCGTTGACTATAGCAATTAAATTGTCAACAATAAAATAATAAATGCTAAAAAATTTCTATGTTCACAACCACTAAGACTCCAACCCAATCGAGTAATTTTTTTTATTTAACGTCGCTGTATTTATGATATCATTGCAATGTTAATTAGCGACGGAGGTCGTTTCAGTATGTTCGTAAACAAAGCACATGCAAAGTACAGAGGTGCTTGTATCAATCGATCGAGAGCGGGATTCGAACTCGGGCTTTCGAGTTACGAGTCCATCGCTCTACCGACTGAAGACCTGAGAGATTGAAGTGTATTGATGAAATAAGTATTATGTTTCGAAATTAAATTTAAATGGATTATATTTTAAAAACCACTACATGTATATGATTTTGTACATCATGATAATTTTTTTTATATTATCTCAATCTAAAATCTGACGTACAATCCGTTTCATTATAATTAGTTGACTTTTATGTGGGTATTACTGATTTTCTTTATTTTGATAATCAAGTAGGAAGTGTTTGACTTTATCTAAATCATTACTTACTTTATCTAAATATCTTAAAATCTTGAAAATCATACACTTATAGAAAAACTACTGATACGCTCATCAGATACGAATCTTAATTAGTATAATTTTGCTCTGTTTCATAGGCATGCTTTCATTTAATGGTTATTAAAATATGTTATTACCGTAGTTTCTTAATTAAACTATACCAATAACATATTTTAAACTATTTAATGCTACATTAGTTTTAGAAAAATGAAAATTCTAATAATTACAATAATTTGAATAAATATTTTTTCATTAAACCCTCGCGGTTTTCTTTAATCAAGCAATCGAAAGTAGTTTAAAATCTTTATGTATAGTGTAATAATCGGACTGATGTTAATGGATGTAAATTTTATAGTTATTGCTATTTTCGAGCACTTTTCCGTAAATCCTAAACGAGTCGTAACGTACCGCGAATTATCGACAATGCGCTCGCATAAAACTACTGTTAAATCGCTTGGCGCCTCAGCGAAATTGCTTGAATTATTTTATTTTTTTAATGCTAACGAAAATGTCGGAATGCACGCAATGAGCTTAAAAGAATATATTACAGAAATTAAAATATAGGAATGCATTTGGATTTTGTTTCAAGCAAAGGATTTTAATGAAATGTAATGATGAAATATTAAAGAGAGAAAAAAGTAGAGCACTGACGTGCTTAGCACGGTCATATTTTTAGTTGGTTTTATGACTAAATTAGTTGAAAAATAAAATCTTGTATAGAATTTTATTATCAAATAGTATTATTTATAGATTGTTTTTATTATCTTATAAGTTTTCTATATTTTTATTACTAACTAAAAAAATTACTTCTTGACATTCCAAAGACAACATTGAGTTTTGGCTTTATTGTGATTTTAATGATTGACTTTTGGCATTCAAAATTGATTTTAATGGAAATATTTCTACAATTAATAAAAAAGAATTGAACTTTGTACCATTCTATTTCCATTATTTTGTTTCAATTTAACTTCATTTTCGCGAAGAGTGTCGGAGTTTTAGATTTTTGGTCTTTTTTGCCTTGCACTGTAGATTATAAATAAGAATCTTTTGTTCCGTACATACAATTTTTATTTTCCATTTGAAAATGAATTATCCTCTCATGTATTTTTTATAAATATAAATAAATAAATAAAATCTTACATTCAAAAACAATGTTTAGAAAACATTGCACACTGCTTATATTAGCGATGATACTTAAAGTAGAAAACAAGAAATACACAAGTAGAATACACTGTAAGTACGGCCACACTATACGACTTTCTCCTGTATTTGATAAAAAGTTAATCAACTGACGTAATTTTGACGATAATTAATGTCTCGAGCTTGTATTACGGCCTGCAGTGTTGAGATAAAAATAATTGCAACCTCGTTTTAAAAGACTTGGTACTTATTATTCGTGTTAAAGATATATATTTTACTTCATTTAAATTATTCCTTTTCCAAGCTTTTTTTTCCATTACGGATATTTAATTCACTTTTTTTTAATTTACTTAATTAATTTGATTTATTATTGAACTTTCTTTTTTTCAAACTTTATAAGTTATTAAACATTTAAAGGAATCTTCTTATTAAATGTAAAAAATGTATATCATTAAATCTTTATTGGACTTAAGTAATTATATATTATCTATTTTATAATATTCCAGCTAATTATCTAATTATTATTTTATATGAGATAGCAATATTATTTATTTAAATAAAATATCTTAAAATATCTATATTTAAGCATATAGACATAACATAAAATCAAATATTTTAACAAAATGTACACGTAAAAAAAATTTTCTAAAGCAAAGCAAAGAAAGAATAAAAGATTAAAAAGCAAAAATGAATCTGTAAAATCCATACGACACAAGATAGCTTGTTCGAGTACTTATGGATTTATTTTTTTAATTTTTCTTTTAATTGCAAACTCTCATTTATAATATTTTGCTCATATGACAATGAATCGAATTGTATATGTCCGTGCGTATGCGTGCCTGTACATTGCCTTGTATATATGAATTACAACTTGGTAGTATAAAATAAGTTGACTGGACAAACTGGAATTACATTTACTTGTATATAACATTAAAGTTTCCCTTATTCGATATCCTTATGCTAACAGTAATTGATTACTCACGCGTTGTACGGATTAACTACGTTACATTTGTTCGGATTTTAATGTATTTGTTTTTTCTTATAATTTAAATTGTATGATAGAACTTACTACTGCCAGTTATAGGAATTGTAATGATATATTAGTAATGAGGTCGTCAGTGGCTCAGTCGGTAGAGTGATGGATTCATAATCCAGAGATTTCGAGTTCGAATCCCGCTCTCGACGAATTTACACTAGCACCACTGTACGTTACATGTGCTGAAGTTCACAAACACATTGACGACCTCCGTCGCTAAATAGCATCGCAATGATTACCATAAATACAACGACGTTAAATAAAATAAGAAAAAAATATGTATTATATTAGTTTAAAAATGTTGTTTAAAAATTTTTTGTTTGTAGAAAAATGCTGATTAACTTGTATTAAATAATTCAATAAATTTTAATGCAGTCATAAATTATTATTTAGCTAAAACTAAAATTAATGAGACAATGTTCATACTCTTTTGAAGAAAATATTCAAATACTATTTAACTTTTATTCTCCTTCCAATTAACATTTTTATCAATTAGAAATTCATTTGAAATCCGATTAAACAAATTAAAATTGAAATTTAAGACTTTTTTAATAAAGTATTTTATAAAACATATAATAATATAATTCCAAATGAAAATTCAAACATTTAGCATCACTAATATTTCAACAAAAAAAATTCTTTTGCTTTGAAAAAGTTTACATTTTTCATTGACTTGGAAAAATATTTAAATTACTCTTCAGTATCTACTCTTTAAGAAAAAGAAGAAAAGAGACTATTTAAAGTGTTATACATTTGTGACAGGCCGCGCGTGGTTTATTCGGAAAAAAAAAACGGGTCGCAATATTCATTCGTTAGGTTGCTTTTCTACAAGTCTGTTCTTTAAAAAGAAATAAGAAGAGAGAAAAAAAAGCACACACAGAGAAAGAGAGAGAGAGTGAAAAAGAGAAGCATTTCACTAGGTCATGTCTTTGCGCACGCGTGAAATCCCTTGAGATATTTTTGAAAATTACGAGGTTTTTTTTTCGCGCTTCAACGACGACGTTAAAGAAGAAAGAAAGATAAAGAAAAAAAAAAGGTGGATGATCTGAGAAATATCCTCTTTGCCCTTTTTTTTAACTCTCTTTTCTTCTTTATTCCGTTTCATTTTTAAGAGTTTAAATGTACGGTTTGGGTATTATTTTATCTTGGCTAGATAAAAGGAAATGGAAAAGCTTGCGGTGTTCTACTTTTCGAAGACACCTTTTTTTTTTTAAAGTCCATTACTATATTATGAGATTTAATGTTATTCGAGACAACTTTTGATTGTGTTTAATGGTTTGAAATAATCTATATTTATATAATTTTCAATACTTATTAATTTTTTTAAATTTTTTTAGTATAAAATTTTTTTTATTAAATATAAAATAATTTTTTAGAAAAAAAAAAAAAACATAAAAAACAACAAAAAACAAAACAAAACAATTCACAAAAACGTTTATATTATTTTTTTTTTTTTTTTTTTAATTTGTTATTTGTTAGAAAATAAAAATTTAAATAAAAAATTATAACTATCTAATAACTCCCATTATCCTCATTTAGTTCTAAAACTAAAAAACCCATGATTTGAATCACAAATTTTCTATTTACGAACTTTTAACGAGATTAAAACGTCTACCTATACACAAAGAAAAAGTATCAAATCTTTCAGTTATTCTTTCCTCCAAGATAACATTGTAATCGACTTTGTTAGTGAAATTGATTCTTTTTTGTTCTAGAGCAATACCTTGTCGCAAATTCTTGTAATATTATTTTTTATATCATCTTTGCTCTTGCTTTTTCATCTGTTAAATTTTTATTCTCATTTTTGTTATTACTGCGTTACATTGTTATAGAAAATATACATTTTTTTCTTATCCTTTCAGGATTATTAATTTTTTTATGTTAACATTTTAACAAAAAACGTTTCATCGAATACTTTTTTAACGAGCAATATGAAAAAAAAATTTTTCTTTTTTTTATATAAAGCTTTCATAAGAGTTACTACATCAAAATACTTACTCTTTTTTTTCTTTATTGTGACATCTTCGAAATGATGACTTTATGCTAGTCATTACCTTATGTACCCGTTACAAAAGACTCGTAACTTTTATCAAGCTTCGTAAAAGATTTTATTAACGCTAGTTCATTGCTAGAGTAAAAAAAAATGATAATTTTTAATTTTTCTCTTTTATTCTAATAAGAATAAAGTAGATGAAAGAAAACTTTGAAATAGAAAATGTTGTTGATTTTTTGTGTATTTAAACTTTTATTGAATTAATCAACTTTACCTTTTTATTATCTTCTCCGAAAAATCTAATTTTAAAACATCAACTACATGAAACTTTAAGGAATAGAATAAAAAACAGATTATAATAATAAAAGTGTAATAAGCATATAATAATCCCGTAACTTATAAAAACACCACTAGAGCATCTCCGTTCGTTTTATGGCTTGTTATAATTTTAATAAAAGAAGAAAAGAAAAAGCCAAAGTAGCCAGATCACTGGCCAAACAAATAGTTATACATGGATAATAATAAATCTCTCTTTTTTTCTCTACTAACCAGCAACTATGGGTAATCCATGCTTTAGCTACTTTCTTATAGGATTATAAATGTATAATCCCATTTCCTTTTACACAGAATAGGATTAGACTAATTTTATAGTTTGCTTGAGTTTCAACTTTTTTAATTAAAATCTTTTTTTTAAAAAATGATTGTGAAAAATGTTTTTAATATGGAAATACCTTTATAACTGTTTTTTTGCGGGGAAATATTAATTTTCCTTTTATTATTCTTTTGATATCAATGAGATTTTATGGAACTCTTTATTAAAATTTGTAATTAGTTTGTTTAATGAAGCGATAATTCTTTGAGTAAATTAAACAAAATGAAAAATACTCTTTTTCTGCGTGCTTTATACTTTCACCCTTTCTTTTAATTTACTCTAATTTTCATTTTCTTTTTTACGTCTGGCTTTTTCATATGTTACCCTTTGATGAAGTAGCATAAAAAAAAATTAAAACGATCCAAGGAAAATGTAGGTTACAATGATGAATTATGGATCTTTGCGATGGAAAAATTTTCTTAAAATAATAGAAGGAATGTAAAATTTTTGATAGATAATGATTCATTAAAAATAATTTCTTTTGAGAAAAGAAAATACCAAAGTGGAGTAGGAGAAAAGAAATTTTCTTTTCCATTGTCATTTCTTTTCTCTTATCTTGAAAGGTATTTCAAGAGGTTGTAAAATGAAAAATTCAAATAATTAAAAATGTTACAGCTCTGCAAACAAATAACTTTACTTTACACTGTACGTTAAATTTAAATATTAAAGGCACTATTCTCGTAATTGTCATTGTCAACTGTGAAAGGGTTAAAAGGGAGTTTAAGTGTTTTTTGTTTTAAATAAATGACAACATTTACTAAAAAAATACGTGGTGTTTAAAGGTTTAATAATGCAAAAAAATTATAATTATAATTTTTTCAATTAACGTCTTTTTTAATTATAAATATTATAAAAATCACACTTTTTTAATTTCAAGAAGTATATTATGAGAAAAATAAATTTGGCATAAAAAATTGATATAAAATAATTATGAAATAAAAAAATTTTAAATAAAAAAAATTACTTTTTTATAAAACTCCAGTAACTTTGTCCATATATTTTAATCAATATATCGACTCGTAATTTCAAAAGTTAAATATTCACCTTTGACCTCATACAAAAAATGCTGTCGCAATTTTTCATTTAGTTAAATGTCCTACTTAACGGCATGTCGGAGCTGCAGCAATCGAGTTTTGCTTTTTTTATTTTATCAATATCTTTTTAAATTCTTAAATTAAACAAATATAATGACTTGTCCGCACTAAAGCTATATTTATACAATAATTTTTGTTAAAATAAAAAATCATTTGGACTTGTTATTTTTTTATGAGCTCGGATTGGAAATTAGATATTAAACTCGACAAACCTAACCTTAAAATACGACATATTGAAAGTTTTTATTATAACTTTGTATGTATAATATTTTGGTGGAATTCTTGAGTTGTCCGCACTAGAGTTTAATCTTACAAATTTTTTCTTTGTAGCAAAGAAACTCAATTAAACGCATCGTTTATTCATAAGTTATGATTGGAAATATTATTAGAAGGCGGACAGCTTCGTCATGCTCTTAAGATTTAATTTATTAATCAAACTTTTAAGATTAACTTTAAAAAAAAAACTTTCGATTTAAAACTCAATAATGTTGATATAACAATTTCCATAAATGCACATAAATATATTTTTCCCCAATAAATGAATAATTCTTTATTTTTCTTCAACCCTTTAAATCTCTTTAGTTCGCTGTATTCCCATTGCAATCTTTATCCTATACACAACCCAACTCCGTACATCTCTATCTTCTCAATGAACTTTAACCCTTTCTCAGAATTTCGCCTTGTATTTACGAATCCCGCCGAATCAGGGATTCCGTTCATGCAATTCCATATACACAGTGCTATACACGTATGTATACAGATATACATATGTACACTATAAACTGCAACATAGTAAACGTTTGCTATGTGCAAGCAGCAATACTAGAAAAGCAATGTATATGTGCATGAGAAAAGATTTAAAATTGGATCTCGTTATCCTTTCTATGTAGTTGTACGTCGTGGATGTTAACGGACTAAGAGCGCAAATTTTACGTACATCGCGTATGTGTACACCTTTGGAAAAACAAGGATTTAAACTTTTTTTTGTCCTCTTCTTCCTTTTTTTTATTTACTTCGATAGAGAATAGAAAGGAAAAAAGGGAGTTCTTTTTAAAAGTTTCTGATTTCATAGATTTATTTTGTCTCTCCGCAAACTAAAGTGGATTTACTTCGAGCTTTGCTTAGATGATTGGGGGTATGTGTGTGTGTGTGTGTGTGTGGGATTTACAAATGGTTAAGTGTTTCTTATTGAGAGAAAAAGCTTGTTTTGTTTATGTTAGTTAAGTATATTGGCCTGTGTATTGTCCGAGTTCGAAGATCTGTTTTATTTTTTCATTTTCGATTGTTTACTTTGGAACTTTAAAAAGACTATGACATTACGGATGCTTTTAAATTGTTTTATTGAATTGTGCAGTTGGTTCAATTCCTGAAGAATATAAATTTGACTCAATATTGTAAGAATAAATTGGTATTTTATATTATTTTCTTTTAATTTTTTCATAACAATTAAAATATTATTATTAACTTGATTTTTATTATAATTATGTATAATTATAATAAATGCATAATTATTTTAGTAATTTGAAGAGTTAAGGATCTGAAGACCAACGCATCCTTAATTTACTAAAAAAATGTAAAGCATTGTTAAGCTAACGGTCGGTTAAACTGTTGGTTAAGAAAATCATCTATTCGTGACGAAATTATCACTAGTTTAGAACGACAATTGGTTAAACTGTCGGTCAAGTCGTTACAATTTGGTCAACGAATTCTCAATTATTTGCTAATATTTTTGCCAGGGGTGAAAAATAGAAATATGATTTTTTCGTTACAATAAATCAGCCCTTCGTTAATTATGTCATTATGAATTTTTCTAAAAATATAGATAACCATCTTTAGAAATATTGGTATTTTTTCCAATAAGCATGTGGTTAAGCTCGCATTATTTATATAATTAAACCAATTAATTTTCAGAAACCCAAAACCAAAATCTCCAAAAATTCTTTAATATCTTAATTCTCTCAAATCATCCCTTCAAAAAAAAGTAAGCTTAACCAATTCTCTTCCCAAAAGTAAAAAAAAAAAAGTTTGAAAAAACAAAACCACACAGTTTTACGGTTCACAGAACTAGAATAAAAAAAAAAGAGAAGCGAGAGAAAAGCGACATTTGTAGGCGGGGCGGGTATTAGCAGAGGAGAACAGAGTTGTCATATCCCGCTATAACATGCATGTATATATACACGACAAGAGGATGAAAAAAAAGAGAGAGAGAGAGAGAGAGAGAAAGAAGAGCGAAGAGGAGTGTTCGTTTTTGCGCGTGCACGCACATCCGGCCGGATCGACCGATCATCGCGGGAACGACATGACAGTAAAGCGCGCATACACACTGCCTGAAGGGGAGACTTCCGACGATTAGTGAGACACGACGACATACATGAATACCCATTCAAGTAGAATGTATCTTTATATACATGTCTGTGTATATATACGTGTGCATGTGTGTTGGGATTTACAAACAAGACGATTGAGTGGACCGTTTTGTCGCTGGATGGTGATTCCTTTTTCTGCTTTTATATTTTTTATATTCTTGTTATTCAATGTATTCTCACGTGTTTGGGTATTGTAAATGCAAAAAATTACTTTAAAAAGCTCCTTGTTTATACTACTCTAAAATGAAAAAAAAATAAGGCGAGTGATATATTATATAATAAATACTGTTTTGACGGAAAAGTATAAATTTAATGAATTTAATGAAGATATGAATATCAGTAAATGAATTGTTTTGCATTGTGAAAATCATTCTTATTAAGTGGTCTCATTTCCAGCAAGGATTGAATTGTTATCCAAGCTATTAAAGTCAATCATGCCCTTTAGCAAAAGGTCATTAAACTACTTCCTGACTCTTTAGATCTTGTATATCAAGTGTCGCATGAAAAACAGTTACATTGTCAAAGCAATCACACTCAATAGCTTTTTTTCCAAACGTTAAATCACAAATACAATAGCAAGTATCCATAGACGAAATACCAAAGCTTGATAACATTCTTAAAGTTTGGTAAATTTATGATTTAATTATTTATGATTTTTCGAGTCAATGTATTTCTTAATGGTGTATAATTAACGTAATTAATACGGAAAACTAAATCTATCTTCATTAATAAGTCAACAGAAATGTTATCATCGTCAAATGTTAAACGTAACAAACAAGGAACATTAACATCCCTCCTTAGAAAGTGTGCAGCGAAGCAAAATTTCGACATCACCGAATCTCTATAATCTTCTACCTTACCCATTCTCTCTCTTTCTCTCTCTCAACTTCATTCATCCTTTCCTCTCTTTTCTTCTTTCTTCTTTTATCTCGTAACATCTCACTGGGTTATATCCTTGTCGGTTATATACGCATCACGCACGAGTAGCAAGCGAGAAGAGAGAGAGAGAGAGAGAGAGAGAGAGATAAAGAATGAGAGTAAAGCACGCAGAAGCACGTGTCGTTGCCGCGGCAACCTGGCACCAATTGCCTACAAGGCATATATACCCTGTATGTATATATACTTAAAGCTATATAAATATATGTGTGTATGTGCATGTGTAAAATGCGTCCGGTGTTAAAGAGCATTCAACAGAAGCACAATATAGTCGTAGTAGTAGTAGTAGTAGACGTAGTAGTAGAAGTTGAGCGTCTATTTTTGAGGGTGCATTAGACTTCTGACGTGTAGGTCTTGAATTTCTTGTTATACCTAAGGTGAATATTGCGGAAATGTCTAGGGTTAAATTACGGAAGATAAAAGTTTAGATAGTGAAATTCTTTCATTTTAACACCAGAGAAATGATTAATTTTAATGTAATGTACTTCAGATTTTGTTGAAATAAACTTTAGCTATTACAGAAGTTGATTATTCTTCAAATTTAGACAAGTAGAAAATTGATTTGGAAATTAATAAAGAGAGATTTAGTTTGCTCAAGTTTTAAAAAATTTTATTCTATTCCTTTTTAAAAATTTACAATTGTCAATTGATATATTTTTGATCTTCTGTCATCTATTTCATCAATTTATTCAATTGTCTTTTAAACACATTAATATTTTTTTAAAATATCTTTAATATCAAACACGTTACTGAGATTGAAGATTAAACATTCATAACAGCTTATGATAATACATTATGCAACTAGGGAGTGGAATCATATATTTCCTCCAAGGGTCTTTGCTCCCTGGTTGAGGGTAACATTTTTTTCTCATCTTATCAGTGGTCACTGTATTAACTTATAAAATGGAAAATCAAAAATTTAAATATAAAAACTAAATAATTATTTAAAATTTCTCTTTATTTAATTTTATACATTAATGCGTCACTTTACTATCCACTGTAAGGAAATTAGCAAGTAGTAAAATGATACAATACTGCCGGTTTATTTAAAGCTAAAGAAAATATCTCAATTTCGATCCGCTTTTTGACTTAACAAATTGTCCATTACTGTTGAGATTGAAGTCAATTTCAATTTCTTCATTGGCACTCCAATTTTCTAAATGGGCAATCTTGAATACTCAAAATTTCATGTTATTTTCTTTAAAGCTTTTCAATGCGCACAAAAGATTGGTTAGAACAATATGTAACAGTCGCGTTGACCCAAATAAGCACATTTTTGATTCTGTAAATCTTTCATTCAAAACTTCACTTTTCATTAATCCAAACGAAGAAATATACCACTATTTTCTATTTTCAAATTGCATATAACATTCACCAAAAAACTAAACTCTAACTTTAAAAATGATTCTGAGGTTATAAATTAAAGAAGAAAGTTTATTAACCAATTGGGTAAACAATAAATGATGAATCGAAAAAGGTATTATTCCAAATAAACACATAAATTGAAGTATAATCATTATCATACGACAAGCTCATATGTTTAACGATCCCTCTAGGCAACATCATTCACTTTACACATCAAGGCAAAACTAACGCCTCACGACATAAACTGCCATGTATATACCACGCTCATATACAGCACAGCTGCACTGTTTATACGTATATATATATATATAGGTCCATATATACATATCGATCGATTACTTGTGTATAACGATTACATCGACATCTTAAGCTATTGGCAGAGGCAAGTTACCCATACTAAAGTTAAGTACGTAGAAAGAGAAAATTGTGAGGAGGAGAAAGAGAGAAAGAAAGAGCTAACCTATTAATTAGCAAAAGTTAACGAATTAATTAAAGGATAAAGTTATTGATCCAAGAAAAATAATGCGAGCTGTAAGGCAACGTGTATTGATGTTTATGAGCTCGATAAAAATTATTGATATTTGGTAATAAATGTTTGTTAACGTTTGATCAAAATTATATGCTACTTTTATCTGAATTGTAATCAGCTACATTGTTTCAACTTTGATATTTCTGGTTACTTTTACCCGCCGTTTTTATTTCCTTTGCAAAGAAAATAACCACTTTGGGAACAACATTTACAGCCGAACGAAGTTAATTTTTACTTTGCATAAACTTAACCAGAACTTTAAAACATATTAAGCGAGTGTTAATTAGGTAACGAACGCTAATCGAATACCTTAGGCAAAAGCGTGCACTAATCATTTTCCAGAGAATATATTTTACTTGTTTACTCTCGGAGCTACCTTGTTTGCAGAAAATTATTCCAGAATTTCAAGCAGACTAAAGGCTGCTTTTTTCGTATAAAGCTTCTAATTACGAAGAAAAGTGGCATTCCTTTTTTTTATAAAATTATTTACTTAATTAATTCTTTTTAGCTATCCACTTCTTTTTTTTTTAGTTTGACTTCCATAAAGCTTGTTATTGCACGGCAGATGAGAAAGTTTTAAAATTTACGCGCTTTATATTATTCCGGTAAAAGAAAAATTATTTGAAAATTAACGAGATGTAATGGATTAATTAAGTGTTACGGGACTTTAAAATCGTATTAAAGAAATATGCAAAGCGTATTTTTTAATGTTAAAGATAAATGGGATTGCACAAAGGGGATTTCCAACGTTAAATGTTTTTCGAATAATTGAAGTTATAAAGCTTCGAAAAGTTGTTATAATTCATTTAAAATTGTAGTTCTACTTTTAAAAAAAGTTATATTACTTTAATTCTGGAATTATATTTTATCTTAAGAAAAGATAAATTATTTTGAAAAATTGTTACAGAAATCCATATAATTTTTAAGTTTAAAAACATTAAATAATAATCCAAACGCTAACATGAAAAAAAAACTAAGATTTAAATTCACTTAAAAGCCAGCTTCTTATTCTCAAAGCTCATTTATAAGCATGTTTGATATCTTATCGTAAGGCGTTGCCGTGGCACGTGTAAATGTGTACCCCTTATAAACACACAGACGTGCAAAAGTAAAACGAGAAGTGCTATATATATGTATATATAAATAATGTGCAAAGGCGTTTTAATATATACATATATATATATATATATATATAAATAAAGAAAGCAAAGCAAAACAGCAAAACGTTTATCTTATCGTTTGAGCGCCTTCTTGGAGCTGTCCTTTATCTAACTTAAGTTACCTTATTCTTGTTTGGGCTTGCAACGATTGACTTACCATCTCCTTTTATATAACAGCTGAAGCTTGCATTATGTTCACGTTGAGTGATTATTTATGCTTTTGATGAGTGATCATTTGAAATTTAGTATTGAGTGATTATGACACGTTTTATATATAATTAGATTATTCCTTGATTTTTGAATGAGGAAATTTGTTATTTTTAATACTGGTACTTTGTTAAATTATTTTCACTTTCACTCTTTTATTTATGTAATAAAAAAATCTTTTAATTAGTACAAATTGCATAAAATAAAATATGTTGTAAATACATTAGTCTTTGCAGTAAATTAAACAAAAATTGTTCGTTTTCAAATAAATTAAAGAGAAGGTAATATTGTTTGTTTGAAATTCTGTTCAAGTTAACATTGAGTCTTGCAAACTCAACGAAATTACAAAACAACAAAAACAACATTAAAACAGTAACTTTCTCTCATTACATTAACCATTTTCCCGAGATATCTCGTGAATTCGGTGATATTTAACAAAACTTGACACTCACTTACAAAACGGAAGATACGACAAAACAAGCTTCTTAATACATGTACAAAACATATCTATATGTTATTCATCCCAGGGTCACGAAACAATCCTGACACTGAATAAGACATAGTCAAAAGCTCTCGAGCTGAAAAAGAAAAGAATAAGAAGAAAAAAACAGAAAATAAAACAGCATGTCACTAGAAGAAGCTTTTGCTTTAAAATAAAAAAAAAGGAAAAAAAAGTAAAGTAGGTCAAATGAATGCTTTCTCTCTCTTTCAATCTTTATCCTTGCTCCTTATATTTTTCCGAAAAATATGCTTCCTCTTTCTCTTTCACTCTTTACCCTGTGTCGTTTAAACCGTAAAATGTTCGCGCGAAACAAGATAAACACGCGAACATTACAAAACCCTTTACTTTTCTGCCTATGTAATCATCTCTTTCCTTCAAGTTTTAAAGCGTTTAATCGTTAGAAGAAGAAGAAGTTCCTTCGCGTGCCCGGTAGGCGGAGATTCTACTACTTCACAATATTTTTTTTTCCGTTTCAATTCTTTATTTTTCCATTTTTTTTTTCGTTCACTTTAGACTTACGACCTAGTTGATGCGCAAATAAACTTTTCGGTTTTCCGCTTGAAATTGTATAAAGGGTAGGTTAAAAGATATTGGGGTTGGCGCGGTTGAACTGTTTAAATGGATGAGGTGTTGTTTCGGGCAGATTTTGGTCTGCTGACGTCAATGATTCAGCTTGTTACCTGGAGGTTTATCTGCTTTCGACGTATTAAGGCATTTGAAATGTTTGAGCTATAAAATTTTATACCAATGTACTTGATTTTAAAGAAAAACTTTTATACTGTTTATTGTGAATAAATTTGTATTATAGAAAATAAAAATTTTGATTTTCAAAATTATTTCAATTCTATGGAATTAATTATATAGATGCATTGAAAGATATCAAATTTAATGAATAGTATTAGAATTCAAAAACAGTCGGTAAAATTTGAAATTTTAACAATTTGAGAGAAAATTTTTGCACTTGGAGAAGAATAATTCAATTTTTTTGGTAAAATACTTATGCATTCAAATATTTTATTCAGTATTCGAATTTAAGATTTCTATCAATAAATTCGAAAATTCATACAATTCAAAACTGCAACTTCTTCTTCAGCTCTTATCAATTTTTCATACTTTCTTTACCATTCTTGCTTCCCATTCTTAAGGAAAAAGAAAAAAAACGAACTCATGAATGTCAACCTTCTCCCTTGACCATATAGCCCAGTCAAATTCCATCGTCGTTCAGCGAACCTTGTAATGCCTCTTACACACGTACACACATCTATACATATACACATATGTAAGCAGAAGCAAAAGGAGCAGCAGCAGTAAACCGGGCAGTAACAATCGGTTCTCGATTGGATGCTGCATCCTCCCTACCTTTCGAAACTCCTTTTAGTTCATGAAAGAAAGAAAGAGAGGCTAATCTCGAAGTAGCCCGTGTAATCGATGCTTTTTTCTCACCGCTCAAACGGCGGAATGAAGAAAGAGAGAGAATGAAAGAGAGAGAGAGAGAGAGAGGAACGCGAAACCTGTGGTGTATTGCGGTCTTTTGTATATATACGAGTCACACAGCGTGGTACAGTTCCCACGTACCTTTTACACCCCTTCTTCAAAAGATATATATGTATATATATCCACATACATACATATATATAGCTTTATCTTTTTCTTTCACTTTGGGATTTCCCCTACCTTATATCCTATAGAACATGCAATGCCCTTCTTCTTCTTACTTTACCTTCCACTCTCTTTCTCTCTCTTTCCTTCTTTCTTGACCAGTTAAAACCTTTTCTTTCTCTCTTTTGCTTGTTCGCTCTTTTTCTTTTTTTTTTAAATTTTTTTATTCTTTTTATATTCGCCGAGCGAACCCACGCACAAGATGAGTTGTTGTATGTGCATGCGTATTTGTGAATCTGTGCATAAATTTCGACAAATGCCATAGTTGCCAAAGCAGCAATTAGATTCATGAGGATTCGGTTGGTTATTAAATTTTTCATGTGTATTTGAAAGAATAATATTTTCACGGAAGTTACTTACTTGGATTTGAAAAATTATTCGATTTATTCAGATTTTTTAAAAAGTTTGGAGTATTATTCACATTTGATTTATTCATACTTTTTGACATTTCAATTCTGTTTTTGTCGTTTTAACATAGTAACGTTTACATAACTAAAAAATTAAGATTATAATTAGTTTATATTTAAAATCTCACGTT
This sequence comes from Anastatus disparis, assembly GCA_017163975.1. NCBI lineage: Eukaryota > Metazoa > Arthropoda > Insecta > Hymenoptera > Eupelmidae > Anastatus > Anastatus disparis. The sequence goes on from JAFFSR010000226.1 coordinate 4,873,705, forward strand.
TAAACACACTTTACGATTAGAAGATTAAGGATCAATATTTACCAAAACATTATCTACCAAACATTATTGCCTAAACGATATTTTCTAATGTTATTTATGAATCGACAATATTAACTGGAACAGATTTAAAGCTAGCATTTAAAAACATAAACAAACCTTGAAGTAACGAAATTTCAAAAGCTATTATAATCTTGTAAATTACTGTCCTGACCGAATTTTCATAAAGAAAACATTTTCTCTCTCTCTCTCTCTTACTGCAAAATGAGAATATGCAAACAAAATCGTACATGTGTGTATTTCTTGCTTGACTTGTGCCTCAAGAGAAGCCCTCACAGTAATGTTTTGAAGGTAAATGTTTAACATCTCTTGCCCACAGAAACAAACACACATACGTACACATCCACATGCACATACACACAATCACAAACATACAGAAAACTCTTCTCTCTGCTTAAACCACAATCGTGAAACTGTTAGCCGCTTGCCAACAATGCAAAATGTCTAATTTACAATTGGTCTAGTCCAGGCTTTAAATAGGAAGCCTATTTATATACATCATGCTCTTGTTTGAAAAATTCAAGAACTTAAATTCCTCTGCTCTTTTCATCTTACTTTTCATTCTGCTTAATTAATGGTTTACCATTAAGATATGATTTTCGTACATTTTATTCAAATAATGGATAATTGTCCAACTTTTATAAATGTGGAGTATAATCCAAATTTTTAATCAAAATCCACTTCTAATTACTCTTATACATTTTTTAAAATTAAATTTATTTTTGCCGAAATAAAGTAGTCCGTTTGTAATCAAATGAAAAGTTATTAAAGTATTTCTGCGATAAATTTTTGTGAAAATTAACAGTTGAAAAACTGGAGCTCGTCGTCTGTTTAGTAGATTAAAAACTAGGTCCATGACTAATTATAAAAATTCGTTCTATTTCTGATTCCATTTATCTTCCTAAACATTTTTAATTGTCTTTAATTTATATTGCTAAAAATTTAAAAAAGTAATAAGCTATTAAATTTTAATAATTTATTATTAATTATTTTCATCGAAATAATAATAGATATATTTTAGTAACTCCAGTACTTTATCTTTAACGGTGTTGAAAAAAAAGAGCAAAGAAGAAAAAAAACACGCGTACTGTGGCATTATCAAGTTTCATACAGCGTACTCTGCACAAATGGAGAGCTGACTACTTCGAAGATATGCAGCTTTCTCATATTAGAATATATTTCATAGCCAAAGCAGTTTACATTGCATGCATTAAAAAGTGCAATAGACTTTTAAAAGAGAAAGAGAGAAATTTTAAATGTATTTATGTATGTGGTGTATATATGGACCAGACTTAAAAAATTGTAGCTTTTCTTGATAGGCTTGTTGATTACATGTAACATAAATTTAAATAGCGTAGGCCGTTTATTTTAATCCTTAATTAAATTCATAAAATGAAGAAAAAAGTCTTATAAAGAATATATTTAAAAAAAAGACAATTTTAAAGAACTAGTTCTCCTCGTGAGCATTAAACGGTTTCTTTTAAATATATAACCTATAAGCATGTTAAACATCAAACGAATATTGTTTAATAGTTGTTAAAGTTAACGATAGTTATCCCAACAACGTTGTAAGCTGTCTTAAACATTTGATGTCCAACATAAGTCTACCAGTAATCTTTTTGATAAACATGGAATTCTTTTATGTATTTTAAATATATTGCTTGCGGATAAACTAAAACTACTTGTTAAAACTACACGTTATACAATATTTCATTGCTTGCAATATGTTAAAACAACAATATATGCGCACACACTAATGTCCATCAGTTTTTTGCATGCGTATTTGAATATATCTTCTTATTTACTGCTATACTTCAATTATCAAAGTTCATCGGAAAATATATACTTGTTTGAATTTACATTGAGATAATAACAATGTTTCTCAAGAGAACTAAATTGATAAAGCTTAGTATTACAACCCTATTACGTTATTTAAAAAGCTCATTCTTATAATACTGGCACAATACTTCTTCTCTTTCTCTTTCAGTAGAATACCACCATACTCATGTAACATAACGCCCTCCGAAAAATCTTTGCAATCGTTTAAATACCATAAGAAATCCTCTCTCCCGCAACCATTTCACATTACGAATAAAACGAGCGTTAACATATACACATACACGCGAAATAAAGCCACATAAAAGCAAAAGCTTCATGCTGTTTCTTCCCATATACATAACCTACACATATTATATACACGCATTCAAAAGAAGAAGAAGAACCGCTCACTTCTCCCACACACGGTGGCGCTAAAATAAAATGACCAGGATGGAATGCCGAAGCATAAGGGGGAGAGAAACGAAGAAGAAGAAGTAGAAGAAGAAGAAGAAGAGAAACCTGGCCCCGAACAGGCTAAGGTTATATATATACATACGTATATATATATATATATATGCAACGTGTGCATGGTTCACACACCTTTCTTCTCTTTTCGCTTCGCCTACACACGTTTGCACACGCGCGTGCACGTGCCGGAAAAGGAGAACGTATATAAGATAGGCTTATGGCTGTGCAAAGTAAAGCGGCTGCTGGGAGAGAAGATATACAGTATTGGAACAAAGGAGAACTTGAGAATTTCTCTGTATATGTATGTGCATGTGTATGTGTGTATATCGGGGACCTTGTTTTAAGAATTTGGTATGTGAAGATGCGAGAAAAAAAGGGGACAATTGTATTGGTTGTACCAACTGGTTGGAATACATTGAAGAAATGATTTTTTTTCTTCTTCATTCCTTTTTTCATTTCTTCTTTTTTTGGAAGAAAGGATGAGCTATAGTTTCGTATGGTAACAAGATATGGGATTTCAGTTTAGATCTTGTGGGATTTTGAAATGGAATGCAGTTAATAAATAATTAAAGCTTTTATTTTAATTTGGATGCCAAATTTGAAATTTAAAAGAGGAGGAGGAAGAGAGGGGAGAGAGTCAGAGAGTTCTAATTTTCTGGTTTGATGAAAACCGGTATATACTAAATTTGATTGCTAAATTTAATGCCAACCACTCTAAATTAAGTTGATGCTGGTATTAAAAGTTTTTTTAGCATTATGATTAAGATTCCAAAATTTAAATGGAGATTTAATGACTTAATCGATCCGGTATACAGGTGATTTACCATATTAGCTTTAGATAATACGAATTATTAGAAAACATGAAAATTGGCTGCTGCCATACATAACTTGAATAATGAATAAGTGGCGTTGAATTAGATTATAACATAATAGACTTATTATTCGATTTTGTTGAAATGCATTGTTGTTTTGATTCAATTATTGTTCAATACACGCTCCAACTATTATATTCTTTGTTTAGTATAAATTCTTCATTTATTTTACTTCATTATTTGAAGAACAATTCTTTATAAAAACGATCCTTTATTTATTTAAATAAAATAAAAAGAAAGATTGTATTAACATGTAAAATTTAACAGTCTGAACTGTATAAACGAGTCAAAGCTAACATAACAAAGGCTTCGAAAAAACAATTAGAATCGTTTCAATTAAAATCTAAATGATCCTTTTAACTGCGTGCAATTTCTCAGTGCTGCAGAAATAGAAACGGTATATACGCTTCTAAAATAAAGAAAGCAAGTGAGTAAAAGAGAGGAAAGAGAGAGAAATAGAAACTGCGAGTAAGAAAGACGAAAGAGTAAAAAAAAGGGTATATATATATAAGCAGACAAAGCGCGCGAATTTCAAATAAGACAGAGGGAAAAAGAGAAAGAAGCAAAGAATAAAAGGCTTAAAGAAAATAAGAGCGAGACAGAGTAAGAAAAGAAAGAAAAGAAATACGGTGAGAAAGAAAAAGTTAAAGAAAGACAGAGAAAGAGTTATGGGAATGAAACGAAATGAAACAGAGAGAGAGAGAGAAAGAGAAAGATGGAAATGATAGCAACGATGCACATGAGAAACCCTATATGCACACCGCCACATACATTTCTCGCGGGCGTTCCACTCTTCTCTGTGTGTATATATATATTTATGTCCTCGAAGTCCGTATTCGTGTCAGTATGTAAAGAGCATGCTAAATTTGTATTGGCATCCCATATGTCTCAGACGCGCTCCTCGACTTATTGCAAGAATTATATGTCTTCCTGAGACATATTGAGACTCAATATGTCTCAGGAGAAATCAATATGGCATCACCGATCCTACTATGTTTCGTTCAATATGTCAAAGAGCAATCATATTGAACGTAGGTTAGTGAAAAAAAAATGACTCGCGCTTCGACAGCAGCTATACTCATTACAAAATGTCAATCTAAGAAACAAAAGAAAAAATCAATAGAACTAAAATTTAATTTTAAAAGTATTGAAAAAAAGATTAATATTTTCAACTAATAAGTTATATTTCCTCATACGGCCTACTTCGGACATAAAATCATCTATGTCCTTTGGCCGTTTATTCAGGTGGAATCTGAATCTCGAACAATGTTTGCCGCTTGAGCAGAAATCTACCTCGGGCGCGCTTCGCGCGCCCTCGGCAATTTCAGCTCAAGCGACAAACATTGTCCTCGATTCATATTCCACCTGAATACGGCCAAAGGACATATATAACTAATATGCGATACCTTCAGAAAGACATAAAGCGAGAGAGATGGAGAAAGGACCCAGGTCAGGCTTGGACCATTGAAATACCACGACGACGCCTTCGTTCCGCGGGCTATTTTCTGCCACTATGGTGAGCACTTGCATCACGCGTGATGTTAGCGAGAAATCGATTAGAAACATATAGTTTCCGTTCTTTTCCTTTAAAAGCTCGAAAGTTTTAATCTCTTTGTCGTTTTTCTATTGAGAATAATCTTAAGCTCCATTGGATTTTAGAATATCTAGCTTTTATATTTTCCAAATTATCTCTAAAATTTTCCTTATCCATCATGAATGAATAAATTATGGATGAAATCAATTTTCCTCTTTCAAAATGAATTTTATAACAAGAATTGTCAAATTTTCTGAATTATATAACAGACATGGAAAAAAAAATTCAATTTAATTCTCTTGACTTAACAATTTGACGACGAACTAATTAAATTTTATGCAACTGATAATTGGCCTTCAAATAATAGACCAAATAACTGTCTAAAATTCTATCACGTTTTGCGATTTCAAGGAATGCAATTGCTCTTTCATAAAGAGAAAGAGAATAAGAGAGAGAGTATTGAAATGCTTTTGCATCTCTGTGGAAAATTGAAAAAGGAAATCAGCTCACATAGATGGTTCCAAGTTCTCTATCCGTTCTAACGACAAGAGGGAAATCTCTTACCAATCAGGTAAATGTTCTTCCCTTACTTTTTGTCAACTGTTCTCCAAGGAATTCAATTTCGTGTGAATAATCGTTCATTCATTTTATTTACGCATTATTAAATATCACATATTCATTGTTTCTTCTTCGTTTTTCTTAATTAAAAGAAATAAGCTTTCACCTTTGATTTTTTTTATTTAGAATTAACTGTTACGCGCGATTTAATTAAATTACTGATACAATTTCTAAGAGATCCAGAAGGAGTAGGAAACTAATTGAGCGCTTTGATAGGGCTTGATTGAAGCACTTTAGAAGGAAAAGAGCGTAGTTTGCTTGTGTTTTTTCGTCCTTGAAAACAAAGTAGTTATATTATTCTTTTTTTTCCTCGCTGTGTTATCGATGAGAAAAAGAAGGAGCAAAAAATCAATGAATCTAAGGAATTCGGATTGCACATGCTTAACTACATAATGTACTTGGGTTATTGATTGCCATAACGACTACGTGTGCGTGATAAAAAGTCTCTTGGGGTACATGTGAAACTCAATGGGTTCATCGGCAATTCACTGCTGTGAGAAAGAGTTTTCAGTTAAGCTTTAAAGAGCTTTGATGGAAAAATCTTGTTACAGAAGTAAAATCATTTTTTTTATTTTCAAAGGTATTGGAATTCAATAAATTTTCAAGTGTTTTACACGTTAATCAGATTAATTATTTATTTTTCAATATTAATGTTTAAAGAATCAAAGTAAAGAAAATTTAATAAAATTAAAATGAGATTTAATGAATTAAATGTTATTTTAATTTTATTAAACTCCCTTTACTTTCTTAATTACAAAAATTAATAATTATTTTCTGAAAAATAAGTTAACTGCTGTTGAAGATTTAACTTCAGCTCAGAAAATCCACCTTTTTCTTATTTTCAAATATTAAAATTTAATATTAAGCTCATTAAATTTTCATTTTATAAAAATTTTTTTCATTTCGAAATTAAAAGTCTTCTTCAAGATGTAATAAAATGAATTTGAGTCTCTGGTTATATTCGCAAATTTAAAAAAAAGAAAAAAAAAGTAATTTTTTATTCACGTTGACTTCTACTAAGCGCGTGAGATCTCCGGCGGAATCTTATGATTGCATGACGCACATGCGTGCACGAGTCTTGATTCTCGGCGCCGATAACAAAAGATGAGTCCTTCGACAATGGGCCTATTCAATGACTTTCGAGCTCACGCGCACGCCTCTTTGTCTCTCTTTCTTCTTTTTTCACCTTTTCTACTCTTCATTCTATACTTTTTTCTTTTCGTTTTCGTCTCTTTTTACATTTGGCACTTATGCATTCTTTCCGTTTCTTTCATATTCGTCAAATTGGAAAGTGCAAAAATTTTAATTTTTTTTTCCTAAAATGAAAAAGTTTTTGAACGTTGAAAAAATTTTTATTTAAAACGCATTTGAATTTTATTATTAATTTTACTGTTAATACTTATTCAAGTTGTCTGTCTATTCAATAAGATTGTTTTAAATGAAAATAGTATATTGTTACATGCTATGATTAATACCTTTAATCATAGTTTTGTTCGTTGTAACAATCAATACATTAATTGATGATTTGTTTGCTATCGTGTATAACAATCGGATAAAAAAAAATTGTTATTGTTTCAGAGAAATTTTTGTAGATGAACAATAGCAAAATGTTTCATACAAACTAATGACGATGTAGTCACAAAAAAAATCAATATTGTTATTTTAACATTATACTTTATAAATCGTTAAATTATTTTGGTATACGACAGATACACAAAAAAAGAAGAAAAATATATAACAATATTTCACTGCTACAATTTAATTGATTTTTATAATTGATAAAATAGCAAAACAAAATAAAAAAAGAAGTATAACAGCAATAAAAATTTGTGAAAGCAAAAAACGCTTTCGATATATAGCCTCAATTGTGGTTAATTTCGAAAGAAAAAAATATCGGTTAATTGATAATTAGTCGACAATGAGTCCCATCCGGTTGCCATCATTTTTCGTTCACTTTATAAAAGAGAGACTACTATATACTTTGTAGTGGAGAATTTCATTCCCCCTACCTTTTTTTTATATTTTCAAGTAACACGATATAATTCCACTTGCTTATGTCAATTTATAAAATAAAACTAAACCTTGTTTCATAACAAGTTTCTCAATACATTTGTAGATAGACTTATTGTAGACATTTTTCTTAGAATTACATAAAAACCCTTTTTTATGAACTTATAAAAATAATATTTTTGCTGTTTAATCTTTTTTCTAATAAAAAATAGTCTATAATTCAATGTAATTATAGACTATTTTCGTTCAATTAAAATTAATTTTTAAAAGGATGCGAGATGCTGTAATCACAGTTTCAATAAGTTTAAAATACCATTTAAAAACCTTTCAAAATATTTCTGTATGTTGCTAATTGACTTTACTTTAAAAATGTACTAAGCAGATACATTTTCAAAAAACAAGTTTGAAAAGCTTTTAAAACTGTAATACTGAAAATCCTGATAACATCCTCTTTAATTTTAAATAAATAATCTTTGTTACTATATTTGATCACATTAATTTTAACATACGCAAAAAATCAATGAACATTGAATTAATAAAACTTTATCATTTATGTTTACAGAAACAGTAACGATGCTTGCTCGTCAATCAGAAAATAAGACTTTAACACTATTCAATCAAGTATATCGTGCCATGGCAGTTCAAAGTAAACCGTCAATATCAAATCTCTACCAAGCAATGGTGGATTATGTATCGCCCTCCAATACTGGCGAAAATCTTCAGCAACCATTGAGTCAAGAAAAATTACACGAACGTTTCACCGATTTCTTCACACGTTTATTTCCAATAGCTTATCATCGTGCTGTCAATCCAGTCCAATCACATCAAGACTTTACCGATAAATTCAAGAACTGCCTATACAAGACTATGGATGAAATCGAACCATTTGGTGATATACCCAAACAAATTGGTCATTCATTGGGCAAAAGTCTTGAAGCAACGAGAGTATTAATACAAGCATTGACTTTGGGTAAAAGTGTATTAGAAAAAACTGATGGTTTGTTATACTCGGGTACTAGTGTTCAACAGGAAGCTTGTTATAAGGCTTTGTTGAGAATGACTCATTGTCCAAAGTGTCGTGCTATAGCGCACGATGTTATGCCCTGCCGAGGATTTTGCACCAATGTTATGAGGTGAGTCATTTGTGGACTTTTATTTTTTCGTTTCTTTATTTTTTTTCATCGATAAACTTGGAAGCTTTTGTTCAAAATGTTTTATAAATATTTTATCTGATACCAAATATTGTTATGGTTAAAGAAACAGTATTTTTGTCATATGATCATTTGCAGAGTCCATTCTCTATCGAATTTCTTTTTCTGATTCAGTTAAAAACTTAAATAGTTCAACAATTTGTAAATTCATTAAATGCAAATTTTTAACTTTTTTAGATTTTGGATTTACCAAAGACACTTGACTTACTTTGAATTCTGAAAGACTCACTTTGAATAAGTTACTAATAAAAAAAAGAATGGAACAACTGTCTTTTTGTAATAAAATTTTGACATAAAAATAATGAAGGAAGTCATTACGGGGTAAAATTTTTTGTGTGTGCTATTTGAAATTGCCTATATATGAAAAAAGCGAATATTGTAGGTTACTAGAATAACGATCATATTCTAATGAAGTTGTTAGAATTGCAAGCCAAAGATAGTCTTTTGAATTTAAATTAACTGGGTCACCGGCTCTAATGATAGTTATTATTCTATAAGATCTCGTATACATCAAAGTGATTTATATTAATTAAAAAAAAAGTTAAGAATACATTAATTAATGCTTATATATATAGAACTAGATGATACTCTTTTTGCAATTATGATGCAGGTAAATGCAGTACATTAATATAATAATGAATATTTTATAAAGCTAAAGAACGCAAAATAATTGCACAGGTTTGAAAAAAGGGGTTGTAAAGACAGTTTGAAATTCCACACTTTTCTAATGCAGAAAAAGTACCGTTTAATATCGTCCTTTATAAAAATGAAATATTCAAGTTATTAAATTACAAAACAATTTTTTAATGAAATTTGAATTTAGTTGGTAAAATTACACGAGAAAACAGTATTAAATTTCAAACAATAGAACGTTGTAGGTCTGTACTATTGAAAATTTTTTAAGTAATCAATTAAAATTTAATTGTTGTAGGTAAATTACAGTTTTTTATATCCCTTAATGTATTTGAAGTATATAGCATTCATAATTACACGATCTTGTTTCAATAGAAGCTTCGCCAATTTAACAATATCACAGTAATTTTCTTTGTATTACGAAGATCATTAAGGAAAAATCTTTTAAAATTGAAACAGTAATTATCTATTAAATACTTAACTCTGAATAATCGATAAACCAATCGCGGTGAAATTATTGATTTCCTTTAAATCAACAGTAATGGTTAACTTCCTATCTTTAAAAAACTCATTAGCGAGGAAAAATAAAGATTAAATTTCTTCTGAATAATTGGTAATTTTTTTTTTTGTTACACAGAGGTTGCTTGACAGAACCAGCATCGGAGCTTGATTTTGCTTGGTCGGAATATGTAGAGACTGTTGAACGTCTGGTAGTGGCAGTAGACGGCCACAATGATCCCTTAGCTCTTAACGTTGAGAAGGCGGTCAGACATTTAGACAGCCGAATTTCGGATGCTGTTATGCATGCTATGGAGAAAGGACCAGCCCTTGAAGAAAAGGTTAGTTAAGCTCATTTCTATATATATATAAATGAAAAATAAAATTAAAAACTCTTTTTCCTTGCATTTTTTTTCGATTAACTATATTAAAGTGGATAGGATCATACATTTGGAGGACTAATTATAGCTCAGGAATTTTCAACTATTTTTTTTTCAAAGTAGAATATTGCACGGAGATTCGTTTGTGTGAATGGATTTGAATTTTCAATAATCTAATACCAGTTTAATAGCAAGAAATTACATGAATAGAATAGAATTATGCATGAATGAAATTTCATATTATTCAACTTTTATGGTTGAAATATTTAACTTTACTATTTTATACATTCATATAAGCATATTATTGATTTATTTTACTGTTTCGCATCAACTGGTGATAAATTGAAGCTAAAAGAAAATCATAAAGGGAACTAAAGCTCATAAATTGAAGGAAAATTTAGAAGTAAATCGATCGTCTTTGTTCGAATTTCCCACTCTTAATTTCAATAAAAAAAAATATACGATGCATCTTTTGCTCACACCTGCAATACTATTGGTCGTTTTTTAGCCTGTTTATAAACTGCATAATAGAAAATTCGTTACATTACACATTTAACAAAGGTAAAATGATTCCCAGAAACTCGTATAAACTCACTGCAATTGCAAGCAATATCGTTTATAATTCCCAAACAATACTTCTTTTCGTTGACTTTTGTGTACGGCATTACATTTTTCTTTTGTCAATGGGTTCAGTTGTTAAGAAGAACAGTAATACTTAAATACACCCTATAGAGCCCTCTCATCTTCTTCTCCATTGACAAGCCAGTAACACACAACACACAACAACAATCCCATATATTACACGGGCAATCAGTATAGTGAGGTGTAAACGTAGCTAACTTTTTTGGACAATAGACTGAACACGCCACCTTTTTTTCTGTTGTTGTTTTCTTCTTCACTTTCTTCCATGTATTACATATATATAAATGTGTAACCATATCCTCTTAGAATTTTACGACTTTAAAAATGAATTGACTTTTGGGGTTGGATATTTTAGCATGGCGCAACACACAAAAGCATTCATTCCGAGAGTTTAGCACACTTAGAATACATTACATACATTTTAAAAAAAGATTCTTTTTTTTAAATATACATTTTTGTTAGCGCATCTGTATATGCCTATTATTCATTGATTTTCCGTACTCATTTGTCAGGATCTGTCTTCTTTTTTTTCCCTAAGAATGACCCTCGGGAGTATTTCTTCTTTTCAAGAAGTCTTTTTCTCAATGAACCTAAAAACCTGTGTCCATTTTTTCTTCTTCATTCTTCCTTCACGACTAGAATTTCTTCTTAACCGTTAGGATAGAGACATAAAATTCTAAAAGCTACCGATGACTTCCAACGTCGTTCTTCTGTTCAATCGTCGACATATAAGTAGACAACCATAATTCTCTTGCTCTTATATATACGCGTATATAGGAACTTTTACTTCAAAAAGCCATAGATTCTTCTCTCCTTCATTGAGATTTATTAGCGTAGCCTCTAGTGTGCGTGAATGTATAGCGTAATCATGTGTGACACCGGTGGTCTTCTCCAACTATATAAGCGACAAGGACAGAGAGAACGAGAAAGAACGAACGAACGCACCAACGAAGAGAATGAACGAGAGAAATAGTGAATGAGAAAAAGGTAGAAGAAGAAAGAGAGGCTCTTTATATGCTGAGGATTGAAAAAGGAAATACGACAACGACGAAAAGGTATATAGAAGTGAGAATGGAAAGAGGGGCTTCTTCTTCTTCTTTATTTTTTTTTTATTTAGGCAATAGACTCTCGCCGTTTGCGACGATGGCGGCACAGGTTCCGAAAAGGATCTTTCTCTTCTCTTCTTTTACTTATACATATACATATACAAGTATATATATGCATTTATGTATATGTAGGTGTATAGGTCGATTTTGGACTTTTTATATAAGGGTGAGAAGAAGGCGCCTGCGGTGCTCTCCTTCTTTCGCACACTCTGTATACATGTTAAATCCAGTATAAAACGTACCTGTTGGAACTTGTGTGAAGGTGGCCTCGCCAGGGGGTCTCTTCTTCTTCTCTTTCTCTTTCCTCTGTGTGTGTCTGTTTTTTTTTCTTCTTCTTCTTCTCTCATTGGGAAAGAAAAAGATGGAATGAGACTCACTAATAATTCCTCACGAAGAAGAGGTGCTGCATTTCTGCGTGTATTACGTGGCCTATACGTACAATTCTTGCATTCTGCGTGGTCCTTTTTCTCTTTCTCTCTCTCTTGGGATGATCGTTAAAACTTTTTGGGATGCATCTTTTTCGTTGTTCTTTTTTTTTATCTCTTTTCTGGATTCTCACTGTGTGTAAGTCGCGCGCAAGAATGTTTTTTTTCTTCATTTCAAGATCGTTAGTTTGTAGACTAGGACCATAGGGATTTTGAAAAGAGGATATTGTGTAGTTTTGAGGGCTAAGGTTGTTTAGAGGATTTAGTAGGGATGATCCTTTTTAGATGGATTTAGGTAACTAATGACAAATAATATTGTTTACTATGGTTTGAATTACGTTCTATTGTGAACATCGAGTGGCTAGCAATAAAGATTATATTTTGATATTGTGATGCATGACACGGACTTTACTACACAAATCACAACTTGATCGATAATAATTTTTAAATTATGTGACGAATACAATAATGAACGTTTCTTTTTAATAGAACGTTATTAAAACCAAATATCGTAGACTTTGGACATTGAAATATATATAATTCAAAAGCGTGACGTGATTATGATATTGAATTGACATTATGGAAATTTTGACAATATCAGTTTTGCGCTTATAATTAATTCGTCGGGCATTAATGCCAGTCGCGATGTTTCGCATACATCATTTAATGACACGATGTTGTAATATAAAATTAACGCGCAAAATCGAGAACAACCATCATTCAATGCATAACGCTACGAAAAAAAAAGAAATATCGATGCAAAATTTAATCTTTGACTTTATTACGAAAAAATTTAATATCGTACTTTTATTACATCATGATCATAAACAAAAATTCGATATATCGATTGAGAATAAAAAAAAAGGATACGAAAGAGAAACTGATTCCACCTACCATGTATTATATAAAGAAGAAGCCGCTTCGTATATGTATACTTGCCCTATGTAACCACATAAATGAAATCCTTTTTGGAATTCCTTAAAATCCTGACAGTAAACTCCTCTCTTCCCTTCTCGGTTACTTACTTCCAAAATCAGCCAAAAATTCCAAAGCTCCTCTTTTTATTTTTTTTCTCCTTCCATATGCGTAGGTGTTTGGAATTTTAGTTTAAGCATATCTCGGCTTTCATTTATTATTCATTTCAGCAGCAGCGAGCAGCAACCAGTAGAAGAAGTAACCAAAGTTCTTTTCGCGCGCATTACTTCAGTGTGTATATATATATATATATATATATATATATGCATATGGGTCTCTGAACTTGTAGAGACTTGCCGACAAACCGAATAGCCTCGTTAGTCATCGTTGCTTGGTTCTTGCTTACTACCTTGGTTACTGCGTGTATATATATATATAACGAAAAGTATTGGACAAAAGGCTCAGACTAAAACGGCTTCTTCTTCTTCTTCTCTTGATCGTGAGCTCAGATTCTCTTTCTTTTCTCTCGTATATAGGTAAGGTATCTCTTGGGAAAAAGAATATCGATTGCCAAGTACATATGTGTGAGAAGAAGTTGATTTTTTTTCCTTTTGGTTTTATTTATTTATTTTATTTTTTGTTAAAAAAGAAGAGAGAGAGAGTTTGTATTTGTTGCTGGTTGCTTACTTTTTCGTAGAAAATCAAAAAAGAAGAAGAGAATGCTTTTCTCGTTCTCTCTTTTGGAGGAATGAAACCACTGAAGCTTATTGTGTTGTACTTCCTTTTCTTTGGTCTTTTGGGAACTTGAATCTTTTCTCCTTGTGTGTGTGTGTTGGGGGAAATCGCAGTAAATTGACCAAAAGGGAAAGAGAGAATGTTGAGAGGCAGATACTGACTCTTCTCTTTTTTTTGGGAGAAGATAATAGAAAGGATTTCGTTGAAAGTTTTCGATTTTGAGGTAGAATTATTTATAGATATACAATGAGCCAAATGTATTTTCTCAAATCGTTTTATGTTAACTTATGAATGTCGTTTTTTAGAAAATTAGTTCGTGATAATAAAGAATAAAGAAGTTTTTGAATAAAATAATTCCTTTCTTCGTTTGTGGTTTACACATTCGAAGAAATTTCGAAAGTTTTTATTTATTGCTATTATAATTTTAGCTTTAATAAAAAGTTATTAAGAGCTAAATGTTACTTTTCATATTGTACTCGCAAAACACCAATTGAATAATTCATACAGCAAGGTAATTGATTATTTAATCAATAAGAAATACGTGACTCCAGATAAAACGTTTTACATAATTTATAATTTAATCAAGATGAAATATTTGTAATATTAATTAATTTATGTGGAGGAAAAATTGACTTTATTCAAATGAACTTTTTTGAACTGATTATTATTATTATTTTATATTACATTTCTCAAATAAAGTGCAATAATCTAAGTAGTGATTATTTGAACTAGTTTTTAGTAACAAAAACTAGAGTTCCAATTTTGTAATTAAATTTAAAAGTTAAACAATAATCTTGGCATTACAAAGCAATAAACAAAACGAAAAATCGATATGAATTCTCTGTAAAACTATGCAGACATATTAATAAATGTACTAAAAGCTCAAATTATTCACTTACCATAGCCATAGATCACAATACATAACTATAGCATGTAGTTCACCTAACAAAATTTAAAAGCCGACGACGACGTGTTGCCAAAAAAAAAGTACCTACATACAAGGAGGATAATATAACTCGTGACACATAGTTTCACGCTTACACATAAGCAAAAGTTACAAACTTTTACATTTTGAATTTGTACTGTATATACTCAAAAAAGCGTGTACACGTATATACATTACCATTTGTCTGTTATATACAACAAGACTTTAACGCCTCACATGTATATATATGCATTTACAAGCAAAGCTTTTTGCTTCGTTCTATGCTATATCTATGTATACAGAGCTTGAAATAATGAATCGAGCTTTCTACCCGCTTGGCAATGGGATGCTGCTGGTGTCTGCTGCACTTTTTATGCCGCTCTGTATTTATTGATTAATGGTCTAGAGTGCAATGGGAAGAACTTCCACTGGATTTACTCGTGTTACGTTTGTTACTAAAGTTTTAAGCTAAAGGTTTAGTGATATCGAACGAGAGGATAATTATAGCAAATGGAAGATTTTTCTTTTGTTTCGATTTTAGGATACAAATTTTCGGTTTATTTTTGCCTCAATCAAATTAGCAAAAGATCGTTTAGATTGTTTAATGTAAAAGTTTATTGTAAATTTAATGTTTGCAATAATTAAAAAAACTGCAATAAACATAATGTTTTATAAACTAATTACGTTCTTGAATATTTAAAAAAATTTATTTGAGATTAAAATAATTTAAAACTTGTACAATTTATAATTAAATTTAAAAGTATAAGGTTATTAAAAACGTATGATGTAACAGTTACATGACGTTAACCGTTACTCAACGAAATACCCGCACATATATTTTCATTTAAGCTAAATTAAAGGAACGTTTTATATATATACTCTTGATACTTTTTCACGAAATGCAATTTTTTACCCATTAAAAATACCAATATAAAACTGTATTTCTTCTTTTATAAAAATACTTTATTAAAAAAATTTATAAATCAGTTTTAAAAATCAGAAAATTTCACATATACAATAATTAAATTAAAAAAAGAAAAGAAAAAAAAAGAATCTTACATTCGATCGTGATTCGAAGCTCTTTCTCTCTCTCCTCACCACAAAACCCGATAATTTCGATGTGGCGCTCTCTATTTTCTTCTTTTTATCTCACCCTTTCTCTCTTATTCTTTCTCTATATACACATACGTATTATATATACACAATAGCCTCATATGTGCCGCGTTTCTTTATTTTTTTTTCTCTTTATTCCTCTTATTTTTTTCGTTGCCTTTGAAATGGCAATGGTGGGAAACATTATATATATGCTCGCGCGAACCACACCACGAGCCGCCCTATTGTACGAATATTACGCTGAGTGGCCTCTCTCTTTCTCTTTTCTTTTTTTTTTAAATTTTTTTTCTTCTTTCTTATCTTCTTTCGTACTTTGCGTGTATATACAAAACGCAAAGCGCAAAGGGCGTATATGTACGTACACCTAGTCAATGGAATATCTGATTTACATAATTACAAGATTGACGCGAGATTATCATTATCTGTGTTGTCTGTGTAGAGCTTTTAACTCTTTTTTACTTTTTTTTTCTCTCGTCAAGCTTTCATTTACTATTGATATTATAATAGGTGTTAGCTGTTAAAGTTTACGTAATGGATTATTTTAAATCTATTAGCTAAATGAAAGAAGTCTTTGTGCAAATTGAATGATTTAAATATAATAAACAATTTATTAACGAGTTATGCAACATTTAATAATTGAACTATCATAAAAGTTTTTCTATCTTTAGTGTATTTTGGTTACATTTTTATAAATAACGAACACGAAGCTGAAATTTTCTAAATGTTGTAAATTCGTAGGATTTTAACAGGAGATATAAAAGTGAAAAATAAAGTAATAAAAGTGAGACTTTGCATAAAAATGTATGAACTTCATTTGCTCATTATGTATTGCATAATAAAGCTAAGAAAATTATTACACGCATTACTTTAACGTGCGCCATTATATTTTTCATAGATTTAATGACGCATAACTCAAAAGAAATACAACTAATTATCATGCAACCCGAAAAACGTGTGCTATTAAGGCTTTGTTAATTTATGTAATTTTAAGCTTTATTATAATCAATTTATCAGGTTTAATCATTTTAATTTATTATACAACAATTTTGACTGATTACTTATTTTAAATTAATAATTTACAGTGTTTTTAAAAAAAAATAAACTAAAAATCAATTTGCTTGAAATTATCAAACTTATCTAAACAATTATACTTTTCTGAAAAGCAATCATCTGTCAATCACTTTCTCGCCCATAATAATATTAACCCATCCAAATTTAATGATGAGACTAAAAAAAACCAGCAACTTGTATATTTGCTCAAAGGGGGTTGAAAATAGAAGAGGAAAATGAAAATAACCCCAAGGCATTATATCTCTTGCTGTACCCTTATATATAAAGGAGTGTCAAAAAGATATATAGATAGAACACGGATTCATTAAAGATACATCGAATAATAAATGAGACATTATAATTTTCTATCCCTTTAAAGCATATAAAAAGTCTTATAAGAAAGACCAAAGATTAGATGATTATTTTATATCACGTGCAATGAAGTAATGGTTGACGTTTTATAAAATTACATAAAATATACCAAACACCTATCTTTTCCCTATATATTTAAGTTATACATATAGTATAAACTTAATGCTTGGATATTGCAAGCTTGTTCTGTATAAAAAGAAGAACTGCTTAAAAGTAAAGCATTTAAACATTTTGATTGAATGAGTTCTATATTCGATGTAAGCTTCTGATTGGTCAAAGTGTGGTATTTAGCGTCAGAATTTGTAACATATTATGACAGTCACAAACTTTTAAATTCTGATCCTATTTTATCCAGTTTTTTTTTATATAAAAAAAAGAACAGACTAAAAGTGAAGCCTCTAAACATTTTGATTGGCTAAGTTCTGCATTCGATGCAAGCGTCTGATTGGTCCAAGTGTGATATT
The DNA here is from genome assembly GCA_017163975.1 of Anastatus disparis. Lineage (NCBI taxonomy): Eukaryota > Metazoa > Arthropoda > Insecta > Hymenoptera > Eupelmidae > Anastatus > Anastatus disparis. The sequence goes on from JAFFSR010000226.1 coordinate 4,891,551, forward strand.
CAGCGCGAGAATCCGTAACGTATTATGACAGTCACAAACTTGTAAATTTGGATATACGCGCTTCCATATTCTCAAGTATAATATTAAAGCGGAAATGAGAAAATGAGGTTAGTGGCAAGTGATGCCGGAAACGAAAACTTTGTATTATATATTAGCTTCTCTAACTTACTGACTATTTCAGTCTGCGCGCATGATTTTAGGATGAGTATATATAACTGGTCTGTGGTGTAATTTTGCCAGATTTTGTATTATATAGGATTATGGAGTCGGTGCACATGTTTTGGATGGATATTGAACTTTATAATTATAGCTTTGCTAGTTGAATCAATGATTTTAATACAATTTAATAATTATTCAATATTTATAAATCGAATACAATAAATCCTTTTATAAAAACACAAATTTTGAATTTTAGCTATTATTGTATCTTGTAGAATTTGAAATTTATCGCGACAAAGGCTTAATTTCTAATTAATTTACCTAGTATATAAATTTCATCGTCTCCTTAAAAAAAGAGTATTGAAAACACTTAAGTGCATGTAAATGAAGGTATCTTTATCCTCTACTTCTGACTAAAGATTTATTCGAATACAAAGTTAAGATCTTTTTAACCCTTTTGTCTTCTTCCTTTATTTTTTCGGAAAAGCTCGAGAGAAAAAGCTCTGATAGACATAAAGTAGAGGAAAAAGAAGTATGGTGGAAGCAATGTAAGTGGTAATGCTTATATTTTTTTCCTTATTTTAGGCAAAAAGAGAATGAAAAAAAGGAAACTGAAAGAAAAGACTTTAAAAGAGGTTTACTTTGATCTCGGAGAGTTATAAACGTGCAAGTGCATTTATGAAAGGGCACGTATAATCCTCAATGAGTTTGCATACAACATAGCTATTATTACGGTGTGTGTGTGTGTGCTTGCTGTTTACGCACCTTCTTTTCTTTCTTCTTTCATTTCTTTTTTCGTATATCAAGGTAAATATTGTTTTTTTTCTCCTTTTTTTTAAATTAATTAGTTGATATTCTTGATTTTGTTTATGGTAATTTTTTAAGCGTTGGGAATCGGTTTTTCTTTTGCCTTTTGTAATTATGAAAAAGTTAAGCTTATCTTATCGTAGATAATAAGAGTGTGCGCGGGTAAATGGAATTTTTTAGATTATAATCTGATCGAAAAATTTTCTCGGTAATTTGTATGCACGCGCATATTTAATATCGTAAAATACAAAATTTTATAATGCTATACCAAAAATTTCATTAACTCAGATAACCTTGAAAACGTCAACTAAATAAAATTCCATTACGCACTTTCAGCAATAAAATACAAAAAAATTTCAAAGCTCTCTTTTCAATCCAACTTTTTCTTCATTTTTACCAAACTCTGGTGTGTATACGTGTTTTTAAACAACAAAAAAATAAACGTTTGAAGTTTAACGTTTACGTAGTTGCTATCAAATTATGTACACTTTGCTCAGTTTACATAAACACACAGCGCGCACGAGACGGTTTAGAATAGTAATAGACGTATAAACCTTGTTAAAATATTAAACTGCAGGTGGTTTAAAGCTCGTTTCCTTTTTTTTTTGTTTGCTTCTTTACACCTTTTTGGATGGATCATATAAAGCAGGAACCTTTGAAGATAAATTATATGATAGAAAGATTGTACAAAGACGCCGCGCGTGTGGTAAAAAAAGATTCACAGTTGCATTTATATGAATGTTAATGATTTAATTAATTTAAACAGTATATTATTTTGATGAATAAATTAACATCTAGGATTAAATACTTTTGCAATTTAATTTTTATTTTATGAAACAGTTTGCAGTTTTTATATATGTCGGAGATTATGTAGAAATTTTTATTTAATTTAATATGTACATATTACGAACATTAATATGAAAAATATTTGGCTTGATTTGCTGTATATTAAATCCGTTCGATTTTCAATAATTTTTTGTAAAAAAAATAATTTGTGTATTTGATAAAGTGCTTCGTATGAGTAAATCATATTCGAATTAACATTAAAAATTTACGATCATAAAGAATTGCAATAAATTTAATACCTTCAAAATTTTCCATTTATTGTATATCCCGATTTTACTAGATAAGGTAAACTTTTTTTTCAACAATGCATCGTTTGAATGATTTCTGAAAAAAACGTTACATTTAAAAAAGAAAAGAAATCGAAAAACGATTACTGGAGCAATTCTCGTTCTCTCTTCTAAAAATCCCTATATCCTATATACGAGTTTGGACTACGAATCGTTGCATTAACACCCAACAACGATGTCTAATTCTGCGAAATCTTTTTCGTGATTTTAACCAAGCCGATTCCTCTTTTTTTTGGCTCTTTATTAGGATCAAAATTAAATTAGAAGGAATCGAGTGGCTACAATTTACGACTGATGAATCCTTTTTTCTTTTCTTTTCTTATTTTTTTCTCTTCTTTTTTTATTTATTCGCTTAAGAGGAAGACCTTCGTGTGAATATCATCCTTTTATAATTAAGACTTTCGGCGGCGTTGGAGATCGCGCGCGCGCGTACGAATAAATTAAATGTTTTTATTTTTTTTTATTTTATTGAAGATTAAAGGGATAATGGATGTTTATTGATTTTTTAGTATGCTTTCTTTTTATGAGTCATCTTTAATTGGGATTAGTATATATTTTTTTTAAATAAAACAATCGGCAATTTAATATGTTGTAATTTGTTAATTTTACGATCAATAAATTATATTTAACTGTTCGATTAATTATTTTAACTTTCTATTTTTAATCTTTAATTAAATCTCAATTAAATGCATACAGCGGTTACGAAAATAATTTGCTAATTGCGTCTTTACAGCTGAATTACTTTCGAATAAAATTTATATTGTTTGATAAATTGAGATTGTAATATTTAATTTTATTCAAATTTTTCCAAAATTCAAATTACTTTCTAATACGTAGAGAAAATCATACTGTTTATAATAAATAAACAAAAACGCTAAAGGAAATCAATTATATTCTCAACTTTACATAAAAATCGACAAACGAAGAAAAGTAAATATACCAACAAAGAAAATAAATCCTTTTGTAAAAATCAAAACTTCTCCATATTATAAAATGACACAAAGGAAATTTCAGCAATATCTGAAGCTTATATAATAAGTTAACATATATCCTCTGTACATAATTTAAGTTCAAAAGAAATCCCCAAAGCGCATGCATACATGCATAGCGTACGTATATATATAAGAATAATTTTTAAATGCAAAAAACTTATAAAGAGAAAAGAGAGAGAGAAAAAGGAAAAAAAAGAGAGTGAAAATGTTGGGAACGTCATCTCCTTGAAACATGTTTGAAGAGAAGTGTCTTGAGAGAATTTCCAACGTTTTCGCGGTAGAATTCTGCTATACTACAGGCACGTACACACAAGATGTCTCCTCTCTCTCTCCTATCCTCACAAATTGAATTTGACAAGTGTCTTACATTCTATAGCATATACTTCAGCCTTACATATACATAAATACATATGTGAATGTGTATTTAGGTGTGCATGCATGTGTGGCTGTTGGGTGAACGTGTGCGTTCGTACGTGTACAATGATTCACGTGGAAAAGAAAAGGGATGTATAGATGAATATATTGGTTTAAAGGTATATGGATGTGTTAAAAAGGAACGAGGAAACAAACTGTTAAGATGAGCGTATAACAAGATGTACTTGTGCTGAATATATAGATATTTGGGCAATGAGCACTTGAAAATCCTGATTACTGCTTGACGTTTTCCTATCAAGAGAGAAAGAGAGAGAGACAAAAGATATTTGACAAAAACTTTTTATTGAGGATAAGGACAAGTGCTGGAGTTGAAAAGGTCTTTTGGAATGAGAATTAACAAAAGTCATGATTGACTTGTCAACGATGTTTCTCCTTTTAGAGCTTTTTTCAGGTATTGATATTTTTTTTCTTTTGAGATATTTTAAGAGGACTATTAATATCATTTGTACACAATTTTGCATTGTTTTAATTGTATCAAATAGCATTGTTTATTTAAACATTGTTATTAATTACAATAAATTAAAAACTTTTTACTTATAATATTTTTATATTCATCTGAGATATTGGACAACAAGTTTTAGTGAATTGGTTGTTATTGCATGCAATTTACGAACAAACGCTTGGGAACAGAAAATAATTTTATATAAATTAATAATTATTAAATTAAATGGTTATGCGTTTTCGCCATAAATCATACAATAATATAATTATATTCAACGAAATGTTAAAATAAAAATTCTATTTATTATTTGCACAATAGACAAACACTACGTTGCATAACGTCTTTTACATAAACAAATACAATATTTTATGAAAGAATATACTCCTGCTCATTAACAAAGTCTTATATTTGTATAAAAAAAACCATGCAACACAAATATTCATAATTATGAAACGCAAATAAAGGAGTTATAAGTTTAAACAAACAATATTTATCATAAAAATAAAACGATTAATAATGACTTGAGCTTAATTCATAAAGTTGCTTTTTTTTCTTTGCTCCTAACATTTTTACTTTATACAAACAACTTATATCCTATAGAATACATAAGAATATATATGAGAGAAAATGTAAAAAGTAAAGAAGAGAGAAAAAAAAGAAGAAGTAAGGAAAACTATGGAAATAGTAAAAGAGTAGAATTTTGAAGACAAGCTTACGTTAGCTTACTAAGGGGTTTTACTTTATTGATGGCTTCTCAAGATACTAAAGACGTTGCAAGACGAAAAAGCCATTAAACCTTCTTATTTTTATTTTACCAAAAAAAAACGAAAGAAACGACTTTGAAGGATTGCCAGTTTTCTTTTACATTATTATCTCTTGATGTTTTTCCATATTTTCCATTATTTTATCTTCCATTTTTTTTTAAAAAGGCACACAAATTGTCAACAATGTAAATAAAAAAGTAATCAATGTACGCTCTTTGAATTATTTAAATTTATTCATTAAGTCAGATTGCAAAATTTTTTTTTTCGAAGGTTCGCATGAGCCAACGTGTCTATGCATAATCCTTATTTTTTGTTTAAAATTTTATATAGGTTATATGTATTAATAGAATTTTTCTTTTTATCGTTCTATGGGGGGCTTCGTACAGATAACTTTCTGCGTTGCGTTCACGTATGAGGATATATTGAAGGAGAGGAAGAAAATGGAAAAATTAAAAACACGCTTCGTTCACGACGAAATTGAACCTTTTTTCCATAAAAAATAGAAAAAAAAGGAAGAGAAGAGAAAGAATGAAGAAGAAGAAGTGAGCAAACAACCGATAAAATGGTTAGAATGTAAAAACAGAAATGGCTACAGTTTTACTGAAATAGCTAGTTGCTTCTTCTTTTTTTATTCTATAATCCTATTAAGCAAGAGAAGTTTTGATTAAAGTCATTTTAAATTCGATATTCGAGGAATATCCATCTAAAATTAAATGTTTGTTCTTTTATTTTATTTTCATCGATTTTAGACTTAATCTATGTTTTATCTATATTTAACAGCTTTTAAAAGCGGCAAATATTTGAATGTTTAGTAATTTCTTGTTCTTTCATCTACAACAATAGAATTGTTAAGTATGTAAATTTAAACACTCTTTTTGAAGCGACGTGTATGAGCTTTCGTTTAAAAAAAAGAGAGAAAAAGATTTTGAAAAGGATACTTTTTTTTTGCTCTTTACACTTCTTTTATTTACTTTCTCGCCTTTTATTTTCTCTTCTTCTTTCTCTCTCTCTTCACACAAACAAAGAGTCAAATTTTTTAATTAAGAAAGTCATTCTAGTTCGTTAAATAACCGTAGTTAGACTTTTTTTTTAATTCCGAGTGACTTTTATATAAGTCGGACGTTAAAGTATAATAATTCCAGAGATAACCGTGGAAGATCAAAATCCAAATGGGCATTTTATTTAGTTAAATTAAATTGCATTACATTATATTACAATGAATTTGAAAAATAAATTAAAATAGGTCAGATTGAAATGAATTTTTAAATATTTGTTGTACTATTATAATTACAAATTTGCTTTAAATTTCAAACATCGTCGAGCGAACATTATTATTTACCATCAGCACTGCATAAATAAGACCAATGAGCGCATAATTTTGAATATTTTAATAGTAATTAAGTAATTATGATGAATTATGTATTAACTTAATAAATAATAAAATTAACGATTAATACATAACGTGTAAACATTAATCATTCAGATTTACACTACATAAATGATAATAAATTACATTTTAAAACAACGCGAGTGTTTCAAAGCATGAAATTTTCAAAATTTACGTGCTGGAAAGTAAATATCAAGTGGGTATATATAACGAAAAAAAAACTAAATAAATAAAACGAAACAACCAATGACACTTAAACTTACCGAAGTAGCACTAAAGCTCATCAATTTTTTTTTTTCCTTTCTGAAGCACCGAGGAAAAACTCAAGCTAACCTATAAACTATACCAACCATTTTCAACTCTATAACCTTATCTAGCCATTAAAAGCGTAGAAAAAAAAGCGAATAACTCATATAGGTTATATTGCGCTTTATAGTGCAAACCCATTGCGGAAGGAGAAGAAAAAGGAAAAAAATCTAAAGGAAACTCATCTACAACAAATCATCTAAAGTTGTCTTGTCTATCCACCGAAAAGTCATTATATAAAGAAACGTGAGCCAAACGTGCGCATATATTCTTCCCTCTCTTTTTTTTCTACTCTCTTCCTTTACTTTTTTCTTATCTTTTTTTTCTTCATCTTGATATTATCGTAAACACGCGTGTGGTTATACGATACGAGAATAGTTTGACTATCTTTGCTTTATAGACGCACTTGTAAAAAGGGAGAAACGACACGCGTTTGCGACGTTTATTTTACTCTATTATCTAACCATAATCCAAAATTGTAATTAGTTTTTCTTCACTTTATAACCTTTGAGGTATTTTGTATAGGCAGAGAGATTAGATTAGGAAGATGAGTCGACGCTAATTGAGCTTCATTTTTAGGGAGTGCGTTACTGATGGTTTCGACGATTAGATGATTATACTTTAGGTTGGTAAAGGTGACGGAGAAGATTTTTGTTTTGTGGGAAATTAAGTTATTTGGGAAAACAGAGTGTAGGTTCTTTAATTTTGTGTTTTAGTATGATACAGAAAAGTGTTATCTGCTGATATGAAAACTTGATTAGATAAAAAATTCAGATTGGTTTAATTAATTAAGAAATTAAGAATAGCTAATTTTTTTGAAGGCGTATGATTAAACATGTGAAAATATATAATTAAACCTTTAGTAATTTTATATTTTCAAAATTACTCATTTTTATTTTAATACCCAACTATAAATAAATTGACTTTTCGTGAAATTTAATCAAAATTTGTTTCTGAAAACACTATAAATTCAACCCAAATATCAACGTTACAAACTACATGTACAACTTTTCTGCATGTATATATACGCAAAACTCAGCGAAGCCTAAACAAGCTGAAATGAAGAAAAAGAAGAAATAAAAAAAAGACAACAAAAACTTCATCGTATATAACTATACAACAGAGTTTCACAGCTCTTCGGTTATCCTCTATACAATTCTCTAACTAACATATATACACTTATCTATATCTATATATATTAACACAAGAGAAAGAGAGAACTCGCAGGGGCTTCAATGAAGTTATGCCGAGGAATTTGGGGGTCCTGTTTCTCGCTGTTGCTTTTGCCGCCGCTCATTCTCATTCTCAAGCTCGTCGCTCTTCTTTACTCACATCCTTTCCTTTCTCTCTCTCTCTTTCACTCTTTCTTTCTTACATACACTAATGCATAAAGTTGTGTGTATATACGTGTACACATATAAGGTATAAATACTGGCGCATCGAGTGAGAGAAGAAGAAGAAGGAGAAGAAGAAGAGTAGGCCTCCTCTCTCGCATGTTCCTAATCTCGCGATCGGAATCTTCGACGATGTGTGTGCATCTCTCTTTCTTTCTTGCCATTTACGATCAGCTTAAAGAATGAGAGAGAGAGAGAGAGAGAGAGAGAGAGAGAGACAGTAAGGAGCTCGTAAAACGTCGCTATAAATTATCGATTTTTATTTCCTCTTTTCACTCTCTTTTTTTTCTTAACTCTTTCTCTCTCTCTTTTCTTCCTTGTAGCTTTCCTTATAGCTTAGACTCTTGCACGCAAAATTTACATTTCTAAATCGCCCAACGTGGTTTGTTAAAAGGCGGCACTACACACATGTATATAGGTGGGAAAGGAAAGGATAGCGAAGCTACAACTCGTTTTCTTTTTTTTATTCTTTCTCTCTCTTTTTCTTTTAGCGAATTCACAAACCAAAAAGAGAAAGAGAAAGAAAAAAGAAAAAGGTCCAATAGAATCGTTCGCTTAACGAAATGACCGAGCATTTGCAACTTTGTATAAGGTTTATATATATATATATATACAATACGAGATAACGACGAAGGAAGAATAAAAGAGAGAAAAGAGGATGAAGCGCCGAATGGAATGTATATTACCGCGCGCGTTTGCCGAGAATTCAACATTGAAAAGAGCGAACAAAGTTGCAGGCGAGAGGTTGTTAATTTTGGAAGAGATGGGGAGAGCCAAAATTTATATGATATTTCGAGTGAATAAACTTTTATTTCTAAAATTAAGTCTTTATAAATCAAAAGTTTATACGACCAGAATAAACAATTGCTTTTGAATTATCATTTTATTAATAACAAATACCTTGTACAAAAACAAAACAATATATAAGTGACTAATGAAATTTTAAAAAACAAAGTCTTGTTCAAACCATTAAGAAAACTCATCTAAACGCTCGACGACTTCAACATTAGAAAAAAACTCTTCGACATTAGAAAAAAAAAGGAACAATAGAAAACTAAAAGAAAGTAACAAGAAGAAGAATAAGAAGATGAAGAAAAAGAAGAAGCAAAGGTCACAGCTCAGTAAACTTTAATACTTAGCCCCCCGAGCTTTTCCACTATAAAAGCGACAAATCGTTGCAATCAGTCATTCGCCACACTTATACATAAAACCCTAAAGCTATTATATTCTTTTATAACCAAGTCAGTGCGCATATATCTATACGCGAATACTGCACATAAGAAAGATCAAAGTATGTGTGATATACAAGAACATATATATACATCCTATAAACTAAGAAGAGTGCAAAATTTTCTCTTTTCTTTATTTTTTTTTATTTCTTCGTTCTTTTTTAACTTGAAGTATATATGTTATGTACGTATACGTATGTATATATTCTTCCTTTTATAAATGCAACCTCGATTTGCTTCGCAAAAGCGTGTTTAGACAAAGATAAACAGCGCTAGTATATAAAAGCCAGGACGAGGATGGAAAATTTATATAAATGTATAGCTTATGGCTTGGCTAAGCTCCAGAGAGAAAAGACGACTCCTACGCGTTTCGATATAATCATCCAAGTATACACACATACACATACATGCATATATATATATATATATATATAGATTTTTTATTTAATTTATATATACCATGTATGCCATCTTCCTGGTAAGTTGAAGAACTAAGATACATGAACGGAGTATATACATGCGTTAGTACGAAGCATTTGGAATTAGTATAAGGAAGAAGAAAAAATAAATAAAAAAAGGTAAAAGAGATAAATGGGAAAGGGTTATTGAAGAAGATCAAGAGGAGAAGGAAGTACATAGTGGAATAGAGTGTTGAAAACTTGTGAGAAAATCAAGGAAGAAGAGATGGGAAGATATAAAGAAAAGGATTTATTAGTTTTTCAACGTGTGTACGTATCTCATTTAACTTTTAGAGATTTGCAAAAAAATTTGTACTTTTTCTTGAAAACAAATAAATGAAAATTAGAAAGATTAGATTTATATGAAGAAACCTTGAGAACGAAGAACAAATAGATTAAAAAGGTAAGGACATTGATATTATTGTATTTGTCAATATAATTCCAAGAGATATTCAAAAGTCCGGACGTTAATTTAACTTTAGTTGTAAAAATGTGTTTGAAAAACTGGTTTTTACAATGTAAGAAACTTCAGGATGAAATCCAGATACTTCAGGCTTAAATAAGCGTGAAGTTTTGGTTTGATCTTAAAATAATGATAAGTCACACGCTATTTCCAATGTGAAACAACGTTAAAACTTGTTTAAAATCAGATAAAGCGCTGTAATAAGTATTTCGTTGATTACTATTTAAAAGAGAGAGAGAGAAAAATAAATAATCATTCAATTGTACGATTTAAATATTGCTCAATAGTTCTACTGCAGAAGGATACGAAAGAATGAAGAGAAAAAAAAACAAAAGAATGCAAATACGTTAATGATATTATCGTATAAGAGAAAGGAGGTAAAATTAATAAAACACGGTGTCAAAAAGGGGAATGATAAATTATGGAATGTGAAAATTTTTGGAAATAAAAAGTAAGGAGAAAACGAAAGAATGGAGCATAAATAATAGATTATGTACACTTCAAATATTTATGCGCGAAACAGGATAGTAATAAAAGTGAAATATAAAGAGTAAAAAAAATGCAAAAGAGGGAATATAAAAATTTGAATTCTAAGTAATTCAAAATGTAAATTTTCGAGCAAAGCATATATATTTTAAGTTCAAAGAGAGCGTTCGAATTTCTGAAAAGATGAATTGACGACTATTTTACTTTTAAATAGAAAAGAATCTCATTTCACCTAAAGATATCCATTTTCAAATTTGCAATAAAAAAGCTTAATCCAATTACATAAATTTTCTATCTTTTGAACCCAAAGTTAAACCGAAAATAGAGAAATTTCCAACTTGCATAAAGATGCATCTCAAAAGAAGAAGAAAATTGACCCAAAAATCTTGCGACTAATTTAAAAGTACAAAAATTAAAAAGCTAAATGGTAAATATATATTAGAAGAATAAGAAAGAAAAGAGATAAAAATTTGCAAAAAAAAGGAAAGGACATTAAAGAGAAATGCAAAGTAAAAAATGAGTATAACAAGTGCGAGAGGAAGAAGAATGAAGTAAAGGGACAAGTTTTTAAAAAAGAAAGGCCCCGAGATAAGTAGAAAGAAAGCAGAGCGACATACCACACGCGTAAAAGAGAAGGCATTGGCACGCTGCCTCTCTTTTTTGGTATCAATGACCTGTACTGGTACTTTCGGTATTTCGGTGTATGCTCTTGCCTTGTGTGTGTTTGCTGCCTGTTATAAAACGACTATGTCGTGAGCTTTTTTTTATTTCAAAGTCCTATAACGTCTCGCAAAAATTTTTAAATCGCTTCACTAACGATTTTACGTTTAATTCGTTAAATGTAAAATATATTATTAATCTCGTTAATATTTTGGTAAGGATTGATTGATTTTTATTATAAGATTAATAAAGGAAAGTTGTCAATTAATTTGAGCTTTCATGAAAATTCTATGGATTTTAATATTTAATATTACATTTTATGCGAATCATTCGTTATCGAATTAAATGAATTCGAACTTTGGGTAATTCGATGGACATTATTATCAATGTTACTGCATTGTTAATACATCAAATTATTAATAACATTTAATGAATGATGCTGGGATACGGTATCATATTTAATCCTATCCACAAGAAGTTCGTATATAAAATTCAGATAATTTTTCATGCAGAGTATTACAATCCTCATATAATACATCATTAATGCGCTCGAGTTATTTTAATGTAAAAATTTATATGGATGTATGTTTTATTATGTAAATGTTAAAATGTGAAAATGGAGTAATGAATTTTTAATAAAATATATTACATTGTTAATGAAAAATATATTTTGGGTATGGGTCATGCATTAATTATATTTGTATTTACTGAGTATACGTACTATATATAATAACTAAGATTTTTTATGGATTTGTATTTAAAATATGATTATTTTATTGGATTTGTATTTATTTTATATATTTTTTGTATTTTTAAACATATTTTAATAATGTATTTTTTTTGTTTTCAGGTATGCCAATGATTTCTATCGATGTAACTTGATCTGCTGGTAGTGAGTAAATAATTATTTTAAAAGTTAGCTTCTTTTGTTTCCATAAACTTTTAAGTTATGCGCATACAATAGTAGTTTTTTGAATATAATACCAATTATTTAAAATTATAATAATTATAATTATCAGTACATCTTTATTCGGCTAATAAATTTTAGTCATCTAAAGCTACAGTTTTAAGTAACTTTTTCAAAATATTATAATTCATGAAATAATAGCAGTACCGTATGATTTACAGAAACAGATTAAAAAACCATTGTTCTATGCTAAAATCCATAATAGCATCTCAACGCGTTTTTATCTTTAAACTTTTAAAATCTCACTTCTCCATAGATAACTACAAAAGTACCATTCTTTCCTTTAAAAAGAGAAAAAAAAAGATTCAGCACCTAAATCCCCATTGGCCCTTCAAAAGAAGAATAGGTACTAAAACACGAGCAAAGTACGTGAGATAAAGCCAGTGAGAAAGAACGACTTACATATAACCCACCCACATACATATAAAAAAAAAGCCTTAGCGCCAAAAAATCATTGCAAGAGGAAGGAAAGATTGTATATATGTATATGTAATACATCTTGGTATATAAGACCGCGAAATCGTTGAAATCAGCAAGGTCCATCGAAAAAGAGAGAAAGAGAGAGCGAGAGTGGAAGAAAGAGAGGAGCAAGTTCTGTTAAGCGGGTACAGCAAGTAATTTATAAGCGCGCGAGCCAAGAAGGCCCTTGATATTTCGGTGCAGCGAGCGCATTCCTTGGCACACCAGAGAAAAAGACAGAGAAAGAAAGAACGCGCCTGATGGTCTGCCGCGTACCGTGCGACGACGACGGCCTTCTTTTCCCCTTTGCTGCTTTTAAAAGCATGCGCGCGCGGCTACCTTGGCTCTTTTGCTATACAGCTACTTTTCTGCTTCTTCCCTTTTGCCTTATTCTTCTTCTTCTTTCTTTTACTTCTACTTCTTCTTCTTCCTTCGTTTGTGGCTTAAGTGTGTATATATATACACCACATTCTCTCCTTTCTGCATCGTCGCGTCTGTGAACACGTTCCGAACGCCATGGTGATTTCAATCGGATTTGCTGGACCAAGATTTTGGAGAATCACATTCTTGAATTGTATAGTGGGCGCTCCAGCATCGTGTGACAAGAATGCAAAGTAGCTTGTAAATTCCAGATTAAGTGCATAGTTTGTAATATACATAAAATACTTTGTACATTTTCAAAACTCTTTCAAGATATTTGCTAAATCTATTTTCTCAAACTACATTAGGTTGAGTTGAACACAAGTGCTTTTCTAAAATATCAAATCACAATGTGAAATAAAGCTTTTTTGAAAGTTTGCTCTGAAATTTAATACTCAAAATGATGTAGCATTCAAAGTTATCTAACTGAAAACATTTCTGAGTCCTTTCAAACATTGTTGCAAACGTTGTTACAACTCTGATCTTCGTACTTTAGTCACTTTTTATTTCCTATCTCTGCCGGGCTATTTGAAATGCAAATGCTAATGGAAATGTAAAATTAGATTTGGAAAATGAAAACTGAAAATTTTTAATTTTAAGAACAAGTTTTTAAAATAAGTACTTCAAAAGTATTAAAATTTCAAATACTATCATTGTAAACGCAATTTCGTTTCAGCAATTATCCGTGGGATATTAATCTTTGTAACGAACCACTTTTACCTTGTAATTTACATCGATGTTCATGTAACAATTACCGAACAAATGACATTAGAATTAAAATTGAAATTCCATTTGCACTTCTTAATAAAATCAATTTATTACAACCATACATTAAACAATGCTACAAATACAAACAATTAGTAAAGCAACTAACTTCCCTTCGAAATGCTTAATCGTCTGTTTCTAACAATTTCTATTAATCCCCATAACAATATAACCAAAAGCTTTCCCTTTGACTAGCATTACTCCCCCATCATATCATAGTTTCACCAACAACTTCCAAACAACAATTCTCTTTACCACTTGAAACTTACTTCGCGTAACACCTTATGCTGAGGACTACCAAAACCCTTAAACAGCACAGTGGTAACGGAGTCTTAAGATTCATTGCATATACATGCTCTCAAAGTGGCTGAGAAGAAAAGAATGCTATTACGTAAAATTCGAAGGATAAAACAAGAGAGAACGATATAGGGAACAATAAAGTAGAATGAAAAAGATTTAAAAAAATATGTGGATGGAAAGAGAAATAAGGAAAGAGAGAGTGAGAGGGGGATAGGAGAAGGATGATGTATTTTGCACTGCGGTTTGAAAGAAGCTTACACTTGATTATACTTATACATATATCTATACGTCTGTTTCTATTCAATGTAAGGCTTGAATTCTCTTTCTCTCTTTCCTTCTATTTTCTCTTTATCCAGCGCTGCATCTTTTAAGCTTCTCTCTCTTTTTCCTTTAGCACAATCATGAGAAAGAGAGAGAACGTTTCTTATTCTCACGAAGAGGATTGGAGGAGCGCAAGTTTCTTTTTTGTATTGCCGCCTATGGATCGGGCATAGGAAGGAGGCTGGAATTCTCGCGCGTCATTGATTTCGTTTATTTGTTCTTAATAACGTGATCAATGGTTTTATTAGGAAATATACTAAATACAGTTTATATATTGGAATTTAAAAATGTAAATTAAAAGTATGTGAGATTTAAAGATTTTGGTATTCGAGCTGACATTCAAGTTTAAATTTACTGTAATTATTGTATAATGGACAAAAGAAGAAGAACAAACGGTTTAATGAAATACTAAAGCTGAATTATACATTACGAACTTCGTGAAAACGCTTTAAATTCTCCTAAGGGAGATCCATTTGAAGTTACCAAAGATTTCAATTGGGAATTCTTATACTAATGCATTTCGCTCCATTATGAGATTTCTTCAACTTGCTAAATCAGATCAATTAAAGTAAAAAAAAAAAATTGTAATAACCTGGAATGATTATGGATTACAATAAAGTTCAATCAAGATCAAACTTTGTGAAAAAATAATTTTATTTGTAATTTTTTCCAAATAAACCTTATAACATATATAATGAAGATTGTAGATAATCCTTGAGCAAAGTAATATAACAGTGAATCAGACATGGATAATAGAATACCCGTAGCTTGAATCTTTAAAATCGCATCAGCACCTTTAACCGACGTAGGCGCAAATCAGTTCTCATAACTTAAAATGCGTGTATAGTACATCTTACTCTCTCATTTCCGGTTACCTGCTGACTCACACTTTTTCTCACTCCTCATTCTTCATCTTCGGTTTTTTTTCCAAACCTTAAATCGAATGAAGAAAAAGATATCCTAGAGCTATTCAATAGATTTAATGTATACAATTAATTGGGAATGTTTTAAAAAAGTAGTTTATTTGAAGTCTTGTTTTTGGAACATAATTTTTAGACTATAATCAGTCAAAAATATTCGTTTCTATCTTCACTTCAAGATACACACAGAATTGATTCACGGAAAATGGTTTAAAATATTTGGAAGCTGAGTATTAAAAAAATTTGAACAGTAGATATATTTTTGGAATATAATTAAATATGAATATCTAAAGAGTCATTATGTTTGAAATTTTTTTTAATCTTTAAGAAGTCAAATCCTTTTTTAACTTCATTCCAAACCTTCCAAAATTGATTTATTAAAAATAGATCTAATTTCAAAAATCAGGCGTTAAAAAAAGGTTCAACCTAACAAAAAAAAACTTTGCTTGTTCTCCTCCTTCTAAATTTTTGCTCATCGATTCACTACATTACCGTCTTCCTTCCTCTTTGGCGGTCACTTATTTCCCTGCTGAAAATCACACCAGCACATGCCGTTTAATTGGAGAGCAACAAGAGAGAGAAAGAGAAAAAGAGAGAAAGAATCAGGGCGCCGATTTGCGTGCCTCCCACATACGCGCTAAAAGAGTGGAATTCGTCCCCATACTCTCTTTCTCCTAAGTGTATGTATATGTATACATTGAGAGAAAGGAAAGAAGGGTATACACCAAACATATATATACTGACATTGGCACGCGAGGGCGGATATGTGTGAGAAAGGAAGAAGGGGAGAGAGAGAAAGAATTCATTCTCTCTTTCTCTCTTTTAAAAAGGAGCCTCCTGGTCGAACCTGTTATACCTGAACGAACATCGCACGCATCGCGAGAGGATCGAGTAGCTCCTCCTTTGGCACAACCACACACACACACATACATATATACACACATATACTTATATATACATTCATTCTTCTTGTATTTATATTGCCTTAAGGACGAAGTTGGCGCATATTGGCTTTACAGTCTAGTACGGAAAAAAGGGTTTATATGGTAAATTCATATGGAATTCCTGAAAGAAGAACATTCATTATCGGATATAATACGTAATATTGTAATTTTCGATTAATGCGATCGTCAATTATATCACCTGTAAGAGAAGAAATACCTTTTTGTAAATGAAAACGAAAGGTGCAAGTTTGGTAATGAGAGTTTATACTTTCACGCCAGTTTCTTTTCTTTTTTTTACTTTTTTGAAGGAATGGTGTAATTTTCAGTTTGTGCGTGACGGGAGAAATATTATTGGACTTTTTAAGGACAATAATTAGAACGTTCAAACGTTAATTTTTTTTCTCTTTCTCTTCTTTTTATGGACGGTTATAGGATTTTAAATTGTAATACACGATTTTGCTTTTACCTTGGCCTGATATTCTTTCCTACAGGTGATACATTAAACAAGTTATTTACTTCTGGGGGTTTTCAAAATTTTACTGATGATAGTTAATAACTACACCAAAAACTTGGTGACTATGTGATTTACTTTGGGGTAAATTACTGTCAATACACAAAGTAGATCCGTAAATGATATACAAGAGTTACTTTAAAAGCTCGTGATATACAAAGTTACACTCGATAAACCAAATATTAACTTTAATTTCCAATCTTTTATGTGAAAGTATATTTGAATTAAAAACGATCGGTATGTATACACGAAACTTTATACAAAAAAGAAAATCATCGCGTGTTAAGTTGAAATATTTCATTTGAAGTATTAAACATATTAAAATTTATAGTCAAGTTTCAAAAGAATCAGTTATTCGTTCGATTAATTTTATCAAAGACTGTACCAAACCAATGCATCCTTTAACTTCGTTTCGTATTCTTATTCCATCCTTGTACTCTTATATACAATTTATACATGAGATAGAACGAGAGAGAGGACTTTTACATAGCTTTTATATGTTTTTATCTTTGTTCGCCTGAAAGATTATTTATTTCTTTTCTTTTCGAATATAACCCTTTCCCATAACCTTTTTTTTTCTTATCCATCCTCTTTCTCTTTTCGTATTCTCATTTATTTCTCACACTGATAATGTTTTCATTAGAATTTAAACGGTGAAACGATTTTGGAGAGCTTTAAAACTGTTGAATTAACATGATTAATATAGTCGAAAGATATTTTAGAGCAAAGAAATTACACGATATTATTAGATATGGTAACTGGATATAAAGTTACGTGTATGTTTAGACTAATGTCTGTTATTTTATTTTATTATTTTTTATCAAAAAATATTTCATAGCCATGTATGTTTCTCTTTCATATCTGCCATTGGTCAATTAGTTTGGTTAACTTTTATCGAAATCCAACACCCGCAGACTACTTTATAAATATCTGCTTGACTTGTATCAATTCATTCATGACGGAATATGGCAATCATGCAAATAAATACGAGATACAATTTTATAGAATAATTTTATACTCGCAATTTTTTGTTTGTTCATTAGTGATGAAGAAATTCAAGGTATTTCAGAGACTTTTTGATTTTTAATTTCATTTTATAAGTTATATTTCTCTTTACTCCAATGAATAAGTTTATTTTTATCGTAGAAATGAATCTGCTATTCTTAAATTTTCCTAAATCAAATCTAAATAACTGATACCCTATTAACGACTTTCATTCCATTCTTGAAAAATTTGAAATGCTCTAGTATCAATATTTAAAATATCATCCATTTGCATTTTGTGATACCATTAAGCATAATATTCTCTAATGTTTGTTTATGAATAAATTAACAAGGATGGTTAGTTTGAAGAGAGAAAGAGGAGAGGGGAAGAGAATAAAATTAAATTTATGATGATGTGTGCTACTAATAATAGTTAAATTTAAACGATCGAACCGTATTTGTATAATAAACCACTCAGCAGCTAATGGCATCTTCATTAGTTTGTTCGTTTTAGTAAATTATTTTCGTTCTATTGATTTTTTATTTAGCTTTTTCATATTAAAATGATAGCAAAAGATTCAATTTTCGAAAAAAAGATTTTCAAAATAGATTTTTTAATGTTTTTTCTGAATCAACGAAACGAAAAACGAAATATTTTAACAAATTAAAAATTTTTTCCAATATTTATAAAATATTTACATTTTCAAAATTTCTACCGAAACCAAAAAGTGTAAAACCTCCCAAAAAAACTTGCATTTTTAATCCCACTCCGTTTCGAGAATATAATTCTTTTTTTTATTTTTTGGAAACTCCATTACCTAATCGAAAACACTTGGCAGTTCGATAAAAGCTCAATAAAAACCAAACATGAAAAAAAGAAAGAAAAAAAAATGGAGAAAGAAAATTCTTTCACTCAATCAACAAGCAGCATGTTGAATATAGAGCAAAAGTATACAGCTGGTGAATGAAACGAACACATATTGTATGTATATATAGAAGGAAGAAGAGAAGAGATTGCTGTTGCCATGTGACCAAACACGTCTCAATGTATCCACATTCTGTATATATACGTATATACACACGAGACTTTTCCATACGAATAAACCGTTTACTTTATGTGTATATTTACACACATACATACGTACCGTGCATACATACATACACACACACAAATATATATATATACAGAGAAACGCATGTATATTTATATATGCACATAAAGATATGGGTGCGTCTTATTTCCTTGCGGTTATACTTATCGGTCGTCAAGTATTGTCTTTTCACGCCTCTGTAAACCGTCTCCTTCTCTCTCTCTCTTCTGTCTGCTTTAACTTGATTATTGTTATGGGAATATTCAAACATCGATTATTACTTAAAGCTCATTTTTTTTCTTCTTAAACTCTTTTTCTTTTTTTATTATGCTTGTGGTCAATAATTACACGTTTATCGATTTATGGACTATCCGCAAAACTGACGAAGGTTCATGAAAATTATATTTTACTTTTTAAACATGTCTAACGCGACTATTCCTTTTCTACTGGAAATTATCTATGTTAATTTTTCTTTTTCTTTTAATATGTCTAACTTGACAATTCCTTTTCTACTGAATATTATCTATGTTAATTCTTTTACCTAAATTGTCTTAGACAAATTTGCTAATATTATAAATTTTGATGTTATTTTATAGTCATATGTTAAAAAGTTATTAAATTAATAAAAATAAGAAATTCCTTTCGTTGCATTGTTTAATTTTAAATAACAAAAATAATTTTAAACGGGTCAATCATCCATCAAATAATATAAATAAATTTTAATGTATATAAGTCTTTTTTAAAATAAATTCTTATTAGATTAATAATAATAAACAATACGAAGAAGCATCGAACAATGATATAATCAATATCCTACTTGAACTGCAGACTGAAAACAATTAACGATAAAAATGATAAATATAAATATCGCATTATAGCTGCCACACTCTATGATTCTGCAGCTTCGTGTACAATAATTTCCGATTTTCATCGAAATTGTCAATTGACTTTTATCGTTAAATAAAAAAAAACTAGCTTTTAACCTCTGAATAACAAACAGGAAAAAAATGCGGAAAAGTTTAAAGTTACAACTCTGTTGTGCATTTCAAAATAAATTGAGAGGATTGTTTTTTCGTAATACGGTTGAAAAAGCATAACACGAACGTTTTCTCGTAAACTTTCAATTTAACTCGAGTTTATACATAACGTTTTCGCTTGTGTACTAAAATTGAAGAAAAAAATTTTTTATAAATGGGTATAATTCAAGTCATAATCTTTAACTTGACTATTGAAATGCATATTTTTCCCCTGGAAAGAAACATGGACTCTATCTTTTTCGTAATATTCGTAATGTAAAAACAATTTAAATTATTGGAAGATAAAAAAGAAGAAAAAAACAACAACAACAAAGAATTTAATCGATAATGAATAATTTCTCACGTGTTTGATTAAAAGTTAATTTAAAAGTTAAACATATATATATATATATATATATATATATATATATATATATGTATATATATATAACCAATAGAGCTTATTTTAATCTTTCAAGCATTTTTTCTAGAAAATTTAATTAATTCCAAGATAAAACTACAGCTATTATCCAGCTGCGAAATCTTTTTTCAAAATCAATGAATAATAAATCATGGTCTTAACTTCTGAAAAAGTTGCAGAAAATACCATTAAACTTGAAAAAAAAAGAAATACTTAAAAGATGAAATCAAAAAAACGCTATTGCCTTATACTTAGAAAAACCACAAAAGATATTCCCTTTACGCGCAAATCAAATTAAAGAAGATAAAGAAAAAAAAAGGAGTCGAGAAAAAGAAAACTAAAAGCTTAAAAGATTAACCGACTATGATAAAATGATGCGCTTCTTATATGCGCCAATGTATACATGTATATGCTTGCAAGTACAAGAGAGTCAATGGATTCACTTGAAATAAGTTTTATATGTGCGGCCTTTGCGGAGAGTATCGAAAGCATAAGGAAATGGAAAGAGCCGATTGAAAATTGGCGCGCACGAGATAAGAAGAAGATGCTAGTATATATACATGTATATATATATAAAATAAGAGAAAATCGATTGACTTTATGCTTGCGTATACACAGACAAAGTTTTCAATATAAACAGTATATTCTGTATTATTAAAGTTAAAAATTTTCTAAACTTATATTGCAACTTTTTTTTTCTTTCTATTTTTCTTCATAAACATACAGGAAATGATTGATTTCACATATCATGTCGCGCGAGCGAAACGATGTGGTAGGCGCGTATGCATAGCGATCGGTGCCTAGTTATGTGTGTGCTTTCATAACATTTGAGTTTGAAAAAGCTTCTTATATGATAATGGCGTTTTATAAGCAATTTATCGATACATTGCCGCTATATATTTTGATGTTACGGAAGTTTTAAAACTTTCGTATCATTCGTTATTGGAGATTTAAGTGTGTGTCTTTTTGAATTTTATTATAGAATTAAGCTCATATGGGATTATTCTGCAATTTTAATAAGGTTAATCATGGGATATATTCAATAATATAAGCTTATTAATTTCTCTAATATGAAAGCGATCTGTTTTAGTGAAGTAAATTTGCAATTAGAAAGAAAATTATGATGATCTGTATTTAATTAATATTTCATGCATTTAATTTTTCATTTTTAAGTTAAATTAGTATCTAGCTCGATGAAACATTTTCTAGTCAAAAATAAATTTTATTTTATTATAATATTTTTTAATCATATTATTACTTTGTTATAAAAACATTTAAAAACTATAAAAAAAATTTTCGTGTAGTTTAATTTTACGGAAATTATATGCAAATTCAATATTGTGCTATACGCGCGAAAATTTTAATTTCAACGCTAAAAGCAGTTTTTACGCTATATAAAATTTTCATTAATTTTTATTTCGTCCCTTATACAAAGAACCCAATTTTCAACTTCAAATGATAATATTTATTGTTTTCTTTTTTTTTTACCTTAAAATATGATAACCAAGCATAAATTACATCATCCCAGCATTTATTTAACTTGTAATTCCAAAATTCATTTTAAAAATGTAAACATAAAGTTTTTCCACAAATTATCATATTAACAACTATTCATTTCATTTGCTCTTTGCACACTCGCAAAAAAAAAGAAGAAGAACAGATTTTGAAATTATCACTATTTCAGCAGTATATGTAACGAAAAGTTTTTGTTCGTATAAATTTCTCTCTGTGAAACTCTCATTTCCCATATCGCAATGCTTTTACACATTTTATCAAAGTTATGACACGCACAATGTATTATTTATTCTCTCCAAAAATTGTTACAATATACTTCTTCACGTGTCTGTACGTTTTGTTGTTTTTTTTTGGAAAACTACAGTATAAATACGTAAACATGAAAGTGAAAGAGATACGCAGAAAGAGAAGGAAGAGTTGAAAGAGAATGGAAAAGCTCATAAATTTGAAATAACGATAAAGCTTGGGGGAAATGCAATGTTATGGTATACGAAAGTTGTATTACGAAAATCTGTACGTATACACATGGAGAAAGAGAGAGAACGAAAAGTTTTTGACAATTCGATTAATATATCACGCGCGCTACTGTATACGCCAATTCGTAAAAAGGCGTAGGATGCTAGAGAGATAGAGAGAGAAGTTGAGAAAAGATATTCAACATAAAGTTTAAATAACTACACGTTGACTGTATCGTCTTCGTTCTCTTTTTTTATATAAGTTTATTAATAATAACTTTGGATATGATGTGAATTTGGCAAAAAAAGAGAGAGAATAATTTTTTAACGATGTAAGAGATAACTTTTATTGGAAGAAATTGACATGCGAATACATATTGTTATTTTTAGTACGGTTTTATTGACATTTTCGTAACTACGTCTGTATCGGAATTTCATTTCGAAAATAGAAAGCAAAAATAATTCAATATACCTTTTGTATTTTATATGTTTGTTTTATTGAATTCGAATAATTAAAATACAGTAAAAGTGAGCGTAGTAATTTCAATTTAACGTAATAATTGATGCGTAGCTTAAAATTCATTATTAAAACGCAATTTTTTAGAGTATCAATTACTTAATCGTTTAAATATAATCGCAGCCAACATTAAACAAATATTTATTGATTTCATAAATCGATATTATACAATTGTACGTGTAGAGTTGAACGAAATCAAAACGTATGCTCTTTCCAATTAAAATGAAAAGAAAACTTTTGTCGCTCGATACTTGAAACGTTCGAAACGTACTTAATTATCTTGTGCTTCATGGTTATTTAGTCGAAGAAAATTTTCTCTTAACATTTCTTTTCTTTTTGCAAAAAGCTCAATTACAGTAGACAAGCTACGGTCACATTTCCGATAAAAGCTCACACAAGCTTTTCTTTAAAAAAAGAAGAAAAAAAAAGAAAGAACGAATGACTTGGCTAGTGCACACGTGACTCGGAGCTTACAAAACTCGCGCACACATTTAACACAAAGAAATACACGTACAATACACGTAATTGTCATACCTATAAAGTGGATTTCTAAAGGTCTTGAGAGAGAGAGAGAAAGAAAAAAAAGTCATTGTAAAGAGAAAATTTTACGTGAAAGCTCGTTTTTCTCTTTAAGGTTAGATATGAAGAGCTTTTTCTGGTTTAAGACGTTAGAGTGTTTCTTTTTCTTTTGTGCAGAAGTAAAGGAATGGCTACAGGCGATAAAAGAATCAGTGCATTTTTTTTCTTTTTTTTCAGAAAAACATAAGTTTTTGTATATTTTTTTTTCAAATTTTATTTGATTTATTTTAATGAAGTTGGTCGTCTTGTTTTTTTAATGTTTATAAAGTCTATGCGTGATGTTGAGTATATTTTAATGATTAAGTTTTTATTGTTTTTTTAGACTTTTATGTCTAATAATAATTGAATTTGACAAACTCAAGAGATAAACAAACGAGATATAAATTATAATAAACAAAACATAAAATTGGACACATTCAAAATTGCAATAAAAATAAACTTTACATATTTTTTCTTTTATTCAATATTTTATGAAAAGTCAAGACTTCGACTTTAATTCTATATTTAAAGAAGCTAAACGAATAAAAATATTAACACCGGAATGTGAATTGAAAAATTTTTCTCAATAATAAATTTAACCATAAAATAAAGTTTTGATTATTTTATAAAATAACATAAGAATATTAGATAGTTTCAGTTTTCATAGCCAAGATTTAGAATAGAGAAAAGGGGAAAAATGAGGAGGAAGAAATCTTTTTTCTTTATTCTCAGCATTATGTATATGTTTTGCATTCCTTAACATATACACTGGACCGTCGTTTTATAAACGTATATATATATATAACAAGCAACAGACGAATAAGGTACACATACACGTAAAGGCCCAGAGTTATATATTCTTTAGCGTCGAGCGATTTTTAGACACATGAGAAATTCGATATCGTTCGGCGAGAAATTGCGTGTCGTCGGAGGTCTTTGCTCTTCGTTTCGTTTCTGATTTGTTATAGCCACTGAAGATTCAAAAACGACTATACAAATTCTTTTTTCCCTTTTTTTTTCATTTTCTTATTCTTCATCGTCGTCGTCGTTGCTTTTTTTTCCTTCTTCTTATTCTCGTTGTTTTCTGTAGTGTAAAATTTAAATGAATTTTTCCATTATTAGCTCTTTTTTTATATCATCTTTTTTTTATGTTCAACTTTGTAAACGTTTTATACTCTAATGAAAAATTTTGCTTTGAAGTTTTTAATTTAAAAACTTTTTACAACTTTTTAATAGCATCAATTTTACACATAATTAATGTTCATATCTCTTTTTATTTAAAATTTTTCCGTAGTTCATTGATCTCTTGTATAGCATCAAAAAGTGATGTTTAAAATCTATATAATCGTTGGACGATATTAAAAATTTTATTACACACACGAGATTTGCCTTTCTCATGGAAATCAAATATCATTTTAATTTTGTTCCCGTATAGTTGATCCAATATTGCTTTAAATAAAGACCGTAAATATTGTACATTTAGGAGAAAATTATTTTTCATATCAACTAGCTTTTATAAAATCGTTAACGTCTATCGAACGCCGTTTAAAAATGTCGCGCGCAAATATTTGCAAAATGCATAAAATGTTTTTATTAATTTATTGCTATTTTTATGCAAACATTAAAAGTATGTTGTATTATAAATTTTATTGATAAATCATTTTTAGTACAAACATAGTTAAACATGAAATATATCGAATATAAATTGGATCATGTAATCAATAAAGTTATAATTTAAATTTAAATTTACTCGAAAATTATTTAGTTTCGAATGAAACATTTTAAATTAATTTTTAGTAGCTATAAAAAAAACAAATTAATCATCGGTAATTTATATTTTTAATTACATGCAACTAAATTTTCCACTTTTTTTTACGAAACATAAAATATTTTGTGAAATATTACAAGATACTTTGGAAAATTAATCAAAAACGCAATCTTTGTATCTTGGAAATGCTTTATAAAATTATAAAAATTAATTCAATTATGTTGAACTAAACCCATAAGTTAAGTTATTAACAGCAATAAATCGTTATCAAGTATTATATTGTGTAAAAAAAATTCCGTTCTATTAAGTACAACCAGTTTCGTCGAACTTTGTTATAAATTTTATATTAACTTTATGAAATATATAAATTTTATAGAAACCATATAAAATTTGTATAAAAAAGATGCAACAAAATTTTTAATATAAGTAAGGATGAAATTACTTTAACTTTAGGGAAAGAAATCTTTGGATAAAAATTTCTAATTACGTTGCTATTAAAATATTCAATATTTAAACTTTAATATCTTCTGAGGTCTTCAGTGGCTCAGTCGGTAGAGTGATGGATTCGTAACCTGAGGGCCCGAGTTCGATTCCCGCTCTCGGCCGATTTATACAAGCACCACTGTACGTTACATGTGCTTTGCTCACAAACACATTGAGAAACCTCCGTCGCTAATTAGCATATCGCAACGATAGTATAAATACAACGACGTTAAAAAAATAAAAGAAATAATGTTCATTTTATCTAAATAGTCAAGCTTTTTTTTTATACAATTTATAATCCTGATAAATTGATTCTTTGATCTCGAAAAAATTATGTACGTGTTCTATTCTAATTATACTTTTAGTTAAATATTATATATTTACTATATACATTATCTTACCCGAATATTTCTATAATATAAATACATATAATACATTTAAACAAAGTATCAAAGTTTACCATTCATTCGAACTTTAATTATACAATAATTAGTCTTTCTTCAAAAATATTTTATTACATTGAAATCACATAAATATATATACTCCACGTCTAAGTACTCAAAGCGAACGGAAAGCTTAAACTAAAGAGTCAAGAGTCAATAAGCGTATGTGTGCTTGCATGTAGTTTTTCTATTTGAAAAGTATTTAAAAGGAAGAGGATTTTTTAAGTACTTTTTTAATTACCATGAAACGGTGCTTCAAATTCAAGAACCGTTGAAAAGGATGTAGAGTAAGAACGAAATTCTTTTTTTTTCCAGATAGAAACACCTTGTAAAACGAAAGTTAGAGTAGAGTAGAAGAAGAAGAAATGGAAGATTGGATAAAGTAGTTTTTTTTTCTTCTTGTTTTCTTTTGTTTTTTTTTCTGGCTTTATTTCACATAGCTACAGGATTCTATAGCTGTTTAGCCAATAAAAGATAAAATAGAACAACAAATGAAGGACGTTTCTTTTCTTTTTCTGGTTCTATTTTTTTTTTTTTTTTATTTTAAACTTGTGAAATTACTTGAGCAATGTAGTTCGAGTTTGAGAGAGAGTGAGTATTGCTTTGAACTATATAACGAAAAGTTTGAAAACTAGAATGATTAAGCTGCTCGTTGAACTATTAAATTTAACAATCAAAAAGTTTAGAGTGTTAGGAAGACAAGTTAATTACGTATACATATGGAAAGTAAAAGCAATAATAGCGATAATTAGCGAGACAAAAAATTTTTCATCTTTAGAAAAAAATGGTTACATCATCCGTTCGATCAAAGAACAAAAAAAAATGAAAGATTCTTATCCGAATCAAAATAAACTATTTTCTCCCTTCTATTATTATTTGTTTTCAAACACTTAATTCGTTTGATACAATTGTAAAGTAAATTATACGCTAGGCTATGATTTTCTACGCCTCCGCATCATTCATAGCAATCTACTTTAAATCATAGTCTATTAAAGATACATACTTTGCTTAATAATATCTTTTTATCCAACGCGAGGCATTTTACTTCTAAACATCTTTTGATACAATTAAACAATTTTAAAATGTTTACTCAACATTAAAAATAATAAGAGCAGAAAATGTCTATAATTGTTATCCATTATGCCAATTAAGGTTTTCCTAACTTTTATTAGAATTAGTTGACAGAGCCTTAAATTGAGTGGCTTGAATTTAAAAAAAAAAAGAAGCACCATTGAAGAGATGGAAAAAAAGGCTTTAAAACACATGATCGTGTGATTCAAGCTGAAACAAGATCAAAAGTATTAAGAAAGAAGGGACTAAAAAGTAGCAGTAGTATTAGTAGTCCAGCTTAAAGGAAAGGAAATCGAAAGTGAACGTAGAGAGCACACCCATAGTTTAAAAAAAAAAGAAACAAGGAAAAAAAGGGAATAAAGAGAAACAGAGAATTGGACCTCTTCTTACATTGAGCGGAAGCCCAAGAGAAAAAGATAGAGAAGAGAAAGAAAGAAGTATATAGCAAAAATACCTGAGCAAACGATCTATATAAGAGTGAAGAGCAGGTTTTTGATACTTTCTTTCTCTTTCTTTCTTCGTTTAACGTTGGAAGTTTCTGCGGCAGAATCAAAAGCATAAGAGAACCGAACGATGTGTGGAATGCGATGGGCGCGCCATGGGGTAGTACATTCTTTCTCTTTCCTTTCCTTCTTTTTTTTTTAAAAAAACTTTTTCTTTCTCTCTTTCTCATTCTCTTCTTACCTTTAGCACCCTTCGTTCTTTTCTCTCTTATGTGTAGTTTAGTTTTTCGGTATTTCTTCGATGATAGTTCAGCTTGTTCTCAGTTTTATGCTTTTGGGTTACTGTTGCGTTCCACCTTTGTTGTGAGGAGGTGGCTGATTTTTGGAGAACAACATTTCGTTGCGGATGGTTAAGCAAATTTGAATTAGTTAAATGCGTTAAGTGAGATTACCGGATGACAGTGACTGGGTAAAATGGATGGAATTAACGTGAGTTATTCATAATCCAGTTAAAATTAAACGTTTAAAAAGAAAAAAATAGGATGACAAGTTCCTAGTAAAAATAAGAATATCCAAGCAGGAAATTGTCAAATACAAATTATCCACACTATGATGGTAATCCTAGGATAATGTCATCGCTGGAAACGTAATGCATACTCCTGACAATTTCTTTTTATCTAAATACGTGATGAAACTCGTTAAGATAACCTATAATTTTTCTTGTAATGACAAGATGACACAGAATCACCGTCATAATCATGATAAATTCTTTCCCTATAATTGGTATAATCAAATGATTAATCACAGCAATCAACTAGTATTCTACAAATATTACAAAAAAAGACAACTTATCCGTTCTATGATTAAAAAATTTATATAAAATTGACTATGAAATTCAGTAGAAAAGTTAATTTATTATTTATGATTTATTAATAATACCTGCTTATGTTCCACGTTATTTCTCCCAACCACATACGATTGTAACAGATTAAATTGTAATGGAAGCTCGAACAATCAATTTGCAGAATGTAAATGTACATATAATATGATATAATCGTGAAAATCAACTGACAATAGCTGTTTTATTAGTTGTTATGACAGTACAATGACATTTTGTAAACAGCTTATGGTTAGAATGTTGTGCGATGAAAAAGGATAAGTGCATGGTAATGTTTTGAAATGTCAACTAATAATTGTGCCATCTTATAATATAATAAAACTAATGAAAGTTTGATTATAATCTGATATCAATCAAGATTATTTAAATACGTTTAATATTTTATAAAAATTTATGTTTTATAATTCATACAAGCTTAACTAATGCTTTTATTCGCAACAGAGTTCATAACAGCTCATTGAATTCAAGTTTATCTTTCACGCAGCATGGTTAATATATGATGTATACAAGCAATCGATTAGGTTTATAAAAAATGCTCCATTGACCAAATTTAACTAGCGATTGAATTAAATAAAATAACGGCATCTATTGCTAACATCATTTAACGTTTCCGACGATTAAGCTAATCTTTTTCATGGATTATTTAATCATTAAATTTATTTTCAATTTGAGTTTCATATAAGCAATGATTTCCAAAGGTACCCTTATAATGAGTCTAATTTTTTCCTTTTTCCACATATGAACATTTCTGGAAACTTAGTTTTGATTTTAAAAAATACATTTTTCTTAATTTCATTGTTATTACAATGAATAACGATGATGGTGATGATGATGATGATTTTACTTTACCTGCTCTTGGATTTATCGAAAAAAAAAAGAAATTTTGTTGAGTCATCAAGTTATCGGACTTTTGCTTAACTTCGTGGGTGTTGATTTATCTTTCCAATCTATCGGTCGGAACTTCGTTCAACTGATGTTTTCCCATAATTTGAATTCTTCTCCTCTTTTCTTTCTTCTTTTTTTTTAAATGAAGTATAAACATCAGGTTCATGGTAATCCTAATTTTTTTTTTAAATATAATTTTTGTTTTGGTCTTCATGGTTAAATTTTTTCCTTTTGTTGGTGAATGGCGTGATTAATATTTATAAATTACTTTTGCGCGTGCTCGTATGAACGATTTTATCGGATCGTTTATTAATTTTAAAATCTATTTTGGTAAGTTGATTGTGTTTGAACGAATACTTTTATATAAAAATATAATATAATTTTTAATTAAATTTAAATCATGCGCAGCTTTATTTATTCATTTCAATTAAAATGCTGATTGATATTCAAATTTTTAATTATGATAGGAAATAATTTGACAAATCTTATTATATAAAAACATAATAAGCAATATTCAAAAGAATATTTTAATAAAAAAATTATACAAAATATACATTTTTAAATCATCAAAAGATTGGTAAACAGAAAAAGAAACTCATGAAACAAAGAAATAATAAATTACTATTATTTGTATCGCACTTTAACATTTAAATAATAATCAAAACTGAATAACAGTAATACAAGAGATTCTTAATAATAATTTAATGCTCAACAACTGCACGTTATATTTCAAACGATACTACATAATATGTTTTCTCATGCATGGTGAATCAAAATTTCTTCTTCTTCGTCTTTTATTTTTTTTTACACATAACGATGACAAACGCGTCTCATTAATCAGTCTCGCGCGTTATAGTACCAATCTTTTATCTTTATCTTTTTTTGTTTTTTTAACATGTTGACAAAATAAAGCGATCTAATCAACTTCATTCGTACGAAATATTAGACTTTTCTTTTCCCTTGAGGGGGTAATGTCATATGTCTCCTAATAGTCATTTTCTTTTGATATGAAATAAAAAAGAGAGAAAGGAACAGAAATCTTGGGTTTTTTTTTCTTTTTTCACCCTCGTGTTACATCTGTGGGCAAATTTCATATCCGGAGCAACAATTTTTGCCAAATGGAAAGTTCGATCAGACTCGCGCGTTTTACTGATTTCCTTTTAAGGGGTGAACTTTGTACTACGCTGCTCCTTTTTTTTTTCTTTCTTCGCTTAAATCTTTGGTTATGACGCTCGCCTCTCTCCTTTTTTTTTATTTTCTTTTTGGTACTTTAAGCAGTTTTTTCTTTCCTTCTTCATTTCTCGCACTATCGCCTTATTTTCTTCTCGCGCAACGTTTATACTTCGAAATAATAGAACAGTTTTGATGAGACTTTTTCTTCTCCTCTTTCTCTTTCTCTCTCTTGACTTTAACCATTTCGTAACTTCGATCGTGTGTCAAAGGCAGGAAACTGTGATTTAATGGTGAAACACTTTTATTAAAAGCTCTTCTTCTTTTTTTTTAAAACTTTATAATTGAAATTCTTTTGTTGATTGAAAAGTATAAAGATTCTACTTGAAATTTAGTCAATTATTTTCAAATTTTTCATGCCAGTGTGAAGACTGAATACACTGTAATTCATGAAACTTAATGCAAAACGTCTAGCTATGGTACACAATTTTTATAATTTAAAATTGCGATAATTTTGACAATTTTACTTCGGATAATTTTACTCATTATTACTCATTTTCATCCTTCTTTCGAATTTTCATTCTGTGCCTACATTCTCTTTTTCACAACTCCTTTTATTCTTTCTTCAACGTTTCTCCTTTTTTCTTCTTTATATGCACGATGCCAATTTTTCATCTACTTTAATTTTTCAAACTTTGATGACTACGCAGCATCTCTTTCTAGATATATATATATATATATATATATATATATATATATATATATATATATATATATATATATATATATATATATATATTTTAATCATTTTTCATAAATTTTTCATCTTTTATACGTGTCGTGCCTTTAATTACTTCTTAAAATTAATTTCAATTCCAAAGAGTGTCTATATAGAGAGCAAGGGGGAGGCAAACGACTGATGCTGTCAAGACGCCGATAAAGTGGATATTGAATTATTGAAGAGACGAGGGTTCGACGACGTGTTCTCTTTTTACCGTTAACTTTTCGCTCGCTTTATTCTTTTTTCTCTCTCTTTCTTTCTTCGTTCTATTTTGCTCTCTTTTTTTATATATTCTCGCGATCGAATTGAAAGTTAGAGGATAAGAATTATGGAAGGGAAGATTCATTTTTTTTCGTTGTTTTTTTTTTAAAGTGCGAATTGAGAGGAGGTATTTTTAAAGAAGTAAACAAAAGTATTGAATCGACTTAAATAATTTAAAAAAATGAAGAAAAAGACGTTACGGCTAAGTTTGGAGTCGAAGAAAGTTCAACGCTTGTTCAAAAAAAAAGACGAAAGGAACATTCATTATTAAGTAGAAAGCTGTCTTTTGAATCTTGCGAAGAAAAATAATTTATCGAGTGAAATTGATTTTAAAAATTAAAAGTCAATGATGAAATATTTTTTATTAATGGAGTTATTTTACATTTTGTCGCTTATATTATCCTCAAATTAAAAAATGCATTTCTATTATATTCATCATGCGTATAAATATTTTAATAATAACTCTGTTTTCATTATCCCCTTTTTCTTTTGGCAATATTCAATAATAAATTTTTATGTCAACAATTATACCGTATACGCTCGTGTATGCATATTATTTTTTGAAGACTTAATAAGCATAATATTGATAATAATAATAATGATTCTCGCATCATAAAATGGCAAAAGGCTTCAATTAACAGTTCCTCCCAAGGATAAAATCATTTATTCCGATCCCAAAACTGTCAGTCATGGACGATCGCGAGACTTCTCTCGTGAGAAAACCAAACACGAAATGATTGAGAATGTAAAAGAAAAAAATTTTAAGAAAAAAAAAGACAAAATAAATAAATAAAAAGCTTGTTCAGGCAAAAAGAAACAGAGTTTCGAGAGATTGAAGAATAAAGAATTAAAAAAATCATAGCCATTGTTATTTTTTTTTGTTCCATTGTAATTTACAAAACTAAAACATTGTACCATTGTATTGTTGCATTGCATTAATTGTTTAAATAAATTTCCATAAATTAACATTTATTTATGTTGACTGTCTTACTTCATTAAAATTATTCAAAGCTTAAATAATAAAATAGTTCAATCATATAATCATCGCATTGCGTAATTTCTATTTAGAATAAGTTTTTTTCTTCTATTTCTCTCATTGTAATTTTAAAACAAAAACTTAATAAATTTTCAACAACAATGTTATTCACGAACAGCAATTAATAAATCTCGTTTCTATAATCGAGGTATTAATTCACTGCAACAATTTCTAAATATAGCCAAAATGACCTAAATTACAAATTTTGTCAACATGAGCTTCGATTAGTCGATACTAATTAGTTATAGTTCAAAGTTTGCTTTCTGCGCATATACACACAAAAGTACATTTGTTGTATTAAAAGCCTCTGATTAGAAACAGAATAATATTGCATGCAATATAATCAACGTTTGGGAAAATTTTGAAAAGTCAATCCTTTAATTGTACGTTAATAGAAAACTTTGTCGAGTTATCAAAAAAGCAACACTGACCAAAAATTGAAATTCATTCAAATAATTACTCGAAATAAGCCAAATGACAATGTACAAAGTTTTTAGCAAATTGATGCTGCTGCGACAAAAAGCTCTCTCTCTCTCTCACTTTACTTTTGTATATACGTATAGATATCGTGCGCATTCTCTTGACGTCAGCGTTAAATTGGTTGAACTCTGAACTGTCTTTTCTTTCCATCTCTCTTTTTCTTTAGTACAGTTGTATACAGTGAATAATCGACTTGTCGTGTGTCTTTTTCGTTACTTTATTTAATGCCAAACCATAAAGCGGTTGCATACACACTCGCATATGTGAAACGATTGTAGCTGTACGTATTACATACATATAAATGCATAAGTATATATACATACACTTTTTTTGTTGCTTTTATGCATATAAGGACATCGGATATGTATTGTGGTTATGCTTTAGCTAATGGACTCGAAAATATATACATTTATGAAGTTAAACCAAGCGAAAGCTTTATAATATAGATACGATACATATATATGTGTGGTAAGCAGCTCATGTAACTTACCATATTATCATTTGGTAATATTGAACTGTATGTTCAATTTTTTTCTTCTATTCCCTTTTTTTCATTGAATGTACGTAAACAGTATTGGAAAAAGTAAAACGATACTTCTAGATTTTAATAGTGAATTTCTCTTTTTCTATGTGGTGCAAAAAAATGTTTTAATCACCATGGAGAAAATAATTCATATTGTGCATTCCTTTTTAGGGCAAAATCGTAAGAAATATATTATAGAGTTTGTTATTGTTGAAAGCTCGAGGAATTTTTTTAATTAATAAATTTATTAATTTTGAAACCAATACTATGGGAGGCGAAAGAATTTTCTAATAAAAATACCGTCGTTCTTATTAAGTTAAATTTATTATTATATAAGAAAATAAAACTCTCGATATTTCCTTATTAAAGTATAAAAAATTCCACGTTTTTAATAATATTGTTGAAAAAAATGCTTCAATTAATATAGTTATTGATATATTCAATTTTTATTTTTTTCTAAAAGACCAAAATTTTAGTATTTTTAAAATTTAACATGTCTGTTATGATTGTTTAAAATTTTAGTTGTGCATGATCAAGACTATAGTATTACATGTTACATTAGACTTTCATAAACTACAATAGAGAATCTCTCTTTCTCCCTTTCTTTCTTTTTCTAAAATTGGTAGCGGTGTTTCTTAAACATAAGCTCACGAACTTCCGGAAATAGAAAACGTTTTATTCTTAAGTTTTACACATTACATACGGAGTTTTAGCCTCGCAGCAATTCACAATATTGATAGACATAACACGGTCAACGATCTTTTATATCTTGTATTTGTATGCGTGTGACGATTTTGTGTATACACGAATAAATGTGTGCATGCATAAACGCGTGTATAACTATTACAATAAAACAAAGAATGAAAAATACCGAACGATCCGTTTTAAATTTTCTTTATTGAAAACTTAATGCGCTCTAATCTGCAACAATTTCTCTTCGTTTGAAAAAAAAAGAAGGGAATCGTGATTGGTATTTTTCGAATGGTAAAAGATAAGCTCCGTTGAGTATGATGAAGAATTTACCATTACTATTTTAGGCCAACTGAAATCGTATTGTTTCAAGTACATAATCCAGTTATGTTTGCTTTAATATTCCTTCCTGTTTGTTTTTACATTTGATTTGTGTTGTTCCAATTACATTTTTCTTTTCAAACAATCTATCATAAACTTTGAATCCGTTCTATGCATAATGAAACGCAAAGAAGCCTTATTTGAGCTTTTTATAAACATAATTGTTTATAAAAAGCTCAAATAATGGATGAATTTTAAAAAATTATACATTTTTCTTAACAATGAGTACTTAATATAATTACATAAAGATTATTCACATAATATATTTACCAGTTAATTTTCCACAATATCTAATAAACGAACATTAAACATTAGCGTATGCGTCTATTACCTTATGTAAATGCGACACCTTTCTCTCTCCGAGCACATTGTTTAATAGCACATATAACAGCTGTTCTGGAAACTAATTAATGCTTCAGACACGAAATCAAATTGTAAACTGCCAAGACCATATCAAATTTATTCTAAAGCCCCGTAGTTTATTAACGTACATTTACAATGCGCAAATTCAGATCAAGCTCGTATTCCCCATTGTATTTTCCGAGCGTCAATTGCTAAGTGACATTGTTTAAATATACACTATTGTCATTATTTTTTAAACTTAATGTTCAATTTTAATTAGTTTGATTATGGTTTCAATGGGATTAAATATCAATCTGAATAATTTTGATAATTGATTTAAATTCAACAAATTTCTGTACTTCGAAATACCGAATTCTCTTTACTTTTTCTTTTCAATATAGCTCCTAAATAATAATCAGGAATTCATGAGGCAATAATATTCCCACGTGCATTACATATCAATCCCTTCACCGTGCGTAGTACATAATATATATCGAGTTGCAAAAAAAAAGAACTATACGGTCATATTGTCCCAAACGTCGTAACTTAAACCTCCAATACTCTTTCGGAAACTTTGCTTTGTAATTATTAAATACTGTATAGTTTGTTTTTTTGGTTCCCTTATATATACATACAACATTCGAGGAAATCCGTATATCTTTTATCGAAGCCTTCGTACGATTTCCGGAAACGATTTTTTTTTTTTTTTGCATAGTATAGTTACTGAGTCACGCGTGGGCGAGTTCGCGTTTTACTTATACGAGTACCAAGCGATGAGATGAGGAATATAGCCGTTACGTGCTGCAGGGCTTCTTTTCTGTCTGTACAATTCTCTTCTCTTTCTCTCTTACTCTTCCCTTCCTTGACCACATGTGTATATACGTATATATATGTATATGAAAGTTAGAAAAAGGTGGGGAATTAATGTGAGGTGTATAGATCACAGCATAACCTATACTCTTATATATACTTTTTCTCTTTTTTATTGGATTGTTGCTTTGGGTTTAGATTATTACTAGGGGGAGGAAACAGACAAAAGATAGAGAGAGAGAAGAAAAAGTTTTTTCGTTGATGTCGTTGAAGATAAAAGTTTGATTGAAGTTGTTTTTTTTATTACAAGTTTTTATGGATATTGTTGATACGTGTTGGATATTGTTGCTGTTTTTTTTTATTTTGTAAAGTAGATTTTTTTATTGATCTCTTCGATTGTGATTATGTTTAGTATAAATGCTTTTTTCAAGGATTCACTATCAGGATTATCTATTGATTTTTGCGATTTCCGTTGATAAGATTATAAAATATTAAATGAAGGGTTAGATAGTAAGTATTAGATATCACTTATTGATCTTCTAAACTTGATTTATAAAACATGTCGCGCAGTAAAAATATTAACATAATCTGCATTTAATTATTTAAAAATTATAAATCATATTGGAAAAAATACGCAAAAAAATATTATGATAATTTTATAATATATTTTCATCATTGACCCATTAAAAAAAACATATTCCTTAGTACTTCATAAAGAATGAAATGATAACTTTTTTCTTTCTTTTTACTTATTTAATAAATAATATCTCTAAATTTTATCGATCCTACTTAGTTCTTTTCTATCAAAACAAAAGGAAAAGATAAATTCAGGCAAATTTTTTTTTATGATTCACACATCTCATATCAATATCTCTGCTTCAAAGTATTCGCGAACACCTCTTTGACCAAGAACCGCATATATAAGTGTATATGTATATATATACAGCAGCTTGTAAGTGTAAAAGGCCACTTAGATAACCAAATAGGCCTTTCCTCTGAACTGAAACTCATAAAGTTAGAATCTTCTCTTTTTCGCGGGTGCTTAAAAACATTGAACGACACCCCTAAAACCATTCAGTGGCTTCTTATTCTTCTGTTTTTTATCTCTGTGTATACTACTTTTTTTACTGTTTTTTTTTCTTTTAATTTTTTTCTCTTTTACTTTGATGAGTCAAGAAGTGAGAGAGAGAACGAGGCTTCTTCTCTTATCGCGGCTACTCTTAACGTTTGAATATATAAGAAGACAAGTGTATATAGGGTATATCAAGTGAAGTATATAAGATCAAAAGCAAAAGCGACTGTACTCATCAATTTTGAAGGACTGGAAAAGTTATTTTATGATTATTTCTTTTAAGTATTCTTGGATGAAATTTATAAGAATGCTTTAATTTCCTTGTTTCCCTTTGATTTATCTTTTGATAAAAATATTAGTATGATTTTATAATATTTAGATTATTTAGTAATAATTATGAACAAAATTAATTTTTTCAAAAAGTTTTTGATAATTCAATAAATTTATAGTTTAAGTTATAAATTAGCTTAATTTCATAAATTTTATTCACAATAACTAAATCTTCCTTACCATTATCTTATTTTTTTTTTCATTTTATTTAACGTCGCTGTATTTCGATACTCATATTAGCGACAGAAGTTGTCAGTGCGTTTGTGAAAAAAGCACATGTGACGTACAGTGGTGCTTGTATAAATCAGCCGAAAGTGGGATCCGAACTCAAGACCTCGAGATTACAAATCTATCGCTCTACCGATTGAGCCACTGACGACCTCAATATTCATGTATTATATAATTATACTTTCTAATAAAATCAATAGATATATATAAAATAAACTTTTACAAACGTGTTTATTTTTCAAGTACAATAAAGTTCATATACTTTTAAATATTTTAAAAATAATTCTTTGACAAAATGTTTTCATAAAAATGCTTTTTAAATGAAAGATTAATTAATGATCGATAGATAAATCTCTTTTTTTTTGATTGACGATAAGCTTATTGAATTCGAATTTTAAGTCTGACAATTATTACAACATAAAAAATCCAGTATTGATTTCAAAATGTATATATATCTTAAATAATGGATAAAAAATATTAAAATTAAATATACTTTTATTCTATCTTCTTACCCCATTAAATAACACATCACATATCTATTAATATTTACATATTCACCAGAAAAAAAGGCCATGTAACCATATGCAAAAAAGAAAACAAAAAAAAGTATATAAAAACAAGAATCCCGCAAATGAAATCATTTGCAAGATTCGCATTTCTTCGTACGTACACACACACACACATATATATATATATATATATATATATATATATATATATATATATATATATATATATATAAGTACTATGTAATACAGTATACTTGCACGACAAGCGCATTACAAACCGTGACTTCACGATTATCGTACATTCACACCAAGAGAGAAAAGAAAAGGAAAAAGAAAATAAAGAGGAAGATAGAAAATAGAGAGACTTGCAAAGTTTGATTATGCATATTGGCCTTGCATAGCGCGCATCTCTGATATAACATTTTGTATGAAGAAATGTATATAGGTATATGCGTATGCAGATTGTAACGTGTAAAGGATTTTTATGCGATCGGATTACGGAATTTTGGAATTTTTATTTCTTCTCTGTAGCATTCGTGTTACATACGTTGGATTACTAAATTTTTCAAATTCTCTTTGGTTTTATTTAAAAAGTGTCGGGTGTATTGGGCACGATCAATTTTAGTTTTTTTTATTTCGATTGTACATACGTTTTGTACTTAATTCCCTTTTTTTTAGATTTTTAGTTTTAGGTAGCGAGGATTGATAAAAATTGATAGTTTCGGTTAAAGTAATGGAACTGATATTGGACAATTGAAAAAGATACAGTTTCTATCCGTGATTTATCTTTTGTATAATTTTTCTATATTTCAAATGATTGATAGGATTAAAGACGTAAAGGGTATATTTTAATTGTTAATTTTCAACGCAATTTGTTTATAAGACTTTTATTTTTTTTTTAAATTATATAAATCTTGTTAACTATTATTTAAAAGATTTCACTTGGAAGATTACACGTTGATTAAAAAAAAAGTATAATAAAAATTAATCTTATAAAGTTTTTTTATTTTTTAAAATTTATTTATCGTTGTTAAATTTATTTATCGTTGTTATATTTATGCTATCATTACGATGCTAATTAGCGACGGAGGTCATTTCAGTGTGTTCGTGAACAAAGCATATGTATCGTACACAGTAATGCTTGTATCAATCGGCTGCCGAAAGCGGGAATCGAACTCGGATTCTCGAGATTATGAATCTATCGCTCTACCGACTGAGCCACTGACGACCTCATTGTGAATTGAATCTCAATGAAATGTAAAGATAATATAAAAATGTGTAATTATATTTCATGAAATTGAATATTTTACAACTGACAATTAAATTTAGCAAGAATTGTAAAGCTTTATTTTTATATTGTAAATGAGTAAATAACAAAGTGACAATATTGTTATCAATTTTTTTTTCAATTTTATAAGCTTTACTAGCCATTAATTTTCTCAATTTTCCCATTTTCAATCTTTTCGTATCGCCTATTTTCATCTAACGCGCAACTGAATTTTTTTATTTTGCATTTCGTTCAATTTTATTCAACGTCATTTAAAAGACTAATTTGAAAAAAAAGTCAAGCTAGACATTTCGTTTATTTTAAAATAACGTCTCTTTATATCCAATATATTTACTCGCTCTCTTGGGATATTATCTTCATTCTCATGACAACATTGAAATTTCTTCTCTTTTTTTCCATCTTCTTCCTCTAAAGCTATTTTTATTGACCACCTACATATCGCTTCCATAGCATAGAAACAATAACAATGCGCATAGATA
The DNA here is from genome assembly GCA_017163975.1 of Anastatus disparis. NCBI lineage: Eukaryota > Metazoa > Arthropoda > Insecta > Hymenoptera > Eupelmidae > Anastatus > Anastatus disparis. The sequence goes on from JAFFSR010000226.1 coordinate 4,931,200, forward strand.
TTGTACATATAGAAAAGAAGAAGAGGAAAAAAAGTTAAGTCTTCCTCTCTTTTTTTTCCCTTGAATTTCTATTGCGCTTACGGGTATATAAATTACAGCTTTTATTATATAGGCACAAACACAAGTACACACACGTGACGATGAAACATATCGATCGAGATAACGCGCTTGTATTATAAGCCTTTGAATACGTATGTACCGATGTTACTTGTCTTATTACCTGACTTTTATAATATGCATAATAAAGAATGAAAGTTAAGGAGAAGAGCAAATAGATAAGAATATAACAATTGTTTAATTTGATAATCGATTTCAATACTACCTTTTGTTTTCTTTTTTTTCGTTCCCGGAATGTATCGGTTTTTTATTTAGTCTTATTCTTATTCATCCTCTTCTTTTTTTTCATCATAGTTTTAATCGATATTTGATTGTATGTATCTTCTTCGCTTATTTTTTTTTCTATTAAAAAGTCATTTGAATACTCAATGGAGCGCGAAATTATGATTTCTTCTTTTTATTCTTTTCTTTTCTTTGTTTTTTATTAACTTGCAATGGGATAGCAACGCAACTTTAGTCGGGTCAATCTATTTTAAGTGAACGAGTTGATGCGCACGTATACAAGTATATTGCCCTGAATAATTTGTCAACTTGTCATGCACCGTTTGCTTTGTACTTTAATAAACAAATAACTTTTATAAATATTCTATTAATCATATTTGTATACGTTTCTTTTATAAATAAAAAGAGAAAAAAAATTTCTTTTAATATGAAAGGTAGAAGAAAGTATTTTATTTCGCTCGTTATTTCCGTACGCTTTTAATTAATCTTTTGATGAACAAATTTAGATCTTCTAAAGACTAAGGTCCATGAATCATTCTTTTAGTATAAAATCATCATTAATTCATGCCATTAGCATAATTAAAAAAAAGCTTTAAATTTAATCTTTATTTATTTACTTATTTATAATACAAATATTTATTATCACAGAGAATAATTAATAATTAAACCGGCAGATAAATGTAGAAACAAAAAACCAATTATTAATTTAATAATTTACATTTGTTCAAGATTTATAACATTTTCTAAAAATTTTATTCTCTTGTTTAATCTTAAAATCCAAGCAAATGTTTCCAAGAAAAAAAATCAAACGTCATTATTAATTTAGACTCATTAAACACATCTAACACCCGGTCGTTTACAATATTTTACATACTAGAAGCAATAAATTTGAAAGCGTATTAAAAAGATCCATCGATCTAATAATTGATTTTATCTAATGATTGTCGGGTTGGATAAAAAAAAATAATATTTGAATTATTTTTTTTTTTAAATGTAAAAAATAAAGATTATTTAACTTAATTTAACTGTGAATAGTGGCAGTTGTTTAATTCTCATCATCATGGACCTCCTGACTAATTAAGACGTGGGCGTGAGACAGACTATACAGGCAGCTCTTTCTCTCCTCTTTTTTTCTTTCACTCTGATGTGGGTCTCTCGTGTTTTAGGCTCTCTGCTCGTCGATTTATTTTGGCACGTCTAAAATCCGTCTCTTTTTTTTTATTTTATTTGCGATTCTATTGGGTGGTATTTTATCTTTTTCGTTTTTTTTTTTTTTTAAATAAATGTGTCGACCACCTTTTGGTTAAATTTCAGATGAGATCAGAAGCCTCAGAGAGCGTGTGAGAAAACGTATAAAACCTGTTGTTTTTATCGCTCGGATTGATTTTTGAATATCGCGTACTTGATGAAAATTAATTTTATAGAATTATTGAAGATTATTTTTTTTTTTTCACATTTTTTTTAGTATAGGATAAAGTTTTTAATTGAATGAATGATAACTATCGATTCGGAAATCGAATTGAAATTTTAATTAAATATAAATGCCGCTACGAGAACAATATCGTATTTTAGATAAAAATGATTAAAATTTATAAAACATTTTTTCCTTCGATAAAAGTGAATTATTAGTTTATTCAACGAAACGATGATAAATTCTATTGATATAGGAGAAAAATTAATTCGCATTTTAAAATGTCAGTTTTAAAGTTTTAAGCTTTTGGAATCAAGTATTTTCATGAAAAAAGAATATAAAATCGAATGGATTTGAATATGAAAAAAAACTATCTATCTGTCAAAATTAAAATATTATGAATTTGTTAACGAAGTTATTTAAATGTTGGAGAGAAAAATAAAGTGAAAATGAAGTTAGTAGTTTGGAGCAAAATTAAAAAAAGCTTTTTTTTTAGAGTTTATTAAAAGATTTTATAAATAGAATCACGAACGGCTTAAATAAACATAGAACAAGCAAAAGTCTAGATTGCACAACTTAACAACACTGTCGTGTAGATGAAATTTCAGAAATTTGTGGAATTTTTTTTTTAATGTTGGTTAAATAATCTTGGTAATTTTGAGCAAAAAATTTAGTTAATTATAGTTAATTTTGTAAAAAAAAATATGTGCTTATGAATTTTTTCTACGTTGACATAAATATAAATATATAATATTCGCTAAAATTTAATTATTATTTATTCACATTATTTAAATAGCACAGTTTTGAAATAACATATCAAAATTTTTTCAAATTGTATTTTACACAAACTTATGTAATATAACGATTAAAATTGACATTAAATTATTAATTTTATTTTAAATTTATCAGCATTTTAATTAATTTAATTAAATTTAAAATGAAAGTAGATAATTTTTTAAAGAAATAATCGGTGAATAAGAACTAAAACTTTCAAACTCAAAATAAAAAAATCTTTTTGTAAGAAGGCATGAGCTTGACGTGATTCAGTGTGATAAAGCTAACTCGATCTGTTGTTCTATTGTTATTGATTCAACAAAGTGAATTGAGATGTTTCAAAGGGATTTCTCAATACTTTGGTTTAACAGTATGGATTGATTTTCTATATAAATTTAATCTTTTTTTTCTTTCTTATATTACATTATTTTATTCTAGGTTTATTGTATATGGTCAATGTCCCAATTGCTACTCGCTGTTAGAAATGAACCTATTACTAACCGCTCAATGTTATTTAGATACGAAAAAAAATTTTTAACAATGAACGGCTAGTAATAGGGTCGTGAGTAGCAATTGGGACATTGACCATATATTACAATTTAAGCTGAACAAATAGAGAGAAGAAATTTCGTTCTACTTAACCAGACTATATAAGAATGGATCAATATCTCGATGACGAGCTTCTTACATACTAAAATTACGAAAATTCGAATTACATTATTATGAAGCTTGTAATCTAAAATAGAATGACATAATTAACATAATATTTTTACAGGAATAGAAATGTATACACATATAAGAATAGAAAAGTACGAATTTAGATAAATGTGAAAAAAATAGATTTTTGAATGTTAACATGCTGATCGGTTTCTTTTAAACAAATTAAATACTTAATTATAAATTATAATAAAAGGTAATATCAAACTTAAAAATTTAAGTGTTTAAATAACAATAACACGTGTAAGATGTAGAAAATAAAAGATTTAACATTGATCTTTGGTGTTACATAACAAAAGTCACAAAAAACAATAAAAGCAATTTTTTAAAAATATCCAAGCAAATATTTTGTTCGAACACTACAATCAATAAGAATTGATTCCGGAGACATATAGAAAGGCTATGAGTGTATATATGGTTGACAGCATAAAAAAAGAAGAAATGAAAAAAAATAAACTGCACGGTAAAAAGGTGCGAATCCCACGTTGGAAAAAGGTAGTTTTATCAATAAAGCCAGGTCGGTAAAAGGATGTAAATTGGTTCATGTGCAAAGGAAAAGATAAAGAGAATTTGCGTTACTATCAATGTCTCTTTATACGACCACTTGATTTTTACTGTCTCTCAATAGTCAAGCATAAACCTTTTTTTTTTATTTTTTTTTATTTTTAATCTTTGCGTTTTTATTTTCCTTTATTTTGCATTCTTTTACAACCAAATGAAAAATAAAAAGGAAAAACGTTAAGAAAATTCAAAGTAAATTCATATAGATACAATAAATTGTGTCTATAACTGAAAAAAATTAATTATTCGGTAATAATGTTTTTTTTTCCTTGTTTTTTTTAAGGTGACATAAAGTATATATTGTTTACGACACTTGTATATATACATATACGTCGTCTAAAGCTGATGAATGATCGTATGGGGCTTCGTGGGTGAAGTTCTCTTTCTCATTTCATGACATTTCTCATGCTATGGCATCGAAAGAGAAGAGGGAAAGAGGAAAGGATTATTAATGAATGTTATTGTAAGGTTTGACTAAGTGTTGATAGCATTAGAATTGAAGATTTTAATGCGCTCATTGTTGGCTTTAGGAAGAGATGTTTCGTTATTTTTTTACAACCCAATCGAATGTTGGTGGTATGAAAAAATTATTTTGTTGTCGTGGGCGACTATGAATTTTATTTATCTTTACATTGTTTAGGTGTCAAGGTTTATGTTATTGTTTATGAAAGATATAAATTTAACAAGATGTCAGGATAATTAGTTGCATTGTTTACAAAAACTTTATTGAATTTTTGATTATGAAATTGCTGTAAATAAGAAAAATTAAATGTGCTTGAACATAATTGATGTTTTTTAAATTAATCTCATATATTTAAATGATTATTAATATTTATATTAAACATTTATAATTCCCGAATACCATGACCTTCCTATAAATATTATAAAATAAAAAAAAAACACAAAAAGAAAAACATTGTTATCTAATCGTTGACAATAATTTAATGTTACAGGTGCGCAAAGTATGCGGTCGTCCAGAGCTCGATACATCATCAGGTTCTCAAGTGGTATTACCAGCAAGTTTAGCAGCATCAACGCGGGTCAGTGGTTCCGGCGGTCCATTTCTAGGACTCGATGGTCGTACACTTAGTACACCGGTACATCCACCTCCGGTATCACAAGGCTCCAAAGTACCAAATCAATTACATTCACAATTGGGCAATTTCTTAGCGAGTGTTGTCAGATCAAGGACGTTCTATGGTACATTAGCCGATACTATTTGCGAAGAGTATCCCGATAAATTTTGTTGGAATGGCGAACGAGTTGGAGAGTAAGTTGATATTTTAATTGTTTGTTTTTTTTTTAAATTATGTACATAGTTTTTTTCCAAAAATGAGGAGTTTGGTAGATGGTATTTTTAATAATAATTTTTATTTGTAATTAATTTGCGTTTAAATTTATACCATTCGAGTTTATAAAACTAAATATAAAATTCAGCGTATAAATTACATTATCTCTAAAAATAGTGAAACATTTTTATTTATAACTTCAGTAAGTATTTTCTTAATAACTTCGTAATTGAAATATTAATTCAATACATTTATTTTTATTCACTTATTAATACTTTCAACTCTTTTAAAAACTTTTATCTCGGACCGTTGGTACTTAATAATTATTTCATCCAATAAATTAATAACCAGTGCGTGCGCTTTTAAAAGATTAAATATTTTAGCATTATAAAAAAATAAACGAAAAAAAGAGAGTACGTAAAATGCATTTCGCCTGACCCGCAAGGCGTACTCTGCAGTGATATTAAATTTAAAAAAAAATTAATTTTCACCAATTCAGAATATAAAAGCAAATACTTTTTTTCCAGTTGCATTATGAATCGCGTTAATCCAGAATACGAAATATTATTTTTTGCAGCTTATTGAATTATTTAGTCAATTCTAAATGTATATTAAGTAGAACAAGTCATGCATAGTAAGACCGTGATTTATTTTGATTTTATTAATTAAATAAGATTGAATTTGCATTTTATAATTTATCAAAATGATATACAAATAGATAAAAGTAAACATTTATTGATTACCCATCTGTATGTTGACTTGACTCTTATCATTATATAATATTGCATAGTCATTATTGATGAAATTGAAAAAAAAAATTTTCATTTATTTTAAAAACAATAGCGTTGACATGAAATTTCATCAAAATATTTAATAAAGTATCGACAAATACGTTATACCGTATCTTTTGTCATGTTCTCAAGCTCCATGTCAACTTCCATATGCAAGTGTAAAACAAAAACCGATTAATTCACGCAACCCTCCCAAGCTCTCTCTGTTCGACGTTGCTTGCGTACTAAATTCTCTTCATATTTTTTTTTCTCTCTCCTATCGACTCGAATTTCTATATAATACTTATGCACGCATAATAATGTTTGTTTAGCGCAACAAGACCATAACGATATGCAGAAACCAAACACTTTAGCTGCGAAAAGAAAAAATAATTTTAAAATAAATAAAAGAGAAAAAAGGATAGTTATAATAACGATGATAGTAGCACAAAGAGAAAGGAAGTGAGAGAAAGAAAAAGAGAAAAAAATTTTTCGTTTTTTCTCATTTAAACAAAGAATACAAAAATAAGGATTTGAATTGGATAAAAAAAGAAAGAAAAGAGAGAAAGAAAGAAGGAATAGTTTGTCGATGACTCGTTCTCTTGACCATTGTTGTAATCTCTCGAGCGAGCGTTCGATTGTTGTAATCCTAGACACGTACGTAAGTTACATGAATACAGCTAAGGAATAAGATAAAGAAAGAGAAATAAGAGGTAGAAAGAAAGATGGAAGGAAAGAGAATTTTAGAGGAGAAAAAGGATTTGGATTCTAAGTGAGTTTATCTGGAGTGTAGTAGTAAACTTGTTTTTTAGACTACTAGATAAAACCTAATTAGCCGTACATTTTATTAGTTTAAAAAAATATTTCAAGTGCAACGTTTTTTTAAAGATTTTTTAGTAGGTTAATTAAGAAAATTAGGTTTTTTGAAATTTTTATTTTTAAACTTTTTAAATTTGCTTTAAAAACATAGTATACTAAAGTTTAACTTTATAAACATCGTGATTCAATAAAATAATATCAAGATTTCTGCGAAATCATATTAATGATATACCCTCAACTCTCGAATTTATTAAACTCGCTATATGTTTACAAATTTAAAAGTGTTAAGTATATCTATACGTATACCCAAAAAAAAGTTATCCTTAAAAAAGTCCGATGTTCCAGCACGTACATACACGCACGTTAAAAGACGAGGAAAAAAAAGTGCCACATTTGCCTAGCTGCAATTATACGCGCATTTACGAGCGTCACGCGACACCAAGCTTGACCTTCGCGCATGCATGAAGCATGTGTGTCGATCGTTTCTTTTTAAGCCATTCCACGCACACACACGCACTTTAACAACAATCCGAAATACATACCATACAAGCACTCGTAGACTTTTGCCGAAACAAAATTTTTACTTCCTCTGATTCTTAAACGTTTTTTTTTCTCAGGTCTTTTTTTCGGTTCTTTTTTTCAAAGAAAGTCACGATCACTTGGAAGAGAAGTCGATTGGACACGTCCGTAATGTATGACAAAGAACGTTTTCATTGGTGAAGAATTTGAGATTTTTTTTCTTCTTTTTGTTTTTTAATTAATATGCAGATACAGAATACGATGAATCGATGCGATAAGATTATTTATCAGGATGCAATAGTGAAGAACTGCGCAGAAGTATAATTATAATGCTTCTGAATCTGGAAAAACAGGATGAAATTCTTGGCTCGAGAAACATCAAGCTTAAAGAATCTTCCTTTAGCTGGAAAACAAATGTTTCAGAGCTATTAAAATTAATTAATGAATAAAAAATTAAACGCGATTCGGCGTAAGTAGATAAAGTCCAACGTGCGCGAGACAGCGTCTAATAGCGCTCGTTTTCTGCATTATTATAAATAGTAAATTAAAAGGAAATCCAGGAAAAGGTCATCTAGAAAAAAGCTTCTTTCCCAAGATAAATATTTCTTTAGGAAGCTCTCTCGCACTCATGCGGCATCTCAAAAAATCACAAAGCCAAAAAGAAGAAAACGACGAGAAGAAGAAAAAAAAACGTAAAAGAAGAAGAGGAAGAACTCTGTAAAAGCGACGCAATTCTTCAGACGAAAAAAAAACGTTTCTACACATACTCACACATTTGAAGATAAAAAAAAAAGAAACGAAACAAAACACGAAAGAAAAAGGGTTCGAAACTCTTCTCTCTCTCGTCGGCATGAGAAATTAAAGAAGAGCATTCTGGAAAACAATGAGGCGGAAAACGTTAAAACGGCATGAAAAAAAAAGAAGAAAAGAAGAAAGATAGCGAAAAAAGTAAGAAGAAAGATTCGTTAGTTAAAAAAATTCAAAGTTATAACAATGTTGGTGTATAAAAGAAAACAAGAGAGAAAAATTTTTTCCTAGACGAGATAGACGTCTGGGGGTAAATTCTACCTTAAAGTATGTTCAACTAAAGATAATACGACTGCACAAAAGAAATGATAAATTGAAAAAAAAGACGAGAAAGAAAGTGCTGCTAATCGTTTTGGCATGTCGGAAAGAATTAATTTTTTTCTTCGTTTTTAAAATGACGTTATCACGCCTTCTTACAGAAAAAAAGCATATATACATATATATTTGCAAATTTGAAGGAGGTTAAGTTGTATAGGATTATACGGTAAACTCACGTTGAATGAATCATCAACGTCTCAGGTAGCTTCGATCAATTTTATTCTTAGCAAATTAGTCACTTTTCTTTTTCGTATAGGCCTTCTCATATATATATATATATATATATATAATGTTAGCATTGTCGCGGGTGTTAGTAGGCGAATGGAATTGTTGATTTTAGGATAATCCTTGGGAAGATGCCTAATAAATTGTTAGATGAAAAAGAAATAGTTTTTTTTTAATCTTCAGAAGATATGCGTTTAAGATGTACAATATATAAGATTTACTAAACGGTGTGATGGTAATAAAGATTTTTTGATGGTGTCGACCGAACGTTTTATTTGTTAATCCAGTGAAAATTATGCGCGTTAATAATGGAATTTTTGTTTTTTTTCTTAAATGCTTGTTTATTTTATGATTAATTTCTCGGATGATTTTATCAACACTATGAATGCATAATTTTTCGAAACTCTTTTATTTTTAAACGCTTTTTTATCCTCATATATTTTGATATTATCTAGGATATCTTTAGAATATCAAAATTTAAAACATCTTTATTTATAAGATACACAATATAATCTTTCCATTATGATTATTAATTGAGTCATATATTTTAAAATAAAATACAAATTTATTTAGTGGTTTTAAAAATCAATTTAACGCTGCTTTAAATAATTGCGAAACTAACTTAAAAAAAAAATTTGCGTATAATCTACAACTTTAAACTTATCTTATATTGTTCGAATGAATAAGTAATGAGTCTGAAAATTCATAAGGTTTATATTCGCAAAATGACACACTTAACGTAATTGAAATTGTTCCGAGAGAGCGTGATTTGATCTACCATTTGGATTTCTTTAGGATTAGAGAGACAAAAAAGAACGTGCTTAAGAATTTAAAGAATTAAATTTTCAATTTAAAATTATTACTTATCTTTGATTTAATTCCTTAACTTTTATAAGTGGATTATGCAGTTGGAAAACAAGATTTTTAATTAGATTAATATTTCGTTACTTTATTTTTATTTTTTAGTAATGATTGTACATGCGAATCTTATGAATTTAAACATTTTTTAATAACCAAATGAATGTTAATTTGAAGCTTGAATTTCATCATCAGCATCAATACTTCTTTATATCCCGTCAATTGCCAACTGCGAGAAAGTCCATCCGTAACCTTCAATTTGTAGCCAAAATATCTGGCAACATTTAAACCAATCTCTTTTTTTTCTCTTCTCTTTCTCACTCTCTCGCGCTACCAATCATTCATAATACGTCTTCTCTTGAAAAAAGAGAGAAAGAAAAAAATTTAGTAAAACACGTCACTATAAAATCACGTCTCCTGTATATACTCATTTATACACCAAACACTGCAATCTAAGATGACTTGCGAATAAAAAAAGCCTCAGCGATCCTTTGCTTCTCTACGGATTTATAACGTTGCGTTTGCCTTTTTCTAGATGCAAAGAGGAAGAAAAAAAAAATAATGTAAAAAGAGAGAAAGAGAGAAAAGAAATCTGTGCACATTAAAAACAAGCACAGAGGATATCTTCAAGGAAAAAAAAAGAAAGCTCTCTCTCTCTCTCTTATGTTCGCGCGACCTCGACTTTTTAGTTTGGCCCAGCACTTGGATCCATATACATCCATACAAAAGCTGAAGAAAGAGTAAGAGAGTATAAGAGGGCAAAAGAGAGAGAGAAAGGGTTATATGCAGAAGAAAATTGTGCACACCGGAAAATATAACGTCGCCGACATAGCGGCGCCGCCAGTTTAGGAGTTTTCGTTGCCAGACATTTTGGCGGCCCGCTATGTCGCCGTGCCAATTCAACTATGAGACTTGCATTGCCCCCCTCCCCTTGTACACCACCCCGTCCTTCCGCCTTTTATATTCTATCTTCCATTTTTTTCCATCTCTCTCTCTCTTTCTTTCTTTCTATGCAATGTAATGCATGTTCTCTTACTGTTCTTGTGTTTTTCCATCTTTTTTTCATATCTATGTGTCCTCTGGCTATCCTCAAATTTCGTAGTTTTAACTCTTCGACCTTTTCTTTTAACTTACTTTTACTCCCACGTTTCTATATACGAAATACGTGTACATGTATACGTATACATATACATCCTGGGCTTACTTTTCTTGCACTCGTTTGTCTTATATTATACTGTAACTCTTCCTGTGGTTAGATTTGAATAATTGCTACGGTTCAAGTGTAATACGAGTCGTTATTTTTAGCACGTATAATGTAAGCTTGATTAAATTCTAATTTTTTCTTCTTTTACAAATTCTAATGATTTTAGAGATGGATAACGCAATTATTTGATTTCTGAATTTCGTGTTTTATCCTATTACGAATTAGGGTAGATATTTTTTTATATCGTGTCTTGAAAAATTGTAAAAAATGGCAAAAGTATGAGAGTAATAATAATTTCAAGATTGAAGATAAAAAAATTAGCATTCTGATTTATGACATTAACTTTACCAAATTGACTAAAAGATAATTGAGTTTTTTTATTTCAAACAGACGATATGCGCATCTTTGAAATGTAGTTCGGATTATTTTTAAACCAAAAATTTATTATTTAATTTAACAACTGACAGCTCGAGTCTGTATTATTTTTTTTTTCCTCTCAAAGCACAATTTTATTAACAATCGTTCGTTTGGCCTACATTCCGAACGAATTCGAAGAAAAAGCTCTGTACAAAATTTTCTGTCATGTTAATTGATGTATGGTCAATGTCCCAATTGCTACTCACGAACCTATTACTAGCCGTTCATTGTTAAAAATTTTTTTTTGTATCTAAATAACATTGAGCGGTTAGTAATAGGTTCATTTCTAACAGCGAGTAGCAATTGGGACATTGACCATATCACTTTTTTCACTAATTTAACATGTACAAATTTTTTACAAGAGCCATCAGAACCCATAATTCATAATTCAATACGAATTTCGTTATTTAAATCATTAATTATTGAAGTTTTAATAAAATATATCAATCAGTAAAAATATTAATTTTTGCAAACAAACTAAAGTAAATAATAATAACCATATCGAAATATTAAAGTTTTTCTTTTTATTTAACGTCGCTGTATTTATGCTCAGTGAGATGCCAATTAGCGACGGATATCGTCAATGTGTTTGTGAACTGCAGCACATGTAAAGTACAGTGGTGCTTGTATAAATCGGCCGAGAGCGAGATTCGAACTTGGAACCTCGAGATTATGAATCCATCGCTCTACCGAATGAGCCACTGACGATCTCGAAATATTTCAGTTTGCTTGAGATGATGAAAAGTAAAACTTACAAATGGTCAACCTTCATACACAAGTATATTTATCTCCATACAAATATACGTCCAACTTCGTTACTATTGAATGCCTAATGAGTCTACATTGTCTTTTGTTATTCTTTCTTTGTGCGCTTTTTTTATTTTTTTATTTGTTATTTAAACATTTTTTTAGGCATTAATTAATCGCAATGTCTGAAAGGTTAATTTTTCAATTGCTCCTGGCCATCGTGCAGTTTACATTTCATATTTCATCAACATGATTAATTAATGAAAAAATATAGAATAGCTCATTTTTTAATTACGCTTTATGACAATGTAACGGCCGATCATATTTAGTTGATGCGGTATTCGAAAAATAAAAGAATA